>CM055679.1:46089436-47360396 GCA_029448645.1 Andrena camellia | reverse complement strand
CCTGACCTAGTTCGGATTGCACGGTACATTAAAAATAAATTTTGGATGGCACGTATAATAAAAAAAAAAGTTCGGATTGCACCGTCGAATACAAAAAAAAATTAGCATTCTCTATTAAGTTACCAACCGTCGGTGAATGGATAATTTACTGACCACTGTTACGGCTTTTAATTACTGACCGTCGGTGCGTAGATAAATTATCGACCGTCGAGCAACCGGAAAATCGGTGTGTATATATATACAATATTGCTAAATAAAATTATTTCCGGCCTTGACGAATTTCAAGTTAGCTGAGAATCGTTGGAGCGAGACACCACGTCAACAACCTCTACCAAATTCGCACCATAGCCGAACGATGTAACCTGCCAGTTTAACTTTTATCGCGACAGTGATCGGATCTCAGTGATCGCGGGTGCGTATTATTTCGTGATATCTCGATTCGTTGATTAATTTCGGCGATTCTTGTACCAGTAAATACTAAATAATCTTGGATTTCTTTGAAAAAATATTAATTTTCTTGCAAGTTTAACCATCTTAAACTAAATTTAAATCTATTAACTATTATGATAATGTATTATCATAATATATAAATAAGAAATGTATAGTCAATATTTTCTTAGTAAATGAGTGGCGTGTCTTAACAGTAGCCATAGAAATTTCTCGAAGTCTGCTATGCGTACGAAGTGTGTTACAAAATAATTATTTCTATCTAACGATTTTTAATTTTCTATAATAATGATTTGAATTAATATTCCTAAATACTTATGCATTATGGTACTATTTTTTGTTTTTAATTACATTAAAAATTAAGCTTAAAAATAAATAAAATTCGCAATACTGTTCAGGTACTGGGACATGGCCGGGCACTGGTACATTTACCTTACTGTAGTTTAACCCTTTCGCTACTACGGGCGACTATAGTCGGTCGCCACGAAACGCCACGTACATACGACGGCCGACTATAATCTCTCACCATAAGACCCATGTACATACACAACGGGCGACTATAGTCGCTCTCGAAAAAACTCTTATTTTCTCAATCTCTTCAACACTCAATGACGTTCTGCGCGATCCATAGTAATACAATAGTGATAATAATAGAAAATATAATGGTTATAAGACTTTCAGTTCAAACTGTAGAGCTATTGTTGGGCGATTGTAGCTTCACTTACTGCGGATAATTGTTAACCGAGTGTCATTAAACAAGTGAAAGTACGTTTATGCAGAAAGTACAAATATCTTGTTTTAAAGAAAAGTCCCTTTTCTTCGTAAGACGTAAACCCGAACGCCGAAGATTGTCCACGCGCAATGTGTTCAGTTTTGGCACGAGGTCCCGTTCAGTGGAGGTGTTCCGGCGGAGCGGACCGCCGTAACGAAACGGTTGAACACTTATTATAATTCCAAGGTGAAATACATTTCGCTTGATATGCAGTATTGCTTCCAAGGAGACGATAAAAATGATATAGGCGCTTGGTTTGGAATTAGCATTTATTGTTCCGTAACGATACCATTAGATTGTTCTAAAAATAACGAATTCAAGGAAACGAAATGCGTCGTGTGTTAAAAAACTAGGTGGCTGTCGAATATACATTTTCTGCGATGCTCTAGGTTCGCGTAAGGAAGGGACGAAGGCAACGTGTCTGCCAAACGACACGGATAACAGCCATCGGAGGCTAACGCGATATGCAATTACTAGCGTATACATACAATAGCCGAGCTACGTGTATCTGCTAGGTTCGAATTGCGCGCGAATTCTATACGACGAGATTACAAAAATTGCATTCGGGGCGAAAGTGTACGCCTCTCGTTGTGCACCGACAGATCGACAAACGTTAATCAAGATCCGCCCGCCCGTAACTAGACTAGTTTACACACTTATGAGATTCTCATAATCCTTGCAATATATATGTATATGTATACGCAGCCCTCTATGCCTATTAATAATATATCATTGATTATTGAGATTCGCTGATTCTAGCAAAATGATATTCTCATAAATACTCTGATCGCTTAGTCGCGAGAAAAAGCATACATACATACCCTACTTTCCCCAAGCTTCAGAAATAAGGTCACTTTAAGCGATTAGCAGGATTCATCGACAAGTCGGTGCAATTTTAGACTGTATTCTTTCGCGGCGCGATCCCCTGTAGATTACTGCGAGACCATGATCTCGTAATCGGGGAAAGCAACCTCGGCACCGGCGAACGGTATGTAACAGACGCTGTGGGACGGTTGCACTTTGCCGATCGTGAGAGTGCCTTCATGGTGAACGCGACCAACGTAGAGAGCTTCTCCGTCCTCGGTCTCACCACCAGGAATCGCCTTGTGAGGAATGTTGTTCCCACTGATGGGCACCCAGACGGGGTTGCAACCGCAGAGGACCTAAAACGTGAGACGATTCTCTTATTCCTTCGTTACAAAGTGTAGATTTTTCGGTCCAAATGCTCTTTAGCAGCGAGTTGATGATCCTGTCCCGACGACTTCGTACCTGGTAATCAGTCTTTCCATGCTCCTCGCCGCCCCAAGCAACGTAGCAGACGGAGTGCCCTGGCTTCACTTTTCCAGGTATAAGGGCCCCCTCGTGATAAGCTCTGCCCACGAACAAGGTCTCCTCGTCCTTTCCACCTTCCACGGCAGCGGGAGGTACCATTCCACCTGACGCGTCGCACCAGCAAACGTCTCCCATTGCCACCCCTTGCACAGGTGGAGGCGGGGCCGATGGGTTCGTATCTACAAGCAGGTGCCGTCGACGAAACACGTTAACGGGGATGCTGCAGAATGATCATGGGTACGTACTCTTTATACGCACCAAGTGGGTTACTTTCTTCGAAGAAAAGGAACACGATCGATGGTCTACAGTGAAGAATTCAAATAATTTGAGGATAATTTCATGTTACAAGTAATCATAGAATCTCTTCTCGTACACCATCGATCAAATGCAACGGAGAAGTATTCTCCCATGCTCCGACACGAAGAGGTGCACACAATCCAAAGTCAAGGACAGACACCAGTGTGAAGCAGTGGTGTGCGAAGATCAATGAAAGTGCAACGATGAAACGTTAATGATGGGCAGTAACCTATTATTAATTATAGGATTCTCTGCTGTTAACGTTATCGACGGTTTTAAAGAAATCGGAAAAGTACACAGAACGAGCCAAAGTTTGAAATGTGATGCGTCTGCAGGAGGGAAATAATGACCGTAATAACCACGATGACCTCGGGTACGCTCGATGATACATGCTGCTGTTAGAACTGTGAACAATGCAACTCGCACGGCGTGCCGCGTTAGTTGGTAGTGCCGTGAAAACAAAACTGTGAAGTTCTGAGCTTGGAATTTTCAACGCGTTCGAGGATTTTCTTTCGAGTACTACGAAACTTTGAAATTCCTCTGCCCCACGATTTAAGTTTCCTACAACTACCCGATGGCTTCACCCAGACAATTTTGAATTACATAAAGCGCGTCATCCTCGTCCAAGAGTTTCGTTAAATTAGTCTCCCAAGGATAAGCGCCTTACGGGTGGATGCTTGATCCACAGCAGGCAGGCACCCAAGCGAGGACAATTTTACCACTTAACGATCCAAAGATCCGTCGATGCAGTCAAACTGGGGAGATAGAAAGCACAGACTGCATTGTCTTAAAAAACGAATTACACCAATTTGGTACATTCCCTTGCCAAGCCATTACTGACACACCAATTATTCCTCCACTTGGATACCCAAATACAGAAAGTACAGATATGATGAATAGTATTCGCGAGAATGGTAGCTTCTCGATTTACAAGTAACACTTTATGAAACTGAGAGAGAGAGAGAGAGAGAGAGAGAGAGAGAGAGAGAGAGGGGGAGAGAGAGAAATGTCCATTCACCGTGTTTCGCGCTGGATCCTACTCTTTTCTCTATTCGATCCTCGGCAATCGACCACCCTTAGTTAATGGTATAATAACCAGGACCGAGCAAAAGCTTCGAGGCTCGTAGTGATAGAATAGTACGGTAAGTCTGATGTAAAAGATAAAGAAGAAAAAAAGAGACAAAGAGATGCTCAGGCAAATTACTTTTGGAACCAGGGCTCGGAGGTGGGTACAGGGCGGTTCGAAGCTTCCACTTCCCGGTTGCGCCCCAACCGGTGCGCGCACCCACGTAGCTCACGCCAATTGGCTTTGGGTCCTGCCAATCGATGATCACAGGACCATTAAGGTCACCAGACCTGACCGTGATACGACCATCGAGCCAAGTGACCACGAACTTCTTGGTCTCGTTCTCGTTCAGCAGGTTTGGCGTGTTCACGCGCACCTGTCCGGGGCAAAATCAGCCATTTAGGTGCGGGATGCTCCCTATGGTAGCCTGTTTCGGGACCCTTTAACCCCTTGTGCCCTGCCGATACACCTGCTCGCTACTGAGAACTTAATCTATGCTCCAGCTTGGAGATAATTGGAGATAATCCTTAGCAACGTATGGCCCCTCTTCGATTCTTTAGCCTTTAGTAGGAGTAGCATAGGAACATAGAATTTCAAAATTTCGATATTTCAAATTTCAAATTTCAAATTTCAAAATTAAAAATTAAAAATTTCATTTTTTCAAATTTCAAAATTTCGTTTTTCAAATTTCAACTTTCAAAGATTTCTTAATTATAGCGAATACTAGATTACGTAGTTAAAAGTTTAAGCGTTGTACCTGATAGTTTCATTATTTTACTTAATTTTGGATAGGCTGAAGGTACAGCAACTTTATTTGACCGAAGAAGGTGAATGCCGCTGGGAGCACTTTCTCGCTGTTGAGGGTTGAACGAACAGACAGATAGACAAAGGGTTAAAGGAACGACGCGACGCGCGAGGAGGGAACGATCTCGAACCTTGTCGGGCTGTTTGCAATCATATCTGATCACCGACGCCATGTTCTCCCAGCCCCCGAGCATGATTTCGTACATTGGGCTCGATTCGCCTTTCTTGTTCGTCAGGGCGATATGCGCGTTGCTCTTGGCCCTCACCTCGACGTGGACCGAGCCGCTCCGCACGTTACAGAACTTGTAGCGTAACTCATCGCCCGTCGACAGAGGACCGTGCCCTTGTAGAAACCAAAGAAATTCGAGAGTGAACACTTCGATTCGCAGAAAACGCGATTCTTTTATCCGCGACTCTGTCTCTTAACAATCATCCAATGTCCACAAAAGCTCCAAGCTCTCGGAGCTCCTATAGGATTATAATCCTATTTCCCTGCCCACCACGAGTCTCTAATCGCGCACATTACATATAAGGATCCTCAGTGTTCTCAGAATTGCAAGGTTTCGCTCGTCCTAATTTCGTGGGAGCTTGAATGTTTGGGTGCTTATGAGTAGCAGAAATGTCTAGAAACTACTGTTTCGATCGGACTGAAGCGAGATATGCGTGGCTACGTGGTATAGTCTCATTCTCGTGCATACACCATCTTGATCGAATGGTGTCCAATCAAAGAATATACACAGGCACGTACACATATTTTAAGTCGATTTGTAATAGTGATCAGAGAAACGATTTGAACGCTCTTTTAATTGGACACCTTTCAAGGTAGAACGTGCTGGATTCAAATCAAAGCATACTCGAGCAGGGAAGCTAGAAATCTACAAGGAGACTGATGCAAAGCTTTACTTCATCAGCAGGTCTATTATGCTATACGTACAACGCTCCTGACCCCCGACACATATAGCTGTGAGGGGCGACGATGTATTTTAGTAGAGTCCATCCGAAATCCGATAAAGTACCAGCAAGAAGAAAATATTAATGAATTTGGAAGAATAGTAGTGTTCGTTGAAAACTGAGTCGAGCAAAGACCGCGCGCTTCTACGGTAAAGATTAACTGCTTCCCAGGCAGACCAGATTATCTACTGCATCATATATACGATAGTAGGTAAGTGTTTCTGGGCTATTAAAAACCAGTGCTAGTCTGACAATACTTATCGGTGTCACCATATCGCGTTTACGTACCACTGGCGGCTAAGACGACATTCTATCTCTACATCCACGCGTTAAATATTCCAACTATAGTGCATTACGCAGCTCTGTCTACAGATTTAATTATTCATCGTATCTAGATCAAGCGAAAGGGGAAGTGAAGATTAGCGTACCTTCGATCAGCCATTCGCCGGAAGCACCCCAACCGGTGCATACACCGAAGTAACCGATTCCGAACGGGTCTGGATCGGCATAGGTGAGGAACGCACTCGGTTCCCCCTCTTTACCTACTGACAGGACACCGTCGCTCCATCTGAAACAATCGTCGCGAAGGACACCGTCAGACATATTCGATTAAATTTCTCTCAGAATCTTGCATCTTCTTTTCCAAGCCCCTGTCCACCTCTACGCAGGCCCGGCTCGAGCCTTTTTTGCGCCCTTACGGTCACGCACGACGACCGACGGGGCACCAATGGAGATACCGACCGTCTTGCGCGCGCGGAAGGAACGGAAGGTTTACTCTGTGCCGTGGCGTGTCCCTGTTTCGTTAGCTAGGCTAGCGCGACACGTCTCCACGATGCAAGCGGAGCCCCACTGCGTAGGAACGAGGCGACCCTTCATGCGGCCAATAGGTAGTCCGGCGCCAGATGAAAAAGTCGTGTTGCTGTCCGAAAGTGGGGTAGTAAACGGTCCCGATCGGATTATGGAGGTTCCCACCGTATGGGGGGTGGGTATAGCGAGTCCATTAGGACTTGCCCCTCCCTTTGTTGCCTCTGAGGTAACCACGCCACCCCGCCCAGCACGGTAAAGTAAAGTAAAGTAAAGTAGACGAACTTGCCAACTCGCGCTCTTTATTTATAACACATTTATTTCAGCTTTTTTAATGACTTTACTCTGAATTTGTATTCGTACCTTAAAACATTTATAGTACAACTTGTAATATTGCATTTAAAACTTTATTTAAAAAAATGGCGACAATGAAAATATCATCTTGCGCCCCTAATCAACTTTACGCCCTAGGCAGCTGCCTAATTAACCGACTTCAACAAGGAGGAGGTTATAGATTCGACCCGTATGTACTTTTTTTTTATATTTATCCCCGCATAACTCCTCAGCATACGGACTGATTTTGATGACCTTTTTCTTTTATTCGAAAGAGGGCGATGCACCGATGGTCCCGTCCCGTACTGCATCAATATTAGCGCAATATTTTGCCATGCTCTTGTTAATAATAAAGACTATTGTGACCTAATTAATATTATTTTATGTGCGTATGCGCATATCTCCTCGGCATGTTATGCCAATATACATATTAAAAGAATATCAAACAAATTTTTAAAGAAAAAAACAATTAAAACCGACTTAAAAAAAAATAACAATGCACTAAAATGTAAAGAATAATTTTTTCCCTTATTTAATCTACGACTCTCAATTTTTCTAAGTTGACGCCAGATTTACGCGGTGCAAATGATGGGGCGCCGACATAAAAAAAATTGAGAGTCGTAGATTAAATAAGAGAAAAAATTATTTTTACTTTTTAGTGCATTTTTATTTTTCTGAAGTCGGTTTTAATTTTTTATTTTTATGCGTTTTGCCTGTAGGGACGAACCGGGCCCAGAGACGGGCAAAGTTTTTATTTAAATAAAGTTTCAAATATCGAATAAAAGTTAAAAAAAAAAATTATTCGTCATGTGGCGAATAAAGCTAACTCGGGTTGAAGAATTTTTTTTTGTAACTTTTATACGTTATTCGAAATTTTAATTTAAATAAAAATTTTGCCCATCTCTGACCGGGCCTGCCTACATCTCTTCCTGTCACTACCACCCTCCCCTCCCCTCCGTTTCAATCCAACGCCCCTAATGATCATCGCAATGGGAAGCAGTGCTTCGCGCAGCGCTTTCAAATCGCATTGTAAATCACCTGATCCAGAAACCACGCGACTGGTCAGCGCTGAGTATGCCAGGCGTCTCCGATTCGGCGACCTCAGGCTTAGTCCTGTTCTTACGGATCACGGACTTGCTGTTCCCCCATCCGCCGATGAACACCTGGAAATTCCAACGTACCCACGACATAGTGCATTCCTCCCGCATTTTGTGTAATAGTCGCAAGCTCATCCTCAATGTTCCTCACCTCGTACATCGGGTCACCCTCCTGGGGCCCGGTGGTGAGGGCGACATGGGCGTCGTTGGCCGCCTTTACACGGAACTGAAGCTGCCCGCTCGCGACGGGGTAGAAATTGTACTCCAATTTGTCCTCCGTGGAAAGTGCTGGAAAATACAAAACGAACGAATTTACCATGCGAGCTCGTACAGTGAAGTTCTTAAAGCGTTGGAGAAGCGAGTCGAGCCTGCCGGAGCGATTACGGGTGTCGAACACGAAGGATAATTTGGCAGAGCGTGGAAAGTGGAGCAGAACGTCTCGAACGAGCGCCCAGACATCTGGACGCCAGCCGTCTCGAGTAACGAAACGAAAGTAGGACAATGCAGGACTCCGCGTTGATCAATATCGAGATAATTGCGTGCCTGGATCACGTCGCTCGACCGTGAATGTTTTCTAATGATCTCGATACGCTTGATGCACGTCGCTCGAAAGACCAATTGCTAGTCCCTCGAAGCCCAAGCGCGAGCTTAAGGGGAGAGAAGCCCGTATTATCGACTTATTTTTGTATCAATTTTTAGGATTTTTTAGCAATTTTGCAAAGACACCAATGCGCTAATCCTTCCGGAACTTTAGGGATACTTTGCTTAACATTGTAAGAAGTAAAAAAAATTTATAACAGTAAAATTATAATAATAAATACAAAAGAAATAGAGCGATTCTGAAATTGTGTTGGTTTTTCGAGATGCAAAACGGCGCCGGTTGTAGCGTCTCTGATAGTTACGTGAAAGAGACCAATAAATTTGTTTTCAATTTATGTGTCAATTGTAAGAATATGAACAGCAAATGGTGTAAATAAATTGCATATTTTAAAAATGGCGGAACTTCGAACAATTAGGTCTGATTTTCGCCAAAAATTCGCGTTTTATTTGTTTAAAAACCGTGGTTAAAATGAATAATTTGGTTAAACCTTGTGGTTCATATTCTGAGGAATATAATATTATATAAACTAAGAGTGTATAAACTTTGAAGTTGATTGGTCAAATAGTTTTTTAGTTATCCCCGAGGTCAATTTTGAAAACGTGGTTTCGAGAAAAACGCGTTTAAAATGCGTTTTATGCAGAGTTGAGCAAAATGTAATATAATTACAAATCACAAATTACGGTTAAAATGTAATTGTGTAATTGATTACACCATATTTTCTGTAATCGTTAATTTAGGTAGTTGACAAAATTGTGGTCAATTACACGATTACATTTTAATCGTAATTTGTAATTTGTAATTTGTAATTTGTAATTTGTAATTTGTAATTTGTATGTAATTATATTACATTTTGCTGAACTCTGATTTTAGGTATGCTCGGCGTTCGGACGCGCGCTGACTCACCCAGGCTCTATAGTATCGATACGGAGTTGAATTTCGGCCTATAACTTTCAGAATATACTTTCGAAACATTTTAGAAGCTGTTTATGGAATTTTTTTTCAATTTTTCGATTGATTTATAAAGTGTTCTCCTGTTAAAGTGCGATTTAGGTGTGCTCGGCGCTCGGAGGCGCGCTGACTCACCAGACTACATATATTATCGACACGGAGTTGAATTTCGGCCTATAACTTTGAGAATATACCTATTGTTTTTAAATGTTTAGAAGCGATTTGTGGAAAAAATTTTGTTTCTATTTTTCGTTCGATTTATACGGTCTTCTCCCCTTAACCCTGCTGCGCAGCCGCCGGGTCTTTCTCGACCCCGCAGTGCTCTCATTGCTTTCAGGGCTTTTCTAACGCTGCGAAAAATATAATGAAGATGACGCTACTATGTTCGTTACTACTTATTATGTTAAATATATAGCCGTGGCAAGGTCACGGGTTGACGTTAACTGTAGCACCAAGAGGAAGGCAATACCAATGCAGCCTTGATCCAAACAATGAATATGTATATTTCTAAAAATATCATCCAGCCTAGCTCTACATAATTGACGAGTCCTTGTAGAAAACACGGTAAGTGGCAAAATTAAATTTTTTTTATCGGAAAATCTTCTACGTGCCAATGGGAGCATGTTGAAAAAATATATTGTTCGTTTTCTATACAAGTTCCCTAGGGACAGACAGGAATGGCACTTAAAGTGCTCGCAAAGGGTATAGCCGGTTAAGATGGTCAAATGTGCCGTTGAACCGAATTCAACTCGAGATGAGTCATTCGAAAGCATATTAAAAAAAAAAGAACCATTTCTGCCAAGTTTCAGCTTTGTATCTGAACCCGCCTCGGTACTTCTAAGTCCCACAGGGTCATATTTTTCACATCAATTATGTATTTTTTCGATTTCTAGCTATATGATAATGTTCAATGTTTATTTACAAATGTGTTAAAACATTCTCAACATTTAAAATGTTCAATATTTATTTACGAATGTTTAAAAAAATTAATGTGAGAAAAATATGATATGACTTGGAAGTACCGAGGCTCGAACCTACGTAAAAAGGGTGGTTTGGCAGCGGTTCGAGGGTCCGACACTTTACCGCTGCGCCATCGACGCCGTTGAAAATATATTAGACATTTCGGACTATAATTGCACAGCACGTTTAGTTCGTCTAATGCCTACGCTGTTTTACTGCATGCGAAGACATTCAAGATCGTATAAAAGACTTATTTCATAAAATATGTACGAAAGTTCGACCTATAAGTTACTCTGACACGGAAAAAACTGCGAAAAACTCGGTTTTTAATTTTTTTCTAACTGCGGCGCACCAAATTTAAAAATCAGCAAAAAATTCACGACAATATTAACAATGATGTGGACTTACAGTAAAAATATAATTATAGTACTAAGACTGCTTCGATACACAACCGGCATTTTTCGGCTGAAAAATTTTTTCGCGTTTTTTATTTGTCACAGCTTGGTTTTTCAATTTAAAAATCTGAAGCGACTCCCTGATGTGTGCCCTTGCGACAGAACTGCCTCTGAATTTTTTCAAAAATTTTCACACCCTAGTATAGGAGAAAAGCGCCGAAAACCTGCGTTTCTATTTTTACCCTTTACCACCCCCCGGGTTCAGATACAAAGCTGAAACTTGGCAAAAATGGTTCTTTTTTTTTTAATATGCTTTGAACGAATGACTCATCTCGAGTTGAATTCGGTGCAAGGGCACATTTGACCATCTTAACCGGCTATACCCTTTAAATCAATGGCACCTTCACTTTTCTCTACAACTTAGAGGTGGCACATACAGACTTTTCCACAAATAGAATTCCCTTTCACCTAATATTAAGCATATTTAGCAATCGAGACAAATCAAATTTCGTAAATAATTTAAAGTCGGGGAACTTTCCACTCTGTTCTGAAAAATTTGAATTTTGACGCTTACAGTGTCTTCTACAAGGACTCTTCAATGGATTTCCAACAGAATTCTGATGAAAGTCTACAGCTTGATTGAGAATTCGCGCGTCACCGACGAAGATAGAAGCCATCTATTCTCAGACTATGGGAGTTCCTGATTGCCGTTAATTAAACGCGCCTTTTTCTTCGGCGGAAATGGGCCGCAGCAGCCAACGAAGCCGGGATCGTTGTTTCTTTTTAAACGTGTCGCCGGCTGCGAGCGATCTGGTCGTGAGATCATGAATTCAAATGAACGGCGCGCACGGCCCGCGATAATAAGGAAAGATCACAGCAGCGGCCTCGCTAATCTCATCAATTAAGTAAACAACCGGCTGAATCATCCGCGAGTTTCGGATTCTTCGATCCTGCGGATCGTTCGAAACGCCTGTAACATAAATATTTACCCGGAGGTGTGATCAAGGACCGCAACTGGTACCCCACATCCGTGAACATAAAGATCAACACCAATATGCCCACTTTCAATGCAAAATTCCTCGGTAGTACGTGCCCGTTGGACATCCTACGCTCGCGAAGATTCATAACCGTCCAGCCACGTAACACTGAACGAATTCTTTGACGCCAAAAGTCTGTAGTCTCATATCGTGCCGTGCTCCGTATCCAACAGTCGATCTCCAATCTATTTACAACCTAACCGCGACTTATACTTGGCTAATAAATATCTAACTTTAACGCGAAAGCGGCATTAACTCCAAAACGTTCAATCACTTTACGAGTGAACACAGCTGCGATCCAGCTTCGCTGGACTTCCTATTTGTTTTGTTTACTTGCGCTCGACACTGGCCAGCATGCAGCTTCGTTACGATACACATTCCAGAAATGTTTAATCCTTCGATCACTATTTAGAAACGCTTATATTCAACGCGAACTCGTTAACCACGTGACACGGTCAGCCAACTTCAGCGAGAAATAATGTAAAGTACGCCGGCTCCTTAGCACAACAAAATGACTCCACCTCGGAGGTGTACGAAAGAATTGCGTCCGCGTGTACAGTCCATCGAAACGGCGCTTAATACGCATACGACAGTGTTTTACTGGACGAACGCAACCGCTTATAAATAGTGGCTTGTGTCACGAAGGCTGCTGACATCATCGGCACGTCGCGAACGAACGAGGTATCGCTGGTAATTTGGGAGGTCATGGTTTTTTTTCTTTTTTCTTTTTTAAACTTCTGACGTGATTAGAACAGAAATTCGTAATTCTCCCATATTAGCGAACTGAATACTTAAATAATTGCTATTGGACTATTGCAGACCCAAGCCGAGCTTCCGCCTCGACTTCAGTTACATCGCAGTTCATGTTAATTCGGCTGAATCAGAATATATCCTGCTAAAAATGGATCTTCAGCGTCCTTAAAAGAACTTGAATTCCTCGTTTGCATTTGTCCTTAATTCGACGCCAAGGAATGCGGTTGACAAGAGGATAAAGAATAATAGAAAGTCAGATTGGACGAGGTCGGCATCGTCACCGAACTGATGTCATTGGTATTTCGATGGGAATTACTCCGCGCTACGGTACTAGCTAGGGTGTGATTCCAAGCAATGAGCGCGACGAACTTTCGCGCGGAGGTTCAGCGGTCAAAGAGGGGCGCGCTACGCTGATAAATGGTGCGGTGCGGTGCGGTGCGGAATGTCTTAGAGAGGATTCTAGAGAAAAACTGATTTCAGGAATCATTCGAAACTTCGTCCCTCGTGTAAAGGAACTAAGCGAATGGCACCAGAACGGCGTCGATTTAGCGCGGGTAAATTGATTAGACAGAGGTCTATCGTGCGAGGCGTGTTACGCTCGCGATTAACATAACAATGCGAAAATTAGAGCCATTCCGTCAATTCTCCAATTGCGCAACGTCCACGGTTACTTCGTTTGGCCGTTTGCGACATTCCGCTCGCTGGTAACCTGCAAATAACGAAAGCGATTGCACGTAACGTATTCGTTGTAATGGCAATAGTGACGTATCAGATAGAGCTGGATTGTTTAAGACGGTTTGTGACCAATGACGGTACAGAATCTCTGTATGCATTCCACAAGTACGGTAGAGCGAAGGAGGCCGCCCATACGTAATGGACGCGCGTTATTAATTAATTGCCAGAGTAACGGCTGCCAATAGTTAGACGTTGCGCGCCTATTATGCTTAGCAGCCAATCGTGTCTCGCTGTCACTGACCTCGCATGGCAACTGCCTTCCTTTTGCCAGCAAGGTGGATGCACGGTGACCGTTAACCAGAAAGAGATGTTCGAATTCAAGGTGGTACCGTGAAAGGTGTATTCTATTCATTCGCTGGAAGCTGGCTCGTGAATAAATATATATATAAAATTAGTTAGAATACTTTTTCTTCCGATAGTAACTAATGGGCTGAGAGTTTCTTTGCGAAAAATAAAACTGTAATGGCTAAACGAGCAGTGCCACGAATACGGCGATCGTCGATTACTATGGGCTTAATAAATCGCGCGCCTATGGATTTAGTTGCGATAAAGGAACACGGTGATAGGTATCGCAGAAAGGGCATTTAAGATTCTCTCCGTGCTCCTTCGTAGCGGGAGAGCTCGTTGCAAAACAATCTGCGAGTGGTATTACACAAGAATCCAGCCAAGATGACGCGGGCCGTCCTCTAGAAAATTGAAGCTACCTCGAACTAGCAGTAAACGCGCTGCAAGGATTCCTCGCTGCAAAAAAAAAAAAAGGAACCATACACGTTCGAGGTGCAGCAACTGGGAGATAATAGCGAAACAAAAGGAAGGGAAACACGGCTGTGCGAATATATAAGTCAGTGAGAGCACCAACGGACTAACCCATATTTTTTTTCAAAATTGAGCTAGTAGCAATAACGTATTCCAGTAGGCTCTAACTAAATCATATGAAATAGGGAAAAAAAAATTTTAATTTGGATTGGTCCGTTGTCTCGTATGTACCAGGAGAGAGAGGAGGACCTTTGGGATTCGTGAACTATCAGGATTCTAGGCCAACCGAAAGCATCTTTCAGGAATTCCAGGCTTTGATCGAAGTAGCGCGCAGTTAATCTCGCGTTTCTCGAACTTTAATGGCGGCTGAAAAAGCCGGCCGGCTTGTCAAACTGGAACAGCCGCGCCCGTCTACTATATTTAGCCAGATGCCAGGAAAGAAACCATTCGCCGAAATGCCTTCGTGTAAACGCGCTGGCTCCACGCTACTTCCCACAAATCACTTGTCGATAAACGGCCGGAGTACCTACGACCTATTAATCCCGGTCTCCATCGATCAATGTTCTGGAAACTTCACTTCTATGCGCGATGTGTCACCTCGCGACATGACGCTGGCACACGCGAGATGCAATCGATAGGATGAAAAGATTGGACGATTGACGAACCAGCGGAGTATAAAGGTAGTAAAGTTTTTGATTAGGATTTCAGGATTTTAAAAGGTGAGGTAACGAAGCCGGAGTAGCGACGGCAATGAGTCGTCGAGTATAAAGAATAAGAAGAAGAACTTAATCCCATGTTTGGTGGCCTGTTTGTTTATGTACTAAAGGTGAATTCGAATGACAAACATAGACCTAGTTCTGAGAAAGCGACGCGAGGAATTCTCGGCTGGCTGAACTTCACTTCCCTCCTAAAATGTCGGATGTCCTGATCCTTTGATACAGCGCAATGGCAAATCAAACTATGTATTTATAGAAAGTTATTCGTTGATTGAGTGCTACGATGTAGTGCAAATAATTGCGTAGCTGGAGAAGTATTGTAGCTACGAAGGCAACTAACATTGTGTAACAGAAATTTTCGAATAAAGAGACATGGTCATTAATAATGAATCATTCCTTTCTGCGCAATACTTACTGCGTAGTTTACGAGCACGCGCATTAATAACGACTTTCCAGGATCTTCCAATAGATCGATAATATCCATAGAGCATGTAGAATAGACTTTAAACTATTGTCAATCTTTTAGATAATCACTAGCAGGCAACACCGGCGCTCGTTATATCGAGTTACTTTCAATACTGTTGTCTAAAGTAACTTGCGCTTCGATCATTTCCCGGGGAAAATTGTGTAACTTATTCCTATTGATAATTACCACCTATGAACTTCTTCGATACTACTCTTTTCATAGTTCAAAATGCAAAAATTATATTTACATACATTACAAGTGTCGACAGTAAACGAGAATTGTATAAGTTGTAATATTAATATGCCGGTACATAACCTATCAAGCTTAACCGCAATTTGAAAGAGACATCCTTTGAATATGAATCAGCAATACAAAAATAATGCTTGTTATATATAAATATCTACTCACAGATAGCCATGATGCTGTTTTTCCAAGGGCAATAGGTAAAATCCCTGATGCAAGCAGAAATCAATGCACACACTTCGACAGTTGAACTCGAACTGGGACGACGCGCGACATTTTCATGCCTTACCGAGGTAGTTGCGCGCGCATGCGCACTCCATATCCTGCACATGCAACGTTCTAACGCCGGTAATTCGCAAGCAATAATCAAGCGAGGGGAATGAGTCATAAACTATAGATACAGATTCTTCTTCGAATTCTAGAGTTATAATGGTATTCTCAGTCGTTGCTTATTCTTAAGATCGTCTTAAGCATGCGGCGTCCTCTATTAGTCTGCTAGGTTAGTAGAGGATGCCGCATGCTTAAGGCGATCTTAAGAGTAAGTAGTGACTGTGAATACCGCGCTTGAACGGAATTTTTGTGTAACTCTGAACACCGCTACATATTGTTAATGATGTAAAATACAGTAAAATATTTTAATGCTGGGCATTCGATAGCATCGTCGAAGTATTTTAAGTAATTACGCGATGCTTAACGCGCTAAAATAAGTGTGAACAATAAACAATTCTCGTTATGATATTTATAACGGTAACTGTTCGCGTTAAAGTATAACTGGTGAATGGATCACGCAGCATGAATCATGGAACTGCAATCTGCTTTTTAATTTTCGCATTCACAGCTGTATATTACTATAAGCAACTTAGTATTGACGATACGAGTGGTATTAACAAACTTATCATTATTTCGTTATAGGCTCATTACAATACAAACATGGCAGGAATTGCAGAACGAAGTTTTGAAAAATGGCGAATTAATTCAATCGTTATATATTACTCCGATTACACTGGAAGCATGAATTACGTCATTGTTATAAGTACTAATTGAATCAGTGAAGGCATAGATCGTTTCATCTTTATGACGGATAGTATACGATAACCTAATGTCGAGCAACTGTGATTACGTTTAGACGAGCCTTTAACTACCAATTGACAACTGGCTCGCGCGCATGATGGTTCCAGTGGAGTTAATTGCGATCGTGTCTAATGCACCAGCTAGGAAACATAATTTTATAGATTCATAGTTTCGGTGACCTCGTTAAACAATAACAGGTTGCCACGTAATAACGTTTCGCATGAATCATTTGGAATACGTAGGCGCCGCGGTATCCATAACCGATTATATTACTCTGTAAGATGATCTCGGCGATTATTTGAGACACGGTCTCGTATAACTGGAAAACAAGTGACAATTTATAAATAAGTTACCTCTGAATAATTTTAGAGGCTTAGTCGGTCGTATCTTTTACCACATACAAGGTCTAGAAGAGCAAGCAGAGAATAATAAATATATAGAATAAAAGAATAAATTTTTATCACACAGTTCGAGATCAAGAATCTAGCTCCCTCTTACCATTGTCGTGTCGCGTGCAACCTTATCGATTCAGAGTGCAATTCGATCATAATCCTAGCGATTAGAATAGAGCACTAAAGAGGTGAGTATGCGCATCCGCCATTTTGGGTCCTCTGCAGAGAGAAATCATTATGAAGAGTCCGCTAAGACCAGTTAAAACATATTGAAATACGGTAGTTACGATAGATCCGGTAGTAAAATCTGCATGAAAAAGTGTCGAAAGTGTTCTTCTTTGATTTATCAGTTCCGCACATATTTAAATCCAATAAAATACTCCAACAGTGTGTACCAAGTATCGATATCAACAGCTCATATTCTGTTTATAAAGTGAATTTGACAATATTTTAACAAACAGTGGTATGTATTTATTTTCTTTTTTATATACTAGTAAATGAAACAAATGCGTAAACACTTGTTGAATGCAACATGCCAGAAAAATAGGATTGTAACAGTGTTAAGTCAGTTTGTAGAAAAAATGTAAAAGTACGTACATATATATTTATATACTCATTTTCTCTATATTTTGTTGAATAGTGTAAGTTAAGAATAATATTAAATTTTATTTTAGGACCATGGAAATGAAGGTGGTGGTGGCTCTAACCCTGTCGACGAGGAAATCATTACCTATGTCTCTGCTGGTTGAAAATGAATCTCTGAAGCAGCAGCTAGGGAGAATGCATGCGATTTTGCAATCATATTCTTTGTATTCAGAAGCTTCTGAATATTTATCTAAATATAATGTCAAGTAATGCATTATATTACGTTAAACTTTAGTCGCAAGTACTTGATATAGTGTATATAATTTAATATGAATTTTTAGATGAAGTACTAAGACGGTACAGTACAGAGTACACACCTTATTATACAAATTTGGTAATTAGTATTTTATGTTATTATGCACTATGTTTTCTAGCTCCACAGAGGCAATTGCGACCCAGGCCCCTTTTCGAGTTTAAGGATACCGGCTGACCACCATTACATGGCCGATCCCTTCGATAGGGCCATGAGTGGGACAAACCGATGTGTCGCTGACATTGATGCGTTCTCCGTGCATCTCGATACTTTCCGAAATCTATTGCATAGTTTGATTGTCACCAGCGTAGTTGCGTTTAGTGTATAAGTTCCTCGGACTATACTATTCATCTTTTGTCATTTTTCATTTCTCTGTACTCTAAAGGGTACGTTGATGATGATGATGATGATAATAATAATAATAATAATAATAATTATTATTATTATAATTATTTTGCAAAAATATATATAGTCATTGGTAAAATTGTATTTCAGGCCTCCAATCCCAGACTGTCGAATAATTTTGATTGGATTGACTTAAATTTAGCGTGCTTTCAAGGGTAAGTTACAAGGATTTTAACTGAATTTCTATGAATGTTATTTTTGAATAATCTATTAAGTAAAGTAAGAATATATTAATGGTAAGTGTGTACAAGCTGCATGCTTTTCAAGTCAACCCGATGAGAATTACTTGAGATAATTTACAAACAGTTACCATATATCTATTACAATAACAATTAATTAATGAATATTTTTCGCGCGGATTTTACTACCGGATCTATCGTAGCTACCGTATTTCAATGCGTTTTAACCTTAGAGCATATAAACATAGAGGAAGCATGCAATAGGCAAAAATGTAGACGGCGATAGAAAGAGAGAGATATAGAGGAGGGACACCCCCTCTCTTTCTAACAGAGAAAAAAACGCTGGCTATAGACAGAGAGGGGGTGTCCCTCCTCTATATCTTTCTCTTTCTATCGCCGTCTACATTTTTGCCTATTGCATGCTTCCTCCATGTTTATATGCTTTAAGGTTTTAACGGACTCTTCATTTTTTTTTCCCTCTGCGGAAGACCCAAAATGGTGGATGCGCATACTCACCTCTTCAGTGCTCTAGTCAGAATTGAAAGCAAGTGTACATGTGTAACAATAACGCATCTTAAAATATATGACAAATCATTAGTCCAACATGTCCACATGATATGGCTGTCATTAATGTTTATAAACCAATAACTTGTGGGAACCTGAATATCTTTTGCAATATTCATATCTTCAGCAGAAGACTTGGTTATTTTTTTGCACAACACATCTATCTTCTATTTGCAATGTCTTATTTATCTCATGCGATATAAATAGAACGGAATTGACGTGTAAATATTTTTAGGTGATGAAAAATAAAGTTTATTTACAATTTATGCCAAAGAAAATTCTATAATTTTCTTCAAAACCTTATATCATGTGATTAGAAATAATATTGTAACCAAATTATGTATACTCGCTTCAAAAATTTATTATCAAAATTACTACCTAAACATTGCACACTTATTGTACAATTTGTAGAAGAACGTACTGCACATAATATATATGTATGTATACACGCACGCACACACACACCATTAGGTACATATGAATATTCAAGATGATATTACATAAAAGGAAGTTATTTTTTATGCGCGAGTTCAGAGTATTATATATACAATATGACAAGGGATCACAATAATGGCTATAAATTAGCTTTTGGCGTAATCCGATAACTTTATGCTGTCAAAAGGGTATTATTAATAACTTGGATAATGTAATCTGTGCAGGATCATCTTTATTTTCTTATTTTATTTTTCTCAATCTCACTAATATTCTGTGGTTGATGTGTAGTTGATCGTCTAGAAAATTGGAAGGACCTTTTCTAACTTTTTCATACAACATCTTCAGTATCTTGTTCGACGGGTTATTTTTGATAAGATTGTTTAAATATTTTGTTTTGTTTCCTACATCATCGAAACAAAGATCGTGCAATTTTTCAAAAACACGGCAAGTATTAATTCCTACTCTGTGTAACATCTTAGATAAATTTTTAGGCTTAAAAAGTTCCTCCTCAGCTAAGAAGTGATTTAAATAATTTTCTTTATCGAAACAAGATTTATGAAAATTTCTTAAAATAGAAGAGGCATTATTTCCTGCCATGTATAATATTTTGGACAAATTACTTGTGGTAAAACCTGCCTGATGGAAATCATCTAGAAGCTGTGTCTTATTTCCTGCCTCGTCGAAACAAACGTCATGAAATTCTTTTAAAGCAGAACAAATATTAGCTTTCGCCCCGTGCAATATCTCAGATAAATTAGTCAGCGTAAAACCTTCTCCTGCAGTTAAGAAGCGGTATAAATACTTCTTTGTTTCTCCTATAAAGCAAAAATGATGAAATTCTTCCAAACTATCTGCTGCTCCACTCAATATATTGCATAGATCACCCGGTCGGAACCCTACGTTACAGAAATCATCTAAAAGTTCTGTTCTTTCTCCTTTGTCATCGAAACAAACGCTATGAAATCTCTTTAAAATAGAAGAAGCACGAGCTGCCCCTCCACATAACATACAAGATAAGTTACCTGGCTCAAAATCTGCATTATAGAAATCATCTAGAAGCCTTGTTCTTTTTCCTTTGTCGTTAAAACAAACACTATGCAATTTTTCAAAAGCAGCTTTACCATTAGCACCTGCCCCACTTAACATACTGGATACGTTATGCGGCGTAAAACATTTTTCCCCATTTTTTTTCCTAATAAAATGCTGTAAATGCTGTGTTTTATTTCCTTTCGCATCGAACCAAAGATCGTATAAGTCCTTAAAAGCTTTTGCGGCATTAGCTCCTGCACCATTCAACATACTGGACATATTAGTTAGACTTATTCCTTCTTCTTCTAGAGTTTTTAAATATTGCGTTTTACTTCCTTCCTCGTCAAACCAAAAATCATACAAGTCTTTAAAAGCTTTTGCAGCGTTAGCCCCTGCTCCATTTAACATACTGGACATATTTGTTAGACTTATTCCTTCTTCTTCTAGAGTTTTTAAATATTGCGTTTTACTTCCTTCCCCGTCAAACCAAAAATCATATAAGTCTTTAAAAGCTTTTGCAGCGTTAGCCCCTGCCCCGCTTAAAATACTGGACATATTAGTTAGATTTATCTTTTTTTCCTTTAGAATTTTTAAATGTTGCGTTTTATTTCCTTCATCATCAAACCAAAGATCATGTAAGTCTTTAAAAGCTTTCGCAGCATTAGATCCTGCTCCGTTCAAAATACTGGATACATTAGATAGATTTATTCCTTCTTTTTCCAGAGTTTTTAAATATTGTGTTTTATTTCCTTTCGCATCAAAGCAAAGATCGTATAAATCTTTAAAAGCTTTTGTAGCATTAGCTCCGACTCCGTGCAAAATGCTGGACATATTAGATAGATCTATTCCTTCTTCTTCTAGAGTTTTTAAATATGGAGTCTTATTTCCTTCTTCATCGAACCAAAGGTCATATAAGTCTTTAAAAGCTTTTGCAGCACTAGATCCTGCACCATTCAAAATACCGGATACATTAGATGGACTTACTCCTTCTTTTTCTAGAGTCTTCAAATATTGTGTTTTATTTCCTTGCTTATCAAACCAAAGGTCATATAAGTCTTTAAAAGCATTTGTAGCATTAGCTCCTACTCCGTGCAAAATGCTGGACACATTAGATAAATTTATTCCCTCTCCTTCCAGAGTTTTTAGATATTGTGTTTTACTTCCTTCTTTATCAAACCAAAGACCATGTAAGTCTTTAAAAGCTTTCGCAGCATTAGCTCCTACTTTACTTAAAATACCGGATATATTAGATACATTTATTCCTTCTTTCTCTAGAGTTTTTAAATATGGGGTCTTATTTCCTTGCTTATCGAACCAAAGGTCATTTAAGTCTTTAAAAGCTTTCGCAGCACTAGATCCTGCCCCATTCAAAATACTGGATACATTAGATAGATTCATTCCTTCTTTTTCCAGAGTTTTTAAATATTGTGTTTTATTTCCTTTCGCATCAAAACAAAGATCATATAAGTCTTCAAAAGCTTTTGTAGCATTAGCTCCTACTCCGTTTAAAATACTGGATATATTAGATAGACTTACTCCTTCTTTCTCTAGAGTTTTTAAATATGGGGTATTATTTCCTTGCTTGTCGAACCACAGGTCATATAAATCTTTAAAAGCTTTCGCAGCATTAGCTCCTGCTTTACTTAAAATACCGGATATATTAGCTAGACGTATTCCTTTTTCCTCTAGAGTTTTTAAATACTGTGTTTTATTCCCTTGCTTATCAAACCAAAGATCATACAAGTCTTTAAAAGCTTGTGCAGCATTTGTTCTTGCCCCGTTCAAAATACTCGACATATTAGGTAGATTTATTCCTTCTTTTTCTAGAGTTTTTAAATACTGTGTTTCATTTCCTTCCCCATCAAACCACAGGTCATATAAGTCTTTGAAAGCTTTTGCAGCATTAGCTCCTGCTCTACTTAAAATACTGGACATATTAGATAGATTCATTCCTTCTTCCTCTAGAGTTTTCAAATATTGTGTTTTATTTGCTTCTTCGTCGAACCAAAGATCGTATAAGTCTTTGAAAGCTTTTGCAGCATTAGCTCCTGCTCTACTTAAGATACTGGACATAGTAAATATATTTATTCCTTCTTTCTCAAGAGTTTTTAAATATTGTGTTTTATTTCGTTCCTCGTCAAACCAAAGATCATACAAGTCTTTGAAAGCTTTTGCAGCATTAGCCGCTGCTCCGCTTAAAATACTGGACATACTAGCTAGATTTATTCCTGTTTCTTCTAGCGTTTTTAAGTATTGTGTTTTATTCCCTTTCGCATCGAACCAAAGATTATATAAGTCTTTAAAGGCTTTTGTAGCATTAGTTCTTGCTCTATCCAAAATACTAGACATACTAGCTAGATTTATTCCTTTTCTTTTCAGAACTTCTAGATACTTTCTTCCTTCTCCTTTAATCAGAAAACCTGAGAACTCATTAAATGCATCTGTTCCTTCTTCACCAACTACACTTTTAGCAAATTTAATTTCTTCGTTGATACTTTTATTTTGCATTTCCTGATAACTAGATCTATTATTTTTTATATCTCCTAAAAGCTTTTCCATTATTCCTTCTGTAATAGGGCCAAGTTCCGGAGATTCTGACCAGCGTAACGCTATTTCGTGTAATTCTTCGTAATTATATGGAACACTAGACTTATCTATCTGATTTCTAATAACACTATTCAATTCTTCTCTATTCGGTTGGTCAACCGCAAATATTAGTTTATCTAAAAAAAATTCTTTTATTTCCCTTTCACTGTTATAAAAAAGTTTTCCCTCTTCCTGCTCTTTTCGCAAAGAAGGCGGAAGTTTTAATAGACTTAAAAACTTCTCTCTTGTTGCTTCTTCTTGCGCAAATCGATAAAGACCATTCCCATTTATACACGAACAATCTCTTAAAACTTTATGTCTTTTCTTTCGAATATCTACGCTATCAAATTTTAATGGATAAAAATCTTTAGACCGTTCTTCTTTTAATCTCTTTTCTGCTGTGAAATCTAGACCTGCATTAGTATAGATAATAAAATACTCTATATCTCGTCTTAATTCTTTAACAAAAAGAGTAAAATGCTTATTAATAGAAAACATATTCTTTCCTTTCTCTTGCCTGGATGGAAATAACTGGCCATAATCAATATTACTATTTGCATTCTGGGCCTTTATGTAAGCAATTTTATCTTTATAACGAACGGTAATGTCATTAGATATATCCTGGCTCTTTCTCTCAGAATTTATGGAAAGTATATTTTTATGCAAAAACATGTCACGCAAGAAGAACATTAATAAATTGAATTCATATATAATTTCAGATACTAATCTCCCTTCAGGTTTTTCCGGAGCTGTTAAATCACGTAGTATTTCTTTTTGTAATGCTGTATAATCATATTCAGCTTTACTATTTTTTTCTATTTCATTTTTAATAATACTGTTCAGCTCTTCTCTATTAGGCTGATTAACGGCGAATATGAATTTATCTAAAAATTCTTCTCTTATTTCTTTCCGGGAAATTTTTCGTTCTTTCATTACTTTTTGCACAGCAGACGAAAATTCTAATCTCTTTAAAAGCTCTTCTCTTGTTGTTTCATCTTGCGAAAATTGATAAAAACCGCTCCCTTTAGTATTGTTATTTGTGAACAAAAAGTCTTTTAAAATGTCACATTCTTCTATATTTATGCTATGAAATTTAAAAGGATAAAAATGTTTGGATCGCCCTTTTTTTAATTTCTTCTCTTCTGTAAGATCCAAACCTGAATTAGTATAGATAATAAGGTATTCTATATTATTTAGTAAATTATCTGATTTAGAGATCAGATGTTTAACAAAACTCCCAAAGTAATTATTAATAGAAAACCTTTGTTTCCCTTTAGCAAATAATCTAGCATAACTAATATCATTATCTATATAACGTTTGTCTACATTTTCAATTTGTATACGAACAGACTTCTCCTTGTAGCGGAGAACAATATTACTAAATTTATCAATTTTAGAATCTCCAAAGGCTAACGATAACGAAGGATATTTATGTTCATGCGTAAACTTTCTAAGCGCACAAAGCACCGACAACTCTAATCGATACATAAGTCCAATCAAGCGATGAGGAAAACGATATCTGTATTGATTAGCTTGCAAAGCATTATGCAATTCATCGGACAAATCCTGCTGTCTGAATTCGTCTTGTAAATCACTAGGAAATTCTGAATCTTCATCGTTATCGATATCCATGCGCAGCCTCTTCGATACTATATCATCTTTGTCTGGAACAGAACGTCCTCGTTTTCTAGGGCTTACACCCGTTTCACGATTTTTCATATCTGGACTCCTTGATTGGCAACTTTGTTTGTGCGAGGAATTTTCAGTATTTTTCAATGGTGTAATAGTTTCTTTACCTAACATAAAAGTCTCTCATTGTTTTCATTATCACTGGCCGCATGGTAGTGGGAAAAATCAGCAAGCAAAGTTATTTCCTTATGACTAATAACATAATTCTTTAATGGGTACATATTTTCATACTTTTATAATATAAAATCACGTTTGCTTAATTAAAACCAACGCCTAAGTTTCAGAAAATTCTGAAACTTTGTGGATATGTAGAGGATTTCCTCCGCAATTTCCAACGCAATTTCTGTTTGCTGCCCAAAATCACTCCATGGGGCTGTGAAATTAATCCCTGAAAATTCGGCTATTTTTCGACTCGGTGTTGTAACTCGCAAACTGTAAGAAATAGAAATAAAATCTCAAGACAAGATTTCAAAGTTAAAAATGATATCAATAAATTCGTCTTGGCGAGATGTTTCCAATGTTGTACAGCAATCGCTGTACGCTCGTAGGTCAGTAATCCCCTCTGGGACTTTGTACATTGTCCTTTCTATTTCGTTGTTTTTTTTTTATTTCGATGCTCCCAATTTTTGGATTATATTTCATTAAAATATGAGTGACATCAAACATTTGTCGGACAGTACCACGTTGCTACAACCTGGCACAATCCGGTACAAAATTGTACAGCGCAGACATTTGGAATATTGTTGATTTGGTCGGTACAATTAGTACAATGCGGTACAATCCAGAAAAACGATGTTTTTCAAAAAGGGGGCGGGGCTACCTTAAAAATTGGTTTTCTCAATTTTTTTCGAGAACTGTTTCGAATTTTTGAAAACTCTCAACGGTATAGTACAACAATGATTTTTTCATTTTTCACAAAATGGAGGGCTAACTTCGCACGCATGAACACTTGTTGTGAAAAAGCGAAATCTATTGGATTTTCAAAATTATTTGTTTTCTCAACAATATACCTATCCATTTCTATACCATGCGTATGCGAATACATCGTAATACGTTACCGATAAAATGTATTCTCACTATGAATGCTCCACGCAGCGATAGACACGAGATAACACTTTGATGGGAGACAAAAGTAGGCGCGCATATAAATTATCTTACTTTCTTACTACGTGTCATGTATTATTTCCTAATAAATGTAAGGTACGTTACAATGGGAACCAAAAGTTCTTCGATCGTCGAGGAGCACAGTTCCGCGATGCAACAAAAGTTGAGATTGTATGGAAAAGAAATATTGATTATGCTGTTTCATAGTTATTTACACCACCGATTCAGATTTCACGTGAAACAACGAATTTTAAAAAGCATTATTGATATTTTGGTTTATAACTTTTTTCTAACTGTTTAAACAATCGATTAAACCTTTACCATTTGACAGATCTAATTAAAAGAAGTACAAGTCTTGAACTTAAACTTTCGTCTTTGCGAAATAAAATCGAAAAATAGCCGATTTTTCAGGGGTTAATTTCATCCCCGTAGGGTGATTTTGATCAGCAAAAAAAAATTGCGTTCTAATCGGGAGGATAATCCCCTACTTACATAACCACAAAGTTTCAGAATTTTTCGAATTTCCAGGTTCGGGATCTTCCCTTGTAAGAACTTTACGTTCTGGAATTACGCGTGGTATATTTGCAGCTTGTTCTGTACGAACTTTTTAATATGGCCTATTTTAGCCACATTTATTTTATATAGAAACTGTTTAATTTACCTAGCGTTGTTGCAACGATTTTGCGCTCCCATTTTCACAACCCATTTTTACGCGGCTTGTTCTCACAAATATACGTACCGTTTTCGACTTTGAAAAAGAGCAAATAATTCAATTTTTTGTGGCACTAAAATAGATGTTTCTCAGTCACAACGAGGTCTAGTTTCTCGTAAATGAATATGTTTTACAAGTATGTATATAACTGTAATATGTAGTCCGTTCAACGAGTCGGGTCACCAGCTGTAAACAAAGGCACGTGGCAGCGTTCAGAGTTCAGACAGAGAACAGGGGACGCTTCCTCGGATATTCTATTTACATTATTCGTACCGTATACATATACTTAGCTGTCAAGAAATTTATAACGAATTCGGCACCCTGCACTAGTGCGCACCGAGTGCGAACTTTTTCGGTGCCCCATAGGTATGTACATTCGGTTGATATCAAAATAAATTTTTGTCACACAGATCGGGGTAATCTCGATCCCCCTGTTACCATTTTCGTGTCGCATGCAACGTTATCGATTCAGAGTGCAATTCGATCGTAATCCCTCTACGCAGCGGTTGAAATTGAAAGCAAGTCTACGCGGGTGAACCAGGCCAGGTATTTCAGTTCGCGGGACGAATTCCAATAGAACGCCTGCGCTTATATTCAAGAAAGACATGTTCCTTTTATTACATATATATACCTACAGCGACTTAACAACATAAGAAAATAATCTCTATCTAATTCTTAAACTTAAACTAAAGTAAATCACTTCGTATATAAATACAGTAAACAATAACTTCAAGCCTTTCCTATCCCAGCCAGTTCCTTGATTTCAGTTATTAGATAGTCGTTGTACATTTTGTACCGGTAATCCACCGGGGATACGTTGACACACGTTGCATTTAATCTGATCTCATCCTGCAAACAATCATTCTCTCAAGTGCGTGATTTTACATCAGATTCTGACGGTCAATATACTTTCTATGGTAAATGGACGTACACCGAATACTTCCGATTTGATTCTAATTTTAAATATGAAACTCTTGAACGTTGCGTCGCCGAATTTCTCGAGAAACGCGTCGTTATCGTTCTGTTGTAATTCCCCAAGTTCTTGAGCAGTGATACCCAGTATCGTTTCTGCTTCCTCGCTGAATGCCGTGGCCCACTGATTGCTCGTCCAATCTGCTAAGCGTAACTAAAAGAAAATCGGATATTCAGCCTGACTTTCACGAAAATGAGGTTCAAAAAGTTCTACGATACTTACACTCGCGAGTAAACGATATCTGAAGTTAGGATACTGTTTACGGCATTTCTCGCATCTGTACATGTCGTTTGCTTGATCGATCATCTGCAGGGTATGATATTTTACCGAAGGTTCCCTTCTACGTTATAAAACAGGGCGAAGAATTTACCTTGTTCTTGCAACTCTCAGAAGGGCAGGATTTGTAGAGGACATTTTTAATACGAATCGGACTAACAGTCGCTTTTGTGTCGTGTACGTTTCAGGTCCATTGAAACCTAACCCCATGTCCGATGCTTCTTTGAACGTGAGCCATGGTCCACTGGCACCACCCGCGGCGCCCAATCCTCTCGAAATCGATTTGGCCTCTTCGTTACGACCGACTGTGTTGAACCAGTCGCGCAATCTAAGCGTTAATTTCTTTACTTCTGAGACGTTCGTTGAAATATTAAGCACCTGTATGCTTCTGGAATGTCTGGATCAAGTTGAAGAACTGTCGAACTAATGGTAGACAAATTCTTCCCTCCGTTAAATTCACCAACACGTGATCCTTTGATAGCCAATACTGGATTATTGCTTCCATCGAACTCTTCAGCTTGCGACCCCCATAACGTGAGACAAACCTGGAAGTTTGTAAGATTCGGTAGCGTCGTTTCTACCGTTGGTTTTTCATACCTTAATAGAATTCTTACCATAGTATTAATCTCGTCGACAAGATTAACGTCCCTCCTTTTCATTTCCATACCCGTGGTTCGTGATGTTAACATTTGTAAATCACCAGCGGACTTCACAACACCCAGAACATCTATAAGGAACGGATATTTCAATACGACAGAAATAGATGGTTCGGAGTTAAATGTGCAATTATATACCCATCAAATAGTTTGTCTCTTTCTTCTCCACGTCGGATATTGGTATAAAGTCGAAATGAAGAGTAGGGATATCATCTTCGGAGTCGTGACACGGGATAATCTCTGAATCTCCGATCAGAGTCATCTCGTGATCATTCTTCAAATTATTCAACTGCTTGTTCGCTATTTTCAACGTTGCTTTGGAAATGAAATAAACTTGTCCTACCTGGAACCAACATAAATATAAGCTTACGTCAGCGGTGCGCGTACACTCCGCACGTGTCGCACCTCGATCATATCGTAGAATTTGTCGCACTGATCTTTAAACGCTGTACACCTAATCTCTCCACTCTCGTCAACAAGATCCATAGAAAACAATTTCCCTTCGCCAACGCGAATTTCTCCATGTCTTGACATTAGATTTACTAACAACTCGCGCCTTGATTACCCATCTGCAACAAATGCGATTATATAGAATATTAAGATTATGATTATCAAGAAACCAAGATAA
The DNA here is from genome assembly GCA_029448645.1 of Andrena camellia. Taxonomy (NCBI): domain Eukaryota; kingdom Metazoa; phylum Arthropoda; class Insecta; order Hymenoptera; family Andrenidae; genus Andrena; species Andrena camellia. Next base: position 47,331,286 of record CM055679.1, on the reverse strand, counting down.
AATCATAATAATGGGGTAAGAAAAAATTAACCTGTTCTGATAAGGGCTCGACGCGACAATTGCAGTTGTGGATACATCGTTATCGGAAGACTGATGCGTAGTATGCTTTTGCATCGGTGCGTCTGTTAAAAGGACAAGGCTTATGATCGCCATAGCAAGAATTTAAATCTATTTGTATTACCGTTTTTCTGTCGAGGAGTAGGCTGTACGGATAGCGCTGGTTTAGTATCGCTTACGGGTTTCGCATCACTAGGATTCCCGATTTTGTGTCCAGCTCGATGACCGGGAACTTTCACCTCTATACTCGATATCACCATTACACGCCTGAAAAGATATATAAATTTGAATGTTATATTATTTTGAATGATATTATCGTCGATCAACGGGAAATATTAAATAAATATCGCATACTTTTGTTTTCCACCATTATTTACCATGCTTATTGCGTATCTGCTTATCTGACAAATAGAGAATTTGGTCAATTCGTTATTCGTTATCGTTGAATTCAACTGGGTGACCAGCATCGTGAAGGAGTTTATCCTCTTCCCATCAGACACGAACAACCTGTAACGTTCTCCGCTGCTCACACTTGCCAACTTCTTATGACCCTGTAAACAGCAACAGGAAAATATTTACAAAACAATAAGAGGAGGCGCTTCGTAATCTAAATATACAAAGTTGAACCAGGGATAAAAATCATTTACCAATACTTGCAACACCGGCTTATCAACATCAATGCCGTTCATGATTTTCTGCAACAATAAAGTGGCCTCGATATCATTTTTAATGAAACAGTCCTTGTAAACATAGAGAAAGAAACTCACGTCTAACGATCCCTCGGTGAGCGACTGCATTTTGAATGACGATAACGAGTCACTTGTGACGCGTTAAAACAACCAACGATATTTCCTCCCGGTACAAAAGCGAACAATCGATGCCAGTACTTACTTGTTAAGAACGTAAATCAAACCCAAATGTTTCCCGCTGCACTCAAGGGTTCGGCCGTCGGCGGGCTTAAGGCACGGTGATGGAAGGGGAAACACCTACAGGAGCGGTGCCAGCGCCAAGCCAGCCAAGTGGCCCCAACGCGAAGCCAACCATGGCCAACCAGCGGCACCGGGAAATATGTTGTCGACGCTGATTGGCCGCGGCGTCACTCGCTTGACGCTGGTGGCGTCGGTTCGTCTCCAATCGTGGCGTCGCACGCACCATGGACCACCACTCCTGCGGCATTCCCCCCACCAGAAAACAGCTGCAGCCGAAGAACTTCCGTAGGGCGGTGCAGGGCGGTGGTATTCACTGGTATTCACAGTCGCTACTTATTCGTAAGATCGCTTAAGCATTCGGCATCCTTTACTAGTCTACTATTAGAGTAGTAGAGGACGCCGAATGCTTAAGATGAGCTTAGGAACAAGTAGCGACCGTGAATACCGGCCTATATTCCTATGTCCATGCGCTGGCCGCTATTTTGGTCGATTAGGTATGGTTAGGTATCACCCAAGAATACTCAAACAAAAGATACGACAAGAAGCGTCGAAATCTCTAGCCACCTTTTACGACCTTCTAGCAATCAGTAAAGAGCTTACGCTTGGTTACATCCGATCATCGTGTCGGTGTCGGACGGTGTCGGTCCATACATCGCGCTAATAGAAACCACTAAACAGCAGAACTGAATAAACTTATTTCAAATATCGTCCCGGAGGGTATATCGTTGCAAATAGGTCAACATTCCTTTTAAGTTCAAGCAACATTATTACTAACATGTTACACACGCTCGATCGAACGTTATTTTCTTTTAGCGAATTCGTTACCTCGCACTGACTCTGCGCTGGTGCCAGAAAATGACTTGGATTGGTTTTATCTGATAGAAACGAAGATAGTTCTATAAGAATCAACCAATCCAAGTCATATTTTGGCATCAATGTAGAGTCAGAGCGAGGTATCGAATTCGCTATATTATTCGAAGTTTGATTTAAAGTTTGCCCCAGTTCGCCGCAGAGAGCATCGCCGACCACTTCCCATCCCGGAAGTCACGAAATAAGGGTGGTGAAACAAAAGTTTCGCTACTCCGTGACGCAACCGTTCTTCTGGCCCCTCGTGCTCGCTCGGCGTACTTAAAACCATTTTGTAATTGTACCGGCTATCTCGCGTCTAAGTGTTGATTATTGTGAGGAGTAAAATGAATGGTATCGTAAGAAATACATTGCGCGCATCGGCAATCAGGAACCTCCTTTCGTCCACCTCGAGCACGGGAGCTGTGAATAATCAGTTAAGGACATTGTGGAATGTCTGCTCCCGGCAAACCGAAATCGCACCTCTCGCCTCCGCGAAAGCATTCAAACACCAGAATGGTTTCTGCCACTGTGGCTGCTGCAGCAGAGCTGCCCACACCAAAGGTATACCCGTCGCTGCGCATTTCCTCTTTTCTTATTCAATTTGTTGTCGGAGCGTACGCCTCGTGTTAAATTCAGCTCTCATGACACGCGACACATATCGTGCGCTCTGCATCGTAGATCTAGTGGTTGCACGTTTCGATACGTGTGATGCTCGCAGGGATCTATTACCTCTTTCATTGTTTCCAAAATCACGAGGTAAACAATGCCCATGGATCGTTTGTTTTATCAGCTGAGAAAGAGCTGGTGGAATTCCTGGCGGAGGAGATAGTAGCAGAGAAGAAGGCGCAGAAACTGAAGACAATTCCCACTGAATTAGGTGGATTCAAAGTATCTCTGGATGGTGCGGATGTTACTTTGGAGAAGAAGCAAGATAACGAGACGTAAGAATGGTTTCTGGTGGATGTGAATGCTAATGCACGTTCAGAGCAGTGGGAATTAAATTAAAGAGTAACTTCCTGTTGTAGAATTAAAATCTCATTCAATATAAACCATACAGTGGATTCAGATGCTGAGCCAGAGCTTGATATGACCAACAATAACCCTGATATCGGTGAAATGAAGAGTAAACCGACTTTCTCGATAGATGTTGTCAGAGGAAATCAGACTTTAGGATTCACTTGCTCGATTAATAACGAACCTGGAGCATCGGGCGCCAATGACAGTTACAGTGAGTCTACTTGAACTGAAATGGCTAAGCAACGTTGCCTGTTATTTTGTATACAAATGTTTCATTCTAGACGACATCTTCGGCATCGACGAGATCACATTGTACGAAGGCGAGCACACAGACAAAGTATACGCAGTTGCTGGTGAAATTATCGACGGAGTAAGTAATCTCTACTCTAGTTACTTGGTAATTTATAACCAAAGAGTTGAGTACAGAGCACTGTATCTAGTAACTGCCTTGAATATTAATCTTTGGAAAAGAATACTACATTCTCCTAATAATGATCTTGCCATTAATGGGAAGATCGCAGCGAAGGATGCGACAAAGTTTTCCTACGAATCATATTTAACGACCTTACGATCCGTTTCGCTTGGTACGTCTGTATATAAATACCCAGCATGTTTACCTTTTAGTACCTGTACGACTTGCTGATGAACTACCTCGAGGAGAAGGGCATCTCGAATGAGTTTACAGAGAAGTTGATCGAGCTTAGTACGAATTACGAACACACAGCCTATGTCAGTTTGCTGGAGGGTCTATCGAAATTCACAGCTGGAAAGTGACTTCCCATTCATCATGATTCCCGATTGTATTTATAATTGTTTAGCAATAGAATACGTTCAGTTAAGAGTATCTTTGTAATAAATGTATCCCGATAAACTTTGATGTACTTGTTCCATTTTATTAAGCGGTGCAGAAACCACAGAAAATAAAGATAGTTAACGAATCACGTTATTTGTAACTAAACTGTACGCTATATATCATTGTTGTTACATTTAATTACTATTTAAGCCGCGTATTCACCTGTGCATTCGCCCCGAATGTGCATCGGGCGCGCACCAATGTTTTGCTCGTTCGGCGCGCATTCGGTTCGATTCGGTTCGCCAATTGGTGCGCGCCCGATGCACATTCGGGGCGATTGCACAGGTGAATACGCGGCTTTAGAGGCAACGCGTTCTCCGCGATCGTGTGCCGACTAGATGTAAACGGCGGGCCAAATTGGATAGAGAGAATGTTGAATGGTGACTTTTTACGCGCCGTCTGTACCGATTAAGAATATAGTCTAGTGAAATTAGACGGAAATCTGCCCAATCTACAGAATAATTCCCACCAAGCTAAATTTTCGTATGGGCCTTTATTTGGTCGTTTTAAACAATATGTCAAAAGTCCCCATCGATCCGACTGCCGCTAAAAATTTTACAGAGGGTTGAAAAAAACAACTGTTTTTCGCGAATATCTGGTTATCTAGCAGTTTTGCGACAAAAATAGTTATTATACAATTTATTTATAGCCTAGGAAATTCTCTACAAAAAAGGTCCTATGGGTTTCTTTCGTAGGAGTAACCATTTTCATGTATGTCGGGTTACCAAGTTTCAATCCCCATACTTTTGACAAGGGAAGATCCCGAACCCGGAAATTCAAAAAATTATGAAACTGTAAATATTCAGGGGAAGTTCTTCTATAAAAGTTACTTCTTTTAATTAGTACTATCATTTGGTAAGTTATAGGTCTTACGGTTCCGAGGTGGTGTGGAAATGAGTGTATAATTATTTCTCACAAGCGAAGATCCCCACCTCGCAAATTCAAAAAATTATAAAACATTGGAGATATGCAGAGGTTAATATAGGTGTGTATCACGCAATTTTTTTGTTTACTGCCCAAATTCATTCTAAGGGGGTGAAATTGACCCCTGAAAATCCGTGTTTTTTTCTCGATTCTGTGTCATAACTCGCGAACCGTAAGAACTATAACTTACCAAATGATAGTCCTAATTAAAAGAAGTAACTTTTTCCTGGACACCTTTTATCTATCTCCTACAGTTCGCGAGTAATAATACAAAATAAAAAAAAATTCAGGGATCAATCGCACCCTCTTGGAGTGAATTTGGGCAGCAAACGAAATTGCGTCGTATCTAAGGAGGACTTCCCCTAAATATTTACAGAGTTTCATAATTTTTTGAATTTCCGGGTTCGGAATCTTCCCTTGTCAAATGTATGGGGGTTGAAACTTGGTAACCCGACATACATGAAAATGGTTACTCCTACGAAAAAAACTCATAGCACCTTTTTTGTAGAGAATTTCCTAGGCTATAAATTGTATAATAACTATTTTTGTCGCAAAACTTCTAGATAACGAGATATTCGCGAAAAACCAGTGTTTTTTTTTTCAACCCTCTGTAAAATTTTTAGCGGCAGTCGGATCGATTTTGACATATTGTTTAAAACGACCAAATAAAGGCCCGTACCAAAATTTAGCTTGATGGGAATTATTCTAAAGACAGATCCTAATTTCACCGGACTAATACTTTAAAGCAATGGAGTTCGATGAAACAATGGCGTAGGTGGCCAGTACGTCTGGATGCGCGGATTACAAAGAGCATCGTCGATTTGACAAGCTATTTCGACGATCAAGGAGAAATGTCAAACCGCGATCCGCATAACTTAATGGCCACGAATGACGAGAATTTCGACTACTTGTTCAAGATTGTACTGATCGGTGATTGTGGCACAGGGAAAACATGTGTCGTTCAAAGATTCCGATCTGGCACGTTCATCGAGAGGCACGGAAGCACAATAGGCGTAGACTTTTCCATGAAAACCGTGCTAATCGATGATAAGAAAGTCAAGGTACATTTATTCGATCCATGCTGGATGGGCTACCGAAGATTTTCCACTCGGTCGCAATTTAACCTAGATACACCCTGTATAAAAGCCTGTTTCATCGTGAAATTGTTCGACGACTGATTTCTTTTGCAAAAAGTAATGTAAATTGAAAGCTCCTTTTCTTTTGTTGGAAACTGCTTTTCAGTTGTAACAAACTTTGTCATGGTCGATCTACTATGATATATGTGCTTAGCGTGTACTTACTGTTTTGCAAAGTTGATTACTTTAATTGCATCTTTTTGATTATAACGAATGGTATGATTTTCTATAAGAATATACGTTTCTTTAAGTAACAAGTTTGCAGTTATAATACTTTGTAGCATGCATTGTATTTCGATTCAAAAGTATTACGTTATTGTAGTTGCAAATATGGGATACAGCTGGTCAAGAGAGGTTCCGTACTATAACTCAAAGTTACTATAGATCTGCCAATGGTGTTATTGTAGGTATGTGGGAAACATTTCTCTTTTCGAGTGGTTTTTATTTAAATACTCGCCCTTCTGATGATTCGATTGTGTTTCAGTGTACGATATTACAAAGAGATCTACGTTCTTAAGTTTACAACATTGGGTCGAAGAGGTACGAAGGTATACTTCGTCGCATGTGTTATTAGTCTTAGTTGGTGAGACACTTTTGCATATTCTGCAAAGTAAATGTTTAGATTAGGGGAGGATTCTCCGATTTCAATGACCTTTACATATATGTTGTCAGGGTCATCATTCCGAACAACATTTCCCTCTAAACTTTTCGGCGCTCGGCTCTGGTTTACGAGATTTTCACAAAAAACTTCACTTAACACTAGAACAGCCGACGGTATTAGTATTGGTTGGGGCTAGGTAAGCGCGGAGGGCGCGCGCCCGCGAGCGTAAAGTAAGGGAGTCGATTCACCTTCCCGTCACCCACGGTTGACGCTAGAATTATCGAGTTTAACACATACTCGCGTCGGTTCGCTACCATGCTTTACGTCGGTTATGAAACTGATTTCAATATATTATAAAAAGTTTAGAGGGGAATGTTGACAACATATTGCAAGGTCATTGAACTCTTCGAGGAGGTAGCTTTTCGACAGGTTTACCATTTTTGTGGTTCGAATATTTATTCACGTATTTTATAAATATTTATCATATAATCAACAATTAAAGACATTAATAGAGACCCCCTGGCCTAGCCCCAAACAATACTAATACCGTCGACTGTGAAACAGTCGTCTGTATAGGCAGATTTCAATGTACAATTATGTCAAGTTTTTTTTTTTTTTTTTTTTTTTTTTTTCAAATATCTCGTAAACCAAAGCCGAGCGCTGAAAAGTTGAGAGGGAAATGTTGTTCAAAATGATGACCTTGACAACATATACGAAGGTCATTGAAATCGGAGAATCCTCCCCTAATCTAAAGATTTACCTATTCTGGAAAGTCCACGATACGGCTGCGGTATATTTATTGTACGTGATTCTTTCAGGTAATAAGTGCGATTTAGAGAATTTGCGAGAAGTCGAGAAGGGAGAGGCGGAAGCGCTTTGCCAGTATCTTCCCGAAGTGTTGCAAGTAGTAGAAACGTCAGCCAAAGAGAATACCAATATAGATTCTGTATTTTTTTACCTGGCATCCGAGCTTAAAGTGAGTGTTACCGCCTCGACGTAATGTAACTAACGGAGCGCATATATCGCAGCTATGTTCCGTGTAGAGGGTTTAATTCTGTTTGCTCGTTTTCAGAGACGACATGAAAATCGACGGATAAATGCTAACGAAGACGAAGTCGTCAGACTCGGGACAGGGCGAAAGTTGTCTTCCTGCTCCGGCTGTTCATACAAAATATTTTAAATGTTGGCTCTTAGACAAACGGTACGCATAATCCTTTCAATTTCAAATTTGTATATAAAATGGGAAAGCAGAGTACAATATTTTTACAACCACTCGAACAATGTGATATTAAAAGGTTTCAAATTTCGTATACCTAGAGTCTTAAGCTGAGGCGCAAAGAACGCGCAATTATATCCTTAATGATAACAAATGAATGATAATGGTATCGAGCCAGTATTTTATATAACCAACTTTTTGAAGTGCGAGGCTAAAATTCTCCATTTACAATTTTACCAGAAATTTACGATCAAATATTTTAAACTTAATACTCTTGTAAATATAAATTCTTAGATTTTATATATTAAATTACATGACAATTGTGTACTATAACTACTTATACATGTATTTAGAGTGGACGCTCGTATTTATTTATGAGAAGGATCTATTAACGCAGAAATAATATATTAATATATTTTTTTAAGCAAATAACTTATTATTGTACTGTTTCCGAATGTTGTTGCAATATTTAAATTGTCGGAATAAAATCTCAGTAATGTTTTATATCGAGCTACCTTTTCTTCCGTGATAGATCGGCATTATTCCGTGATCGCTTAGTCTATATGGATAATTAATAATCAATACCAACACTTTATCATCGAACGAATGTATCACTTTATAATTTTTAAAACGTACAAAACATAAATCCGTTTTTAAAAGAATATTACATAACAGCATTTAATAGTTAACATTTAATAGTCTCGCGCGCGCGCGCGCGCGCGTGTGTGTGTGTGCGTGTAAAGACTTTGTAAAACACAGTGTGTGCTTTGTTTCCACCAATTATAATGTCGATTTGTTTTTAGTATACGTTGACAATATATGTACATGCTTATCAAATTCATTTACCGATAGTGGCGTTTAGTTAAAAATACACGCGGGATATATGTTTCATTTCTAAGGCACATTTCCTAAGGTAATCTTTATCAGCACCTTTATAAATACATAAATATCGATCGTTCTCCTATTAATATTAACGTGAATAGCAGAGTAACAGCTCACAAAAGTCTCTTAGAAAAAGTGATGTTCCGTTTGAGGAATTTCTATCGTACAAAATATTTTTATATATCATTCACCCGTGTGTGAATATTCTCATTATAATGTAGCACGTCAGTTCTGATATTTCTTTCACCAGAAATATAAACTGTACATAATGCGTGCATTGAGAAATGTACATAAACAAATATGTAAAACTGATACTTCTCGTGGGAATAACATTAACATTTATTATATTTTTTACATCTTTTTACAGGACAGTAACTCTGTATGCACGTTAAGAAACGACTGGTTTTGATTACTTCCGTGTCTATAAATTTAATTACACATTTAAGCGTATAACACAGTCGCCCTAGGCTCGACGCATGCCGGTACAATTTTATATCGTTTCTTGCTTCATGGAAATACGGATTCGATAGAAAACATTTAGTACATTCATAAATTATATAAATTAACATTGTCGTGCACCGTTAACATTTTTATCCGACGATTGACGAGGTCCCCAAATTGCTTCGTTTTTCCGAGTGTTAAATTAAACTACCAGCCAGTGTGTTAAATATTGAGAGCTACCACAACTTTCATACCCTCTTATAGGTCCTTCTATATTTATCATCCACTTTTTCGAGATAATATGTCCCTGGGAACATGTTAGCTGTGCTACTTTGAGGACTGAACGGTACAGTATGACAATTTTGTTCCCTCCAGTCCAACACTTTTGTGTAATCCATCGGGGAGACCTTCTGACGAGCCTCTAGGTCCGGCTTAATGTGCGAGAGGACTGATATGATCTTCTTTAAATTAGATCCTTCTCCTATTTCTTTTGTCACCGTCAACGAATACAGAGTGGAGCAGAGGCCCGAACCGTACGAAAATACTCCCACTTTAGTACCCGCTAATTCATTAATGGGTTTGTTAATGAGCAAAGACGCCAACCCAGAATACACAGACGGGGTGTACATGTTCCCCACTTGGCTCGATATAAATAAAGAAGGCTGCGTTTTCTGGGTAAACTTGGCCTTGCTTAGACTCATGAATGCTTTTTCTATGGCTTTGTCCGTGTAAGTATCTTCGCGCTTAACATTGTGGAACTTGAGTAATTCCGGATACTTTTTGGACACTTCGTCTTTAGGTGTGTCGAGGAAGTCCATGAAAGCTAGCCTGGCAAATGACTTTTGTACTAGTTTACAATAGGGAGAATGAAACAAGAATGCGTCGAAGCTATCTAAAGTTACGTTCTCTTTGTACCTTTTCTTAACCTTCTCGCTGTAGGTCTGGTAACAGTTATCCAACGCGCTGAGGTAACATTGAATCGATAATTTCCCATCTACAATAGGATATTCTGATTTTAGATTCGGCTTGTAAAAGTCGTACGCATGTTTCATGTACGAAGACCTTATTCCGCGATCGATTATTAGAGGAGCGTCTGGACCAACCACCATTGCAATGGCTCCAGCGCCGCCAGTGGGCCTAGCGCTCCCAGGGGAATACACAGCATTGTCGGCGGCGACGACTAAGGCCAATCTGCCATCCCAGGCGCTGCTTTCTACCCAAGCTACAGCATTGAAAAGAGCGGCTGTACCTCCGTAGCAGGCATTGGTCGAATCCACCCCTTCTATGTCCGTGCAACCATGAGGCTCAAACAGCTGCATAAGGATAGACTTTATCGATTTGCTCTTGTCTAATATTGTTTCTGTTCCAACTTCTAATCTACCGACATCCTTTGCTTTTATGCCATACCTATCCATTAGTCGGTGGACCGCAGTTAAGCATAAGGAGTTAACGTCCTCGCGGTCGTTACAAAAGCCCATCCTGAGTTGGCCCAATCCGATAGTGTATTTCCCAGCCGCCGCTCCGTCGAACTGTTCCAGCTCTGTTTGATCGACGTACTGGGCAGGGAAGTACACTTCCATCGCCCTGATGCCAACATCTTTCGGCCACATGATGCTCGATTATTACAGTTCTCTCTGCTAGCTTATACAAGTGTTCGCGAACGTGCTATCTTCCTTGTACACCCTTTAGAAGTGTACACTCATGACAGCACGCAGGAACGAAATATCTCTGTTATCCACAGGTACACGTGATACCGGCCGACGGAACAGTGGTCTACCAAATATTGTTGCGTTTATATAATACCTCCTTGGCAATCGATATCGACAGTAATATCGCCAAGATAATAGCGGTATCTTGCAGAATTCCAAAGTGCTACGGCTTGGTTCCCTTCGAAATCGGTATCTTCGGGCCAAGGAAATATGTGCTTCGAGGGCAGTCGGGCTTACACTGGTAAGCGGGCCCAGCGACAAATTCAGGTTAGAAGTGAAACTCGGCAGGTGAAAATTACGGTCACCGAATCACTTCCTATTGCGTGCTTTGGAGCTTGCTCGGCCTTCCCTTCCGTTCACAGACCGGCCCAAACGAAATCCGTCTTGCCAAGGAGCCGAACTTACAAACTAACGTTTCCGCGAGCAAATGCTGCTCGTCGGGCTGCCGCCACTTATTCAACTGGTCCCTCTGCTAGGAGGGGATAAGAAATTCATGGAGCTCCTCTTTTGCTGAATACATTACACGCATACCCGTCACGCTGACTTTTGTAACTTGACATTTTACCTCACAAATCATTATTCATTGCGACCCATTAGAACTTTAAGTATACCCTCTTTGAAACTGCCTCGAATTACCATCGGGACTTCGCGCCAGTTCCAAGAGCAACAGATAACGGGCACGACTTTTTTTAAAAAGAAATATTTTTTTAGGATGCCTGCTCGGTATATCGTTGGCTTCTTGCACAGAAACGCGAAAGCAGGATGAGCTTATTATATTAGTAAATTAATATGTACACAGTGTTATTGTAAACGACTGCCGAAGGACGGCTTATCGACGATTGTACAGTTTTAGCCGTTAATTTTCGTAGAAGCGATTATAGATTTGTGTATAGAAGTTGGATCGTCGGCGTTTTGACGTAACGTAACGGTACCAATGAAAATAAACATCGGTTGGAATGAATTTTCGTGAGAGCGAACGGCATGACGTGGAGGTGCCGTAAGTACTATAAGGGCCAGCTGGCATTCATTTCTTAGATAACCACGTGGAATTTCACTTTTCGCGCTAATTTCGCCGAAAACGCGCACGGGCAAGTTTCCAATAACGGGGCAAAGTTAATAGGCTCTGTGGCCATGATGGAAAACACCGGTTCTCGTCGGATCATCGAAGTTAAGCATCACGGGGCGGTGTACTGGGGAAAGATGGGAGACGCCGACCACCTTTCTCCCGGTGCGCCTGCTGCTGCTGGGACCCGTAGGAGAGAAAGAGGAGGGAAAAAAAAATGGGACTATTATATATAATATAGGTTCGTTGGGCAATATAAGCGAATAATAAGCTTGAAACGCCCCATCCTGTGCAAAAACACGGGAAAAAACAATATTCATACATACATACAATTAATAGGCCCTTATGATTCGTCACAGGTGATACAATGGAATTCTTGCGTTGGTCAAACGGGGTCAAACCACCGAGTATATTGATCAAACGATAGATTAGAAAGTAATTACGCACGTGGTAGTCAAGTACGTATGCATGGAACGTGTCCTCTTTCTTACTCGACGAAACGATCGGATGATACCTAGCTACCTATATGATTCTGGCAAGAATTTTCAATGGCGTTTCTCGACTTTTGTGCTTTTCCGTCGATGTCCCCACGTGTGCGCGATGGCAATAACCAGGGAGAGTGTTTGTTGGGGGGGGGGGGGGATAAGAAACGTTACGCTTTATGGGAGCTGGGTTACACGTGGAGAGGCGATTTACGGAAATAAACGTGCAATTTCAAGCGCGAGTCCCGGATGATAAATAATTCAACGAAAAGTTGAAGCGCATTTCGTTTTGCATTCCAATCGCCGAGAACGAATTTCAATATTTCGACGAAATGACTTTACCGAGGTGGAGTATATGTATTTCAGGTTCGAAGGTCGGCTACCTTCTTTTGTGGAGCCCGATACGTAGAATCCGCAGGGCAAGATTGATCAGAGATGATCTATGCAGATATCGCGGCGCAAAGTGCACACGCGCGATTACGAGTATTTAAGGGCAAAGGTTTATAAGATATTTTAACGGCCTCGCGGAGCCGCAGTAAAAGCTTTTTGCCGGTAGAAGAATAAGTGAAACGAAAATACCGGATGCGTTGCTGCGAGGTTTTTGTAGCTCTGTTGCTTGACCTCTTCCGCTGCTTCTAAGTAATCGCGAGATTCTATCTATTCTATTGCTACATTACACTTGCGATTATGCTGCTTAAACGTTCGAAACTATTATCTCGAATCTAAAACGTATGCGCATGGATTACGCAGGAATTACAGTAAACAGTTATTAATTGGTAGCATTGTACGTTCATTTGCATCTTCTATCAGACTCGTTCCATGTTTTGTAACTCATTATACACATTTCACTTAACAAATCGCCGATTCATATCCGAAAAACGTTTGACAGTTTATTGATTTTCTTTTATGTGCCTAAACTCCCATGTCCCCTTGTGCCACGAAGCTGGTCTTTGTGCCTAAAACTCCTCTCTTCTCGTGTGCTACGAAGCTGGTCTTCGTGCCTAACCCTCCTCATACAACCCCATAATGTCACTGTCCTAACCTCCGCCACCCAGGACGTGACAACGTCTTTAAGAAAATAGCACGTCTTTAAGACGTATTTCAGAAAATAGCAGACGTCTTTAAGACGTCTGTGTGCTATCTGGGTTATCAGTACTTTGCGTGTAATAGAGCCCTTTCACGTATCGTACGCCGAATAGTATTAAAAATTCACGCTGTTACTGACATTCCCGCAAGTGTCTAATGCACTGTTTAATCATTATAGTGAAGTAATAATAATTGGATTCTATTTGCCCCGAGTATTAGTTTACCGCAGACATTGAAATTTACAGTAAAATCTAATTCTTAAAATCCTCGCAGAAAGTTGCATGCTGCACGAGTGCCGTGGGGTGCATGGATGCAACTGCGAATCGAGTTACTTTTCAATCCCGCAGTGTGAAATAAAATTTTGTCTAGCCCTGAGAAATTCAACGGTTCAGTGTTCAGTGAAGGGTGTGCATGTCCTGGTGCATATTATTACGTGATATCTCGATTCGTGGATTAATTTCATTGATTACTGGACCGTGTGGGAGGTCGCTTAACGAGATTCTACTGTAATTCATCCAGTATCTAGAAGATTTCTTGAGCAACACTTGTCTCGGGCCCTATCATGGGTCTCCAGTATTGGAAGACATACGGAAAGTGCAGTTTGCATAGCTGCAGCTGCGAAAAGCGCAAGTCGTGCAATCAGCGTTGCTAGATAAAATTATTTCCGGCCTTGACGAATTTCAAGTTAGCTGTATGTCGTTGGAGCGAGACAGAACGTCAACAACCTCTACCAAAGTCGCACCATCGTCGAACGATGTAACTGTAACCTGTCGGGTTAACTTTACCTGCGACGGTAATCGAATCTCAGTGAACGCGTGTGCATATTATTTCGTGATATCTCGATTCGTGGATTAGTGAGGGGGCATGCTGGTTAAAAAAAGGACAGAGGGACACTGTGAGCAGGTGGGTTTCTGTAGTTCCAAGGTCGCCGTCAGGTGGCTAAGGCGGTTCTCGTTTGAAAATTTGAATAAATCTTTTGAGAAGTATTATATTAATACGATTCTAATGAATACTCTTGCATAATAAGCGACAATGTCTTTGTAAGGGGTTTAAGTCTTTGAGATGCAAATAAATGAACACAGAGATCATTATAACTGTTTAATATAATTGTATAATTACACCGTAATTACATTACCGAATCGTGTCTGTAGATTTCGAATGTATTTGTTGAGAATAAAATTTCGAATGTATCAATTATATCAGCAATTCCCAACCTATGCGTCGCGACCCCCCAAGTGGGTCGTCACGGTTTTTTTTTATTATTAATATTATTAAGTTATAATTACATTCTGAAATACCTATTTTTAATGTGTTTTCTATACCCCATTAAATTTCACTTACCTTATATGGGAGGTCGCGGGTTATTTGCACATTATAAAAGAGGATCGCGACTCAAAAAAGGTTGGGAAATACTAAATTATGTGGTTAGAAAGTAGGTGAGAAGCTTGAAACGGTATCTTTGCGGTTTGTTTAAAAGTTTATAGCGAATTAGCTTCTAAAGAGGCTGCGACTATTTTGCTATCTTTACGTCGTATTATAAAATTGTAAATTGCTATACGAGGTAACGTCCAGCGTTGTTTATCGCATCACGTGAACTTTGCTAATTTCTATTCCTGCCGGATAGAAATCGAACAGAAGTGAATGATATAGGGCGAATTCCACTTACATACGTCCAAATCGCCCGTGGGTTTTGGTTCAAAAGTTATGAAAATCTCCTGAAATATGGAAGAGAAATCTGTGAAAGGACCATTATCGGAAAATACAGGTTTTTAAATATAAATTACGACTCGAAAACAGGAATATATAAATTATGATATTCGTTTTATTACAAAAACGGAAAATTCCTACGGTCGTGGGCGCGGGCGATTTGGAAGTAAGTGGAATTCGCCCATATTTGAAGCATTTCAGCTGAATGAGTCGAAGTTGTAGAAGCATTTACCACAGGGCGAATTCTACTTACGCCCAAATCGCCCGTGATTCTCATTCAGGTAAGTTTCCCCACACGCGACTGGACGCAACGTCAAGAATTTCGAAGTCGATTTTCTCGAAAATGAAGCGCAATATCAAAAATTTTTATACCTTCTTTTCGGCTTGTGTACTTGTTACAAGTCGAAAAGAAACAGTCATCTTTTTTCTTTTTTTCTTTTAATATCGTGCTTCATGTTCGAGAAAATCGACTTTGAAATTCTCGACGTTGCGTCCAGTCGCGTGTAGGAAAAAAACCTACCTTAATCGAAAATCACGGGCGATTTGGGCGTAAATAGGTGGAATTCGCCCAAAGAGGTCGGAGCGAATCGTTTAAATAGTTTAATGTTCCTTCTGATATTATTCCGAGCGCTGCTGGTATGTACATACTTGTGTCCTTTAAGAATAAACAATTTCATCTTGTACTTTCTCTTCCCGTCGTGACGAATGGAAATAAATAAATCCCGCCAAGTGTATTATGTCTTCGCAGCGCAGCACCGAGTAATTGGGTTGGTTGGTATCCAAGTTACATCTAATTATATTACTATCACCACAAAAAAGCCCCCATCCCCCCCTCCCCCGCCCGCCACGACACATCTCACGATCACGTTTGTCACGATAACCAAAAAACATTACTCGCGATCGTCACTGCGACTTGCACATAAAAAATCTATTACAACCATAGGAAAAGTATAACGTAAATCTGAATCTTGTATTAAGCATAATGGGATGGTGGCATCGACAGATCTTGCAGCACAGCTAATTGCTCCGACGTGAAATGCTGCGCATACCCGCTTACGCCCCTCCATCCACCGTAATGTGTTCTTTTAAAGTCGTCCAGAGTTCTCCTAATCGTCGTCTGCGACAGAATAGCATAAGAACAGCGTGCAATTCAAATGGAATTCGCGACGTATAATGTATACTAACCGGTATAGGCTGCGGATCATTCATGTGGGGACTGAGGTTCTCAAAAATCGAGGGTATATATTCAGGAATGTCGTACGGGTGGGCCTGAACGAAAGCGCACATTCCCAGTACAGCCGCATGACGAATACGTATAGCGTCCATTTGCGAATTCTTTATCGTCTCCTCTTTACTACAATTCGACCGTTCCCTCCTACGCAATTTGGTTTTCGCCTTCTTCTTAAACTCGTCCTGAAAGCATTAGAAAACTTTCCATATAGACCACCTCTACTTTTACAGCCCGTGGCCAGAAATTCGCGGGACACTTACCAGTAACTTCTCTTGTTCAGGTATAAACGTACAATGCAACAGGCCGCTCAAAACCTGGCCAGCGTTCTTTCTCACTTCCAACCGTTCGTCCTCCAACAGGCGGAGAACCATGTCCTTGACGGAATCTATCCAGGCCGGGTTGCTCAGGAACGTGCTCATATTATGGAACACCAATACTTGAAGGAACTGCAAGCAAGTGGACCTCGTCCACCAGGACGAGCGTTTCGACATGTTTATCACGGCCTCCAAAGCTATCGGCATATGGCGCGGCAAGGTGAATGCCTGCGCAAGCACAGCCAGAGTGGAGGTGCACAGTTTCCGCAGCTCCTCGTCCGTCTCGCAATTCTCCAGCTGGCACAGGATCGGGTATATCTGGTAAAATCCCCGCTGAAGACCGTGCTGCGTGCGAACAACGGTCCTAGTCATCCATTTACAAATCGTCTTGAGCAATCGAATCGCCATCTCCCTGTTCTCCGCTCTCCGTTTAGCGTCTCTCGAGGATTCGTTCACCGACAATGCTTCCTCGTCTTTGCCGAGTATCGTCGGGCTCTCCTCCACGAGGAATTGCAGCTTCGGTACCACGTTGTTTATGAGATCCTGCATCCGTGGCGTCGGTGCGTTACTCGCTGCGCCTGGGAACTGTAGATCCGCCTTGAACACTGTTACCAAAACGGAGCCCAGTCGCTCTCTGACGTTGTCGAACGGATTGGTGAGCAGCCTGTCCTCCGTGCGCTTCAACAAACGTTGCAATAATTCCGACACCCTCCAGGTCTGCTCGTTAAGGGCCACTTGCAGGGTGACCAACCGGCCGCATTCGACGAAGGACGACTCCGAATCGCCCAACCTGGGCTCCTCCATCAAGCATTCCAGTAACCAGTGCTGCCTGTTTGGGTCCCTGTGCTGTTGCGCCGTGGCGAAGCACGCGCACCAATTTACGAAAGACTCTGCGGTTAAGTTAGACAAAGCGAGCCTTATAATCGGCAGCAAAGAGTCCCACATCTCTCGGACCATTTCGAACGGCCAGTGCTTGGCGCCCTTGATCACTCCAGCGATGATTTCTGACGCGCATCTGTGGCTGCTCTCCTGCTTATCCGTCACCATCTTGCGCAGATGTGGTAGGAAGTGCTTCAAGTACACTATTCCGTGATTGCGGAAGACACTTTTGAAGAGGAAGTATCTGTAATCGTTGAAGTTGTCCTTGCCTTTCTTCTCCTCCAGGCTGAAGAACCGTACGAGCTTCTCGATATTCTGCGGATCGCTGAAGAAGCGATCGACCTCTTCCTCGAGATCGGTTAATTTTCGAACGGCCGGGTCTAGACAGGGCTGCGAGGGCGACGGTGCATAGATCTCTAGCTTCTTTGGCCACGTATAATACCCGATGTATGGTTTGTGAACGAATCTAGGCTCGTCCCACTGTTCCGCGGTCAGAGGGCGAGTTTCGTAATTATACTGAAGCCAAAGGTTGTCCGGTCTCTGTCCTGGTACCAGCAGCCTCTTTGGCCGATTCTCGTCTGGCTCCTCTTTTTCTGGCAACGTTGGCGGATCGATAGTTATCTATGGATTACGAAATAACCCGTTAAGCTGCATCGAAATCATTCGCGAGATTATTCGCGCTTACCTTCGGATGCTTCCTCTTTTGCTGCTTCAACATGTACACGACTACATCGATGGCAATCTTCCGTTCCCGCAGCGAATCGTGTATCAACGCCCCTAAGAAGTAACGCACCAGCTTTGCCGGATACTTTTCATCCGGATGGACCAGATTTCGAACGAAGTTCATCGTCATCAAGCGATGCCGCCAATGTAGATTATTCTCGAGGAGGGCGGACAGCAGGTCGTTTATCAGATCGTTGTAAGACGTAATATTAGATTCCTCGATCTTTCGCAGCGTTTCCAAGCCGTTGGCGATTTCATCTTCAGCAGGCTGTGGCAGAGTGGGCTGTGGATAGGTTGTCCATAAGTTGGTCGCGATGGCTAAGCATGCACCCGGCACTTCCATCGTAATGGCGAACGTTGCGAAACGAGTGTTTATAGATTCCACCAGGTTTTCCTTTAAACGGATCACAGACAGTTTCTCGGACGTCTTAGAAAGCACTATAGCCAGCCATAAAGATCTGAGCATTTTCCAATCGTGTTTGATAATGACGGGATCGTCTGGAGGGCCGAACAGAATGTACAAGGCGCCCTGTTTAAAAAAAAAAATAAATAAATAAAAAGATGGCAAGGAATATTTTATCGGGAGGGATTTCGCTCTACTCTCGTTATTGCTATTACTACCTTGTACGCGTCGTGATGCTCTTCCGCGTCCAGTTTTAACACATCGACTAACCGCGGAACGACGAACGTATAGGAGTATGGGAAATGTTGAAGAGCGCAGAAGAGGCTCGATTGAGCCTGCGAGCGCACGTCGGCATATCTGCTGGTGGCCAACGTAAGAAGCTCGAACATTATAAGCTTGTGAGTTTCCGTAAGGTCGAAGGACTGTACGTGAATGCGCGTGTCGTGCTGAATTTCCGCACGTTGCAGTATTAAGGACCCCCTCAGCCCCTTGTTTCCCACTAGTTTGTCCTTCGTTCTTTTGCTCAGAATTTGAAAGCTTTTGCACCTCGCTTCGTGAGCTTCGGATAAACGATTTCTTCCTAATAAAAGGCTATTCCAGATCTGAAATCAAAGGCTCGGGGGTTTAGTTGGGTTTACTCGTTAATGGACTTCTATCGGGTATTATACTAAATTAGAGATACCTGTATCAGAACGAAGAAGCTTTTTGTGTCGTCTTCAGAATTCTCCAGTATCACTTTCTGCAGCTTGCTCATAAGCGTAACAAAATAGCGTCTCACGTTGCTGTTATCAGGCATCAGTATCTCTTCGTTCATGCCAAGCATTAGTGTAAAAGGCACGCAATCTAAAGCTGAATCTACCACGACCAATGGCTCCTCTTCCCATATGGGCAGCACGGGCTCGCAAGCGTGGAGAATGCAGCTTACAATATGCAAACTAGTCAGTAGCTCTTCCCTGCAATCATACACACGACCATGCATCATCCGATAATAGCCTTACTCCACGGCACAAGGCTTCCAAGCGTTGCCCGATCTGTTAATAACCGACCTTGTCAATGTATTCCAGTCTTTGCAGTATTCTTGCAGTCTATTCACCTCGGGCATTAGGTACTTGAGGAATAATTTATTTAACGCGGCGATCTCTTCTTTACCGGGAATGTACCATTTTACTTTCAAAGTATCGATCTCCAGTGTTTTACCCCAGTGTACATCGTTATTGGTAGACTCGAACTTACACGGCATCGTAGTAGCTAACGAGAAGATGATGGTTTTCAATACTATACAAGCTAAATTGTTTCCTTCCCTCGATTTTAACACCAACACGCGATCAAGCACAGTGGTGAATGTGTCCATGTGCGGTAGCAAGTTGTCCCCCGACGTATCAACAATGGCTGACAATAGCAGCATCCCGTACAGAAGACGACCATCCAGATTCTCTTCTTTTATAATGTCATTGCTTTCTCCGGTGATGTCTAGAATGGTTTGCGATAGTACTGGTAACAGTGCGCGCAGGGTTTTCTCCCCATTCACTTGGGCGAACGATCGGCACAGCACGGCGGCCAGTTGCCCAGCGACTTTGGTCTCCAGGATACGCTCGGTTATGAACGTGCGTAATTTGTGCAGAGCAGCCTTGAAGATCTTGTCGTTAGTTTGAATCAACAGGTTCGTGCACACTTCCCTCAGCACACCCTCCGTCACCTTCTCTAATTTACTCTTCCCAGCGCCAGCGCGATTTTCCAATCTAACTGTCTCCAAAGAGCTCGAATCAATGAAAGAGAATATTCTATCCAGAAATTCCAAGATAAAGTCCTTGAATTTAGATGTCGTCTCGTAAACCATCCTTTCCTCGTCGTCCACCGCAGTGAGCGATTCAGAAGTGTCCACGATGGGTATGAAAGTGGCATAAACTGAAATAAGACGAAAAGCAACGAAACACTTTTCCATATCGTTCGGATCGATGCTAGGTAAGAGTACGAACAGCAATGGCAGTATATGCGTTGGTCCTTCTGGATACGTATAGCCTAAAGTGGAAGATGTTAAATTAGTTACTTCGCGTCAAGTATGTTCCATTTTATGATTGTTTACAGCGGCGAAGGTTATTAAGTTTCGAAGAAAATCAGGGAGAGAATGTGAAATTCGTACCTTCGTTTACATTTCTAGATCCCTGCGCCATTGGTCTGGCTATAGCCTCCATACAGCTCAACGTAGCATTCAATTTATACGGCTCCAGCATAGAGGATACTTTGTCCAGGACACTTGGGATAACTAAGCTAGGCCTCATAGAGGCTAAGTGCTGTAAAGCTTGAGAGGCAGTGCGAACGCCTAACGTACTAAACATAGCTGTCATGGCCACTGGCATCATGCTTTTGACGAATGCGTCAACATCACTGTCGGTTAATTTGTACTCTTCAGGTATAGGTGTCTCCCATGTTCGTTTAGCAAATCTCTCCCTGAGTAGAAGTAAAAGATATATATACACACGCACATCAGATCTCTCCGATAGGATTTTAAAAGGTACAATCATTCTCACTTGTGCAAACGCGTGACGAAGCGATACGGAAGTGTTATAAGCAGATCCCTTAATTTCCCAAGCCATCGTCCAACGTTGGCTGGATGAAAATAAGTTTCTACAGTTTTCAAAAATTTCTCAAGATACATCTGCGCGCTCGACCTATTTCCCTGAAAATATATTGGACGATGCATAAAATTCAGTTCGATTCCTATAAATATTAGCTGAAATCAGTGCTCGAAATCCTACCAAAACCGACGTTGTCCATATCGCTATGAAAGACATATTGATTTTGTGGTCTTTAGACGATTGCGTTTGACTGTAGGTCACTGGCAGCTTTAAATATCGCACAAATCTGGTAAACATCAACGGGATATACGGTTCCCAGTCGATGTATCCAATGTTATGAAAAGCTAGCTGCGCCGTTAAACACATCATCTCGTTTTCCCACTCCGGCGCGTTATAACAAACTTCCCATAACGTCATGAACTCGTTGAACCATAATTCGTAGCCGATCGAACGATGCTCGGGCGGCAACTGTACCGGCAGGAACCATTCTAAGGCTTCCAAACTTTTAGTCATCATTGTGTCGTCGAGGGGGCACAGATTTGGTCTCAATTCGTCTAATATTTCCTGCGTCGCACTCAACTGTCGTAATGAATTAATATCGATCCTTTCACCCAGTTATCTCGAGAAAGTAATCACTTACAGGAAAATAAACTTTCACAGCATGTACAAGTACGTTTAATCTACCTATCGCGCAAGAGAAGAAACGATACATTTCCAAGGAACTCTCTCTGCTCTTTTCTATCCGTCGACATAAATTATAAAGAGGTTTCCATGGAAGTTCCAGCTCGTTGGGAGATATTAATCCTTTCTTCCTGAAAATATTAGAACGACGATGAGTGTCTACTATTTATAATCAACCATAGGATCGTACGAGAAGCACGAAAGTCTCGTTGAACTTACTCCAGTAATAAAATTAACGTAAAACTAAACGTGCTCACTAAATATGGTTCTAGTTTCGGTATCGTAACCAATTCATACATTAGTTTTACAAATATAATATGATCTTCTTTAGAGAACTTCATACCATATATCTTTATGTACCTGCAACAAACGCACGCGTCCCATATATTTGCATATATTCACCTCTACGAACGATACGAAGAATACCAGAATAATCATGAAAACTATATACTTACAAGCACAACCTACTGACCCAAACAACACAGCCTGGCTGCATTTCACGGAGCATAACAGCCCGTCCTAAATTCGCTTTGATAACGGCTAGCAAAGCCTGCGACTCCGCCTCCAAATCGTCCACATACGACAGCAATTTGTTGTAAATAAGTTCCTTTTGATATTTAACGTTGACATCTCCAGCCGCTGAATCCGTGGTTTCTTTGTTCCCCGAAGTTACGCGGTTACAATCCTCTTCACGATCGTCGTCCATGATTACTTCGAGCGTACCGTTGTCAGCAGCGACGGACATTAGGCAACTAGGTCTATCTCACGAAAGAGCACACAACGCAATGCAATATCATGTAAGTACCTTATCGAGCAACGACAACTTGCTTATTCCTCTTCTTCATTTTCATCCAGTCATGTTGGAGTCATGTTTTGCATTCCCACTCCAGTGGCCATATTCGATATGCTAACTGCGGCCACTGCGGGGAGAACTATTCACCTGAAGGACGGTGCCAACGGTGCCAACGGTGCCAACGGTGCCAACGGTGCCAACTAGTCGAAGGGTAGCAAAAGTAGTAGCCCAAAAGCGCCAAAATTCAAATATCGCGATTGAAAAGGATGTTTAAATAAATGTTCTTAATAAACTTCATTTGAACAGAAACGAATATAAATAAAACTGATGTGAAAATTAAAATTAACGTTTTAACGCAAAAATGATAATCTTTTTTATACAATTTTTGAATGCCATTTGGTCTTGGGCAGCCCAAATATCGGAATTTCGGCCAAAGCAACCCTGGTCGATATTATTATTGTAGCCCAAATCAGGCGCCAACTACCAATTTCAATTTTTCAGCGCCAATTGGTTTTTTCAAAGTAGCCCAAATGGCGGAATTCCGCTCGATCTGACAGCCCTGAATGGAACGATCGATCGCAATTCGCAACGATTCGCAACAATCGCAACCGTGAATATATCGAGATTTAGGCGCGCGCCTAAAATCATCGTCCATCGATACGAAACGAGTGCAATCGAGCTTTAACATACTTTTTCCGCCTTTTTTTTCGAACTTATGTAAGTAACTGATGTAAAAGGATTCAATATTGTTCCAATAGCATATGACATATCATCGATAAGATTTATCTAAACACAGCGGAACCGTGCACTCGTGTGTACAACGATTGTAAAAATCGAGAAAATCTTTCCTGACCAAAACTGTTAATTGCTGGTAAGCTACGTTTATGCAAATGAATAATAATCAGAAATTTGTATTTATTACGCGCGTATTTATTATCCTTGTTGCTTTACGTTAGCAAACATGCATTTACGATATTGCAGGAGCTGTGCTGTAAGCGCGTATGTACTTACGCGTACGCGCACGTTAAACGAAACGGGAGGGGGGCATTGTTTGTGAACGTAACGTCAACGCGTCAGTGTACTCTATGAAATTTATTCCATATGAGCCGAAGAAGTATTCTATTTCGAAGACTCCTGTCACTTCGACTCGGACAATGAAACCTTTTAATACAATATTCTCATGTAATCTGTAAATGCGATGTACAAGCTAGGTTAAGTTTCGGTATTACTGTATGGAGATTTACAATATGCTCCAAGCTCGGGCTATTCAACATTTCTTTTAATCGTTATTAACGGTTTTGTTCGATACAGAACAGTACTATATTTCAATTGATTAATGTGGTCCAAAAATGAGGACTAGAAAGACAATCGCGATTCTCGGAGCTGGCTTAATCTTAGCCTGTTGCGTTATGATATATTTAATGATGGATCTCGCACTTTTCCCATCTGGACAAGGATCCAAACTTTCGGTCAACGATGTAAGTTTGTTGGAAATATACTACGGGTAGTGGCAATAGCGACAAAGATGTAATCCTGCATTGTTTACTTTTAGAATCAGTGGCTACACTTTGAGAACCGACTGGCAAAGTTAGAGAAAGACTTTAACAAGCATCACGAAGTTATGAACGCGTTGCGAGAAGTAGCGGAGGCAAAAAACTTTGCTCCCCCGAGTCACCCTATGAGTCGTTACAATCACTCTATATCTTCGAGCTCCTCTCGCCTGGGAAAAGTACTTACGTGCAACTTTGATGTACAGAAAGTACCAGAGATAGATATACAAATGTTAGAGATGTATAGGCAGTTGGAATTTGACAACGCGGATGGCGGAGTTTGGAAGCAAGGATGGGATATTACTTACGACGACAAGCAGTGGCATCCAAACAGAAAGTTAAAAGTTTTCGTCGTGCCGCACTCTCATAACGATCCTGGTTGGCTCAGCACTTTTGAAAAGTATTACACTTTTCAAACACGAAACATATTGAATAATATGGTGACGAAATTGGCGGAAGACAGAAGGCGTAAATTTATCTGGGCAGAGATATCGTTCTTCCAGCTTTGGTGGGAAGATCAACCGAAGACAACTCGTAACTTGGTCCGACGTCTAATTCACGAAGGGCAATTGGAAATTGTGTCCGGAGGGTGGGTCATGCCGGATGAATCTGTTTCTCATTGGATAGCTCAGCTCACCCAGCTTACAGAGGGTCATCAATGGTTGAAATACAATTTGGATTATACACCGAATTCGGGCTGGGCTATCGATCCGTTCGGTCTCTCTCCGACTATGCCGTACCTCTTGAAAAATGCTGGATTAGAAAACGTGCTGATACAAAGGGTCCATTATTCGGTGAAAAAGAGGTTGGCCAAAGAGAAACATTTAGAATTTCGATGGAGGCAATTGTGGGATAACGATGGGACGACAGAAATATTTACGCACGTCATGCCATTCTATAGCTACGACGTCCCGCACACTTGTGGACCAGATCCGAAAGTATGCTGCCAGTTCGACTTCTTCCGGCTCCAAAGCTTTGGGCTAACTTGCCCGTGGAAGGTAGCTCCACGAGCTATAACCAAAGCGAACGTTGCGGAAAGAGCTGCTCTTTTACTGGATCAGTATCGTAAGAAGGCTCAACTTTTTAAGACCGATGTGGTCTTAGCACCGCTAGGAGATGATTTTAGGTACACTCATTTTACCGAATGGGATGCTCAATATAATAATTATCAGAAACTGTTCGATTACATGAATCAGAATGACCAATTGAACGTTCAAATTAAGTTCGGGACGTTGAGCGATTATTTCGACGCAATTAGAGAGAAATATAATTTAAACGAATTCCCTACTCTGTCCGGTGACTTCTTCACCTATTCCGACAGGGATGACCATTATTGGAGTGGGTACTACACATCAAGGTACGTCGAAGTAAACGTAAAGAGTTATAGTAAAAACATTTTAAAACCGATTTCAAAAAAAAATAAAGCTGCACTGAAACGTGAAAAATAAGTTTTTTCCTTATTTAATTCCTAATGACTCTCAAATTTTTTTATGTCGGCGCCTCCTCATCATTTGCCCTGTGTAAATCTGGCGCCGACTTAAAAAAAAAATTCAGAGTCATAAGATTAAGAAAGGAAAAAACTTGACGTTCACTTTTCCATGTGTTTTTATTTTCTTGAAATCGGTTTTCATTTTTTTATTTCTTACTTTTTTGGGGTTATTTAAGTTGTATAGCCACATTTACTTAAACAAAAAAAAAGATGGACAGGCCTACAAAAGAAGCTACTCGTAAAGAAAAGAACCGTTTGCTAGCAACGGAAGATTTCAATAATAATGAGACAGATTTCTTATTTTTGGTGTAACTTCAAAACTACCTGACCGATTTCGATAATTCTTTCTCCGTGACCCGAGTGTTGATCGAAGCTATGTAAACTAATAAATGCAATAAGTTTCACGACAATCGGTCCAGTAGTTGCGGAGAAATTGGCGGACGAACATAATACATACTCGCTCGTACAACTTTTGTTTGACACATTTTTTGGTGCAATCAATGACTTAACTTGGAGGATATTATATAAAATCGACTTCACGAGCTGTTTTATAATTGTTTGAAAATGTTCAAGGGCCCCTAGGCCCCTTTTCCCGCTATGTTGAAAAAAATTTTCACCAGGAGTACACAAATAAGAGCTACCCTAACACATACATACAAACACGTCGAACCGAGAACCTCGTTCTTTTTGGAGCCGGTTAATTAATAACGAATATTTATTAAATATCTTTCAGACCTTTCCACAAACGACTGGACCGTGTATTGTTGAGTTTATTAAGAGCATCGGAAGTACTGAACACTATAGCTTGGACTAAAGGGAACGAGAAGGTAACAGAAGGAACTGTTGCGCAGCGCTTAATCAAAGCGAGGATGTGGCATTCTTTGTTCCAACACCATGACGGTATTACCGGAACTGCTAGAGACGAAGTAGTTGTAGATTATGCGAAGAAGATGATAATGGCCTTGAACAATTCTGCTCATGTACTCCAACAATCCGTGGTGCATTTGTTGAAAACTCCGCAAGAAAAGACAGTTGATATGGACGCTGTATACATGTCGCTGGATGAATCCAGGTTTGTAAGAAATACTCGGACGCTTCCACTGAGACGTCTACGGTATTAGCGTTTGTAATTTACTTTTATATTTGCAAGTTACTTTTTACGCCAGATTACGCCATACCAGTGCAGGAGACAAGCATGTACTTGCGTTGGGAGATGAGAGTCCTTTAAAGAAAGTTATCTTGTACAATTCTCTTCCGAGGCAGAGGATAAAAGTACAGACATTAATTGTCTCTACTCCATTCGTCCGAGTCACTGACCGCATAGGTCAGCCGGTCCGGTGTCAGATCTCTCCAATTTGGATCGGTCCTGCTGCGTTAACCGCCGCCAGATACGAGTTATCCTTTTTAGTTACCGTACCTGGATTTGGCATTACGACATACATAATTCATGCTCTGCCCAAATCATCCTTTCCGCGGTACACGATAGTTTCTTTATTCAAGCATCCTCCCAGGTATCTAGTTTGTGGCCGTTTAACTTTTCAACTGTTTGTTGCCTGCAGGGAAGTGCACGTCGCAAATGTCCGTGTTTTCAACACGGATGTGAATCTTCCAAAGATACCAGGTTTCGATCAAATTCAAGTTACATCGAACTCGCAAGAATTCTCAATTATGCAACGGCCAGAATTGTCTGCGTCCTTCGGCAAGTCAGGCCTTTTGAAAGCGTTAAGAGTTGGCAACACAACGTTTCCTGTTCATTTAGAATTCGTCAGGTACGACACTAGAGGCTCTGGTAAAGATAAAAGTGGAGCCTATTTGTTTCTGCCTGATAAACCGGAGCCAGATTTAGTGTTCATGGACAATAAGTGTATCGTACACTTAATAACCGGACCAATCGTGTCTAAAGTATTTGTAGAATTAGCACATGTACGTCACACTTGTACTTTGTACAATTCCCCTGGCGGTGACGGGCTCGGCTTACACGTACTCAACGGAGTAGACATATCAGAGACGCAGAATTATGAACTCGCTATGAGACTGAGCACAGACATAGCTTCGGGAGACCAATTCTTCACAGATTTAAACGGCCTTAATGTGAGTATCAAGCAATCCGTATTTCAACTGCATATATTTAAAGTAACGCTTATTACTCAGATGATTAAGCGTCAAAGATTTCCAAAGCTGCCTACGCAGGGGAACTATTATCCGATGGCAGCGAGCGCGTATATAGAGGATAAGAGAGTTAGACTAACGATAGTAACGGGGCAGCCATTAGGCGTAGGTTCCATGGCATCTGGACAAATCGAGGTACGTATTTAGTATGCGCTTCGGTTTAAGTGGAAATAAGGTAGCATTCTCATACTTGGAAATACTTGAATACAGATTATGCAGGACAGAAGACTGCTTCAAGATGATAACAGGGGACTAGGCCAAGGTGTAACTGATAACTTATTAACGAATCATTTGTTCACGTTTGTTCTTGAGAAGAAAAAGCCTCGTTGTCCGACCCCGACGCCATCGGCCAGTCATCCAGCTGGATTACTATCGCTGTATGGTCATATAGCGTTAGAAGAGCAGTTACATCCAATAATCGCGATGCATCCGCAAAACGTTTTACCTTTCGAGTTAAATGCTTATTTCTCGCCACTGCGTTACGATCTTCCTGTAGATTTAAGTGTCGTTAGCTTTCGAGTGTTCCCTATACCCGAAGGGGCTGGCAAGGGTGTAGGAATGGTCCTGCATCAGGCAGCATTAGATATGTGTTGGAACGACAATTCTTATTTACGCAACTTCAACGTCTCCGAATCCGGAGAAGTTGATTTAACGAAATTCTTTAATTATATAGACGATTGGATTATTAGTAAAGCGCCCCTTACGTTTCACAATGTGGGGCCGTCGTTGAAGTCGCCTATAGTTAATTTGTGCCCCCACCAAATATTACCGATTCTCTTTCATAAAACACAGTCCTAAGTTCACGGAAAAGAAAAGTTGGCATTTTATTCTTACATCCTTCGATACAATCTCAGCCTTTCTTTTTGCTCGTTATTCCACTGTCAACGGCCTTACTCAGAATGATGTAGTGCGACTGATCGGATACCGGAGGGTTGGTTTTATCCAACTTGTAACTGCAACAGTATTAATCGATGGACCGTTAAGCACGATATGGGCGTATGTAAAAGCATTTGGTTCCACTGTACATATTATACTCGCGCATAATTAGATTGCATAATACATGTGCTACTCTATACAGTGAACTAGACTAGTCCTATAGTTTTTATTGCCCAACACTTTAACGATATTTATCAAATTAAATGTAAGTAGCTTTAGATGGAATTATTATAATTTTAGTTCACCGATACTACGCCATTACTACAGAGTTGCTTGATTATGAATATCCAAACGGGCAAGAAAATTGTAATTACAGAAAAGTTTAGAAGGATTCTTAGGAATAATGTCTCTCTTCGCCGATTAAGCGAAACCTTTGTATTTACCTGGACCATTTCCTCTTATTGCTGTGATCTATTTATATGTAATTCTATCGTAACAGGATGGTTTGATTGTAAAATTTAATACAGATAACAACGAGCTACAGAAATATTCCCATCGTCGAAAGCATTTAGATTGGATTATTGGTGGGCAAGGATGAATACAAATGCGAGAACGTAAAGAGCATAATAAAACATAAGGTTCCGGTTTTTAAAGCAGAAGAGCGCAATTTTTCATACTAGTCGTAATAATACTTTAAGAAATGTAATTTTATACATCTGCGATGTATGATTCTCTACTATGAAGCATTAAAAACTCTTGTAACAAAGTCGAAGAAGCAAGAATATATTTTTATTATATTTGCTAATTTCTTTATCGTAGCTATGAGAGATATTTTAATTACCCAAGAGAATAGAAGAACTGCACAGCTGATGGATTATCCTTGAACACAGTCAGGACTACTTTACGCATACTGCTGTCCAGTGCCATGGATTCGAGGGCTGACATCATGAAATGACCGAGCCCTTTCCGCCTTACTACAGACTCCAGTTGTATTTCATAGCTATACTCAAAAATGAAATCCTCTTTTTTTTTTTACCCTTCCACGTCCGGTGTGTCATAAAAATCATATATAAAATCTACGCACCAATATAATACTTCCTCCCTGTGATCTATATCAAATCGAAAATGAGAGAACCCAAGGAATTCGCCATCGGACGATGCTACTAGGTACCGAGCAGCCGGGTCCGTTAATTCTTTCTGTTTGGCGATCGGATCCCAACCCCAATCGCATTGCTCGTACATGGATTTCATGTTACGCTCCGTAATGTCGAATATCCACGATACGCATTCCGGTCGAGTGTCTTTGGCTCTCGTGCAAGAAAGTTCGATAACTTGTCTGTCCTTTGTTACATATTTGTGGAAGGAACTTAAAGACTCTAAAGGGTTTATCACAGAATTTGCAGTGTCGACTAACAGTTTCGCAGTAGCTTCTTTCTCTGCCAAAAGCTGGCGCCGCGTTTTCCTTTTCTAATTAAAAGAAATTGGCGTGGAACTTATTGGTGTTAAAGTAACATTTCACGATAATTCACCGATACAACAACAGCATATTATTCAAATAGTTTAAACCACTTATGTTGGAAAAAAGTATACTCGCAACACGTACCTTCATGGTAATTAAAAATTGTATTTCCCGCGTATTTTGAAGATATTATGATTTTAGGCTGTATTCCTCCTTACAATGGAACTTTCGAAACAGATAGATAATTATTTTCACATACAAATGGAATAGATACATTTAAGTTACTTTACAGCTCCAAATATTTCTGCCCATTTCACCCTATCTCACGCTGTCCAAGCCAGAAGCCAGAGCACGCGAACTCTGTGCAGCTCTGTGGGGCTCTCAGAGTCTCGGCAGCTCAGAGTGGCTCAGTCTGAGCCGCTCAGAGCTCTCAGCTCTCTCCCACACTCGTCCGCGTCGTCACGGATACCGCGTGTGGCGCGATGCTCAGCGACCAGCGTGCCAAAAGTAGGGAAAAAATGTCCGCGTAGGGAGCTGAATGACGTGTAGAGGGACTGCGTTGGGGCCACTCGGCTGGCTTGGCGCTGGCGTCAGTTCACGCACGCATTACCACCGCTCCCTGTAGATGTTTCCCTCTGACCAATAGCAGCGGTGGACTCCAGCTGAAATTGAGATCAGCTCCAGCCGGAGTCCGCCGAAGCTGACTTTCAGCGGGCCGAGGAGCCCACCGTAGCGACGTGTGAAGCATGCGACGTCAAATTCGCTTCGCGTGTCGCTACGTGGCTGGCTTCGCGCTGGCGTCAATTCACGCACACATTACCACCGCTCCTGTAGGTGTTCGGCTCCGCCGGAGTCCTCCGATCTCTGCCAATCTCTGCCAATCTCTGCCTGAGAGCAGAGTCGTCGTTAGTCAACTGTAGTCAACTGTAGTCAACTGTAGTCAACTGCCTTGTAGCCGTAGTGTTGGCTAGAACCGTGATTTGTGAATCACGAGTGATCCGATCACGTTCGTTCCTAATCACGGTGATTTGTCACAGTGATCCGTGATTTTCGTGATCGCTTCTGATTGGTGGAGAGCATAACTGCTCCTTGCACGCGCCACATAAGCCCAATTTCTACTTTCTCTCGAAACATTCTCATTCAAGCCCTCACCGTTCTTATAGAATTTCAGTTGTATATTTTGAACTAATGTAATCGTTCTTGATCTATTTAAATTAACGAATATTTCTTCACTTTAGTTAAAAAGTATAATATATATGTGAATACTTTAGCCAATCAAATCAGTGCGCGCATACATTGACCATTTATGAATGCATATTCTATATATTCGCTGAAATCGCAGATGCGATTGGACGCGATTAATATGTTACCACCGAATCAACAAATGAATTTCTAACCTCAAACAGGATTTGTTGTTAATGCTGTTTATGCGAACCGTGAATAAATAGTAATGATATAATTTTGTAAGACTATTTTGTACGTTTCGGTGCCAATACAATGGAAAAAGCTGTTAGAAAATTAATGAGTAATACGATAAAGCTACGCCACTGGACGACTTTGTCGAAGTGCATAGCGACGCATAGTCTATTGCCGAATTCTGCGGATCCACTACAAGGTACTGAATATCCGATTAAGAGAGAGCGCTCGACAGGGTTTTGTTAACGATGCGTGCTTTTGCAGATAACTCGATGTGTAAGGAATCGGATAGCGATAGAGAGAATGTGGGAAAGTTTATCACGGCGGACCCCTGCGATGACCCTATAAACACTATCAACAGCATCGAGCCTAATTATAAGGGCATGGGCGGAAAGGAAGTTATAAAAATTATGGCCAGCTTCGATATGTCTTTGAAAAAAGGATTACGCGCAAACGACGCGAAAGACTCCGCAGAGTTTATAGAAATGTGCGAGCGAATACAGAAAGATGCGAGATCTTTGGGCAACGGTCACATCATACAGGCTTTACAGATTTTAATACATTCTGATGTCGCTGTTAACAGCGTACTAGTCGCAACGTTACTTCAACTTTTAAGAATTTCCATCAACGATTTGTCCGTGGGGCAGATATTAATCGTGCATCGGTTGTTACGTAACCGGCAGACTACACCTTTAGTCAAGGGTCTGCTGGAAGCTTTGCCTCGTGTCTTTCGTAATCAAGTACCAGTCGAGCTTGACAGGAGAAATATGTACACTTTATTCAAGGCTCTTTCGTTCGCTTGCGATATAAATGATCTACAAACGTTGAGTTATATCATGGATATCTTGAGCGCAAATCGGGAAAGTATAAATGTACAGTACGTTACGTCTACTTTGCGCGCGCTGTGCATGTTACCGTTTCTGACTAGGTCCTCTATGGCAGTTCTGTTGAAAACCAAGGATGTAATAGTGAATGATTACAAATCTTTCGATTTCAGGGACATAGATTCCATATTGTTTCTTATTATCTATAAATTTAAAAGCGGGTGAGTATTAAATTGTCTTAATTACATCGAAGTTCTAATATCATTTATACTTAATTCTCCTTCTCTGTTACAGGAAAATGCAGTTTTACAGCGAAGACGTAGTAAACGCATTGTGTAGATCTGTCATACATAACGATTTAGGTTTTATGCGGGGTATTAAAACCTTGAGTAAATTAAATAGGATGTTTCACAGCAGTATTCCTTTGCTGAACTATATAACTGAAAAATTTATCGAAGATATAGATGTCTTAAAAACCTGCACACCTTTCGATATATACACTTTGATAAGAAGCTTCGTTATTGCTGATTATAAGTCGCATCATTGGAATATCATGAAAGCGACGTTGCTAAACTATATAATCAATACAAATTATTCGATCCACAATTTAATAACTATTGTTTATCGCATGATTTCATTAGATTGCTATAACCCGGAATTATTAGAAAGAGTTTTCACTTTATACTACTGCGCGTCTGACAATGTGAAAGATAAAGGATCGTTATGGCACATCTTAAAATTACATCAGTCGATCTCGTACCTTTATCCTCAGTATAATGGGCTTAGATTAAGCCAGGACATGATGGACAAGCTTATAGCAACGTCCCAGCACGATAAGTTCCACCCTTTGGGCAAACATGTAGAAGAAGCAGTCGGAGGTGTTAAATACGTAAAACCTGGCTTGAGAACAAAGCTCGGGGATTTTGTCGGTAAGCAAAGTTAATTTAGTAACTTGTACGAGTATCGTCATTAATAGAAATTGTTGAATCAAGGTGTGTCGGGCGTGATTTCAGAGCACACCATTGCGTTGAAACCAGATGGTTCCCTTATTACTATAAATGATTTCAATAATAATGTTACGTTTGTCGAGGACTTGGTGTTACCGCCAGATTGTCACAAGTAAGAAATTTTACATCTCAAGTGAGATCCAATATTTGCTCAGCCGCGAATATGGGAATAACGTTCCTCCTAATAACAATATCGTGCAAGTCATACGTGTATATACGTGTTTTTACAGATTGCTAGTCTTTGTCTTTCCGAAGATAGCGTACTCTATTAATCTGCAAAAGATGCAAAGTACGTGGAGATTACTTCTAAACTTAATAGAGATCTCGACAGGATGTAAAACTCTTCCTATAAATCCATATTTATGGGATAGGATCCCTAAATATAAAAAGAACATGTTCCTTCGGCTAGCTATACAAAATAAATTCAATGAGATTTCATCTTGTACATGCGATTAGATTTACACGCTAACCGCTTAAACCGCCTGTAACAGCAGACTGTAAGAAAATTGAAGAAAATATAGATATACATTTGTGTAACAATTTATTTATATGAAAATATTTACAGCATCCAACAATAAAATTGCGTAATCTCGGGCTTTATGTATCTTTAACATATTTCTACAAAATTTTTATCCTACAGTAATAAATGAGATATTTATACCGTACTAACAAGTAAACATTCACTTGTAGGGAATGGAGTTTCCCGACGTGGAATATATATTTTTTAAGTACTCACAGTAACTAAGAAATCCTGAAAAATATATATCTGGGCATTGGACCTATTTTACTCGTGTTATCGAGGCGTCCGCGAAAAACGACAAAATCCTCTTATTTAAGAAAAACTGGCTAAAACCTGGCATCTGTATATTTCTTGAGGTGCTGCATCCGAATATGATGTTATTTTTTGCGTAAAAAAATTCCTAAGGTAGTTCTCTTGATAAAAAATCGGTTATTTTTGGAGATAACTCAAAAAGGAAAGGCCGGGGAAATTTTTTAAATAGACGACTTCAAAGTTAACGTGGGGAAACGTGACGAAAAGACTTGTAATTTTATTCGAACACGGTAGAGCAGACAATGTGAGTTTAACGTGGATTTTGAAGTAAATTGGTGCGAGGAATCCGAAAAAAATATTTAAAAAATTCTTCGGCCTTTCCTTTTTGAGTTATCTCCAAAAAAAAAAAAAAAAAAAAAAACGATCTTTTTAATAAGAGAACTATCTTGGGATTTTTTTTTTACACAAACAGTAACGTCATATTCGGATTCAGCACCATAAAAAACACACAGATACCAGGTTTTAGCCAATTATTCTGAAATAAGAGGATTTTGCCGTTTTTCTCATACGCCTTGAGGCTATATTGAATGTTATTGATAACACGTGTAAAATAGGTCCATTGCAGATATAATTTTCTTACTTTAAAAATATATATTCCAAATCGGGAAACTCCATTCCCTATAAGTGAATGTTTACTTGTAAGTTTAACATGTGGATGAGCATTTCTGTATGCGCGTAAAAGTAGTGCGCGCGCGAGTGTGTGTATAGAAGGCAGTATCTATCAATATATGATTAACGTAAAAATTTCGACACGTTCTCTTCTTACAATTATTTACTCGTCAGCAGACTGTACGAATGTGAGTATGTCGCTGTTCTCGTAAGAGGTATGCTCGTATAAACACACAAATAATGTTCTCAAACAAAAAGGACCGTACAGATTCATAACAGAAGGATTATAATGTTAAATAGCACCAACTAGCACCATTCTCAAAGGATAAAATAATGATTACCGATATCACTGATTCAGACCAAACAACTTTAAAGCATTGAAAGCGGTAGCTAAGGCAACTTCTTCCGGAGTGATTCGCATAAACGCCGCTACCATTTCCACTATTGCTGGCAAGGCACATGGTTCGTTACGTTGAAAAGTACAATAACGATGGAGAAATGTCATGGAACGTTCTGTGAGAGCATCTTTAACGTGCGTGGGCAGTTTACTGGCTCTGGTATTAGGATACATGAACGGAGCGTCTGTTTCTACTAATATTCTCTCTAAAGGCGCGAGCCCCCTTTCTAACAGTTGTCTGATTCCGCTGTCAGACTTATCTTTACACAAGTATCCCGTGATCCCTAGATAAAACCCGTGATCTAGATAAACTTGCGCTTCCTCTGCGGTTCCGATAAACGAGTGAATTAAAACCGGCGGCAAGCAATTCTTATACTGGTCGAGAACTTTTACGACATCTGTTTGAGCGCCTCTTTCGTGTATTATAAGCGGTTTATTCAATTGGCACGCAAGTTCTACTTGTTTATGAAACACGGCTCGCTGTGTCTCGGGATCGGAAAAGTCGCGACTATAATCTAAACCGCATTCTCCTAGTGCCACGCACTCTGGGTTATTAGCTATACTCTCGAGTTCCTGTAAAGTGTCAGGACTCTCCCAAGACTTCGCGTCGTGCGGATGCACTCCAGCGGTGGAATAAAGAGTGCCGGGGTATATCCTAGTTAATCGCAGCGCTTCTTTACTAGATCGGATACTCGCGCCTGTTACCATAATCTTCTGTACCCCGGCATCCTTTGCCCTCTGAATTACGCTATCCAAGTCCCTACTATACTTTTTATTCGTAAGATTGGCGCCCACGTCGACTATAATATAGTTTTCGTAACATTGTGTCATGGCAGAGGAAACAGCTTTCTCCTCCACGTTCGACGCGGTAACATTCTCGGCCATTCCTCAATACTCGATTGCAAAATCTGAAATAAGGCAAGAACAACATTACCATTATATACGCTATCTTCGGCGCCGAAGAATATGTAAACATGGGTTGTTAAAGTAAGACACCGATTTATATCGCTTGTCTTGATAACAACATTAATTAGACCTAGTAATCGCGATTAATTTATCCGTTATCCAACATATGTTATGCCCTGGTGTACAAGCATAACGAAACAATAATGTAATATGTGATTAAGCTACTTAACCTATGTCAATCGAAGGAAATGAAAGATGAACGGGTTAAAAGGAAGGAGGAACATGTTAATGATACAGAATGAATAGTAAACATTGCGCATTAAATACGTGCTATGGGACACTAACGATAAAGTGGAAAATGCATCTGTTGCCAACCCGTTGGGATTATTTCCAGTCAATCGGTGGTGGTGGTGGTGGTCAGGATTCGACTCTCCACAAACAGTTCTTGAAAATATTTGACATGTATGCAAACGTTATAGTTTATCAACCGTATTGTAACTCTGTTACTTGCAATTTCTCTTTATAACTTGAAATCGAAAACACTGACACACACACACACACCCCACACACACGCACGCATGCACATGTCGGATGGGTCTAGTGTTGGCTAGAACCGTGATTTGTGAATCACGAGTGATCCGATCACGTTCGTTCCTAATCACGGTGATTTGTCACAGTGATCCGTGATTTTCGTGATCGCTTCTGATTGGTGGAGAGCATAACTGCTCTTTGCACGCGCCACATAGCCCCAATTTCTACTTTCTCTCGAAACATTCTCAAGTCCTCACTGTTCTTATAGAATTTCAGTTGTATATTTTGAACTAATGTAATCGTTCTTGACCTATTTAAATTAACGAATATTTCTTCACTTTAGTTAAAAAGTATAATACTTAATAATTAGTCAATCAAATCAGTGCGTGCATACATTGACCA
Organism: Andrena camellia; assembly: GCA_029448645.1. Lineage (NCBI taxonomy): Eukaryota > Metazoa > Arthropoda > Insecta > Hymenoptera > Andrenidae > Andrena > Andrena camellia. The sequence goes on along the minus strand of CM055679.1, from coordinate 47,294,267 downwards.
TTTATGAATGTATATTCTATATATTCGCTGTATTAGCACGCTTTGATTGTAACACAAGCTATATTGAAGTATTTTATAGAAAATAATTCATTCAAGATCAAGAATTACAGTCACAGTAAACAATTCACTCAAGTTAAAAAAATCACAATCACGGTCGTGATTTAACTTCAATCATGACCGTGATCGTGATTCTGCGATCACTGTAATAAATCACTGTTAGTGATTTTGCACTCCATCCCTATCGATGGCTAAACGTGAGAAACGGGGTATACGCCAACACACACACACACACACACACACACACACACACACACACACACACACACACACACACACACACACACACACAATGTATGCTCTGCCATATGATTAGGGATGAATCGATACCGCCAAGGTATCGATACTTTTACCACAGACCAGGTATAGGATAGACCCATCACGCAATGTAATTTTATGTCACACGCTCGGGGGGCTCGCGAGCCCCTTTACCATTTTCATGTCACACCCAACGTTATCGATTGAGTCTAAAATAAGATTGTAACGCTACGCGTGGTAGGAACTAGAATTCAGCACAGGTAAAAGTAGGTCATTTTTTTAGAGTCGGAGCCCGCGATTTACAAATGTTTCTGTTAGAGTAACAATTTAAAGATCGTCTTATGAACACAAAAGAGGATGAAAATAAAACGATGTCACATTCGTCTTTTAACCTTTCTGTCCTATTCCGGTTTATTTATCTATACCTCGTCTGTGACAATAATTACACTACTCACGGAAAAGCGCTTGGCGTCTCCCATACGATTCCTCTTGCTCCGATGCGTCTCGACAGGAGCAAACACTTGACCCGACTCGAGCCGTTTTACGCGGAGATTGGGTAATCGGCCCGGGTGACTTACGCAGGCAGTGTACCAAAAGGTGCACCCCCTACGCCCGAAACTTTTCCCTTTCGACCAGAACACCAGGGGATCAAAAACTGATCCACCCATACTAATTCCATGCTCGGTCACTTGCTTCCGGAAACGGAAGCAGCGGCCACCTCCTCGCCGGAGATGAGGAGCCAGCAAACGAGCAACAAAGCTAATAAAATTCAGTGACTACTGGGCGATTTTACATGGGGCCTTAAATACTTTATGGTATAATAAATTAACCTACGTTTCCTTAAATGTCTTCTACCACTACCACTTTTCACCATCACTTGTTACTCGTTTCGGTTTAAATATATTATTTCATCAACTCCCTTCCCCGCGAAACGGTAAACCTGAAAAGCTGAAACAGTCAACTACTGAGAGCTGAAAATGGAAACAGATCGATGAGATGCATGACAAGGGCACCGAGTCATACAAAACCATCGAAGCAGAATAACCTACCCGAAACAGAATAAAATTCTGATTAGCTACCGAGACCGAACCAAAGTCACTGAACGTAAGTTTGGCTCGATCTGGGCACTTAACGTAGATCGTAGGCTTCGGTCTTTGATTCCGTTTCGCAAGTCGCAATGCTTGGGAAACGTTACCAATTGTCCGAGCACACCAACATGGAGGTACCTACGAAAGTGACCCATTTCTACGAAATATATTTCTGGTCCAAGTTCGACCTATGCTTTGTGCATTTTGAAAAATTTGGAAAAAGTCTTACAACTAAAGCAATTCTTATATCTAATTAGAATATTTGACAATCACAGCTATCGGCTCGGTTCTGACCGATTACCAGGTCTCACCGCGAGGAGGTTGCTGCACTTGGAGACCCGTAGAGAGATGGATGGAATCAAACTTCCATCGATCTCCCTGTACATGAAACCCTTAATCTACTAAACCAAAGAGATGGATGGAAACAAAGCTCCATCGATCCCTTCGGTTTAGATATCGAATCTAGAGAACTGTCAAGCAATCACTCGATTGAAATAAATTCAGCTAAGAAGGAAAGACTACGGGTGAGCATGAAAAGAGTATTGGATGGCGCAGTTTCTACCACCCTGCTGTCCGAGTCGAAAGGGAAAAGCGCTCGGCGTCTCCCTGGCGACTCCTGTTCCTCCGATGCGACTCGTCAGGAGCAAATACTTGACCTGACTCAAGCCGCCTTCCGCGGAGATTGGGTAATCGGCCCGGGTGACTTACGCAGGCAGTTTACCAAAAGGTACACCCCCTACGCCCGAAACTTTTCCCTTTCGGCAAGAACACCGGGGGATGAAACTGATCTACCCATAACAATTCCATGCTCAGTCACTTGCTTCCGCAAACGGAAGCAGCGGTGACTTCCTCATCAGAGATAAGGAGCCAGCAAACGAGCAACAAAACTAATAAAATTCTGTGACTACTTGGCGATTTTACATGGGGCCTTAAATACTTCAACTATAATAAATTAGCCTAGGCTTCCTTAGATGTCTTTTGTCACTATCACTTTTCACTATCACTATCAATATCTAGAGACGCGGTAGCATCTCGACGCCAAGTACAGGAAAGACACCCTGTATATGTCGACTGTCGCTACCGCTATCATTTACTCGAGAAACGGCTATTCCAACCTAACCTGAAACTTATTTCATTAATATCTCATCACGCCTGCAATATTTTCTAAATTTAAAGGCATTTTTCTTATGTAAACCGCATATAAGCTTTCGCATAAGTTTCTGGAAATTTGTACCATGCATGTACAAAATAATATATATATTGTAACAAATTGCATTGCATTTAAATTGCCAGATATTTTTATACCAGCAATTTAGAGTTTTTATGTAAAGCTTAATATTATAGAAATGAAGGGGGCGCCCAGGACTTGGATAAAAATGAAGGGGATGCACAGGCTTGGAGGTTCTCCGGAGAAGATTAGATAGATAGACAGAGCATCTTGTTTCGCACAAGTTTCTGGAAATTTGTCAAATCAGGTAAATCGACAAAATTTGTCAAGACATAGCATTAAGAATTATTAAGAAAATAGATTATGGTGGACTGCTTGCAATGTAGAGCAAGTCACATTAGTGAAGAAAGTACGCTGAAAACACATCTCCCTTAATGCTTTTCAATCTTTTGTGAAAAACATTCGTAATACTTTAATAAAATCCACAGCAGTTGCCACGCTATTCATTAATTCATTAATTTTTTAGATTCCCATTAACAATATTTCAATTCACCAATAAACGTAGTAAATTAATTTTATTCCAACACCAATAAATTGTGTGTTGAAAATATTGGATCTCTTTGTTCATGTTCGCTGAATTATTACCATAAGCATTTATTTAAATTTTCTGCAATAAGACTTTCTGTCATACGCTCTTACCTCCTTCGGACACATTATGTAGTCTCTACACTCACTATAGGAAAAGGCTACTCTATTTCTATATAAGTAAGTTCTACTACGTTAAGTTGTATATAACTAAAACGTGGCTTTTATATATATTTACAGATAACCTAAGCAGAAGATGATGCAGTGTGATTTACGTCAGACTATGTACGCACAAATTTGCAGGTAGGGTTTTGCATACGCAATTATTCATTCAATGATCTTGACAATGAGCACGTGTGATAATTTATATAATTAGTAAATGTGTTCTATTTTTCAGTTAACGATGCAGACGAAGAGAATTATTTCAACAGCTGAAAGAGAAAGTAACCCTGCTGCACGAGTAAATAAAACCCATAAAAAAACTTCAAAAAAGTAAAAAAATTACGCCAAGTACATGAAAAAATAAATCACAAAAAATAGAAGATAATAATAATAAGTCATAAAAAAATAGAAGAACAAATAAAAAATCACAAAAAATAGAAGATAATAATAAATATAATATTAAAAATTATCTGAGGTCATTCCCAATGCAAATTATCTTTGTAAAAAGAAGTGAGATCCCTATAAAAAAACTTCAAAAAAGTAAAAAAATTACGCCAAGTACATGAAATCAAATAAATCACAAAAAATAGAAGATAATAATAAATCAGAAAAAATAGAAGATAATAATAAATCACAAAATAAAAAAAAGATGTGAAATCAAAATAAGCTGCAAGTACATAAAGGTGCTTTCCAACTGTGCTTAAGATGACACAACTACATATACACAGCTAAAATGTTGAGTTCATAAATTCCATTACTCATATCGCGGACATTTTAATTAACCCATCAAAGAGAAAAATGTATTAAATAATATTAAGCAGATATATCTTTATACAAATAAATATTTTAATACGAATAAATATTTTATTCAAAATACTTGGCGCTGCGCCCAGAATTGGTGTTGCTAAACTGAATAAATATGTATAAATTGCATTAATCTTTTTCTTTCTTTCTTGTGCGTGCGTTCGTGAATGTGTGTATGTGCATATGCTACGTATGATATTAGAATTATATATATGATGTAGAATAAATCTGACTGCGTTTCTAATGTATATGTTTATGTATTTTAGATTGTAAGGGAGTTATTGTAAATTATTAATACTAAGACAATTAACATTTTTTCAGTTTCGCAGCGCCAAGTATTTTGAATAAAATATTTATTCGTATTAAAATATTTATTTGTATAAAGATATATCTGCTTAATATTATTTAATACATTTTTCTCTTTGATGGGTTAATTAAAATGTCCGCGATATGAGTAATGGAATCTATGAACACAGCATTTTAGCTGTGTATATGTAGTTGTGTCATCTTAAGCACAGTTGGAAAGCACCTTTATGTACTTGCAGCTTATTTTGATTTCACATCTTTTTTTTATTTTGTGATTTATTATTATCTTCTATTTTTTCTGATTTATTATTATCTTCTATTTTTTTGTGATTTATTTGATTTATTTTTTTACTTTTTTGAAGTTTTTTTATGGGGTCACTATTACTTTTTTTTAAATGTGTTATTTTATTAAAAAGGAGCAGCAACATTTGGCCCTCTTGTATTTTAAACGCGCCATTTCAATTATTTTACATTCCTTGCTCTCGGAATGAACTCGTTGGGCAAAGTCTTTTTGCGTGCAATTAGGTAGGATGCTTATCCTTCCAAAATTGCACGCACAAAGATTGCTATCCAGGAATACAAGGTACTCGTGTCTACTATCGCATGCAAGTACAAAATATGACTCACCGGTCAGCGAATACGGTCCACCCAGTCATCATCGCTATCTTCCAAGCTAGCATGGTGACCCTAGACCCTCTCTAGGGCCTATGCTGCAGGTCTTCTCTAAGGCCCATGCTTTGGGCCCAATCCCTAGGGCCCCCGTTTGGACCCTCTCTAGAGCCCACGCGCTAGGCTCTCTCTAGGGCCCCCCGTTTGGACCCTCTCTAGAGCCCACGCGCTAGGCTCTCTCTAGGGCCCATGTCTTGGGTCTTCTTCAGGGCCCACGACAGGCCCTCTCTAGGGCCTAGAATCTCATTGGTAAGCCTACGCTGAAAATTGAAGCTAAGCGAAAATTTGACTCTATTTCCGCGATAAAAAAACAATTAGAGCGCCGGTGCTCTGGACGAACTTTACACGCGCAAAAAAGTGGCTCTACTTTCGCGAAGAAATTTCAACTGGAGCTTCGGTGCTCTGGACAAGTCACAGATACGCAAAAATTTGACTCCAAATTCACGGTAGTGCTACTCTAATCAAGAGCCGCGGTGCTCTGCAAAATACGTAGATGGACGCGAAAAAAGCGGGGACTCCTACGATCGCATTACGCGCGATCACAAAGGATCTTGCTAGACTGCAAGATTGCTAGGAACATTGGTTCCACTTGGAACCTTTTCAAATTTTTCAACGTGACTCTACTCGACTCGATCGATTCGATTATTTTGCGAATTATTAATCGGAATTGTAAAAATCGCGAGCAACTGTTGTATTGATTTAATTTTCTGATTTTAAGACAGACACATGCATGTCACTATCTACGAGTACATTGTATGGTCGGCTCATTGGATACTGCTCTTTCCAACACGTATGTGCAGCGGTTAATGGCTCATTTCATATAATTGGCATTCGTTTTAGGAACATTTCTGCAATATTTCGTGAATGTGGTTTAGAAAAGAGCCGCGTCACGAGGCTACTGCCTAGACGCCCTAGACCATATTCGCGAAATATTCCATAAGAGCTTCCGAAACGAATACCGACCATGTGAAATGTTTGTCGCGTATTTGTGTTGGAACGGCCAGAATCGAAAGAGCTGGCTACGCTACATTTTCTACAGAAACCATTTTGTTCTATTGCGTGCACCCACATTCAAAGAATTACAAAGTAACGAACCGTTCGCTGTCATCAAGACTACTGCATCTCTGCAAACTCATAAGCCCTGACCAGCAACACCGAGACCAGCACCCTTCTGACCAGCACCCATTTAGCCCTCAGCCCAGCAGCTCTAGTTGGACTCGTGCATGACTCTACTTTCGCGATGAAAAGGCTATTAGAGCACCGGAGCTCTCGACTAGTTTTACTTGCGCAAAAACACTGACTCTACGATCGCATTACGGGCGATCACAAACACTATTACTGAAACAGACAATTTGTATTTAAACAAGTTCCAAAAAATTTCCTCTAAATTCCAGGCAGCCGCATGGAGCGCCACGCAATTCAGACATTAAGAAAAATTTCGAGCAGCCACATTGGGCGCTTAATGATTCTCAAGATTGATAGAAAAAAGGAGTGGCCCCTTTGAGCGTCTATCACTATCACTTTTCACTATTAATATTACTTTTCACTAGTTTTTTTTTTAAACGTGTTATTTTATTAAGTCTCTTCCCAGCGAAGGGCTGAACCAGAAAAGCTCAAACAATCAACTACGTTATGTTTGTAATGATGTGGTCGGCCTGGAAGAAAATTAAGAAAAAACTTAGTGAGTTGGTGCCAATCGAGATAATTTCGACCTATAGATGAGCACGCACGAGCATGCAAATGAAGTAAAAAGCTGAGAATGTAGACCCATCGATGAGATACATGACAAAGTGACAGAAATCATACAAAAGCATCGAATAAATCCATGAAATAAAATAAATCATGCAATACCATCGACGAAATGCATGAAATAGAACAAATTATGCAAAACCATCGAAGAAATACCTACCCGAAACAGAATAAAATTCTGATTAGCTGCCGAGACCGAACCAAAGTCACTGAACGTAAGTTTGGCTCGATCTGGGCCCTTAACCTAGATCGTAGGCTTCAGTCTTTGATTCCGTTTCGCAAGTCGCAATGCTTGGGAAACGTTACCAATTGTCCGAGCACACCAACATGGAGGTACCTACGAAAGTGACCCATTTCTACGAAATATATTTCTGGTCCATGTTCGACCAATGCTTTGTGCATTTTGAAAAATTTGGAAAAAGTCTTACGACTAAAGTTCTTAAGCTAAGACTTATTGCTAGAACTATGGCTAGTTGAACCTAAGCACGCGGACATGTTCTTCCGCGATGTATAGAACTTTAGGTGTAGTAACAAAAAGTCATTTTAATGCTTGGGAGAAAGAAAGTTAAGTTTAAACATCAGCCACTTTGGCAGCTGTCATTTATTATTATACTATTATTTTATAAAGGCACCATGTGAGGTCCAGATACGAGGAGGTAAAAGTGGCATTTTTTATTTCTCGTAACATTGCCACTAGTGTTTTTAATGTCGGTGCATTATGATTTTAGTATTGTACGGAGAGAGAAAAGTAGAAGTAGCGAGCATAGTGACCAAGTAGTACAAATATCAACTGTCAATCTTAGTTATTATAATTTGTATGAGAAAGAACTTTAACTTATATAATTGAAAATCCGTAATAAATTAATGCTTTCCATTCACGTTTTATTAAGAGAATCTAATGACTCGAATGTAATTAAACTTGAGAAGTGTAACTTGTAGAAAAAATGTGTGTCGTGACGTGCTTTACAACGCTATATTTGTGAAAATACAGTTTAACAACATTTAATTTTCCAATATTTCTTCGCGTTTGGACAATTCTTTTTCGCATTTTCGAGCGCTAGTCCCCTTATTGCATCCGAGCCCTCGATTCAGCTAACTCCAAGCTCGTCTTATATGGGTACCCGGGTACCCCGGTTATCCAACAAGCGTATATATAAGTTTGAAGTTTTACTATTTAAAATTTTATGAATACATTTTAATTTTCAAAACGTAAATCGACGTAAAAATGTCCACAGAATGGGGAGCCGAAGCGGTTTGTCGATACTTTTACAAGAACATTAAAAATTGTTAAAGGAAACATAGAAATGAGTACCCGGGTATCCGGTTGCGTACATAAGGGTTAAGTATGTATTCGTGGTCACTACGCTCGCTACAGCAATAATTTTGTTCGATGGCATGCAGAAAGATTGAAAGAATGAAAAAGTAGGTATCACTCACCGTTCGTTGCAACAGTCTCACTGCTATCCATGCAGACAAGCATCCCCCTTCGGCAGTAGCTATTCGATCTGCAGGCCAATGTCCCGCAGCTGCAGGGTCAGTACCGAATAGAACGTGTCACACTCACAAATATGTCGCATTAATTTCGCGATGAAGAAGCAATAAGAGCACCGGTGCTCTGAATCAGTTCCAAATGCGTTAAAACACTGATTCTACGGTCGCGTTCACGTTACTAACACGCAGGGCCACTGTGCACTACGAAATACTTTATCGCGAAATAAGCACTGACTCTACAATCACATTGCACACGATTACAAAAGCACTTCACGCTTTTAAACATCTCTCAACAATGGAAAGATGTGTTCGGACTCGAGTAAAGTGTTTCCAAAATAGTCCTCCGGACACTGAGTGTAATGTAGTAGAATTTTGTTATTGGGCCTTCCACATAGTCCAGTAATCGATGGAATTGATGCAGCAATCGTGAAATCACGAAATAATATCCACTGTGACTGCACAGATATTTAGTGATCCGATCACCGTCGCGGACAACGTCGAACTGTTAGGGCACACCGTTCGGCGATGTAGTGACTTTGATAGAGGTAGTTGATGTTTTTGTCGCGCTCGGCCGACTCCCAGCTAACTTGAAATTCGTCAAGGCCAGAAATAATATTATATAGCAATGTCCATTGCAAAATTTTCACTTTTCACAACTACAGTCGTGCACCCCGCACCTTATACACGTATTTTTATCACTGCGAGATGTAATCAAACACTAGGCAACACTGTCAAAAAGTCTACTAGACGATAGGTATATTCTAGTGAAATCTTGTTAAACGGTCTTCTATTTAGTCCAGTAGTCGAACGAATTGATGTAGGAATCGAGAAATCAGGAAATAGTATGCACTGTAACATCCACAGATATTTAGTGATCCGATCACCGTCGCGGACAACGTCGAACTGTTAGGGCACACCGTTCGGCGATGTAGTGACTTTGATAGAGGTAGTTGATGTTTTTGTCGCGCTCGGCCGACTCCCAGCTAACTTGAAATTCGTCAAGGCCAGAAATAATATTATATAGCAATGTCCATTGCAAAATTTTCACTTTTCACAACTACAGTCGTGCACCCCGCACCTTATACACGTATTTTTATCACTGCGAGATGTAATCAAACACTAGGCAACACTGTCAAAAAGTCTACTAGACGATAGGTATATTCTAGTGAAATCTTGTTAAACGGTCTTCTATTTAGTCCAGTAGTCGAACGAATTGATGTAGGAATCGAGAAATCAGGAAATAGTATGCACTGTAACGTCCACAGATATTCAATGATCCGATCACCGTCGCGGACAACGTCGAACTGTTAGGGCACACCGTTCGGCGATGTAGTGACTTTGGTAGAGGTTGTTGATGTTTTTGTCGCGCTCGGCCGACTCTCAGCTAACTTGAAATTCGTCAAGGCCAGAAATAATATTATATAGCAATGTCCATTGCTAGACAAAATTTTATTTCACAATGCGTGTTTGAAAAGTAACTCGATTTGCAGTTGCATCTAAGCACCCCACGACACTCGTGCATTATGCAACTTTCTGCGAGGCTTTTAAGAATTACAAATAGAATCCAATTATTATTACTTCACTAGACTGATTAAACAGGGCATTAGAAACTTGCGGGAATGTCAGTAACAGCTTCAATTTTTAATACTTTGCGGGGTACGATACGTGAAAGGGTTCTACTACACGCAAAGTGCTAATAAACAATGTCATCGTGCAATTTATAGCTCGCACGAGCTTTGAAGAAATATCATTTTTAAGCGCCATAGTGTCTTGATCCCTGAAATGGATTTTCGGAGAGAAATCCGCGTGAGTCGTTGACAAACCGAGCTAAAGCATAGCGTAGCAAAAGCCTGCCTTCTATGTCAAACTCTCTCACTCTAAACAAGTCACACGTATACAAGTGCGCGCACACCTTTCAGCATTTCAAACATTTCAAAGTAGTTGCTGAGTTGGACGCTGTTCATGAGCAGATGCCACTACATTCAGTCCTCAAATTATGGGTAGGTAACACAGTTTGGGTGGCGACACGATCATCCATAAGGTGATAGGTCTATCCTATACCTCGTCTGTGCTTTTACTCGTTACTTGTATCGAATGAAAGTATCGGACATACCTTAGAGCATGTAAACTCTATGTACTCTAAGGTACATACTTACTCGGTATTGGAACAAAAGTATCGATACCCACTTGTATCGAATCACAATGAATACTTTTTTATTCATATTGGCTGTGTTTCAATTCACGCATTATGCGCATAGACCGCAGCGCAGTTGCTGCGCGCATTCATAGCGTTCCGTTTCCAAGAGCGCATGAACCGCAGTAACGAAACAGAACGGTTTTCGATTCGTTCGATGCTCGTGAGGTTGCGCGGGAATGTTCAAACTTACTTACAATTTGCTATGCAGTTGGATGAATTACGTTAAATTTAATTCGAGACTTTTGGGCGGTGGTCGGAGCACGCTTCCTAACGAAATTTGATGGCTTTATTGGTTCCTGGATTTTCTCAACCCAAGTTTTTCTATTCTTCTTGAACAGCGGCAATTATTGAAAGCGAAGACCATATTTTATGAGTTTTACAGGACGAACTGCTGCTTACCCAGCGTAATTTGGTAAGAAGATGTGTAAAGGAAAAATGAGGTTATTTATTATCCGCGCCCGGGGTAAATTGAAGGTTTTGAACGCTATCGAATACAGTCGCAGGCTCGCGTACGTCTTCTGGATTAGAGTATAGCTGTACAGTTAGCATTATAAGAACACGTTTGTAAAAACTTAGCAGTAAAAGCCTTTAAGAAATAAGATTGCGCGCCACGTATTTGCTTCCTTCCTCATCTTCCGTTTCAACCCTGCCTAAAACCTTCTACGGATGTGCTGTTCGCTTCGAAATTGGGTCCGTTGCGTTGGTTGCGTTTCATGCAGCGCGTGCGTATTTCTCGCTTTACGTGCGCTTCTGTATTCAAGCTGAGTATTCCCTATTTATCCAGAGGATAAATATTTTATATTTTTTTAAATACAAGACATTTTAAAACTTTAAATAATTTTGTTTATTTGTGTTATCCAAAATATAATTATACATAGACATTTCAATTGGAAGATAAATCGCACGTGGATATGTATGCAGAAAGTGCATTTTCATTTTCGCCGAGCAGAAATAGACATTTTATACTTCATATTAAATCGACTGCTATTAGGTTAAAATGTTTTTAAAAATTCTTCTTGTTCATTTTATGTGTAAAGGGAAAGTTAAATATTACGCCTGATAAATTTTTTTGTCGATTGTTGCATAAATAAATAATAAGAATCTATTTTTACGATAGCAGAACTGTTACATGATTAGAAATAGGGAGATTGACCTTATACCCGATTTCATAAAGATACCGTTGCGGCATAACAATAATATTTTGGAAGGATGTTAAGTTATATAGAGTTGACAAATGTAACGTAAAAGAACGAAATATCCAATAAACATTTATTGTCACGTAGCATATATGTAGGTTATATTTTCTGTCACTTCGAGGAGGGGACCACCACGTAAATTTGCTGTATGTTTTTTCGAAGCATACGTAAAGAGACGAATACGCATGCATCCACGAATTGTAGTACGCTTCATGCGCTAGAAGTGGGAGAATTCTAGGGAATCCTATGTGCCACCAACGCCACCAATGCACGCATAGACTGAAACGGAACGGTTTTCTCTGCAGTCTATGCGCATAATGCGTGACTTGAAACACACGAATGAACAATGATGCACAAACGATTGCATAAAAGAGAAACTGATATATTTCCAACGAGGGGCCAACTCTGCGGAGGTTGGCGCATTTGGCTTGGCTTGGCTTGGCGCTGACGTCGGTACATCGTGACGTCACATTCGCTTCGCGTTGTCGCCACGTGGCTGGCTTCGCGCTGGCGTCAATTCACGCACACGTTAGCACCGCTCCTGTAGGTGTTCGGCTCCGCCGGAGTCCTCCGATCTCTGGCTCGCAGTATTCGCACCGCTCTGCAGCGACTCACCGGCTCCCCGCTCGGGCACAATCCGCATAGAGGGGGACACACGGCCTACGATATGTGGGGTTTTGCGTACGAATGTGGTGCGCCTGTATGACTGTTTTGCGCGCGGCTTTGTAAATTACAGAATGAACGAAGTATGCTATCAATGTTTTATAATTAATTATTCCTTTGTTATAAAATATTTATTAGTTGCCAAGATTTTGTTACATTATCTGCTTGTAACATGATATATTCTGTTCTCCGACCATAAGGACGTGTTCTTGAATTCTTCCATTAATCTCTTTCTAATGGGAACATCCCCACAAATATTTGCGCGAGCAACACCGTCTAGCGTACAATTCTCTCACTAAATTGAGTACAGCGCCGCCACACGGATTGGTGTAAAAGAAATCTCGCGCAAACAGTTCCCTCAAGAGGGAGGCACGGAATAGAGGCGCACGGAAATAGATAGGGACAGGGTATGAAATTTCGCCATCGTAGACATTGGATCCTGTTATCTGTTACATCGTTGACGCACGCTGGCTAATACTTAGAAGGCGTGCATCGCTCGTCTCTTTGTGCTATGCTCATTGAATTTTGGAAAAATGACAAAGCAAGTGGGAACGTTGGAAATAAATAAATGCATGCTGTCAAAATTGTGGTACACGTCACTCGTTGTTTATCAGGAGAGTGATAAGAATAAGCCTGTTCCTTGTCAAAGTGACGCTATAAATTTTGTTCAGTCCGAGACCTTGATCGCCAACCTAATGTGAGTACGACAGCGTTAAATACATATATTATCAACAAGCTCGCGGAGTAATAGAATTGTAAATACGCTTGCTATTTGTCGCAAATGTTTCAGTCGTATACAGAATGAAAATCAGCATCAATGGATTATCCGAACGTTGCTGCAAAAATTCATCGATAATCTGGCGTCGGACTTTAAAGATATTAAAAGGCAGCATAGTTGTGTACAAATGATAGACGCTCTGCAATTGTGCACGAGCTTGACGGGTCGCTTACAACAGGTACTCTCGATCGGCCGAGATCGATAGCACGTATTAATCGTCCCTCGTGCTTTCGATATTGTATACGTTTTACCATGTGTCTTTTGTATAGGGTTTATCGAAGATGTGCGAAAATTGTTCCGAACAGATGAATTCAGAGATGTTCGAGAAGATACGAGACGAATTTTTTATATTCCTGAAGCAAAATGTTTATAGTAACCCGACCGTTGTATGTTGGATCGTTAACGAATTATTTCCAGTCGGCTTTAACGCATCCACCGCTCTTATCGACGCTTTACAGGATATATATATTTCTCTCGCGAAAGAATCAATAGAATCTGAACTGTCTAAGCGTCGATCGATAAGCGATACTTCTCCTGGATGCGCGTTATGCGTTATGTCGAAAATGTATATAAGCGAATCCAATATACTAGAGTTATCGAGATGGTCTTTTCCCGTGCTGTTAGAAGCATGTAGCACTCGAGATATCGACCTTGTATTGTATTCAAGGATGGATAGAAAACTTTTCGACGCATGGCGCGCCTTTCTTGACGAATTTTATGCGCGTTCTAAAGTTGCTGACAATTTGAACGTTGGAATAAGAATTCAAGAGACATTGCTCGATCGTACTTGTGCTTCCGCTCCGCTTATAAATAAAAATAATCTGATAGGGAGAGTGGCTAATACGAAGCTGCATTGGGTCGTAGATATTTTGGTAAGTGATAACGGTGATAAAACTGATCGGAATAACATTGTAATTAAGTTAAAACCGTAATGTTTTAGCTTTAATCTAATATATCTAATATATCTAATATATCTAATATATCTAATAATACCTTTCTTCCAGGACATTTGTTACATTTTAGTGTTAAACGAAAAGTACGATGACGTTTCGTTATTATTGTCCTGCGAATTATTAAAGACATTTTGGCCAGTTTTATTGTTTAAAGTTTTAAACGACTGCCCCAAAGAGGTCATTGTTCCTAGTAAAATTGAAGAAACTGACAACTTTACGTGCAATTCAATCAAGTTTCTATCGTCTAAATGTAATTTTGAATGCGATTCTACTTTACAAGGACTTGACGTTCTGTTACGGAAAAATGTTAAAGTCGTGGAATATATCTTGCGCTGGATGAAAACAAGTTTCGAGGCGAAAGGTTCCAATCGATTCGAAGGAACGATAAAATCAATCGATCCCTTTCGTCAGAAAATATATGTAAAACACATGTTGAACCTTCTGCAACATTTCAACTGCCTTTCAGTGGTGAAAATGATAACGAATCTGCACGAACAGGAATACAAAAAGATAAAAGACTTATTAAAAGATCTCGGTGAATCGGAGAATATTTTTGATGCATACTGTAGCGTGTTGAGCGCTGTGAAGGCTATTTTATTATCCGATACTTGTAATGCGAAACAACAACCCATTATCGCGAGTCAGTTCTCCGATATGAAACATTACGTACAAGCGTTATATCCGCTCAGCCTGCGCGTACAGGTGATGGAGAATATATTTTCTTTACTTTTCTTGCGACACGAGGACTTTGATCGTACTCGGAAGAGTTGTGATGAAAGCAACAACACGAGTCCCTCGGACGAGCAATCGAGACTTGAAAAGAAACGGGTGGAGGAACAGCGCTTAATGGGTTTTGTGTGTAACCAATTTGTCGTAAGAGACATATTATTTCACTTGAAAGAGATTACGCTGGCTACAGAGATCGAATGCGCGAAAGTAAGGAATGACGGTACACGCGCAGAAGAAACCAGCCAAATTCAAACGCATATTTCTTCTATTAACGCGGCAATAATGGATGCCAAATGGAGATTAGAAGAACTCTACGACACTGATTTGCAGTTTGCCGATGTGTCTACCGATACATCCAAGGAAGCGAGTAAATGTATTCCGAGTAAAGCGAAAGTTCCCATAGATGGAAAGTTAACTTGCAGTCGCTTCAAAGAAAATCTACTTTTTTACCAAGGAGGCAGCACGTCGGACGAGACAAAGATTATATCCGACAGTGGCTCCGAATCAGAATTGATTGATAATAATAATAGCAAATGGCGGAAGCGTCCGAGGAATCTAGCACCGGTAACAGATTCTACGACAACCAAAGACATCACGCACAAATCATTATTCGTGAACTTTATGTTGGCATCTAAAGAAACGCTAATTGTACAGTGTTTGTGGAGAAACGATTATGCGAAAGCTCAGGGCATTATAGAGGTAACTATAGGTAGTACTATAGGCACTGGTATCGAAAACATGTTTACAGATTCCTTATCGCAGCTTCAAAGCTTTCATACTCGTCGAGTTCGAATTCGGTAGGTTCGTAAGTTATAATAACCTGCCGCGGCGCCCCCTTTTTCTTCTTAACTGGTATACACAGCGTGCCAGGAGGATTATCCGCGTAATACTGTTTTGCAAATAGAATTCTTCTACGGGGGAAGCAGAACTTGAAACGAAAACAGCAACAGCTCCAACCTAAGGAATCGTACATTGGCATTGCGCGCGTTACTCGTTGCTTCGCACTCGCTTTGATAAGATTCTTTAATCGAGAAACTCGCCATACTGGCACCAACAAGGAACCGCAAGGCACACGTAAATCAGGGACCAAACCTTAACGATCAACCATGTCTTCTGTAGCGTCTTTTTTACAACAGGATTATCTTTCTCACGTTCGTAATTGTCAATCAGGCAGTCTATTGCCTTAACGCCAAATGTTTTCGATTCTTCTGTGCAATTTTTTAAATCGAGCAGGTCCTTCAGCGCCTCTTCGGGCTGCTGTTCGGCAGTGTCGTTTAATGTTTTATTACCGCTTACTATATCGTCCTGCTCGACTTGCTGTTCGTATTCTTTTTTGAACTTTGCGTAATCATAAATAATCTCTTCGCCAGCTTCCGTATCCTCGGGTTCTACGGTAAAATGTCTGCCGGTGACGGCGGCGGCGGCGGCGGTTCCAGGCTCCTTAAACTCAAGCCCGCGTTTTCTACCACGATACACCCCCTTGCGAAAGGATCGATTTTGAATTTTTCATCATCTGAAATAAAGTATCGATTGGAATTTGCTAAGAATTTTATCGCCACGTAAAGATTGTCGCTTAATCATTCGACACTTTATCCAAATCTTCTCTAAATCCAGCAATAAATGGCTCGTCGATGTGGTCCGTGCTACTAGGCTTTTCCCATTCGATCGGTGCCAGATGAGCGAGCACATCGATCAGTTGCATCTTATTCAGACTTTCACGTTCGTTGTAGCTTGCTACAAAAGAGTGGAGCGGCCTGTATCTACTCTCGTCTTCTGTGTAAAGTTTCACGCTCGCAAGATCCACAGGTCGAATCATTTCGTTTTCGCTTTCTTCGTCGTAGTCTTTGCTGTCGGATGTAATCTCAAATACTTTCTTATCCTGTAAATTAATCTACGCAAAACACACAAGATGCCGAAACTTTCGAGGCAAAAGAAGGTAAAGTAGCAGCGAGCGAGAAGAGACGATATTATTCCGTTCGTATACTCAACTTTGTACAGCGGCGACGAGTCAACGGGAACATTGAGTAGCATTAATATAAGCATCATTGCTCGGAGTGCCATGTTTGTGAACGCGTTGGTCTTTTTACTCGGCAGGCATCTGACACGAGAAGCGCGCAATTGAACGGAGAAATGCAATTCTCGAAGGCGTTGCACGTGTTTAAGGAGAGCATGTATCGACAAGCGAATACATTGAAAGCTACGAGTGAAACGACAGAGAACTTGCAGTGCTCTACGTTGGAGGTACGCTCATCATACCTCCTATATATATATATATATATACACACGCACACACACACACAGATCTATAGATTCGCACGAATGATATTCAACTTGATCGACGTTAACGTTACTTTATTACCGCAGAACATAAGGCTAGTCGCTCAGGAAGGCGCACAGTCCTCTAGGCAGACTAGCCAACTCGAAACATTCCTGGCATCTCAAGAAGCCAACTTGCGTACGCTGAGCATGAACAATCTCGTCGACAGCAACGAAATATTAACGATATGCGTACTAGATTTAGCCCTGACCACGAGTCAGATCCTCCGCTCCGTCTCGAAGAACCTGTGCAAAGTTGCAATGAAATATTTAAAGCTGTGCGAAACATTTGACAATACCGAATATGCGAACTTCTTTGCCAAGATCTATCGTCAACTGTTATATGAAAGAAAAGGCGAGTTCTCTGTAGAGAGTATACTCTGTGATGCAAAAGTATCGTTGTCGGTAGAAGCGTGCAGAGAGAAGGACGACCTTTGGACCGATATCGCAGCTACCCATCGTGAATTCAAAGAATCGCAGTCAAACAAAAGCACGATCAACAAAGTATCGAAAGATGGTAGCTACTTGCCGGGTTTAAAAGTACTCGGCAAAATGGCTGCGATCTCCAGTGGAACCGAGAAGTACATGCAAAACGTATACTCTCACTTGCAACTTCTACACACCATTATTCCAGCAGCCGAGCAGCCGATACTGACGGTGTCCGATTTATTAGGAATCTCGTTGCAACGCTACTTCGGCCATCAGATATTCGAGCTGGACATCGAGCCGAGCAAACTCGAAGCGATCGCCCACAATTTACAAGTGAATTTAGTCCACAGCATCCTCGCGAACGCTTGTCCCAGCCTATTTTACGAGAAAGCTTGCAAGTATCCTGCTCGCAATAAAGACATCGGATGTATTATCTTAAACAAAGCGTCGAGTGAATCGGTACGTAGCAACTTGTTACAAATCCAGCCACTGTAATCTGGAACGATGGGTAAAGGAAGCATTGCTGTTACAGGATCTAAGCCATAAAATACAGGGGCCGAATCGGTGCGTTTCGGAGATATTGACCGAACTTCTGCGGAGTTTGGAGAATTTAAATTTAAGCCACGACATTTCTGAAGCTACGTCCGAGTACCCTGGTATTCAAGACACATTGAGTAAAACGTCTCGCCTCGCGGGCCTAGATTTGAGCGAACTGTCCATGGGGGATGAAACGTTGGCTTTTCTTTTAAACACTTGGAACCTTATGTTTCTACACGCTAGCCTGGCTGTCTGGGCGCACCGCCAGATACACCCTTCCAATAATCTGCAGCACGCGATCTCGTCGATGTCGATCGGTTATTTAATCGGTGATTTAGGCTTAGTAACACTTGCCGCGCTGAAATCGAAACTGCTGAATAATATTATGTCCAGTGATGAGCGTTTTATAGAACTCGAAGAGCTTAACGAGCCGGTATGGCAGGATTTGGATATCACGCATGATCCGAGAGTGATCTTTATGATGGCCAACGAGCTTTATGGGACGCCTTGTATCAGAGTTTGTATTATCAATCAGAGTTTGTTTTATTATAGTTTCTAAATGACGCGTATTCAAAAGCTTCGCTTTCGCAGGTGTGTGATGCAGAATCGTTGAGCGAAGATCTGAATTACGCTTTCCACGAATATTTCCACTTCTATTCGTCAAGGTTGGAGAAGTCGGCGCAGAATACAGAACGGCAGAGGACAATCTTGCTGCCTGATATCGCGAAACGATATCAGAATTTTGTCACCGAGAGTTGTAAAAGTGATTTGTACGACGTCGGTAACGGTGGCAATCTGCTGTCGGTGGAAGATTACTTTAAGCTCTCTGATAGTAATACAGTTACTATACAGTACATGCCACCTACCTATTCGTACGACATAATATTAAAATACTCGAGCTATTCTAATGCAAATCACCGCAAACAGGTCGGTCAGCGTGATAAGGGTGTATCGACCCTAACTCGTGCCATAAGATCGAGCTTATTGCAGTACTTGGAAGGTCACTGTTGGGTAGTCTCTTACCTTCTGCAAAGGATACACAACGAGAATCCGACGATTTTAGAAAACAACTGCGACAACTTGAATCGCACCGCTTGCCTCGAGAATCTTCTATGCTCGTCGTGGGTGAAAGAAGCGAACGTGTTGTTCGAGAACAATCAAACTCTCGCTGCTATCTTTGAAACGATACCCGCGCAAAAGTTATGGGCTTATTTTGAAGCTGCGTCAGAGGCGAATCAGTGGCACGGTTGCGCGAGACTTATAAACGCATTGCCGGATGATCTGGTTGAAAGTACAGAATTACAATGCTTCAAAGACAAAGTCCTCGGCTGCATAGTATCCGAAACCGATACCGATACCGACACCGATACCGACACCGTCACCGACACCGATACCGTACAGGATTCGGAAATATTACAATACGTGTATCAGATGAAAGATATATACGCGCTAAGCCAAACAGTATTATACAATATCGACAAGTGGCACGTAAATATCTGCGAGAATGCTTTGCTTCAAGCTGTGCATCACACGGACAGCTGCAAATTACCTGCGCACTGTAAACTCCAACTGATCGAGATCCTGCACAGGATACTGATCTTTCATAAAATGCTCCCGTACTGTGTCGCTAAAGCTAACGGCACTTGGTACGACGTTGCTTACTGCACGGAAAAGATCGACCCCTTTAAAATTGTCAAGTCGTTGATAAACGCGGAACAATTTGAAATATGTTTGGTATGGCTGGAGAGTCAAGCGTTCTCCTTGGAAATACACTTCTCTGTGATGCAAGACTTCCTGATGGGTCTATTGAAAAGTGAATCTCA
Source organism: Andrena camellia (assembly GCA_029448645.1). Lineage (NCBI taxonomy): Eukaryota > Metazoa > Arthropoda > Insecta > Hymenoptera > Andrenidae > Andrena > Andrena camellia. Next base: position 47,274,309 of record CM055679.1, on the reverse strand, counting down.
AAACTTCAAACAGCTGTTGAAGGTACATGCTTCGAAGAGCATCAAAGCACGACCGTCGATTCGAGTAAACGTCCAATCAAGTTATTCTCGAGAATAACGAAGAAACTTTCATTTGATTTTTATTTTACGAAAATCTATTCGCGAATAAAGAATTATTCGTTATTCTCGAATAACTTGGAATAAAAATTCGCAATTCTTATTCGAGTTTGTTCTTTTCCACAGTTTCTTCAAGCATTGCCTCTGAGCCAGTCGGTGAAATTATGCAAAACCGTGTTAAAGAAGCTAGAATCTATAGACTCGCTGCAATTTATTTGCAATTATTTACTGGACCATTGTAAAGCGACAGAAACGATAAAGTATAGGAGGACCCTGATAGGAATCGACGTTTTACGCATGCTGGAGATTAAAGAGAGGCCGCTGTACATCCATCTGATAAAAGAACCGTTATTGATGCTGGAACAATTATTAATGAATTGCAAATTCGGAGGTATCCAGGAAATATTGAGTAGAATCGAAGATAAATTGGGGCAAGTGGATATTTCGAGAAGCAGCTTCGACAACATCATAAGATTCTATGCCGAGAAATCGTTAGATTGTCGCGTGGCTTTGCAGTGTGATAACATCGAAAACAGATCGAGGAACGTAGTACTACAACATTCCGCTTTAGAAGCAGAGAATACCGAGTTCATCATGCCCATTCTAGTTCCCACCAAGGACGAATGGGTACCTAACGATAAGGTCTAACGAAAATCTCTAGACACCCCTACACATACCGTAGTTAGTGCCGTGTAGTATTCAGCTTTTTCCAACTCTGCTTTACTTCACAGGCCAGCGAATGCAGCTGTTGCAAGACCGTCATATTCTCAATGTTCAACAGGCGACACCATTGTCGCAGATGCGGCCGTATTATCTGTGCAACGTGCTCCCAGCATCGCATGCAAGTGCCTGGTTATCCGCCCTCTGTGCTCGTACGCGTATGCGATGATTGCAAGCGACAGACAGTGCTGCGGATCCAAGCCCTTCAAGGAGCACCGTCTACGCCAAGTAGCGAAATGTTTGATTACTGGAGATTAACAAGAGATCAGAAGCACAACGAGACCATCCGAGAGGAGTTTTCATTCGAGTACGCTCCAAACATCTCTTTGTGCCTGGCCATTCTCAACTTACACTCCGATCACAAAACGTACACTAGGTAATCATTATTTCCGTAGACCATCTTAACCGCGGTACGAGATTCTTCCGCAAAGGGAATTGCACAAGCGTCAAATCTATTCTTGCAGCTTCTTACTGGACCGCTGCGACGAGATGAAACGACTCTTAGAACCTGTCAGCGGCGGGAAAGTGAATCCCGAAGTGGATCATACTGTGATTATTAAAATGATACGTTCCCTGTTGGTGGCTGCGAAGGTCAAGTGTGCCAAACTCGGCCTTAATACCGGATTGATGCACTGCGACCGCTTTCTGTCCCAAGTGGATCTTATCGCCACTCTCGTGCAGTCCGATTGCTTACAGTTCATACCCTCTGACAATTTACACGGGCGTACATTCAGAAAGCTGAGAGATCTTCTGATTGAGAAAGAACAGTGGACCCTCGCTCTGGATGTGAGCACTAAAGCAGGCTTGGATACGCAAGGTGTCTGGGCGACTTGGGGTAAAGCGTGCTTGAAAATGGGGTACTTTGATCAGGCACGAGACAAATTCTTCCACTGCCTTGATAAGATTAACAACGAAGATTTCGACGACTGGGTCATTCTGTCCTATCCAAAGGAATCGACAACTCGAAATAGCGGGGAAGCTCGGAAGCCAGCTACCGAGATGAATACAATCGACGAGGATAAACCGATTAAAGTGGACGATTCGAGCACAAGAAAGGCTGAATTTGCGAGAAATCGTCCACTGAAAGATCCGCCGTTGCTCACGGAAATCTTGCAGATATTGAATAACTTAAGCACGTACAGATCTGTGCATTCGCATTGCCATCGGTACAAATCTAGTGCCTCGCAGGAAACATTAAATAGCTTTGGTAGCCTGAAAGTAACGAGTCAAGGGCAATTTAATGTTAAACACCCATCCACGGCCATGCAGAACGTTTACTACCACGAAAGTCTTTATTATCTACTAACTTATGGAAGCTACAATTCGATCTTGGAATTCTTTCTGAAACACGAGAAATACAACGAGTGCCTTGCCTTCGCTTTAGAAAACGATTTAGACTCCGATCTGTTTTTCAACGCCGTTTATATGTATTGTTTAAAGGATGGAAGCACTGAGAAGCTTCACGAAGCTATGCGAAGCAAAGATTCGAGTTTACTCGTCTGGAAGAAGTACTTGATATACGTGTGCCACAGTTTGGAAAGGAAGCGGTACTTGAATATTTTGTATCAGCTGCAACTTTTCATGAAAGACTCGGTGCGAGCTGCGATGACGTGCATTCGTTTTTATATCAACGACGTAAGCGACTATACAGATCTGTGTGCCAGAGGGAGTTTCCTGCTCGATGCGCAGAGACACTTGGAGTCTGAGTTACAGATCGAAACGTTGAATCGAAAGAGGAAAAAGAGCACAAGCTCGATGCACAGCAATCAAGGGATATTGGCGCTGGAGATGGAGCCCTCGGAGATAGACAAACATATAAACACGATATGTAGACAAATGGAGATAGCGAAATTTCTGGCCAACTGTGAGAAAGAGGGAAGGGCTCCCATCCGGTTTATAAACTTGCTTCCAGGAAAGGACTGTGATAGTTTTCATACCCTCGAACTACCAACCCTATTCGGCAATCAACAGCAGAAGATAGATCTAGCTGTTCTAGCCATCCTCTGCGGGCGCAATATCGAGGAAGGATTTGGAATAGCGTTCAGAGTAATGCAAGGTCCTACGATAATTTAATCGTAATGCGGATCAGAGTCCAGAGTTGGCCACTATTCGAATCGTCTCGAATAAGAATTGCGAATAAAATGAAATTCTTCGATAATAACGAATAATTTTTTTTAGTCGACTAACGAATCATCTTTTATTCGAATAAATTTTTATTCCAACAGATTTATTTTATTCGCAATTCTCATTCGAGATCGTTCGAATAAAAATTTATTCGTTATTCTCGGATAACTTGATTTTCTTCGAAATATTTATTGGAAGATTATTCGAGTAAATATGTATTCGAATAATGCCGAACTCTGACGGATACCTCGAGCAGTAAAGAAATGCAATATGTATTCCTTTACGTAAAGCAGCACACATCTCTTTTCAGATTATAATCTTCCACAGCAGAAAGTGTACTCTGTCACTGGTCATATCCTGACGCTTAGGAATAACGTTCCCGCGATAGAGCAATTAATTAAATGTTGCCACACTTCTGGAATTCCAAATTCACACATCATATCCGATTATGTTCTAACGCATTGCGCGAAGCTGCTGTTGAATCGTTTGAACAGCGAGCCTGAATCAGTTCTAAAAAATGATATTCACAGTCTCGTCAGATTGATAACTGACGTAGAACTCAAAGTAAGATTACATTACGCGCATCGATTTCTTAATTCCTCTGACTTAATTCCTTCTCTCAATCTTTCAATTTGCAGATAAACGCGTACATCGAGTGCAAGCAACTGAAAGCTGCGTACCTATTAGCTGTTAAACATTCACGGGGGCAGGACATAAGAAAGATTTTGAAAGAATCCGATAGACTGGATCAAAATGCAATAAAAGCGATATGTATAAAGTGGCTTCAGCAAGAACCAAAGCTGTAGTTTTAGGTTGTATCGTACCGGTAAGCAAGATGCCTTATAAGTTCTTCTAATTCTATTCCTTACGAGATTACGATCTGAAGAGTTTTATAGGAATGTTTTTAAAGCGACTGTTTGTAAATATCGAGTAAGGTTTAATTTTTTATCGCTACCCATACATGTTTGTACAGTGAAATGTCTAAAGATTTTTATTCTTCGTGTTTTTCTTCTCCATTCGTTTTTATATCGTATATCAAGAAGGACAGATATATTTTAACTTCAAATCATTGGGCAATACCTAATCAAGTAATGCATCGTAATTTAATTAAGTAAGCTCAACGTTGTCATAAGAAGAAAGTGCAATAATAGTGACGTTTGAAAAAATTTATTTATATGAAACATATATATGATAATAAATAACATCGAAACAATGAATAAAATGCGTTCTTCGTAAGCAAAATAATACATCTCCTTTTCCCGAATTGGAATTATGTATTCTGCTTATATCCGAACATGGCTACGAAACCTTTCCTCCTTCCTCGCGCGCACGCAAAGGAGGAATAGCCGCTAAAAACCGAGCACAAGAAACGATGTTGGAATGCATTTGTAGTTACACCTCGCGAACTCTATGTTATCCGAAATTACTGCAAAACTTTTAAATAGTTTCCGCTACCCTTTACAGGTGAGAATCTCGCTAAAATTCCATATTACGTCGATAATCGATGATACAAATACAAATACAAATACAAATACAAATATCAAACTGCTGCCCCGTTACATCGATCGTCTGCTTTTTCATTTAAAATTTCACATCGTATTTCTCAATTTGCGATTACAAAGAAAAAAGTTTGAATCTTCCGCGACCCTGCAGAGCGTTATGGTTCAAATGTTTACGAACTCTTTTCTTCGCTCGCTAAAGCGGACAGCTTCTCTTCGTACTTCTCTGCGAACGCATGGTCGGTGTATTTAATCGACGCGAGTACAGACTCCTTCTCCTGCTGCGACCAATTATTACTCCACTCTCGGAACAGTTTTACACGACATTGGAATAGGCTCGGCGGTCTCTCGGAGCCCTCGGTGTATCCCAAGTTCTCCATTCTGGACACTAATCCGTTAACGAGGCCCGCGGGCCCGCATTGTTCCAGCAGCACGTCCAGAAAGTCGTTTCTTTGCATCTCCGACCATTCTTGAAACCATTCCACTATGTAGCGCAATTGCGCTTCGTTCGATAACATGGTGGACATGGTTTAACTTTAAAAAGAAAAGCGACACTGTTCATTTTAATCACCAGCAGGCGAAATACATGCTGAAAGAGATAGAGAAAGGAGAAAGGCGAAAAGCGAAAGGAAGAGAATTAACTAACAATAAAATACCGTTTAAATACTACAGATGTACAGCGATATAGCAGTAGTGAATAATTCGATAATTATGACATGTTAAGGGGCATGGTAAGTATAGAAACTCTCTGATTTTGTAATTATCATTGCAGCACGTTAAATTTCTGCTATAAATAAAATAAAGAAAATCGTGTTTACCGGTCGCCGGTTTCCTCTTATCGGTGATATAACTTTCGCTCGATTATTCTCGATTTATTGCTTTTGACCATCACAAAACCTTCCGACCGGTTGCTTGTCAAACGGGGATGAAATGACAAATAGGTATATCACATCGCACGGTAATGATATGCGGGAATGTAATGTTTGAAATATCATACGAAACTTCTGTTCAGCGAATAATGTATAAATAAACAAACGATTACGCCGCGCTTATTAATCGATCAGTTTGCATTTCTTGGGGTTAACTTTAATCTCCTCTTCGAAATCCGAATCGCTGTCCGACGTTAGCCGATCTAAAATTGATAAAAATTCATTAGTTTCTGCGGCTGCTCGGGGCGAAATTAATCTCGCGTCTCCCCCCTTTCCCATCCGCGCTTCTAAGTATTTACTTTCAACGCTAGCAGGGCCATCCCGTTTCTCCACGAGGCTGGTTAAAAAATCGTTAATTTTCAGCTGCGTGTCCTTCAAACACGAAATTAAGCCGCTCAAATTGCTTGCGCTGGACTGGACGGTATTATCGTTCTCGAAGATGCACGCGTCATTTTCACCGATTTTCACGTGCACATTTGTACGGCTCATTATGGTAGGGTATCGTGTTGGTGTTTTCGAGAATTCTTTTTATTCGGCCGACGAAGGATTTTCTTTCCCCAGCATCGAGCTTTATTTCGGTAAAAGTTATCGGCGAGAGCGTGGGGCCTGCACCCGTTTTATTCTTCGCGATGCTTCTTACGGGTCTAACTGACTGTAACTGACTTTCAAAACGGACAAACTCGTATCATAGCAAATTTGCATTTGCTGTGCGCGACAAAGAACATTTCAAAATTGCTGATAAGAGCGTAGAATATACGTATACTACGTTAAGGCGTTTTAATGAAATTGCACACGTCGGATCGTGTTGGAAAGACGCGTGGCAAGTTGCCGGCATGTGAACCTCCCATAATGTTCGCGGTTCGTCATATACGAGTCGTATCATCGGCCATCGCGGTGTCACTTGCGCTAGTACATATGTGTATATACATATATAGTAAATATGCTTTCTAACCTGTAACGAAGCTGTAACGTGACAAACAGTACTCGACAGACTGTAAAGGCATATGTTGGATATAGCAAAATGGTTCTGCTGAAGAACGACGCGGTAATTTTTTGTATATCCGACAAAGTATCGTTACTTGGGGGTTCTACGTTAATTTTCACTTCAGTTTCTAGTGCAGCTGACACGACTCTTCGACAAGTCACGTATCAATGGCTCTGTGGCGTTGACTATCAAAAGGTGTAAGTACTCGCGTCCAGAGACAGCGGGATTATTCCGGGCTACGTCTAAATATCGCAATTGCCGTTTTAGTTAATGGACACAATAAACCGGTACCCAGGGAAGGCAGGCCACCGTTACCCACGCCGAGCGAGTTTCTTTGCTTAGTAAGAGCCACGTTGAGGTCCAAGAAGATCAGTACCATTGTACGTTATTATCGCGGGAGTGTACGTCGTTCGTTATTTGATCAGGGAAGAGCAAGTCGCATAGTCGGTGCGTTTTCTATTTCAGATCCATTCCAAGGACGTGAATAAGTTTCAGCGAACGTATTGGAACCTGCTGAAATCGAACGTCAATGGTCTGAAGAAGTTGAAGAAAGTGAAATCCGCGAAACCCAAGGTTCACTGACATCCTACTATTCCGTGGGAATTGACTATTCCGTTGCGCGCTATTGTAACTTTTGTACAACAAGAAATACAAGTTTCCCCAACGTATATGATACTGCCTAAGAAATGAATCGAGTTTTATGTAAATAATACGAACGAACGATGTGTAATCGAGTGCACCGCTTCCCTCCTAGCAAAGAGATATGGGAAATCTGTTGCGGTGAAAAGCGAGAGCCGAGTGATCAAGTACAAACACGGTGGCAGAAGTTTGACTAGGTTAGGGCAGCTCTCTAATTAATGAGATGGAAGGGAAGGAAAGGAAAGGAAAGGAAAGGCCCATAGAAAGATATTACAGAAAATATCGTCTTAATTTCTTCGCGAACAACCACTTTCTTTTCCGATCGTATCGCGTATGTTGCAACATCCTTGGAGAAAAAAAAAACGGATACGCGAATTCGCCAATCGTCGAGCGACAACGAATAATACTACCTACCTATATATACGCTATCTAAATACAAATGAATACAAATCGTGCGCGATGATGCCCGGTTTAAAAATCGTTGAACACAGCCGATCGAATTAAGTAACATCTTACCCCGTAGTATTCGGTGTACCTAGGAATTTCTCAAGTTTAAATACCTAGTTGCGTTATATCTAAGAATCGCGAATTATTCAATATTATTAGGTGTAATGAAATTTTAATATTTTCTATATCGAGAATAACTGCAATAAGAATTCGTCCGAGACACGAACAAGTATGATTTCTCCAACGAAATATACGATTATCGATGAAAAACGCGTCAAGTGGAAATATGGAAGGCGTGCCCCTTGGCATAGGCCATTTTGTAGTGCGTTCAGGCTCGCAGGGATTGTTCCTTCAGGGGCAAGTGGGATTCATGATCGAAGGTAGCTCGGAATAATAGTAAAAGTGTCAGAGGATCCTCGATTGTCCTCGATCTTCCTCTAGCAATCTTCCCATACAGTAATTTTCTATTACAAGTGTAATCGTCAAGTTGAAAAAACACGCGCAAGTGCTATTAAAATGTAATACCTATACGTGGACGCTTCGCGACCGCAAGCTATTACATAGGAGCACACAAGCGCAGTTCACTTTGGGGAAACCCAAACGATCCTGGCCGTTCTTTTTCGTAATCGTAATAAACAGGAGACACCATGGAGGAATTAATGAGTATGCATAGGCTTCTATTTTTATTTAAAACATCGTGCCCTTTACGTCGGCTGTTACGTAGCGTGCAAAGTGCATTATTATTGTTATAGAGATCGTGAAAGTGGAGGAGACGACGGTGCTGATGAAGAACGCGGCTTTGGACAGTTTGTTTGGTAACGTTTAAACGCGATCGTGATTTGTAATGGTAGCTTTAATATTAATATATAGTTGTTGCAGATGCGGATAATCCGGAAGAAACTATGGTAATGTCCATCGAAGATGAAGCTGCCGACGTGAAAGGTATACTTAATGGGTATAGTCTTCAGAATAGTTTCATCAGTTTATTTCCCTTTTTCTTCTATTTCCATGTTACCTTCGCTGTTACAGTTAACGCCCAAGGCGATCAAATTATACAGATCGTCACGGATTACGAGTGTGTAACGTGCCGCCGTGTTTTCCAGTCTCAGAATGTAAGGATTTGATCGATTTAGTTCGTATCGCCCTGTACGTTAGTTCAAAGTCGAACCATCTGCAGTACATCGTTAAAGAAACCTTTCGTCGTTCCAATAGATGCTGAAGGAGCATTTGGACATTTGCAGAGAAGAAGAGGATTCCATGTATATGTTGGAGCTGAGTAGCTTTAAGAATTATGATTCGGAAGAGGACGGGCGGGAGGGGAAGGATGGGAGCATCGAGAGGGACGAGAATGACGAGAATGACGAGAATGACGAGAATGACGAGAATGACGAGAATGACGACAATTCGGAATCTGCTGATAATAACGTTGGCGAAGGTGTGTATCGAGATTCGTACGCGATTCTTTTAATCTGTAGATACATGCTCTAAAATATGAAACTGCGATTGCAGAGTCTAATCCCGATCGGAGTGGCAATAATAGCGGGACAGTAATCGTGCCTGTACCCGATACCCAATGCCATTGTTGCGCCGAAGAGTTGAGCACCGCGCACAGCGGCGGTAAGCACAAGTGCTCGAGCTGTGATCTATCGTTCAAGGAGAAGTCGTCTCTGGAACGACACGTCGTAGTGATTCACTGGCAGTGCGATTCTTGTACTTGTAAGGAATGCGGAGAAACGTTTAGAGATAAGAAATCGTTGAACAAACATCGTTACACTACTCACGGCGATCGAAAGATTTATAGGTAAGCATGCGCTTGTACTGTGAAAGCACCGTGTCGTGTGTGCAACCGTGTCGAAAGAAATGCAAGTTGAACGAATTGCAGATGCGAACCCTGTGATACATACTTCTCTCGGAGCTATCATTTAAATCGTCATATAATGCAGTCCGGATGCCACGGGAACATTCTCAATACGTTCAGTTGTCTAGTGGGTATTCCTTTGTGATATTTAGAAGGAAATCTTGGGCAGCTGGTGGAGTCTGAGCTGATTAAATGTGTATTCCGATAGGTTTGCGAGAAAGTATTTACACGGAAGGACAACCTGCGCGAACACTTGCGCACTCATACTGGGATAATTAACAGGCAAAAGAAGCCGTGTAAATATTGCCCTAAAGAATTCTGTACGAACCAGCAGCTACTGATTCACGAACGTGTGCACACAGGAGAACGACCAGTTCAATGTGATTTATGCCCGAAAACATTCTTATCGTCTCTTGCATTGAAAAAGCATAGACGCGTACATACAGGAGAGAAACCATTTGAATGCAAATATGTGAGTGTCTGTCTTTCAACTAAAATTTCACTTTCCTTAACAAAGAATACATTTTGCTAAATTTTATTACAAGCAAGCGATATGGGCAGGGACTGTCGCGTAAGTTTCAGCGACTGCAAATAAACTTTCTAATATCGCAACAGCGAATGTTCACTGTGTTCGATAGATCGCAGGAATTCAATATTTCACGTGCCAGCGTTCAACCAGCGTGTGTGATATACATAATCGTTTTAGTGCCAGAAGAAGTTTGCCGCTCGAGAAACCCTGAATCGTCATCAGAGGACTCATACTGGCGAAAAGCCACACGCTTGCCAGTATTGTGGCAAGTCTTTCATCCAGGCAGCTCAGTTAAGGGCGCACATATTCCACCACACTGGCGAGAATGGCTTCTATTGCGACATATGTGGGAAAGCGTTCAATCGGAGAGCTCGTCTAAACGTTCACAAGAAGTTCTACCACGAAGGAGTAACACCGTTTACGTGCCAAGTGTGCAAGAAGAGATTCATAAGGAGGGAGGATCTCGTTAAACATTCTTTACTTCATACAGGAATTAAACGTAAGCTAAAGCTGTTATGATTACGGTGAGTCGAAAATTCAACTACAGAGAGCTGTTTATTTTAGCATTTAAATGTGATAAATGTGAGAAGGGCTTCTCCACGAAGTCTTCTCTACAAGCTCACCTAAATACTCATAGAAGGGAACCGCCACAGTCGTGTATCGAATGTAACAGAGTCTTCATTCGACAAGATTGCTTGATGAGACACATCAAAGCGAAACATCGCGAGCTGTTGGAAGATGTCATGAACGAGGTGGAGAAGAAGCATTTAAAAACACACATGTTTAATATTGCATCGAACGCCGCGGAGAGGACGAAAAACGGAGAGTCCAGTAGACTCTCCACCGATCAATTGTTGCAAGCTATTTCGGACCTTCTAAAGATATTGATCGACGACGAAACCCTTCAGGTAAGGACTGCTACGGTGTATAATACACAGAGTGGCATTGACTTGTCTTATAATACATTTTATAGCTGTTTGGTTGGCCAGACGCACCTACTCAAGATATCTTGGAAGCTGTAATTAGAAGATGCGGTCACCAACCGTTAACATCCGATAGCGATTTACCGTTAACCGAACGATTGAGGAGAAACGTGAAGCTGCTGTTCAGCGTTGTCGTAGAAGATGTTACAGTGAAATCTCTCTTGACAATAAAAACAGTGGACGATGTTATTACACACGTTCTAGAACTTTCCAACGAATACAAGCCGAATTTGTAGTAAATGTTCTGTTCTGTTCCGTTCTGTTCTGTTCCGTTCTGTTCTGTTCTCCGTTCCGTTCTGTTCTGTTCTGTTCTGTTCTGTTCTGTTCTGTTCTGTTCTGTTCTGTTCTGTTCTGTTCTGTTCCGTTCCGTTCCGTTCATTAGTTGCTACTACAGAATCGAGCCTGGCGTGTTTCCATTGAATGCGAGGGAATGATGCCGATAGATTTGAAAATGCACAGAGTACGATTTATTTCGCGTTACTGCTACAGAAGTGTACAAATATCTTTGAATTCCATGAAACCATATATCTATTCATCTTGTAGATACATACATGTATCTGTTTCGTTGGGCACGTTAGGTACCGATGAATTAAATATACCTTAGTTACGGTTGTAACGTACGGTTACATTTGCTGGGAAATTCTATGTGAAAGTAGTTTATTTTCATGTATAGTATACTGTTGTAATTTTCAAACCGCACTTATGCATGGCTCTGTTATATCCAGTATACAGGATATTATTTTCCAAGTGAAACGAGTGTGCTTGGCATCGCCAACTACAATCTGAAATCTTACGTTGTAATGGATGTCTCATTTAATAAAAGAAGACTGGTTATTTTTTAAAGGCTGTTCTCTTTATTTCAAATAATAGATAGCGCATAGTGTATTTGTTGTCGTCGGTAAAGAAAAATACATATACGTAGTAATGAAAAACACGACGAATTAGATTTAATTAAATCGCAATCTAATTAAGAATTTAAAAGCGAAATTTAAAAATATTCACGTTTTTAGTATAAACTTGGTAAAGATTAGTTTTTAAAAATAAGCGATTTCTTTCTGAAAAGCCATGGAGGCAATTGCCCCCACTCCTCCCTGCCTCTTTCATCGGTATCCGGATCCCGGGGCATGTATCCCTAGCCCTACCGGCGGCATCGCATGGCAGTATCCGATCAAAATACACGATGACCACGTGGGAGCAGTAGTTTGAATATCTCTGCGTTTCAGCGAGATCCGTTGATGCTTGTTTATAGTGTATATAAGTAATAAGTATATTCTAATTGACGATGATCGCGCTAGACAATACAGCGAAAATCGGTAAATCGCCGAAGAAGCCACAAGGTTAGAATTGAAATTCATGTTTACATTGCAACTTTTTCTGCGAGAGAGGCTTCGCTTCTGCGCCTAACCTCTCGCGACAACTGTACCCACTTGCTCGCACGAACAAGTCGTGTTAGCAATAAGAATTTTATCCGAACGTTCTCGTTTTGCTCGTTACGATGTATCAAAGCTTTGTGGTAAAATGTTTGTTGCAGTAGATTTAAGGGAAGACAGCGACGATAGTGAACAGGACAGCGACAAAGGTAGCATGGACACGGAAGCGCAGGAATTAGAAAGCGCGGACAATGGGTTCGGGAGTTCCGAAGGAGAATCTGAGGAGGGCGAATCTGGTGTTCGTAAAGCCGATGGAAATCCTGGATGGGCGGACGCGATGCAGAAGATTCTGAGGGTAAAGAAGCCGAAGCGAAAGAAAACGATAGTGTTGTCCAAAGCGAAGAAGCTGCGCAGCGTTGTCCGGAAAGAGGAGGAAGATTTGACGTTTGAAGTCGAGAAGGTGAAGGACGAAGTAAAAGCGGAGGGAGGACAGGATTCCGAATGTAACGTACAAAAACCAGTTGTGCGATCGAAGGAGAGAAGGAAAGACGCTTTGGGTGTTAGAGCGAAACCAAGTACGGCGGACAGGGAACGTGAAAGAATGCTGCAGAAAGTAGCTACAAAGTAATGGAATGATTTCGAAAGTGCGCACGACGATACTTTGCTCCTTTGGTTTAAGCTGTTAAAAGTATGTTCATTTATTGCAGAGGTGTAATACAATTATTTAACGCGGTCAGACAACAACGGGGTGAAATTAATAAGAAATTATCGGAAGCTGGGCCGTTGGAGAGGAAACGGGAGAAGGTACTTAAGAATATCGACAAATGCGCGTTCCTGGATGTTCTTATGGGTGGAAGTAGAAGCATTCGGGTAGATAACGATGTGAAAAACGAAGGACAAGGAATTAAAAAAGATGAGAACAAGGTAGATACGATACGGTTTAAGTAAATCTTGCTCCTATTTGCGAAAAGAGGTGGTAACAAAGAATACGTTGCCGTTCGTAGGGGGACAACGAAGTTTGGAATGTATTGAGGGACGACTTTGTTATGGGAACGAAGCTGAAGGATTGGGACCGTAAAAGCGCGGACGATGATTCTTCGGAGCCAGAAGATATGGACAGTGATAATTAAATTTGATGAAAAATAGTTATTTGTACAAAATTAATTTGGAGGTGTGTCGTCGAGATCTCCGCTCATAACGGCCCAAAGTTACAGAACTAATTAAAATAAACATTTTTGACATACATTACGCAGATTCTACTTTTAGAACTCTTTTGGAAATGCAAAGACGAAATATGTATAAGTTTCTTATATCGTAAATATTTTATTTTATTAATAACTTATGTCTGATATTTCTTGAGCTACGCAACAACAGTAATAATAATGTGTACAATGTATAATTTCTGATATATTTTTATAACGCATACATGTTTCTATCTAAAGTTAATTTTTAATATTACCTTATTTACGCCACGTCAACATGGCCTTAGAGTAGTACCACAATATTCTGTCGTAAAACGCTACAACAACGCATTCTTCTCGAGGACTCGAGCCACGGTTGTTTCCACGAAGCGGTGGGTTGGAATTTCATTTTCGGGGCACGCTCGGTCCACAAACAGGGCTTGACGCGTCCAACAGTTATTCTATACGCGCCTTACTCGTGTCTCTCTTGACCCTTCTATCAGCCCCCACGATGTTGTAAGGTTATTCGCGAGCTATCGATTTGATTGACATGTACGAATAGAAATTATAAATATTTTGTGCTAAGCCTGTATCGTGTTGGGTGTGATGTCGTCATGTTAATAGGAAAATAATATACAAAGCGAATGTACAATAAATAGTTCCTACCGCGAGTTACTAATAACGTGTACAAAATATTCAAGTAGATTCATGGCGATTATCTTTCTTAACATTTACCAAACCTAGTATGTAGATTAACCTTTGGACGGACTGAACTAACTTTACCTCATCGTTTCCCTTCAATTATTGTGCCGCAATTAAATTGATTGTACATTTTTGCATTTTTCATACATCTAAAATTATCTTTAGAACTCTATATATTCGATGATTCCTTCTGGTTGCTCCGGGTAACGTACCTTTCAGCTACATATTTATATATAGATTAGTTCAAACCGTTTGTACATACCTATTATTATAGGCTCAGTTGTTGCGCGACGTTTGCCCCATCATCGCAATTAAAATCTTTTGCTCTTTATTTCATGTCGGAACGAAAGTCTCTTTTGTACTTCGGCACAGATGAAACAGCTGAGAAAACGGTAACTGAAACATTGGATTGAATGGTAAGTTGAACCGTAAATGGGAGTACATACATGTACTTATACCGTCGAGAGATAAATCAAACAAAACAACCACCACCCACAGAACCGAGAGTCGCGCGGACATACTATGCTCCCAGTACGCTTAGTACGCTTAGTACGCTTAGTACGCTTAGTACGCTTCTCCGCAGGGGGTACAGTTATCGACCTACATTTGGTCGGAGAGCGATCGTTTACCCGCTGATCGTTGCTCCTCTACACCTCCAAAGTCTTCCACCATAGGTGGAATATGGTTTCATAGGTCTCCAGGCTTCGCGTTACACTCGGCTCTCGCGAATATCTGCGAGCGCCCCGAAATTTCTGGTCTCCTCGTCAGAATAATTCGACTCACTACCTTCCTCGGCGCTTCTATTTCTCAGGTAATATCCAACTGGATCAGATTCGTTGTTCTGATTAGCTTCGTCCGCATGGACGGTTTCGAAGCGTACGTTTCTAAGACTAGATCTGTCCTCCGGCTCCGCCTGCGTTCTCGACCTATCGTTCTCGTTCTCGTTCTCGATCGCGCACCTGGTCTGCGAGCTCTCCACATTGCTCCTGCCCTCTTGGCTGATCCTCGACAAGCTCCGAGCAAGATTTCTAGTGTTCATCAGCTCGTTCCCCGTGGCCACGCTCCTAGGGACCTCGTCCCCGTTGTTCGGAGACACCCTTTCGTTGTTCCGAACCGTATTATCAGGCACGCCGCAACGATTCCCATTGTTCGACAGTGTCTCAGGCTGCCGTTGACCTTCGTTCCCGTTCGCTATATGGAAGGAAGTCTCGTCCTGGTAAGTCCTGAGAGCCTCGAAGTTCGCGTTGCTGAGCACCCGCGGCACCGCGTCGTTGCTCATGCTATACAATTCTAGCTCGTTGTCCACGTAATAGCTGTCGAGCGGATTGCTGATGATCGACGGGTTCCTGGACATCGTTCTTCGCGGAAAGCTCTGGCTGGAGGAGAAGTTCGTCACCGTCGCGTAAGGGTACGCCAACGTGTTGATCGGGTTGCCTAGTATGTGCGGGCAACCGTCCAGGCTCTGCATCTCGATCTCCTCTTTGCCGTCGTGGCAATAGCTGTGCAAGTCTATCTCGCGAGGAAGATTGGCGAATCTGTTGGGGAGAGAAGTTTAGAGAAAGGAAGCTCGACAGGACGAACGGCTCTTCTCTCAAGCCCACCTGTGCAGCAGAATATCCGAGTACGACGGCGGCATGTCCGACTCCTCCTTCCCGTAGATACTTTCATAAGTTGGGGGTGGAAAGCACCCTACCGAGCCCAGGCTATCCTTGCTGGGCGTCTCTGCGTCCATCTCGAGGATGCTACCCTGGCTGGTCTGCAGTTGATGACGGTTTATGCCGCGCGGGTTCCTTTGCGCGCGTAGCACGCTGTCCCCAAGCTCCACCAAATCTAAACCTGTTCAAAGCAGACACGCAAACCACGCAGCATCATTTCTACACGTTCGACATCACTTTCTGTACATATTCTAGGTGCAAACAAGCGATATTCTCATGTTCAAGGTTTTCAGACATAAGCGAAGCAAGCAGTGCCGTGTTTGATAAGTCAAAGACACTGCCAGCGATAGTTTGCCGAAGAGCCACACTGCTTTCATCCAAAAGCCTCGAGCGCCGAAGGGTCCAATTACAATCTCACCGGTCGGATCAGTTTGGAACTGCGTGAAGATCGTACCGTCCACAACGAGCATCCTACCGTGTGGCAAGAGGATAATCGTCGGCGTTGCTACCATAGCCTGGTCGCTGTTGCCGAATCGCGAGTCAGGCTCGGGGTCCTCGAGCCTGCAGCAGCAGTGCCTTCTGCAGAGGGATCGGCAGAACGGCGCGCCCCAGCAGCAGTACGCGAAGATGAAGCAGAGGACGGCTAGCATCACCAGCAGGGCGGCCACACCTTGACCCTGCTGAGCGGCCGCGAGGGTTGGACCGCCGGCGACGCCGACACCGACGCCGACGCCGAATCCTAACCCTCCGCTGCTGCTCATCTCGCCTGAAAAGGATATTGCGTTTATAGTGTATCTATCACAAGTACCTATTCGTAACAGACGTTCATTTTTCTAATAATCGAACGCGAAGATTCTTTAGGCACGTGCTCCATTGTTGGCCGAGCTTCCCTTTGTGGAGAGATCCTTAGAGCTGTAACCGTACCCGAAGAATTTTATTGCAGCGCGTGGAATTGATAGTTTATCCGTTGCACCGTTCGCTGCGTACTCCGCAAAGGATACTTAGCGTGAGAAATATTTCAATTTCAATCGCGCGACTCTGTCCACAATTCTTTTCCTTTAACCGTTAAGGTTTTAATAGCCTAAGCGTCGGCTTAGGATCGCCATTAGCTTAGGCGATAAACGTGTTTGAAACCGCAATGCGGAGCAAACGGCGATACAAACGTACGTATTCCTGGCAATATTCCAGTGTCACACGACAGATTTATCAGCCGAGCTTTCTTTCCACTTGGAAATATGAACGCCGCGCCCTAAGTAAACGTGAAATTTCGGGCGCCGAAGCGCTCTCTCTCATGCTGATAGAATAAATTTCGTTACCCGCCTGGAAGAAAGGCGAGGTGAAAGTGGAAAGAGTGCGGTAATCTCGTGGTGTTATAACCCGACCGCTAGTAGGTCACTCCTTCCATTAAGGTGTTAAGGATCACGAACCACACGTTTGGCGTATAAACTTAAATTATTCACACTTACAGATCAATCAAATCACGACCGTCTACCTTATTATTTTAAACTTACCATACACTTGTGTACAAACACGATTGGCATCAACAGTAAGATCCATTGTGTCGAGTTTCGCTCCGACAGTCGCGTGTTCCGCGAAATTTTCGAACCACTCGATTCGCCCGAAATAGAAAACTCGCACAATGCACAGAGCGGAACTTATTCGATATTAAGTATAAGGATCACTTTTTATATAGTTATACGCTATTGTTTAAGCAAGCTTGCGTATGAAAAATTCAATTCACCTTGAGTGGTAATGTTGTACAGCCAAGCGGTCCCAGTGGTGGTGGTCGCTACTTCCGCTGCCTTGCGCGACCCGTAAACCATGAAAAAGATCTTCCTGTGCCCCTTTCTTCAGCAATGCTTAAGTCTCGGGTAGTCACGTGGAAAGTTGGTGCGCGCAACGCGATGGTGATCGCATTGTGCGATCCCTTAAATTTTTATAACGGGAGTAAGTGAATTAAACATGGCGCCTCTGTCGTCACTGGTAACTCAGCCCCTCGTTTCCTTCAACCAGCAATTCCATTTCCCTTTCACCAAAAAATCCCACTTCAGATACCCCGTACCCCGTACCCCGTCGTTGGTCTGCCGCGATTAATTGGGATCCGACAAGTTTCGAAGCTCGTGGCGTCGACAATATCGCGAACGGCGTCGTATCGTAACTTTAATGACGCTCGCGACGAGCTGCCAGGAGGATCTAGGTATCTCTTCACGAAGACATCGAGCGCGAAGTCGACCAACGTACACTGCCATCGCGGAGATACCTCTTGACCCCCATTTCAATAATATCTCCCCACTTTGTATCAACCTGCTGCTTTTCGCCTTCGACGCCTCTATTTCACAATCGGGAACCTCCTCGTCCGCTGGCTCGATCACATTTCTTTCCTTGCCCCTTTTACATTCCCCATCGGTTATATCGCCCCTCCCTCTATCTCTCCGTGCCCACGACCCTTTTTCAAATCTCGTTTCAGTCGTTGGCAATGGTATCAAAATTGGCCGAAGAGAATCTCAGTCACCGCTGCTGATCGATGTCATTAGACGCAGTGCGGTGTTTAAATAATCACGGGGTCAACGGCGATTCTCCGTGTCTCGATAATTGGAAGGAAATAACGTCGTTAAATATACCATGTCCCCACTATTCGACGGCTCGATTACCGCCACGATAAGTGTACGTATCTCGTTAATTCACCATTTTCTGTGCAGCGACAATTGGGTGACGTAGAGATTGGTTCGCCGAGAACTTGGTTCAGGTTGCGCTAAAGGATCCGCACATCCTGTCCAGGGCTTCTTGCCTCGAATCACTCGCATCCCCTTTCGTACGTGACTTTGACGTCATCGACTGCAGATGAAGCGCGCCATATTATTTACCATCGATGCATTGTACATTCGCGCGGCACGTCTTCGAATCGTTTCCCCCCGTTTCCCTGACGTACGTCAACGTCTGGGCACATCACTGTCGTACTTCTAAATGGCAATGCCTGGTAACAGCAGTCAACAGCCCTTCCAACATTGAAATTAATCAGCCACAATACCGGAATAATCCGAGCCGATGAGATTTACGCGCATTATCAGGCTCGAGGACGAAAGCCAGCCGATGCGTGTGGCTAAGTGTGCGTCAGGTCCCCGGGGGAAGGTTTCACCGTTCAGTTTCCAACTGAGCGTTTTCGCACGCTCGCGATTTACAAATATTGATTTACAAGAAGTAGTGCGCCAATAGCTTTAACCTTAATTCCTTTTCAGCCTTGGTTCCCTTTTGTCCTTTTCTCCTTCTTCTTTTATTCGTGGGAGATAATTAGTGTGAATCTCGTCGTTTATTTCGTTGTATGCTCGATAATACGTGGCTTTATACGGGCCAGTGTGTCGAACGTGCCACTACCCTCGAAACTGTCCGCAGTTTTGTGGGGCGCGCAGCCCCCCGAAACACTGGTCGACAATTCCTCGATGTTCTCCTCGGTGGCGCTTATCCGTCTTCCCACCCCTAGGTATGCACGGGCTAAAAAAAGACTGCTGTTGTATCACAGACGAGGTATAGATAGGATGGACCTATCACCTTATGGATGTTCTCCTCGTCGTGTCGCCACCGAGAAACTGTGTTACCGACCCATAATTTCAGGACTGAATGTAGTGGCATCTGCTCATGAACAGCGTCCAACTCGGCAACTACATACTTACTCTGAAATGTGTCGAAATGCTGAAAGGTGTGTGCGTGCTCTTGTATACGTGTGACTAACGGTATGCTTTGGCTCGGTTTGTCAGTTGAGACTCACGCGGATTTTCTTAGGACCCCACGAACCGGTGACAAAAAAATGTATTCGGTGATAGGTCTATCTTATAACTCGTCTGTGGTTGTACATACCCTTTCTTTCTTACTTTCTTTTTGATTTTCGATTGTCTTACTCAAGAACTGTTAGCAAGTTCTCCTGCAAATACTTACCTAATTCAAGTATGCGATGAAATAAATAAAATTCATTTATTCAATCTACATATCGATAACAAGAATTGTACAACTGTATATCACGTTCTTTCTCGCAGGATCGTACTGGCAAGGATTTACTTCTCTGAGAAAATTTCTAAAACCCACTTTCTGAATGTCTCTAGTTCGGAACTTGTTAGTTCGTGGCCTGCATCGTTTAATCGAACAAATTGACCCTTTACTCCAGAATCTGTTAGGTTCTTGAGAGTCTCTTCTCCCCATTTTATCGGAACCAACTCGTCCACGGTGCCATGGAATTGCAAAAGAGGCGGTTTTTGGGTCTCCGGATATTCTTGTAAATGCTATAATAGGAATGGTGTTGTCAATAAAATGAAAAGGCGAATACTAAGAGAAATTCGCGATGTAAGCACCTTGTATACAGATGAATTTTTATTCAGAAAGCTGGACATGGCGAAGCATCCAGCCAAAGATGGCTTGTGTTTATATGTTAAATACAACGACAGCGCCCCACCCATCGAGAAACCGCCAACAATGATTTTGTCGCGAGGGATTCCGCTAGTCACCTCTGCGTCGATCAGTTCCGATACATTGCCACATATTGATTCTATTGACTCTACATCTTCGGGAACGTGTATGGACAGGTTCTTGCGATCGAACCATACATAGCTAGGCTGCAATAATAGTTGTGCTTTATCTTTACTCCGTGTATCGAATAGCGTGCACCATATTGCTATGTTACCATTCCATTATAAGCCGTATATGGTTGCAGAGGTGCAGAGGGATACATAATTTTTACGTGCGGAAACTTTAATTCCCCCCCTGTTAATATATCAACCCATTCTTTTATGGCATCTCCGGAGGATCCTAAAATTTACGAAATTACAAATTATACACCTTACAGCGCAACATGTGCAAATATGACGTACATACAGCTACAGCGATACTTTACCTGATCCATGAAAGAAGAACAAAGTAGCAGTGTGCTCTTTAGTAGCGTTTACAACATTAATCTTCGATATTCTCCGAATGCCGGCCATGGTGTTATCACAATCCCTTGTCAGTTATTAGATGAAATGAGTAAATTACCTAGTTATCGCTCTGTTTATCAACATACCTACTTTTTAAAGTTTCCGTCAGTTTCCGTACAATCACGCTATCCAATATTCACCTGCCACAATTCCCACACCTAACCGAAATGTTCCTAGTCCTACGGACTAGTTCTCATCGTTCTAAGCGCGCCTATATTTTTTAAAATTCGAATTCCGATTACGCTCGAAGGTGCGAATCCACCATGAGATTTTAGATTTCAGACTTTGAGAATTTAAAATTGATAATTTTAAAAAGTAGAGTCGCGCTCAATTCCACTTACGCCCAAATCGCCCGTGATTTTCATGAAGGTAGGTTTTCCTATACGCGACTGGGCGCACCGTCAAGAATTTCAAAATCGATTTTCTCGAAAATGAAGGGCAATATGAAAAAATCGTATTGCTTTTTCTCGACTTGATTACTTGTTACAAGTCGAAAGGAACGGTAACTTTTTTTTTCTTTTTTTTCTTTTCATACCGCGCTTAATTTTTGAGAAAATCGACGTCGAAATTCTTGACGTTGCAGGCGATTTGGGCGAAAGTGGAATTCGCCTCACGAGCCAAAGATCTCAGCAACAACTAAATGTAAATAATGGAAATAGTCGCGAGAGATGAGATTTTTGAAAATATATCACGAAACTTGCCTCATGAGGGTCTGATTTCATGAGGCTAATGACAAAATAATTAAAAAATAATAAAATAATTGTCTCGTGAGATGAAACTCTCATGTGAGACACGATACTTTTGTCTCATAGTGGAGTTGCACCTTAACAGTTTGCCAAACAGGACCCTCGCTCGTATCCCTGCAGCCCACCTCAAAATTTAAAATTCAAATCAGCACGTTCATATCAAAAACTCCAAACTCCATTCCCTTTCTGCAAACACGAAAGCATCGAAGCACGTCGATTCGAATCTCGCGGGCGAATGTATTTAAACGGTGCGTAGTTGGTGCGTTCGATCGCGTATTTGAACCGTTCCGCGCAAGGCCCCTCCCCCCCAGCCCCAACCGCGTCGCGGTGTGAGAGTCCGTTGTTTATGGAAAGTCATTGCTCCGGGGCAAGCGTGGAACATCGGCGCGAGACCGTTGACATAACCGCAATTCCTGCGCACGCATGTCTCGATTTCCATTCTCGAGGCCCTTCGAGATCGTTTGAAAAACGCGTGCCATACAGACGGGCCCGGCTGCGTTAAAGGCAACCGAGCGGCCGCGTTGACAGAGTGTGTTGGTGTCGCGTCGATGGGCACGTCGGTGGTGGCACGCAGAAATCCCTCCCGTCGTCGCGCCCGCCAGCAGAGTTATGTTTAACGGGCCGTTGTAACGACTCGCCGGAACGATGCAGAGAAGTGGTGAGTGACCCGCCGAGCATGTTCGATCTACGGGGAGACATTGGGATTATTCGTTGGTACGCGGGTGACGACCATTTTGAGGGCGCCAAATTTTTGCGTCAATACACAGCGCCGCCGTGGCTGCCCGGTCAATACGGCAGCCGACCTAACCTACCAACTATGCATTCCCTGAAACACATCCCGAGGCTGCTTCAATTCCAGCCACTTAAACTGTCTTATTCTGTTCTCTTCGTGGGTCCACGATTCATAAGACCCTGGAATTCAGATTCCTCTGCTTCTCGCCACCACCATTGTCACGCTTCACCATAATATTCGATGTTCTCTTTGCATCGTACTCCTATGCCTCCTTTTTTTTTTTTTTTCCTTTAACCGAGTCCTGTTGACAGCAGGATCTTACGGGAACGTAACGCACGAAATCTATTCGACTGGGGTGTTTCAGTGGCGTGTGAAATAGCGTTGCGCAATAAGCGATATTTTGTTACATCGTGATAACGATTCATTGCGTGACGTCCCGTTGCTTCGCGAGATCGGACAGTGACGGTTTCGACTTGGCCCTTCTTTTTATAAAAGGTCGCTCGTGATTTCGGTTTTTCTGCCGTTATGAGGCATCGCGAGATACGTGGCAGTTTTACAGCGTGGTTCGAAGGTAGGTATGTTTCCCCTCACTTATCACTGCCACTTATTCGAGTGGTATACAAGTACAGCCTAAACAGCCCGGCGTAGATTACCCGGCTAAATCGAAACAGAAGGGATATCGAAATAAACATTTTCTGAGAGCAGCGCCACTTCTCTGTCCCGTCTTCCTGTTTAGATTAGACTCGGCTTCTAACCATTGAACGTAGGTGTACGTATAATAGAATTGTGAGTTATTTAATTATTCGTTTGAATAACCTACCGAATAATACTGCATTTTACCATTGGACTGTAATTTCGTGTTCCTTGCGACTAGTTACCCAGAATGCACATTCTAATAAGCAAAGTTCGGAAAGTATTGGTCGCAAGATCGAGTTCAGTATCCCGATGGGAATTTCGAGGAATACATACCTACATAGTTAATAGCTACGTCAGCGACATTTCTGTTGCACGTTTTGCTAGGCGCGTTATATGGTGCTCTCGACGGGCTCGTTTCCTTCGGTACATGTAACATTAAACTATTATTCTACATGGGTCGGTGAAATCATATCTGTCGCGTATATACCGTGTCTAGAAGTAACGCAATAATAGCAAGTAGGTAGCTATAGCATCTTGTCCGACCGTATCTGTGCGTTCTTCTCGAGAGGCGTGCTGTGCTGGCATGCTTCGCGTAGAAGAAAGTCACGACAATATTCTTTCTGTGGCGTAAGTATCCCCCATCCCCAATGATGCGATAAATAATTGAATTCTCTCTCTATCTCGAGTACATACATTCATATCGAGAATCAATCGCTTGCGACGAGTGGACACGGGACAAGTGGGGCAGGGGAATAATGGTCGTTTGTTGTTTGTTCGCCGCGACGCATTCCGAGCTCGGTTTATTGTATATTCATTTGTCTGACCTCGGAGCTAAAGTTGAATGAATAGAGCGATCTGTATTTTAAGAATGCCCCGGGATCCTTGTCGCCTCTTCCCACTGCGTCGTGCATTATGTATTTGGCGACATAACTAACGATTGCTGATCGAGTATCTACAACTTCTTGGTCACATCTCGAGACCGTCAGTAACGTAAATGGAAATGACGCGAAACTTGCACGAGTCGTGGGTATCCAATCAATAATTTTCTACGCTAATAAAACTACATTTCTAATTTTCTACACCGTACTATATACATCGGAATAACGTTTCGCTGTAGGTTCCGGTCTCGCTCCGATCTTATATCCTTGTCTTCAAGAAATAATATCAATAATAATAATTCTACTCCGCGGGTAAATTCTATTGCAACGGACTAGCATCGATTTTGGTAGCATTCTGGGTCCATTCGATCGCGTTCCCTCCGTCGCGGCAATAAAACCGCGGTTCGCTGGCGATATCGACGGGATGGATAAATCGCGATGCGCGACGCGTCGCGAGCGTAAAAGTTGGACGCCTGATCGACGGGCGCGGGCGAGCTTGGCACCTCGGAGAGCCGCGGGCGGCGGTGCACGCCGACTGACCCGTGAAATAGAAAGAAGGGAAGAAAGCAAGAAAGAAAGAAAGAAAGAAAGAAAGAATGAAAGAGGGAGGCGGCAGGCCTCAGGTTTAACATTATAATTGTCCCTTGCGCTCCGAACAGTCGAGCACTTCTTCGCCGGCACGTGAAACACGCGGAGAGGCTCGAGAGAGGCCGATCGTGAAGTCGCGAGTGGCTGGCTCGTCAGGATCTCAGTGCACTCTCTGCCTTCGGCGTTTACTCTTTGCTTCGCTTTCCTCGCGGCGCCGTCGATACACGTACCTACTATAAATCCGACCACAGGATGACTTTTCGCGCGGTCTCTCGCCAGCGGAGGGTTGGAAAAGGGACGAAGTGCAGTGCGGCGCGGAATTTCGTCGGCGGACAAAGGGCTCCCCGAAGGCTAAACTAAATAGGCTCGCATCGCAGTGATCGATCCCCAGGATTCTACGCCGGGAATTTTAATCGACCTTAGTCGTCCCCCGCGCGATTCCCAAGCTGCTTCCATTCCGCGCGGGTGCCCGCTGGAAACGCGAGTGCACCGATCGTTGCCCGGCCCGCGTAATCCAATTTCATCGTTTTCCGTCCGCTTTTGTAGCGCTGCGAAACCTTAGGAATCTCGCCTCTATCGCGGATATCTCCGCCAGTATCCGCGGACGGCCGACACGCTGAGAAGCATCCAGGTGTCGGGACCCTGCCTCTCGTTCCGATCGATCTTGGGATCGAAGAGAAAATTACCATTTTCCCTCTCTGTGGATTTCAAACTCGACTGGCTTGCCTACGACCGTTTCCCCAATTGGGGAACCGATCAGTGTGAATTCTCAACGACCGATTCGTTACCTTTCGTCACGTGTCGAGAAAAACGCGTGGCGAATTCGGCGATACTTGAAAGATCCGAGGCACAGGGAACTTGCTCTCTGCTCTTCGCGATACTTATCTATTTTCGGTGCGAGTTCGCTGTTCGCTGTTCGCCCCGGTGTACCCGCGATTCCGGCGAACCGTGGGAAAGAAAGCTCGAGGGAAAGAGTTCGATAAAGGCGGTAGAGTGGTGGAATCGTTGCACATGATCGAAAATGGAAGCTTCCACCGTGGCGTTCATACCACAGAATACACGTAAGCGTCTTCTTTTCGTTGAATTAAATGAGAAATTAATGTTCTCGTCAGCCCCCGCGCCCGGCTTTCAATTAGTGGTGGTGGAGGATCGGGGTTAATTCGATGAGAAATAAATCGAACTAAATATTGCACGCTCGAGTTTATTGGTTCTCTATTTTTGTCGCTTCTTTACTGACCCAGGAAGAATTGAATTTCATCTTGGGAGAGATGCGGAGGTAACCGTGAGTAGTGACGGAATAAGTGACGAGTTAGGTACGTACGTTGTGCGAGGTGTGATAGCGCTAGGATACTGTTAGAAAAAGATATAGTACGTAAAAATACTGTATTTCCGATGCATCGATAAAACTTTTGCTTTTATTCTACGACAACATCAAAACTTCAATTTTTCGAATTTAAACTTTAACGGAGAGGATTTTATTTATAAGGACTACGAAGTGTAGGAGAGAAAACTTTGACATATTTGTTAAGGGCAATAAATTAATCCATACCTAATGCAAAATGCACGAGAAAGTATACAGTTAAAAAATAGGATGTCGTTGCTTTAATGTAGTTTTATTTTCCACTATTTTCCTCTGAAGGGTACTGTATTTTTTCACAATGTACCTACTATATTTTGAAAAACATTTGGGCGTAAAATACTATATTTTCCTGAAAGAAATTGGCAACCCCAGATAGCGTTCAATCTGTTTAAGTATTCAAACCGCGTACCTATTTATTCTTTGGGTTTTTTGCATTTTGGTAGGGTAGACCCGGGGGCGATTGTAACGCGTTAAATATCTCAAAATATATGATAGATATTAAGACAATATTTGGATATATGATGAAGAATGACATTTGGAATACACACATCCATGTCCTAACAGTATACACGTAGGTGTACGCAATAGACGTGTATAGCGAAGAAAATAACTTTTCGATACCCCAAACTAACTTTTTCTTACTGATTTGAAATTGTAATGTAAATACTCCCTTGGCAAGTACGTGTTTTTTTTTTTTTTTTTTTTTTTTTTTTAAATACTTAATCTGGCCATTTTCAAAGCAATACTGATCGTTACTTAGTACTTTTACCTGTCTCGTTAATCAAAATTTATAATTTAAGTTGAAAAGCCTGGTCGGGGGCGAGTGTAACATGGGCAGTCGGGATCGGTTGAATAATATTGTCTCGTTTGCATGGAATCTTGTGAACGAAAAAATGGGTGCAACGTAGGTACCGAATGTAACGATTGATCATCGCACGAAGAATGCACCAGCAGCCAAAAAGTTTACTATTTCTGCCAGAATTTCGATACCGATGCATAAGTGGTTATAAGGTTTACCTTTTTTTCATTTATTATTATAATTACATTGAAGAAATATTTTAATTTTGTAAAGTTAAATTTGTGCTACTATCCACTCGATATGCAGTGTTTCGACCCGGGGTCAGGGACGGTTGTAACGCTTTCTCCGCTTCTCATTCTTTATTAATAACCTGGATATTACTTGACATAGGTACAGCGAAACTGTTGTGTCTGAATAGGTAATGTCAGTCGAGTAAGTAACATTTTCGTGTAAGAACTTTTGTTCGTTTTTGAACTGTGATGGTTGTTGCGTAACCGTATTCAAAAGTCAAAAGTCAAAAGTCAAAAGTCAAAAGTGTTACTATCGCCCCCGGTCTAGCATACCTATGCGGGGGCAAAGTAATTTACGCAAAAAGTTGTCCTTTTTAATTCAACTTCGTCGCGATTCGTTCAGCGTTTGATAGAAGCTTGAAGATGGATGAAGGATAGATACACTGCTTCTGCCACGTTTCCATAAAAGTTACCGACAAGTATTTATACGAACGCATCTTCCATGAAACGGTAGAGAACACGACCGATTCGCGACAGACGTACCTATTAATTGGCTCGTCACACTTCGTTACAATTAGGTACTGGAACGAGAGCAACGTTCGAGATATGTACCTTCGTCCGAACGCCCTGTTCATTGAATCGAGATCGCTACTCGAGTATCCAGGCATATTTTAGATAAAATTCCAAGGGGTTTCGACGGGGGTAGGCTGTTGGGGGTAGGCTCTACCACGCGGCGGACTTTTTAATCCACTCGAATCACGTTTTCAAATACCTTCCAGGCAGAGTTGGGCATTATTCGAATAATCTTGGAATAAAAATTTCGAATGAAATGAAGTTATTCGAGAATTACGATCAAATGTTTATTCGAATAAAAAATTACTTATTCGCTATTTTCGAATAACTTCGTTTTATTCGCAATTCTCGATCGAGATCATTCGGTAGAGAATAAGAACTTATTCGAATGAGAATTTATTCGAATAAAAATTTAATCGAATAATGCTCAACTCTGCTCTCAGGCACCACAGAAATCTGATTGGAACGCGGCAAGCACTGGTTGTCGTTCGATTCGAATGGGTCGAATAAAGTGCATCGAATAATTCAATCCTTTGCGCTCCGGTTTGGGCCCCGGAAGGCAGAACGGATTACGTGACGGAATTTCTTATGAAAAAATACATTGGGTATTTTCGTCTAACAGATTTTTTTCTCTGTAGCGCACAGTTTCCGAGTAATTCGGACCAGCGTGTTTCTCACCCCCAACTTTGAGAGCTGATTGCACCCCAGATACGGACGTTTAAACAGAAACAAGTGTGAAATATTTTTTTTTTCGAGAACTATAACCTACAAGCTACGAGTAGCTTTTTTTAAAATTCATCCAAACGAATTGTAGTTTTTCAGAAGCTAGAAGGATTAGTTTACTACGTAGGTGACGTGACGTGTTCTGTCGTTTTGAAAATAAAATACCGAAGGTCGCTTCTTCGACATTTTTATCTGAGCCTGTAATGAAAATTTACGAAATCCTATTTAAAAGTTTAAAAATTAAAAAACTACGAAACACCTTCTCACCTACTGAACTAATCGCAGTAACTTCTAAAAAAAAAACTTCAAGTCGTTCGGGCGAATTTTAAAAAAATTATTCTGTTTTAAAGGGTGCCGCGATATTTTTGTCCGGCACTGTACCTAAACCTTGTCAAACTCGGCGCGTACCAGTTGGGCGATGTCCCTGCTTAGTAAGTTGGAGCGCAAGGATGGGCCCCATTCGATAAGCAAATTACAGGGCCACCACCATCGACAGACTAATTATAAATTGATTCTTTCCCCCTGATTCCCCGGTGTGCATCGCTGGTCCTCATCCTCATCCTCATCCTCATCCTCATCCTCATCCTCATCCTCATCCTTATCCTTCCTCCTTTTATCGCCCTCCTCCCTCCGCCTCCTCGTACTTCTGTTTCCGGTTCCGCGCGGATGTCGGACGACCGCACGCCGCACGATAAACGCCTCTGCGACGACGACGACGACGACGACGACGATGGCAACGTCGTCGGTGAACCATTACAACGGCAACGTCACGTCCACCACGGCCGCTTTGGACACCACGGCAGCGGTAAGTTTCTGATAAGGCTACCTAGTCGCATTCCGATTGCCGAGGGACCGTGCTCCCGATACTACTTACCTACCGATACACCGCGAGACGGGCCCGCGTCCCGCCAGCACTTCTACCTATAGGTACTTACGCGAGTTTCAATCTCGCCCTTCGCCTCTGGTATCGAGTGTACCTAACTCGCGTTAGTGATGCGCGATATTTACCGGTAACTGTACGTGTCGATATTTGTCTGCCAATATAGGTATCGATATTCTTTATCAGCTGCAGCCAAGATTATCGATACTTGTAATTATCAGTGTTTGAAATATTGGTAGGTATATCGATAATTTTCCGTATATCGATAAATACCTCCTTTCGTTCAAGCCAATTCAAGCTAATAATTTGCGAATTACTCCGTGTAAGTGAAATACTCTTATATAAAATATAAATTCTAGTTTCTTTTACAAATATAATTTTCATTTTAATACTTTGAATCTTAATTTAAATAAAATAATTTCCAAATACTGTTATGTTAGAAAAAAAATTTTAATCCAAAATGATATTTTCTTCGCAATATGTAGCTTACTTTTTCAATTGGCAAATTAATAGAATTTTCGATACTTTTTCAATAATACCTATATTTCATGTGTTAATATTGAACGAAAAGATATACCTAAATATCTCGAAAAGCATTAGCGATAGCTGGGACCAATGTCGCAAATCACCAACTTGCGTCGGCTTCGCATAATAGGATTCAAAGTGTAATGGGACATTGATGGGCGTTCCGGGACCGGAACTGCTGCGTCACCGCTGTTCCAATCGGTCCGTCCCTTTAACTTTCAACACTTTATCGTCCGATTTGGCGTTGACAAAATACAAAATCGCGCGATCCCTTGTCGATCCCTTACCTAAATATGTACAGATATTTTGAAAATATTTGAATTCGATGGAGTTCCTTTGCCTCCTTCGTCGGAGGGACATTGTATCCGAACCGTATTGAAAGTAGGTGTAATCTATCTAACTCATATTCACGTAATACATAGCCCCATTCAAATACTATATCTGCTCCCATTCGCACAATACAGCTATCGATTCCCATTCATATCTAATCCCATTCGCGGGATCCAGAAGGGCCCCGTGGCGAACCGCCACAAGCCTGCCCCGAGTCGCTCGATAAAGTGTCGAGATTAATACCCGCGTAATAGGTACTACGTCTGAGAGGCTGAACGCGATTCTTGGGAAGCGCTGCATTTTATAAGTAGGTACCTACGTGATCGTCCATTCCGCGGAGCGTGATTCAGTTCGTATCGACGCGTAATCAGGATCTAACCGTGAGCCACGCGCTGGGAACGCCAGGCGCAATACCCGCGCGGAAGGGACAATCGGTGACACACGGTTTACGCGGTGGAATCGCGATAACGCCCGGCTATCGCCGCCAGTGGAATCTTTCGCGCCGCGAGGAACGGTTCGCGTCTCCGTTTCACCGAAATTCCCGGCGAAATTGGGCGGGCCCGTTTATCTCGATCGCTCCGAGGAGAGACAGCAGCGGGGTTGACGAGTGTCTACGGGCATCGAGCGCGCGCCAATTATAAAGCCCGACCGAACGGCAATAGCGAAGGCGAACAAGTGTACCCGCGTGTCCGTGTGTTTGCCCTGGATATCGATCCCCCGATCAGCAGCCGAAAATGTCACGGACGTCGGAGGGATGCGCTTGAGATCTGATAACTCCAGCGAGGTTGCAGCGACTGTCGGCGCCATTAATAAGGCAAACGGGCACGGCGGGGCCGTTGAAATGTCGGCGCCGTCAGCGTCGAGACGCCGTCTCAACTCGGCGATCCTCGCCAGATACAATGATCGCCAGGGCGATGCCTCTCAACAGGTAGTTATGTCACTGAGAGTACATATTTCTATCTATTACGATCTACGGCTCCCCAACCATTCGCACAACTATCGGGGACCTCTAAAGCGTGGGTTTTCATAACGACGGGTTAGCGTTTGGATGCAGCTGGATGGGAAGCTCGATATGCTAGCAGTCAAGGTCCCGCGATCCTCCCCCGCGTCACGCGACACGAGAATATTGCCCCCAAGGATGCAGCGTTTAAAACGTCCAAAGCGGGTTAACAGTGTGAGCGGCGTATGGTTTTGGGAAATGGCCCTTTTAGTCGGTCGTAGCGTGGGAAGCACTCCTTTGCTTAACGTTTGTTTTCCAAGTAAATAGCCGGAGACTCTTGCAGGGTACTTTCAGTGTTTTGTACCATAAAATATATTGATGCGGAAGCACGCTGCTGGTGTGCGCAAAGCTCTGGGCGTGGAAACTCGTCGTTGCCATTTTAGAAACTGGGGGAAAACGAGAGAAGTGGTTCGCAGGGAAGCTTGTCCTTTTTAACCGAGGCTTCCGCGGCATCGGAAGGGTTAAGGAACTCTGCCACGGCTGTCTCGAGGCGAGGGTGATCTACATCACGTTCCGCGACTTCATTTTTTACAGTGTCAACGATCGCTGACTTCCCCGGGCCTTCGTGCTTGGTATTCTAACGCGGCACTAGGAAGTACGCGACGGAATACTTGGAGTATCATTCTGGCCTTAATTGGACACCGAGCTAATAAGAGCATCGAACTATTAAGCCTGCGTATGTATCGCTGCATGTGTTCGCCAACGCCACCTGCATTCACGCACGTGCTATTTTCGCCCTCCGCGCCGCGCCGCGCCGCGCTTCCCCCTTCCCCCTTCCCCCTTCCAAGTCTTCTCTCTTTTCTTCCGCGCGGGGGAATGTAACGCGTCGAGGGCGTTGTCATCGTTTTCAGCTTCGGCGGCGCGTCCCGAGTGTACGCGACGCCGCATCCTTCGCGCCAAGCGATTCCCCTCGAAAAGGACCATCGAAATTGTGGAATGCGATTTCTTCGCATCAAGCTTCGTTTACGGGGGAAAAAATGTTATTCCACATTTTGTATATGATTTTCTTAACACTAACGTTGCTATTCTGTATCGCAATATCTCGCATTGTTCATGTTTTTCAACCAAAGACACATTTCGAGAACCAAGAACAAAGGTAACAGTCAGCCGTTTAATTGGAACGCGCAAGCTGCCTTCAATCGCGACATGCGTTTCGCGCGTTCCTTTTCGACGTGCTGCTAACAATCAAACGAGGAAAAATCTGCGCCAGCGCGCAGCGTCATCAGACGCACCTGGGTACCTGGTCTTTACAATTACGTTTTCCATTGTGCATTCGTGAAGACAGCCGGTAAATAAGGGCTGGCGCCTCTTTCACTCCACTTTTAATTATCAAGCCAAAGCACATTCGGCGATATTTATCCTAGTATATAATTCCAGCATTATCGCTCTCTACTCCCAAAAGCAATACCTATTTCAAACAAGATATTCATCAATCCGCTTCGTAATTACAAAATCTACATTTCAGAGGCTTATAGCAAAAACGACCGTTGTCCACAAATTTACGATTTCATTGAATACAGTATGAGACTATACGTAATTATGGGCTATATAAGTTTGTACAACTTGAAGTGCCATCTTTTGGAAGCTGTCATGCAATGTAACCAATAAGAGAATAAATACCTTAACTTTAATTGGATACATTTCTTTTGCGATATAATCACAGATACCACCCACACCAATATTGTACAATACAGTAGAGCGTCAATTATCCGAACTGCTTGGGACCGAGATGGTTCGGAAATTCGAATTGTTCGGATAATCGAACTGTTCGGAGAACGAAGCATGCATGTACTTTACACAGTTTATAACTATAGGAATTACACCTAAAATTACTTATTAAATACAAGAGTACTACTGCGTTAATTTATATTACGCAAAAATCAATCAATCAATCGATACCGCTACACCGGTTCGAAGCACTGGTGGGGATAGTGATGATGCAGCACTGGTTCAGATAATCGACGGTTCGGTTGATCGAGGTTCGGATAATTGACGCTCTACTGTATGACAAACATTTAAAACAGAAAATTGAATTCTATTAAACAAAGATTAAAGATGCTGGAGTATTTTTTTACTCTCCCGGAAGACACGAGAAATTGACAAGTGTCGTTTTTGTTACTCGCCACTCGGTTGCATTTCTGCGATAACCCAAGATGCATTCCCATTGCCAATACGGAAAGACTGACTGTCTGTAGCAACGACAATTCGAGACATTAACCAATTCCGTGTACCCAGAACAATATGTTCACTGATCCGCCAAGCTGCTCGTACGGCAGCCAGCGATTGGCTGACCATCAGCGCTCTGAGCGCATGCGCCAATGGAAGGGCAAGCTCTGTTGGTTGTTCCGCAAGGCACAAGGCGGCAGTGTAGTAGATCCCCCCCACCACCAGCGATAGTAGCTGCGTCAGGCGTGGTCGTTCGTTAGCCGCCGCAGTATTTTCGAGTCGGGCGCGTCGCGTGTGTCGTTGGAGACAAAGGTTGACAGACGGGCTTCTGTGTGCGCGCATAAAAGGGGTGCGCGCGCGGGCGCATAGTGTGCGTGTTTGACAAAGGTCGTTTAACTTTTCCTCCCACTCTCAATCCGGCTCGAGTTGTGCTCTTCTGTCGCGTCCGCCGACGAGCGTTTAGTTGTTCCGTGCGCAGAGAAACGGAGGCGGAAAGAGCGCTGGGTCGAGGATGAAACAATGCACAGAAAAGTGAGAGTGAACATGGCCACGTTCGGCCGGTTCACCGAAAGCGTGAATCACCAGCAACACCAGTAGCAGCAGCACCAGCGTTCGCGAGCCCACGCACAGCAGCCCTCTAACTCGATGCACGCGATTCCTCGCTTTCTCTAACCCTCTTCTATACATTTTCTCAGCCCTGTCGTAGCCACCGTCGATCCCCCTCGCGCGTACGTGGTCGGCGGCTCTCCGTTGCACGAGAGCGCCGTTGTACACGCGCGTACGTGAACGCTTAGTCGCGGCTCGTGACAGATCCCAGCGCGTGAAGCGTACACACAGTGAGTACCCCGTTGTGCCGCTTCTTCCGAACAATTAACCCCCGACGCGCCGCGCTGCACGCGTGTGCGTAATACGCTCGAATTGTGCGCCCGCTCGTAACATTACCCGCGACGTCTATGACCGTGATACGGTTTCTGTTGATCCTGTGCGTAACGAACGCCGCCTCCAAGGGCAAATCGTGGGCTATCGCGTGCCCAGCCGCGACACAAAGGACCTTGCACTCTCTGCCCATTGTTTTTCCCGCAGCTTGTCCCTTGTTCGTTCGCTTTCGTTCGTGCCTTATTCCATTGTTTAACATCGAGAGCGATACGGTGCAACACTTGGAACGATTCTGTGTGGAATCACTTAGAGTAGTGACTTGAAAGGGAGACTTGTAACGTAGTTTCGTCATAATATTCTTGGAAATAGTTTCTCGGATCACAGGGACCGATATCTCACTCCCATCGCTGTACCCTTATCCCGCGCGTCGAAAGAATGCCTTTTACGGCAGACACGCCCGTGCCTTTTCTCGCATTGGTGGAATAATTCTCGAAAGATACATTCTGTATCTGTACGATGCGTCGTATCGGCCCCGAGACACATCTTTCTTTGTGCGCACCATTCGGGCTTGACCGTGCTGACTCGTGATGCCCTGTGTTCTCGGAAAAACGAGAAAAGGGAACGTTGAAAGCATGACTTAACCCTTGATTGTCAGTTTGCCCGGCGATAGAGAAGGACAAAGGGAGAAGCTGCGCCGAACGGGACGGGGGAAAGAGAGAGAGAGAGAGAGAGAGAGAGAGAGAGAGAGAGAGAGAGAGAGAGAGAGAGAGAAAAGAATTGTGTTGAACTAGTGGTCACGTGACACACCGTGGGAATGTCGACCGAAAATCAAAACGGCTCAGCCGGCGCCCAGAGCAACGGCATTAAAACCTCGATCGGCGTGTCGTCGTCGGCGAGGACCGCGTCGAACAATTCATCGTTCCTGTACAGTAGCAACTCGGTGCTGAACCGCGAGAAACCGCGTCAAGTGCCACCGCCGACTTTGCCCAAATACACGTCCAGCTTCAACGCCGGCTCCAACGGCAGCGGCACCGCCGAACGATTGAACAGAGATCGAGAAGTCGGCGGTAGTTACAGGCTGGCGAGCCTCGACAGGCTTGCCCTCAGGCAGAGGATACTAGACGGGGAAAAGGCGAACGGCGACACCACGTCGGTAAGCCTACAGTCTGTGGCGTCTCATGGCCTTCTTTGCTTCTTTATTTTCGTTCTACCCAACCGATTTATCGACACGCTGACGCGGAAGGTATACGGGAGAGGGATCTCTCAGCTAATACGTAGACAATTGACAAGTTGGATATTATAACTGTTATGATTGAAATGAATATTTTAATCGCGCTGGTGATTATTAATAGTATTAATACCGTAGAATCATACATATTCGCGTTTCGCTAATGACTTTCTTGGAACGTGACGCAGGTTTAGAATATGTAAGTCTTTTTCTGTTATATTTGGGATCCAGGGGGAGCAGGTCAGACGTTCTGTCTGCTGGAAATAGCTCTCACACTAGATTTCATCATATCGATCAAGTTAATCTGGCGCGCTTAACGAACTCGGGTCATGGAACTTGTAAGCTTAGGTGTCGTAGGGGAGCATCCTCGTCGACCCGAAGTCGATAACTTTATAAGAACGACAGGCCTGTTTTAACCGTGGAATCGCTGACTACATTGATCGTAACGAATTTGAATTGTCTGCACACAGTGCGCGGTTCTTTATTATTCTCGCGTTACAGTCGCGTTAGAATCGAACTGTACCAGGAATTTTAATCTATCCCTTAATTCGAAGGATTAACGTCGTGGTTTCCATTTATGTCTTCCACTTTTATCCGCCAAGTAAACGGCGAGTGACTCAGAATTTCTTGCGCGTGTTTCGCAATTCCGCAGACGTCAAATGCACGCGACGACTGAAATTAAAGCCCGTTCACACGTCCATATGTTTGTACGCGTTAAATTGGTTATTTCCAATTTCCGAGATATAGTAGTTCCTAATGGTGGTGGGTCTCAACCGTTCGTTCTATTTGGGCGAAAGTGAACAAGTTCCTTTTATAGAAGGCGTCTCAGATTTGACGACACATACGCGGGCGGCCGGCGGGGGGGGGGGGGGGGGGTGTCTTCGTCACGTAGCTCGTGACTCCGTAACACAATCCCGCCACCCGAAGAATCAAATTTTATACCTCTGACACAGTGGAGGTCGGTCGCTCGCTCGCTCGCTCGCTCGTCTCGCTACTCGAGGACCCCGCGTAAAGGGGCACCACGTGACGTTCCCGTTTATTCCGTGGCTCCGTGAGAAAACTTGCTGTGACTCACGGAGGCGGGTCTCGGCGATGATACAGAAAAGCAGCAAATTATCGTGCTCGATCGGTGCGACGAGATCTATCACAAAAGAAACCCCCAAGCAATTCTAATTACGAAATAAGAAGTGGCATTTAGCGCAACTTCGGAAATAAATGTTTATGATCATAAAATATTCGGAAATTGCAACGATTGCGGTGTTTTGAAGATCTCTTCTTGGGATCTCTATTTGTGGACTTGTTGTTGCATCCATGGAGTGTATGTATAATTGCGTGTGACGGATGAGTCATAGATCGATGAGAAACTCTGTGCCCCGAACACGTGGCAAGTTCACCCTACGCGGCCACTCCACCACGCTGTTGTGCACAGAAGAGAGAAAGCAGGAAAGAGAGGAAGATTCGCCTGCAGTGGGACGCAGAGCAGAGAATGTAGTGGAGAAACACTGCCAGGGAGGAACATATGGCAGTGCGTTCTTATCTCCGTTTTCATGGGCTTTCGGCCGCGCACGAGAAAGAGGCGGCAGCTTTTTAATACCCCTGCCTCCTCTCTCGCGTCGAAGCATGTGCTTTCGATTCTTCAGACCACGCCCTTACGACCCCGCTATTTTTACCCCCCTGGTTTAATGACCGAATTTCGTGTAGCTTATGGAAAACAGTAATTCCGCAGTAGTGTTCGTTTATTTATCACTTGTTTCGCCCACGACAACTTCTTTGCGCTTATCTTATCGTTTTAAGTGTACATACTTAAAGATCCCATTGTGTTCCTAATCGATACACCGAATTCGACGAGCGACGGATATTATGCGGCGGGTATCTAGCTTGAAATTCACCTGCTGTAACTGTAACTCACTTCGCTTATCTGCTCACGATTCTCCAATGTCGACCGCACTTCTGACTCACGTAATTGCTTTAATCTCGCGTAAAGAGGTTTTCCACTTCTTTATCGTTTTTTCTCTTGAATTTTCATTCTCTGATACAGTTGGAAATTTAATTCTATTGGGCACTTAAATCCGCGAAGAATAGATAGAAATGAGTCGAGAATGGGGCCAGCTGGAAAATTTGAGAGCCACTGTTAGAGCGCACATGGCCACCCCTCGCCCTACATGTACATATATTTCGTCGAAGGGCTTGCGTAACTACGGGGGTGGCTTTAAGCGAGGGTCCTACCCTCCTGTGCTGCGTCACAGACAATAGAAAAATACATCGTAATTCGTGACTCACGTGGAGTGGGGGGAAAATAGATACAGAAGTTTCCGCTAGAATAAAAGTATTTAGCTACAGTGGTGGTTAAAAGAAAGTTTAAAACTTTGAAAATTTTTACATGCCCGCGTAAGTAACTCGATATGTACTAGGGTTTAAACCTTATATTGGCACTACTGACCTATTTTGACAACTCCCCAATTTCTATAAATTTAAAAACATAATTCTTTCAAATGGAATATTTTTCTTTCTTTCAACCACGGCTGTGCTAACAATGGTGGCGAGGTGTTACGCACCGATTTCGGCGAAACTTCGCAGAAAGATAGGGAATTAAAAAAATATATACATATATAAAAAGAAATTTTTCAGTTACACGATTTTATTTAATTTCATAAAAAATGCAGTAAAAGCTAAAAATAATTATTTTCTTGTACTGCAATTACGATGGTGATATGCCAATTGAAATAAAATCGTGCGGCAGGATATTTGAGGCAGTGCGAGCAACAACGGACTAACCCACATTGGTGAACAATTTTCCCCCCTAGTTTATATGATTAGTAGAGCCTAGTGGAATACATTATTACTACTAACTCAATTTCGAAAAAAATGTGGGTTAGTCCGTTGTTGCTCTCGCTGCCTCATTTCATCGCTCATTTCGACGCTTGATTCTGTATCGATTCATATCCCGTTAGGAAATATCCTGTCCCACGATTTTATATAAAATGACACATCACCATCGTAAATCTAGTACAAGAAAATAATTATTTTTTAGTCTCGTCTTTAGTGCCATTTTGATCAAATTAAATAAAATCGTCAAACATAAATTGTTATTGAGTTTTGAATTGTGTTCGAGTTTTGCAACTAAAAAGAACTTGAAAACTTGAACTATTTGTACGTACTTTGTACTGATTACAAGTCGATTGGATTTGTGGTTATGGCTTAAAATTGTAGGGGATGCAATTTTTTCACCCCCACGGAGGTGTTTTTTTTTTAAATTTGTATTTTCAAACTGCAAAATTTCAAGTCTATTGGATTTGTGGAAGTGGGTAAAAATTGATCTACAAGATTTGAATGAAACAAACAAACTGACAAAAGCGTGAAGCTAAATAAAATCCTTTAAAAACTTTTGATTCATGTTCAGTCGTTAATGCATTATTATTCAGCATAAAAATCGCGTTGGAAGACTCGGCAATTCCACGAGCGACCAGGATCTATCAGCGCGTACGATCAGCCTTTGAGGCTTTCTTACCGCCTCGAAGCACGCACCACAATGATGGAACGGTGGCTGCGCGCAGGTTCCAAGAAGGGCGGAGAGGTTGCCCGTGTTCGATAAAGTGGAAATTTATGCCTTCCGCGAGCGACCTTAAACGAGATCATTGTTCTGTGATCGATAAGCGCGATCCTTGGACCGAATCTTAAAAGTTCCCGTTTTTGTGCCTTAGTTTCAGCCTACATATTTGGCAAACACGGTACGATGAATTGTAAAAGAATTCTTCAGAGAGTGGATATAGAAAGGAATTTTTCTAAATGTATTTCGAAAACTCGTGTTGAATTTTCTTCAAATCCACTGCAGCTCCCTAGATACGTCCCTCGAGGGGGGTGGAACAATATTAAAATGTCACGGATCGCTTACGTTGACCTGGAAGGGACTGATAAGAGTCCAGGGCGATCGTTGCTTAGTCTTCTCCTTTTTTTTTCCAGTCCGCTGAAACCTTGAGCTTAGGTATCGTTAAAGAAACACGATGATGAAGCTGTTGCGTGTGTAAATGCATACGAATGACCCTGGTAGGATTCCGTGGCGCACGTAGGGGAAGCTCGGACCGACCGGCACACAAAGTACCCTTTCAGAAAAGCAGGGCGCGTCCCACTTTTTCTCCCTGTTTTTTTTTTCCCCCAAACAACGTTCTCCCCGCGTTCCTCGGCGCGCGTTGTAGTTTCAACCCCTTAGCGGCAGATACGTGTACCGAACCGCCGCTTGTAACGCGTTCTCGTGCCGTTTTACACGAATAGCGAAGGACTTGAATGAAATGGGAATGACGTGGGTCGAGAGGAAGAAAATAGCTGGGGAGGATACATACTATACTATACTATACCGGGCAGGAATTGCTTCGTACCTCTCGAACGGACTTCCGCGTTCGTACAGAGTGTACGTATGTACCTTACGTAGAATATGTAGTGATTATTGCTGCCTGCTCTCCTAGATCCAAGAAAAATTGAAGCGAAATTCAGTCGCGGATGAAGGGTAAAGGAGAAAAGTAGGGAATGTCACAAAACAGCTTTATTGAGAAAATTAAGTTTTTAATATAGGAGGTCCATCGGTAAAGAAACAAGGTTCAATGAAATTAACTTTCTTATATAATTTTCTCCTTAAATAATTTCTTGTTTTACCAAATCTTACGGGGGTATTTGAACTTTATGACTCTTTGTGATTCGACGCTTCTGTGGTCCCAGATGTCACCAACAAAATATGCTATAAATCCCAAAATCACGAAAAATGGTCATTCCCGGTTCCTTACACTTACCCTTCACGTCATTTACGCAGAGAAAGTAGTCCCTCCAAATTCCAACTTAGAATCTAATTTCTAATTGGTGAAAACTCGAGCACTTCTTTTTCGATACAACTGTTCATTTCAGCGAGTCGAATTGACAAAAATAAAAGATCACAACGTTTCCCAAACCGTATACAGAGAAATAACCTTAGTATCAGGGAGGATTTTTCGCGCGCCATTCACGTGTGCTCCTTTGCAGCCAGGGGAATGCTACCGAGAGACACGGCAAACGCACGCGTAATTGCACGTTTTCTAGCTCGCTACATTCCAGGAACTCCGCCGTTAAGTGTAAACGTGCTCCTCGCTGTTCTATCACCGAATAACGAGAAAGTTGTCTCTAGCTAGTTCCCAAGAATTTTGCGTTCCCCGTGACTTGCCGGCCAGTAGATTTCGTTCGAGGATTATCGTTTGGGAACGATTTCTAGTGGACCGGTTAAAGATCAGCGTCCTCGTAGCTGTCTATCTGTCGCGCCGGGGATTTCGCAACGATTTTAGCGATCGACGTCGATTTCTAAGAGTCACGGCTTCTAATTTTGCACGGCCACTCGTTTAGGGCCTTAAGCCGCCTGGTTAGTCGACGTTAATTGAACGAAATTAGCCGAGACGTTGCGCTGGCACGTGCGAGACGCAACGTCCTAGGTGGTAGAGTTTCACGGGGGCGTTGCGCCCTTGCGAAAGAGCTTTAATTAAGGAGATCCGCGTGGGTCGAGGACACGCCACAGCAAGTCTTCGCAGGACGCAGCGAATTGGGTTACATTTTAGGCCATCAGCATCTGACCCATGACGTTCCTCCGGATCGTTAACTCACTCCTTGGCTCGCCATTTCCACGAACCGAGAGAATTATTGCAATTTTCAAGTTTCTAGAGCTAATTTTTTGGGAAACGAAGATCTGTTCCTAATTCCTATATGTGGTATATCACGTTATCGAACCTAAATATTAAATAATTAGGGAAGGAGTGCGTAGGTTTAGGTCGCAACAGGCGGAAGCAGTGCTGAATCAACCAATAAGCACGCGCTTATTAAGTCACCAGAAGAAAGGGGCGGGGGGGGGGGGGCACCATGGAAATTTTCTGAATTTTCAAATCCAACTTTTGCCGGAAACCCTTTTTAGTCAAATTATCGGCAATACCTAAGAAATCGTACATTGCGTTGAAGCGATCACCCTGTATAACGGAGCCTGAAAATCTTTTAACGGGGGATTCTCGTGTAACAATCCCCGAAATTTATGAATTTTTTTTAAAAAACTATCGTCGATATTGCATTGAACTCTTTTGGGATATAAGGAGGCATCTTTAAACTTGTAGATTTTCCTTTTATGCCGATCCTTCGTATTATTGATTAATTATTGTGGAATCGTGTTAACCTCTTCGACGATGTTGGCGTCAGGTGTAGCACCGGTCACAGTCATCTGATTACAAAAAGAAGAAAATTTTCTTAAAGTTAAATAATTTACGCTGGCACTGGACCTAAAATTTTAATTTTAGTTTTTATTTATAATACTTCTTTCGTCGATATAAAGAATAACGTGAAAAATTTGTCCAAGGAAGAAACTTACGTTTTCTTTCAAACGCTATAACTCTTTGAATTTTTTATTTCTTTTTTCTTTACAGTGGACCAATCCCAGCGTAAACTATCTAACTTTAAGAAACTTTTATTTTTTTTTTGCAATCGGATGACTGCGATAGGTGGTGCTACACATCCCGCCAACACATCGTCGAAGTGGTGGACAAGATTCCACAATAATTAATAAGTAATAAGAATGATCGACATAAAAAAAATATTTTCTGCAAGTTTAAAGATGTCTCCTTATAGGTATCCCAAAAGAGTTTAATCCAATATGACCGACAATTTTAAAAAAAAAAAAAAATTCTTAAATATCAGTTACTTTTAGGGCTGTTGGACGAGAATCAATCCCCCCTTAAGTGCTTAGGGCCTCTAAAGGTCTTAATTCGGCCCTGGGCAGAAACGCGAAGAATACCCGAATATGTACTCACCAAGCTTTTCTTCCATTTCTCTGGTCCAACAACTATACCAGCAGGTTCGCTTATTACGCGTATGTACACGCCGCTCGAATCACTGCTGACAGAGTATGACGGTTTGGAGAGGGCCATTCGTTGGGAAAATTGGTTCCGCTCGGTCACGCAGGGAGGGATTTGGCGTGCCATCGATCCGCGCCGCGAAATCGCTCTTTCGATGCGCGGAGCTTTCGAGCCTCGGAGCATGGACGATGATCGCAGAGGGGTGTAAAGATCGAAGCACGAGTGAAAAGGCGAGGGAACGTCCGGTACCGGAGTTATTGGGTTACGGGGTTCTTGAGGCGAATTCGAATTTCCCCTTGCCGCGATGATCGCGGCGCGTATCGTCCTGCGGGGTCGCACGGCGATTCTCGCTGGCGTTTGAAGAGCAATAGGAGCGATGAACCGTGGGAGAATCGATTTTGCAGAGCTTGCACCGTAAATTCATTAGCAGGCTTGCCTTGCTTCCATTCCACCCTGGCCACGTTAAATCTTTTATGCCCCTATAGACATCGTACACTTAATACGGCTGTGTTAACTGCTGATAGAGTGATCCAATTCTTCCTCACTTGTGAGAACATTCGAAATAGGTAGATATATTGAAAGTTTCAACTACCTATACGTATAGGGTAGAGGTGCTGTAAAAGGGACCATTTTTCAGCCCCCATTTCTGATAATGTCCTCGTAGGTATTTAGAAATTATGTAGAAAGTATGTTTATTGGCTTCCAATAAAAATATATTCTAAACTCATCAATAGTAACAGAAAATAACAAAATTTTACATTTTTAAATAAGTCGAAAACGTCACTTTCACGACTATTAATAGGTCGTGCAACGGAAACCACACTCGTACGGTTCGTGAAAAAAAAAATTAAATCTTAAATGTTCTTCGCGAGGGGTCTCATTGTGCTAAAAGTAGGTAATACAAATTTTATACGAAAACTGTGAATTATTCCAGAAAAAATTCTTAAAAAAGGCTCATTTTTCCGGACGTCACAGTGGTGTGCGCCCTTAAAACCTGTCCCTTGTATAGCACCTCTCCCCTATCTTGGTATCGACGGCTGATATTGATACTTGACGAAGTGACTACTAAATGATATCGGCACCGTTACGACGACGAATATATACAATCGATAAGTGCTTAATTAAGTATATACTCGACTAGTACTTTGTTCAAACCGTGAATTGTATACCGTACGGTTGTGTATAGGCTTGCGAAAGCAAGCCAAGAGACGAATACAAAGGACGGATTCTTTTAAGCTGGGAAGCTTCATCACCGAACCGTTGCTGGAACCAGCATTCAGTT
Organism: Andrena camellia; assembly: GCA_029448645.1. NCBI lineage: Eukaryota > Metazoa > Arthropoda > Insecta > Hymenoptera > Andrenidae > Andrena > Andrena camellia. The sequence goes on along the minus strand of CM055679.1, from coordinate 47,231,233 downwards.
CCTCCTCTTTCATCGGTCCTGCCTTTTTTTCTCCCCCAAAAGACTCGATCCCAGCGAAGAAAATTTCCACGGCTCCATTTCCGCGGCGCGCAACATTCAGAGGTAACTCTTTTTATCAGCCTGACGCAGCTTATAACTGAGTTTCAGAGGGTGCGTCGCGTGCAATTATCATCGCCGGCGCGCTCTCGTGGCCCAGATTTATGGCGTCTGCCGTTTAATTCGCGTTGGATTCTTCCCGATGGATCCCGGGGCGAGATTCAGCAGCCGGATGCAGTCCCGTTGCATAAATCCCAGTCTGTCGCTTTTAAATTTCCCCATTTAAATTGATCCAAGGCACTCGGGCATGTTCCGTGATACTCGTTTATCGCGGCTCGCATAAATCGCCGCGCTCCGTCGCCCTGGAAACCGTGGAAGGGGGGGGGGGGGGGGAGACTCTGTAGAAAGAAGGTAATACTTGGGGGAATCGATACCTAGTGGATCCCACGTCGGGGGAATTAGATAATTAGGCGAGAATTCTGTCATTTTGAAGTTGGGTTTAATCAAAGCTCTAGAGCAAAACCGTAACTCAAGTGGATGGCGAAGTGTTTTCTGGGGAGTCGCCACGTTTTTTTTTTTATTATTATTTTTGTACTATTATTAAGTTAGAATTATACTCGTTGCGTCAGTGCAGACCTCGAAGGTTAAGCTTCCCGGAGATGAGCGTGTTCGTGTTTCAAGCAGAACGTCTCCGACCAAGTCTGCCGAGCGCATTATAACAAAGTAAGCGACGTTATCTTTCAATACTTGATCCCTGGCAGGTCGGCTTCGCGTATAAATAGAGATGAATTAATCGCGGTTGAACGAATGGGTGACAAGCGGATGGTCCGGCGCATCTAATCTGCATTATCTGCGCGCGTAACTCGCGTTATAGCACCGCTGTCGCGCGCCAACAATGCCAATGGTGGAGCCGATTACGAGCCTGGATTTTTTCACGCCCGACACTTATCGAATCCCGTTCCACGCCGGGAGCTTCTGTGCGGAGGGATATCTTCTTCCGTGCTCGCGGATGCGTGGCATGCATATGTAGCATTCGGAATACAATACTGCGTCGGCACGAGCAGAAGCATTCTTCTCTCTTCGTGTCGACGATGCTGCTGCGTCGTTCGTGCTCACGAGTCTGTGAACAGGAAAGTCTGCGGAACAGGCAAGCTCCTCCCTCGTGCTCGTTTTTCAATATGACTTTCGATATCCATCTGCGCTGCAGTGCATAATATTCGGATACTTTAAAGGTACCTTTAATAGTGGACAGTGTGGGGGGTATAGAGATTTTCAGCTTTCCAGCTATTCCAGCAGATTTTCTAACGATTCCTCGCGGCGCGCAGACCTTGACAGACACACTGTCGAGTGCATCGCAGTGGTTAAAAATGGTCTAGTTAAAAATTCCAGTGCCATTTGCGATGATTGAGTGCAGGGGGAAAAAATATATTTCTACAGTTTAAGACATTCTTAATACAACGCAAAGCTCGACAATTTGAAAGCTATCAGAAACTCGAGTACAAAGGGCATGCGCCTCGTCGTATGCATACCCTGCACTTGGAGACCCACTATTTGCAGGCAAAACTCCTCTCTGTTACGTGCTCCCCGTGGCATGTTTGCTCGTATGCTCGCCAAAGATCGGCACGGAGTTTCCTTTGACCGGTTATCAGGGGTTGCTGTTTAACTTGCACGCCGCCTTCGACCCCCCACCCCTCGTGGCTCTGGGACCTGTGCTTCACACAGGATGCGGTCTTGCAAACAATCTTATCAACAAATGGTCCGTCCATCGCGATCTCGTTATCGAACGAACAGACTCTTCAAACACCGCGCGGGGTATATCGAATCCGGTGCACTGAAATTTCAAGATTCCGCGCCAGGAAGTTCTCGCTCCTCTTGTGTACAGTGGAAAAATAACGACCGGCTTTCCGCTGGGAAATCAACGGGCAATACGGGTGAATGTTTTCACGCACGGTGGTGCTACGCGAGATCCTTCCCTACTTATCTGAATAATATTTATATCAATCCGCTATCGCTGACCTCGGTAACGGGAATAACTAAGGTTCGAGATAATTAAGGTAATCTGAGAATATGTGTACTCAGACGTCGGCGGAGGGTTGATCCTGCAAATCCTTTAAAAATTCAGGCTGACCGGAGAGATCGTATCCCACAAGTAGGTACCTATCGAAATAGGTAGGTACCTAGTACATGATTCTTCCTCGAATATTCACTTTGGAAAGAAAGCAAACTTCGCTTTGTGCAAAACATTCTTATGTCGGGATTGTCGGTTTTGATGATCAATTAGCAAGCCCAACTTTTCTCGAGCCTGTACTCCACTTAACATCTGTCTCCGTGGCAGTTAACACCCGGTTGATTCGCGTTATCCTTGCGCATTATTCGTACCTTGGGCCGACAACGGGACAGGTGTTCCACGATCGCGGAAGCCATCTGCGCTCCACCGAGTCTGTCCTTAAGGTATCTCGCCTACAATGACACCCGCTGCTCCACGTTGAAACGAAATGAAAACGAGTAAATAGAAAACGAGGCTTCCAGAACAGGAAACTCCGTATCGCACGCATCGTTCACGGGCATTATTCCGACAATAAGAAACAAAGGAGGTTTCCTCCGATCGTCGAGGACTTTTAGTAGCGGTCCATTTAAAAAAGATACGCGCAGGGAGAGAGAGAGAAGCTTCTCCCTCGCCGGGAATTGGGTGGGTCCATTAAAAGGGAATTGAACTTGCCGAAATATCGGCGGCGCCGTTGGAAACCTTCGTTTCCCGAATTCATGAATGCCACTGGGGAAACCAGTTGCCCGACGATGAACGCGAACCGATTTTTATTCTCCCCGCTTCCCCTCCCCCGCCGTTAGATTTTTCATCGCCGTTACGTGCAGGCCGCAGTCGCCGCTCGCACGTACGCGCCACCGATATCTGTATTACAAATTACGGGCTGGAAAGAGTGCAACTCGACCGCAGCGACCGCTAAAAGTAGCCTGCGCCGTCGGACATTCGAAACTTCTGCGGATCCCGCGGAGAGATAAAATGGCAATAATCCTCGCCGAGAAGGCGTGCGATCGGTGACGATCTGCGTGCACCGTCCAGATAATCCCATTGCGCGCGTCCTGTTACCTTTTTAAGCTCGGGAAGTCCGTCGAAAGTTCCATTAGAAAGTTCCACCAAGAGGGTTGCGTTCGCGGGGTTCGCGGGGTTCGCGGGGTTGCCGGGGCCGATGTGTACGTATACGTATACTTACTCGGGGGTTGTACAGCAGGCGCGCCTGCCTGTAAGAGGAGGGGGAAATCTGATAAAGTGCAATTCCTCCCCCTCCTCGAGGCTAAGCTGTTTTCAGCTGACGGTGCACGAGTTAGAAGTTGAAGCGCGAATGACAAGTAAGTGACAGTGGACGCGATGGCTGGCGATAGTCCTCGGCTCATTACGGACCGCCGAAAAGTGGCGTCGAGGGAATCGTGAAATTTTCTTTGTCGCCTGTGACACGAATCGCGTCGGGGCGAAGAGCAGCGAGGTTGTTTCAGCCTCGGGCGAGGGAAGGAGGTCAAAATAGCTGGTGTATCGATTCCGACGGAAGACGCTGTCTTCGATCTTGCAGCGATTTAGCATTTTATTAGCTTACACCGCTAATTTAGGACCTCCGCTAGCCGATACCCCGCATTTAGGCGAGCGGAGTGCCGGTTTCGTTGTTTTCTTTTCTGGTATCGAGGTCGCAGCGAGGCACTTCTATCGGCGGGGGTTTAATTATTCATCGGGTTGCTGATTAATGCACAGCTGGCGCACGCGAGCGACGCGGGGGAGGTGGCGGAAAACGCGCGAATCTGGGAAACACCGGCGAGAGATTTACATTCGATGCACGGTGAGGCTTGATAGCTAGGGGCAAGGTGGGAAATCGTGTTACGGGATCGCATGCGCCACTATATGCTCCATGGTTACACCTGCGGGGACACGAAGCTGCGTGATAGGCGTGTGTACGCGTAGGTGCATGCACAGGGTGCCTCCCGTTTCGATCTGCAAGTGGGCGTGCCGGAGAAAGTGCACGGATAGAAAAGAAACCGATGGCGGGGAAATTCAAACGTGCCGATTGCGAATCATGGAAATTGCAGGGAAAAATTCCTCGTCCTTTATTCGATTTTTTTTGTAAATACTAAGTCGACCTTGGGGCGACCTTGCCGCCCCCGGCTATCAACTTCTCGGTAATACTTATCCCGCTTCACCTACGACGCAGATACGAAAGTCGAGGAGCGGAGTTGAGTTGAGCGTAGGTGAATAATCTCGTTGGCGATCGTTCACGAAGCGTCATCGTCGTCGTGGTGCGCAAGCCGATTAATTAAATCGATTGCTTTGAAAAAAAAAAGGACCGAACGCTGCCGTCCTCTCTTCCTCCCCGGGGCTAGAATCTCTTTGTTCCGGGACCACTCCGGTTCAGGAGTGGCTTCTTTTATTTTACACGATTGGGGGCAGGGGGAGCACTTGCGCGGTTCGAGCGAACACACAAACGAGTGAACTATTAATTAGCGACAAGCTTGATCCGACTCTCGACGTTGCCCCTCGACGCTACTTCCCGTGCTCGACTACTCTCCTGACCGACGCCTTGCCGCGCATAAAACTCCGCGGGGTTATTTATTCGGCCGTGAATCACCGCGAAGACCCGAGTAAAAACGATGGAGATTGGATCGTAACGGTAACATCCATCGGCTGTATCATCCCCCACTCTCCGCGATCACTTTGCTTGTGTATTGGCCCCGCGCAAGTGCTCTCGATGGTAATGTTTTAAATGTGTCGGTAATGTGGGTCACCGGCGGTTTTGTGCCAGGGATGATGATCGAAAGGGAGCTCGAGGGGCGAACGGTAAATAGGGAGACAGTATTCTACGGGGATATTGGGCCGAAGCTGTGCCTGCCCCGCGTTGTATACGAATAATCTACGCGAGCGTCTGTTCGAAGCAATTAGCGCGATTTAGCACTCGGGCCGAGCATTTTCGTTGATTGTACCGCGGCGATCGTTGCGTAACAGTCGCCCGGTGCTGTATTGTTCGTTTGAAAGCTCATCCTTGGCGATGGCGGAGAGGTGGGTCCGGGAATATTCTTACATTCCGAGAAGCCTTCTTTGATTCTCCATTGTTCCGTGCTTCTGGCTTCGGAGTCTCGAGGCTGAACAGAGGGAAGTCACAGCCGCACGGGTAAATTGTCACGGTGCTCGTCCGTCAGCACCGCCAACAACAACGGCACACCGCCGCCTTTGGATCTTTTAAGGGACTTGGGAATGAGGAGGCTGTCTCGCGGTGTGTGCAGTCTTATGCGCACTGGACCGGTTTCTGTTCCACGATGCTGCACTCGCTCCCGAAGCCTCCTCTCCCGACTGCAGCGCGTGCACCACTCTTGCTTGCACTGTGCCATAAATAAAAGGGCGTCTCCTGTAATCAACGTTCGCATGGAATTTTTCGTGGAAATCCATTCCCATAGCGGGCGAGAGAGAGAGAGAGCGAGAGGGGGTGAGGGAGAGAGAGGGAGGGAGGCCACCCAGGATCGATCGCCTCGCTCTGGCCCAGTGTTTCCCAAACACGTTTGACCGCGGTGCATATTCTTAGCCCGTCACAACGAAATACGCCTGATACTTTTTTTTCTCTCTCTCTCAACTTCTCCTTCCAGCGCAGCCCGCGCGCCCCCTACTTTTTTTTACAGGGTCACCCTACCAGCGCTCGGGTTTCTACCTTCGGCTCATCGAATCGAGAAATACCGGTGCCTGGCGTGGTGTAGCGAATCCAGCCGTCCAGGCTTGGCTTCTCCAGAAAAGCATGCAGAGTTCGGTTGTATGCTGTTGATTTTCGAGTGGCGCATATAGCGCGAGCGGTCTGGCGTCGTGGAGCGTCTGTGCCCCTGCAAAACACCTTTAAAGTGCAATCGTCGGTTCGTTGACTCTCGGCGAGCAAAGGGTTTCAGCCGAAAAGGTAGAAGACTATTTCCACCGCGCTGCGCTGTATAGCGAAAATGCCTCTCGCGTGGCGCGACCGGTAAATTCGGGGCACTGTAAAACTTTCTTAACGACCGACGCGGCAATGCGACGCGCGCGAGTGAGAGGAGCGTGTTATTTATCGTTATCGGTAATAGGGAATCGATCGATAATGAAAATTGGTTTATTCGCACGCGCGGCGAATGTAGGATCCTTACTTATAGGGGCGAGTTAATGGAAACTGTGGCGTGCGGTTCGTTTCCGCCTTGACCTTACGCACGTTCCGTCGCTCCTTAACAAGCTCGCGCGCCGGCTATTCGATTTATATTCCGCGCGGGGGTAGGATTGAATCGTAACGGGAACACGTAGCGTATTACGATTCTCCGAGCGCGCATGCTTTCCACTAGGCTTTGGCATTAAACTGTGGTGTAGGAAATTTTTCTTTCCTTTTGTCGTCCCGGGCACTCGTCTAGCAATGCGAACGCCTCTCTTTGACGCCGCGGAATGCAACGAGAACGCGAGAGGTTCGCGCGCTTCACATTGAGAACGCTTTTGCAAAGACACTCTTCCAGCCAGAAAGACGTTTCTCTCTCTCTCTCTCTCTCTCTCTCTCTCTCTCTCTCTCTCTCTCTCTCTCTCTCTCTCTCTGTATGTAAACTCGTTGGATATAACATTCGCGTTGGATTTATTTTCGTGGAACACGATTATGGTTTGTTTTTAGGGAACAAGAAAGCTGTTACTTGGAAAGCTCCCCCCGTTCACATTTCGCACCAAGGCATAGATAACGCAAAAGCATAGGCTGCATGGCCCAACTACGCGACCAAATCCACGTCCGCCTCTGGTTAATCCTACGTCTCGGGCGAGTTATGCTCCTCGACTTTGTCAACCGTACTTATTGCGGCCTGCGTTTAGTATATTGGGCAGCGGCCACTTCCGGCCGGAAGTTCATAAGACACTGCGGCACTCGAACCTGACCGCGTAGCTCCTCGGTGTTAGGTATATGGCAAAGCATATCGATCGCGAGCAAACAAGCGAGCCGTTGCTTCGCGATGCGGTGGTATCTCCTGGCCTGTTTGTTTGTTTGTGCTTTCACGCGCGTTTGTTGGTCTTTTCGAACGGTACTGTTTGTTCTCCCACGTACATAACCTAAAACGAAGAGGGTAAAAATAGAATAGAACAAACATACAACGTGGCGGATAAATTACATAAAAACACATGTTATTAAATGATAGTGCGCTTTACAGTCCTAAAGAATATTTCTCTTTGAGATACACCATACCCCGTATTTTGCAACGCCCTGTAGAACGGGGTAAAGTACAACGATCGGTTGCCTCTAATTGGCGCTGTTGGATCAATGATCGGTGCTACTAGGTGTTACTCCTGTAGCGGTGAATAGAAACAATCGCGTAGGCCTGGATTGCGGGCGTGAATAGCTTTTTACGCGAACGAGACCAGGTTTGAAACTGGATCGAGCGAGTACGTACGTATTCCTGTTCGACGGGAGAAAAACGGGAAGGGGGATGAAGCGTGACATCTACATACACGCGGCACAGAAGCTGGACGGGAGATCGGGCGAGGATGATATTATTTTCGCGCGTCAGCGCCGGTTATTGGCGCAGATGGATATTTTCTGAGTCGGGTTCAGTGGCATAATACCCGAGGATGAGCAGTGGTATCAATAGAGAGCACTGTGATGCAGGCCCCACGTTTATGCCGATAAAGAGGCACGCCACTTTCCCACCCACCCCGAGCCGGGGAATATTCCGACACGGAATTGCCCATAGCAGCATTAAGCTGGAAACTCCAGATGTCGCGGATTATAATCGTTCGAGTGACCTGCTCGATTGAACTTGCTATAGTAAATTCCTAAGGTAAATCCCTCCCCCCATTGGCAATATTTCCTCCGCGATCGAACGAAAAAATATTCGAAACATTCAGTTCGACCGAACACCTTAAATCTTAACTGTCGCGTTTAAAATGGCCATTTTAAATCGGGCCCACTATTAATAGGCACGCATGCTTTCGTTTGCAGATACAGGCGAAGCGCGAGCTGTTCTTCAAAGGCGACAACGCCGGAATAATATCGTCGCCGTCTGTGCCGTCTGTACCTCCGCCCCAGCCGCCGTCGCAGGCCCCGTCGTCGGTGAGCACGTCGTCGACCACGACCACGACCACGACCGTCACGACGCTCGCCTCGGCCAACGCAGCACCGCCAGCCTCCTCGACCGTCTACACGAGCGTCACGTCCTCGACGCCTTCCTCGAAGCCACGATTGCCTCCGTCCACGGTGATCTTGAACCAGAACGATGCGTCCGAGGACAGCAATAAAAGAGAGTCCAACAGGACCAGCGACAAAGAGACCACCGCTGTCCTCCATCATCCGCGACCAACGCCGCCCACCAAGCCAAAAGAGCTCGACGGATACGTGGGCTTCGCGAACCTGCCCAACCAAGTCTACAGGAAGGCTGTTAAGAAGGGTTTCGACTTTACTCTCATGGTCGTCGGTTAGTGTGCTATCTTTAGCCAGCGAAGTTCGTTCGTTAGCCTCTTCCCGATCTATAAGAATTTTCTTGGTCCGTTGGTTGATCGAACTGGCCTGGCTCATGTATTTGGAGGGTCAGATAATCTATCTATCTATCTATCTTCTATCTTCTATTTTTTTTATATCTTAATATATAAAGCAGAAAGTGTTTGTGTGTTTGTCTGTCGCCTAAAAATTAAATACGAACGGTAAACTCTGGGGTGACGAAATGTGGTGTCCCAGCTCGTTCATTATGCCTAGCTAGTACTCGTGTAATCGTTGCGTCAGTGATTCATCACCGTTCAGCCCAAACCGCTGAACCCTAGAAACACGAAATTCGGAGGGTGTATATTCCTTTTGCGACAAGTAGGTTTTGTAGGTGCTCGATAAGAAGGGGGTGAAATATGTTTTCTCAGACTCCTTATTATTTCTTAGGCCCGATTAGATGTTAACTTGGTTTTTACTTACAAAAGTTACCCACACAAATGCCTGGAAACCGGATTCAGCATTTTGCCCCGATCAACCCCTAACGGAGTGAAACGGGGTAAAACGTGTTTTCACGGATTCCTTAATACCTATCTCTTAGGCTCGATTAGATATCAACTTGATTTTCACTTCGAAAGGTTACCCACATTCAGAGCGGAGTAAGAACCAATTTCACGATTTTGCCCTAATCAACCCCTAAGGGGGTGATGAAAAGGGGTGAAGCGCGGGCGGGGGTATTTTGCTAGCAGAGGTATGTATACCGCTCCGGGCGAGAGCGGAGCCCCGCCGAGGAAGCAAATAAATTGCACGCTGTTTGGAGAAGTTGTAAGAATTGGATGATATTTGTGCCCGAGTACTTGTGGACGCATCATCGTAGAAGTAAAAGGTTTAAGGGGACATTCTCGTCAAATCGCTAAAAAATAGGTGATGTTTAGAATTTCTTTTGGAAAGAAGCGTATACAAGTTGCAGTAAAAAAGTCATTTTTCTTTTTCATTTGCCTTTAGTGGTTCGATTTCTACAAAAAGCAATAACAATCGTCGACGCATATATTTGCTTCGTTTTCCAAATGCGGAAAAATCCTCTAATTATCTGGGGTAGCATATCAGCGGTGAATTTAAGTAACATAATTGTAGCATTCTTCGGGCATGGAATGCAGGGAGCATGCGAGGATCAGCAGAAAGGATTGCACACAAAAGTAATGACCGTTATATCAAATGGGTCGCGAAGAATGCATAGCATGTGCAAGTGGACGGTCTCGTATTTTCTTTTTTCCTTCTCTTTGCCGAGCTTCTCGCATCGGGGGACAAAAAGAAGAGGTCCGGTCCGTCCGTTTCTCCTGCAGTTGGTATTTGATTTTCGTCGAGGATATTGCCTTGTAAACTTCCATCTGCTTAACACGTGCAGAACGTTCTTTCGCCCGGTTGCATTTTAGGGCTGTCTTGAAGTAGCAGGGGTTCTCGTTTACATTAACCTTATACGTATAAGTCAGCCCCCGCTTGAATTCATCGTCCGCTAACATTAAGAATTTTTCATACGCAATATTTATTGCCACGCTCGGGGAACCGAGGACGCGTTAACGTTTTAAACGGTCGCCGAGATGAAAGTTTGAAATTCGAGAATATAGGCGGAGTGGCGCTATTATTAGTACCGGTATAAACGGAGCCATTTCTCCGTAAAAAGGAGCAATTGAAACGCTTAGCCTTGGGAAAGAGTTGGCGGTGCGGGGCGGGGCGGGGCCAGTTGAAGGTACGCGAGAACGAAAGGTCAGGCAGGGTGGAAGGTACCGTTTGGTATTTAAGATTGTCCCGAAAAGAAACTAAGCGCGAATGTCGGGGCCCGTTGGCCGTTACCGACCGTAGCTACATATCTTAATTCACTGTTTACAGGGGAGTCTGGACTGGGCAAATCGACTTTGATCAACTCAATGTTCCTCGCCGATATATACAGCTCCGAGTACCCTGGTCCTAGCCTTAGGGTTAAGAAAACCGTAGCCGTAGAGACTAGCAAAGTGCTGCTGAAGGAGAACGGTGTGAACCTTACACTGACCGTCGTCGACACACCCGGCTTTGGTGACGCGGTCGACAATAGCAATTGGTAATTGAAATTTATATAATTGAGACGAAAGAGAAACTGCGGGTTTAATAATGTATGTACATATATGGTTATTTCAGCTGGGTGCCAGTAATCGAGTACATTGAATCAAAATACGAGGAGTTCCTGAATGCCGAATCTCGCGTAGTGAGGAGGCAAATACCGGATAGTCGAGTGCATTGCTGTCTCTACTTTGTCGCGCCGTCTGGCCACGGATTGAAGCCATTGGACGTCGAGTTCATGCAACGTCTTCACGACAAAGTTAATATCATACCTGTCATCGCTAAAGCCGATACCATGACGCCGGATGAGTGCGCTCACTTCAAGAAACAAGTACGTATCGCGATGCCACTCGCGCATTTTCCAGTGATTTTCTCGAAACTCAAGCGCGACATCGTACTGTTTCCTTTCGACTTGTAACAAGTAAATATAAATGAGTCCAGAGAAAGGAATTTTCGAGAACATTTTCGAGAAAATCGACTTTGAAATTCTTGACGAAATTTTCCTCTTGGTTCAGATTTTAAACGAGATAGCCCAGCACAAGATCAAGATCTACGAGTTTCCAGAAGTGGAGGAGGAGGAGGAAAGCAAACTGCATAAAGTTCTCAGAGACCGAGTGCCGTTCGCAGTAGTGGGCGCCAATACCGTTGTCGAGCACGACGGCAGGAAAGTTCGCGGAAGAAAGTACCCGTGGGGAGTGGCGGAAGGTGGGTGGGCAATTCAGTAACTTTCAGAATCGCTTTGATCGCGATATATCGTCTTAAAAGGTTCGGAGGAGGTAATCGTGCGTTCTTTCTTTCTTTCTTTCTCCCTCCCGGCTGTTTAGTGGAGAATTTGGAGCACTGCGATTTCATAGCCCTTCGAAATATGGTAATTAGAACGCACTTGCAAGACTTGAAGGATGTAACAAATAACGTGCATTACGAGAACTTCCGGTGTCGCACGTTGGCCGGCGTCGGGGTGGATGGAAAGCCGACGAAAGTCTCCAATAAGTAAGTGTGCGCTACCGTTTCCGATCCGTAACGTTATCGAGCTCGTATACGGTTTATTTAAACCGTGAATCCATTCACGAAAACACGGATATTATTCGTTTAAAGTGTACGCTAGGTAAATCTGTAAGCACAGAGCGAAAAAGAACGTGGCATAACACACGAGCAGTTTAACATCCAATAATACGCGAAATTCTGTAATAACTCGAGATTACGTCCACTTCTTTTCTTCTTCATTTTTGTTTCTGTTCGCAAAATAAGTGCAAGAGCTTGTGTAGCGTATTGATTTGAAAGAAGCTTGTGCATGCAAACTATCGAAGGGTAAAGATTACTTTTGCAAGTTCTATAGTCTGAAGCCGAATAACGTTAGCGATCTTAAGATGTACCGTAGCGTAAGTTAGAGACGAGACAGTTATTCTGCGATGATGGTACCAATCCTCTACTTGAATTTTAATGCTGATTTCTTATTGGTTAGTTTGTGCCCCCCAGGAGTGATGAACAGTTTCATGACCGTGTGGTAAGTCTTTTTATGGCCAGGATCGTGTAATATAGTTTTGTGTGCACAAGCCTTGTCCGATTTCCATTTACTGCGTTTTAGCTTTAGGTGCATTTACATATGTTTAGTTCGAAGGGGGTTCACTTCACTGGCCAATGTAATGGAAATACATACATATGTCGATAGTGAACCCCGATAGTTGACCGTTTAGTTTCTGCAAGTAGATCGCATTACAAAGTGTATCTTGCTACTTCTTTTTAGTATTATTGGGTATATTACTTACACGAATCTGCTTGCTTTTAGTACACACTTCATTCCGTTATCTCTCAGCGAGTATTCTCCCCCGATATCGATCCACACACGATACAACTCTAAATTAAGTTAGTTCTTCTCTCCTCCATTACATCGCACTCGGTCAGACGCAAACTAGTAATTAGTATCTAAAGCAAAAAAAAAAAAAAAAAAAAAAACAGACAGATAGTTAGCGTCTATCTCTGCGCAAGCCTTTTGACTCTGGGACATTCTCGTGTACAATTGTAGGAACCCTCTGGCGCAATTGGAGGAAGAGAAGAGGGAGCACGAGAATAAAATGAAGAAGATGGAGATCGACATGGAGCAAGTGTTCGAAATAAAAGTGCGGGAGAAGAAGCAGAAGCTTAAGGATTCCGAAGCGGACGTGAGTATTGGGCGGCGTTCTCTTAGTTTGTAGGCACGCGCGATCGTCGGAACGAGTCGGTAGTCGCTGTAACGACAAAAAGACGATCTGTTCGCAGTTGCAAAGAAGGCACGAGCAGATGCGACGCTCTTTGGAGCAGCAGGTGCGCGAACTGGAGGATAAGAGGCGAACGTTCGAAGCTGAGAAGCTAACGTGGGAGCAACAGACTGGGCAGAGCATCGAGGAATTACGCAGGCGCAGTCTGGAGGCGAATTCAAAAGAGTACGTATATCGTTTGACTTTAACAGGTCTGCTTCCGATTCTTTATATCCGTACGATCCATCGCGTTTCATTTTTTTTTTCTCTCCCGTGTGAAAAGATATCGGGAACACAAACAAGCTTCTTGCACGAACGGAGAGGTACTTTCCGACCCAAAGAACGTAGCTTTTGTAATTATAATTATAGGGAGATGGATAAACTGCTTGTGTCTTTGCTTCGAAGATCATTCAGCCAAACGCGCGCAGCGAAAGCATTTGTAATTTAGCTTATAATACAGATTAATAAATTGTATCTCGTTAGAAACCACTGCTACTAATCTTACTGCTACATACATACTTGCAATCTCTGATAAATTCTCAACCCCGAAAGTCTCGAAAATGAATCGAAGGTTCCTTCCGTAGATGCTGTCTGATAGCGAAGCGCGCTTAGCCTAATAGCAGGAAATCACTAATAATTATTAATAAGCACGTTCGACGTGACCATCTTTCTCAACTTAATTCAAGTCAATTCGGCGATTGTTCTCAAACAATGTTCCCTCGTTCCAGGGTATCGAGTTTAATAACTTTTCCCGTCAGAATATACAGAAACGCCTTGATAAATTATCCGAAACTAAGTACTGTCGCTTTCGCGTTCCCTTCTAGAACAAATGCCACTACAGCAGCTTTATTCTTTCTTTAAATGTCTCTTGGAATGATCGAAGGAAGTATGATTTTTACATGTTCTAGATTGTTGTGCGTGTGTGCGTGCGTGTGTGCGTGTCATGTCTGTTCAACATATGCACCACGCACACATCTACCTGAAGCAAAACCGTGAAAGAGAACAGATTAGGTGTATGTCGTACAAAGATCTCTCATCCCTTCGGAACGCTTATGTTATAAAGTTTAGCACTGAATGCCTCGTGCGATGCAACAAGTACCGATAGATAGTGTAATACTTTAACTTTAAGAGAGAGAGAAAAAAAAGCTTTACGGACGAATGTTATGTCATGCTTGCGCTTGTTTGTTTGTTTGTTTGTTTGTTTGTTTGTTTGTTTGTTGTGTGTATACCATATCGGGGTGTCCCTAATTTAGGACGGGATCAGTGTCCTCCGAGGGATCTGGCGGTGGCGGGGGTACATTGAGGGGATCCCGAGGGATAGGAAGTCTCCTACGCCGTCACACCAGTTTCAAATCACCTCAAGACAGCCCTACACAGATACAGCTTGTCATACAACATCCCGAGCATCCTTAGTAGATCGTAGATTCTGTCTACATTTACTTAGAAAAGCTCCTGCGTCGGTCTGTGTCCAAGGGTTAAATCTTTCGATCCGAACAACATCGATCTCATTTCACGCGTCGCGGCACACGTCACGCTTCGTCGTAGCATAACGTGCTTGGCGTGTACGCGCTCACTTGGAAATTAAACGCTCGTCACACAATATCTACTAGAACTGGTACCAAAAGGAAGTGTCGGACATTTCGGTTTTGCAGCTCTCGCGTTACGTTTCTGTTTTTACTTCTGATATTTTTCACGTTGAGAACGATGTTGTACCCGAAGCATACCAAGTATCCTTGGACGCAAAATTAAAGACATACGTGTTCGATGGTACAAGAAGCGAGCAGCACCGTTGTTAGGTCGGGACCGAAGCGACTAAGCGATACTCAACAGCAACGATCACTTGAGTACAGACGGTAAAATTTTCCACCACAATTGACTAACGTTTAATAGTTGATAACGTTTAATTATACGAACAAGAGACGAGGAAAACAGAATAGACAGACTTTGTGCTGCGCGAGAAGCCGAGCTTTAGATTAACGAGTAGGGGAGAAGGTCCATATCGAAAGAAGAGAGTCTGTCTCGATAGTAATCTTTTACACTGGCCCTACAGATATATTTAGAAGGGCGTATTTTTGGCACAAAGTTTCATAAACTCTATGTACGAAACGCAAAAGACACACTGTTTTATATCCACTGTTGTAACGCGCGTCACGCTCATACATAACTATCTGTACGAACTCGATAACACTCGCAAGAACTTCGTAGAGTACGGAAAGCCATTGTAAACTCTGAGCAAGCTGTCCCGCGCCTTCTTTTCGTCTCTACATTCCATTCTCGCATGCCTGACATTCCCGTTACGAATCGGCATCTCTGTTCAGATATGATCCCTCGAAGAAACTCGAATTCGCTCGAAGAGACAGCTTGATAAAGGGTAGTACCTCGCACGACCAATAATAATTACTCACAAACCGATTATTATACATTGTTAATTTCATCATTCAACCTTTTTTCGCAAATAAACGTAATGCTTTCCTAAAACATTTACTAACCATTTTCGTCGCCCTCGTGTCTAGCCTCTCTTGTGGACGAATACGAAAGGCATTGTTAAATGTTTGCTTACTTTTAATGTGGTTTTACAACAAAACGAAACGCGAGCGTAATTTTTCTCTGGCATCTTTTAATTTCACGCCTATTGCGGCGGTCCACGCACGCTGTTATTCTTCAACTTCAACTTCAACTTCAACTTCAACTTCAACTTACGTGTCTGTGTCTGGAACTTTCGTTCCATCGCAAGTTAATGTAAAACTGCAAGCTACCTCGATGATTGTCCGTTGTGAAAGTACGTTGCACCGCTGTAACGATTCATCGATCGTTGTTAACAAACGAGCTTTATCGCAGCGAACAGCCGTTTTAAATCTATGGATCGCGCGGGAGTATTTGAGAGAAATGTCCGAGTAGCCACAAAGTACAAGAAGCGTGCCACACATTAACACTCAGATAATCAGGAGTACGATTATAACACTTGCGAAACAGCAGCATGCGGCTTATAATGGTCGTGGCTCGTGAAAGTGTAGACATTTCTCGGAGCATGATTTTGGCATGACTACTTAGATTTTACGTTTCCGTATTCAACTATTCACACTACTGTTACGGATGAAAGTGCACATTGTTCTTGCGACACGCGGTAAGATATATATATATATATATATATAAAAGAAAGTTGAACGCTGAAAATCGACGATGTCGCTGAAAATCAGTTTCCTGCAAAGGACACGTTTTGTTTGTAATTAAGAGACGAATATATCAAGTGTATTCGATGGGGAATTGTTTATATACTCGAATCACGAATAGCAGAATGATAGTGTTTGGGGAAGCATCAATGTTCTTTATTAAAGCCCTGGGTGCAATGCCCTGGGCAGTGATTCGTTAACACTCGTGTAAGTTACGCTGTCCGTCTAGCAGTCGCGGTATAATGGTCCCCTTCTACAGCACTTTAATCTTTTCCAGGGCCGTCGATGGTAAGGATAAGAAGAACAAGAAGAAAGGGCTCTTCTAAGTCGACTCCGGGAAGGCAACGCGAAGAGTGAGAGCTTATCCTCGAAGTAGTTGAAAGATTCGTTTAACGGCCGATCATGTGAAAGGTTATGGTCCGCTTGAACGAAGAATCGAGCAGAGGGTAACGTAACGTTTCCCCTTGACAGATTCGTTAATAATCTCTCGTACTACTATCCGTCTAATTTTTGCATTTCGACCGCTAACAGAACACTTGATGGCACTGCTTGGAAGGTAGAGCGTAGTACGAGAGATACGTTAAGGAATTAACGAGTTGATGTGTATACAAACGTGTGTATATCGCTCCAAGTTTCTACGACTTTTCTCATTTCACGAGCATAACGTTATGCTTTCGGGAGTGAGACGAAAGAGCGTTTCTTCTATCGTGTTCGCCTGTGCTTCTTTGCGCTTCCTATTATTAATATTCAACAAATCATACTGTAGCATAATTCGACTTATGATATTTGTACAAAATGTAGGCATAATTTCAGAGGACGTAATTTTCTTTCGACGAGAGCGATCGAGAAGAAGCAATGATACGATACGATACGCACCGCATCCCGTCATCTTGTCTTAATTCTAGGATTTCGAATCGTTTCTCCTGTCACTTTCGATACTTGTATTCCGGTACCTAAAGACGAGGCGGCTTGGAAAAGAATCGCTCTTGTACAATCGCGTGTACCATACATAATCGTAGTAACATGTTCAGTTAATCGTAAATCGAGGAACCGTTGCAGAATTATTTCAGTTCAAATCGAAACGTGCGATACATGCGTGGACGTAACGAGTTAGGCGAGTCAAGTCTTCTCTATGTCTAGGGATGGTATAACGAAATTGGATGCCTGAATATTATTTCATATCGTTTGGAAGTAACCAGGGAATAATACGTTTGAATATAAACCGCACACGTGACCCGCGAGGAAGAAATTGTACAAAGAATTCTTTCCAATCGTATCTTGAATTCCGGGTACTCGCGTTGGATGCTTCTGATTATCGATGGCACGTGGAACGTCACTCGCAATTAATCATTTCGTTCAACGGCAACACGCCATTCTGCGGCGGAGGGTTGAATGTGATTTACGAAGGAGGTGTATGTATAAATGAATCGAAGGTATCCGTAAGTTTAAGTCCGATTCGTGTAAATTTAAGTTGTACCGATAGCGACACTAATCAACTGCGCGGCAAACACGAATTGTATAAATAAATGCAAGTGCGTTGGATCGTTGCGGTTCGAGACGGTGCGTGCCATCTTTTCTTTACTTGTAAACCCTCGAATAATAGTAGTGATAAGTTAATCGCGGAGAGCGTAGTTGGGTGGCTGGCGCATAATCGCGCGAAGAAAACGCGGCGTCTCGAATCTGTCCAACTTGTACATCGGTAATTCTATATGAGAAAGGATGGGCAAACGAGCGATGTACGTTCCTTAAACATTTTCAAGACAGCGTCACACATCCGTCGCGTAGGAGAAAAGTTTGCCCACTCTTGGATCGGTATTCTAAGCTAATTAAATTACTCGTGTGCCAAGACGAAGAGGATAAGCATTTTATATAACGCTAGTACGTGATTCTTCGGTCACTGCAAAGTAAGTTTCGCGCGATCTTGAACAGAGGGGCGTGGGGGGGGGGGGGGGGGGAGAGAAATGGGAGATAGACGTCGTCTCAAACGATCGGCAAAAACCACGTGTTACATTCCTATTTTGTACGCAATTTTTCTAGTTAACTCGTCAGCTCGAACTTCGCCGTCGTCGACAATCCGCAAAGACGCTCAAACGTTATAATATTCGAAACTAAAAGTAAGGAGAAGAAAAAGTGCAAAAAAGAAATCTGCGAAGCCAAGATATACTTACAGCGATTTGTATTCGAAGGTAGAGCTAAATGAAACGCTACAAGAATTACGCTTGGAAATCGGAGCCCTCGATGCGACGGAGCGGCAATGGGTTACTTTATAAGAGCGGGCGCTTTAATGGCGATCGAACGGCCCATATTTTTCTGCACTGATAACGTTAAGCTGAATCATCACTAGCGTTCAGAGTTCATCAACGATGGCCCGCCGAGCTACGATATTTTTCTCTAAACACGCGGCGCTGACCCGCCATACACACGACTCTCGTTTCCATGTACAAATTCAATTCTCCAAGAGAAAAAGTGTCTCTCCCACTTTTATGGGCGTTCTAACGCGACGATCATATCCGTGCGTTTCAAGTACAAAGATACTGTAAAGCAGGAAGCCGTGGGAATCGTTCAGCTTTCGTGTTCAAGGGACGCAGGGACAGGCGAAAAGGAGTTCGTCGAACGTAGAGTACTTGAAATTCCACTTCGGTACCATTGTGATTCATTAGCGCGTCGCGATCTGATTCGATCGTACGAAGTGGTTTGCCAGAATTCTCGCATGTACGATAGAGAAGATCGCGACGAGTTGAAATGAGATGGTACTCGAGGGACTCGCGTCGTAACGCAGAGGGAATCATTGACGTTTCCGTGCGTTATCTTTCGACGGAGGCGGTAATGAACGATAGATTATCTCGATTGTAACGATTTTATCCGAACACACGAGCCGTGTACGAATCATTACTTGGTTCAGGGAACGAAGCTATTTATACGTTTCATCGGTGTTCTATCAACGTGTAGCTGTTAAGGTCCCAGGGATCGACGAAACGGAAGAAAGATGTATCTCAGTTACTGTATGTGTGTACTTCTAATCGGTGATGCTTGCGATAATTCGTAGTTAACCGTGTCAGGATCATGTCGGAGACATGGTGTCATTCTCTATGTGCGAGGACAAAAGGGGGAGGCGAAAGTAGATAAATACGAAAACACAAACTATATTTTGCCGTGCCAGACGAAAACAAAGCTGCCGCCGCTACTTGTAGAACACATTGTAACAATAATAATAATAATAATAATAATAATAACAACAACAACAACAATATTCATGAGATCACGATTAGTACATTATCATACTTTAGGATTATGTATTCAGTAAATTATATATAAAATATCGTAAGTGTTGCTACGTTTTCAAACCCCCAAGTCACTCTCTGTTTCGCTCTTCGGTGCATTGAATGTGAAGCTTTTCTTTTTATAATCGGAGCAAGTACATGAAGGAATAAGTACATCGGAGCAAGTATATGGACGATGCGTTCGCCACCTCCCCTCCCCCCGCCCCGCCGAAGCGCTGGCACCGCTCCAGCCAAACCCCCTGCAATAGGGGGGCCCATCCTGTAGGGGGAAAAAAATATCCTGGAGCGATGGGACGACTCGAACCCAAGATCTGCGGATGCTCCGCGTACGCGCAAAAGGGTCCGCACCGTTGGGAACGGTGCTGCAGCACCGTCAGGAACGATGATAGGCCAGCACCGTAAAAACCGATGCTGAGCTCAATTCACAACGGTGTTCAGCACCGGAAATATCGGTTCACAACGGTGTTCTTGATGAACGCGCATCTATGTTTTCCATGGTCGTGCACCAGTCTGTTCTTTTTCGATTAAATGTTCTTTAAATAAAATGATATGAATATAGGTTGTATTTGCATTCGAAATTTACATTTGTTAAAAGCATATTCGGAACTGTTTTTTAGCCAGATTATAATGTGGCTTACTCTTAGCTTATTATTGAACTACTAATTAATAAGCCAACCAGATAGATCCATTAATTTTCTATCACGACCTCAACGGTGCACATCTTTTTCCGTGTACCACGCGCGCATCGAAAACAACGACGAACGGCAAGCAGTGCAAACGCCGAGAAATTGAAAATATCGAGGATGGAAAACATAGATGCGCGTTCATCAAGAACACCGTTGTGAACCGATATTTCCGGTGCTGAACACCGTTGTGAATTGAGCTCAGCACCGGTTTTTACGGTGCTGGCCTAGCATCGTTCCTGACGGTGCTCATTTTTCGAGCACCGTTGGGAACGGTGCAGACCCTTTTCCGTGTAGATCAACGGATTTTTCAAAGGAATGTAGAACTTTTCTCTACGGATTTTAAAAAAATCTGAGTTGGTAACACTGCTCTAGTCTTTAGCTACGTTCGTACGATACCGTAACATTGTCAAGATTGTCGAGCAATGTTACCTACTCTCTTTATAAACTTTTATTTTAATAAATCAATAATTCGTTGACAAGGAAGCGTTCAAAAAGGCGTAATTACAATTTGCACGCAGTTTCGTATCGAATTTTTATTTATTAAATAGTAATATTCATTCAAAATATAACTATCGAGTTCTTGACAAATTGTAAACGGATCGGACGAAGATGGTAGCTGGACCGATGCGTCGGGTTTAATGAAACCAAGTAGCTATGTAACGTTGGACGGTCGTTGAAATTTTGGATTGTATTGCTGGACTCGTGATTGAAAAGTAAAGGTGTATGTTATCATTTTTGTACTTTCCCATGCATATTTTTGGACGTTCCTAACCCCACCTACTTTGCAACGAGATCACACAGAGAGAGAGAGAGAGAGAGAGAGAGAGAGAGAGCGATAGCCATGAATACGCAAAAGATGATGTCGATTGCGTCAAAAGATTCCGAAGTAAGGGATAGCGATGGTAGAGGCACCATCAAAATTATAGATCGACCTACGTTCATATTGAAAACCAGAGAAGGTGAAAGCAGAGCTGTTTCGCCGAGTCAACGGAATAATGGCGGTACCAAGTAAGCGGCGCGTGACTTGGTACCCTTTGTACAACTTGACGTTTAATTTCTTTTATTCTTTTCCTTTTATTTTTTAATCTCTATCGTAGGAAAGAGGTGGACTCGGCGATCAACGTTACATCAAAAATCCATCAAGACTGTAAGTGGTCCCTCGACCTTGTGCGCGCGATTGTAGGGAATCATGGTGATACGAATCGTACTACTGTTTCAGCGACTCGTATCGTGCTGCTTCCGCCGACGTGCATTGAAATGACGAGCTGCGTAAAATTTATGGACGAAAACATGCAACTTGGGGAAAGCCCCCTGGAATTTTTGTACGATCAACAAGATTTCCTGATCGTAGGTTGCTTGGGTCCTCAAGGTGTTGGAAAATCTACTATAATGTCTCTTTTGACATCTGGCTATGCGTTAGTATTTTCCTAAAGCACGTACACTCTCGTTCGAGTTTTTTTTTTAAACGCAACCCCTTTTGTTTCTCCTCCCACCCAGGTCCGATGATATATTTCCGGCTCAAGATATGTCGCATCACGAAAGCGGTTCGAATTGCACATCTGGTATCGACTTTTTTGTAACGAAAAATCGAGTGATATACTTGGATACTCAGCCTATACTTTCTGGCTCGACGATAGACTATTCTGCTACTACTTGTTACGATCAGAAACAGAAGCCTGCGGCAGATTTTGCGAGTATGGAAACTAATTTGGAGTTGCAATCTTTACAGTTCGCGGCGTTTCTGTTCTCGGTGTGTCACGTTGTTCTATTTGTGCAAGACTGGTTCGTCGATCCGAATTTGGTTAGGTAGTAGTAGTTGATGAGTACGCGTTGTACACGTAATCGTTTCTTTCGTAATCGACAAGCGTAACGAATGCTTTCCGATCGTTTACAGGTTTCTGCAAACTGCGGAAATGTTAAAACCATCTTCGACGAGTAATATGGATCAAGACTACGTCGAGTACTATCCGCATATCGTGTTTCTGCATAATAAAGCCGAGTTACAAGATTTCACTCCGAACGCTGTCGAGAGGATCAAGGTAACGTAATATTCACTCGCGGAAAGATTCTCCGACATTGGAAGAAAAGAAATATAGAACGAAATTACTTATGGATTTGCAGGAATTTTATAGCAAAGTATTTTCCAGCTCTAGACTACAAACCCACAGTGGCTTGGATACGAGCGATTATTCGACCGAAGCGGGATTGAATTTATTCTTTGTACCACGAATCGCGAGCGAAGGTACGGCGCGATGGCAACGGTCGTTTAATTATTCCGTGTTATTAAACTCTCGCCTTTCTTCTTTTTTCATAGAACCTACTATGCGTCAAAACGAGAAGAAGCTGATAGAGAAACTGAAAACGAAAATACACGGCGTGAATAGGAATCCAATGACGCCCAGTACTTTAACGGAAAAGAATTGGTAACTATGCGAGCGAAATCGCGCTTTCCTTCTCTTTCTCTGATTTCGACATCGGGATAGTTTCATCGAGTTTTATCGTTGTACGGCATTTAGGTATCATTACGTTTCGAGAGTGATGGAGGCGATTAAGAAAAGTCATCTCTCTTCCGAATATGGGAGATTAATGCCGTAAGCGCCGACTGTTTAAGAATTTCTATATAAATATATATGAAAACGTACCGGAGGACAAAGATATCAGCCGCGGCCGCAGCAATAGTATTGCTACTATAAAAAATTAATCCAAACTGTTTCTGTTTTTCGCGACAAGTGCCAATGGAGGCGATTGCAATAAATAGTCATCTTTGTAATAATGCGATACTCCGATGTTCTTTGAAAGATTTCCCTCTGGTTCGAATACCGATCCCCGCCGTGTCTTGACGTACAACTCTCGTAAGTCCTTGCGAGAGAAATGAGTAAAAAAAAGTGTTTCCCTTTTCCGCATGCTTGCAAACTGTGAAACATCGCGATCATTGTTGCTCGATTAGATATGAAAGAATTCTACTCGATGGCGAGTAGACGTGACTCGAAGGGTGATTCTTGGTCGACGTTCTAACCAAAACCGAAGTGCTTCGCTATGCATTTATTTGACCTTGTGTGTTATAATAACGGATGACAGACGTTACAGGACACGTAACATGGCGGTACTCGAGATTTCGCTATACTTGGCGATAGCAAACGTATACGTACTCGGGGTGTTGGAAATTTACGTTGATTTCGTAACGAATCAGAGGTACTGTATTGATATTCTTCGCAACATTCTGAATTCTTTTTTTCGTCAATATACGTTCGCTTTGGTAAAAAGTTCCAGTACCCTTTCGAGAGGGGTGTAAAAAAAACGAGAAAGAAAACGAACAGCATCGCTATCGCTCGTAGATCGATCGTTTGGTTTGCTCAAATTTTACGTTCCATTTCTTTCCAAATGAAAAAGATACTACGACGACGACAACGACGACAACGGTAGCCTATACGCCCGTGCCGTATAATCGTTATACTAATAAATACAAACGGTGAATGGAAAGGTAGATTCGTGGCAATTTTAATGCAACGTTAATTCTCGCTATTATCGTTGAACGGGTGGAGCCATTGGAAGACTCGAAGCGTTGACGTTTGACATGGCTGTGTTGGGTCCCAAGAGAACTTGCTTCTGCTGGGTACGTTGCACTTCTTCCATTTGCGCTCGCTCTATTTCGAACAATATAGGCGCGAACAAAATAGCCGACGAACTGAAGAATAACCAAGCTGCCGAGCACGAGAATGCGTACAATCCTGTTGAAAGGGAAAACGTGTGTATGTACTTGAATAAATATTGGTGAAAAGGATACATACCTTTCATACAACTATATAAACAAGTTCCAACGTTGTACCCAAAATTGCGTACTTCTTCTGGGAACATTTCCGTAAGGCCCATCAATCTTTCTGCTAGGCTTTCGTCCTAAACGTATAGAGAGAGAATGATGCGGTTGTGTGTTGATGGTAATTGAAAGCGAGAGAGACAGAAATTATTATAAAAGAGTAAGCTGATGAACGAATCCCCCGAATACCATGCGATAATTCTCGAGTAAGAAAAAAAAAAGTTGCGACGACATGCGAGAGTGGAGACGAAATACACATGTGCCGCGGTACCTCTTCGTCGCCCTCGTCATCTGGCAGAAGCGATTTCACCTCCGGAGAACGTGCGTCGCTACTACCCATGCCGCTATCCAGTTGATCCAATTCTTTGATCGAAGCCATGTACGAAAACAATTGATGACCGAGCAACGAATGGATTCGTAAACACGGTGGTGCTCGACTACTTTATTTCTGCGAACGAGATTTCCAAGTTTATTCTCGCCAACCGCCCCCGTATATCCGGATAAATATATGGCGATCCACGCCGGTGAAAAGCGAGTATTCACGCACTTGTGCAATGTACAACGCGACTCGAGCCTCGCCGCTGGCACGAGTTTCCCAATTCCTGCTCTCGCGTTCATACACGCGATAAAAAGTTCCTAGATAATTATACATACATGTGCATGGGACTCGCGAGATGATTTCGGGTGCGCTTAGAGCACTAAAGAGGTGAGTATGCGCATCCGCCATTTTGGGTCCTCCGCGGAAGGGGAAAAAAATGAGTCCGCTAAAACGCATTGAAATACGGTAGCTACGATAGATCCGGTAGTAAAATCCGCGTGAAAAATATTTATTAAGTAATTGTTATTGTAATAGATATATGGTAACTGCTTGTAAATTATCTCAAGTAATTCTCATCGGGTTGACTTGAAAAGCATGCAGCTTGTACACACTTACCATTGATATATTCTTACTTTACTTAATAGATTATTCAAAAATAACATTCATAGAAATTCAGTTAAAATCCTTGTAACTTACCCTTGAAAGAACGCTAAATTTAAGTCAATCCAATGAAAATTATTCGACAGTCTGGGATTGGAGGCCTGAAATACAATTTTACCAATGACTATATATATTTTTACAAAATAACTATAATTATTATTATTATTATTATTATTATTATTATTATCATTATCAACGTACCCTTTAGAGTACAGAGAAATGAAACATGACAAAAGATGAATAGTATAGTCCGAAGAACTTATACACTAAACGCAACTACGCTGGTGACAATCAAACTATGCAATAGATTTCGGAAAGTATCGAGATGCACGGAGAACGCATCAATGTCAGCGACACATCGGTTTGTCCCACTCATGGCCCTATCGAAGGGATCGGCCATGTAATGGTGGTCAGCCGGTATCCTTAAACTCGAAAAGGGGCCTGGGTCGCAATTGCCTCTGTGGAGCTAGAAAACATAGTGCATAATAACATAAAATACTAATTACCAAATTTGTATAATAAGGTGTGTACTCTGTACTGTACCCTCTTAGTACTTCATCTAAAAATTCATATTAAATTATATACACTATATCAAGTACTTGCGACTAAAGTTTAACGTAATATAATGCATTACTTGACATTATATTTAGATAAATATTCAGAAGCTTCTGAATACAAAGAATATGATTGCAAAATCGCATGCATTCTCCCTAGCTGCTGCTTCAGAGATTCATTTTCAACCAGCAGAGACATAATGATTTCCTTGTCAACAGGGTTAAAGCCACCACCACCTTCATTTCCATGGTCCCAAAATAAAATTTAATATTATTCTTAACTTACACTGTTCAACAAAATATGAATAAAATGAGTTTATAAATATATATTCACATTTTTTCTACAAACTGACTTTACACTGTTACAATCCTATTTTTCTGGCATGTTGCATTCAACAAGTGTTTAAGCGCATTTGTTTCATTTACTATTACATAAAAAAGAAAATAAATACTGTTTGTTAAAATATTGTCAAATTCACTTTATAAACAGAATATGCGTTGTTGATATCGATACTTGGTACACACTATTGGAGTATTTTATTAGATTTAAGTATGTGCGGAACTGATAAATCAAAGAAGAACACTTTCAACACTTGTTAAGCAACGACTATGAATACCGGCCATAGTATTTATCTATCCATAAGTATATAAGTATACTTCTCCCACTTGATTTCTCGCATTTTCGCATTTTCGCATTTTCGCATGGCAAATGCGCGCGCGCGCTTCGGATCGAAGCGAGGCTAGAAACTTGCACGAGCAAGCGTGGTCGTGTTTGATCGTCATTTATTACTTTCAAGTCGGGACACGAGATGAGCAAAATACGCTGCGATTAAAGACCACCTTATGGCTGTTGGTTCAAAGGAGTTCCTAAACTGAAAGTGTGACACAGTGTGCCAGTCGATCAAAGAGGTTTACCCAATTGCGTACATTTAGTGTCGGTATGTATGTACATATACCTACTCCAACCTACTCGTTGGTGCTATTATCGTAATACGTAGTATGTAAATACTCGTGAAAGTGTTCTGCCGCATAAGGAGTACAACGCATAATCATGTTTCTGTCGGACCACAGCTCGCTTTTCGTCGCATCAGTGAGACGTTCTCAAAACGAACAATGACATTGCAACGTGCATCTCTTATATTTCGAACCGCTGCTGGTAAGGTCAGGAGAACCGATGGTGGAGAACAGAAGCTACATTTTCGACCCAGGACAACGACACCTTCGGGGGCCATTCTTCCCGAACCAAAAAGAACGCGTTTCGGTTTCCTGGGAGTTGTGTGCAGTGTCGTGGCCGGTCTAGTGATAGGAGCTACTCTCAGCAAAATGATGGCCAACTTTCTGGAAGAGAAAGAATTATTCGTTCCTTCGGACGATGACGACGACGACGACTAGATAGACGCGGTCTTACAGCATTTCCGTCCGTCGTGCGAGGTAGTCGGCTCTTGTAAAATCGTTCACTTTGGATCGTCATCGCCGTCGGGAGCTTTAGCGAGACGTAGCCGCGCAAGTTCAATATCGCGAAAGAAACGCTCGAAATAATTGAGCATTACAAAAAGTCGGGCCGCGTTGCTTCGGGGGAGGGTGCTTTTCTCAAGTGGAGGAAACAAGGAAACTGATTAAACAGTAAGGAATATTAATAATTATCGTGTCGTTGGATCAAAGACTGGCTGCAAACATTCTTGGCGACATTACACCGCTGTTTGTGTCTCTAAAACCACTTGTATGTTTCACCTGCCTATATAGATGGTATAGAAACGACGTCCAACGTTACGATTACATCATTTGGCAAATTATGTCTAATAATTGTAAGCCATCGAGACCAGTTTTTATTGAAACATACTTCTTTATTGGGGTGGTCTTTTATGCGAGCTCCAACCGTGAAAACATTTAGTGAATCTACGAGATTCTTTTCCTTTCGCGGTCAAGTACAATTTGCGCGGTCTGTCCGGTTGTTTCACTCGCAGATGTTGAATGTACACCTAAAAAAGTGAACATATCTTGTGTTGCGCAGACAGCTCTCGCTCGAGTTGTTGTTGTATTATTTTTATTTACCTGAGCAGATTTATACGCCAATTTAATCTCTACTTCGGAGCACCGGCTTCCCAACCACAAAAATACTTGTTCGCCATTATCCAGTATCATGATGTCGTCATCCGCTAAATCGTCCTGCGAACGGTGTTAAGAGAAACCACGATATATATTAATTGCAGCTGCCAGCCTTCTTATACGTACGCTAATAAATTCTATATATCAGGATGTGTATACTTGACAGAAATCGGTGCACTTTTCACTGATCGTAAAGTATCCTTTTTCATTGGAGCACCTAAACAGTCTGGTATAATTCATGTATTCCGCATCGGCATCGTACGGTTTCTTTCCACCAAGGGCCACCCAGAAGAAATTATCCGGTTCTTCGCCTTCGTTCAACACTTGCAGACTTATCCATGGCTGTGGGACCGTTATATACTTGATAATTACTACGAATACGAGTGTGAATCAGATACGCCTACGCAAGCGATACGACATACGTTATTGAACATTTCTTCGGCGATCTCTTCGATTAAACGGGCTTCTTCGGTGTCCGCTTTGGAGCCGATCCAAGCGTACACTATCCCCGTTTCATCGTCGTTATTAAACGGTACGTTCAGAATGTAACTGCGAAACGACGATCGGTTATAACGTTATACATACGCGCTACTCTTGGGCAAGTAAGAAAGACGATTCGCATAGGTATTTAGACGCGAAAGAGATGTCGTCGAGAAATCTTACCAAAAAGAAGAATTCAGTAGGGTTGAATCAGCTGGTATTTGTATCAGCCTAGTACACAACGCACTTCCGTTACTCCTCACGTGATAAAATTCCACCCTGTTACTACCAGAATGTTTAGGCTGTTTACGCTTACCATGGTGAATAATAAATTTTCGTTTAAAGTATGCCAAAAACTTTAGGTTCTCTTGTTGTTGATGAGTTCTAACCACTTCCAAGTTCTCTCCGAACAACGACTTGAATTTCTTCTGCAAACTACGAACAGAGAGAGACAAAGAAAGAGAAATCGTGTGGTCTCGAAATCAACGTGGCCAGACGTGAGACAAGATAGGCAACAACGATATCTCGTACCTAAAGGTAAACGTTAACCACCCCATGTTTCCCGCGTCCCTGCCTTGCCAGAAATATACCGTACACTGATAATCCTCTTCGAATTGTTCGTCACCGTCCTCGTTGTTCTCCGTTGTTGTATCGAGCGGCTAGAAAACAGCCGATAATACACAGCAGACGATAACAAGGTATCGCGGTTTCTCGTGATTTCGAATCTATCCGATTCAACGAAAAGAATATCTCTGTACGTACCATCCAGTACCGGCAAAGAAAAACGTAACAATCACCGCTATAGAAGTGCCCTAACTCCTCCTCCGGCAAACGCACAAATTTCCTTCCCTCCAATACCAATGCTTCCATTCCCTCCAAGTCATCGTTCCATTCGGACATGAGTTGTTGAGCCTCGGCGAACGACATGGATGGTTGTCTGGGCATAAACAACGCGGCTAGATCCGCCTGTCGTTAATGATTAATAAAGTATCCCGCGAGTGAAAGGCAAGTTTTTTTACGCGCCCCCATACATATCATATGCATGTGTCTCTCTTTACGCGCGATTACCTTCGTTTCCTGTTGTTTGGCCCATTTCGTGAGATCAGCGCCAGTTTTAGCAACCGATTCGGCAGTTCTGGTAAAATCTACGGCTATAACCTCGTCCCAACCGGTAAATTTCGACTTGAAAATCTACGCGGGGGTAGAAACCAAACAACCATGATCTTTGCGCTCCGGCGCGAACGTGTGTACTGGGAGCACGCATACGCACACACACACACACGCGCGCGCATCATTTATACTTGTTCAACGCTCATACAGCATTGATAAAATCGATACCTGTGACTCGGTCCCTTCTTGCAATCTGGTCACGATAGCATACTCTGGTCGTTCCATCATATTAAACAGTTCTTGGGAAAGTTTAACCGCGGCTGCTCGCACCAATCGCGTCGACTTTTTGCCGAACCTGCGTGCACAGTACATCATCACATCACATAGGTTTCGCGAATCAACCGACGGGGCACCGAGTGGGGGGTTGGGTATTTACCACACGTAAACGTCCAAATGGCAATCCAGTATATAAACGTTGCGATTGTTCAAGAGCGTATTCGTTAGCTTCCCATGAGGCACTTCGACTTGGGGTAATTCCAAATAGCCCATACCGAGTTGAACTTGATACAAACGCGGCGCAAGGGGTACGAAGTCCGGATCCACGTGCTCCTAAAATGTGAAACTCGCGTACGGATACGGCGCGTGCGCGCGCGGGAATAAGGCGATCGGGACACTTACAGCGATCGGCGACAGTTGTTGCGATACATCCGTCGTCACGTTCAAGTGCGACAGAAAATCGTCCGACTCGGAATTCATACTCTCTGTTATAATTTCCGCTTTGTTCTTCCTTTCGTTTTTGTTTATCTTTTCAGCCATTAGCCGCGCCTTTGACTTCAACGTGCTCTTTGCGTTTTTGCCGTACCACATGAAGATCGCGTTGCCCGTATCCAGAACAAACACGAAACCCGGATCCAGGGAATCGAACCGTACGGGTGCAGGTTCCAAATGGATCGACGCACCCGCGGCATGTACTCTGTACAGTCGCGTTACGGACGGCTACGACGAGAGATATATATATGAGTATCGTTGGGCTAGCCGCTAGATGGACTACTTGTACTTGAGCGGTAGAATCGAACATTCTCTACGAACCGTATCTTCGACCGTATAAAAGCCGGACGAAGTGCGACCTCCTTCGATGTAAGTTATACCCGATTCGAAAAGCATTAGAAACTCATCCGATTCCTCGCCTTGCTCCTCTCTGATGGTACGACATTGCGCGCCAAGATAATTTCGTAAATTTACGGCATGGATCGCGGCGCAAGCTCGTTTATCCAACTGCAACACAGCGAAAGAAAAGAAAGAAAGAAAGAAAGAGTCACGAGGTGTGTTAATCGCAGTTTTCGTTATCGAATTACGGGCGGGTGTTACGCGCGCCAGCCACCTACCGTCGCTTTTTCCCCTATCCAGAAATAGATTGCCCAAATCAACGATCCGGCATCATCAACCTCGGTCTTCAAGACGATATAACAATCGCCTTCGTAAAATTTTCCATGCGCCACTTTTTCCATCTCGTTGGGCAAGAAATTTTCAATCTCCCATACCGACAAACCGGGTACTTGGCCAGCATCTTGATCGAAAAATTCCGAATAGTCCAACGGTGGCTTTTCCAGAGTTTCGTCCCATCGTTTGGGTCTACAAAGAACAAGAATAAAAACAAAGGTTCGTTAATCGTCGTCCAACCAACACGAACACACCGCGTACCTCGAGCGAATATTATTCTGGCGGACACATTACAGAGAATCTTACTTTAACGATTCCGCTCTAGATTCTTCGCACTCGCTGTCCTTGTTCTTCTCCTTTGCTATATCCTTCATACCCTAGGCGAGGGGGAAACAAGAATTTCAACGTAAAACGAAAACAACGCAGGCAAGTCGTACACGCAACCTACTACTATACCTTCAATATCTTGGCTTGATCTTGGTCAGCCTCCTCCTGATCCCGTCTTCTTCTCAGTCTCATTTTGCGAGCTATCGGATCTTTGCTATCTATATTAAACACGCGAATGTACGGGGAACGCGGTTTGGACGGGCGAATACACCGATAGACAATAACGTAGATTAGGTACTTACTGGCGGTAAGTGTTGGTGCCGGCACATTGGCGCCAGCCAGTCGTAACTGATGTTGCAAAGAAAAATCGATGTTGTAGAATTCGATACCGGATCCTTTCTGTACCTCCGTTGGCTTCGGTGGCATCACCAAATTTGGATTATCCCTCAAGTCCAATTGTTCTAAATCGGTAAGAAGATGAATGGCGTCCGGTACCGTGATCAATCGGTTGGACGACAAGATCAATTTCTTCAACGATCCGCATCTAGAGAGAAGCAAGCACACAGTCTTCCGTCGTATAGATTCCGTCGCGGACGAGAAAGTGGAGATGAGAGAAAGGAGATGAAAATACCTGCACAAACCTTCCGGTATCATCTCCAGATGATTGTTGGCCGCGGAAAATACTTGCAACGACGACAGCTTGCCAATTCCCGAAGGAATACCCTCGAAATCCAACTGATTGTCGTTCAAGTATAATCTTCTCAAGGTGGTGATTTTGCACAGGGAGGCAGGTATCGAGGTCAATTTATTACGACATATATTGAATGTTTCCAGTTTACTCCAAAGTTCTGCAACGATACGCTCGCACCGTCGTAAAAGAGAGAAAAAGAAGAAGAAGAAGAAGAAAGCGGCAAACCAAAACCTACCGATAGCCGTTGACAGTTCGATTATCCGATTGTCGCTTAAATTTAAGCGACGCAAATTCAACAGGGAATAGAGCGCGTCCGGTACTCGAGGTAAATCATTTCGCGACAAGTCGAGCTCCTGTAGATTCGTCAAAGTCTCTAGACTGGAGGGGATATTGTTCAACGTTCGTTGCGTGTCGCGCATTTGTAGAGTCGTTAAATTCATCAACGACGGCAGTTGCCTAAACGGGAACAGTTAACGGAGGGGTTAAGGGGTCATGCCTAATTGGCAAACGAAAAAGGACGTCATTTTCGGGAACTTTTTGTGAAAAATGTGATGTATGTTTCTTACAACTATTTTCTTATTTTAGAAGTACATATATTCAGCAATCCTCAGGAATTTTGTTATAGCAAAATATTAAATAATGAACGAATAACAGCCATTCTCGCGGAAGCTGTTTTTATAATGGCGCTGCGCGGTGAGCACAATTTCTCCGAGCCGGATCATCTGAAATGGGAAAGCGAAGAAGATTCTGTATTATATACGAGTTTATCTCGTTCGTGAACGATTTGAAAGAGAAAAAATATGATTTCAGACAAAATGGCGGCCGTTTAACGAAAAATCATGATTTTTCGATGTCTGAATTGTTCGTTTTTCGTAAATTAAAAATCGAGTTTGCATCAAAAACAAAAATCCTTCGTTCACGAACTAGATAAACTCATATACTAACAGAATCTTCTTCACTTTTCGATTTCAGATGACCCCGCTTGGAGAAATTGTGCTTACCGCTAAAAAAAATAGCTTCCGGGAGAGTGGCTGTTATTCGTTCACTTTTTAATATTTTCCTATAACAAAATTACTGAGAGTGACAAGCAAATATTTGTAAAAAATATACTTTAGATTTTCCACAAAAAATTCCTGAAAATCACGTTTTTTCTCGCCTGCCAACTAGGCACGACCCCTTAATAGTCGCTCGTTGGTCGATGAAATCGACGACGATATTCGATGAAACTACGCTATGCCTACCTCAGCTGAAAATGTCCCAGCGGGTTGTGATTCAAATTCAAGGTTTGCAGATTGGCCAAGCGACGAGTTTGCGGTGGCAGTGTCTCCAATTTATTGTTACCAAGATCCAGGAACAGCAAATCGGTCAAATGAATGAACAGTGCATTGGGAATCGTGTCGATGCTGAAAGTAGACCACCACGTTATCTCGCGAATCACGAGTTTCGCTAGCCCGATGTTAACGCGCGCGCGCGCGCGTGATACACACTAATTGTGGCTTAAATTCAGATTCAACAAAGAACGAGCTCGTTCCAGTCCTTCTGGTACTTCCTTCAAGTTATTGTGGCTCAAATCCAAAGTGGTTAATTCTTCCAAGTGAAACAGTTCCGCCGGAATACCATTCGATTTGATATTATTACGTCTGATGTTTAACGTTCTTAAGCAACCGAGTTCCGTTAGTTCTCCGTACAAGCGTTCCAGTTTATTTTTAACCAACGAAAGATGTTCCTGTTTCAAAATCGAAAAAGACTATATAAATGCTTATCGAACCGAGCTTGGATCGCGTACTATATTTTTTCTCCTTTGTTGGGAACTTGTACGAGCGCTGCAAGACAAGATGAGAAATAGAAATAATAATGAAACTTGAAAAGATTTTACCAGCTTCAACAGTTTGCCCATTTCTTCCGGAATCTCTGACAGGTTGGTCTTATCCAACTTGAGCCACTGTATCCCAGTCATGAGACGAACGGATTCTGGAAATTTACCACCCTGCAAGGAGAGTTGGGAGAAGTAGCTATTTGCTAACGGTCTACATTTTATAAGAAAACACGATACTCACTCCAAAATCATTGCTGGTAAAGTCTACCCCACGTACGAACGGTAACACTCCTGTATTTGCCATCTTGTTGGCGATTCAAATAGAGATACGTACGATATACTTGATCGATGCTCGTACAATCACCCGTAACGCGTTCAAGTACGTCAACATCTATGTTTATAGATATACTCGGGCACGCAGAATTGCCACAGAAATGATCCCCTTCGTTCCGAGAGTGTGTTTCTTGATTCGGTGCGACTGCGATCGATCGGATCGCGGGTCGGATCGCAAAGCAAACAACCGCGGCCAGAAACAGCTTCTTCGCCACGTTGTTCAGTCACACGTCTCTGCTGATTGTCATCCGCAGCTGGATTTTTAATACGCTATCCCATTAAGAATAAAAAAGGGTTCAGCCCATAGACAGTCGTATTAAGAGACGCGAAAACGTTTTTCGTACATATAACCCTCGGTGGTATGCATTCACATAAGAGTAAGTATGTACCGGTAAGTACTTGGCACAACGTTCGACTATATCCACTCCACTTGTTCGTAGGAATGCAAATTATATTCGCCAACTTGGCGACGACGACTCGTACTGACTCGTACAGCATACACTCAGTGTTACGCTCATAAAGTAAGAGTAAGGAGACTTATCTCTATATCCCAGACAGGAAAAAGTTGGTCACGAAAAATGTTCCGTACGTTGCGATGTTCGCCAAATAGAATAACTTGGACCATTTCGTCGCCATCTTGAATATCCATATATGCCTAATAGTATACATTATGTGCAGTGCGTTCCGCTACAAAGGCTGTTTCAATTGGTTTCAATTCACGCAATATGCGCATGGACCGCGGCGCAGTCGCTGCGCGCATTCATAAAACACTGATTTGTATATAGGGTGTGTTTCAATTGGCGCATACTGCGCATGAAATTGGTGACATCGTACGATTCCCTAGAATTTCTCTCACTTGCCACCGATACGATGCCACCAATTTCATGCGCAGTATGCGTGAATTGAAACAAACCCATAGTATATACAGAGCAGTGGTGTGGACTGTGGAATCAGTGATAAATTAATATGGGACGGGTTTTCTCGAGTATGCGCGGCGATTTTAGCATCAGTATAGTACAAGTTTCGATAAAATGGGATACCTTGATCACCCTGCTGCTTTCCCGCCAATAACACTACACCTATTAGTTGCGCCCCAACATAGATACGGTACTGCAAACGCCGCGCATGCGCGAGAAAAACCGGCCCATATCTCGTCACTGCTCCGTAGGACTCGCGACAACTGGCGAGTCGCGTGCTCGCGATTCCTTCCGTTTTCTTCCTATGCTCGTCCCCCGGTTCGTCCACCCACGTTCCACGCAACAACTTGACAACCTTGAACTTTCGGCTTGCGTAAATCAGAAAGAGAGCACAGTGCGTGGTAGGTAGTTGAGTTGGAGAGAGACTTGACGGGAATGTTACACGTGATTGGGTTAGGTCTTGGTGATGCAACGGACGTCACTGTGAAGGGACTTGAAATCATTCGGAAATGTGATCGCGTTTATTTAGAATCGTACACGTCTCTGTTGTCCGTTGACTCGAAAGATTTGGTAAGTAGACAAAAAAATAATTAGACACAGGGTAGTACTTTTTACATATGTATATATACGAAAATTCCTGGAATGCGCGTGCCGTGTGTGTTGCCCGCGTTAAACGTTACTTGTGTCATCGTTACTTGTGTACACATACTGCGAAACGCCACGATATTACCCGATACTTTACTTTGTCGTATCGCGTATATATAATTCTCTCGTGCGTGAGACAGGAATAGCGTGTTATCGTTTATCATCGAATTAGGAACAATTCTACGGACGTACGATACTCGAGGCCGACAGAGAACTAGTCGAGAGCAATGCTGACGAGATTTTGCCGAAAAATCATCAAGAGAACGTTGCATTCCTGGTGATCGGTGACCCGTTTGGTGCTACGACACACTCGGACTTGATACTGCGTGCCCGAAAGAGGGATGTAAAGGTGCGAAGAACGGTTGTGAAACCGGTTTGGGAAAGGCGATCCAAGGCGATCCAAGGCGATCCAAGGCGATTATCGATTAATGCGAGCATTACTGTTTTTTTATTTTTGTTTAGGTCAAGGTCATTCACAATGCCTCTGTCTTAACTGCGATCGGTTGTTGCGGTCTACAATTGTATCGTTTCGGAGAAACAGTTTCCATTCCGTATTGGAGCGAAAATTGGCGACCCGAGAGCTTTTTTGAAAAAGTTGTTTTCAACAGACAAAGGGATTTGCACACGCTTTGCTTGTTGGACATCAAAGTGAAGGAACCTACCCCGGAGAGTATAACTAGAAAGAAGAAGGAGTATATGCCACCACGATTTATGACCGTTTCGGAGGCTGTCGCGCAACTGGCCGAGGTAATAAAGGGAAAAGCTGGAGAGCCTAAAGTAGAATCAGGTGAGAAAAGAAGAGAATCTGATTTCGTGGTTGGCGTAGAAAGTAACGCATCAACGAGTTGATTCTGTGTTTTTAGCCCTTGACGAATGTAGTATCGTCGTTGGTTTAGCCCGGATAGGATGGGACGATGAGCGTATCGTTGCCTGTTCCCTTCGAGAGATGGCCTCCGTTGATCTTGGCCCTCCTCTTCATTGTATGATTATCCCTGCGAAAAAGTTGCACCCCCTTGAATCGGAATTTCTCACTGGATATGCGTCAAGTGAAAAGATGATCGACGATACGGCGCAACATGAAAGCGAGCGGCATAAAAATAAAAATGGTTCGTCGTAGAGAGTGTGTCGTGTTTGTTCGTTCCCTCGCCTCGTCACATTCCTGCGAATCATTCCTTTCCGTCTTGCGCCTACCGGATCAAACTCGCGCGCGCGAAATATCCATCGTGTCCGAGGCACCGACGGTCCCAGAACTTTCGAGCCATCGAGTAAATCGTACTCGTGCTATTTCACACGATCGCTTGTACAACCGAATCACCAAACACGTCTCGCCCATCTCGTCACCTGAACGACGATGGCTTATATTGTATATTTTACAGTGAGGTGTAAAAGCGACGCGAGGCGAGGCTTTTCACCCTAACCAGAGATGGGTAAAAAATTATTTCAAATAAAAAATTGATTTCGAATAGAAGGGAAAAATTTTATTCGAGAGTCGTCGAATAAAATTAACTTTGGGTTATTTTTATTCGAAGCGCCTCGAATCACTTTATCGTTCGACGGGAATTCATTTTAAGCTTCGAATGATTTTCTCAGTTTCATTCGTATTTTTATTCGAAATTACTCCGAGTACGAATAATTTTATTTTGGGCGAGCCTCGAGAGCCTTTGATCGAAGCCGCCGGCTTCTCGAGCCGAGCGACATTGTTGTAGTACTTATCGTTCACCCGTATACACAAACTGCAGCGCGCAGTTGCTCGGCGATGTGGTGTCGTCGATTATACAGAAACGGAATTTCTTTATTTCTCGTCGTATCAATATGAAAGTGACACCAATGGATTCCGTGCATTCTCCCGATTAAATTGACAGAAAAATTATTCAAATCGGACTTTTAGTTTTAACGAAACGGGCTTTCAATCCTGCAAATTAATTTTATGCCTAATAGAAAAATGTGTGTCGTATTTTTGAAAATACAGTTTAACAACATTTAATTTTCCAATATTTCTTAGCGTTTGGACAATACATTTTCGCATCTTCGAGGGCTAGTCCCCTTATCGCATCCGAACCCTGAATTAACGATATTAGGCGTAAAATGAATTTGCAGGATTGAAAGCCCGTTTCGTTAAAAGTAAAGGTCCGATTTGAATAATTTTTTTGTCAATTTAATCGGGAGAATGCAAGGA
Source organism: Andrena camellia (assembly GCA_029448645.1). Classification (NCBI taxonomy): domain Eukaryota; kingdom Metazoa; phylum Arthropoda; class Insecta; order Hymenoptera; family Andrenidae; genus Andrena; species Andrena camellia. The sequence goes on along the minus strand of CM055679.1, from coordinate 47,193,900 downwards.
ATGGATTGGTGTCACTTTCATACTGATACGACGAGAAATAAAGAAATTCCGTTTCTGTATAATCGACGACACCACATCGCCGAGCAACTGCGCGCTGCAGTTTGTGTATACGGGTGAACGATAAGTACTGCAATGTCGCTGGGCTCGAGAAGCCGGCGGCTTCGATCAAAGGCTCTCGAGGCTCGCCCAAAATAAAATTATTCGAACTCGGAGTAACTTTCGAATAAAAATACGAATGAAACTGAGAAAATCATTCGAAGCTTAAAACGAATTCCCGTCGAACGACAAAGTGATTCGAGGCGCTTCGAATAAAAATAAAGTCTCTTTTATTTGAATAATTTTTTATTTAAATAACATGCCCATCTCTGACCCTAATCGAGATGTAATTTTGTCAGAAATATTTTGACACTGTGAAATTGGAAAATATTTGAATGTTGAAAGGAAAGAAATGGGTAAGGCTCTGTCAGCCAGGGGTACCTACTTGTGCACACTGCACATACACATAAGCAGCGATCGATTCGATGAGAATGTTTGCGGGTTCGTTTCGCGTCAAGGTTACCGTCGCGGTTCGCTTTGATTCGTAAACGCAAAGGTTCAACGTTCACCTCATTCTGCGGAAAGAATCGCGACGTACCCGTTGTAAAGGCTTTTGCCGCGGGAAAAGCGAGGACAGGGATTATCGCGGAGCTGGTGAAACTGTGCGTGAACTGTGAATACCTACGTGTGTAACAATGTGAATCTGAAACGTTGGGTCGATTTCGTGCATGCGGAGGTATATATCCATGTACAGAAACGTGTATCTATGTACATTCCCTAAATATTACGTACACACATGCGAAGGTGTATTTAAAGATCGATGAATTGTTGCTTGTACGGTTCCCATTCCGCGTGAATTCGTTGGAGCGGGTATGGCTACATCGGAAAGAGAATTTATATTCGCTCCTCGGATACCTCGTGGCTTAGGTTCCGCGGTGGAAGGACTTGCGAGGGAAATTCTGCGACACCGTCCTCAAGATATTTACGGGTTCGCGGCGCATCATTTCGAGGAATTGGTGAAATTGAGGGAAAAGGTACGGGATGCCGGCGCCGGTATCGTTTCGACAAGAACGCGCGACTGTGATTCGCCGACGCGCAATGGACAACAAGATCGTATCCTCGACTGGGATCACTCTCGGACTCGTAAAATCGTAGATTTTATCGAAGAAAAGGCCATACCGGCGGCGGCGGCGGCGGCGGCGGCGGCGGCGGCGACAGTGTCGAAACTTGAGAAAAGGAGAAAAGAAGCGACAAGAACGTATAGGAGGAGCGGTTGGTCGATAAATCAGACTGTCGTGGTGTTGAAAAGGCACGAGTATTCGAGTGTCGATAAAACGGAAAAACTCGATACTAATAGACAATACCCCGGGGAATGTACACCGCGATCTTTAAGAAAAATGACGCGCGGTCAATTTGTCCTCCGGTCTTTGTCCGCTGGAGATGTACCGGCGAAAACAACTATCGAATGCCAACTGAAAGACAATCGAGAGAAATTCTGCAGCTGTGTCTCGGGTAAATATAGTACAACTGATACGACTGCGGGAGCAGGAGAAGTCAAGAGCAAAGGCAAAGGCGGAGAAAACTCATTGAAACGACAGTCGAGTGCCGATGAGATTGAAAGGAGGTGCTGCTCGTCCGTAGATGGAAGTAAACACTATCGGTACGTGACCGATTCAAGAAAAACTCGTTCCGCGACAAATGGTAGATGGAAGAGAAATGGGACGACCACCGATGATACCGAACAAGGATTTCGACACGCGGAAAAGGCTGTTGTTCAACGGCTAAACTTGAAAGCGGGTCAAGAGGAGGAGGAGGAAGAATCAAAGATCATCACCGACGAGCTGGGACCAACAACGCTCGATTGTGAATCGCGGTCTGATGCTTTTCAGGACCCGAACCACGGGTCAAGAACCGTGAATGGAAAAATCACCGAGAACCCGTCGTTGTCGATCGTCCTTCCATCGGTGGTAGTTGCAAGACCATCGTCGTCGGTCAACAACAACAACAACAACAACAACAACAACTCTAACGGGCACGGGCACGACGGGTACTCGAAGAATGGCTCGCGAAACCACGTGTACCACGGCTCTAGAGAGGAAAACAGCCATAGCAACGATCTGATTTTACCACCAATTTCGAGCGACGTATCGAAGCTGATTAAGAAAGAAAATACCTTAACGTTACTACCATATTTACATACTACGAGCACGTCCAAGGCAACGGAAGTTGAGGCTGGCCAGAAAGCTGATGCGCTTCTGGAAACGCGTAACCCGGAAGCTGTGAATGTTGATCCGAGGTATGCAAAGCTGGAGCATACCTCGTGTAAACATGAAACCGACGATATTTCTGCCCTCGCGCCGACCGACGAAAGGGATGTTTTCGAAGAATTAGAAATGGCGCCGCATTTAAACTTGCCGGAAACAGACGTCGATGAAAGTTTCAAGGACAGTTTAAATGTCACGCCTGATTCGATCGAACTCGATCAGAGACCCGACTCGTTGGAACAGCTGAAAGCGAAGAATTCGCCTATTCGGATGCAGGTCGATGATAACGATGCAGAGGAACGAAAGGGAAAAGAGCTAGAGTGTCGGCGGCAATCGAGCGAACTGAAAAATAAGTTGATTGAGATAGAAAGAGTGGAGAAAAGCATCGAGAATGCGCTGGTTTCCTCCGGATCCGGATTGCCGCCTACTACGTCTTTGCGCAGTTTCGAAGCGGGAGAATCGAGCAGTTTACTCGGAAACGAAACGATCCTCTTCTGTACGGGCACGAGAAAGCAAGCGAATTCGGAACAAGATGCACGGACGATAAACGATTCTTCTCAGCATGCCAAGTTGAACGAAGGCCAAGGTACGGATGTTGTCGATCGGCCGAACGTCCGAGCAGGAACATTTCATAAACCGTCCAAGGGAATCGATCTTTCCTGTTACGTTCTTACGGAAGGTTCTCCCTGTGAAATACCAGAATCGGTAACCACCGTAATTATATCGGACAAGATACTACAGGGTGGCGATGCTGCTTTGAAATCCGATCGGGGAGCAATCGAGAATGATGACGATGACGATGACGACGACGACGACGATGTTGCCTCGAAACCAAGGACTTTACTCTGGAATCGGGAGATGCGGCAAGAGCTGGAAAAAGAGGGAGAATTTCCCTTCCCTAAAGGTAATCCCTTCGGAGAATATGTGTGCCCAGGAGCTGGCATTGGATATTCGACGAGCGTCGACCTTGATTTTCTAGGCGGCAAGCAAAATCTTGGCAATATTAAAGAAGAAGAGGAAAATGAGAAGCAAGTGTCGGTATTAGCCGCTGATGTGGTCGGTGGTCACGTCGATTCCTGTCCCTCGGAAAAGATATCATCGGTGCATCGGACCGAAAGCGACTCGGTACGTACAGATTCAGAACCGCTTAGTACGGGTGAAAACATAAGAGCCGACGAGGGTGTCGATACGTCAAGCATTATATGCTCGAAGGAGCACGAAGAAGCATCGGCGCTCAACGATCGCTTCCGCGATTCTTCCACCTCCTCCCCCTCCCCCTCCTCCTCCTCTTTGTTCGATGCAACCGGACCGCCGTACGTTCCCGAGTTGAACTTGGATTCTCTCCGAGACGCAACGATTGTATCCTCTTTTGAAAGGAGCGACTCGAGAAATCATCCACATAAATCTGACAAGGAAAACAACGACGACGACGACGACGACGACGACATTACTATTCATGAAGATGGACAAACTTTGTCCTCGATCGACACTCTATCGTCGGGGAAAAAAGCGATCGTCGACCAACCCTTGCCCTCGAACAGCCAACTCCTTCTCGATGTAGAAGAGCTTTGCAACGTTCGCGAACAAGGACGATTAATCAAGATCGAAAATGAGATTGGCCAATGTTGCGATAAAATCGGGGGTCAGGATTCTCCGAGTACGGAGGAAGAAATAGCAAGAGAATTGATAGAAAATTTGACCCTCGAGGCGCCACCTCCGCAGCCGCCGCCGCCGATACTTGGAGAAAATGCGGCTTTTCTTTCAATTGAATATCATCCTGTTGTTTGCGAAATACCATCACCGGTAACGATTGGATCTGTAGATGTAACCTCCGCGCTTTGCCCCGAAACTCCAACAATAACGACGACGACGACGCCGACGCCGACGCCAAGTTATCAAGGAGAAAGGACGAACATGGATTTTCAAGGTGAAAGCGAAACAAGTAACGACCAATTAGAAAATGATGATTCAACTGCGAGTTTCCTTGAAACCGCTTGCGAAACTAGGTCCGAATTCGATAACACTCCTAAAGATCAAGAGCAACGTGACAAGTCAGAGACGAAAGCCAACGGTTGCCTAGAAGATACCAAAGAAATGCCGCCGGATGCGAACACTGCGACCGCGGCGGTTAGAAAAATTCAAGTCTGTAAGTACCTATTACCTATAAATAGTTGCAACGTTATAAAAACCTCGAATATTTCTCTCCTCTGTAAGGTTCTTCTTCGCCGACCGAAGCCGATGGACAACACCTGCCGAATGAGTTGTCGGCCCAAACAGGGGGAACCAGTGAGGTGAGAATATATATCTTACATTTTAATGGTTTTGCTATTTCTCTTATTATTTCTTAGTTATTTCTCTCAGGAATACCTCGGGGAATCAGCTTCCTCGAACGATCAACGCCACGAACATTTGAAAGATCGAGGACAGTGTAAAGAATTGGATGCCTCAACGACGACGACGACGACGACGACGACTAGGTGGAGCGACGTCAGGCAAACTGGAGAATTTCACGATTCTTTGCCGTTACCTCTTTTGGAAGTTCCACGAAGCGGAACATTAGCCAAGGATGTATCTGCCTTAACACGCGTGTATAAACACCGCGAACCCGATGCGCCAACTTTCGCTTTCTTTCGATCTCCTCGGGCGAGCGTTCTTTGTAGTTGTACCGTCCATCTTTCGGAAAGCCTCCGATTAATTGGCAGTGGATCGGACTGGTCTAGTCGTTGCTCAAAGCTCTCGTTCCGTGTCGTATTATCCGGTTCCGATAATGCTACCAGGGTTCCTCGTTTCTCGAGGGGAATTGTAAATTCGGCTACCGACGACGAGGGTACCACCGATGCGTCGTTGGTTCGCGAACCACTAGCGCTCGTTGATGATGAAACACCAAAATCCGTTCTCATAGAAGAAATTTTAAACAGCGACGAAGAAACTCGTGCGGAACGGCAATAGTCGATTTCGCGACAAGAAGTTTGTCTTCGCTAGCGTAGTAGGTATCGCGGAAGGGTCATCGAGCAGTTGGAAAGCTTAAGGAAAACGCATGCGCGAACGCGAGCAAGCAACGAGAGGGTTACGTATTTTGGACGAGTTACGCGATTGCCATACACAGTGTCGTACGCGGATTTCTGCGCATTCACGCTTGAGCAGTTGTTCCTTCGGAATATGTAGTAGGTACGTACCGCGTTCAGCTTTCACGTACATACCTACCTTGGACCGAGTGATTTCGTATAAATGCTAAAACAGGTGCAAGTTTTGCGAAAACAGCAGGACACCGCACACTTTCACAGGGGTAGGTATATCAAGAATAATAATAATAATTCTTGTTTGTTCACGGCCGTAAAACATATTAAGGAAAGGTCAGTGTATTTGATTAGACGAAAAGAAGGAAGGAAAAGCATTAAGTGAATTAAAACGAACGAATCGAGGAGAAAATAAGAAAACGTCGGGTTTCGCGTGATTGGTGATGATGATGATGATGATGATGATGATGCTGCTGCAGGATTGCAACAACTCCAACGCCGAGAACATGACGAAGGCGAACGTAGCAGCGACAAGAATTCAAGCCAACTTTCGGGGCTATCGAGTACGAAAGCGTTTAAAAGAATTGAATCAAGACTTGGAACTAGAATCGTCGAATACTGCTGCAGTAGTTGATGATCGTGAACGTGAACGTGAACAACGTCGGCGTCGAAAAGAACGATTGGAGGCGGGGGAGGGTGGACGATCCACGATGCCGAACGAAGAAAATGGAGCGAAAGAATCGTTGGAGGAGCAGTCGGCGACAAAAATTCAGGCTCGGGTGCGTGGATTTTTGGTACGGAAGAGGCAGCAAGTAGCTCGAGTGGCCGCGACTAGAATTCAAGCGGGTTTCCGAGGCTTTAGAACTAGAAAACTGCTGAAACAAAGCGAACCCGAATAGCCTATCCATTTTTACGTTACATAGGTACTTGGGTTTTACACAAGTGTTGATATTGTTTCATCGAGGCTCTGTGTTTCGTTAGTCGTGCGAGATGATGTGCGATCAACTTGGAAAGAGACAACCAACACACTGTAGTTTTCGGGTTGTAGGCAGCCGCCGTATTCTTCTATATTTTATCCGCCGAAAACTTGACGCATGATCCGTGCGTGATGTGATCTCTTCGCAGCGAATGCATCCATAATTATCGAGGAACAATCGAAATAGCATCAGTGGCGGCGGCGGCGGCGGCGGTACATCTACCGCGGCGATGTTGGCAACGACATTGACACTGCGTGCGCGAAAATACATACATACATACATACGTAAGTATGTAGGTATAACGTCGAGCGACCAGTTTGTTTTTAACCGTCCAACAACCAAGTCTCAACCACAAGAGCTCGCAACGTGCAGATATAGGTACATGTTTCTTTACATTTCCAACGGAAAACATTCCACCGAGACTGTTCCCTTCGATATTTGTGCCGTGTCTTCTGTGCGAAATCTCGAATTATTAGGTATTTGTGCGTGTACATGCCCTTTGGACAAAGTAGAATTTTAGGATCTGAGCATAGATATGTACCTATAAAAAGAATAACAGCGGGAGGAGTAGAGGAACGGAGGAGGAGGAGAAGAAGACATCAATGGATAAGAGCTTTTGGTAACCGAATCGAATCGAATCGAATCTCTTGATTCGTTTTTATTTACGAAAATACAGGGTATGCGCTAATGTTGAGTTTCGACGGTGTATAAATACACTTTTCGGTTCCGAAGCGTCCAATGTAAAGAGAAATGTTTGCCAAATTTAATCTTTCGCTACAACCCGTTTACGGTACCTACGTATCGACTTGACAATTTCACGTTCAAATAATCACAACGAACGCACTAGAGGTTTAATCCCATCTTTTTCCCCTCGGTTTCGTTGTGTCGAGCGAAACAAGTTTATCGAATTCAATGGAATCTATATACATGTAATTCAATTTGTAGCTGGTAAAACGTACATAAATAAATGTGTTGGTTGAAAAAAAAAATTGAAATCTGACAATAGAAATAAAAGTATTCGCAATCTCTCTCTCTCCTCCCTCTCCTCTGAGAAGTGCGCGCAATCTCGCATTCGCTCGCTCGCTGGTTCTCGTCTCGTCTCGTTGCCTCGATCGTTCCACACTTGTGTGTTGTTCCACGTTGAACCACTGCCCGCCGCTCTATCCCCGATCGCGCGAGTAGGTACGTACAGGTGAGAAGCATGTAAGTATGTAGGTATGTACAAAACAGATTCCGTTGAATCGTAACTTTCGATCCGTATTGTAATTATCTTTGTATTAAGTACATTGCGCGCTCTAACTTGATAATCCTCGCGAAATAAAATTGTCCAGCTTTCGGTCTTGATAAAGAAAAGGCGCTATTTTAATGGTTCGCTTCGACAATCGGCAGGAACAAGTTTACGAGTTTTACTTGGTAATCGGAATGTATCGTTCGAGGGTATTGAGGAAACCAGATTTCGAGATGCCGGGCAAACATGGCTTCTTCATGGTACAGTTAAGCTTATTTGTGCTACATCCATCGCATCTATTACAATTGCAAAACATACCATCGCCGCAAACACCCCAAGCGTCCGCGTGCCCTCCGCATAACTGGTTAGGACCCTGCGAAAAGAAGCGTAGCTTTCATTGCCAGCGGGAAAGTTGAAGAATTTGAAATAAAAATTACCGAAAGTTAGGTACTTGTATTTGAAAATTATTTGAAGCTGAAATAACTCTGGGAGTAGAGATACATATGGAGGATATCTCTATCCTGCTGCTTGAAATAATTTTCAAATACAAATAACTCTGAGTTATTTTATTCGAAATGAATTTTTTGCCCGTAACTCACCTTTGCGCACACTCGGCCGCAATGGGGCAACGTTACAACGCCGAATTCGCATTTGTTACAAGTATCCCCGCAGCTCGAGCAGGACCCCCCTCCAGGTCTCCCTACTGGCCTTTGTCTAATGGATGGATACCCGAAACACTTGTCGAACCTAATCAAACGAGATCATATCCATTATTCGAGTAGTAGTAGGAGGTATTGTAGGTACCTATAGGCAACTGTAGGTAGGTATAGGTGGAATTTATCAAACAGTTGTTGCGTGTTTGCAATTCCAAGTTCGCATAGGTACCATGCATGTACATATTAGGTAGGTACACGAATTACATCCAACACCCCGTGTTGGCTCGCGCGACGCGTGATTCCCAACATGAATCACCGTTTTACGATAATTATCGGCGTTTCGATGTAATCGCGATGAATGGAAAGCTTGATCGGTCGTGCAAAAGTCGAGTGTAGAATGTGAAATTCTTACAGAAGCACAACGGTCAGCAGTAGGGCTATGCAGACAGTCTGGATGGCCGGCATTTCGTTTTGTGAATCTGAAACAAAATTTCAACGGAATCAGTCGGACTAACTGGAAAACCATGTGCCCGCTATCGCGACGCGAATGGATCGGATGTACCTACTTATGCCGGGTTTACACCAAGGCGAACACGAACAGAATACAGCGTACGAACGTTCCCGAAGATGTTCGCGTCGGTAGGAACGCAGCGGACGAACATTTCTGACGATACCTGGCGATCCGCATCCCTTGCCATTGTGGCACTGCTCGTAAACAGGCGACCCTCTAGGACCATCCGCCGGCAGGTACTCCACAGAAATAGTATGCGTGACAAGCTCGAATAAAATGTTTATATTTTTTGTTTCAGCATAATGACATTATTTCCCACGTATGGGTGAGATTTTTCTAATAAAAATGAAACCAAACCCGACGCAATTCAGACAAGTTTCAGTTCTGCTTATAATATATAATGGCTTTAAAATATCAATATTTTTAATACTAGTCAATAACAGATTTGCTTGAAAAAGAAGATAAAATTTTTGTTAGGAATCCCATCTCAACAGAGATACATATGAAATATTTCTAAGTTGCGAGATTTGTAAATATCTATGTGTCCTATGTACATGTACGTATGTGTGTATTGTATAATGTTTGTATATTTTATATGTTTGTATTTTGTGTATCCATCTTTGTGTAGTGTTGTATATGTTTTTAAATATATGCATATCTATACAGTATATGTATAGTTCTAAACGCACATATAACTCGTTCATACTTTCTCCTTATTTCCTAGTAAGTAATATCCTACAGCTTTAAACACGAATCACCTCCAAACAAAATTTGTACCTTCTTTTTCAAGCAAATCTGTTATTGACTAGTATTAAAAATATTGATATTTTAAAGCCATTATATATTATAAGCAGAACTGAAACTTGTCTGAATTGCGTCGGGTTTGGTTTCATTTTTATTAGAAAAATCTCACCCATACGTTGGAAATATTCTCATTATGCTGAAACAAAAAATATAAACATTTTATTCGAGCTTGTCACGCATACTATTTCTGTGGAGTACCTGCCGGCGGATGGTCCTAGAGGGTCGCCTGTTTACGAGCAGTGGCACAATGGCAAGGGATAGGGATAGCAAGGCCCAAGTTTCAGGAATTTGGGCATTCGGACGATTTCACGGCTATTAGTAGGGTGAAATGTTAGCGAACACTGCTATTTCGCGTTTACACCGAGGCGAACAGCGTGTTAGCGAACATGTTCGCGAGAAAAGACGGAAACGTTTTTGTTCGTGTTCGCCTTGGTGTAAATCCGGCATTAGGTATCGTTTTTCGCGCGGTCGCGCATTTCCGTGCGCGGAACGTGGCTGGCATGTACTCTGGGTATTACCTCTACATAGATTTCCCGACGGAATCCCCGAAAACCTCTCTGTTTCCTCGCGGGCCAACTAATATAATATAACGAGCGTAACTCTTATGTCCATCTATGTCTGTTGCTGGTTAGGGTCGGCTGGTTTCTATTCGATGCCATATACCTAATACGAATATTTCTGCAGAATTTACACCGAGGTGAGAATTAATACGATGGCAATCTCGGCCGGACCACCGCCAGACCGTATTGTTCAAGTGTAATTCCGTTTTCAACTAGATCGGAGGGAATTGAAACGGGGAGTGGATGCTTTAAAGATATGTATCTCTGTCTCTTCTACTCGTCTATTTTCCGGCGTAGTACATACTCCTAGAAGACGCGAAACAGAAAATACGAGGAAAGCACGGCCACGGCGGTGTTTGCATGGAATATCGATTTCACGATGTCTTCAACGGTTCCGAGGGCAAAGACTGCTGCCAAGTAATTTATCGATAGCCGAAGCGCAGAGACAATTTTCCTCTTGCTCTTCGACCTTTCGTCGCTTCATCGCGCACGAACCGCCTTTACCGCCTTAACGCTGTTTTACCATATCGGCTACCGACGCGGCGCCAACTGCTTCGTATTAATCGTAAGTATGTATTTCATGCGAAACATGTTACACTCTGTGCGTGCATACCTACGCGTAAATAATATAATCATACACATATATCTCGTTGTTGGTTGCTTACAAGTAAACATTCACTTAAGTATAGGCAATGGAGTTTCCCGATTTGGGAAATTATATATATATATATATATATATATTTTTTTAAACAACTCTTAGTAACTAAGAAATCCTCTTAAATATGATGTTATTTTTTATGTAAAAAAATTTCCTAACGTAGTTCTCTTAATAAAAAATCGGTTTTTTTTTCAAGATAACTCGCAACGGAAAGGCCGGAGAATTTTTTAAATAGACGACGTCAAAGTTAACGTGGATTTTGAAGTAAATTGCTGCGAGGAATCCGAAAAAATATTTAAAAAATTCTTCGGAGGAACTGATTTTTTATTAAGAGAACTACCTTGGGAATTTTTTTTACACAAACAATAACGTCATATTCGGATTCAGCACCACAAAAAAAAACATACAGATGCCAGCCAGTTTTAGCCAATTAGGTATTCTTAAATAACAGGATTTTGCCGTTCTTCGCACACGCCTTCAGGCTATATTCAATGTTATTGATAACGCCGGTAAAATAGGTCCATTGCAGATATAATTTTCTTACTTTAAAAATATATGTTCCAAATCGGAAAACTCGATTCCCTATAAGCGAATGAATGTTTACTCGTTGATACTCGAGTATTGTTGATTGTTGGTACGACTCGTGAGCATCTATTGTACGCATGTGTAGTACCTACGCGCGCACCAATTTGTCGACGACATACCTACTACGCCGTAGTATGTAGGTACTAACGGACATGTTCTCTCTGAAAAAGAAAAAAAAAACTGGAATGTTTATCGACGAGATGTTGCGTAGGGCCGTGCGAGCCAATTGCGAGCTTCACGGTCAAGCCCGACGGAGCGGGACATCCCCTCTGTGTTCTGTATAGGTACATATATGTACTAAGATTCTCTTTCGGCATTCCCTCCTTTCTGTATTTCCACTACCACTTGCATATCTACTAAGTAGTACCTGTATCCCATGTACGTGTCTACTACCTATATCTTTCAGCTATTTGTCTGTCTCATTTTCGTTCTCTCTAATGTCTTGTTCCCAACACTTGCAATGTCATTTGCTTACCATGTACATGCGTGCACCTATACGCGTAGGTAGAAAAGGGGTGTAAACATGTCCACGATAGCGAGCATCCTACTACAGGTCATCCAACATTTGTACATGTATTTGCTCGTAATCAGAGAAATCGGCTCGGCTCTGTATAATCGAACGTGCGCGTAACGGGTAAATACGCGAATCAAATTAGATAATCGATCGATGCAATCGGATAAACGTAGTCGCGAGAGCAACGGCCGTACACCAGGCAGATTTAGCGATTGTAGTCTGTTGGCTGTATTCTGAGAAAGTGTAAAACCTTGCTACGACGATACGAGGGAAATGACAATAACATGCCAACCCCGAGACTGCGATGAAACGTAATGTATACTTTAAGGGATTTTTGCATATCTACCGCAGCCAAAAATGTACGAGCCTGCACATGAGATCGCATTTTTTTTCCAAAAAGGTGAACATAAAATCTCGAAAATCGCTCCAACGATTTGAACGAGAGCTGCAGAAAACTATTCCCCACAATGATAAATTCTGAAAGAGAGATAACAAATATTTTTCCCACGAAAAACCGATAAAATCATATACATCGACATAAAAATTCTTATTAATTTGTTTATCAAAATTTTGCTCCCGACACAAGACGGGGACTGCCTTACAGATTAGGTATAAAAATGCCTTGCATCGCGCACACGCTCTCACACGCTTGTACTTATAACTTTTTTCCCTCCAAATATATTTAAAATTTTCTTCTTGTGCATTAAAGTCAACGAAATGACGATTAAGAATTAAAATAAAAATTAACTCTATATTCATTCGTTACTTCGGAGTATGCGTTTGAACAATGGCCTGATTTCGAGCTGTTGAGGGTTACCTACCCCCTTAGGAAATTTATCAGAGTCTGTTTACCGAAGCGATACCTGTTGTGTAAACGTTATCCTACCTTGTCCCCACCTTCCACCGCCATACTATATTTTATTTCTTTAATTCCACCCTCTGCCTAACGAATCCAACACTTGAGCATCAAAACATCTTTTTATAGGTACCTACATATACATATTTGTAACATCAACTGCCCTTTCGGGAAATCATACGAGGGAAAATGAAAGTTTCGGGCAGAGTAGGTTGTATCTCTAATCGCTCCCTGCCTTTTTTATTCTTATGCTCTTTTAATACCATGTACTTACCGACGTGTACAAGTTAATGTACCTATATACGACATACAACCGCTTCGTTCAAAGTTCCATTGTAATTCTCTAAAAAGTCTATTCGGATTGTCAAGTGGATACAATTCAGCACTTACGGTACAATTTCATGCACTGGAATTCTTTGGTTCTTGTCTAAAGTGTAATAAAGTGTACACTGCCCTATTGAATTTTAGTTTTACCACAATAGGTAATAGTTAACCGCTAGGAAATCCAAGGAAATTTCTTGTCCCCCCGCGAAGCGTGAAGATGGTAACACTACTTAGGTATACCTAATTCGTTGGCCCACCCTTTTCTCATTCTTCTCCTTTCGCACGTGCAAAGGGAATTGAGTGGGTAAGAAAATAGGTAAATATGTACCTATGTAACGGAATCGGATAACCGTTGTAGAAGCATACGATGCACTCGGTACTGCTCGCCCTAAGCGGATGTTCCGAATACACAGTATGTTATACAGTCTCTAATACTGTCGATTCCAACACAGAACCGCGACACGAATGAGCAAAGGCGGAGAGACGTTAAATGTGCCATCGAGGCCAAGTGCGCTTTGCTTTATAGGGGCGCGAAGAAAGGGAAGCAGAGAGAGAGAGAGAGAGAGAGAGAGAAATGACAAAAGAGAGATCGCGCGCTCATTTGTTCATTCACCCGTGTCATCGTTCCTCCCCAAGAGATGATCCCCCTCCCCCTTCTTCTCTTCCACCCCTAAATCATCACGTGCCTGTAGACACGTCTGCTCCTATTTGCATGGATTTTCTTAACGGACGTCTACACACATTAATATGTAAATCTCTCGTTACGAAAAAGGGGGATCATCATTCATTGGCGCGTTGCTTTCGCTTGCTCGAATCGCGTTGCCAAGTATACGTTCGTTATTGATGTCGAACGTATTTAAAGTAGAGAACTGCACTTTATACTATTTGTATTGGAGAGAGAGGGAGGGAGAGAGAGAGAGAGATTCATTTTATCGTACAAGTACAACTATTTGAATTTACCAATTGCGACCAACGGAGATGGAGCGGAATTATTAATGTTTTCTATCCAATTGGCTCGGTGGTTCTTTTGTAAAGGTGCTACCAAGATGATCTGTCGACGTTTAAGCAGATTTCTGACACAATGTTACAAGCTAATCGACCAGCTGGAGACCCTATTTCTTCGGATGAAGAATATTTCCACGATGGCCAACCAAATTATATTTCTAATGCTAGCCGATCGAGTGCTTATAGCGGAACCTAAAATGACGTGTCTTTACACCTTGATGTTTTACAACGTTATTACTTACTGTGTCAGCTACATTAAGGAATTAATCGAAAAGGAAGATTGGTCACCGTACGTCACTCTCACAGATACATCCAAGATTAGACACTTGGCCATGTCTGCTACCAAGATAGTCCTCGAATGGACCAAAGCTGTCACCTTTGCCGTAACGTTAACGTTTACGCTTCTAGTATTCGCTTTGGAGCAGAGCCTTAAGCAATACAAGTAAGTAGTTGTATACCTACCTCCTATGCAACGGCGAATCGACTTTCACCATAAAAGAACAGAATCCGAGAGTCAAAAGGATTCGCGATGTGTATAATAAAATTCTCGTTAATTAATGTTATAGACCTTCGACGTTCTACACCGTAATAACATGGATCTATTATTCGGCCACGGAGAAAGTATTCGCCGAGATGTTTCCGTCCATGTTGAAGTTGATGGAATTGGAGGCTTTGGAAAATATCGAGGACCTTTATGCTCCGGTAATATTAACATCGTTCACCATTGGCATCTCGGCTCTATTCGCCTTGATACTTTTACCGGTTGCATCTTGGAGATTTCTCTTTGTCGCTTGCTATTTGAACGTTTACATGAGACTGAAGGACCTCGTGCAAAAGTCTGCTGCCACGTTACAACGTGAACGTGAAATATTAAATCGCTATAGAAAAGCAACGCGTAAAGAGATTGAAAGATTCGATGACGTTTGCGCCGTTTGTCTTTGTTATATGACCAAGGCAAGAGTAACGCCTTGTCGTCATCTTTTCCATGCGGACTGTTTACGCCAATGCCTGAACAAGACCAGCGACACTTGCCCTATGTGCAAAACGCAACTGAAATTCCAATGTTAATCCGTATGGACATGGCGGTAACGTGTCACATCGTATGTATTCACTTTGTTGCCCAAACGACGTTCATCGTATCGACGCGACGGTAAAATTTATCCATCGTTCGATAAAACTTTTACTACGCGAGCGCACTTTTTCTACCCCGACGCGAAATATACTATTATCGTCCGACTCCGAATTTAACGTATGCATCGAGTTGAATCGAATTCGTGTTGGACAAGTGAAACGAGTGAGGTGTACTTTATTCGTAATCAACCACGAAATCGTACATTCTTCTGTCGAGCGAGAATGTTACCAGAAAAAAATAGTTCTGAATTGTCGATTGTAGTAACGGTCGAGATAATAATGGGAATTGAAAGTTCTGCCATCGGACTGATAACAGACATGTCCCATAAAACTCTACTTTCGATTGCGTTCGGCCATCGTTTATTTCGAATACATGTATCGGGTCCATCTAATCGGTCGTCGTTGTACACGCGCGCTCGCGCTCGCGCGCGCGCACTTACGTGTCTCCCTCGTATTTAAACGTAATATCTATATATTCACCGTCGGGGCTATCGTAATTATTTATCGCTGGAGTGTGTACCGGTCCAATTGTATTATATGGCAGAATAGAGTCGTCGAACTGGGGAAATATATGTAATTTCATTCGCTAGTTGTGTATGGAAGAAAGGAACAATTGGTTTCCAATATTCGAGTTATACATACTTCTACCGCTTTCTTATAAAGCTGTATCGACGCGGCTCTTAGTTCTTTCAATGCTTTTTCTTGCGAGAGCACGATGGATTCTATAGCGCGCACGTTATTTATCCATTGTTCTTGTTTATATCTGTTCCATTCCTTTTCCAATAATGCTCTCCTTTCTGTTTCCTCCGTGGAAAGCGGCATAACCTGACGAGATAGTTCCCTAGAACATTGTTGCTCCTGCACGATGATGTTAAAAATAAAATAGCTGTAATTCTAAACGCCGCGACATACTTCTCCCGACTGATCAACTCCGGCGGTATTTCGACTTCGAACAGTGGTTTCAACTGCTTGGAATTTTTTTCCATACGACGGATTTGCTTCTCCAGTTTCTTTTTCTTCCTCTCTTCTCTAGCTCTAATGATGTTGGGATCCAGTCTCTTTTTCTTTTTAAGCGGTTCTCCTCTAAAGTATATACGATATGAGTAGATATCTCGTAGAAAGGATCCTTGCAAGAAGCGAGAGTATAAACGTTACTTACAAAAGTATGTTGGTCGCCTGGAAATATAAGGGATACGCGCATGTGGTGATATTGCGTGGACCAGTGACCGAACACGCTGATAGCCTGTATCGGCATGAAGAACAATCATCAAAATATAGCGATCGAAAAATATAGAAATTACATTTTACTCGTTAACAGTCGTTACCTGGCGAATGTATTTACCACGTTTAATACACTTGACATTTCTCCAAATTTCAACCTCCGATACCTTTTTTATCCTCACTTGGCTATCTTTACCCCTATAACCTCTTTCCTACTTTTTCTTTTACTTCTGCGTATAAAAATGACACACGCACGCACGCACACGCACGCACGCACACACACGCGCACACAAGTAGAATATCAAGTACCCGCGAAGTAAATTTGTAAAGAAAATCACACGAATGACTGGAACAATATCTTATAGAATTGTAGATACCTATTGGTAAATACGGATGCAAAGAATGATAACAAATTAACAAATCTGCAAATCTGTTTGAGCGTGATGAGCGGATGAGCGTTGAGCGGTGCCAACACTGCCAACAGAATAACAAAGTCAAAGAAAGGTGAATTTCTCTTGTTTACCATCCATTCCGATCGTTGTGCAAAAAAGCGATTCGTAAAAAGATCGGACCTAAAAAATCGATTCCATCGAGACGGATTCATTATAATAAAAAAATATGAAGCGTAGTTCCGGGAGATTCTGACTTCCTCGTAAGAAATTTGACCGCAGGTTGATGCCTGTGGAGCGCTAAGGCACGCTGCTCGCTGAACGAGGATTTTTAGAAAGAATTAACAATTTAAACTCAAACAAGGGAAATAAACTTTAATATTACTAAACAAAAACTGAATTTCGATTTGATACAAGTTGAAAATTCACAGGATACGCTTTACAAAGCCCATCGGTTTTACATATTTTGTTAATTACAAAATGTCATTAGATACTAGGAGCCAATCGAACAATTATTAATAATAAGATAAATTCCTATTCGTTGTTAGATTACCTCTCGGATATCGATTTCTTACTTAACAAGCGTTTAACATCTTTGCGTTGGTTTTACACATTTAGGAGAAGCTTCTCTAACTGTTTTCGAATCCCTCGGACTTGTGCTAACATCACTTTTGCTTCCCTTTCCTATTACATTTGTGTCGTCTGATTCGAACTTCGCGCTTCTAGCGTTCATGTGAAAATCAATCCACGATCTCTTTTTAGTTGCGATACGATCTTCGATTCGATCCCGGTTTTGAGAATCGATTTAAAAAATCGAAAATCGTGAGATGAAAGATCGATCTTTGAAAGATCGATTTTAAATCGTGTAAATAGTCCTTGCCTTCATTAAAATAGAAGAGGATAATAAGAATAGAAGTTGGTTTATTTGTATAATTGGAGATTTAAGTTTGTTTCGAAACGAGCGATGCGAAATTAAAATCGCCGACGAATTGTACAGGGAAAAGACTGCAATTATAAGGAGCAATGTGTACGTTAAATATGTTTGAATATGAAACTTTTGAAACGGATGAAACAGTGGCAAACACGTGAGTGCTTTGTCGCACATTAATTTCATATTATTCCCTAAATGGGGTAACGATGTATTTTTTCTCTGAATCACGTTGTCCGTGTTGATTTACTTTTCGTAGAATAAATGCCTCTACCGATGCCGCTACACTTGCAACCGATGATAAAACCTCTTGCGCAAAATGTGGATGCCATAAAATTCGTATCTCGTTGAGGAGCAAAAACAGATATTGCAAGGCGTGCTTCTTGTCTATATTAATGCACAAGTTTAGAGCCACGCTTGGTAAGTCGAAATCGGTGCGCCCGAACGATTCGATACTTATCGCTCATTCGGGAAAGATGAATTCAACGGTACTGGCGCATCTTATCGAAGCTAACACGAACGAATCGGTTCCCAAGAGGCTTCGGTGTCGATGGAAAATACTTTATATAGATGGTAAAGATATATGTAGTGCATATGTTACGAGTAATCGTGTGCAAGGCTTGAAAACTGTTATAATATCGATTTTGGTTCTGCAAATGGTCATGGAGAACCTTTATTCTGAATAACTGTTACGATGAACCGAAATTCACAACTATTTATCTGTTTCGGTTACGGTTCCTATTTCCCTCCTCGCATCAGTTCCATAATCGTTATTTTTTCGGTTCTACATCGGTTCTAGAATCGATTTTTATATCGGCTTTTTCCTACTTGATATGTGTATATTTTGTACAAAATCCTTATAGAAAAAGGAGAAACATTTATACGTATCATTGATTTCTAATATGTATAGCACGACTGGCAAAGGTGCTCTTAAATTCCTATTTAACAGTTTAGAAATATTGTATGCCTACTGGATTAAGTAATGAGTTTCTTGTAGCTATTAAAGAAGAAATATCGAAAAGAAGAGAAAACTATTGTATTCGTTATACAATTTTTGCATAGGTAATCCAGAATCTCTTCAAAAAATTAAAAAGACGCGTTTTTTCATTTAATATCCATATTTATCAGAAAAAAAAAGAAAAAATAGATTAAAAACCTATTTTATAACGAGAAAGTAATGTTTACCTTTGCACAAATTTTGTATTAAATAAATAAATTTATGAATTATATTTAATATCTGTTTTTTCATTTATACAAGTTTTGTGCAAATTAGACAGGAATGAACACAATCGGTTAAAGTTTTTTTGTGTTTGTGACAAATATTGTCAACATTATTTAAAAAATATAAGTTTCGTAATATTTTTCTCAATTTCTCGAGAAAGAAAAAATATCGAGAAATCAGGAACACTAGATACGAGGAACCGTAACCGAAACAGATAATAGTTGGAAATTTCGGTTCTCCGTAACAGTTGTTCGGAATAAAGGTTCTTCGTAACCGTTTTAATCGGAACCTTTATATAACAGTTTTAAACAGTTATTTTCGGAACCGTTTCAAGCCCTGATTGTGTGTCTTCTAAGATGATGGTCCATGTGTTTTTTCACCCATCTGTATAGATGGTATAGCGAAAGGGCGTACGGTCGAAGAGAGGGAACTCATTCGAAATAAGCTAGCCACAGAAGCGAACGATCTACGGTTACCAATGCTCGTACTGTCTTTGTCGAGGTGTACGAACGATAATCTTTGCGACGAGATACAATCGATAAATGTGCCGTGGGCAAGCATCGCCGACAATGATGTACTCGTGCAAGAAATGTTCAGCAAGTTGGAAAGCGATACGGCGAGAGATGAATTACTCCATCAACTAAGACGCGCGTTACTCGTGTCCGCAGCTCGAAAACTGGATTGTAATAAAATCTTCATCGCCGATACATCCGTTGATCTCGCGATAAAAGTGCTGGGAAATGTATCGACTGGAAGAGGATCTCAGTTGTCTCTTAACGTCGGCTTTTCTGATGCGAGATGCGTCGATGTAATGCTTCTTAGACCACTGAGAGATTTCACCGAAGAGGACGTTGTTGGTTATTTAGAATGCTGTGAAATAATTCCGGTTTTTCCTTCTCTAAAATATAATCAACCTTTTCCTGCCTCTATAAGGAGCATTACGGGAAATTTTGTTCGTCGATTAGACTCTGAATTTCATAGTACCGTGTCTACGATATATCGTACCGGTGAAAAATTAACGACCAAAACAGATGCCAATGCTGATATTAATGACATCTGTATAATTTGTGGTTTGACTGTAGATTCGTGTTACTCGCAACAGCAACCATCGGTTGTCGAAGCGAGGACATTTTCCAGGCTAGTTTCAACGAGTACGGATTGTTCGTCGAATCTTTATGGGCAATCAAAAGATGATGATGAGCGGGTAGAAGGTACGAGTAATTTGGACAAGAAATCATGTCTGTGCGAGAGTACCGCTGGTGCTTGTAGTAGTTTCCCAAACGTGCCATCACTACGACCCAAAACACTGGAAAAATATCTCTGTTATGGCTGCAAACTAATTTTCTTAAATTCAAATGGAATGTGTACCGCGTTACCTGCTTTCATAGTTAATAAAATCCACAAAGAATTACGAGTAACGAGTTTACGAAAAGAAATAGCAGACTTTCTCTTATAATCGAGTAGACAAAGAATAAAGGCAACTGCTATTAACGTAATGACAGAGAAAGAAATAAACCTTAGGTTACTGTACAAGCTGTAAAATGTAATACCTTGATCGTGTTGTTCAATCATGTATTACTATAATACACACAGTTTACGCGGGTATCCGCAATATATGGCTGTACTGAACAAGGATTTTACGCGCGTACAATGTCTATACACTGATTCTTATATAGGTACCTACAATATCCTCATCTTACGAATACGTTTCCCGCACAAGTTAAAAAATTATCACTTTTACGCAAAGTGGGGTGTCTGCTGTTTCAGGTACACAAGTACTGTGTTCCGACGAAAAGAAGTCGGCGAGAAACTCTAGGGTCCGAATTGTATATCCCTAGTAGCAAAATACCCCCGCGCTTTGCTTCGGGCCTAAGAGATATCGAGGACTCCATGAAAACACATTTCACCCCTTTTCACCCTCCTCCTTGGGGGTTGATTAGGGCAAAATCTTGGAATCAGTTTTTTGGCATTTATGCGAGTAATCTTTATGAGTAAGAACCAAGTTGATATCTACTGGCTACTACGTGGGGTGAGGCTCTGTACTACGTACAGGTAAAAATACAAATAGCGTGCTTTAGTTAAGGATTGAAATTAAATTGTACATACACGTTTTTATGAAAGACATTTAATTTGTAATTACCTAATTACATGTTTAGTATATACAAATGTATATACACACAGACACGCACTAGGGGGGCTACGCCCCCCTGGCGCCTTCGGCGCCCAACCCCCTTCGTTACATACAAATACACAATTGATCCAAAGTGCTTATAATACATTTTAACCGAGCTTTCCCCTATAATTTTCTCATCTTCCCTTTCATTAAGCCGGGAATCCACCGGGAAGCTAAGCTATGCTATGGGCGGTATTCATAAACGTGTCTTATTCTTAAGAAAATGCTTAAGCATGCGGCATCCTCTACCAACCTAGTAGCTAGTAAAGGATGCCGAATGCTTAAGCATTTGCTTAAGATTAAGACGCGTTTATGAATACCGCCCTATGCCATGCTACGTTTTAAAAAAATTAGGTTCAATACATTCTTATGGAACCGTTTCCACCAAAAGCTAAGCTAAAACACAGCATCGCATAGCATAGCTTAGCTTAGCTTAGCTTAGCTTAGCTTAGCTTCCCAGTGGATTCCCGGCTTTACTCTCCACGCCTTGATTGTCAATGTTATACGCGTTGCTTATCAAAGCGTATACATTGTGTTTATAAAAAATGTTTTATTCACCAGGAGTTATAAACGATCATTAATGTATAGTAGCATACATATTATGTATTACCGACCCGCGATTAGCGATTACATATCAATGTTCCTGGGTTCGAAAACGCTTTATAGTTTAATACTTCGGGCTGTTTGCGAGTCGTTGAAATATACGCAAAATTCATTTTAATATTGACCATTAAATAAACTTGAGATTATTTCGAGACTAAGGAATTATGTAATAACCCGTGTGCTAGAGACATACTTTACCAGTAAGATTCTTTTCTCGCTTTTCTCGCCCCCAAATATATCGATGGAAACACCCATAAATTTAAAACTTGTTACCTTGCTTCGTTTCTCTTTTAATCCCGCGCCAAAAGTAACGTTTGCCGCATAACGACGTCACATGTTCTTCGCGCTTTAATTAAGCTTTGAAAATTCGTACTACTCGCACTATGTATTGTTTACATATCGGACATTCGGACATTTGCTTGCCACAATTGAGACAACAGGCCATGTGACCGCATTCCAGAATCACACATTCGATCGGTTCATCCCAACAGATTTTGCAAAGGTTTTCGTTCTGTATTTCCATGTCTACTAAAACATACACGTACATGTATATGTGTGCCTATGCGTTGAAATAGGGGAAAAACGCATTTTGGTCGAAACACGCCAGACCAGTTATTTCTTACCAGCTTTCGATCGATCGTGATGTTCCCATAATCTGCAGGCTCTATCCAATAATTCGGTCCTCTCTACGCATCCCTTATAGTCTACACGATTCGCGGCTAATAAATTCTTCAATTGTTTTACACTTAAGTATTCCAATTCCGATAATGCATTTATATCGGACAGTTTGACAAAGTTGGACCACTATATCGGGAAAGTGGATGCCCACAACATTGTATTTGTATCGAGAAATTTAAATACGGTTTCATGTAAAATGATAAATGTACCGCTACGTACCGCAGGAACATCTCTAAACTCGTTAGGACGCAGTATATCAGGAATTTTTGAATCTACACTCCCTTCCGAGATTATAGGCTCCGATCTTTGGCTCGGGCTAAAGTTAGTTTCCAAGATTTCTTCAACTTGGTCACGATCGATGCTCGTGGTGCCAGTTCCATGCGCTCGATTTTCAGTACCAGCGGTGCTATCATCTCTCATGTTCGTTGGTTCAGTCGACGGCATACTACCACTGAAATTAAACTTTTGATGGAAAAAAGTTCTTGTCCCTTGTCTCTTTGCTAATTACTAATTACTACACATGTACAGCGGGGGACAAAAGTATGTGGACACCCTTTAAAATCATATAACTTGTTTAAAATTGGTCCAAACGACTCGAGTTTTTATGAGAAGCTAGAAGAGTTAGTTCGCTAAGTGACATGTTCCGTTATTTTGAAAAAAATTGCAATTGGTCGGAATAGCAAAAAAGATAGTAAAGGTCGTTTTTTTTTCTTCAAATTTGTTTCTGACCCTGTAATGAAAATTCAAAAATCCCGTTTGTAGATCGAAGTAAGTTGTATACGTGCCTAAAATTTCATGAAAATCGGTTAACGTTGCTCTGAGCTATAAACGCTTAAAGATCGCAGAATAAGGTCGAAAATCGCTGATTTCACGAAATTTCATTGCAGGCTCGGAAAAAAAGTTGAAAAAACGATCATTACTATTTTTTCTGCTATTCCGACTTAGCAAATTAATCCTTCTAGTTATACGATTTTAAAGAGTGTCCACGTACTTTTGTCCCCTATATATATATTAATTACAACAAGTATCGTTGCGAATTTTGTCCGAGATTTTCTAATTAATATCAACGCTTAATACCACATACACGTCTTGTGTCCTTCTGCTTTCTGTATTCTCTGGATTTGCGTAAGCACTGCTACCATTAGCAAACACCAAGAGTAGTTGTATCAAATCTTCTTTCTCTGGAGGAGAAATAAATGAGAAACACCGTTACCTTTTAAAACCATAGCGATAAATAATTTTTTAAGGAGAAGCAGTTAAAATTATATAAGCAGAATGCAGAGTAGTTTACGAGATTAGAAGTTGAAAAATATTTTGATTACCGATACATCCTTTGGTGGCTACCTGTTTGGCCAACAGATATCGGCGCAAATCTTTAGCGCACATTTGCATAATTTGACTTCGTATCAGAGGCCTTCGTGATAACACAGCGCAACTGTGGCAACTCGGTATATTGTCTAATCGCTTCATCGCGCACTTGGAACAAAAATACCTCAAACAATCCGTACATTGTTTCTGAAAGTGGCACGCAAAAGGGATAAAGTTACCTAACCTGCTAAAAGAATACGTGCGCTATCTTACCTTGCGCATGAAAAAACTGAATTTTACACTACAAGATTGACAAGCCATGCCGTAAAGTACACGAATTTATACGAATGCTGCAAGAACACGTATATTTATGTACTTGTATATTTAGGTACATACACACTCCGTTTGTAGAATAAAAATTTGAAGGTTAGATTTACACTGATTCACGGAAGCGTATTTAGTAAGTATATGTATCTACTTATACACCTTCCACCTTGTAATTACTAATAATACAAAGGCACATTAAAGTGGGTAAAGACTGGGTAATCTACTAAAACTTTCTCATTACGCATTACCCATCCAAAACGTTAAGATCACGACAGATTGTGAATGATCGTGAAATGTTGTGAACCAAAACCGCTGTTTTAAAGATGGCGTGTATGTGAGTAACGCGCATATACTTATGCATGAATAATCAAAGATTTCGCGAAATCAATTCTCGCGACGTTGGAAGTTGTGATTTTGTTGGCGTTAAATGGATCGCTGGATCGCTGGATCGCTCCGCTCCCCCATTTCAACACTTTACGCGTTTCGCGTGATGCTCGGTAAGCGGGCTGAAGAATATCGTTCCAACTACCCGCTAATGCAAACGAGCCGCAGCCAACCAGCGTCGCGCCGGGGAATCGGTTGTCGACGCTGGTTGACCGCGGCTCACTTACATTAGCGGGTAGTTGGAACGATATTTTTGAGCCCGGTGTATAACGAGCTCATTGGCTGCGAGGGAGCGTTGGTTGGGGTATAGCCAGTAGTAGCGCAGAACAGATCTATGCGCAGGTTCCCTCTTATACGACAGAGTATATATATAGAGTTAGCGTTTCGCGGGTGATTCAGCTGTAGTCAAGTACTTATCATGTATTTCCCTAATAGCATTAGTTCTGCGTATAGGTAAGTCAACATTAGTCGACATTATTATTCTATTTCTTTTAAGAAGAGTAAAGTGTAGGCAGGGGCGTCCGGAGACTTTTTTCCCGGGGGGGTCAAGTTTGGGATGATGGCAAAGAAAAATATACCCCTGTTGCATTTTTAACCCACTTTGTAGTGCCAATTTAATTAAAAATTTAAAACCGGAATTTAAAAATATTTCCTTTTTTAGTATAAACTTAATAAAGATCAGTTTTGAAATATAAGCGATTTTTTCTCAAAAGACAGGGGCAACTGCCCCATTTGCCCCATCCCCCTTGCGGACGCCCATGAGTGCAGGTAAACCCATGTTGTACTCTTACAAGTTAATTTCGAGATTCTTTATTGACTATATAATATAGTATCGTAATAACAGTGACTTGGAAACGCAATCTACGTGAATTTTGCAGAAAATGCCGTTGCGGTTACGGTCTGTCTGGAAAGTGCAATACATATACTACGTATGCATGCATTTGTACGCCTGAAGCGCGGAATGGGACAGGTTTTCCAGAGATGATGATATACATATATAGTGACCGTAAAAGCATCGAACGGGACACAAACGCACTTGCAGGATGAAACGATCTATATTACGTTTAGATGATTGAATAATTGATCCGAATAGCTAAACGTTAGTTTTTGCTAGTTTAATGTAGATTAAGTAAAAGAATATGAATGAATTATTAGAAATAATATGGCGATAGGTAGTTCGCGACCGCGACATAGGCATAGGCCAGCAAAGCGTAAAACGCGGATCACATACTAAGTAAGTACATATTTGGTTTGCTATCGAGTGAAATGCGCAGCTTTTTTTTCCCCCACTTGGTTTCGAGGATCAGGGAACGTGGTTGGCAACTGTTAAAAACTTGAGTGTCTCTTGTTAAATTTACATAGAAGGGTGCATCGCGTGTTTGGAATTTCGAGGAAATCGAGCTTCCCTCTGTGATCGTTCCGTCGAGTGGATCGATGAAGACGAACGTTGATCCACACCCTCCGGTTTTATCTCGACTGGTTCGGCAGCGACAGCGTTCTCGTGAAAGGCATCTTTTCTGAAGAAGGAGAAATGGAAGAAAGGAGTAGGTTAGGGTTAGGTAGGCCGCAGAACACCTTTGTACCTACGCATATGCTTACGTATATCTATTTTCCGACGAACGAAACAACGATTTCGGGCAATCCTTGAAGTAAGGCCAGCATTCTCCATGAAATTTTCCTCTTCTCTCAGCTTCAACGTAATCTTGTAAGAGATTTGCAAATGGTGACTTACTGGCGCTGAAAATGATAAATATACTTTAGTTTAGGCGGTAGGTATTAAAAGGTATTAAAAGGTATTAAAAGGTATTAAAAGGTATTAAAAGGCAAGATCTCGCGTTGAAACGGAGAAACGCTTACGTGAATAAGAGTTTCAGCATTTCCCCGATCAGGCCGAAATTGCTCAACGGGTGTCCTTGTATCTCGCAGATCGCTCTTAGCAGGCAGGCCTTTCCGTTCAAACCAAAATTTCCGAGCATGTCCTCGGCGGTGCCGTATAAAAGGGCCCTTTCACCCCCATAAAACGCATTTGTTGGCGGATCCGCGATCGCCTCCCTCTTACTCACTTGACGCTTTACAAAGGCCGCGATAAACTCTGCCGTAGTCGAAGCTCGATGATCCCTCGTGGTAGCTTCGAACGCCGATGGCAAAGCGCCGTATGGGTTTTCGTTGTCGGTAAGACCAAGCTTGTCAAAATCGACTGTAACGCGTGAGAAAAGTGAGAAGTGAAAAGTAAGTAGGTACATACCAGGAGATACCTAAGCGGAAAAGAAAGAATCTCAGGCAACGTTTACTCACTGGTGAAAGGGAGACTGATGGTCATGTTACTGAGAAAGCCATAGGGTGGATATCTAACGAACGGTAACGCTAGCGTCGGAGTTATCGTCATTATCGTGCCTGGCGGTAGAGCTATTCGGCCGTCGTTGGTTATCCAAAACAGCCTCTTTTGCCGATGATGAGAGTATCTCGAATAAGAATGCCCATTCGTGCCGCTTTCGCTTTCGACATCCGACGATTTCAGGAATAAAATCAAACCGAGTAATGCCACCACGCTCCCCCCCCTCCTCCTCCTCCTCCTTTCCATATTTTCTGTTCCGATCGACGATGTAGGATGTATCTGATCAAGTTTAAACAGACCGGGTTTACACGTACCCGGTTTTATCCGATTAACGACTAACGGCGGGACGTCTGATGTACGATTCTCGTAGCATAGAAAGCATCGCGACAGATTAAAGGGACCCCCCCCCCCCCCCCCGTTAGGCGTGTAAACTGTAAATAGGTAATTGACTATACGCGCGTTACCTTCTTAGTGCGGCATGCGCGGTGCATATCGAAACGACGACTCGTCGTGACTCGTGTTCAGCCTATAACAGTGTTGGCCCGATCCAGAGCAATTAATTTCCATGTAGTTGCATTAAAAATTAATTCGCTCTACCTCTACGTTCGCAAATAACGAGCCTCGGGTTAGGGGATCGGGTACGCGTCAGCTGATAACAGCCCGTTTCATCGGCGCAAGTGAAAAACTCGAGGAGAATGAGAACGGAGATGGGTGAACCAAGTAGAGTAGTAGTAGTAGGTCAAACGTGGAATATAAATTCTGACGCACAGTCCTTCTGTGACATTCCTTCGTCAACGTCGACCCGTGCATCGAAATCAGAATCGAACGAGACCTGCCTGATGAATTGGATCTTGAATCGAATCGAGTTCGTCCGAACCGTTAGGCCCTGCTGTAAAATCGGGTCGTGGATCAAACGCGATCCCGATACGTCTTCCTCCCTATATACGCATACTTTTATCCTTCTCCCCCTTTCATCCCCTACCGCATTATCCTTGAAACAAGATTTCAGATACAGTTTTGTAGAGTTGGAAAACTTTGCGTGGCAGTTTACAGCGAAACAAGCCAGTCGTGAGAGCGACTCGTTTTTACGTCTGTCTACAAGACGGTATCAATTCCCTTGGAAAGGACTTGTGTACATACATACTTACGATTAGTTCACAATAAACGAACAAGTGAAAGAAGCAAAGAACAATTAAAAAAGTAAAGGACCCGACATAAAAATATCCTTGCACAAAGATCGTCGTAACAATAACCAAGTAGTGGACTTGAAATTATCGAATAGGCAAGAAATCGATGAGAATCTTCTGATCGACGGCACACAAAAAAGTTTGCAGTCAGATAGGAAAGAATGAGTAGGTAAGAGTGAAGAAAGCATATGCAACTAGAATTGGTTAAAAATCGGTGATTGCGGGTGCAAGCAGATGGATAGGTACATTCGATTCCTGACAGACACGTTGTTTGTTTCGTAGAGGTAGAGACGTTACCGCCAGAGAACGGTCGTTGTACTATAAGTGGGCTAATTTTGATGCACGCTGATTAACAGGGCTACGGCATAATTGCACCTACCACAGTTTTCCTTGCCGTTGCTAGAAAGATAGATAGATCCGATAGAAGCAAGTTCCTTCTGCCTCTTGCCTCTTCTCTCTTCTCTCTTCTCTCTTCTCCTGGCCTCCAGCAATTCGCGTAGTAGCTGCACAATTATTATCGCGGATAACGATAAACGTTTCGCGTCTAAAATCCACCGATTTTACGTAAACGTACACTTGTGCTCGGGTGTAGCGTAAGGTAATTTGTGCTTTGGCGCGTACGAACGTCACTGTCGGTTTATCGGACCAATGTTTGGCTCGCGTTCCTTAAGGCACGGTTAAACACGTGTAATGCGCGCTAAGGGTCGACCGCGATGCGCGCTGTTGCACGTGTTTAACTCTGCCAGTTAGGTAAGTACGTGTTTACGCCTTGCAATCACTTCCGCGCGTTCCAGTACATACCACAAAACTGACAAAAGGCTGGCTCTTTGCCGCTCTCCGCTTCGGACTGTGACCGGTAGACCGCTCCGACGTTCATCGTTTTACGAGCCACGCTATCCTCCGTTACGTCGCTTCCCACTTCGCCCCCCCGCGTTTATGTATTTCTTTATTTGTCGCCAGGTTTCTTTCGCTCGAGTCGCGGAACGCTTTGCAGATCAGGAAGGAGCTATAGATATGCATCACAACGTACTTTATTGTAAGCCCACGAATCGAGCAATGCAATGTTACTAAGTAAGTAAGTAATACTAAATTACTCCGAGAACCCACGCGGGCGAGTGGGTACGCGCAGTGATGCCAGATCGGGGACGGGTTCCCTCGAGAATTTCCCCCACCTCGCATACACACTACGCCGGAGCTGCGTGTTGCTTATAACGCCGAGCTCACGGACGCAGCTCCGGCGTAGTGTGCATGCGAGGTGGGGGAAATTCTCGAGGGAACCCGTCCCCGATCTGGTATCACTGGGTACGCGTAATCGTGACTCGACTCTATCGGACCAAGGTAGCGGGTAATAATGAAGAATAATGTTGGCTAATTAAAAAAGTTGGCTACTTCTCATATTCATAATCAACAACAAGCAGCGACGAGTATCGCCGCAAAACGCACCGCGAAAAATCTACGTTATTCTATATGCGTGTACGTGTATGCGTACATAAACGCCCCTAGCAAGTCGAGTCGGAACCGACCATGCACGGACAAAGAAAAAATGGAAAAGTGCGCGCACTTTTAACGTCAAAACTAATAACTCTAATTCTAATTCTAATTAATACCCGATGATATTAAATTCCCGCTACGCCTTGTACAGCGTTCTTCTATGGCACCAGATACACCCATGTGCAGCTCAAAGTTAAAAGTAAACCCACGAGAAGCTACTTTGATTTCAATCTATACGAAGGGAGATTTTCTCCAAGTTTTCGTACATACTTTCTCGTACAACGCCGATTATAACGGTCAAGTCGAGAACCCGAACACGTATGTTTGAAAGAAGCGCACAAAAATTTAAGGCTGCATCTCTGGTAGTCGCTATAATAAGGCAAAAGTGCTAATGATACGACGCGATGATAAGCCTGTTTTCGCAACATTGCAACCGCGGTGAATAGAGGCAAGGCATTTGCATTGCTCGTTAATAGGTACCCTCCCTCTTCCACATATGTGCGTGTATTAACCCGCGGACGATTGTTTCCATTTCTGAAACCTACACCTGATTAACTACAGTGGCGGACGAAAGAAACTTTACAACTTTTAAAATCGCATAACTTTTTTTTAGCTTTTTTTAGAACCTAGAAGGATTAAGTAGTTTGCTGAGTGACGTGTATCGTCGTTTTGGACAAAAATAGTACGTGTCGTTTTTTCAGCTTTTTTTTGTCAGCCTATAAATCGATTAACGTTGCTCCGAGCTATAAACGCTTAGAGATCGCAGAAAAAGGTCGAAAATCGCTGATTTCGGATATTTCGCGATCTTTAAAAGCGCTTATAGCTCGGAGCAAAGTTAACCGATTTTCATGAAATTTTAGGCACTTCAATCTACAAGCGGGCTTTTTCAACAGGCTCGCAAAAAAAAGTTCGAAAAACATTTACTATTTTTTTTGTTGCTATTCCGACCAATTCCATTTTTCCCGAAACGACGATACACGTCACTTAGCAAACTAATCCTTCTAGCTTCTAAAAAAAACTCATGTCGTTTGGACCGATTCTAAAAAAGTTATGCGATTTTAAAAGTGGTAAACTTTCTTTCGCTTCGGTCCAAAACTCGAGGGTTCGATACGATACGAATACTTGTGTATTCTTAACGTTAATGAATCAATTTAAGGGGGTATTCTCGTCTAGAAGGCCAAGTTTTTGCCTTTCTTTAGGGCCGATGCACAAAAAAACTACACAGTTTTCACCGATGAGCATTATCCACACGTATTTATTAACATTTTACTTAGTTGTAAAAAAATTTCAACCACATATAATAATTAATGGAGATATGGGTCATCTCGTAAAGGGTATGCAAAAAAGAGTTGCCTCATGGTGCACACGATTCCGGCTGTTCCGCTGATCCAAAACAAAAAAACCAAAAGGATTCTTAATCAGTAGGAGTGTGGCTATAGCCGATAGCAGATTTATGAAAAAAATTACAAATTCACCAAATGGTGGACCAGATTGGCCCACTAGAAGTTGAGATATCGTTTGATAACATTTTGAGAAAAACCCATAAGTATGTATCTCCGTTAATTATTATATATATATATATATGACTGAAATTGTTTTTACAACTTACTGAAATGTTAGTAAATACGTGTGGATAATGTTTATCGGTAAAAATTGCGTAGTTTTTTGTGGGTCGTCCCTCTAGACGAGAATACGCCCTTAATGCTATACACGGCCTACGCCATTACACTTTTCAAATCTCCTTTTCAACACCATTAACCGTTCTACGCGCTTCCTTTGATTTCCAACCCCAAGGAAGTATAATCAGTGCGTAAAATTATATTCAAAGCATTGAACAACTTAGTCGAACGTGTAAAGTATGTACTCGGAACTTGGAGCATCGTTAAAGAGACTATTAAGTAAACTGTACAAAAAAGAACCAACGCGTGCTGCTCACCTTCACACACACACACACACAACGCGCCCACCCCCCAACCCAACCTTTATAATAAATTCGGGATCTCCTGATTCGGAGATGATCATTATGGGGGAGAAGATGTTTTCTAAACGCAGTAGACACCGTCGTCTGTGCTTTCCTTCTACTCCACTGCGCACAGCTCTTTCTATAATTATTCTGGTCTGCATACAATAATTATTATCCTCCAAACTTTTATATAACAAGTATTGCTATAAAACAGCATTGTACATAATATTCATATATACTATATTGCAATCAATACGATATTTCTACACTGTTTCCAAACGAGAAAGGAAAAGAATGAGCAAACAGAGGGTGCGAACGATATGCTTACTTTTTACTTTCCACTTTCCCTAAAGTGTTTTTCAAAATAGTAAATATAGGTACATTAGACATAATTCGACGAATTCGGCGAACGTTTAGACGTTAATTTTCGTCAAGTATATACGATTACTGGTACGCGTTAAGAACGTACGAGCGAGCAAGGCACTCTTCTTATTGCTTTTTATAACTTTTCTATCCGAATTACAGCGATCGACTCCTTTCAAATGCATGCGCTCATCCATTTTGCCTGTTGTGTCTTCGTCGACTCTCCAATAGTGCAAAACATTGAATTATTTAGGAACTTGAAAGATTCGATGCTTCGATACGGATAATTTGGTTTTTATGTATGAATGTATACACAGTATCCTCCCGTTATGAGCACGCGACGAGCGCTTACAATAATTAGCCGCCTTGGCCAGTAACGGAGACGATGTATCGTAGCGATTAATAAGAGAGGGAGGGTACTGTATGTATGTACGTATGTATGTATGTATGTATGTATGTATGTATGTATGATGTATGTATGTACACATGATTACGGCTCTGACTTTCTTCGCCTTTGCGTCGCACACGCGCGCGCGCGCACACACACACACGCACACACAGAGAGAAGGCAAGAGGACGCGGAACATCGGTTCACGATTTCAACATGGTAAAAAGTGTGGAATAGTATAATAACGACAGCTCGTAATTCTAGCGTAATTCTAACATATAAGTATGTATCTGTTGCTTGTGGTTCGTCTTGTCGTTATCGCCGGTTCCGTCTTCGTCATCTATCTTGTCGTTATCCGCACGTTTCGTTCTTCGTGCAATCGAGAAGGATTACCTCCGTGGCGTTTGTTCTCTGTCGGGGGGGGGGGGGGGGGAGAGAGAGAGAGAGAGAGAGAGAGAGAGAGAGAGAGAGAGAGAAATCCTTAACCTAATGCAAATTATTTCCCCAACACTTTTGAACGAGACGGTCTTGCGACCTTACGGATTAATATCGCGATTTAAAAATAAATTTCAATCATATTTTGTACATCGAAGAGCTTTGTTTTCTTTGAACACGGTTTAAATCTTTAAATCTAGCTCGCGTATCGATGCGTAGGTAGGTACTTACTATTCGCGTACAGAACACAGATTCATGTTTAACGAGCGTCGCACCGACAGCATATACATACACGTTCGCATCGATTCACGCTCACGTCTGCATTCACATCTCACCACACAATATACGCAACAAGGGACACTGTATTTATACGTTTCATAGGCACGATACTCCAACACCAGCTTCCTTTTCTTCTTCTTCCTCTTCTTCTTCTCCTTCTATCTCTTTCCCCTTTTCTTTCAATCGCTCTGACACACAACAAACTCTATTTACTAGCTATATAGTTTCGGCACACAGGACTCTACTATTTAAATTTATTTAAACAACTTGTTTATCCATAAAACTAACAGTTAAGTCTTTGGCGTTTGTACCAATGATTTTTTCTATACGCGATTCGTATTTCGCGACACTGATCCCCAATTAACGACTATCTCTTACAATTAAGACTTGTACGTCACATACATTCCACCATCTTTGTGGGTGTAAAATAGAAATCTATGCATACGTATGTACTTGATACTTGTACACACAAACACGCACGCACGCACACACACGCACACATCTCTTTTTGATAGGCACGTGCACGCTTATATATATATATATATGTTCCCGATGATACAACCAACGAGCGGCTCACGTGTCTCCGTGTATCGTTTGTTAAAATGTGATTCTCTCTCCCTTCGGAAGGATCATCATTGATATCGTGTGTCGTGTCGCACACGATATAAGAAATGGCTGATTATCTAGTCAGCATCAGTGTGACGGCACAGTACAACCGTTTGAGGGAGGAAAGGGAGAGACCGTCTCAACCGTATGCGAACAACACATTAAAACGGCGAACGAATCTCTTTTCAAACAGTCTTATTTGTCTAACGTAAATGCGAAAATAAACGCAATTACCATCTGAAGTACTGCATAATGTTTCAATAGTAACAACCAGAGGAAAGCTAAAACCAATACGCGTAAAATAACGTATATATTTCTCATTCCAAGTACCGTATAGCCTCGAAACATGAAAGGAAAACACACGCAATCGTTAACGTCATGCAATCAATCGCTAATCTCGATAAAAAGAAAAAGAACAAAATTTTAATAATGATAGTAGTAGTAGTAGTGGTGGTGGTGGTGGTGGTGGTGGTGGTGCTGGTGGTGGTGGTGGTGGTGGTGGTGGTGGTGATGATGATGGTGGTAGTAGTTGTAGTAGTAATAGTAGTAATAATAATAGTAGTAGTAATAATAATAATGATGGTAATAATAGTAGTAGCAGCAGCGGCAATAGTAATAGTAGTAGTAGTAGTAATAATAGTAATAATAATAATAGTAATAATAGTAATAATAAACACAACGCAACGAAATGCTTTCAATGTTCTTTGGCTAGTCCCTGCCTCAATTTATCTGGCAAAAAAAAATACTATGGTACAAACGTACATGGAAACTAATTCAAAGTATGTACGTTCATTGCGAATATCAGTAAAACTGAACAATTATGCGCATTCGAGACACTTTTTCGCGAGGGAATATGGCAACAGATAAAACTTTACGAATAACATAAGCGATACTTTTAAACCCTCGGGGGTTCTGTCTGGTTCGCACTCCACGACATATCATAACATCCGTTTCTTGTCTCCTCTATCATTCTCCCCTTTCTCCCTCGAAACATTCAAAGAAACACACATGCCCACGAGGATTCCACTACAAACTACGATACACGATGCGGAGAATTCAAGGAATGAAATTTCAATTAACATTCCATTCAACTTCTCCTCCAGTTACACCGAACTTTTCACTTGAAATATAAAATTTTGGCACTTGTTTGGCCGTTGTGTATGTTAATCCTGGCACTGAACCAGGATACGTTCAAGTACGTACCAAGAAAAGTAGAAAAAAAAACAACACGATACGTGTTGGGTGTGTGACCCACGAGATTATATTTCTCAGTCTCCCCAAGGAAACCGGCGGCATTCATTCTCATTAAACGCGTTGTTTGTTCTTTAAACAGAAAAAGAAAGAAGAAAAAAATTACCTAAGATCGTGTTGACCGCGCGGATTTCAAACTGTGCGCAAACGTCGTTCACATATGTGGAAACACGTACACACATATGCGTACGAAGAGAAGGCCGCAACAATCGAGGGCAATATTGTCACATCAGAGAAAACGTGGCATTAATTATTTTTCGAGTCTTGGGGGAGAGAGAGAGAGAGAGAGAGAGAGAGAGAGAGAGAGAGAGAGAATTACCCGGGGTTCTTACACTGCGCGCAGAAATTGTAATTGACTGCAACTAGGTTTGCGCGCTGTTCGCTTCACTCACGCGTCTGGGAAACTTGCGAGGAAAAAAGTAAGAGAACGGAAAGAATATTACTGAACAAGACTCGACGCGAATCGTAACGGTGGCGGTATCAAAGTGATACGATTGTTTAATGTTCTGTGTGTGGGGGGTGGGTAATGGAATCGGAAGCTAAAAAGGATTGGTGTAAACGACAGGGAAGCAACATCGCTCTCGTTAAACCGGTACGGCCCCCTCACGTTCCTTTTCCTGTTGTCGCACGGCAACAGCTGCTTCGACCAGCAAGTAGAGACACTTGAACTTGTCTTTGTCCTCTTCGGGTGGCGTCGGTGGTGGCGTTTCATCCGTATGCGGACTGTGAGCGTTGCGCGTACTATACACTTCTGTTTCGTGCTGCACATCGGGCGTTTGGATAAGATGCTGTCTGGGTGCGCTCCAATATGCAGCTTCGTTCCCCATAGAAGATTCATCTTCGTCCCTGAATGAAGAAAAAAAGAAGAAGTATGCATGAATTTCGGTCGGGGTGAGCGGCGTTAATTTTCGTGGTTAATTTGCAAAAGACAGGGGAACCTACCCTCGTCGTCGCGCCGGATGAGTAATCGTTTCTTCGTAAGCACCAAGCTGACCGACGTTTTGCTCAATTTTTGTCTCCGAGTAAGGATAGACTATCACGCTTGGCCACTGAGTCGTTGGGCGTTCTTCCTCGCTATGGGAACTACTCTCGTAATCATTCGGACTGTCTTCTTCGCTTCTGAAAAGCGAAAATACACACACGTTAGAAGACGATCGCATCCAACTATGATTATTAGATATATATTATTAACCGGGTACGGAATTGTGACGAACCGATACATTAATCCAGCAGGATCTTCGTAGTCATGGTCTCTGCTGCGTTTCGGTGCACTCATGCCAGCCAACGAATCCCAATTCTGATTGGTCCTTGGGCCGAGACTGGATGCTTGTTGATGACTTCCTGCTGGCATTTTCTTGCCGCGACGAGATATCGTGTACTGCAGAGGGTCGTGTCCTTCTCTTCGGATCATTTCCGGTAAGATTCGTCGCCTAGCATTTATGAACCAATTGCAGACCTACATCAAATACAATATGTTTTTCATACCCAAGAACATATACACACACATTTACACGTTTCCACGTTTTCACATTTTCACATTTTCGATTCACATTCCGGAGAAGAGAATAGAAATTAAAGGGAACAGCACTGACCTGGAGTACCGTGAGGTTCGCTTCTTGACTGAGCGTCAGCTTTTCGCTATCGCTCGGATAGGCATTGTATCTGTGCTCGTAAAGCCATCGCTTCAGTATTTTCACCGAATGCTTGGGTAAGTTTCCCCTGCGTTTTCTCACCGAATGCGAACCAGAGTGGTGAAGTATGCCAGAGTGGACTTTAGCGCGCAATGCGTTCGAGTCCGTATCGGAACCGCTTTGGTCATCATCTGTACTACTCGAGGAAGGAAAACGTTCTCTCGCTGAAACAAAACATTCACCGTTCAATTACACTTGTATTAGTAGAGTAGGTAACCTACACCACACTCTATGCGCATACATGCTCTCTTTCTTGTTGTTGTTGTTATTATTATTATTATTATTATTATTCGGCAACGGCTCTAGTCTTTCAGCATTTATCCAGCACTAAAAAGCTTTGTTTATCATGACACAAATCGTTCGTTAGTTTCACAAACTATGTGCCCGAAATTCTTTCGGCTACCCAAGCATGTAGTAAATATGTAAAGAGGTACCTATACGTGATATTTATGGAAATAAGAAGAAACGAATGATGCACAGCGCAGCTTTAGTTTCTATTACTGGATTTTTTTCCCGTTTGTTCGCGAAATTATATTCTCGCGGGCTAATTCTACGGTCCTGGGGTTAGATCGCACCGACGACTAATCTTAGCACTTGAGAGTTTGTAGTTACGTAAGGTCCAGTAACCCGACGGCACAAAATTAGGATCCAAGCTCCTCGTGGCTAGACGAATACCTACTATGTGTATGTGTATGTGTCACGATGGCGATGCCAGGAGGCGTCGGTGAGGGTGGTAAAAACGGCTTACGCTAAGAAAACTGTACCGATAACATTATCGATGCGATACCATCGTCAAAACCGATATCTAGCCAAAAGAAAGAGACACTCGGCGACCTTAGTTTAACCGGAACACGGAGCGTTCTCCTCCTCCTCCTCCTCCTCCTCCTCCATTCATCTAAATATACAACGAGTTGCCGGCAACTTGACGAATGCACCGTGTGCACTAATAGCGTTTCCTCACCTTCCTGGGCAATCGAATCAAACCGATAGACTTGGCACCGTAAGAACGTGGAGGGAAGGAGGGAGGGTGTCAGAATATTGGACGATCAGAGATGCGCCGCTAAAGGTACGTGTAGTGTACTGTTCCTTCTCGAGAATTCTTTCTCGAGAAATATTATAATTGCTTATTTCTTATTTCTCGAGAAATACCTACTGTTTTTCTCGAGAAACTTAAGTCTAGGAAATCGCGAACGTATAAACACATCTACAATTTATAATAAATCTTATTAGTAACATTAGAACCTATATGAATTTCGATAGAAAATCTCAGTAGAGAAGATTCGACATCATTGACTGGTGAAGGTATTCTTAAATTTTTATTTAACAATTTTGACAAATTGTATAACTACTGAATTAAGTAGTGAGTTTCTTGTGGCTATAAAAGAAAAAATACCGAAAAAAAGAGACAAAACTATTGTATTTTTTCATTTAATAACCAAGACAGTTACGTATAAAACGGCAAAACAAATTCTAAGTAGCTAGACTTTTCGGAAAGTATAACAGTAACCATGATTCTCCTGAAATTCCGGAAAACTTACGAATCCTCAAAATGAAGAATTACCATTAACAAAACAATTAGAGTTAGCAATCGCAGAAAGCCTCAAAGAATTTAGTATCAACCAAGAAAAAGATAAATTCCGGACTGTAACAAAGGAATTTCATATTTTTCAGTCCACTGGAAAGAGGACACCCAATTTACCATAACTTTTGGATCTGCTACATACGAGCAAGCCAACATCCACTAAAAACGAAATAAATTTTTCTACAGCCACAAATTTTATCACAAAATAGATTAAAAAACTATTTTAAAACAAAAAACTAATGTTTCGCTTTGCACAAATTTTGTATTTATAAATAAAAATCAATTATATTTAATATCTGTTAGCCGTTTCCATTTATACAAGTTCTGTGCAAATTGGACAGGAATGAACAATTGTTAAAGTTTTCTTGTGTTTTTGATAAATATTATCAACATTATTCCAGAAATATAAATTTTGTAATATTTTTTCAATTTCTCGAGAATTTTCGAGAATTCTCAACAAGTATAATCTGATTTCTGATTTCTCGAGAAGGAAAAAATATCGAGAAATCAGGAACACTAGGTAGGTGTACCTACTATACCTACCCAACGAAAACGCCTCTCGCTGAAACAATATTTATAATATTCCAACATCGAGATTGTATCGGCCCGACTTCAGGTATCAACCTACTACACACTTATCCCTGAATGTGCATGCCGAATGCCGACAAACAGAGTCGGTCACCCGTAATTCACTCGGACCTTCTCCAAAGCTCGTCCTATCGCAATGGGGCATGCTAATTAGTAATGCCCTCGTCACGTCCCAAAATATTATTACCCATAATCTTATTACGCCTACTATTCTCGACTTTACACGTTTTCAAAGAATCGTGATCATGCACACCCGCTGGAAAGTCGAGTGTTTTGGTTAAGTAGTATAGGAAATATGTAAACTCGGGGTTTCACTGTCTCTGTTACATTTTAGGGGGGGGGGGGGGGGATTCCAAAGGAATGGACATGGAAGCACGAAGAATAGAAAGCAAAGTCTATTGAAATTGCATCGATCCTGCTTCTCGAAATATGCCTCGCTAATCCAACGATACGTGTTAAGAAAAAAAAGAAGAAGAAGAAGGTGGAAACCGAAACAAGTCTGACGGCTAACCTTTCTGACATCTACTTGTGCACGCAATGTCTCGCATATTTTGCATTCAATACACCGATTACGAGCGTTCCACACAAATACACACGCAACATCCGTAATTCCAGGTTACTCGAAGTAACAGCAAAAAGTGCAGGGTCATCGGTGGCGCTGCAAGAAATCCACGTGCACAATGAAAGAATAGATATCCGTACAAATTTATATTTATAAAAAGTAAGGACCCCCACCCTCCTACTTGATCGTTATTAAATTGAAATCCTCTTTTCAACAGCCGCTCGCTTAACCCCGCGCGCATGAGAATGATTGATTTTCAAGCCATCTTTGTAAACGCAAAGGGGTCAGTTGCCCCCCCCCCTGTCTTTTGAGAAAAAATCGCTTATATTTCAAAACTGATCTTTATTAAGTTTATACTAAAAAAGGAAATATTTTTAAATTCCGGTTTTAAATTTTTAATTAAATTGGCACTACAAAATGGGTTAAAAAAGCAAGAGGGGTATATTTTTCTTTACCATCATCCCAAACTTGACCCCCCCCCCCCCGGGAAAAAAGTCTCCGGACGCCCTTGATTTTCCTGTTACAGTGGATAATGCTTTATGGATCAGCGGCAACGAATAGAGTATTTTTTAAATTCTGGGAGCACGTGGTAAGGACCGCTGACGATTCAACTTCCGAGTCGAACCGTGCCACGGGGTTTACAGTGATGCTTACAAAGATTCTCCTGCGCGCGCGCGCGCACGCACACACACACATATCTATAGCCTCTCCATCTCCCGTCTTTCCCCGTTTCTTTTTACATATCCCTCCGAATCACAAAGAAATCAAACTTGAAACACGGGGGGGACAACTCTCGAGGCGTGCGTGCACACACCACGTAGTGTGTACATTTATGTATAACTTCTAACAATATATCTTGACGATTCGTTGTTTTCCTATGGATCACGTTATTTATTGCGATAAGTACGCATACAAAGGTTATTG
Source organism: Andrena camellia (assembly GCA_029448645.1). Classification (NCBI taxonomy): domain Eukaryota; kingdom Metazoa; phylum Arthropoda; class Insecta; order Hymenoptera; family Andrenidae; genus Andrena; species Andrena camellia. Next base: position 47,153,896 of record CM055679.1, on the reverse strand, counting down.
ATATAGTTTGAAATCTTGTTCTCCGGACGATAAACAGGCGAAGAAAGAAGAAGAACCGTTTTCGTGAAAAGTATGTATAAAGGAAAAGCAATCAGTGTGAGCATGGTAAGCAGGCGAAGATACGTTTCGTCGCTTCTTTAGTTTTGCGCGCACTGTGCGTGCGCGCGCGCGAGAGAGAGAGAGGGGGGGGAGAGATGTGTGGAGGGGGGTGGGCGCCAGTTGCGCAACAGGCACGATTTTCCGTGCCAAAGCCTAGGCTGAGTAACAGTGGACGATCGATCTCAAAATCGATTCTTCATTTTTAGCCCCAATAGAAAAATGGCTTTGCACAATTTTATGTCCACTTTACTATTCGATTAATGACTCCTTTTAACAAATCTACTTGAATCCGCCCGAATTACGACATGTGGGTCTTACCTGTCGCAAACATATTTGTACGCTGGGACGAAGACAAAGAGTCGTTACATGATATCGTCGTCACTGACGACGATACTGGCAATATCGCGCGACAGCAATCCGAGTTTCGCGAATAACGACGACGATGCTGTTGCTGTTGCTGGTCGTTTTGATGATCACGCGGATGCTGCTGATGATGGTGTCTATGACGACGATGATGATGATGATTATGATGGTGGTGGTGGTGGTGATGGTGATCGTTATTATTGCGATGATGGCGACGACAACGATGATGATAATCTTGCTGTTTCTGTGTATGCCGATGTTGATGATCGTGATAATACGAGTGGTTACGAAATTGTTGATGATATTGCTGTTGTGTACCTGTAACTTTTTCGGTACTGTCTTTTTGTTCCAAATGTACAGAGGCTGGTGGTAGCATGACGTTCTCGATATTCGTGCAAAACGCAAGAGGTTGGACAGGTTGCGCAAACATGCACACCTCGCAGAGATATCCAAGTAAAGAATTTCAGCGACTCACGTTTATCAATCGCTAGGACATTCTGAATATATGTATAGAAATTTTATCCATACCATCATCTCACGACCATCACTACGATAACCGTTTCATGGTATGTATATTTACCAATATCGTTACCACGCGTTTTCCTTCTGTCGCTATCTTTTCTTGCCCTTCTTCTCTAAACTTTGCTTCGTGACCATCAGAATTTAAACGATACAAAATGGAAGATGTTTGCTTCGTTTACTAGACATCGCGGCAACGTACGATGCTTTAATAATTGGACGTCCAATGGCATCGAATGTTACTATTTTCGTTTCCTGTATTGGACGATATTGTCTCGTCGTGGTGGATGATAATAACGAAAAGAACAATAATCTCGATGTCGATGACGCTCCCTTACACTGTTCCCAGCGCGGCTGCATTTCACAGTCTTGTAAATTAACTTTAATTCTCAGTTATGTACTTGTCTTTCACACATACCCCCTCCTTTGTCCTTCTTTTGCTCAGAACTTTCTTTAAAGTTGAAAAAAGTCGAATGAATCTCGCTACCCCCTCTATTTCCCGCGATTCTCACATTTTTTTCATTCACGATTTCTTTCACGCGCCGGCTGTTGGCTAAGCATTTTCCTCTCTTGTCGAATTGACATCGCAGTTCTACAGCACTACCCCAGCTGTTTCTAACGACTAAAACCCGATAAGACTCGAAGCGAAAAAGTATGTAGGTACGCGTTTTTTGCCATTCGCGTTTAATTTCGGGAACCGACGAATCTCCGCTATGTATACGACGTCTAGGACGCGACTGGGCCGCCAACCATGTCGGAAGCCGGCGGCTTGACAGTGCTCTGACAAGACGGGACAACACGACGAGAGCGAATGCGCGCGTGTGTGTGGTGCGTGCGTGCGTGACAGTATTGTACGAAGAGGAGAAAGGGGGGGGGGAGGGAGAGAGAGAGATCTGCACGCGCGTCCGCGCGAGCCCACTTTTCGCTTCACGGCTAGTCATTGGACTCTCTCTCCGTTCGTAGCCCTTCCCTTCGCGTCTTTCCCGCCACAGAGAGAGAGAGAGAGAGAGAGAGAGAGAGAGAGAGAGAGACTTGGTGATCATACGACGAGACCCGTTGGCCCGCGTTGTCCTAGTGACGCGCCGGCGATATAGCGCGTAAAGTTGTCCCCACCATAGTACACATCTTCTACTTGTTGGCGGGAAACACGTTCCGCAACAGCTGCTTCTTTTTATCTGTTCTTCAGCTCCAAAACCTTTACACCTCGGAATTTCAAATCCTCCAACTCCCCCAACTATGCTATTATCTCGCCGTTCTCCTTTAATACATACTTGGTTCCCGTCTTGTACCGTAGAAAATTATCGAGAAACGTCCAGCTGCTGTGTAAAAAGCATAATTTTATTTAAAAAACCAAAGTTGGCCGAAAGGAAATGGAAAACTTTTGTCGCGCTTCTATTCGAACGTGGAGGATAGAGAGAGAGAGAGAGAGAGAGAGAGATAGAGAGAAAAATTTTCACTCTTTTGGTATGCGTGGAGAAATATGGTAGTCGTTCGACACCATCACCACCACCACTGCGAAGACGAAGAGATACAAAGACCGATAGTACGAGATAAGACTAGGAGATAAAACCGTAATCTAAGAAACGAGAAAAAGCGTGAACATTTAGACCGGGAACCTAGTCGCGAGACTCGAGCCACGATAAGCGCGCCACTTGTGCGTGTGTGTCTAACACCTCGGGACGAAATTCACAAAGTTTCCTCCGTGATTACAAGTTTAATTTGCTGTTTATCGTCACATAAACAGCACGTCACTTTTCACACAGTGGAGAGAGAAGCTACCAAGCAAGGAAAGCACATTTTCATTTTCTTGCCGAATTGGTCTCGATTTCCAAGCTCAACCCCGAGCATCGTAGGTACACGTATATCTAAATATTATAAAGTCGGCGCGAATAGGTGGCTATATTTTTGCTCTCATCTCAACTTGCTCAACTTGTTCAGTTTCCACGTGTCTGTTTATTCTTCCGATTCACTGGCTCGAATACGGTAAAACTGTATTTTTATCTTATCGACACAACTCGCGTTTCATTTCCCTTATGATCGAGGATACTTGTGTAACACGATAAGATGCGCTTAGCATATTAGTCCCTTGGTCCTATCTCAGTCGGTAGGCAATAAATTTATGCTTATCCATTAGTTACCGTCCTCTTTAAAAAATAAATTGCCATATTTCTCGTAGTCTCTCTCCTAATCCATATGTATATGAAAATATCTCCTTGTTTCCTCTCTGTCCTCAATCAACACGAGTATAATAACACAGCGGTGCATCTAAATGCAAAGTCATAAAGTATCGAAGAATAAGAAGACATGTAATGTAAAAAACGAATTAATAAAAATCGATCGATCGATTTGTTCCTTACCGAACCATACAATATACTTGTGCAGAATCAAAGCGCGAGGAACCCCCCCACCCAAATATATTCTTGGCGCGTATATCTTTTCCCCGTTCAAATTTTGAATCGCCCAAACAGATTTTTGTTGAAGCGTAACTCGCAACAAATCATTTAGTAACTCGTCTCTAAATGCCTCGCGAGTATTCGTTAGATTCCTTATAACAGTTTAAGCGAATGTTGGATCGTGCGTGCAACCAGCCGATGAATTTGTACCTCTAGTTAGCCAGCTACCGCTAACGTAAACCAAACCTATCCGAACCAAGTATGCTGCCTTCGTACGTTCACGCAAACACTACAACAACAACTCCATTTGGCTGGAAGTTCAAAGAAATGCTTGTGTTGACAAAATAATTTTCTTCGATCCCACTAATTAAGAAAACGCCTTGAAAAAAAGGCTTGCAAAAGTTGCAAATCGGTTCATCGTATACCGTTTAGCGGTGTTGGGTGGAGGTTTTGTTCAAAGAAATGCTTGTGTTGCCAAAATAATTTTCTTCGATCCCACTAATTAAGAAAACGCCTTGAAACAAGGCTTGCAAAAATTGCAAATCGGTTCATCGTATACCGTTTAGCGATGTTCGGTGGAGGTTTTAGTTAGAGACGGCATTCGTCGCCGTGCCGCGCCGCGGACGGAATCTTTCACAGGGGTGTTTCGGGAGCAAAAGACAGCTGAGCTTCGAATCGTCGACACGCAAAGACGGACATCGAATCGAGAGGGGAGGAACATTCCTCGTAGGTCAGCGCATAGAACGATTTTAGCTACAGTCTTTGGGCTGCTCGTGTCTCGCGTCGCTTCGCGACTAGCTCGTGTCAAGAATTGTTTAATTTGGGCAGATGTCCATCGTGTTACGCTCCATGAAATCTCGTTGGGATAGATTATATTAAAAATGCGAGAAAACCTTTGCTCGTTTCCTTCTCTAATTTCTTTGCTCGTACAATACCTATCGCTGCAAGTGTATTTTTTCTTCTCTCTCTCTCTCTCTCTCTCTCTCTCTCTCTCTCTCTCTCTCTCTCTGTTTCAACTAGCCAACGAGAACAGTAACCGTTTCGAGGAAACCTCGGGGGATCTCTTACCATAGGTTTTCCAACACCGTGACGTGTGAAATGTGCCTCGCGATACACATACATGTATAGTATATACCATCTACGATACCCTCTACGATCTTGCGACGCTCGATACGATAACCTCCAACATTAAATAAATAGCCCGTGGAAACAACGAAAGAAAGAAAGAAAGGAAGGGCTAATGATAACGATGTCTTGTATACTTGATATATGTAATAGATGTTGCCGCCACGCGGAAGCTAAGGAAATGCATCGTCAATGATGGTAGTCGAATTGCCACAACAGATGTTTGTACGAAACATCTAAATCGGATGAAAGAAGCAACGTTTAGAATAGGTACCGTGTCCTAGCTAATTTATTCGTCCATTTCCTTATCATCGATACGACCATCTCTTTTGAATTCACTTTAATATTCGCAAATGAACCCTGGTGCAGAGTAGTCGTGGCTCGTGCATCCGACAACGATCTAGAAACGCGTTACAACCGTAGGAGAGACCGGGGCTGATAGGCCAGTTTTTCAGTTTTTGATTTTTAATAAATTATATGGGCGAAATATCATTAAACCGGTTAGTATATTTGATAGGGCATACATTTGGCTATCTGATTAAGTTATTAATGTTGACTCAATGTGACAACAGTTAAGGTATTCTAAAGTTTTTCTAACACCTTCCATGCTAGTCAACCAGCCCCATGATCGAGGTTGGTTGACTTACAGTATAGGGTAGGTTGAAAATGTTATTAGTAACTTATCTCAGTGGTAATAAAATAACACAATGTCACAAGAGTTGTTTCATTATAAAATATTAATTTCTTTCTTTCATATTTTAATAAGCTGAAAAATTTCACCTTAAACATTAATTATAATGTAATTATAACATAGTGAAATTTAAAAAAAAATAAAAATCGCTTTATGAATAACAAAATAACAATTTAAACCTTATTAACGTTATTAGTCAACCAGCCCCGACCGATCATTTTGACTTCAATAATCTATATAACATTCAATTATTTATGTATAAACAAAAATACTATGTCAATAGATCGTCCAATAAACAAACTTTAAAATAGTCCCTTAACATTTATTCTACTGTAACTATATAGAGCGTGAGAAAATAAAATCTTTAAGAAAAAATATTTACCTACGTAGTCAATTTTTCGACAAACGCTGATAACTGTTAAAAAACGTGCGATCGAGGGGTCGGACATAAATGCATGGCATAGTAGAAGTGACTTCTTTCTACAGTGAATCTTTCCGCAGTAGAGCATATGTCGGTGCAAAGTTTTACAGTTTTAAATAAAAGACTGTCCTTTTCGACAAATCCTCACCGTTTCGAATTTGAAGTAGGATGTAAGCTGTACACATTTTGCCATGTAGATTGGTGGTGGATCGGTCGGTAAAGGGGGGAGGGGAGGGGGGTCGATACATGTGTATCAAAGACTCTCGGAAGCTATCGGGGGAGCAGCCGAGCAGTGCGGAGAGAGAGAGAGAGAGAGAGAGAGAGAGAGAGAGAGAGAGAAGCAGGAGTGTGTGACTGTACTATCGGTTACGCAACAAACCAGAGATACGATGACACGAAGCTACGATCATTTTATGAAATACATTTCGCTTCGCCCGTAACGCATTCTCTCGATCCCTTTTTCCCTTCTCCTCCCATCACCCTCTCATCTCACCCTCGTACAACACTGCTAAGTCTCTCGCCATCTCTCGCGTTGCTCAAGCACAATGTGTGCGCGCGCAAATAATAATAAAAACGACGTTAACTCGAAGGGCTAACAATAAGAATCGCAATAAATTATATACAACGCTTGTCACTTGTACGTTTCCAGCGTCATCATTCTAAATTGATGTACATGGGTACGCTCCACCATGTTTTGTTTCGAATCTGTAATCACCATCGTCGAATGTGTGTAATCGAACATGCAAAGAATTTAAGCGACGCTTATAGGCTCGAGAATCTAAAACAGTAGTCTTCTCAATGTGTGCAAAACCATAATAAACGTAAAGGTTATAACTCTACTTTATATCCATTACACGGTATCCATTTAATAAAACTGATTTTCGATATTAGTCTAGGAGAGTTCTATTACTCTAGACCCCAGACTATCAGCCGTTTACAACTCGAATCTGATCGAATCTACTCGGAATTTCTATATAGTAGGAAAACTGTTGAAATAATAACCCGCATTACTTTTATTACTCACGCCGTTGCTACTTGTTGGTAGCACTGTTGATACTATTATTAGGTGTGTTACACAATAGTACTCTCGTGTCTTCTCAAACGAGTTTCACTGGCCATTGACCAAAGCTAGATAACGTTGTGTATCGCGACCCATTTACCGAGTTGCTAATCTTGGACTCTAATCCGAACTTGATTTTCCCCTGTATGTACCAACTAAAAATTTTCTCATTCTCATTCGATACTCATTGTAACGGTCGCTACACGAAAAAATTTGGCAAGTTGATAGCTCGAATATCCATTCACTATTCGTGATTGATTATAATTTGTGACATAACCATAAAAGGTCGTTTCACAAACACACCCTCTATCCTATTCTTTCTTCTAATCTTTCTATATAATTTCGAAAACACCGCAGCAGACCACAGACCATAATTAATTCAAATGAAAGATCGGCTACGCGTCTGTACATGATTAGTACCCGACTCGTTTACGCGAGTACAACATTTATTCGAAATTTAAATAATTTAGAAATATTACCGGAATATTACGCGAAATTTTTTCGAAAAAGTTGCTACACTATTGCGAATATGTACCCATGTACACATGGGTAGAGTAATATGTAAGTCGTGACGCGCGCGAACGACGGTAAACGCACGTAGTAAACATATCCATACACGTACAGCGAATAGGTACGCGTGTACGTAAAAGCGAACGCGACAGGCAAGCAGGCAAGCGGGCAAGCGGGCAAGCAGGCGAGCCGGCAAGCAGTCAAGCAGGCAAGCATGGAAGGCACGACGGAAAAAGCAGAATGACAGTTGGTAATTATAACGAAGAGCGGATTCCGTGGAGCAAGGCTGGTGAGCCCCGTGTAAGTAACGAAGTCCGCGCCGTAGCGCGCCACCACGTGTCTGACTAGCTAGCTGGTTCGCTGCTGCGTGCTTGCTCGGTAGCCAGCCACGCGCTGTGGCATAGGCATAGATGATGGCGTCCCACGATACAATTTTCAATATAAGTAGTAGAAATAGCGGATTTTATCCAACAAAAATTCATATTATCCGACACGATCCTGCGAGCTTTAGGTCGCGAGCATAGTGATTATTTCATCGATATACACTTACCAATGCGATGGTCCATAGCGAATAAATCGCAGTAGATGTAACGCACACGCGATGTAATAATGTCCTCGTGGGCCAGAAATGTTTACTCGATAATCGATCAACTGTCAAACAGAAAAGAGACTGGTAAAAAAACACGGGAATACATACACTGTTTTATTGCGACCTGATAAATTCGCGTTGAAACACGCGTGCAGTACTTGGCTATGCGAGTGAAATGAAATAAACGACCCGGAAAAAAAAGTAGTAAACCCGATGGACAATTCGCGCGAGGACGCTTGCACGAGCGTGATCGCGAAAATTGCTCCGTACGCGCCGCGTAAACTGACAAACTCTCTTTTCGCTGGTTACCGTAGTTTGACTATACGAGCAATAAATGAGGAGCACACCGAGAGCACAGCGCGTCCACACCGTTCAACAGTTTGATCACACGCGGCGAGTCTTGGCGGCTTCTTCTCACGTTTCCTTCGCAGCCCATCTAATCCGTCGTTAGACAACTCACCGGCGTATGCCCGCGTAGTTTTCTTGCGTTTTATTCACTCACACTGTCGTTCTCTGTCCAAATTATTACTGGTTACAACTAATTTCTCGATGTCTATGACAGATAAACACTACGAATGCGGCGGGTTCTTGTGTCGTGTGTGCGCCAGCGTCAGTAAGATTGACAGTCGGCGCTGATGACAGACAGGTGCGCCCGCCTTCCGGCCTAACAAGTCGGCAACCTACCGTCGTGCTCGCGTATCTTTCTCTGTCGCTTGCGTACCCATCCACCCGCCTGCCCGCCAAACCGCACGTAGTAAGTTGGTATGATTCGGTATGTATGCACGTACGCACACACTACCACACACACACACGTTACGCTATTCATTCCTTCGTTCAGCAGTTGACTGCCATCTAGTGGCGACCCGCTCTAAACGCGTATACGCTATTCCCAATCACGCGTGCTTCTCATCATTGATTTCAACTGGGTAGATCCCGATCATCACTGATCGTATTACGCACCGCTTTGAACTTTAATGTGTCTGTTACAGTAATTATAAAACCAAGTTCACGCGCATGAAACACGTCTTCAACACCTCATATACACTGTTGGGTAAAATAAATAAGGAAATGGGAAGAAATTTTGAAGAAGGATGTGGACAGGAAGAGACAGAGATAAAAATATATACAACATAACGTTCCGTTTTCGTTCTTCTCACTTTGCTTTCGTGCGGCGTATTTAATTTCTTATAACAACATTACTTGCCATCAGTTTGTCGTCGATGGTACTTGAACGTATATCAAATCATATTTACACTATGCCGTGTCACACAGACAACATTTAATGTATTGTACATGCTTCGCTATTCTTTATTCTAATGCACAAACATATACTTTCATCGTTTCTATTCGATGCTGTATTATTACTTTCAATAGAGATCGACAAAAGGAGCAGGCAGATATTCCCTTTTTCTCCCCTTTGCCTCCTGACGCGAACGTTCCTGATGCATCAGCGATATTCGTTTGTTTCGCTTCAGGCTGTACAGGCATTCTTCCAGGTCCTTGAATAACAAGTTACATTTTTCTTGCGATCTGTACCATCCATAAGCTTCGACGCAATCTACAAGACGTAACTCAAAATTTCTGCATATCGGATGGTCTTGGTAAGTGTACGCGCTGCCTAGTGATTCTGTCCAAGGAGTTCTGAAGGCGGGTAATCCATAATAGTTCATCATGTTTCTGTTTTAAAAGCATAGGTTTATAATTCATTTTCGTTCCTGGAATTATTTATTTAAAAAGGGATAATATATACTGACGACGAAAATCCTTATGTATAATAAACTAAACTACAAACTAAACAACGAAATTATGTGTCAATTTCGTGTTATCCCTTATTCATTAACCTAACCTCTACGTAACTATCGTCCGCGATTCATTTTTTTTTCCTTTTCAAATCTCAAGACGAGCATGCACCGTAAAAATTAGGCATTAAATGAACACGTTACATACATTATTTAAAATCTGACTAAATCAGATTAATTTCACAAAACTGACAAAAGATGTTGCATCCACCATTTACGTAACTGTACGCAATGTTCCGTGCTCGCTGGTGTGTTGCTTGAACACGTGAACGTAGCTACGGGAATGTATATAATCGATATGTGAATTACGAGCGAAGTTTAAAACTAGACGTTTACGAGAAAATCGACTTTGAAATTCTTGACGATGCGTCCAGTCGCGTACGGGCAAACCTAGCTTAATGAAAATCACGGGCGATTTGGGCGTAAGTGGAACTCGCCCAATATAAGGTGCGTTCCGCTTCGCGCATTGAATGCACGAAATTTTATAACTTGATTGATTCCTGGATTTTCTCAACCCGAGATTTCCTATCCTTTTTGAGCAGCGGCAATTATTCAAAGCGAAAACCATATTTTATCAGTTTTACAGAACGAACTGCTGTTTACTCAGCGAAATTTGGTAGATGCAGATGTGTAAAGAAAAATTAAGTTATGGCGTTGGCGGGAAATAGATTGTCAACGCTGGTTGGCCGTGTTTGGCTTCGCGTTGGTGTCATTTGGCTTGGCTTGGCTTGGCTTGGCGCTGGCGTCGGCTCGTTTCCCATCGTGGCGTCTCACGCAACATATACTGCCACTGCTGTAGGTGTTCCCCCTCCATTTTCCAGTTGCCACTGCTGAGGATTTCCCTGGCATTTGTGCACACATAGGTATACACATTTCAGAAGCGAATCAAGTGACTAAAAGACTGTGTGTATACGAGTAGATACTTCCATGCACAACGAGGAATAAATTGATTCAGCAGAATTAGTAACAGAGAAAGTACTTAGAGGAAAGCACAAGAATTAGCAAAGATGAATCAAGCAAATGTTGAAAAGTTGGTTTCTAGGTTAAGGTACAATGTCGAATCAAAGCCGCGCAGGTTTAGAAATCCAGACGGCCCGGAAGGAAGACTACGGAAAATTAGAAAAACATTAACAGGTTTGATGAAATACGAGAGAATCGAATTGAATTATCCAAGGGCCGACGAGACAAGAGGTTATGTAGACCGAGTATGTGTCAGAGAACCGGTTAGAATACTTTCCATTAACTCAACTCATCCTCCGTGACATTTTATTTTTAATTTTCCGCAGTTGATATCAGAAGCATTGCGCCATGGACCCGAGCACAAAGAAACAATGGAACTTGCAAATTTTTGGATATTAGAAAAACAGCTTGTTCATAAACTGTTCAAAGTACTTGTCCCGAGATATCAGAACTACACAACTTCGTTTACCAAACTTCATAACGCGCCGTGTGTATATCCTGGTTTTCCATACAAAAGAGCTGTTTTGGAACTGAGAGGTACGTTTTATGTTTTATCGAAAATTTGGCATACTTGTAAGGTAGAGATGGGCATTATTTAAATAAAAAATGATTTAAATAATGTATCAAATAAAAATAACCCAGTTATTTTTATTTCAAATAAAAATAAGCCAGAGTTACTTTTATTTGAAACGTCACAAATAATTTTTTTTGTTCAACAGGAATTTATCCGACAGACACAAATAATTTTTTTGTTTGATGGGAATTTATCCGACGGCCACAAATAATTTTTTTATTTGACGAGAATTAATTTTAACCTTCAAATAATTTTGCTGTCTTTTCATTCATTTGTTTTTGAAAATTATTTGAAGCTGAAATAATTCTGGGAGTAGAGAGCGAGAGAGAGGGGGAGCGTGTGCTAGAGAGCGGTAAGCAGGAGAGCATGATGCGAGGAGACACTGTGCCTGGATAAAAAGAAGTCGGTTGAGAAGCTCTAGGGTCCGAATAGTATATCCCTATTGGTTGGCGTGACAACGTCGACGAACACAAAGTAAGTAAACAGGACACGGGCGGTGGGAGCCAATGCGAGCGAAGAACCCCTCTTGCCCCTGTGACATTTCGACCGACTTCTTTTCATCCAGGCACAGTAGTTGTTAGAGCGAGAGGGAACAGGAGGGAGCGAGAGGCCCGTTCCTAATATCCCCCTCTCTTTCTAATCCCCATTCCCTCTCGCTTTCTACTCTCCGAGTTATTTGAGTTTCAAATAATTTTCAAATACAAATGAATGAAAAGACGACAAACTTATTTTAAGGTTAAAATGAATTCTCGTCAAATAAAAAAATTATTTGTGGCCGTCGGATAAATTCACGTCGAACAAAAAAAATTATTTGTCACGTTTCAAATAAAAATAATTCTGGGTTTTTATTTGATGAGTCTCGAATAAAATTTTTGTCTTTTATTTGAAATCAACATTTTATTTGAAATAATTTTTTGCCCATCTCTGTTGTAAGGTCACGGATACACCCGTTAACGCAAACTTGCTATTTTAGGGAACGTGTATCCTAGCGTAGAACAGCATAATCCGTATCAGCACACTTTGCTTCATAATATGTTACTGGATGCAGCCAGGAAAGAATTTCGAATAGAAAAATACAAAGAAATTGCTGAAAATATGAGCTCGTAGATTGTATGTATAAATTTTATTAACAATAATAGAAAGAAATACACTATATTAGCGTGAAGTGAAAAATGTAATCGAAACACAATTATTATCGTCATTTCGATTTAAAGAGATGTAACGGATAATGCTGATGAAACTCTGTAATATGGGTCTCCATGGAGCACATTTGTTTTCTAAAATTAAAGAAAATGTATCGATATCGAGGAAAAGTTTTCAAGTTCAGTTGAAAGGTATTTAAGTGGGAGAGCGAGAGAGGGGGGGGGGGATTAATGAACATACCGTATATGCTTTGGCATTGTACGATACACATCCGTGAATAACTCTTTCCAACATGGTTTAATTTCCTTTTCTGCATTTGCAAATGCAAGTAACACGGATTCTTTGATGGACTTGTTTGACTCGTTTTCTCGTCGCTCGCACCAGAGATCGACTGATTCTAAATAGTGACGAAATCTTATTATTGGCGCATAATGATTCCAGTTGGCTATTTCGTTGGTCGAGCGATAGGCAGTGCTGTCGTCTGAAGTACTATGATGGCCAATTCTAAAGTAAAGATGGATGTAAAAATGGATGCGTAGCTAAACGTGTTTAAATAGAGTCTATGCAAGAAGAAGAATGTCCTGTTCTCTGCACCTATAAGTCATAGCTTCGATTAAGACAGGTTTTCCCTCCATGGTAGAGAATTCGCGAGCAGCTCTTGTTGCACAATACATAGCGAGGATGTCATTGCCGTCTACACGAATCGTATGCATCCCGTAAGCTGGTCCCCTTGCGGCGATACCATCTCCTTTAAACTGTTCCAGGGAGGGTGTTGAGATGGCATATCCGTTATTCCGACTCGGAACACAAACAGGATATTATAGAAGCATTTCATTGGTATATCGTGTGTTAGTTATTTTAACAATCCTTGGATATTGTATGTGCGCGCATATATATGAGACATATGGGACGTATGGGAAACATACCATATAAAGATGATTGGACACTCCAAAGTTGCAGCAAAATTAAAAGCTGCGTGAGCATCGCCTTCGCTAGCTGCTCCTTCCCCAAAGTAACATACAACGCATGTTTTTCTTTTGGATCGTTTAAGCGCATACGCCGTTCCTACAGCTGAACATGACAAAAAAGAATCACATATTCCTTACTACCACTACTACTACTAATAAAGTAGATTAGAAGTACAGTAGTCACCTTGTGGTAATTGTGTTGTCAAAGGAGAGGAAATGGTAACAAAATTCAACTTTTTAGATCCATAATGGACAGGCATTTGCCTTCCCTTTGAAGTATCTTTCTGATTACCGTAACATTGGTTCATAAATTCTGCAATAGAGTGACCACGCCATAACAAGACACCTACAAAATTATTTTCCCTAAATGAAACAATCGATATTAAACGCAGAAGAGGCAGAGGGGATTAGGGGCCTTGGTATCGTTGAATTTTTACCAGCTTCGCGATACTGTGCATATATAATGTCTTCCAAAGTAACAGCGGCGGCAGAACCAATTTGGATCGCTTCTTCCCCGGTATTAGTCATATAAAATGATATACGACCTTGTCTTTGAGATTCGTAAAGAATTTTATCCATGATACTTAGAGTAACCATTTGGCGGTACATCCTAGTCAAAGTGTCCTTGTCCAACTTGAACCAAACAGATATGTGTATTGTTAACAAATGGAAACAAAATTACAATACCGAATACTTAAAAGTTTGATTAAACCTGGTAATCGTCGAGTAATTGGGCACATTTCGACGAGTTCGATATTCTAAATACTGGTAAAGGATTATCACTTGCTTTGTCGATAAATTTTATTTCATTGGTAAATGTCGTTTCTATCCCCAAGTAGTAAGGCTCATTTTTATCGATCCTAGTATCGGCTACATTGCTAGTAGCTGTACTATTGTAACGTTGACTTGTCTAAATTTGTTGAAAAAACCAAGCAGAAAAGACGGTAAACTGACTGTTCGCTCTTTCTACCGTTTCTTAATATAGCAACTGCTTACCCATTGCAATATGCTTCTGACATACATTCGTTTTCTAAATCCAAGAAGAGCGCGTTCAATCATTCTTTTATTATACTTTATAGGAAACTTTAATTGACGATATCTATCTAACTTTGTATACTACCATGTACTACGATGACGACGACTGTTATTTAGCTGTCAACTACATATATAACTTGCATGCATGCAAGTACATCTGTTTATACATATATACTTGTGTATATGTATGCAGTACCTAGCTACGTATAAAAATTAATTTACGTAACGCACTTTTCATCCTTGTTCATCGATAACGATCGATAACACGAACTGTGTTTGACCTTTTCAGACCTTTTGCTGACGTTTCGGAATCGAAATCGTCCATGGTGTATGTATTAATTATCATACATACTTGTTCCAAATCACACAATTGAAACAGTGGTAATATATTATATTATTACAGCTAAATATGCGTTGCAATTCGAAAAGGGGACTGGTATCATCAATTTAATGTTGACTATAACCATGATTTGTGAGTCACGAGGATCCGATCACGTTCGTTCCCAATCACGGTGATTTTTCACAGTGATCCGTGATTTTCGTGATCGCTTCTGATTGGTGCAGGCAGAACAGTGATTTGTGATTTTCGTGATTGCTTCTGATTGATGCAGGCAAGAACAAGTGATTCGCGATTTTCGTGATCGCTTCTGATTGGTGGAGAGCATAACTGCTCCTTGCATGCGCCACATAAGCCCAATTTCTACTTTCTCTCGAAACATTCTCAAATCCTCACTGTTCTTATAGAATCTCAATTGTATATTTTGAACCAATGTAATCGTTCTTGATCTATTTAAATTAACGAATATTTCTTCACTTTAGTTAAAAGGTATAATGTATATGTGAATACTTTAGCCAATCAAATCAGTGCGTGCATACATTGACTATTTATGAATGTATATTCTATATATTCGCCGAATTAGCACGCTCTGACTGTAACACAAGTTATATTGAAGTATTTTATAAAAAATAATTTAATCGAGATCAAGAATTACGGTCACAGTAAACAATTCACTCAACTTAAAAAAATCACAATCACGGTCGTGATTTAACTTCAATCACGACTGTGATCGTGATTCTGCGATCACTGTAATAAATCACTGTTAGTGATTTTGCACTCCATCCCTAAGTCATCATGCGAGCACATGCGAGATAGGATTGGATTGGGCGGATTCGGGAGAATTGGGCCACTCCTGACTCCGCTCCCGAGCAGGGATCGGAGGTAACGTCATACACCAGTATCAGGAATCGCGGTGGGGGAACGCCACGCATGCGCGTTGACGTGGTGACGTCGAACCAATCAACGCCAAGATGGTAAACGAAACGGCGCCACCATGAAGTTACTCTTACTTCATGGGCGCCACCGTCAAGCCAAGCCAAGTGACGCCATGCCATTGGTTGACGCGCGGCGTCATCACCGCCAATCCAAGCTAGCCAAGGCAAATGAGGCCGCAGCCAACCAGCGTCGCCGAGGAATCGGTTATCAACGCTGGTTAGCCTGGCTTGACTAGTTCGCTTGCCTTGGCGCTGGCGTCGGTTCGTTTACCAGCTTGGCGTTGATTGGTTTGACGTTACCGCGTCAACGCGCATGCGTGGCGTTCCCCCACCGCGATTCCTGATACTGGGGTATGACATTTCCTCCGATCCCTGCTACCGAGACCCCTGACTCTACTCGCTGCCACTCGCTGCGGGACATTGCGATTTGCGGAGCATTCATTGGTAAGTAGGGTAGATGTCCCCATTACCGTGCTTTGACGCCGACTTGCTCGCGAAGGAATTAATTACTGACTTCTCTTACTTTAATTTTGCTTGGTGAAAATTTATATTTGTGTTTCGAACTTTTCTCTTGTTAATTTTTTATATTTTTTTAATTGAAATAAAGATACATGTCTTTGGGCGGTATTCTCAGTCGTTACTTAAGACTTCACATATAATATGAGATTATTATTTAATTATCACAAATTTTTATTATTTTGATTGGATTATCACAAAACTTGTCCTCACTTCCAAATTCGTATAATTCCAATATATGTGAAAATTTAATAATCTATTTCTATACTGTTATTAATATGTATGCAGGAAAGTATATATAATGCAAGAATAGTGTTTTTTCGAATTAAAACGTTAGTATTAAATATATGTATATATGTATATTTATAAAATATATATAATTACTGAAAAAAATGTCCATGAGTTTCGGCAATTTCCGCTACGTTTGTTCCGATCCCAGATATCCTTATAAGGTCTTTTTAAACTGAACCACTTATTTATGCATTGTCTTCCTGTTAGATTGATTTTTTTTTATTTTTTCCCTTAATTTCTCGGGCAATTTCGACCCATAATACGTTGTTTCTTTTAAAACCGGTATAATTCTATACATAAAAAAACGGCGCAGTCCAACCACGAAAATTGTTTTTCTTCCACGTCACCCACAAATATTATGTAAATATATTGTAATTGGAGATATCGAATATGTTGAAGAATTATTAAAAAACAAACCTGAATTTTCAACATTATTCAAGTCGTGATTCTCCTTCTTCTTCGCCTGCTCTCCACCTTTCGACGTCGCTATTTTCCACCAATTCGCACAAGAAATTTGGGTCTTACTAAAAAAAATATTCACGCATTAATTTAAAAACACACTTACTGTTTTTATAAAACAGCTTTAAAATTTAAATTTTACCTTCAGCTGCTCTCATTGCTACTTCTTCTTCTACATACAACTTTAACAATTCACCGTTCACCATTACACATAACTCGGCATTTGTTGCCATTGTCGTAGAATTTTAGACTAACGTCAGTAAGGCTCGATGTGTATTACTCGAATAATTCGAAGGTAACACGCGGGTACGTATTTCAAAGCGTACGTAATGAGACAAATACGCATGCGCTCAGTAACTGCATGCTTGATGCGTTAGAAGTGGGAGAATTCTAGGGAATCCTATGCGCCATCAACGCCACCAATGCACGCATTAATTGAAACGGAACGGTTTTCTCTGCAGTCTATGCACTCAATGCGTGAATCGGAACGCACCCATACTATTTCAGGTTTTGATTTTCGCCACCAGGTAGCGTATCGCAGCTTTTGTTAGCCAATCCCAATACCAACGGCACACTTATGCAGTCTCTACGTTCAAATTGATTCAAATCTTGCCCCTTGCTCTTGTGTTGTTCACTGTTGTTCACTGTTGTCCACTTATGATTATGACAGCCTACTTTATATCGCAGCTCACCTTTCTTATGAAACGAAGCCATAACATTTGCTTGGTCGCTGATTAGCTGGCAGAGAACGAATCGCAAACGTCGACCAATCGCCGTCCGAGGGGCGTTATACCGTGGCTGTGCATAAAGGAACACACGTGCATCGGCGAGTCGCTGAAACACCTGTATATACTTAATAGTGTATAATCCTCGGTCGAGATATCGTAGAGCAGACGACGCTCCAATCGACTTGACAGCACAGTCCGTATTTTCACGTGTCCTCTCGCACATCGCATTGCGTAACTGGAGTCCAATTTCCAGGGAGGAGCTCCCTTTTTCGGTAAGTAGATGCCCATAAACGAAATTAAACGCCAGGGGATCTACGGCGATCCGTGCGTCTTCGGTACGCGTGCAAAAAATCCGTTTCATTGATTCACCAACGGATATCATTTATCACAAGCTGTTTTGACACTGCTCGACAAGTGCTTCGCGTTTTATCGGCCAATTGGGCACTGCTAAACGAGGCTTTTTAACCAATCGCGGTCGATGTGTACATTCCCCTCGCGATCAAATAACAGGACTATTTAGAACTCGACACATCTATTACGACATCGCAATTCTGAAGTTTACGTATGTATATCTTCATTCTTCGTGAAGGATATATACTTTTAGGAGCGACCAAGTACCCAACTTCTCTATAATTGTTCGATGATTCTTTTTGTGTTTTGTTTAAAGACACGTTACAGCTATCGCGCGTCATCGGAAGATATATATACGTACATACATACTATACCTAGATATAGGCGAACACGTTTTGAAAAAATTGGGGACGAGAGGCGAATAATAGGTTAAATACGTACCGTTCAATTTCTCACTGCAATCAAGCTAATTCCTTCGAGTATTGCGGATATTAAGCGTATATTCAGCACAAATCACCGTACGTTCTTAAAATAATATTATATTTAATAGACGTAAGAGAAGAATTATCTCGCATCGATACGTTCTATGCGCCATGCCTGGAACACGTTTATTTTCATGTCTACGTATCTCAAATAATATTTAAAACCACGAGAATATATACATGTCATCATCCATCGTCATAACCTTCTCATAGCTTGTTCATTTTTACTCGAGAGCATGAATGCAGAATGATACAATCGGACGTTGCGAGATGAAGTAGAAACGTCGCTACGTTGCAATCGTTGCAACGTGCTCGCATATACCTAGTATACAATAACGCCCAACTGTCGTAGATATGGATTAAAGCACCGAACAGTCATTGCATGCATGCGTGTTTAAAATCTGTATACACGATTAATAATCCGGGCAATTGTTTTGCGGCTAATTTTACATCGTCGAACTATTTAAGTACGTAGTATGTACAAGGGAAAGTAAAAGTGGAAGTTTGAAAAACGCTACAGCAAGATGGCTATTCGCGCCGGTTTTGCTTCTGCTGCTGCTGCTGCTGCTGCGTTATGAATCGTGATTTCAGTCCACGCGGGTACGTACCGAGTTTTAGAACGCACCTACGACCGACTCTGTGGCGTGTGACGTTTCTCGATGGGGGCGGAGCATCCTCCAGCTTCCCAATTCTAACCAACCCGATCCCGATAGCCGTCGCATTCCCCTGTCTTCCCCTGATTTGCTTCAGTGTTCCTCGGCAGTGCGTTCGGTGCGTTTTTTTGGTGTGCGCCTTGACTGTGCACATAGCCACTCACTCACCACCAACGTATATGCGTGCGTGCGTGCGTGCGCGTGAATCCATTTCTCTCTGCCCGTTGTGTCGGTCGTGTCGTGTCGTATGTAACGAGAAACGTTGTGCCTCGTAAACTCCATCAGCGAGGGGACATTTTACTCGCGATGCCCTGGGCATGTTTTTCCGACATTCAGGTATAATCACTCGTCGATAACCGTGCGCGAGCTTCTTTCTCCGTATCGAGGCAGCTCCCCTCGAATTACTCCGAGTGGGATTCTCATTTTCGAGGACCTCAACCTGAGGTCACACGGCGACGATAGAACGGAGAAGCGAAAGAGAGAAAGAGACGGAAAAAGAACTCGTCCTCCATTACTTGCTCGCAAGCAAATGGTGGCCTGCTCGCGCTTACGAGTCTCTCTCTTTGTTACAATAATTATTTACGCCTTCCGTTGTGATCATCCTTACGGTACACACACCGTCTCTGCCCGTGGCCTTTGCCGCGGCCGCGAGTAATATCAGCGTTCCGCGAAAGGGCGTCCTGTGCGATGTCAACGGCAGAATTTCGCGTTCCCCACGATATTCTACTACACGGACACCAGTTGTATTTAGTGTTTGTTATGATTCTTCAGTTCGTTACTTACTATCTCTTTCAACGCGGAGGAAAACATTAATTGCGCATCGCCTCTGCTGTATTATTTAGTTACGCTCCCCTTATCGGGGCGCGCGCGCGCGCATTGATCTAACGTATTTCACCATAATAAGTGGGTTTCTATTTAATCCACTTTGTCAGAATTCTCGTATCATTCTCTCTCTCTCTCTCTCTCTCTCTCTCTCTCTCTCTCTCTCGTTTCGTTTTCGACGCATTGTTCGCAAGGGGGGTACTACATACGTTTCCTTTGTCGGAATTCGAAAAAACATTCGGACCTTTTTAAACGTGGATATCCACCTTCGTGTAACCAGCATATTTTTCTTCGATACTCGTTATTCTATTAATTCGGAGTGCAGAGAATCGTTTCAGTTGAATGTGGGCACATCTGTGATAACATTGTTCAGATTTAAACAAAGGAATTTGGAACCAAAGAGTTTATGTTAAAGTATTTCGTGTAACACGATATCTCCTTTTTCCATTTCAATTTCTTTCCTTTTATTGCATTAGTCGAATGTCAAAGTATACATTGAAATCTGTAATTACTTCCTGCTTCGAGGTGTATGTTTATGTAACTTTCTCTCTTCTTTTACAGACAGAATAGTGGCATGAGTCGATTAATCTATGGCAGATCAACAAGATCAGTTGTCATCAGGGGGGTCTGTAAAGACGGCCGATGCTTCAGCGGATACCTCTAAGCTTAGAGGGAAGAGCTCTAGCGGTGGTAGTAGCGGTTATAGAAAACGACAGAGCACTGGTTCTATTCCAGTCACTGTAGAAGAAAAAAGACGTAGACAGACTATCGGTGACCCACAATCATCCGAAGTTTTTAATAATACGTCCTCGTATCAACATTCGACCGATTCGTTCAAAGCAGAGAGTAAAACAAGGAATGACCGTAAAAGTCATGGCAGTGGCTTAGAATCATATCTAGGTAATTATATCCGTTACAACAACATTCTTTCGAATTGCAATACTAATATGCGCGCGCGCCGATCGCTATTTACAGACACTGACTGGAGGCATCAGCACAAGGTTCAGCAGTCGAGTTACAATATCAGTGGGAATAGTACAAGAGTTCGTAGTGCTACGAGAACAAGTTTACCGGAGTTAAATTTAACGGCTATTGACTGTGTCGCTTCGAGGACTCGTTCTAGAACTCCGCAGAATCCACAAGCAATATCGCAAGGGCATAACAGTTACGATTTGTCGCTATCCAGTAGCTACGGTAACAGAGAAGAATTGACGTGTAACAACTTGGTATCGACGTCGAGTACTACGCCAGTTACTAGTCATCCATCCACGTCGAGAGGAAGAGGTTAGTCTATTTACCTTTTCTTTTCTTTAAAAAGTGTTGGTTGCAATGAGATGTGCTGTGTGATTTGAGCGAATACATAATACGACGTAAAAATTGCTTCGACCAATATTCGATGCATTAATATGTCTTCACCTTAATAATTTATAACGGTAAAAATCTGACGAGTAAAAATAATAAACAAGCAATCGATTAATATAAATTGGTAATAAGTACATTCTACGTCGATCGAGATCGTCGATTAAGATGCGCGCTTATTCTCGGTGTAGAAATTTAATCGATTTGGCGATATGTGTGTGTGTGTGTGTGTGTGTGTATGTGTATGCGTATATATATACATACACACACTAAAAGTAATCATCGCTAATCTCGAGTAATACCTTGTTTTAAACATTCAATGATTTTATATGACATGCGTAACAGCTAATAAAAAATACTGTATTACCTAGTGGTAAATAAATTTATTCAATTTCATTGGTTATAATAATTTACGACATATAATAGTTAGCAAAAATGTGATAATCGCGATTTATTTAACGCACCGCTTGTGGCGTATCTATTGTTTTTCATTTAACGCAGGGATCGAAAAAGTTCTGGAACTCTTATTTTTAAAAAAATTCTGTTAAAACTTATATATTTCATGCAAGAAAATATCCGTTCCTGTGGAATTTTTATTGAAAGAAACGTTGCCCTTAGGAACTTCTTTAGAAAGTGTTCTCATGGAACAGATATTTTAGAACCTATATAATAAAAGTTATATTAGAATATTTATTAAAAGAGGTTCCGTAAGATAAAGAAAAGTACTAAACTGTTAGGTACTAGTTTTATTTAACAATATAATATCATATTCTTCGTGTTTATTTAATAAAAGATATGAAAATCACAACATAAGTAATTAATAGTTCCGTAAGAAGTAGTGAACAGAAAAGAGAACTTGTCAAGTATAATACCTAAATAACATTTTTTTATAACTTACATGAACCAAAATACACAAAAATTTTATAATGTCTGCGTAGAAATTATCTACGTGGGTAAATATTACAAATAAATAACACATTCAGAATATCAATTTAATTGTAATAATGATTTATTATTGTTGTAGTACTATTCATCGAATAGTATTCAGTATTTCTTACAACCATTGAGAACTTTTTTAATATCGATGAACAAAATATCTGTTCCTGTTATAGAGAAATGTTTATTTTTATATTTTGTAAGTTCCATTCGAACTAGAACTTTTATTTTCAAGAACTTTTACTTTATCAATTCTCATGGGAACCGATAATGTGAGAAGATTTTTAAAAAAGTTCCACCGTCCATGTTTCAAATAGAACATATTGAAAAGTTCCAGAACTCTTTCAAAACCTAATTTAATGTTGCATTCCCTTGGTAGAATTTCTTAATTTCACTCACGATAGATAATAATATGTTTCCGATGTTCCAATACTAATGAAACACGTATATTTTAAATATCGACTAAATTACTTTAAAGAATTTAAAAAAATGAATGACTTCTGAAAATAATGTTGAAAAGATAAAGTATTTATTAAAATATTTAAAGGTGAATAAAACCAGAGACCAGTTTAAATAGAGAATTGTAATATACGTATAAATCTTTCGTAAACGGGATTAAACGAAGATTGTAATTCTAGAAAGATTTTCTAACAAATACAGACAAAAACTACAATGCCGATACTTGGCACAAACATCCTATACGATAATGTCGTATAGTGCCATGGTTTTAATGCAGTGTCATGGTCGATTAAAAATCCTTGCCCGTGCGTCGAAACGTGTTTTGCAACCTTCATTTATCGAAGTAGTAGGATAAAGAATAGGGTAGTAAAACTAGGTTTTGATTCAAAAGTATCTTAAAATTAAAGAAAGAAAGTATTACCAAAATAAGAGTCATAGATCAGACTGTATCATTAGGCCTGAGGATGAGCGAATGTCTGGAAGGATTTGTGTCTGCTGTCAAAGCACTTTTTCCAATATCAACACAAACGTATCATCAAGAAGGTAAGCCTAAGGAGTACACACTTCGTACTACATTTTCTTCCCCTTATTTTCTCTCGAATCCACAAGTAGACGTTTTAAACAAATACAGGTTCGCTATAAATCTGCTCTCTAAATTGGCTCCCTATCCGCCACGCGAATATAGTTCACGTCGAGTTTGATTTATGCATGACATTATTTCTCCAGACACCACGGTAAAATACCAGTTCTAATGTAACTGTACGCGTTTGCGCTATTCAAAATTGTGTAGTGAGAATACAGGCTACGCGCAAGTTAGTTTGAACATTATTATTCAACATTGTTGTTACGATGCTGATTAGCCTTCGAGGATTATATGTTCTGACTGAAAATACTCGCGAGGTACGAAGATGTATGAAATCATATGACGCCCAACTAGCGTATTATAAATATAGCGAGCAATCAAGTATTTACAGGTATAACGGATAACTCTAATGTGTACCTGTGCTGCTGGTCGTACGTGTAATATGGACTCGTGCGTTTTCCGTTTAACTTTTCCATTTGTTATACCTTAAAACGATTATAAAAGCTCTAAACAGCTCTTGTTGGACAAGAACGATTCGGGTTGCAATGACATTGTACGATAAATACGTGTATGGCACACGCGCCTATTTATACAAAAAGAAAGGTAGCATAAAACTTTATAAAATGTCACGCGAATGTGACGAATATGCGGGTAACCGTGTATCGAGTACTGTGCAATACATATATGTATATCTGACAATTACATTTTGAGCACAGAATACGAACGGTATCGACAGAATGGCGTACAAACATATATGTATGGGAGATTTATTATGTACTAATTTTAAAATTCATTGAATCAGTCTATTTCATAAATTTAAATCTTTTATGCTTGTGTCTTTGTAAACAGTAATTTTTAAACATTTGCGCGATCGAACATTAAATGCGGTGTCTCGATGCGCAACATAATACTTTGATACATAATTAAAGTATTAGTTATATTTTTATACATTTTTTTTTAGATAGATTCGTCACTAGACTCACATTTGAATTTGTAAATGTGAGACTGACGATAAGGTCGGTTTACTGTGAGGTCTATTTGCTTATTATCACCATTACGAACATAATATTATCAGCAATTTATAACGCATACTTTTTCATATCTCGTTTACACCGTTACGAGTATAAAACCAGCAGATTCGGCAGAATCTAGGAGATGATTTCTAGAAATGAATGAAAAAAAAAGCATGTGCTGTACATCTGACTAGGTTTAACAAAGGAGTACCTGTTGTTGTATACCGTTGCTGCCGCCGATATACGTACATTATACGAATATGTATGTTATATAGATATAAATAGATATATTGATAAAATACATGCTCGAATAGGTTGTAGATTGCACCAAGAATAATGTAAATATCTTGTATTAACGAATTCAACGACGTACTACACTGCCGACCTTTCGATTCCTATTGAACATGTTTGAATCTTACAATTCTGCCCAACAAGGATCCGCGCAATGGTACATGTAAATACTTCTAGTGCGCGCGAAAGAAGCATTTACATATGTATGTTGGCATCTTTCTCTCTTCCCTTCTGGTAATAAACTCTGGCAATAATGAGGACTCGAAGAAAGATACCTAAAAGCCGTAGCAAGTATTAAAGTTGCTCTTCCATTCGCTGTCACGAGGATAACGCAATGTTTCAATATTTTAGGGTCAAAATCTCACGGCGGTGCATCCTGCGCAAGTGGCAGTGCAAGTAGTCAAGTTTTGAGTGTCAAGTCCAGCATCAGAGTGGGTAACGCAGCCAGCAATTCTGTGGAGAGCGGTGGGGGGGCGTTGGCACATGACGGGGCAGGCACTAGTGGCATCGCAACAACAGCCACTGCCAATCCACCCTTATCTGCCACCGCCGCCGCCGCTGCTGCCATCCCTACACACCCTCATCCTACGCACAAGCATATAGTACGTACCCGCGCAAAATTGTCCAGTGACCAATCTAAAGAACTGTCAACTAGCAACAAAACTTCAGGCAAGCATCATAAGAAAGACTCTACAACGGGCACTTGTTCGAGCTCCAGGTAAGTGACTAACCTATTAAAAATATAGCTACTTATGCCTCTGGAGCATTTAATTATTGTATAGGTCTGTGTTGCATGCCGTTGTGATTAAAACGTACGGTTTCTCTCGGTCTAGACACCGCTCTTCGTCACGTGCGCGAAAGGCAGTGATAGAAGGCGGCGGTTCTGGAGGAGTAGGAAGTGTGATGTCTGGAATTGAATCCGTGACAAGCAGCGCCGCTCCGACATCTGTCTCGTCTACGATTCCTGCCAAACAATCAATGACTGCGACAGGTGAAGACGAATCAGCATCTACCGCTACATCTGCCACTGGTACGCATCAAAGTTTTCTCATTGTAAACTCAATTAATAAACTCGAACCTTTGTGTTCTTATCGCGAGTTTTAAAATTTCCAATTGTTCGCTAAGCGAGTGGAGGACCGTCTGGAATGTCAGGTACCACAGGAGACAGTGAAAGCGATGATGGTGAAGTTGGAAGACTGCAAGCATTATTGGAAGCTAGAGGGTTACCTCCTCACGTGTTTGGCGCGTTAGGGCCACGAATGCAACATTTATTGAACAGAAGCATGGGAGCGAGTTCTGGTATATATTACTCTTTTCGTCTTAATATACTATTCCCAACATCTGCATAATGTAGCTTCGCAATTTTAGTTGCTAAAGCGCAACAGCTTCTGGCTGGTCTGCAAGCTGTCGACGACGAGGGAGAGCAGCTGCAAGCTGTTATTGGAATGGGTGAAATCCTTGTAATGGGGAACGAAGACACGTTGACTGGTTTTCCAGTGAAACAAGTGGTTGCGGCTTTAATTAATTTACTCGGAATAGAACACAATTTTGTAATAATGACGCACGCGTGTCGTGCTCTCACTTATATGATGGAAGCTTTACCTCGATCATCAACAGTTGTAGTTGATGCCGTGCCGGTGTTCTTACAAAAGCTAGAATCTATCGAGTGTATGGACGTGGCGGAACAATGTTTAACAGCATTGGCCATGCTATCGCGAAGACACAGTAAAACTATCTTACACGCGGTACGTAGCTCGCTACTTATTTATATTAAGAGATATTTATTTATTTAGAGAATTGTCGATCGAGCTACCGCGCGAGAAGTGACAGACAATAATACCCTATAAACAATGGAGTGTCGATGAATGATTTGTCATCGGCAAACGATAGGATCGAATATGAAATAATATGTTGATTTAGCACCAACGTACTTACAAGATAATCGTCTACGTCTCTTTAGGGAGGAGTATCGGCTTGTTTGAAGTTTGTTGATTTTTTCAATATTACGGCTCAACGGGCTGCATTAACGATCACAGCAAACTGTTGTCAAAATCTTCATCCTGACGACTTCCATCTGGTGGCCGACAGTTTGTCTTTACTGACGAGTAGACTGACAAATCAAGATAAAAAGAGTGTCGAGTGCGTTTGCCAAGCATTTAGTCGTTTAGTTGATAGTTTTCAACACGATCCCGTAACTTTACATAAAATTATCAATGCAGAACTCCTTCAAAACTTGCAACAGCTGGTAAGAATACACTGATTCTCGAGAATGATGCGTTGGGACTCTTTCGATTTAACTGCCGTGGGTTTTTTTTCTTTTTTTATATTGCAGCTTATGATAACACCACCTGTAAACAGCATCGGTAATTTCATAACAGTGTTACGAATGCTCTCTGTGATATCAAATCGCTGCCCCGACTTGGCGCAGCTGCTTCTCCAACAAAACATAGCTTTCACGCTAAGTTATCTTTTAACCGGATCACTGGAAGTGAAAACAGAGGATGTGGAGCTAGTGCCGCGTTCTCCGCAAGAGTGGTTTGAGATCACTTGCTTGATCGAGGAACTCATGCCCCCGCTGCCAACGGATGGTATATTTAGTGTAAATAGTTTACTCGAGAGGACCAGTAATCAGCAAGAAAACGTTCATTGGGAGTGGCGCGATGAAAGGCATTGTTGTCATCCATTTAGTACTATTGATTCTAGAATTATCGAGGTACGTACACCGCTGTGTAAAGTGTTGAATGTTGTAAAGCGTTAAACGCAGCTGGCCATAAAATACAAAATGCAACTTTTGCAGATGGCGTTTCAGAACGGCGAGGATGAGATTTGCCTTTCCTCTTTGGGGCTAACTTACACGATAGATCTGACTCTAATGAAACAAATCAATGAAGACATCGGAGTAGCGAGAAGCATCTTTCGTAGAGTGAATACTCACCCCGCGGAAGGCAAAAGTCCTACTTGCTCGTCAAGGTATAAAAGCATCTGCTGCACTGCTGTCGCCGCCGCCTCTAGAAGTATATTTCATCAAGTTGTACATATCTTTTATAGCATGGACGTTATACCACCGGTAATCGAAACAAATGAATGGCTAGTGTCTTTTATTCGAACTTTATTCTCTGTGCTGTACGAAGTTTATAGTAGCTCTGCTGGCCCTGCTGTGAAATGTAAATGTCTTCGAGCTCTTTTACGTATGGTCTATTATGCTTCTACCGATTTACTCAAAGTAAGTGCGCACGAAACGATAACCCCCAACTCTCTTTCCATCCGACGTGATTCTGAGCCTCTCTCGTTCTCGTCGTGTTCTCTCGTTTAGGATGTCTTGAAGAACCAGGTAGTATCGTCACACATTGCGGGTATGCTGGCGTCCCAAGATTTACGAATTGTTATCGGAGCTCTGCAGATGGCAAGTATATTAATGAAAAGGCTACCACAAGTGTTTGGGGTTCATTTTCATCGCGAGGGTGTGCTACATCAAATACGTCAACTAGCTGACCCTGAAGTACCTCTTGGTGTTTCACCACCCAAGTGTCCTTCTGGTAATTTGTTGAATTCGCACCCATAATTACTTGTACAAATCAAGATACAGTAGAACTTAGTAGTAGTAGTAGTAGTAGTAGTAGCAGTAGCAGTAGTAGTAGTGTAGTAGTAGTAGTAGTAGTAGTACTAGTACTCCGTCGCAGCGTGCGATCTAACAATCTTGTTTTCTTGTTTTTGTACTTTCCAGGTACACCATTGCCAAACCCACAGCCAGGTCCGTCTAACACATCACTTTCTTCCACCACAATGTTGTCTTCTAGCAATGCCACGTCTCCAATTGCTTCTCCGTCAACGAACGGTAACATACTGTTCGGCACAATTGCAACGTGCCAGTTGAAACCGAATCTATCCGCGTCCATGGATGGGACGCACTCTAGAAACGAATTGAACTCCGCGGTAGACGATGTGACCACGCCGCAAAGTGCTCATCAGTAAGTACACGATAGAAAAAAAAGTTGGAAGCGAGCGAGCATCGCGTGTTACTAATAATCGAAAATTTACTAGGAGAATCGGGGACGTCTTGAAACGGAAACGACAGAGCAAGAAGGGACGATTTTCCAGACTAGGCGGTACAACCGCGCAACAACAAACTCAACAACCCGAATCACTTTTCACTGGTTTCGCTCCTAAAAATAATCGTTTCTTAGGCAATCTTAATCCCGCTAGATGGGGTCGGAAGTCGTCATCTTCGAGTTCCACTAGCGACAAAAGGGATTCGAGCTCGTCAACGAGTCTATCAAAGCCGCCGAGCAATTCGAGCTTAACAGGGGGTAATCGGGATAAGGCCAAAGCATGGGTACGTGAACAGGCTGCTCAATTCTTGGCGCGGTACCAGGATAATGCACCTTGCACGCATCCCGCGATGACGGTCCTCTCGAGACTTACCGCTGCTATACAACGGTTACAATCAAATGTAAATTTATATTAATCCATTACCGTACTCCATCCCCGCCGACACAATAGCAGAGATGATGTGTATGTTGTATCATTAGGAATTGGACGAAATGTTATCGGCGCTCACTGAATTACGAGATATAGTACTTGAAAGCGATATATCCCCATTCGAGATGAATTATAGTGGTCTCATTAAAGCTCTGCTCAACTACCTCACTACTAAAGATGCTCCTGGCAATCGTTACGATCGCCTTCGTATGTTTTGGAAATTATTTGCAGAATCAACTGTAAGTGAAATCCCCCATTTTCGTCGCTCCAAGGGCCGCCGCGCTCTCGCTGTTTGCGATGCACGATTCGTGTTACGAATCTCGAGCCCCCTCTGTAAAATATACCATTTTCAGATGCAACAAGTCAACAATGTAAAGGATCTTACGCCCGGAGCATTTGGCGCTCTGGTAACAAAATTGAACAGTTGCGTTGCACAGTTGGAGCAATTTCCTGTGAAGGTTCACGACTTGCCAGCAGGATCTGGTGCTGGCCGCGGAGGCACCAGTGCTCTCAAGTTCTTTAATACACACCAACTCAAGGTACAACACTACGCTTCGCTTCCGAAATTCGTTCGTGGACAATTTTCATTTATTTTTGCCTTCAACGTTTCATGATTTCGCAGTGTAATCTTCAGCGACACCCAGATTGCAACAATCTGAAGCAGTGGAAGGGAGGTACCGTGAAGATAGATCCTCTCGCATTAGTACAAGCAATCGAACGTTATTTAATGGTTCGCGGATATGGTAGAATCCGCGAGGCGGAGTCTATGGTCAGTGACGATGACAACAGCGAAGACGATATAGACGATACTTTGGTTAGCGTCTAAGCGCATATGTCTTTCTCGAAATCGTCATT
This sequence comes from Andrena camellia, assembly GCA_029448645.1. NCBI lineage: Eukaryota > Metazoa > Arthropoda > Insecta > Hymenoptera > Andrenidae > Andrena > Andrena camellia. The sequence continues at coordinate 47,124,098 of CM055679.1, read as the reverse complement.
CGGTGTGCAGGGCAACATTTCGAATACATGTTCGACTAAATTTACAGGCAGCGGTAGTGATAAGCCAAGGGTCAGCGAAGCACAAGCTCCAGTTCTTAATCGGGGACGAGATTCTGCCTTTTAATATGACCGTTTATCAGGCTGTCAGACAATTTGGATGTTCTGGGATGGATCATTCTGAGGCGGAAGCGGATGGTGAACCACCGCTTGGTCATGATGCTGTATGGGTGCAGACTCACACGATATATTACAGGTATCTTTCCCTATCTTCTGTACCCCTCGGAGCTCAACGAAATTGGAGGATGTATTAGAAAATGATTATATATTTAGGCCTGTACCGGAGGAAGAAACCGCAACGTCGCCAAAACCAGGTTCAAGTTCACAGGGTAGCAGCCGCAAAGGTAAAGGCAAAAGTACAAAGATCAGTTCGAAACGAAAAGAGGATAGCTTGTGGCTAGAAGGAACAGTCCCACCGCAACGATGTCCACTCGATCCCTATCTGTCTCCCGCTTTGCCACCGTCGGTTACCATTACCGACGCTTCGTTAGACGGTCTGTGCCTACTGCGTCTTTTACACGCACTAAATCGCCATTGGGGAATTCTGTTTCCTCACCTGAAAAGTGTAAGCCTACTTTCTCCGCAAGACTTTATTAATAATAAAATAGCTGCGAAAGCGAGTAGACAGCTGCAAGATCCTCTGGTGATCATGACTGGAAACTTACCTTTGTGGTTACAACAAATTGCTACGGTCTGGTTAGTATTACCAACAATATCCGCTACGATCAGTGAAGAATTTGTTTGTCGACGATGGGGAATTTAGTTGAAAGAATTTGTGTTTAATTGCAGTCCATTCCTATTTCCGTTCGAGACAAGACAATTATTATTTTACGCGACATCGTTCGATCGGGATAGAGCTCTGCAACGGCTCCTGGATTCTGCGCCAGAGCTATCAGGGTCGGATAGCCAGGAGCGCGTCACTCCGCGTTTGGAACGAAGGAAAAGAACCATCTCGAGAACCGATATTCTGAAGCAAGCAGAGCAAGTGATACAAGACTTGGCGTCCAGCAAAGCCTTACTCGAAGTGCAATATGTTAATGAGGTCGGTACCACCACCACCACCCCACCCCACCACTCCACCCCCCTCCTACGCGTTATATGCGCATCACCATGTGATTATTCGTCGCACAATATCGTAACACCTTGCGTACTTTGCCTTGTGTAGGTTGGTACCGGCCTTGGTCCAACATTGGAATTTTATGCTCTAGTCTCTCAGGAATTACAGCGTGCTGACCTTGAGCTCTGGCACGGTAGTTCAAGTCCTACCGCGGCAGGATACGTTAATGCTCCGCAAGGACTGTTCCCAATGCCAATTCCATGGAACACTAAAGTATCCCATCTAGCGAAACTTAAAACTAAGTTCAAATTCCTTGGGAAATTTATGGCGAAAGCGATATACGATTCCAGAATGGTACAACTTTGCCCGATTTCGTGATTTATATATATATATATATTTATAAAAGTAATTTCAGAAACGACATTAAAAAGTAATACTCTGTGTTGTGTAATTTCATCGCAGCTGGACTTGCCGTTCAGTTTAAGCTTCTATCGTTGGTTACTGGGAGAAGAACATACGTTAACGTTAACCGACTTGGCGCATGTGTGTTCTGACGTACATCGAACGCTTAGTAGACTGCAAGAGATTGTTATGAAGAAAGAAACGATCGAGAAGGATCAGACGTTAAGGCCACATGAAAAAGCACAACTGATAGATTCGCTAAGCTTAGACGGTTGTTCGATTTCGGACCTCGGCCTTGTATTCGAATTACCGGGTTACGAAAACATCGAATTAAGAAAAGGTGGAACCGAGATACTCGTCAATATTTATAATCTGGATCAGTACATTAAGGTATATTTCCTTCGTTCGCTATTCGCGATTTCGTTCACCGCTCACCTGTTATGCCACGGACTTTACTTTCCAGTTGGTAGTGCATTGGTTCTTGTACGAAGGTGTCTTTAGACAGATGGAAGCATTTAGGGAAGGATTCGAATCTGTATTTCCACCGTCGCAACTCAGACTGTTCTTCCCCGAAGAACTCGAAGCTGTGTTTTGTGGCCATGCACAAACCGGCGGGCAGTGGGACGTGAAAACGTTATCGGAGTGTTGTAGGACCGATCACGGGTATACCCCAGATTCGCGTGCGATCCGTTTTCTCTTCGAAGTCATGTCGCAGTACAACAGTGAAGAGCAACGGCAATTCATTCAATTTGTCACGGGTTCACCCAGATTGCCAGTTGGAGGTAATAAACATTTTATATTCTCGCACGCTCGAACATACAAATTTTCAAGAAAAACACGAGATGATACCATTTCTTTCTTTTTACAGGTTTTAAGAGTTTGACACCGCCGTTAACGATAGTGCGTAAAACTTTCGATCCGTCAATGAAGACGGACGATTTCCTACCATCCGTAATGACTTGCGTTAATTACTTAAAACTGCCCGATTACACAACCATAGAAATAATGCGGGAAAAGTTACGGATAGCCGCGCAAGAGGGGCAACATTCATTCCACCTTTCCTAGAAACGGATGGAAAACCGGCGCGCCATTTGTTCTTTTGCTATCGAATTACCCAGGTTGAGACCAATTATCAAAACACCATTTAAAATACTAAAAAGAAGAGAATAGAGCTGCGTTTTGTTCGAGGCTCAGTAATCGCAGTTTTTTGCACTTTATACAAATTTTTTTTCCCTTTTCGAATACTACCTTTTCTTGATTTTGGCGACAATTTGATTTGAATAAATTCTAATTTGATGTTTATCTTTTTATTTATGAATTTGGATTGTGATTGTGTGTGTACACGTACACACGCGCGCACCACACACACACACACGCACACACACACCACATTTTACCAGAAAAAAGTGTAAAAGGATATTACCCCCGCTCTGTATGTGAGTTTCCTCCTTGTGGTATATTTATGAACCGGGTAGCGTGGGAGCAGCCTTGTTCTGGGACACTTATCTTTGATGTGTTACAATAATTAATAAAAAAAACAAGTTGTAAATATAGTTTAACGTACGCAAGTCTATATATATAAATACTTTATATAATAGTAACGTGAAAAAATGATATTGCTATAAAACTCTATACTAATTAAATATAATTTAGCTCGAGGGGACGTTTATTAGGTGTAAGTGAAATTTTATATCAGTGGTGCATTTAGCATCGCCATAAATCGCCAATCACATGCCTCACACACACACACACAACACACACACACACACACGTTTCGCGACAAATCACGAGCTAAAATCAGTAAACGAAATATGCGCCGTGGATACAAAATGGCCCATGTTCCATCGCATCATGGCAACAAAAAACAAAAACAGAGAAAAAAGGAGTAAACAGATAAGTTCGAATGTAATAGCGTGTTTAATGACCATCGTTTTATTTTCGTAAAATCAAGATCTCTTATGTTCGCTGCTTGATTCCCAGCGTGTTCGCGGGCACTTGCGCGAATCGACGTGTGCAACACTCTCCTATATTTAAGTTATATTCGATGTATCACCAATTAAACTTATTTGACATTTTTATTCTAGGTAAGATATAGTCCAATTAATACTTTACTTAGCTGTGTAAGAGTGCAGCCAGCATCGCCAGACCGAGTCATCGTCGTAAATGATACCCCGTGAATCGAAGAAAATTCTTATATCCACTTAAGCAGGCAAAGTATCTATTTATGAGAAATGTACGACAAATGTATAATACGAAATAGAAATGGATATAAAAAAGTCAGCGAAGCTGGTGTATCAAATGAGGATTATACGAGGTACATTTACTTTCTTCTCTCTCTGTCTCTCTCTCCCTCCCTCCCTCTTCCTCTCTGTAGAGAAATGTGATTCTACGCGCGCACATCGCGAGAACACGGATCTATCGAAAGTAGGAAAGGAAGGGGACAACACGCGACTATTTGTTTTACATTTATATTGCGTACCGTTGCTCGAAATTATCAATACACACGCGCGCGCATCACTTTTGATTTTTAACTTTATATACAGGAGAGAATTAATCGACGAATTAGCAATTACGCTCGCGAATACTAATCGTCTGATATTTAAGGGATTAGGCTATAATTATAACGTTGCTGCAGTCTTCTATTCCTTACGATATTTGACTTTTTTTTTTAATTATTTAGCTTCATACCGTGAAGTTTGTTCAATTGCCATATAACATTGTATTTCGTAATTTTAGACATCTTATGATAAACGTAAAACAAGTTACACTTATATTTTTTCATCGCATTTCTAACACGAACAATGACAAATTATAACTGGCGACGTGTGCACACTGTACAAGAAGAAGAAGAAGAACAAGAAGAAACTGGTTCAAGAAATGAAGACTCGGGAATGCATCGCATAGTGCGCGTAGATGGTTATACGATTTATATTAATAAGACATAAAACTACGTCGATTTTTGTTACGAACAAAAGTTATATTTATATGAAAATTCGAGTTTCAACTTCTCATTAAATCAGACATTGTTTTCTTCTCTTTAATTTCTCGTCGTCGTCCGTCGTCGTCGTTAATAAATGTGAGTGCAAACGCGCCTCTTGCCGGTAAGATGCTGCTACTCTTTGGTCAACGTCTTTCAGTAACGACACGCGCCGTATTTATCATTAAGTATTATTAATTCCAATTGCGGGGGAAAAATTCAATTAAAAACAAAAGTAAATTAATACAAATTATTATTTTTGTGCATATCTTAATACATTCTTAGTTTCTATTACTTTCTCCCTCGCGTACAACATGTTCACCGTACTTGTTAAAAAATTTAAATACACATACTTAACCATCCTATTATTAAGCATACTCCTCCTATGGGCGTCAGTTTACTGTACTGTTTATCACCTGTGAACGCGTAATAGTAACACGTCCCGCAGAACAGTGCCATTCCGGAAATCAGGAATGTTGCAGCCTAAACAACACAACGATAAATATAATATCGATCGCGAATTTCTAATACCCGCTGCCTCGCGCTAAAATCAAACATACCAAGTACGGTGTTCTGCACAGAGGTAATCCTAATATTGCTAGTGTATGTATGTAATGATACCGGTTCGCAGTTTCAAAAACTTGCTTCAAATTTACTCCCTTAGTCTCGGGATACTGCCCTGAAGTCGTAAGAAATAACAGTTACATAAATGTCTCCGTCAACATAATGGGGGAAAACAGGGGCGTCTGGAGACTTTTTTCCAGGGGGAGGGGGGCAATTTTGGAACGATGGTAAAGAAAAATATACCCCTCTTGCTTTTTTAACCCATTTTATAGTGCCAATTTAATTAAAAATTTAAAACCGGAATTTAAAAATATTCTCTTCTTTAGTATAAACTTAAAGATCAGTTTTAAAAAATAAGCGATTTTTTCTCAAAAGCCAGGGCAGGAGGGGGGGGGGGGGGCAACTGCCCATTTTGTCCCCCTCTGCGGACTTCCATGGGGGAAAGACTAACAACCAAATATATATTTTAGAGCGTGAAATAAAATTGTAAGTAATTTTAAAGAATTCTCTAATATTTGAACGCACAATTTAAAACAGAAAAGCAATGAGAATCTTACTATGAGAACCATAAGCTCCAAGAATAACAGCGGCTGCTCCGCTTAAACCAGCGAATCTTATGTACGGTCCTGTGGCAACGGCTAACTTCCATAATGGTACGGGTGGTGCCATTATTATTTGTACTTTCGACGGCGGGCTTATATAATCCTTTACCTGCGAACATACATAATCGTCGATGTACAATTTATTTTGAATGCACCGTTAACTTTACAAAAGAGACGCTATTTCGACAAGCGTAATATTACCTGATTACATATAAAGATATAAAATGTCAATTCCAAATGATAAGCGAAAACGCATTATTATTATTATTGTAACATTAACAGAGCGATTATCTCCTTTTTACAACATTATACAATAGCTTTTGACCAATGTCTACTGTGCAACTTCTATTCAGGTTACAGGTAAGTGTTTGATCTTTAAAAAATCAAGTAATACTAACAATTTTATGTTGCGCGTGGTTTATCATAAACATTTACAATGTCGTGGCAGTGGCGGCTATGATATAGCGCTTTATCCGTATAAAAGGTTATAACTTGTGTAGCATACTCGAGTACTTAGCTTCATTAACGTTATGCTTTCTTTGCAGTATCACTGGATCATACTCAAATACTTCACATGTAACAAAAAAGTTTTTGCAAATGTTATCTTTTTTATATAAAAAAAAAAAACGTGTGCAACTTACTGCTGTAACCGTGCCCCAGGCATACGATGTTGCTCCTGAACTAATTGGATTCGTAAATAATGCATAATTGAGTGCATCTTGAAATCCCATGTTTGGCCTCTACGAATAGCTACCTATTATATTTAAGTACACTGCATTACACTGTCTGCTACATTGATGCATACACTAAGTATGACATATTTGTTTATGTTCATTTACCGAAAACAAGTGCGGAACGTCTAGTAACTTCCTGACGTTCACAGGACTCTGTAGAGTGTAGAAACTCCTCGAGTTATGGGTCGGTAACACAGTTTGAATATTGACACGAAATTCCATAAGGTGATAGGTCTATCCTATACTTTGTCGATGATATTGGTTGAGGCTAGATCACGGCGGGGGGCGCGCGCCCAGGGATCGGCGGACTCCAGCTACCACTGATGGAGAGGGAAACACCTACAGGAGCGGTGGTATGGTGCGTGATTGACTCAGGTGCAGTTCATGCACCCGCCACCACCGCTCCTGTAGGTGTTTCCCCCTCCATCAATGGTAGCTGGAGTCCGCCGATCCTTGCGCGCGCCCGCTCCGTGTGGTAGCGAACCGATGTGAGTTTGGCGATGCTAAAATATTTAAAAAAAAATAAAATTACACTAAAAAGTACAAAATAATTTGTTCCCTTATTTAATCTACGACTCTCATATTTTTTAAGTCGGCGCCAGATTTACACAGTGCAAATGTGCAGACTTAAAAAATATGAGAGTCGTAGATTAAATAAGGGAGAAATTATTTTTTACTGTTTAGTGCAATTTTGTTTTTGAAGTCGGTTTTAATTTTTTTTTAAATATTTTTATTTTTAACTTCTTCGTTATATATTGACACAACATGTCCAGATAGCACAAAGACGCCTTAAAGACGTCCAGGCCAGGCGTTCAAGACGTCTTAAAGACGTCCACGAACGTCCAGAAGACGCCTTAAAAAGGTCCTAAAAACGTCCACTTTCACAAAACAGTACGTCTTTAAGACGTCCAGAAACGGGCGTTTTTGGGACGTCCGACGCTACTGGTTCGATTTAATAAAAATTTAAGGAAGTAAATTGTTTTCAAAATAAGATCAAATTCGATAACAATTTAATTTATGGAAATCTTTTTTCCCTTCTCTGCCGAGGCCAACTAAATAGCGCCCGTTTCACAAAATTAAAAATTTAAAAATTATTCAAACCCTAACCTAGAACTACATACCTCTGATCGCAAATACTGAAGCAAATATACAAAAATTGTACAAAAACGTTATGAAAGCTGTATAAAAACTGTACGAAAACAATATAAAAACTGTATAAAACCGGTTTACAAACATTCGGTCAGAAACATTTAAACAAATGCCTCTGTGTTTTTGGTTTTCCATTGTTTCTTTGAGCAAATGTTCATAAACATTTATATGTACCAGTATGTACTTATATATATATATATATATATATATATATATAAGTATGTAGACCTAATTAGGCTTTACCTGTGCGATCTATCCATATTTCGTGGATGGTTTGGGTTAGACAGCGGTTACAATCCCTTGGTTTCCTTGAACTAATGTATCCTAATCTATCCTTGTTTCTCAGATGGCGCACAGCCTCTTTTGAACGGCTGTTTCGGGCGTAACCAAGGCGTGTTCTGGACGTTTTCACAAATCAAGCCGACAGGCGTTCGGACCTAAAATGGACGTAAAATGGACGTCTTTAAGACGTCTTGTGCTATCTGGTTGCTGACCAGATATGCGCGTACGTACATAAAATAATAATAATTAGGTGATAATAGTCTTTATTGTTAACCAGAACTGGCAAAATATTGGGCCAATGTTGATGCAGTGTATATAGGATGGTCCCACCGGGGCATCGCCCTCTTTCGAATAAAAGAAAGCATCAAAATGGGCCCATATGCGCTAGGAGTTATACGGGGTCAAACATAAAAAAAAAATACAAACGGTCGAATCTATAACCTCCTCCTTTTTGAAGTCGGTTAAAAATGAGACCGTGGTTACAAAATTTCAAAAATAAAAAATGTCCAAAAAAAAAAGTAACAATAATATTTTATTAATATTTCGGAAACTAATAAATACCCGAAGCTACAATTTTACCGTTCCCTTTCGAAAGAATATCCTCAAATTATAATGCAGCTTATAAATTTGTTAAATTTTTACTTCAACTACGACGATTCCTAATATCGTACTAGTTTAAATAATTCAAAACAATCTGTAAACTCCTCTTTTAAAAAAGTATTATTTTCTACTTTAGTAGAAGACAATTTCCGTGGGTAAATCTTTCGAACGCGACGTTGCGTCAATAATCTGCCACAGTATCATACGTTATCGCATTCACTTTCACCAGCAGATGCGGTAATGCGTATGTTTGTACGCACATGGGGGTCCGCATAAAAGTCCGCAGTCCGCATAATACTTAGATATGTAGTGTTAGTGCCCGGTGGTATTCCCCTTCATTCCCCTTTCACAGTTCCTGTCAGTTCCCATCATTGTCAATCGACTGCACTTTCGTTATAATACGTTGAGAAATTTCTGTTGGAAAGATGAGAGACTGCAGGAGAATTCAAAATTGAACAGTAAGCGCACCAAGAGAAAACTGATTACGTATACTAGGTACTACCTACAGGATGGAGAGTACGCGTTCGCCGATGGATAACCTCTTTAACATGCTGTCAGGCTTCAGCGCTGATCACGAGAAAGCTTTGAAACAAGGCATTTACAATGCCGTGGCACTGTTTCTACTGTGCCTGGTTTCAGCGGCCGGCTACGGACTATACATTATATTGCGTCCATTCGTAAAACCTTTGATATGGGCTCTGTTATGTGGTTCCGTTCTATTCCCAATCAAAAATTCATCAACTACCGCTGTACAGTCATGGTTCGAGGAAACAGAAGCATCTCGCACACCTTTGATCATAAGCTTAATGCTGTTGCCTGTACAAATTGTGGACAAAATATCCGACTGTTTAGGATCGTTCCTTTGGAGGCACTTGAAATATATCGGCGGCATATTATTAGTGGGAACATTAGTTTTCGGTATATACCATTATACACCTAGCATTTTAAGTTGCCTCGTATGGAGGACGTGTCTGATTTTCAACTCCGTCATTGGATTTTTCATTACCACATGCAATATTTATATGGTAATTGTTACATATATTCGATACCACTTTACGAGATACATATAGATGTATTAACAGAGCATGCAATTGTTATTTTTTCAGATCGCTGTTGTACTTATTGGATACTTGTCTGTGTTGTATATTTACTGGACGCCGAGTAATTCTATTCACTTCCGTTACACTTCGTTTGTTGTATGGTTCATTATTAGCCTCTATCTTTCCAACATGTTGGACGCTTACCAAGTTCTTATATTTCTAACGCTGCAAGCGCTGTGCCTGGTAGGATTCGTTTACGAAGTGATATTCATTATGGAAAATCAAGAATTAGAGGATGGATATATGACGTTCGTGGAAGCTGCTCGCTTCGCGTTGACGAACAACTTAGTCGCAAATGTCGACGAAGACACGTTGGCTCCCTTGAACGGTGAAAAATCTATAGAAAATACTGTCGAGGACAAAATCACGGAGATCCAAACGGGCGACGGAGATCTCGGACGTATGAAAGCTTCTTCTACAGCAAAGTTGTCTAAAAAATCGATGTCATTGGACGCCGATGTCGGTACGGCACCTGTAAACCGTAAATTACGGTCTACCCTGAATACTAATAGCCCTGTAACGTTACGCGATCGTTACCTTTTAAGAAGATTAAAAAGTGAATTAAGAATGTCTATCGATATAGAAGATGACAAAGTTGATACCGATAAATATATGTACGGAGCGTTTTACGCTTGCATCGGTATGATTTTCTGGAAACATAGATGGATGATATATGTGCTGAGTATCCCCGTAACACTTTACATTATTAAGCAACTCGGTAATTATTTCGGTCTGTGGAGACTGATACGAAATCAATGCGGTATCGCTATGGCAGTGATAAAGACATGGTGCCTAGAGAGACATCGAGCACTTTTACCAGCCAACGTCAGAGGTTTATATAAAGTTGGAATAATAATCGATGAGAAGTTAACAAAAGCTTTGAAAGCTTCGGTGGATACTGTGGCAACGATTGCCGTGATTCTTGGATTACTCGTGTTTGTTACTTGCGCGTCTATTTTTATAACGATACAGGTACTTACGCACAGAGATGGGCAAACAATTATTTTAAATAAAAAATTGATTTCGAATATAAGACAAAATTTTGATTCGAGACTCGTCAAAGAAAAATAACTGGGTTATTTTTATTCGAAGCGCTTCAAATGATTTTTTTATTCGACGGGAATTCATTTTAAGCTTCGAATGATTTTCTCAGTTTCATTCGAAGCTTAAAATGAATTCCTATCGAATAACAAAATCATGCGTGGCCGTCGAATAAAAAAATGATTTGAGGCGCTTCGAATAAAAATAACCCAGTTATTTTTATTTGACGACTAATGAAAATAAAGTCTCTTTTATTTAATACGTTATTTAAATAATTTTTTATTTAAATGCTCATCTCTGCTTACGCATACATACATACTATAAACGTAAACCCTAAACAATCATTATCGCTCATCGCTATTCATCGTAGGTTTATGCGGAAGGTAAACATCTTATCCAAATTACTGGGGAAATACTCAATTCATCTTTAATGAATAATTCAGATATCGATTGGCTACCGGAACAATGGGAAGACTCGGTTAATAGTGTGTTGGATAATGCTTATACGTATGGACGCAGCGCTATCTCTGATGGAGTAAGATAGATAAATGATCTTATAATCGCTGGAAAATATTTCTCGTGCAGTAACTTGTAATATAATATGTAATGTAGATAAAGGGCCTGGTGAAGGATTTAGATCCCGTAAAGGCTGAGCAAATGGAGAAGAAAGTCTTGGAACTTTGGGACAGGCTTTATCAGGCGTGGATGATGTCCAGTGATAATTCAGATTTGATCGGGCCTACCGTGGATGTTACAGCAGCCTACTCGGAATGGGAAAGTTTCAAAGACAGCTATGAAACAATACCTTTACGTAAGAGTTCAAGAGTCAAGATTAATAAAATTAAATGACGCGCTTACATTTTCTATGAATATGTTCCATTTCTTTCCTCTATATACAGAACTATTTAATATGACCAGTATAAGAAACTTTGTAAAAGAGAATATTGGAATTTTCATGTCGGTCTTGGATTCCGTTTGGAGTATAGTCAAGGGCAATATGTCTGTGATATTGACAATCTTTACAGAATTATTTTATGTCGTACTCATGAGTGGATCAGCGGTACTCAATTTTTCCCTCAGCATGGTAAATAATTAGTAGTTGCAAAAGAGCGGTTAATTCGTAGGACATTTTATAGTGGAAACTTCATTTTATTTTAGGTGGTGTTTTTCACGACACTCTTTTACCTCCTGAGTTCTAGCAGTAAGACTTACAAACCGATCGAGTTCACCACGGTCTTTAGCCCGATTAGTTGTCACAGGTAAATATTTTAACGTCGCATCGATATTTATATTTTTATAACATCATATCGCAAGTTCTATATGAAAATATCTTCTTTTGTATTGACACAAGCGCTCTCCGTGTCGAGGGGTATGTTATATCGTAAGAGTGTAACAACAGTGCACGCTAAATAATGACCTATGGCAGGAAAGTGCTAGATTGCCTTATCCTTTTGTTTTGTGTAGATTTGCCGTGGCGTTGCAAGAAGCAGTCATCGGAGTATTTGCTGCGACATTTAAACTTGCTTCCTTCTTTGGCATGTGGACCTGGCTCGTACACAATATGTTTCAAGTAAAAATCGTTTATCTGCCATCAACTTTTGCAACGATACTTGGGGCTGTGCCGTTTCTGGACGCATACTTTGCTTGCATCCCAGCCACTTTGGAACTTTGGTTCACACGGGGACCCATGATCGCTGTTCTGTTTTTCATGTTTCATTTCCTCGCTTGCAACATTGTCGTAACCGAATTCTACAAAGAGATCAAAGGGTACAATGATTATTTATAATGATTATATCTTACTTTTTCGTAACATTACTCTGAATGAAAGACTTATGAAATATCGTTTATTTCAGCGGCGGGCATCCATACCTCACAGGCCTCTCAATAGTAGGCGGAGTTTTTTGTTTAGGAGTAGAAGGTGCAATTTTTGGGCCTTTGCTACTATGTTGTATCATGGTAGCAATTAATCTGAGTCGGCGTTATCTTCACTCGCCTTCGGAAGAAGTACGGATGCCTACGTATCCTGAAATGAAATAGTTGGGCAAGAACGAAAAGTTCTTTACAACGGCCAGGCAATTGAATGCCAACTTACACAAAAGGCCTTAAAGGAAGCCTTAACTTGGATAGTTTTCATAAAAGTTTAGGGTTTCTTCGGAATACTATCGAGCAAAGTAATAATTTTCCAACACACTCCAGAATCTTTATGAACGAGTGACACCATTTTCAAGGATTGTTATCTTTTACATAATAGTCTTGGAATTAGTACCTAATGTTAACTCAAGGTTCGTGTATGATTTTTATAATTTATTTTTCTAACATAAATATATAGCAACTATACGAGCAAAGAAAGTCATACAGTGGCTCACACTCAAAATCGTACACTCTTTTTAAAATCGCATAACATTTTTAAAATTGGTCCAAACGACTTGAGTTTTTTTTTAGAAGCTAGAAGAATTAGTTTGTTAAGTGACGTGTTACGTCGTTTTGAAAAAAATTGCAATTGGTCGGAATAGCAAAAAAAAATAGTAAAGGTCGTTTTTTTTTCAACTTTTTTTCTGACCCTGTAATGAAAATTCAAAAAACCCGTTTGTAAATAGATTGAAGTAAGTTGTATACATGCCTAAAATTTCATGAAAATCGATTAACGTTGCTTTGAGCTATAATCACTTAAAGATCGCGAAATTCACGAAATCAGCGATTTTCGACCTTATTCTGCGATCTTTGAACGTCTGTAGCTCGGAGCAACGTTAACCGATTTTGATGAAAATTTCAGCATGTATACAACTTACTTAAATCTACAAACGGGTTTTTTGAATTTTCATTACAGGCTGAGAAAAAAAAAGTTGAAAAAACGACCTTTACTATTTTTTTTGCTATTCCGACCAATTGCAATTTTTTTCAAAACGACGTAACACGTCACTTAGCAAACTAATTCTTCTAGCTTCTCAAAAAAAAAAAAAAAATCGTTTGGACCAATTTTAAAAATGTTATGCGATTTTAAAGAGTGTACGATTTTGGGTGCGAGCCACTGTGTATATATAAATCTCAGCTTACGCTTATTAATATTACAAGTATAAAATATCGATTCAAGAAACTTGGTCTTCTGTAGATTGTAAGATTATGTAGGTATAATCCAAAGAACCTTAACGTGAACAGGAATTACAGTTTATATTTTTTATTACATTTTAAGTGTTACCTTGATAATAATTTTTTATATTACTAATCTTAGATATAATATAATATAAAAAAAAATGCGTTGCAATATGTATGTCTTTTGTTTCGCGTTCTATATAATGTACTAACTTCAGTATTATTAATCTTATATTATGTACCTTGTTTTTGAAGAGAAATTTTTATGTAGCAACTCGGAACCATCGATGAACCTAGCAAACATTTGTTGTACAAATTTGCAGATAAATTTATAATTAATTTAGTGCCACAACATGACAAATTTAATGTACACTATAATTAGCCTAAGTATGATTATACTCCTCCTTCTTATTGCATTTGAAGTTTATTTACATCATGAGGCATATTTCCCGCAAAGGACGTAAAATTTCAGCGTTAGAAAGACGAGAGCTCTTACTTATAATTAATTACAATGGGATTTACACCCCCTCTTGCTTTGGGAGCGTAAATATCGGAAAGTGTGGTAATCCTCAAATTTTCATTAAATACCGTTGGTGCGATTGCTTCAAATGCGTGGAAGTTAATCCGTTTCTTGTCTTTAAACATATGGAAACCATTCTCCGAGAAACGACCACGAATATTACCAGCCTCCAACCATACGAAAAGTGCTGTATTATTTGTCACTAATTCCAGTTCGATATCCGGATAATTGGAATACTTTCCAGGTAAATGGTAGTTATTTATATATACCTAAAATGAAGTGCGTGTATGTCTCTCGTATAGAATACGAATAATCAGACTCGCTTATTTTATTTCCAGATGAGAAAACATATACTCACAGAAATATTTACAGCTGGTAGAACAATGTCTTTTAATGTAATGATTGGATATATGTAATTTGTTGGCGCTATTCGAGATCCAGCCTTGTCCTTCAAGGTGAGTGTCGTAATGCAGTTGAGTTTTCCGGTAATGTTTGAACGACATTCGTCGAGTGACGTAGCGTTTGAGATCCACGAATGTTTGAGCATGTTATCATGAATTTTAGTTGCTGCGTTTGCCGTCTGGATAGACATTGATCATAAATAGAAAACTTAAAACAGCTTTATGCACCTGTACATTTTTACTTACCACAGTTACATTGAATAAAGTATGCGACCTTATGGGATTCCTGTTATTCCACGCATACAGATTAACTTCCACTGTAGTATTCGTTATCGCGTGTAACTCGTCGGAAACAATGTAAATTGAAAGATCAGTCCCTTGGACGTAATACGTAACTATTATAGGTGCAAAAAAATCTATGGCGTAGTAATGAAGCATTTTCCATCGCCCGTCAGAGTCTAAATAGAATTGTACGATTAACAATGTACAAGTACAATTAGTGAATGCGAATACTTTATCCCACTTGTAGCGCTACATCTTCTTAAAGGTGTACAAATTACCTATAGAAGACCACGATGGAGCTTGCCAAACATCATTCAACTGCCAATACAAAGCGCCCATAGTCATTCCTCCTCCTATTTCGTTCACTTCACTCTTAGATTGTCGATAGAATTCCGTTTGCACTTTCACAGAAACGGCCTGATTGATTTGACTTAGATATACGAGGCTTACAAAGTCTTTCACGCGGTTCTGTGTTTCGGGTATTTTAAAATTCTTCGAAATAAGACTTCTCAGGAATGCCGATCCGAGCGGCAAGTGCTGGCGATGTTTCATAAAGTCGCTATTTATGTTCAAATCATCGATTGTTTCTGCAACTGGTAATATAGTGTAAATTGATGGCAACGATTGAAATCCGTATTCCGATGAAAATCTTGTCAGTGGATATTCGTGCATATTCCATCCATTAGTGAGATAATTGTAGTAATGGACTGTAACAAGATTCGTGTTAGATCGTCTAGAGTTTATTTCAATATTTGAGAGAGAGAGAGAGAGAGAGAGGGGGGGGGGAGGAGTTCTGTGATTTACCGTCTCCATAATAATTCGAGTATGGATCTTCCCCGACGTAATTGTACTGTTCTGTGTACAATCCATTACTAGGACTCGATACTACAAAAGGTCGAGTGGAATCTAACTGTTCCACCTCTTTCTTGATTACATCTACGTACAGCTTAACATAATCACTTTTATATATTTGTTTAGCACCGGTCTTGTACCAGTTTTCATACAAGGCTGCTTCGTTTTCGTTATTACCAGCCCAAACAACGATACTCGGATGATTTTTTAGTCTTCGTACGTTCTGTACGACTTCTTCTTTGACAGAGTCAAGGAATTTCTCTGTAGTGGGATACATCCCGCAAGCGAACATGAAATCTTGCCAAATCATGATTCCGTATTCGTCGGCGATATTATAAAACAATTCGGATTCATAAACGCCACCGCCCCAGACTCTAAGCATATTCATATTTGCTTCTTTGGCCGATGTCAATAAATGTTTAATTATATCCATCTTGGCGCCCAGTTCAGGAAAGATGCTAGCTGGAATGAAATTGCTACCCTTCGCGAATATTGGAATGCCGTTTATTCGAAAGTAAAAGCTTAGTCCTTGCTTGAGCGGGTTTTGTACAAGTTCTACCGTTCTAAATCCAATACGCGCTACTCTTCGATTCACGCTGGTAGACGTGGTTGCAGTTACAGTCAGCGGGTAAAGAGTTTGATTGCCGTAACCGTTCGGCCACCAAGTATGCACAAGGTTCTATTAAGGAAAGATATTACTCTCCATTGTTCTTATGAAAAGTATATTAATATTAATTAAATAAATGTACCGTAGGTATCTTGAGGAGCATAGTTCCCACTGCATTTCTATTATTTGTATTCAAAGCGAGAGTTTTGGAGTTATGAATGTCTAATTGTTCACCGACACGAAGAACAGATGAGATGTAGCAAGGTATAGACTCGTAACTTCTCTGGGATGTAACCTCGAGAAATATTGTTACTATAATAGTCCAAAATTCCCCTCCATTATATACGTCTATCGTGGTGTCTGTGATAATGATTTCACTGGCAGGAATTAGCTCCACGCTTTTCCTGAAATATACCTTTCGTTACTATGTATTATATTCTAACGTAAATGAAATTAAAAAATGTTGAAATACCAAATGCCCGTCGAAGGAAAAGCTGGACCCCAGTCCCATGAGAAACTTGCTTGCATCTTTCGTATATGATTGACATGACATTCTCCCATGTAACTGCGTGGTACACACACCGGAGGAACGACGTATTTTAATGCTTGTTCATTGTATAAAGCTTCGGCTTTCTTAACAGCGGAAGAGAACGAAACTACTAATGAATTTTCTCCCTCCTGAAAGATAGATATTGACAAGTGCCTGTGAAATGTTGCGAACACAGATCACTCGGGCGGGTATGTTCAAGCGGAAACGGTTGCTTACTTTTAAATACTTTGTTACGTCAAATGTATATCGCAGGAACATATTTGATGCTTCCCCGATCTTCTGATCGTTTAAAAAGATTGTGGCGAATGTGTCTAAGCCATGGAAAACTAGTATCGTTTTAGGAGTATTTAGCAGGGTATCGTTTACTGCAAAACATTCATTTTAAATCATCTTGCATCGGTGCTGCCTTATTCGATACAATATTCACTTTTGGAAGTACATACTATAAGGATAAGGATAAGGATAAAGATTATAATTACCGTGGAAACTTTTAACATAGCTAACCGATTGATTACCAACCCAGCGATTGTTCACGTCATTGCTCCCAATAAAATTGTTTGGTATAATATCTACTTTACTCAGATCGGTGTAAATACCTCCTGGTACGGTTGCGGGGAATGTAATTTCTGCAAACATATGTTAGTTGTAGAGTATCAAGTTTTCGTCATTACCTGTTGCGTCGTACCAAGTACCTACATATGTATCGCTTATACTTAGTAGAATATCTTACCACATTCAGACTCGACGATAGTAATTCTACCTAAATTAGAAAAATAACATAATTGCGCATTAATAATATGCAAAACTTTATTCTACTGTGTTTAATATGAAATATTTAATAATACCTGTCCATAAACCATCCAAGGTTATGGATAAAACAGTATTGTTAGTTAAAAAAATTACAATCAACAAGGCTTGAAAAATCTTCCCCATAGTGCTTGTATCAAAGCAACACGGTCAATATTTTAATAATATACGGCGGATTTATTCTTTTAACAGTATTTATCTGACACGTTACATGCTTATGTAAGTGGCCAAGAGTTAATGTGAGTAGTACATGAAGCAAATTGGTACTAAATAGACATTCGATATATATTATTCCATTTATTTGCAGAGTCTGTTTGCAATATTCAGTTTACTTATCAGTTATCGCACAGTAGATAAGAGATAAGAATACAGTAGCATAAGCTCGCAGCCATTGGTACGAGAAGGAATGCTAAAATGAAATCATGATTTATTATATTATCCGCTTGATTGAAATTGTATAATTCTGTCAGTTGTAATTTGCATATCGGGATAAATGAAACAAAGTATATATAAACAGAATACTTTATTCACAAACAGGAACGACTATTTGCATAAAAATACATTCTATTATACAGTATAAATGTAAGATTTAAAAAAGCTTAAAATTAAATACGTACCACCAACCGGTACGATTCTTGTTCGCAAACGTACTTAAGTATGTTGGGTATTTTTCGAATAAAAACTACATATCTTATAACTCGTCGTTTAATAATAATTTCGCAACATGCAGTTTCAACTAAAAAACCGATAAAATGGAAACCGACACTGTTGTAATGAAATAGTGCGCACACTGGAACGAATATGTGTGTGGAATGTTAAGGATAAATGCAAAAGATATTGCTCCTTAAATACATTTTAAAAATGTTAAAAAGTTGTATGTTTTCACCATTTCACTATACTCGAACAACGTAACAATACCGTGCGGGCAACATTTCGCTCGTTTTACCAACATATAAATATACATATGTACAACACATCTGTCACATGCCAACATGTGTGTCTTTAGATAGAAGTAGTATTTACACTAATCTTTACGTCTCCTTCTCTTACTGGAGTGTTTCCGAGCTCCACTGTTTGATGGGAACTGTGACCTGTAATCTATGTCCGAATCAGTTTGTTCGCTAATTGATCGATAGCAACGGACAGGTGAGTTAATGATATTATCAATCTCGGTAGTTGCACATTCTGGAACAGAACAGTCGATGTTATAATTTGTGCGTAGCGTACAAACTCATGCTCACGAGCATTAAATATATGACGATTCTTACCATCGGGCGATTCTTCTTGACGTTGTTTTCGTAGGCATTCATTAACATGTTCTTCGTAATGGTTGCCGTTAGTTGTTCTGTACACAGAACAAACACCGCATTCGAAAGCTCCGTCGTTATTAGCATTTATTGGTGTTGCCTTATTTCCAAACAAATTAGCATTATTTTCATCTTCATCGTCGGTGATATACTGCTCGCATCCAGCAGCGTGTTCCTCTATTTGTTCGCTTGGGAATGGTTGATTACAGATGGGGCAATTTACATTGTTCGTTAGATCATTTCTCACAATTTTCATTCGTTTAGTTACAAAACCACTGTTATCCTACGAGAGAAGAATGATGATGATGATAGATACGTACATGTAATGTATAAAGTTCTCTCCTGAATTGTTACCAGCAGAGCGTACGATTAGAACGAATTCAGAGAAAAGTCTTTACCTGAAGTAATCTGTCCTCTTCTGTATCTTCCAAAATTGTATTTTCATTCTGCTCGCGCAAACGGCTGTGCTGCAGTTTCTCCCTGCCTTCGTCGTTAATCTTTTTCCGAAATTTCGTGTCCATTATATCGTTCCATTTTTTACTTTTCTCTTCCCTGGATTTCTGTCCCTCTTCCCACTGCTTATGCCTCTCTTGTCTTTCTTCTGTCTGTTTCTTATAAAATTCTTCCCTCTTCTTTTTCTCCACGTTTTCCTTTCTCTGGGTTTCCTCCTTTTCAGTCTCCATCTTCTTTCGTTTGTCCATTTGAATTCGTTCCAAAATCATACATTCGTTTTTTATTCTACGCGAAAGGCCTTTCACTGGTAGCGGTTTAATCTCTGTGCTCTCCGACTTTCCTTTAATATTATCGCTACCACTGGTACTATCGTCCTCCAATTCAATTAGAATCTCTTGATCAGTCAGGGCGCCGCTAGTCCCTCTCCCTTTGGGCAGTAGTAGGCTTATGATGGCACTTTGTTCTTCCTCATTATTGCTATCATGTATCGACAAACTTTTGGCAGGCGTGTTAATATTATGCTTCTTCTTATTAATATTTTTCCTAGGATTCGGGGGCGGTATTTTTACTGAATACAACGATATTTCCGGTGACAAGCACTCTTTCCTTTCACGCACTACTTCTAAATTCTTAGTTTCCATATGGTCAACATCTTTGCTAATATTTTCATCGTGCGAACATTGATCTTTTTCATTTCTGGTAGCAACTTCCTCTTTCTGAGAACGCAATATTCTGCTGAACCCTTCGTAAGACTGGGTTTTCTTTTTTTTAAATATTCTCTCGTCCTCGTCGCTGCTGGAATGTATTGTGTCGGAGTAAGAAAGGGCCATTGCTGATTTACGTTTATTAGGTCGTTTGTTGTTAAATTTATTTGTACATTCCACTTGATTCACTTCGGTCTTAACACACGTTAATTCGGATTTCTTATCCCAACTACCTTTAGCAAGTTCCACCTATGCAAACGTTGAAAGAAGGATTAGAATAATTATACTAGATAGAATGAAATAGACAACTATTCTGATTGTTGTTTTTTTTTTTACAGAAATACGATTTATTCAAAAAATTGTTTGTGGCTTACACTTTTAATTACCGGTTTCTTTATAAACATTTATGTATACACGTGTTTGTATAAATGCAATCTTTACAGCTTCTGTAAGAACTATAAATGACGAGCCTCGATCACTTTTACATAAAGCATCAATGTTACTTTTCAAGTTGTTTTGTTATTGCATACGACAAAACAGAGTTGAAGAAGAAACTTTGCTACTAGGGAAGTTATCAGTACGACGTATTAATCAAATTACTATTAATTGTAGAAGATAAAATTAAATACTATTTATATCAAAGAAATATATTAATAATAAATGGGTACGCATCGTTAATCGTAGTCATTGAAAATCTCTCCCACGTTGGAAATGTGAATATTCCGGAATCAAAAATTGCAATATAGTAAACACAGATTTGGATTATTTTGCGGGTGAGTGTGTAGGTATGTGTATACAATGTCCCATGGCACAATGTCGTATTGAAGATATCTCAAATTTGTGTGTGTATAAGAGACAGATTATAATATCACCCAATGCGCATTAACGATACGATCTGTAAGTAATGGATTGTACGGAGGTACCCACCTGAATGGGGGACCCCCACTGAAACTTAGTGTCAGTAGTACGATGCCAACTATACCACATTTCTGCTGTCTCTTTCAAATGAATGTTTAACGTGTGCAGCAGTTTCTCAAGCATCTCGGACGACGTTTTTGCTTCTTTGCATAATCTACTAAATGGCATGCGATCTTGAACTAAAGGCCGATCTGGCTGTTGCAAAGGCGCATCATTTTCACCGACGCACGAATCGAGCGGATTAATTTGCCATCGTTCCAATTTCTGATCACGTTCGGGGTGCGTGTCCATCTTTGTCTCCGTACTATGCATACTATGAGAATCTTGCAAAGTGTTTTTCGATTTCAATGAAATATATCTGTTCGTGTTATGAGAATAACTATCTCTTATATCTAGATTATCGTGTAGTCTATCAACCGTGTCGTCACTGTCCAAATTTTTGTTCCTGTATGCAGAGTTTCTTGAATCGACAGTTGCGGGCGTAGGTTCGGGACTGCCACAGCTGTGCATAGATATCCGATCAAGTATCGGCGACGAGTGTCTAGGTCTATGCAAATGTAACGACCTAGATGTATTGCTATGCTCCTGCTGTATTTCCAATTCTTGTGCTAAATTTGTCTTGGGCATCGCTTCCGAGACAGAATCGTTGGAAGACTGCGATAATTCCTAAAAATCATCATATTATACAACATTTACGATAGAATTGCTTCGATCTCGTAGCGATACGAAAACTCGTGGCGATCGATCGATTACTGATAAACGAACCTTCTGGGCATTCTTTTCGTCGTTGGCCATGTTTGCCATATCTTTCGATTCATTGATAAAGCCCAAGACTTGCTTCATGTCGTTATACGTGTACCACGTCTCGTACATTTTCATATCTGCAAGGTAAACACCGTCGCGTTTAGTACCCCTTTCCATTATGTTCGCGCGTGTCTCTTACGAGCACATCTCTTCGTTCGCGAAGCAAAATATTTCAGTACGCGTATCGCTCTTTCTATTATAGTCCAGTGAAATTACGATCTGTCTTCGGAATAATTCCCACTATGCTAAATTTTGGTATGGGCCTTTATTTGGTCGTTTTAAATAATATGTCAAAAAGTCCCCATCGATCCGACAGGCGCTAAAAATTTTACAGAGGGTTGAAAAAAAACTGTTTTTCGCGAATATCTCGTTATCTAGAAGTTTTGCGACAAAAATAGTTATTATACAATTTATTTATAGCCTAGGAAATTCTCTACAAAAAAGTGAGTAATGAGTTTTTTTCGTAGGAGTAACCATTTTCATGTATGTCGGGTTACCAAGTTTCAACCCCCATTCATTTCACAAGGGAAGATCCTGAACACGGAAATTAAAAAAATTATGAAACTCTGTAAATATTTAGGGGAAGTTCTCCCGAGTACAACGCAATTTCCTTTGCTGCCCAAATTCGCTCCAAGAGGGTGCAATTACCCCCTGAATATTTTTTTATTTTGTATTATTACTCGCAAACTGTGGGAGATAGAAAAAGTTGCTTCTTTTAATTAGTACTATCATTTGGTAAGTTATAGGTCTTACGGTTCCGAAGTGGTGTGGAAATGAGTGTATTATTTCTCACAAGCAAAGATCCCCACCTCGCAAATTCAGAAAATTATAAAACATTGGGGATATGCAGAGGTTAATATTTTGTATCGTGTGTATTACGCAATTTTTTTGTTTGCTGCCCAAATTCACTGTAAGGGGGTAAAATTGACCCCTGAAAATTCGTTTTTTTTTTTTTTTATATTGTGTTATAATTCGCGAACCGTAGGAACTACAACTTACCAAATGATAGTCGTAATTAAAAGAAGTAACTTTTTCTATCTTCCACAGTTTGCGAGTAATAATACAAAATAAAAAAATATTCAAAGGTTAATTGCACCCTCTTGGAGCGCATTTGGGCAGCAAACAAAATTGCGTTGTACTCGGGAGAACTTCCCCTAAATATTTACAGTTTCATAATTTTTTTAATTTCCGTGTTCAGGATCTTCCCTTGTCAAATGAATGGGGGTTGAAACTTGGTAATCCGACATACATGAAAATGGTTACTCCTACGAAAAAAACTCATAGCACCTTTTTTTGTAGAGAATTTCCTAGGCTATAAATAAATTGTATAATAACTATTTTTGTCGCAAAACTGCTAGATAACCAGATATTCGCGAAAAACAATTTTTTTTTCAACCCTCTGTAAAATTTTTAGCGGCTGTCGGATCGATGGGGACTTTTGACATATTGTTTAAAACGACCAAATAAAGGCCCATACGAAAATTTAGCTTGGTGGGAATTATTCCGAAGACAAATCCTAATTTCACTGGACTATTATGCTGTTACTACGTATCGCACGTACCATCGAGATGCTTTCTTAAAACTAATAACAATGTATAATCGCACTCGGAAAAAATTCAGTTACCTAGTAGCTCCCGTTTCATCTCTTCCTGCTCTTCTCTTTCCTTAGTTGTCAACTGGTCAGCTTTATCTCGTTCCATGCCGTCTGACATGTTCGCTTACGATTCGTAGGTCGAAATTAGCGAATGTTAATCAATTGCCTTACACGCAACGAACTGAAATTTAACCTCAAAGGTTGTCCGTATTAGGAATTTGAAATTCTTCCGCATCACTACTCGTCGATTGCCTTAATAATATCCATGTACTTAGGTATACGCATCAGTGAGGGGGAACAAATGAATTTTTTTACTAAAGCGCATATCATCTTACACTCACGATCTGAAATCAATTTTGGTTGTCAACATCGTCGCATCAGCATCACCCGACCTGACCCGAGCTTAAGTATTTAGGTGAACATGGATGGGTGAACACTGAACATGACTTAACACTGCTGAACACTGAACAGGAAGTACTTACGTAGAAACAAACCAGGAACCAAACACGAAAAGTGAGGATGAGTGAAGCGAGGGAAAGCATCGATATTCCATATAGGGAAGTGACATGGGGGCGGGGCCTAACCAAGATGGCGCCGATATGGGTACAAGATACCTGTGTTGTATATGCGGTATTGTAGTTATTTGCGAAAATGTTCCTTTCTATGCAAAGTATATGTGATTGGGCAGGTTCAAATCCTGCCCAGCGGCACGAGAACGGGCAGGGATTGATGTGTACCCAACGAGCGCTTCTACTTTCGTCACCAGATGTCATGGTGACGGATGTCACTTCCCAATTTATAGTGGGCAATTTCAGATGCTTCACCCTTTAAGGCTAATTCACACGAAATAGCAAGTCGCTTGTTAAATAGTACAAACGAGGTAATTAACATGTCATACACGTTTCTCTCTAGAGGATTTCCATGGTTACGCTTATTTGTAACGTGACGAGCTCCCGAACGAAATATATTAAAGGAGTAAAATATACGTATTACGGGAGAGGAGGATATTAAAGAAGAATAGAAGAAAACAAAGAGGAAAACATTGGAAATTGAAGAACTGCGTAGACGTGATTCGTGTTCCGAACCGCTCGCGCCCCGTCTGGCGGCGGGTGGGCGAAACAGCACCTGCTGCCATTCTGGTATTACGTCAATGGTGGACGACGTCTCATTCGCTGATTTGGGAGGAGTTACTGTGACCGCCATTGTTACAGCAGCTCGCTCGTATCGTGGAACGTGATCTGTGAATTCCGTACCGTCACGTTACAGATTCAGCGGATCCGTGTGTCCCTTCTAGACCCCAGCGACGACGGTACACGGCATCAGCGAGCGTGTGTCTGAGCATAGCATGTCCACAATGAATCCCGAATAGTGAGTAAACTTTCTTTTGCGCATTCATAAGTGTATGTAGGAATACGTTCTGTTCGCCGCGTGATACGTGTAATCGATTCGCTCGCTGCCCCGACAACGACCGCGGTCGAGGCGGTCTAAATCATTTTTGCCCGTGTACTGTATTTAGCCACGTTAATGCGAAGAAGCTCTGTTCAACTCCTATCTGACAGATTCACCTTTCCCCCTCCCACTCCCCTCCTACGTCTCTCTGCCCCTGTCTATCTCTTTCTCCCTTCATCTATTATATTCAATGACCATATTTCAGAAATTCATTCTCTGTTGTGCTCTCTTCCCTCTGGACTCATCGAAACGTGTCCCTTGATCTGTTGTTCGATTATTGACGATTTCAGATAATTCTTGTAGAAACTTTTTATGGATTGTTTCATAGCTCGAACTTTAAAATTGTTGGAAAAAGGACGAGTCAAAGTTTGCTCGTTTCAGTTGTATTCCTTCACTTTTCTGATTATGTTTTAATGCACATTC
Source organism: Andrena camellia (assembly GCA_029448645.1). Taxonomy (NCBI): domain Eukaryota; kingdom Metazoa; phylum Arthropoda; class Insecta; order Hymenoptera; family Andrenidae; genus Andrena; species Andrena camellia. Next base: position 47,098,772 of record CM055679.1, on the reverse strand, counting down.
TACTTTAAACAATGCGTAATGCAATGTCTTGCAATATTAACCAGCAGGAAATTTGATTTCACGACAAAATCATTTTTATGGTTGTGTTATTAGACTTGGACTATAGCTTGTTTCTCATTTCATCGCAAACGAATTGTAGGAGTAAACAAGAAGTGGTTACTCCCATATTTATTTATAGTTTTAAGTTTATATATACACATAAACTTAAAACTATATATATATATATATATAAGTAAATAAATAAATATATATATATATATAACATTGTTTATAGGCTGATATAATTCCCTATACCAATTAATGCTTCTATAATTTGACGCATAATACCTTTAACTTTATAATATTGTTTAACTGTGATTATAAGCATACTATTGTAAACTTTTCTTTCCTTTTTTTTTCTTCACAGCGATTACCTGTTTAAATTGCTTCTAATTGGAGATTCGGGAGTTGGAAAATCGTGTCTTCTACTCCGTTTTGCCGATGACACGTACACAGAAAGTTATATCAGTACTATCGGTGTAGATTTCAAGATACGAACGATCGACCTAGATGGAAAAACAATAAAACTACAAATCTGGGATACAGCGGGTCAGGAACGATTTAGAACGATCACGAGTTCTTATTACAGAGGTGCGCATGGTATTATCGTTGTTTACGACTGCACAGACCAAGAAACATTCAACAATGTTAAACAGTGGCTGGAAGAAATTGACCGTTATGCCTGCGACAATGTCAATAAGCTGCTGGTCGGCAATAAGTGCGACGTTCATACTAAAAAAGTAGTGGACTACACAACGGCGAAGGTATGCAGACCGATTTACAACAGACCGTTCGTGTTATGGTTGTATATAACTTGTTTCGTGTAATAGGAGTATGCGGATCAACTCGGCATTCCGTTCTTGGAAACGTCTGCTAAGATCGCGATGAATGTGGAACAGGCTTTTATGACAATGGCTGCGGATATAAAGCTGAGAGTGGGTCCTCCGTCAAGTGGCAACAGTGATCCAGCAAACAAAGTGAAAATAGAACACGGACGTCCGATCGAACCTTCTAAATCTGGGTGCTGCTGAGAAATGTAATTTTACATTTCTGTAACCAAAGTGAGCATCTTCGTAATTGTCAAGGATCGTCGACTCGATAACTATAGCTGCTGAGAAATGTAACCCGGGACTCTCGGGTTCATATATTAATAAGCGAATCTTTTAATTACAGAAGGACATCTTATTGTAGCAGTTTTACGCTGCTTAAGGAAACATTACCAGAAGAAATAAGAAAGATCATGAAAGTTTCAGTTTATATTAATAAAAAAAGAAAATTAGGTGTGAAGCATTATCAATTATGGACCACCGACTCTGCCACAGAGTTGAATAAAAACAACTTTCGTTCTATTCTCTTTTTCTAAGGAAAGAGAACATAATTACTCACTCGCTAATACCTAGTGCGAATGTCGGCTATAGGAAACTTTGCCGAATTAGCATTGAAGGTCATTGATTTTACGCAACGATGCGTTTAACGGCAATTCGAGTTTATAAAGTAAATTAAATAATATTGTGTATCGTGATTATATAAAATAAGCACTCTTATTTTCTAGCGTAATTGTAACATGTATAATTGAATGTTTTTTTTTTCTTATAAGGGAGTCATTTTTACCCTCTGTACTATCCAGACATTTCTCCACATTTTTATTCCAAACAGTTTTTCTCGAGATAAGCAAGAATTAGATTCATAACATACCGAAACATACCGTCGTTGCTGTCTCTTTCTTTTTTCAGTGCTCATTAGTGTAATTTAATAATATATTAATAAATATTTCAACACTAATGCGTAGAACACAAATAGCATACCCATGTGTTCGAGGATAATTTTAAAAAAAAAAAAAGAAGACCACGTTTCAGCCGGTTACTTCTGTATGATTGATTGATTGATTGATTGATTGATTGAAATTGAGGCCTCGATTGCAGAGGTCATTGGCCACGAACTTCTGTAAGAGTTACGTAAGTTTCTTTTTAAACTTATGCTGCTTGCGATGCTCGTAATATCTTTTGCGTATTATATAAAAAAAAGCATCGCGTTCTTTGTAAACTGTACAAGGGCTAGATGGATATTCAGCATCCATCTTATTTCCGAAACAACTAAGCGCATGTTCACAGAACTATTTGTTTCATAAGGATTTGTATGATTAAAAATTTAGTTAAAATACCACTCCTCTTTTGTACCGTTTCCTCACCGTTCGAAATAGCTAGTTACAATTAGTTTACGTTACGCGTCGTTCAAACATTGTTCCTCTCCTATTGAATCAGTCGGATGGGGATGGTCGATGAATTAGACTGTTTTAGCGGAACTTTACGATATGGAATGATAATACCAAGAAGCTTTTATACATCATGTATTATCCTGATTTTTATTGAAAAGGAGAAAAGACATATTTTGTACAAAACCAATATTACAACAGTTACGATAAATCCTCCGCGTTTGTATTGTCACAGGATTTTTAAGAAAACCATGTAAGAATACTTGAATGTTGCGTCGAGTTTCTATCGTAATACTATCAACTATTCAAGTATGTCGGTTAACAAATAGAAGTGTATATTAGAATTTGTCATAACGAGAACGTCTGTAACACTCTACGATGTACAAGAATAAAAGTCATGTGTATGTTGTACATACGTTATTTGTTAATTGTGTTGTGTTACATATACGTAACTGTAGCACATTAGTAGTACAGTTATGTAAATACGTAATGTAGCATGATGCTATGCAATAACTATGTACAGCTGGCATCAGTATATTCTTAGCAATTTAGCATTCAAGTTCGTACAAAGCCGCTTTCATTTAACACGGCCACAGGAAGTATTTAAGTAGAGGTGGTGGTATATGATCTGTTAAACCAGTCGTACAATCGTGGGATGAGCCAATTTTTAATAGAAAGTATAGCCCTTAACGAACGATTATTAATAACGTTTCATCGAAGCCTATTTATTTTTTGTATAATTCATTATATTAATCCATTCGGTTTCTGTTTCTTTTAGAGTAACATTGTAACCACACTTACTATAACCTTATAACTGTCATCGAAACTTTACCAAAATGATGCAACAATACATGAAGGAATTAGAGCAGGTAACTTATGTTCCGAACAAATGAATTCTAATAGTGCGATTGATTTGCAAAGCAGATTAATTGACTTTTACTATCGCGGTGCCGTTAGGATCCATTTGATCCTGAAGAGTTTGTCGAAAGGCTAGCTTGGAGGACAGTGAACGACACCACAAAAGACGGTGGGAAAACGTTTTTCGATCCCATGATAGTGCACGAGACGTTCCTGCAGGCGATTAAAGATTTACAAATCCTTCAAGAACGTCAGCAGAAGAAGTGCGACAAGCTTGAAGCGGCGTTAAAGGATGAAGAGGCAAGGCACACGCTCGAGATACTCGAATTACAAGAAAGAAATAAGCATTCTATCGATTTGTTTCATCAGTTAGACGAAAGAATAAATCTCGTAGCTACCAAGGTTTTGCACTTAGGGGATCAGTTGGAGAGCGTTAATACACCGAGAGCTAGAGCTGTCGAGGCTCAGAAACTAATGAAACATTTTTCAGATTTTTTAAGCCCAGGACCTCTAACGGATCCAATCTTTACAGAAAAGTCGTCGGTACAAATTTCTGTTCTAAAAACTTTTGCGGTAGCCACGATGGATATTATTAAACGTCGTACAAATTAAAGTTCTTTGTTCCACGATAGCTTGACGAAGCGGCAGATGTGATACAAAAGCTTCATCTTATCTCTCAAGAGCTGCCGTTCGAAAAGTTTGAGCACGCCAAGAAAAAGATTGCTGTCAAATACGATGAAATCGAAAGAAATCTTATAGAAGAATTTGTTAGAGCGCACGATAGAGAGGACGCCGGTCGGATGAGAGAATTGGCGTCGGTTCTGGCTCATTTCAAAGGATACTCTCAGTGCATCGACGCCTTTATAGAACAAAGTCAAATGGGTTCCTTCGGTGGGAAAGATGTATTTCAGGACGTGATACCGATGTGCGCAAAGTATAATAAATTGATGCGACAAGTATTCACGAATCCTGAACAGGTGATGGCAAAGTTTGTGCTGAACATCTATCACTTGAGGCTTCAAAAGTACGCCGTTGCGAAATTAGCTGACAAATCTGATCCTGACAAGTACCTCAAGAACTTGTACGATTTGTACACAAGGACTGTCAAATTGTCTAGCGAATTGAAAACGTTCGATATGGGCGCCGACGATACATACCTCGCAAAACTCACCAGAAATATATTTCAGAAATACTTGGATACTTACATTACGTAAGTCTATAATATAGTCCAGTGAAATTAGGATCTTCGGACGAAGAGGAATTCGGAATAAATCCCAGCAAGCTAAATTTTCGTATGGGCCTTTATTTGGTCGTTTTAAACAATATGTCAAAATCGATCCGACTGCCGCTAAAAATTTTACAGAGGGTTGAAAAAAAACACTGGTTTTTCGCGAATATCTCGTTATCTAGAAGTTTTGCGACAAAAATAGTTATTATACAATTTATAGCCTAGGAAATTCTCTACAAAAAAGGTGCTATGAGTTTTTTTCGTAGGAACAACCATTTTCATGTATGTCGGGTTACCAAGTTTCAACCCCCATTCATTTGACAAGGGAAGATCCTGAACACGGAAATTAAAAAAATTATGAAACTCTGTAAATATTCAGGGGAAGTTCTTCTATAAAAGTTACTTCTTTTAATTAGTACTATCATTTGGTAAGTTATAGGTCTTACGGTTCCGAGGTGGTGTGGAAATGAGTGTATTATTTCTCACAAGCAAAGATCCCCACCTCGCAAATTCAAAAAATTATAAAACATTGGGGATATGCAGAGGTTAATATAGGTGTGTATTACGCAATTTTTTTGTTTGCTGCCCAAATTCATTCTAAGGGGGTGAAATTGACCCCTGAAAATCCGTGTTTTTTTTCTCGATTCTGTGTCATAACTCGCGAACCGTAAGAACTATAACTTACCAAATGATGGTCCTAATTAAAAGAAGTAACTGTTTCCTGAACACTTTTTTGCCATCTCCTACAGTTCGCGACTAATACAAAATAAAAAAAAATCAGGGATCAATTACACCCTCTTGGAGTGAATTTGGGCAGCAAACGAAATTGCGTTGTACTCGGGAGAACTTCCCCTAAATATTTACAAAGTTTCATCATTTTTTGAATTTCGGGGTTCAGGATCTTCCCTTGTCAAATGAATGGGGGTTGAAACTTGGTAACCCGACATACATGAAAATGGTTACTCCTACGAAAAAAACTCATTACTCACTTTTTTGTAGAGAATTTCCTAGGCTATAAATAAATTGTATAATAACTATTTTTATCGCAAAACTTCTAGATAACGAGATATTCGCGAAAAACAGTTTTTTTTCAACCCTCTGTAAAATTTTTAACGGCAGTCGAATCGATGTGTACTTTTGACATATTGTTTAAAAGGACCAAATGAAGGCCCATGCCAAATTTTAGCTTGGTGGGAATTATTCTGTAGATGGGGCAGATTTCCGTCTAATTTCATTGGACTAAGTAATATAACGACAACAACAACCACCAATGGTATATAGAACTTATACGGAACTGAAGATTTTGTACGTTGTTTTAGGATTGAAACGAAAGCGTTCCGGGAGAAGAGTGCGGCTCTTCTTATCGAATATTATGAATCTAAAAATCATCAGAAAAAGCAATTGCAAACTGGTGGCTTCCAAGAATTGAGAAGGGACTTGCAAGCGGTTCTGAGTGCAAGGACTAACATAAACATTGCCCAGATTGAAAATTACGGCGGAGAAACATTTCTGTCTGAAGAGCTTGCAATTGCTTTGTTACAGAGAAGTAAAGTAGCGTTCCAAAGATGCCAGTTGTTATCGAAGCTCGACGAGATACCAGTAAATGCGCTTCAAATCCTGGAGATATTACTGCAGTACTTGATAAGTGAACACGTTGATTACGCATTAGAATTAGGTTTACAAAGCGTACCCATCCCTGAAAGTCGAACGCAACCTGAGATACACTTTTTCAATGTCATACGTCAGTGCAATGCGATCGTACGACTTTTAGAAGAACAGTTTAACGACAGTCTCATACCTCTTGTCGCGTAAGATTCGTTTTTTATTATTCTTTATTTTACGAGGACAGTAGACATAAGATATTGTACGTATATTCAGAACACATTTACTTGGTTTTGTAGGTCGACGCCGAAACATGGGGATTGTATGTTAAAGAAGAAAAATATACTAGATCAGATTAATATGAAACTGGAAACGGGTTTAGATAGGAGTATAAATGCTATCGTCGGATGGGTGAAAGTGTATTTGCAGAACGAGCAGCGTAAAACTGACTTTAAACCCGAGACAGATGTGGATACTTTGAACACACCAGCCTGTTTGACAGTAGTTCAATACGTTACTGGAATGATTCGGCACATTCGGAATACTTTGGATGAAAAGAATTTAAATACTGTTCTGACCGAGCTCGGGGTCCGATTCCATAAAGTTATTTACGATCATCTGCAACAATTCCAATTCAACTCTGCTGGCGCAATGTGCGCGATATGCGACATGAATGAATATCGAAAATGTGTCAAGGAGCTCGAAGTTGATCTAGTTACTTCCCTATTCGATACTTTACATGCTCTATGCAATTTGTTATTAGTGAAACCGGAAAACTTGAAGCAAGTCTGTACGGGAGATCAACTGGTATGTTATATGTTGGAAATATTACGATTCCTTAACGATTCGGGCTACCGACGTGTGACTACGTTCGACTTCTTTAATTTATAACCGAGCTGATTATTCTTGCTTTTACAGGCAACATTGGACCGCAATGTTTTGGTGAATTTTATACAGTTAAGAACCGATTACAAAACACAAAAGTTAGCAAATTATTTGAAAGGATTAGCCACATGATAACCTGCGTAGCGATGGTCTCATTCGGTCGGTACTTATTAGCTATTTAAACTGTGTTGTATAAAATGTTCGAAATTAAAGGAATAGCAACCACATGACGCACTATTGTGTAAAGGTGTAAACTAAGGCTTAAGAAGCAAAGGTAGGTATATTTGCTTTAATTGAATATATGTATTTGGAGAGCAACGAATCCTTTAGTTTTTAGAGTCCGATTACTAGATATGCACGTCGCAAGAAAGACAAATAAATTTTCTTTCATTTTATAATTCTTTAATATACCTATATTATACATGTAGCAGATGTATTAACTTTTATTGCTACGTAAGACGCTCGTAAAGAATTGCTCTTTTGTTTGTCGCGAGCGTAAACTAAGTACAAAAATCCTTTATATCAAATTCTTTCCGTACTTGGTATAATTTGCTCGATTTCGATTATTCCTAATGTCAATTGATATATCAGACAAGTATTTGCTCAAAATTTCATAATATATTTCGACATATTACATACCACTTCGTTTAAAGCACATTTTTATTTTGTTGGACTAAATTATATGGTTAATTTCTACAATGTTGGCGTGGGGAAATCTTTCTTTTTTTTTCCAATGTGTTTCGCGCGTATATAAGTTTATATTTTGGTTCCCAAACTTAACGAATAGTTTCATTAAATAAACTATCTTTTAGTTAAAGTATTGGTATTAAGTGAAAAAAAAGGAGAGAAAACATTAAAATTCTATGCTTTAATGATTGATTTCTGAAAAGGAAGATAGATTCTAGAACGCAAAATTTCACATGGTATTATAAACGCTAATTAGAACTAAATTAAACCACAGTTGTTAATTAATATCATCTATGTATTTTTTTTATTTACATGCATACTTGAAACAAATACCACTGCTTTTCTTTTAAGGAATGATGGAAATGAAAATTTTTATACGGTATAAAACGGATCCTTATTTATCCGCAAGTATAGAACACACACGTTTACGCTTATAGATCTTAAAATTTTACGAATTAGTTTGATAACTTCTAGCAGCGTGCCAACTGCCAATTCTGGAAACGAACGGAAAGGTGCATAGGACGAGCGCGTCCTCCTATCATTTAGATTTACCATAAACCGATTTAATAGTGCAATTTAAAGCAATATTAAGTTATAAAATTTTTATGCACCATCAATTTTACTGAATATTAAGGTAACCATACTTTATAAACAATTACGCTTTGCGAACGTATCGCAAAGGTTGACGAACATGTTGTATGAAGTTTTGTTGTAACAGTAATATTAGTAACTTAAATGTTATGTATAAAAATTAAGTTAATCTTAGCTTTTTATTAGTAAGAAATCAGTATAAAGCACGTTTTGTAGAAAGGTGCCGATAAAATGAATACTACTAAAAATAAGTTTCAATTTACTATCAAATTAGCAAAATATAATATTGAACCATTCGGCTTGTCGTACATCATAATGTGAATGAACAGTTTCAAATTATTTTCGGGAATACGCTGATATATGTATCATCATCATCATCATCATCATCATCATCATCATCATACGTGCCATGAATTTAAACAGAAATTCTGTTTTAAGAATACGGTACAAAAATGTGGTAAATAAAAGATTGTGTTTCGTTTAAACACGATGCTAAATTAGTTATAATGATTTAATAGCTTACACGCGGAATATGAAAAGAAACTATTGAAATATGCTATACAAAATGTTCAAAAAAAAAAAAAGCAAAAGTATGAAAGTATAATATTTATATCTCTAACGCACGCTTGTACAAAGCAATATTTGAAAAACGTTACGCGTTAAATCGCAATATAGCAATTGCGAACTCCAACGCGCGATTAATAAAGATTCTGGACGTTCTACTATTTTCTAAACCGGGAAGCATCTAAATTCCTTAGAATTATATTTTAAAACTGTTTAAACAATTCACGACATTCATTGTACCGTACTATTAAACATCGTTAAATAATCTAACATAATTCAATAATAATCGAGGTGTCGTCGTGATGATCTCCTATTTGATTACAGTTTTATGATCCATGAAAATAAAAAAGGAAGAAGGTGAACCATCCGATAAATATTAGCGCATACGATAAGTATTGGTTTCGTGTACTTGGCACAATTCCCCTTTAAAGTCCAGTTCGATGCTGAAATCCAGATCTCTGTAGTTCCTCGCGTTAGGCTTCATCGAAAATACACCGTATATCTCTTCTCCTTTTTTGACGGTCATATATTCGTCAAAGTAGAACACAGTCTGCTTCCAGTGAGTGTACTGTACTTCCGGCGCTGTGCTAAAGCCAATACGTTTGTGGCACTTGGTGAATTCGATGTTGAAGAATGTAACTAGCGCTTGAACGTAGTCGTTTCTACGAACTTGCAGGGTGAACGGTGACGAAAATTCCAAATCGGCCTTAGTTACTGTGTACAAATCAACTTCCTTGATCAGACACGCGTTTGTGACAACTTGCTTCGGATCCACAACATCCACTAGAGGTTCGCTAATCGCTACTTTTCTTATACTACTCATATCAAATCCGTACACATCGTCCCACCAGTTTATCTTCTCGTCCTTGTATTGTCTGTCTTCGATACCGCAAATAAACAAAGTCGCCTTGTCGGGAAATAACATTCCGTCCTCGCGAAGCCATTTATCTCTAGCGAAGAGCACTGTGTCTAACATCGATTCGTAAAACAAACAATAACCCATCCACTCGGAAATAATTATATCGACCTTTTCTATGCCGTCGGGTAATGTGACCTCTTCGACTTTGCCTTTAAGTATCGTTATGACGTTTGATAACTGGTTCGCTTCTACGATCTTTTCTGCATACTCGACGATATTAGAACATTCTATACCGATAACTCTGGCTGCGCCGGCTTTGGCGGCGAACATCGATAGTATGCCGGTACCGCAACCAATGTCGAGAACTGTTTTCCCCTTGAACAGGTGTTTATTGTGATACATGGAATTACGATAAGTCACTGTGCGCACTTCATCCTTCAGCATTTCTTCGTGGATCCCATAGTGAGCGTACGAATCGAAATAATAATCTCGAGACGTCATATCATCCACGGAAATGGTCTCCTTAACGGTCGATTGGGTCGCATCTTTGTTGGGCGCGGGTGCAGTTTCTGTAACTTCCATAGATTCCATTTTTGATGTCTGTAACAATAGGACGAACAGAAACCGTTAATAAATGCTGCATAGCGGGCTGCTCCAGATATGTTAGCATTGCCAATTTATAATAAACTATACTGCAATAATATAATCGCGCTATCGTTTAAAAGCATTCCCGTTTAACAATAAAAAGCTTTACTAATAAACCTACACAAAATAAATCTTATATATATATATATATATATAAGATTTATTTTCAGCCTCTACGGCTTTGAAAAGGAACTTGGTTTTACAATTTTTCATTCGTCCGTCCATCCACTCTGACATTCCTTCTATCTTATAAACTAAAAATCTAACTCATCTTTCCATTTTTTTTTTAAACTTCCTTTCTATCTCTCTCAGCCACTCTATTATGCTTCCATTTACTGTCCCCTCTAATACCCTTTCTATACTGAATCCTAGTCTCTCTGTTTCCGTGCGATCTTCAATTAGATGCTTGAAAGTCCTCTCTCGCATAGTCCGCATCTTATCCCTTCTTCCTTCATCCAATACCTGTTATTTACCTCGAGATTACCACACCTCGCTCTGGCTATCAATCTCTTCGCTGTTTCCTGAAACCGGCTTGCGATTCGTTCAGGATATTCTTCTCCTCCAAATCTGCTTTCAGCCTTTCATTTAAAATCGCGGTATAAATCTAATATGCTGTTGTACGTAACAAAATCACTCCTCTGTAGTTGCTTACTATACTTTCATCTCCCTTTTTATATATCGGCACTACCGCGCTTTTCTTCCACTCCTCCGGCATAACTTTCTGCTTCCACACCTCTTTTATCATACCCTTCAACCTTTCCCTCGTGTTGCCTGTGCTATAGATCCAAGCCTCGCTTGGTATTCCATCTATTTCAGCCGCCTTTTCCTTCTTCAGTTTCCTGATTTGCGTCTCTATTTCTGCATCTTCTATGTCCACACCTTCTTCCCTAACTTTATTCTCCTTTGTACCGCTCTCTCTCCGATTCTGCTTCTTCTCCCTGCACCTCGCATCCTTTCCTTACTCCCGTTATTATCCCTCCACTTGCTCTTCTTCTCTTCATTTTTTTTTTGCCAATAGGCACCTCCATTTAAACTGAGTGGGCATCCTACCTTTAATCTTTTCCCAAGCCTTCTCCTTTACCCATGTCTCCACTAGCCCTATAAAATCAAAACCCTCCGTGTACTTCCATACTTTGTTGTCTTTCCCTGTTATCCCCGCAATATTCCAAGAGCACCTTTCCTCCTTCTGCCCTTCCGTTTCCCTCTTTCAATCCCTTTTTCTTTCCACCCTTTTAATTATTTGCCAGTTTATCCATTTCCCTTCCACCAGTACCTTGTGGAAACCAATCTTCATCATTTTCCCATTGCTCCTCTCTGTCTTTGCCCACTGTACCATCACTTTTTGTATTTCCCTTTCTTTCCTAGATAAGTCGCGGTCAATGTACACCTTCTTATTCCCTAATTTCGTTTTATTTTTCATTACCTGCCCCTTATCCCCTTCCTTCTACAGTCTCGCTAAGATTACCCCCCTATTTTCCTTTCCCACTCTGCCTCGCTTTTCACCCCCAGTTCTTCCTTTGAAAACTTTCATTTTCCTCTATCGCTCTCTCTAATCTACTTATTTTCTTTCCTACCACCTTCTCTGACCTACCTACTCTCTTTCCAATCTCTTCGTCCCTCCTTCCTATTTCCCTCTATCCTTTCCTCGTTTTCAAATTCTTCTCCTGTTTCCGAGGTCTAGATCCTATCTACCTTATTTTCAAGTCTTGTGACCCTCTTTAGTAACCCCTTCCCATCTTTGTTCCCTTGCTTTCCATTCTTCTGTTAATTCTTCTCTTGTCTGCTGTATTTCTTTCTTCGTCTCCTTTATTTCTTTCATCATTTCTCTCATACACTCCGTTGTCTTTCTGCTCTTTCTCGCCTTCTCTCCTTTTCTTATCACAAAATCCTCCATCCCTTGTCCCTCCTCCATCTGTCTTCCCTTTTAATTTTTCACTTCTCAACGTTATTCCTCTTTTTATACCTTGATTTTCTATCTTACCTGCCTCAGCCGTCCCTTTCTCGTTTGTCCCATTCGCTTAACCTCTTCTATACCTAGAGCAGTAATAACCTAACCTCAAATTTTTCCTACAAACCTTTTCACCCTTATCCTTCTCCCCTTCTTTCCACACTGTTTTCTTCTTCTCTCCTCCTTTCCTACCTCACTTCTACCACCTACTTTTACTTCATTTTTATATATCACTCTCTTAGAACCAAAATTTTTCTCAAATTATTCACACACCACGTTTCGTCCAATGCTCACTCTCACACCGCATACAACCAAGTCCCAATAAACCTACACTCTACACTAAAGTACAAAGAATAATTGTTTTATATATACGTGAGAACCTACAATGATCTACAAACACGTGATGTATGTATATTTATTATCTCGAGCTAGGAGATGCAACTCTCTTTCGTTTCGTCTAAATATAAGTAGAATTATTACTAAACATTATTTACAATGCTGTTCATTGGTAACGGAAAATTAGAAATTTCGTAGCTCGTGGAATACGGTCTTTTACGTCGGCACTCGCAGGGAAACGTACACGTGCCCGCCAAAACGAATGGCGTCTGTTTAAGATCGAATGACCGTCGACCAGTCCAGGTCCACGGTTCTTTCGCACTCACACATATTTCCATATCGTCGTCTGACTGGTACGTGCAGGAAATTAACTATTTTAAATTTCGTCGCGATATTTCTCGAAATAATTTCCTACGATCGAAGCACCCCCCAACAAACATAATCAGATAGCATCACTAAGAGCCAAGATCCGGTCCGACCAATCTATCGTCAAAAATTCATCGTCATAGTGAAAACTATTATGACAAACAACGTTCTAACATCTTTTCTCTCCGATAGTAAACGCACGATCGTTAACTATCCGCGATAATATGAATGCATTGACAACGCCCTTCAGGCATTCTCCCATTATTCCAACACAGTAGAGTCCGCTAAAACTTACCGAATTCTCGGCTGTGCACATGCCGCTCTGCTTCATTTCTACCGGCACTTCATTACTTGACGCCATTTTGTTCCGCGTCACAGCAGACGACCGTCGGCAGGAGCGTACGAAGGCACATGACAAATTACGAACACGATTCTGTTAACAAATCTTCCATGACTATAATCGAAAGATTTGGAAAAAGTTCTCTTATCAATTCGACTCGTTTTGTACCGCTGCAATTAATTGTCCTTGCCGGAACGGTACGGTTGCAAGATTATCAAATCATGTAAATAACATTTGTACATATACCTCCTCATTGGATTTAATGTACAGGGACTTTGTTTAAATATCTTTCGATGGGAATTGTTTTGCTAATCCTTAAATTGTTTCCTGTTGTTTCGAAGTTTATACGATGGAACCTCTTCATACAGCAGATAATAATACGTATACATACGACTGTGCACCTGTATGCACGATAGTACGTATATGATCAGTTGACTTCAAATTATCACACTTATGTATATTATATATAGGATAAAGTCAGCATTGTTCAGTCATAAATAATGTATACTGCTACTTATTTTTATTAAAGTTTTTAATGCGTATAGTTAGGATACACTATTGCGATAAGAGTTCATAAGAGTTTACAGTATATAACTTGCAATACTTTCTGCTGCATAAGGTATATTTAGCTTCTCGTTATTGTAGTAGTCTAACTCTCATTCATATCTTACGTACGAAAAGTTGCGACCGTTCTCTTTACAGTGCAGAAATCACACGAACGTTCTATATAACATGTCGCAGTACAAATATTCTACAAAAGTATCGATTTTTAAATAACAAATTTGTCGTTTCGAAATAAGCTACCACTCGCGCGGATTTATTTTTTTTTTAAAGCAGTCTCGTGATACGTACGCGTTAAGTCCGGCAACGAAAACAACACAAATGTACTTATTTGTTGTGCCCTGCCAAGACTGTAACTACTACCTACTACATATAGGTAATGACTTCTCCCCGAATGCTGCCCTGCGTGCATGCAGTCACCCGAATCGCGGTACTGTTAAGTCGTTAAGTGAAACAACATTGCTACGTCCCTGCCGAGTGCGCAGTGCGGCCCTTTTTCATCCTGGATTTTCACGCGAAGCAGATATTCGTTTGTTTGGAGATTGCAATGAAAAATCGCCGCTCATTTATGCGATCTGGTTTTCATCGGGATGATCGATAATCGAGCGATAAGACGGTATCTTTAATTCCGTATCTCTGCTCGGTTGTTTTCAGAGAGTGCAAAGACATCGTCCAATAGGAGTGGAGTGGCTGGCCAGCCTGGCTGACAAGTTGCGTCGGGGTGGTGATGGGCAGGGAACAGTGGGGAACAGGAGCTTGTACGCATTCGACTCGTGAACTGTTGGTCTCGCGAAGGGGGTCAACTTCTCTGGCTGCGTGATCTTTTCCGTGTTGTATTCACTACCACTCGACGATACAATAGAGACAACTTGATTTTAATGTCTCGCGTGTGCCTGTGTCTTAAGATTCTTTGCATGGGGATCGCGGAGCGCTAGAAGATGCTGGTAAGGAAACAGGCGGGAGAAAAGTTGACGTAGAAACAAGTGCGCAAAGATTGTATACTCGAGCTCTTTCCCTTCTCTCTTTCTCTCTCTCTCTCTCTCTCTCTCTCTCTCTCTGTCTGTCTCTGTCTCTGTCTCTCTCCTCCCTCTTGTTATCTTTTTTCCTCCCTTCTCTCCTCTCTTATCTGCCCGGCTCAACCCGTGAAAGTGAAATTTCTGCTTTTGTTATATGTAGTTACAACGCTTTCGCAGGTTATTTTCCTCGGGCGAATACCTCGGCTAGAGTACCGTCGAGGTTACAGCTATTACTCGATGCCTGAGAAATCGAGACAGGCTGTCACGAACGTAGCGGACAACGTTGTTGAAAACGTGGTTACTATGTCAAAGTATGAGCCACATTTCACCGAAAATACCGTCGTGCGAACGTTCTTGTTTATCACAGAGCATCACGGTAGCAGAAATAATTGCTCTGTACCTGCGAGGCACGACTGTCTACATAAACAATAGCTCGCCCTGAGCAAGGCAGCTGGTGTTTTCCCTGGCCTTTGTGACACTTTATTATGTTTTTTTTTTTTCTCTTAATGTCAGTCGAAGCTGCGTACGATACACATTCATGATACATGTCGATCGTTGATCGGCTGAAATAGTCGTAAATAAGGAGAAGGAAATGTTTAGAACGTCGTTATTACCAAGATCTTTTAATCGGCATAATAAGGATAGTCGTTTCTTTGTATGTATTTTCTCCTTGCAAGGAATAAGCGGGTGTGTAATAGCTGCGCGCGAGAAAGTATGCTACGAATCTGACGGTTGGTATAGTGGAGATCGTTAGTGTAAAGTGGATGTGGTGTTTGTTACAGGGAGACGATCCGCCATACCTATCAGTGGGTACAGAGGTTAGCGCCAAGTACAAGGGTGCCTTCTGCGAAGCGAAGATTCGGAAAGTGGTACGATCCGTAAAATGCAGAGTGACTTATAAGCAAGGTCTGGGCACAGCGACCGTGGCAGATGACCAGATAAAAGGGACATTAAGAGTAGGTGCGTCTGTCGAAGCTAGACATGGCGAGCGGAAAGAGTTTGTGGAAGCTACGATCACCAAGATTCAAGACTGCAGTCAGTATACTGTAGTTTTCGACGATGGAGATATCACGACGTTAAGGAGAACTGCGCTTTGTCTGAAGAGCGGACGGCATTTTGCAGAGAGCGAAACGTTGGACCAACTTCCGTTGACGCATCCAGAACATTTCGGGAATCCGGTAATCGGAGGTAGAAGAGGGCGACGGTCTAGGCAAGCGCAGTGAGTGTTGTGACATGATAATTGTGATATGGTTTCGTGGGATAATTTGCGGCGGTGGTTACAATAGTAGTAATGGGTATTGTAGAGATGAAAGTAGCGACGACGAGGACAGTCCTCCGCGAGGAACTCGTGACTCAGGTTCCAGCGGGACAGGGAAAGAAGGAATGGAGACTGAACCTGAGATCGGACGGGTTGTATGCGTGGAACTCGGGGATAAAAAGAAAAAAGATAATTGGTTTCCTGGGTTAGTGGTTGCGCCGACTGCTCAGGACACAGTAAGAATTCGAGTGAGAGATGACTATCTGGTGCGCTCGTTTAAGGACGCACGATAGTAAGTTAAATTCTGAAATAGTATGAGAACAAAACTAAGATCAACTGGAAATTGCAAATTTTGTTATTGATTTCCTTGAAAATCTTCAAATTTATATGCAAGAAAAATATCCTTTAAGAGATTTTCTATTATATTAGTAATGATGTTCTTATTTCCATATTCAGTTATACAGTCCCAAAGAAAGAGGCCACTGAATTCACAAAAGAACTTGTCAACAAAGTTGAGAATAGCACATTGAAGGTTGCGGTAGAAAAGGCGTTGCTATTTTTAGAGAAGAATGAGTTGCCTCCCCATTGGGATAGGGATTCTCTTTTTGGACATTCTGTATCAAGCGGGAACAGTGATTCCGATGGGGAACTTGATTCGGATGTAAGTCCACACTTTTCGCAAGCTTTATTATAAATGAACTCTGTCTTGCTATATTTTCATAATCATCTATAAATGCAGTGCGTCTGACTTTTTCAGAGTTCTGACGATGAGCCCCGCGAAGAGAAAGATCATTTCGTTGCGCAATTGTACAAGTTCATGGACGATCGTGGGACACCTATCAACAATTGTCCGATGATTGGATCGGAGGACATAGATTTATACAGGTTATTCCGAGCTGTCTATAAATTGGGCGGCTACAACCGCGTGACAAATCAGAATCAGTGGAAATTGATAACGCGTCGCCTGAGCTTTACAATGCAAAATTCACCTTCCACGCACAACTTGGTTAAACAGGCCTATAAGAAGTTCTTACACTCCTTCGAAGATTTTTATAGAAAATTAGGTTGTACTATGGTGAATCATCCGAGGGGTGTGATCCGAAAGCAACGTCCTGGTAGAAGTCTGATTAGAGATAAAGATAGAAATACGCCCGTACCGCCGCAAGCGATGTCGGTCGCTAAGAATGAGAAGGAGGAGGAGGAGGAGAAGAAAGTGGTGGAGGAGGAGAAGAAGGAGAGGAAGGAAGTTAAAAAGGAGCAAGTGAAGGAAGAAGAAGTAATAAAGATAAAGAAGAAGAAGGAGGAGTTCGAAGAGAGCGGTAGTGGGCAGGAGAGCGATGTAAACGTGGAGGCCGAGGCGGAGTCGTCCAGTAGTGAAAAGTCTCAAAAGATCATCTCGACGTCGTTAACGTTGCAAAACAGAGGTAAGTCGAAAAGTAAAGAAGATCCGAAGAAGAAGGTGGTAGAGAAGAAGAAGAGCGATCCCAAGAAGCAAGAGAAGAAGGACGAGAAAACGAAAGAGGAAGAAGCAGCTGCCAAGACAAGGTCCAAATCGAAAGATGACAATGTAAAAGCCAAAGTGTCTTCCGAGACTAGGGAGACGCGAACGCCATCCAGAGAATCGGAAAGGAAAGCGTTAACCAAACAGAGGCGGCTAACCGACGAGGAGTTGAAGAGACGCGGGAGGAAGCGTAAAGAATACGAAGCGGAGAAATCACGTGCCGACGAGCAATTGGCAGAGTCTGCGCCTTGCTACAAAGGACCCGTAGAACTGGGGGACAGATTGAAAGTATATTACGGGCCCACTCATGAGTCTAAAGTCACCTACGAGGCGAAAGTGATCGACATGGAGAAGGATGGAACGGAGCCGATGTACCTTGTACATTACACTGGATGGAATACGAGGTACGATGAATGGATCAAAGCGTCGAGGATAGCGCAGAATTTTACGCAAGCTCAAGGTAGGGTGAAACGCATTAAGGCCACGTCACGGCCGCAAACTCCCAGTACGAATTTATCTAATAGTGTAAACAAATCGTCGTCGAAAGTTGTACCCAACAGCACGAGCTCGAACACGTCTCAAAGTCGTCGCCGAGCACAAAGCGTAGCCCCCGCGACCACAGTCGGGTCGTCGTCGTCGTCGTCGTCGTCGTCTACTTCTACGTCTACGTCTACGTCGACGTCGACGTCAACATCTGTGAAGGAAGTAAAGAAGGAGGAAAAAGAGAAGGATAAAGAGGCGTCCCAGCCTACGGCCAGATCTACGACTCCGTTGTCAGTTACAAGCTCCAGTTCCAGAACTAAGAGTCCAGCAACGCCAGCAAACAATCGTCATACTACACGGATGACGAGGAACGCTGATGTATCTGGCGTGGAACACCGAAGGCGCACTAGAAGAATGTCCGGGCATACAGATATATCAGTGGCATCAGAGACTGAAGACAGTGAGGTGTATGATTCTGATACAACGGAGCCTGAACAAGTGAGAACCAAGTCTTCTAAGGGTACCGACGAAAGAAAGCGCAGAGAAGCGAAATGCAGAGCGGACGACAGAATGAAACCTGACGAGACCAGCGAGGGGGAAGAAGACAAGGATACCTTAGAGGAGCCACGTAGAGGTAAACGTGTAAGAAGAACGATCGGTAAATCCCAGTGTATAAAATCGGAACCAGATAGCGACGAAGAACAACCTAAAGGCCGAGATTTCGATTTAAATCAAATACGATCCGAACTGAAGGGTTTCGACAAGGCGGTGAAATTGGAACTTGTCAGAGTCGAGCCTGACCCGGAGGATGAGATGAAAATTGAGGAAAAAGAGAACCTTGTCTTAGTCTCGCCGAAGTTAGAGAAAAGTCTGGTGGAATCGTCCAAGTTGGAAACAACTCCCGAGTCTAAGACTGTGGATAGCACGGAGGATGTATATGAATTCAAAGAACCGGAACCATTTGAGTTCGAAGTGAGAAATAAACGGGACACCACCGGTGGAGAGAAGGACAAGGTGAAGAAAAGAGTGTTCGATGAAGAACCGAAAAGTCCTAAGAAGAAGCAAAAATTTATTGTTTCGCCACTTATAAAAGAAGTTAAGCCAGAAATAGATACCGAATCGCGGAAAAGGCCGAAGAAATTGTTTAGTAAAAGGGTCGATGATATTACGGAAAGCTTGTCGGCCCATAAATCTCTGCAGTCTACTACGTCCTTGACAACGTGCGAAGAAGCATTCGATAAACTTTGCGAATCGCCATCGTTTAGTCAAGCAAAATCTGCTGCTATCATCGAAGAAACTGGCAAGATAACTAATGGCATAGATCTTTTATTCAGCGACCTGCCCGGTGACGATGATGGTACCCATGACGATTCAGAGGATCGCTTGATAATATCGGAGGCAGAAGTTTCGGAAACCGAGCAAGAGAACTTATTTACATATCCGCAGGAGATGTTCCCTGTTAACGACACAACCACCGATTCTTTGGAATCGAACAAAGAGGAGGATACAGGTCCACAGATCGAATCTGTAAGGGAATCTGACGACTCGATTCGACCGTCGGTTTCAAGCAAGCCTGAGATACCTGTCGAGCAGAAGCAAACTGTTAAGCTCTCTCCGTTACACAGGCAGTCGCCAGAATTGAAAATACTCGATACAAAATTATTGGACGTCACGCCTGTCTCGTCTCCGATTGTGGCAGCTCCAGCACCGATTAGTGCAAGACTGCCAGCTACGTCTACGATAGAGGAGAAACTTTCAGCAGCAATGGCGTTTCGTAACAAAGCAAAAGATACTAAAAAGGAAGACGATATTCCCGAAATTGTATGGAAGCCTTTAAAAGAGATTCCCAAGAAATTGGATACCATAATCGGACAGAGGAATAAGGAGGATCAAAATGCACCTAAGGTAGAGGCGGAGAGTAAAAAACGGCAGGAGGAAGAGATGGCGATGAATAACGAGGAGCACTGCAGGGAGATCATGCGCATAGTGATTAAACAAAAAGAGGAGGAACTTCAGCAGCTTAAATTGAAGAAAGAAGTGGAATTGAAGAAGTTTGTCGAGACAAAGGCGGAGTACAAGCAGGTGGAAGATAGCAGGGAAGAAGAATGGAAGCATGTGGAAAATGAGGACACCGAGAAAATGGAAGATGAATTTAAAGAGCATGATTTTAAGGAGAAGGAGAAAGAGAAGCAACGTAAGAAGATAGTCAGCCAAGACATAGTGGATTCTACGGACAGTAGCGATTCCGAACAGAGACTAGTAATTGATAACGAAGAGCCACAAGATGTAAAAGCACCGTCAAATTTCGATATTAAATTAAGAGCGGAGTTAGACAGACTTCAAGATTCGCAGGAAAGGTATTCAAAATTACAGTCGCAGAAGTCTATGCAACATTTAAAGCACCAGCAACAAGAATGCGTTACCGAATGCAAAACTGAGAGCCTATTGCCTGCTGCGAAAGCAGATGAAGAGGGAGAGACAATTAATTCATTGCTATGCGAAGAAGAAATACCAGGTTCGCCAGCACCTATTTCTGAAAGTATCGAGCAAATAATTGCTGGTCCATCCTGTTCTCCTCCAAAGGTTGAAACATCGGAAGCTAGCATAGTACTCATGGAAATGCCTTTCGCGAGTGCACCTACGTCCGGTCAAAGTACAAACAGCAGTGCTGTGCCCACTCTGAGTATTTCACTGCCGAAAGCTGTAGAAACATCTGTCCCAGTTTCATTGCCGATGCAACAAAATCCTCCTTCAGGGGTGAGACAACAATCGCACCATCAACATTTGCCTGTGTTGATGCCTGCGCAAAGACGAGAGAGCAACGAAGCAGCACCTGTAATGGACAATACTCCCCCGACTACGCCAGACTCAAGTATTTCCAATATTTCTGGATCTCCAAGGGAGGAAAGGACCGGCGGTTCGTCACCAATCTCGGAGGATAATATGAAACTTAATCGTGATAGTTCTGAAGCGGATAATGATAGCGGTGGTAAGGGCCCTGGTTTCAGCGAAGATGACACATTACCGAATGTCGATGGAAGTTCTGCGGACAGGATGCTGAAGCCACCGGCGAAACGATCTGTCGAGGAAACACAATCTCCCAAGAAGCGTAAGAGAAATAGGAAGCACTCGGAATGTGATAAGAATGCTTCAAAGAAAACAGGAAGGCATAGTAGTAGGCATGGTAGACAACACGGCGCTGGAAGCGACAGTGATGATACAAGCGAAGGTTCTAATCTGTGCGCAGTGAACTCAACACCTACGAGTCACGCAAATATAGCTGCTACTGTCGCTGATCTCAGTAGTTACTCATCAAGATCACCACGACCCACGAAATATAATTTCTATGTGGAATTAGGTAAAGTTTGTACATTGTTTGTACATCACTTTACACGGGAACAGGCTTGATTTGTCTTCTTTATGTTACAGATCCCGAATTAGATGGAAGTCAAAGGATAGCTGTATTACAGCAAAAGTTAGCTGAGTTGCGTAAAACGTACAATGCTGTGAAAGTAGAGCTCGCTGCTATTGAAAGACGCAGGAAAAAGTTAAGAAGAAGAGAACGGGAAGGTAATTATTACTTTCTACATTTCACATAAAATCCTTTTCTGGCTGGCGATTCGTGTATAGGGGCGGGGCACGACGCAGGAGCCACCTGAATCGAAATATAAATTCAATTTATTTTCAGCTATAAAGGCAGCTAAAGCAGAAATGCAACAAGCTTGTTCGTGATGAGTTGCCTTCAGACACCACCCTATTTCACTTAATCTGCGTTAATGCAACTTTTATACAACACCAGGAGATAATAGAATAGTCCCATTAAAATGGACACCCTGCGATCGCAGCAGACTTCATGACAATTTTTACCTACTTAACATCGCTTAGGTAACTTTTCCCTCACACTAATATAAATTGTAGATATAGATATAAGATTTAGTATAAAGGAGGAACATTTATCAGAATGGAAATATAGATTCATATATATGCTTTGTGTTGTACATTGTTTTGTCAAGAACGTAACTTGTGACTGTTAAACAATTAATCATTAATCCTCGATTTGTCATTTCACCTGCTCAGATGCAAAGTACAAATTATCGAACTTGATGATCATTTCATAGTTCATTCTTCTTTTTTGTTTGTTTGTTTGTTTGTTTGTTTGTTTGTTTAAGAAAAAGGCTGAGAAAAAAGAAGGTAACCGATAGCGTGTTATTATAAAGACATCTTGGGAACAAATAATTGTCTAAGCCGTCTGTCATTTCCGTTTCGAGTATAGCTTATAGCACCCCGTTGGCGGTTGAGCTGTTTTCAAGACGATAACAAAAAAATAAAGCAAAACGAAGCCACCATTAGAGATGCGAGTGCAGCAACCATCATGTATTTCCAAGGGTAGAAAATTTTGTATATATTAGGAATAGTGCCGTATTATAGTGGTTTGCAATATACGTATGTGCGTAAATAGAATCGTAGCGTCCTTATGATCGGAACTTCTTTTTTTTTTCTTCTTTTATTTAAATGAAATGTTGGAATTCGCGATGTGGTTTTTAACGTGGTAAAAGAACGATAATATCGCGAGCAATGCTCGTTTGTACGTTAACAATAACTTGCGAAATGAACGGATGATGATTGTACATTAATATGCATGTAAGATATAGCACAATTTTAAACTTCTAAAAGAAGGATTGCTTTAATTTATGTATATAATTTACATGAATAAAATATCGTGTTATATTTGTTCTAAAATAGCTGAACGCTAAAGTCTATCGTGATTAACGCTCACACTCGTACGAATGAAAAGGAATTTCTTGACAAAATGCATAGAATTCGGCATTACAGGCTATGCAGTTGTCATGAATGCAGCTCAACGTGAATTTATAAATTTACAGCCTTTTTGCATTATATCTGAAGAATTGCTGCCATTGCGCTTTAATCATCAGATAGGTATTAGACGCTCGCCATCGCGTATCGTAATTGGTCAAAGATGCATTTATATTTGTATGTGGGTGTCAAAGTACCCCAGGTATTAATAACAATAAAAGTAAAAAAGAAAACAAGCAAGTTAAACTTAAGAAGCAAGTCGCAGAAAATAAAAATCAAATACCCCTGAATGAAACTAAATTTGTATGAAGACATGTTGGCTGAAAAGAGAATGAAATGTTATATATATTATATATTTTTTTATAAGAGATCAGTCGTGGATTTTCTTTATGATATATCAGACAACATTGTCACACACAGATTGCAGGAAAGAAAGAAAGAAAATTAGTAGTCGGGCTCCATAAATCTTTGTATATATTATACATTGTGTGTATGTGTTGTTTGTATGTTGAGAAGACACTCATAAATCAGGTTTCAGTAGTTGTTTATCGCACATGGATATAGCTGAGCATATTATTGTATAATGGTTCCAGAAGTCTTGCATTAGCACATGCTATACATTTGTCTCGAGAAGTCCAAAGGATGTGTGTCGACACTCATTGTAAATCTTGTGAACCCATTGAAACGATGGGAAACAGAAAGTAAATCTGTTTAAGTCCACGAAAGCAGAGATATCATTAAACAGTAATTCTTATATTATTATTTTGTACGAGCTTTACATTATTCTACTATAACGTACTAAAATTCTGTCAGAGAACATGTAAATATATTCCTTTCGCGCGGGTAGTTAAGTATGAAAGAGGTACGAAGTGCAGTTTCATAAATTTTCAAGATACTAATAGACAACAGTCAGTTGCAATGTTAACAGTAGAATGTTCCCAATAAAATTTGGCACGGTCGATTCTCTTTTATTCGCAGGATAAAAGCAATAATATATATATATATATATATATATATATATATATATATATATATGTTCTGGATATGCGTCGAATATGCGCGAGCTGTTGTAGGGTTGGGACTATTCGAACAATTTAATATTCGAATATTTTACAAGTATTCGAATATTTTACAAGTATTCGAATACCACTCGAATAGTATGGTGTGAATTATAAATCAAGTTATTAGCTTACAAGATTTCACCCTCACAAACTAACGAACTCACACAACTGAAACTGAATAAAATCTTGTAAAAAAATGAACCTAAAGAACTTGATTTATAATTCACACCATACTATTCGAATACATCAGTATTCGAATATTTGGATATTCGAATTATATTCTCCAAATAATTGAGCAACTGAAGTATTCGAATATTCGAATGCCGAAAAATTCGACAAATAGTCCCAGCCCTAGTCTGTTGTACGTACTACTATCGCTTATTAGTATGTTTCGCCTTTGTCTGTACTCTACATTTATACGGCAGATTAATTAAAAAATGTTACAATACTGTTTTGTTAGTCATTGTTTTTATTTATGCGATGATGAGTCACAGCGGATTGGAGGAAGCGAAACGAAGAAAGTAATATTTCATGGATAATAGTAGAAATCTCTAAAAATGTACAATAATAATAACGTTTGAGTGACGAACGCATCCTAGCCTTCTGAAAGCAAATATTTCTCCCTGTAAACGATGAATTACACGCGAGATAATACATATAGTAAGCACAATACGGATTGTGTCGCCAACCAGTAAATATTGTTCCATTTAACATTTAATTGTGTTAGCGAATATTGTTAAGAAATAAATCTTATCTTAACAATTTCCAGTAGTGTCATTCACCCTTGGGTCACAATTAAGAATTCTAATTGTTAAATACGTCAATGATATATAAAGAATAAGAAATTAAAATTCCGTGCTTACAAATTTTTATAAATTATTTATTATATTGCAACTTAAAAGTGAACATTAAATTTTTATTAAACTCTGCATAATAATATATGTTAATAGAATTATGCAAATATCCTTGTTAATATATTTTTGTACCATATACATTTAGAGTTACGACATTTCAACTATGGATACTGACATATATAAATGTAATATAATGTACAGTAATGATATTGGCATTGTGTATTTGATACATAGAGCTAGTAAAAACTTTTATTACCTAAAGCTTGCTTTTCTGGTTTCTATATTCTCGATTATCTCGTGCGACATTGTCTAATATCCTAAGAAACCACTTTTTATATACCTATCTACTTTATTCATCTTTGTACACCACAGTAACATGAATGCGTCGAAGGTACAATAGTATCATGGATCGTTAAAAAATGTCTGAAAATACTTTCTAATGACAATAATACAGAATACATAAAATAAAATATAAACTCGATTATTTTATTGTTATTGCGCATGCCCAAAGTATTCATGTCCGAAGCATTTATTTAATAAATATATTTCATTTTATCATTACTCTTTACCCGGTTAAGATCGTTAAGAATGAATGTAAAGTTTTGTGTCTATGTAACCATTGGCCACAACGGCTAATACAAAAATGAAGAAGTTCCTAGTGAAATTTTGTGTGTTCGATGAGATTCCAGACAAGTAAATCGAACTGATCGCGTTAGAGACCGCCAAATATAATGATTCATTCTACGCCTGCCTTTTCGCTCGGCAGTTTCGCTAGTAATAAATTACTAAAGTAATAAGACAACTAAAGATACAGAAAATGTTTAATAATATTGAGCGAGGGAACCTTTCGATTTCAATTCTATGTGTCAACACGGGGGTGGGCTAGATGTTGGTGCAGATTCAACGGTTTGTGCGGATGATGACGCTACTGTCGACGACTTATTCTCTGTGGTTAACCTTCGTTTAGCGAACATAAATTGCTCCATTAATTCATGGTGAGCTTCTAGCCGTTTAATACAATGCAGACATGCCGTTTTTGGTAATGGATCATTCATGTTTACCTGTACGACAGAAGGGTAAAATTTTATGTTCCCAGGCTGAATGTAAATGTCTTCGTTAGTAATACCATTATTCTTTACAGAAAAATTGACCGCTCTGCTCGGTTACATAAAAGAATTCCAAGTATCACCGTTACAAAAGTGTTAACTCTCTTAAAAGATATTGAATTGTGATAATGTCAACGTGAGATATTACAAGTGCGTGATAGAAAGAATTAGAGAATTATCGATCTCAAGTATTTTGCTATTATATACAATTACCACTGTGCATCGGTAGCAAATCTGCAGGCGCGTGTACAAAGGTGACTTGAATATGAATTGAAAGCTTATCTAGCCGTATATAGTAAGTATTTGATGCAAGATGTAACAATTCAATTACGAAGAATGTTGCGAGAGGCAACTTTACGATATAGAAAGTCAGACAATGCTTTACCGTGATTGGAAGATAAGCGTTTATTTTCTCGGCAAGCTTCATTCTCTCACCCTCTTCGCCGTATATGTGGATCACGAAACGGTTCATCTTACTGCAAAGCCTGCATATAAATCCCGTGATCACGGCTTTATCCGTGCTACCCATTTCGATTATTTACTTAAGCTTCTTCTTTTTTTCTATGCCACTTATAGATCCCGACACACGCGTCAATGACTTCACGCGTAAGTTATAGGTACTGTCCTTACGAAATCTCGCAAGATGTTGTGCTTTCTTCGAGATTAAAGTTTGTTTATCATAGTTCTGAACAACTGGCGCTACTAGCACTGGATTTCACTACCCTCGTCAGGACCGTATATACATGCATACATATCGCATACAATGCTTACGTTTCCCATTATAATCGTAAACTAGCATATGCAATAACATAATACCTTTAATTTAGGTAATTTATTGTTTCGTTCGAATCACTGTATACAACGATTAATTTATTCCGAAGTTGATTAATATCGTCATATCAATAATGTAACGCTTGGGAACCTATGACATAGATATATGTACCTAAATAAGAGCTATTCCACGTTAAAACGAATAGGTGAAAAATGTAGTTTCACCGATTCTCTTCAAAATGATAGCATTTGTCGATAACCTTGCAAAAACAAAGTATACTGAATTTTACAGGCCTATGTCAAATAGTTTTCGAAATATTTAATGTTAAAGTTTTAAAAATTGAAGCAAAATTGGCTGACGCGTCATCACTTAAGCTGTAATATCTCGGTCATTTTTAAAGATAATGCCTCCGTCTTGGGCTCATTTTAAAGCTGAAGGAACGCTTTCTCAACACGCATATAGAATATTTTGTTTATTGTTAACAAACTTGACAGTAATCGATGTCAAAGTTTCAAAACGCGATTCGACGTCGTTCCCACCCACGGCCCGGCTTGAAAAAAGCACTATTCGATTCGTTGAGCCTTCAGCTAATAAATGTGTTTTTCAAAAAAGTGGAGAGAGTTTGGGAACATTCAAGAAAAAAATAAAACTTACGATAGCGCACACCGCTTGGAACTGCAAGGATCCCATGGTCATTCCGCACGCACGCGTTTTCAAAACAATCGCCTAGCGTAGGAAAGTATTTATATACGATGCGACAAAACAAACTTTTCGTTCAGTGTTTTCGGTACACAACATGCAGAAAAAGAAAAGGAAGAATCACTAAAAACTACCTACTATCGCTAATCTTTTATATGGTGAGCAGATATTCCTATTACTTTTCTCGAGAATACCGAAAACTCTGAACGAAAAGTTTGTTTGGTCGCATCGTATATAAATACTCTCCTACGCTAGGCGATTGTTTTGAAAACGCGTGCGTGCGGAATGACCATGGGATCCTTGCAGTTCCAAGCGGTGTGCGCTATCGTAAGTTTTATTTTTTTCTTGAATGTTCCCAAACTCTCTCCACTTTTTTGAAAAACACATTTATTAGCTGAAGGCTCAACGAATCGAATGGTGTTTTTTTCAAGCCGGGCCGTGGGTGGGAACGACGTCGAATCGCGTTTTGAAACTTTGACATCGATTACTGTCAAGTTTGTTAACAATAAACAAAATATTCTATATGCGGGTTGAGAAAGCGTTCCTTCAGCTTTAAAATGAGCCCAAGACGGAGGCATTATCTTTAAAAATGACCGAGATATTACAGCTTAAGTGATGACGCGTCAGCCGATTTTGCTTCAATTTTTAAAACTTTAACATTAAATATTTCGAAAACTATTTGACATAGGCCTGTAAAATTCAGTATACTTTGTTTTTGCAAGGTTATTGACAAATGCTGTAATCTTGAAGAGAATCGGTGAAACTAAATTTTTCACCTATTCGTTTTGACGTGGAATAGCTCATAACTAGCTTTAAACAGATCATTATATTATGTAGTAGATCTATTGTTCTCGATTTCGTCAAAAGTTATTATCTTAAAAAAGAAACCAGTTCTTAATCAGACATACTATGAAATAAGATTCATTTACTTTCGGATCATTTTAATATTTCTAATTAATATATATATATTTAAGAGCGATGTGTGTGTGTGTGTGTGTGTGTGTGTGTGTGTGTGTGTGTGTGTGTGTGTGTGTGTGTGTGTGTGTGTGTGTGTGTGTGTGTGTGTATGTATGTGCACGATAATATTTCAATTCGTTGATCTGATTAATTTCGCACAGAGGTTTAGTACGACAAAATAAATGAATTGTTCTTGCTCGTACTATACAATATTATTTAGCGATTATCATCTAATTAATAATAATCAGAAATATGTGTATGCATTGACGATTGGAATAAGTTGCCCAGATAGCACAGGACATCTTAAAGACGTCCATTTTAGGTCCGACGCCTGTCGGCTCGATTTGTGAAAATGGACGTCTGTCTTAAAGACGTATTTTGCAGACGTCTTTAAGACGTCCAGAACACGCCTTGGTTACGCCCGAAACAGCCGTTCAAAAGGGGCTGTGCGCCATCTGAGAAACGCGGATAGATTAGGATACATTAGTTCAAGGAAACCAAGGGATTGTAACCGCTGTCTAACCCAAACCATCCACGAAATATGGATAGATCGCACAGGTAAAGCCTAATTAGGTCTACATACTTATATATATATATATATATATATATATATATACATACATACATACTAAGTACATACTGGTACATATAAATGTTTATGAACATTTGCTGAAAGAAACAATGGAAAACCAAAAACACAGAGGCATTTGTTTAAATGTTTCTGACCGAATGTTTGTGAACCGGTTTTATACAGTTTTTATATTGTTTTCGTACAGTTTTTATACAGCTTTCATAACGTTTCTGTACAATTTTTGTATATTTGCTTCAGTATTTGCGGTCAAAGGTATGTAGTTCTAGGCTAGGGTTTGAATAATTTTTAAATTTTAGGTTAACGAATTGGCAAATTTTGATGGTTCCAATCATTATAATTTTGTGAAACGGGCTCTATTTAGTTGGCCTCGGCAGAAAAGAGAAAGAAGATTTCCATAAATTAAACGTAGCAACGGTTTTAATATGTAACTATCACCCTTATGTTACTGTTCCTAATATTGATTACTGTAAAATTCAATGTAACGTTTCGTCGAAATTCTTTTTTAAGGTGCAGCAGAACACAGGGAAATGGCAGAGAATAGAAAAATTACAGAGCTACCCATACAAGCTTGGCTAAAAAGAGCTTGCGATAGGAAAACGTCACAGCTGAAGATGTTTTAACAAAGCGAGTAACACTACAGGGAGTCTTTGTACATGTCTTTATTTAATTGTTCGTATAGAGTATTAGTTAATTTCACACCTCTTTTTATTTACACACAGCAGCACACTTTAGAGACGATTGCAGATAAATTAAGATTGCTGCACTCGATGAATAAACAATTATACTTTGTATAATTTATGTATACTACCTACATGTTCTACATAGTTCATCTATTTTAACTGCACATCCATATCTATTTTAAGTGTATATCGTGCATAGGTTGTATATTCCGTACTACCATGTTCTTGTATTTATTGTAAGTGCATATTTTCTGCATTATTTCAGAATTAAATAAATGAAATAAATTGTTATCGAGGTTGATCTTATTTTGAAAACCATTTACTTCCTTAAATTTTTATTAAATCGAACCAGTACCGTCGAACGTCCCAAAAACGCCTGTTTCTGGACGTCTTAAAGACGTACTGTTTTGTGAAAATTGACGTTTTTAGGACCTTTTTAAGGCGTCTTCTAGACGTTCGTGGACGTACCCAGATAGCACACAACGTATATACGTCTTTAAGACGTCTTTCAAACTTTCAAGACGTCTTAAAGACGGCTTATATACGTTGTGTGCTATCTGGGTAAGCCGTCTTTAAGACGTCTTGAAAGTTTGAAAGACGTCTTAAAGACGGCTTATAGACGTCGTGTGCTATCTGGGCGTAGTAGTAACATATTTGTGTTTTGTGTTTGATTACAAGTATCGTGAATTGTAATGGCATTATATACATAATTTAAATGCTGTAAATATTTGTCGCTCGTATTATTTCGCTGTGTATGTTTGTCCTTA
This sequence comes from Andrena camellia, assembly GCA_029448645.1. Taxonomy (NCBI): domain Eukaryota; kingdom Metazoa; phylum Arthropoda; class Insecta; order Hymenoptera; family Andrenidae; genus Andrena; species Andrena camellia. The sequence continues at coordinate 47,068,490 of CM055679.1, read as the reverse complement.
AATACCTAATCCTTTGCATGCCATTGCTGTCTAAAGAGCTTGCGTGAATATTTTAAATATCACATTATTTGCGATAAAATATGGCGGCGATCAGCTGTCTTCTGTCATAATGACATTCAGATTAATAAACAGAAGATTAAATATTTTTAGGGCTGCATTTGAATGATGGTCGTAGTTGGGTCTGTCAAACACATTAAACTCTTTGTAATTGTTATATCGCGGCGGGCCGATGCGGAGGGAATTATTGAAAAATAAAAAGTGATATTCATCGTCGCTCATCTGAAGTAAGCGGCAAGTGAACGCAGCTGCGTAAAAAAAGCAATATGGTGACTAACGAATTAATCAACTGTTGAGGATAATCAAGAATACAAATGTTTAATAATATTACCAACTTTTGGGATGGACGGTAGTGAAACTGAGTGATGAACTTGACGTGATTAAAAGCCTTTCAGAGGCTAAAGAGAGAAAACCATGTGCGATGTGTGTGTTGACTTTCACGACCTTCTGCTCTCCTGTAAGCAAAATGTATACAATATCTTTCGTATTAACCTATCATCACAATTCTGTTGCATGTGAGCGAATTTTTACTCCCGCGCGGCATTCATTAGCCATTTAGCGCGAACGATCTGGGGGCAATGCATTCCATAGAAAATGTATTCGACCTTACACTTGCGTGTAATTTTTTCGCCTGCGAAGTTTCGTTAATGGCGTTACAGCGTATAACCTTACCGCTCTACGCGTAGCCTTAAGGCTTGTACCGTCTGATGCACGAATGTATGTTGCGATATTTCAATGTTTAAGACAATGCGACATCTTCTCTGTGCTATATCGTTGAAAGTCGTAATTAATATTGAAATTGTACGACGCTCTGGGGCGGTTCATAGTAGATGGTAAAATTGTTTAAAGCGACGCAGAAAGTGAATGTAATAATGCTGGAATAACGCATCGATTACAGTAATTAGAATAATAATAAGGATGACGCGTGTTCGTAGTTACACTTGTTTACTTTCAATTATGCCGTTTCCTTATTTATAATCTATGTTTAGATGACGAAAGATCGTCGAAGGAACAAGATGGATTGGCTACGCTTTGCATTTCAGACGTGGACACAACGCTGCATTATGTTAATCAGTGGGTACAAAGGTCTGACTTGAGTTTTTTTACAATATGTAAAGTAAACGTAGAATTTTAACGAAAGTTGTCGGCGCTGGTACGAGGTGCTTACACTCTCTGCATTTCCAGGCAATGTATGTGCTGCTATCGAGAGATTAAGAATTTCGATCGATTCATACGATTAACGCAGAGCGTTGTATTATGCACGTTACAACAATTACAAATTATACAACAAAATGGACAGCAGGCGAACGCTGGTAAAGCATCGTCGAAAGATGAGAAAGAGGAAGAGGAGAGAACAAGCGAAGGGAGGACGGATGATGCGGACTTTGCGCAAACAGAAACGCAAACAAAACAAAGCTGGTCGCAACAAGATAGGGAGAAATTATTCCATCTTTTATCAAAGATATTTCTGTTGAATTTCCCTCTTTACATTGCAATGAAACATGGCGGTGCGATCAATCCTTTAGCTCCAGTAAAAGTAACGTCATCTACTGTAACGAGTGTTTGCGTTTAATCGAGCACAATAGTACACGACCTTCTATTCTCTTTACAGGACGAAGGAGGGTATTGCGAACCTCATGATCCGGAAGTACCAGCTCCTTTGATCAGGGCAGTCTCGATATTTTGTCACCAAGGTGGTTTCAACTTAATGTCCGCTTGTTTCGACATGGAGAGTACTCTGCCCGTCAGTCTCGCGCACTCCATGGTTGCAGTGATTTGTAATTTAAAACTTTGGTTGAATTATGGTAGCGTTATTCAGCTCTTTATACCATTGCGTAGTCGTGTCATGAAATATATGTGTCGCTTAGGAGATAAGGAACTACGTACACCAGCGGTTAGGACGATGGCAGGTAAATTTTGAGATAGATAAGACGTTGGTAACTTAACGGCGGTATGCGGTTGCTCTCTGATTGCTCTCTGACAATTTTATTAATCTTAGATTTCATGTGGAGTGCTGTGAAGGATCCTATCGATGCTGTTTTACCAAGTTTCGATCGCGACGGATTGGACCTAGCGTTTAAATACTTCACTAGTACAACTTTAACTATGAGACTAGCAGGGATAGCTCAGATAAACGCTCATATCACTGCGTTCAATGAACTTTGCAATAGCGAGACTGTCGCAGAAGTGGAACAAGTCGGGCACGCATTGGCCGCTTGGTTGACGGAGAATAATATAATAGCTCATATATTTGGACCAAATTTGCACGTAGAAGTTATCAAACAGAGTCATATTGTGTTAAGTTTCCTAGCTATGGAAGGTAGAATCACATCTTCGGACATGGATACCATGTGGCAGGCCGCACAATTGAAACACTGCGGGCGCCCAGTATATGATTTGTTAGCACCGTTAGTGAAACATTTGGCTCCGACTCCGGTTTTACATTTGTACTCGTTATTAGGAAAGTTAGAGCCAAAGGACCATACAGAGCAAAGTTTATTCCTGGCATCCGCTTTGATAAAATTTATTTGGACAGCAGGTGGGTCGGGCTATCCACGAGGTTTGACCATAAAGAACAGGGACATTTTAAGAGGCAATTGTGGTGTTGGCGGTAGTAGTACCAGCGACCCCAGTGGAATGGATGGAAGTAGCCCGGACGAGGATGAAGAGGAACCTAGTCCTGCCCCATCCGAAGGGCCTTCGCCAAGGAAACAAGCAAGAGGCGATACCAGCGACGGAGAAGGTCCTTTTAAGGGAAAAAGTGTGGGCGCAGCAGCAGCGATGCAGGCAGCCTTAAACGAGGTAGAAAACGTTTCTACGTTAGAAAAGTCTGAGTGCAGCGCAGAATCAATGAAAGAGTCAGCATGCACGGTACAAGACGACACGAAAGAGAAGCAAAGTGGTTCGGATGCGGAGGCTGATACGGAAAAATCCAATGCAGAGGAGACGGTTACGATCGAGAAGAAGAAGAGGAAAGTATTAAGAAAACGGAAAAAGCCACAGAAACGTTCCTTAGCTACCGTGGATAAGACATTGGAAGACATAGTGAACGAAGAGAATGGTATGAAAAGCAAAGATTTGATGTTAGATATAAAAAATAGAGCGGAGGACGTTTTAAACAGCAGTTTGGATACCGGCGGATTAGTTTCTTCGGAGGATCCGAAAGGTGTTGATGCACTGGATCGTGTGAAGCAACAGGCGATGGCTTTGGATCCAAGCGATCAACAAGTTCCGACAACGGCAGCGCTATTAAGAAGGGCCAATAAGAATAAGTACATGTCATTGGTAGGGCATAATGTTGATCGAGCACCAGACTCTGCAGATACATCGCACGACGAAGATGATAGCGATGTAGCTGGCGTTCTGGCTGCGGCGGACGGACCCAGTGCTGTTATATCTGAACTTGCCGGTTTAGTACACGCGACAGGGCCAACATTTTTACCTTCTGGTTTAGACGAAATGCTCTCGGACGAGGAAGGATCTTATAGCAGTAGAATATCGAATAAAAGTGAGAAGAATATGGCGGATTTCGATGGAGAAGAGAGTGGCTGCGAGGAAGAATTAGCTCAACTAGCGGCACGTCATTTAACGGCTATACAGATGCAAGCTTATCATCCCCATCATCATTCCCATCCAACAATGACGATCAGGCGATCAGTTTGTCGCCCCCCGCAAGTAAGAAGTGTCCGCCAGACGGTGACGCGAGTGAGCTCCCAATTCAACTTGGATACTGTCTGCAAGCCCGGTAACACATTGCTGTGGGATCTTCTGCAAGACGATAAAATAGGTCAGCTGGGAGAGGGCTTGGCACTGGAAGCTGAGAAAGCGTTATGCAATCTTCTTTGCTTCAACGTTGACCGATTGATACCTATGAAATTCATAGAAGGCTGCCTAGAGAATCTTGCGACTAACCGTTCCGTGGTCGTGTCTCTGAGATTGTTGCCTAAATTACTTGCCAGTTTCCAACAGTTTGGCGCGATGGACGCGCACACCATAACGACATGGGCGGACCGGGAACGTGGCATGATGAAACACTTCTTCAATAATCTGAAGACGTACACCACCGTCGGCGTAGGGCCAAAAAATAGTTTGTATTCCCATCAAACAGAGATACAAGTTAGATTGCAGTTTCTATCGTCGATCTTCTCGCCGCTGGGCTCCCCTGAATGCTTTCGCCTTAGTCTGGAGCAAGTGGACATACTGTGGCAATGTTTGTCACAGGATCCAACATGCGCCGATGAGCTTTTCAGTTGGTTGCTCAGTCAGGCGAAGTCAACGGAACAGCACGCCCTCGGGATGGACACGCTTAAGCACTTGTGCATGCGTAAATTGCCAAGTTTGCCAGCAGAAACTATCAGTATGACCGGCCTTAGTCTCTTCCAACAGTTGTGCAACTTGGCTCGTTTGGCTGCCGCGCATTTGGATAGACCTTTGAGGGATGTCGATTCAGTGGGCATGGACTTCTTATGGAGAATCGCGTTGAAAGCTAAGAGTACGGATGTCAGTATGGCGGCCATACAATACTTGAACGGATATTACATGTCCAGGCAGCTGACGCAAGAAGCGGAATTCGTTTCGCAGTGTATGACTCATCTAGCTGCGGCCAGCGCTGATTTAGAGATAAACGAAGAAGCTAGTTTACGTTGCATACAAAGAGCACTGCTATTATTGAGGACGCACCTGGAAGCTTTTCGAAAGCGGTACGCGTATCACTTACGTCGCTGGGTATTGGAAGGTAGAGGTGCTGGTAGCCACGTGGCTATGAACACTTCCGAAAAGGGCCAGCAATTGAGAATATTTGTGCAGCCCGCCGGGATCCCTGAGAAGACGAGCTTCATCCTTCTCAGCAGTGACTATGTGGCTGACCTCAGAGCAGAGGTTGCTAAATGGTGGGATGACACGCAGAATAGCCACGAGAAGACGACATCGTCGGCTGCCAATTCAAATCAGAACAACGGATCTGTACTGGGATCTCTGCTTACCGACGGGCCGATTAGAATGATCACGCAGGGCCAGGAGTTGACTATCGACTTCGATGAAAAGACGTTACAGGAGATGGGCTTCAAGGACGGTCAATTGGTGTTCATTTCTCCTGGAGCTGGCCGAAGTAACGGCACAGGTAGATGCAACAAACGAGATATGGACTCGCCATCGCTGCTACCGCCTCCACCTCGAGAATCTTTACCAACGCTATTGTTATTACGACCACAGTATTTCGAGCAATTATTCACGCTGATGAGAACTCTGAGCGCTATGAGAACGATCGTGAAGGGAGGGCAGGAGATTCCTCATACCAAGGCTCAGGTACTTTCTAGAAGAGTCTGGGATACCCTGACTTTACTGCCGACTAGTCCAACATTGCTGCGAGGTTTCCAGAAGTTGGGAGAGACAACTCTGCCAGAACTATTAGATCCAGCTAGCCCTCAAAAATTAATGTACTCTCTATACATAGTAGAATCTTTGAGTAGACGTAGCGGTACTACGACGGGTCAGCCGTCTGCTGCGAACTCCTCCTCTTCTGCAGCTGCTCACGAGGGTGGTGGAGGTGATGCAGATGATAACCACGAGGACAAAGAGAAGGACGTTGTTGCTTGGTCCGCATTGTTCGTCCAGCACGGCGGCTTGCGCCATCTGTTCGACATCTTTATGTCCGGGTGTCTGGAACAGGGAGACGGTAGCGAATGGCAGCAGGACTGTCTTGCTAGCTTGCTGAAGCAACTGTGTCTGTTGGGTGTCGTTAAGGAGGAGAAGAAACGAAGTAAGGCGGACAAGTTGATTGTACCGAGACTGAGCGAAGCGATGCTTTCGATGATGAACGTCGACGCTGTTATGGCTCGGATAACGAACATATTAAACGAGGTATCCTTGCCCCGAGATCCAAATCATTACAAGACAGGACTTTTCGGGAGGTCCCAAGTCATACAGTATACTATGGCTCTGCTAGTCTGTTGGGTGCATAGCGACGAGACAGTCAGGCAGTATCTTTTCTCATCGTCGGAGCCTTTTGGGAAGACTTGGCTGCGAAGATTGGTGTTGGAAGATCCCGAACCGGCGGTGAGGAGAGAAGTCTGCACGGCGCTGTACAGTTTATGCTTGGGCACCACAGGATCCGAAGATCAAGACAATTCTGATGTTTCTAGCTTAATCGTACCGATGTTGAATACATTATTGGAGCATCTTGTAATCGCAGAAGCGATGCAACCTTCTCATCGGAAGCCAGACTTGCCCTTGCACTTACACCCGGTGCTCGACGATGGAAAAGAGCCTTACGGACCTGCTTGTAGAGACTATTTTTGGCTTGTTTGCAGATTAGTTGATTCACTTCCGGAAGAGGCTATTAAGGAAGGTTCGGACGACTCTAATTTGACAATAGACCTCGAGACACTGGCGATCAGAGTGATCGATTCTGTTTTAAATAGAGAACACTTGGAGACACGTCATAACACCGTGGAGGACGACGGTTTAGTTGGATTATTAAATCTGACTTGCAATATTATGACACACAATCCACCGTGCAAACATGGGAAGATTGGCCAAAATTTACTGCACGAAGTATTCGATTTTCTATTTGCGCTGCCAAATCCTCGATCGAAGCATGTCCCGAAATGTAAAAGTCAAGTATCCAGGTCGGCAGGCTTCGATCTCTTGGTTGAACTCGTGAAATCTACTCCCGATAATTACAGGATTCTCCACGAGAAATTGTTAGCGCAGCATAAACCTGGTCCACATTCTCCGTATCCGTGGGATTATTGGCCGCACGAGGACGGACGTTCCGATTGCGGATACGTGGGCCTGACAAATTTAGGTGCAACTTGTTACATGGCTAGCTGCATGCAACATCTTTACATGATGCCGCAAGCGCGTGTATCCATACTGGACGCTGACTGTAATAGAGCGAACAAACACCAGCTCACGTTGAGGGAGCTACAGAGAATGTTCGCCTATCTTCTGGAGTCCGAAAGGAAAGCGTACAATCCTAGAAGTTTCTGTCGAGTATACACCATGAACCACGAACCTCTGAATACCGGGGAACAAAAGGATATGGCTGAATTCTTCATAGATCTTGTATCTAAATTAGAAGAGATGACGTCGGACTTGAAGAATTTAGTGAAAACGTTATTCTGCGGTGTGATATCTAATAATGTTGTGTCGTTGGATTGCGAACACGTGAGTAGGACTCTCGAGGAGTTTTACACCGTTCGGTGTCAAGTGGCCGATATGAGGAATCTCTACGAAAGTTTAGACGAAGTTACGGTTAAAGACACATTGGAGGGAGATAACATGTATACGTGCTCGCAATGTGGCAAAAAGGCAAGAGCGGAGAAACGGGCATGCTTTAAAAAGTTACCACATATATTGTGCTTTAATACAATGCGATATACGTTTAATATGGGAACCATGTTAAAGGAGAAAGTGAATACGCATTTCAGTTTCCCGTTACGGCTGGACATGTCCGGATACGTGGAGAAGAAACTGATGCCCCAGCATTATCAAGAAGAGAAGAAAGCATCCGAGAAAAGAAAGTCCGAAGTTGATTGCCAAGCGGCGGGATTGGATAGCAACGATGTCGAGGGGGAAGAGATGGAACGCTACCAATACGATTTAATCGGCGTAACAGTTCATACTGGTACCGCCGATGGTGGGCACTATTATAGTTTCATCAGAGATCGCACATCCCCCAATAAAGACAAATGGTTCTTGTTCAATGATGCTGAGGTGAAACCGTTTGATCCGAATCAAATAGCGGCGGAATGTTTCGGTGGCGAAATGACCAGCAAAACTTACGATTCCGTAACGGACAAATTCATGGATTTCAGTTTCGAGAAAACCAATTCTGCTTATATGCTTTTCTACGAATGGTGTGCCGATCCTGGGGACCAGGCGAAGGAAGAAGAGGCCACTGTTTCCAGTCCGAACGGGCGGCAACTTTGTTCGTTGGTTCACAAGAATACTAACAGGCTGCCGCCTCTAGAACTGAATAAAGAACTCGAGGATTGGATATGGCAGGATAATATGCACTTTTTACAGGACAAGAATATCTTTGAACACACGTACTTCACATTCATGTGGCAGATATGTGGCTACATACCTCAAACATTACTCTCCGTGCAATCCGATATAACAGAAATGTCAGCGGATCTATCGACATCATTCTTTATGGAGACGTTCATCCATGCTAAGGAGAAGCCGACGATGGTGCAGTGGGTAGAGTTGCTGACAAAACAGTTCAACAGCTCGGCCGGTGCGTGCGCTAGATTCCTCGAGAGGATGGCCGGTGATTCGTGGTGGCCAATTCAAATTCTAGTCAAGTGCCCTAATCAAATGGTTAGACAAATGTTCCAAAGGCTATGCATCCATGTGATACAACGTTTGCGCGCTACTCAAGCACCTTTGTATCTTCTCTGCGACGAGGAAAACGATATAAACACTGTCGGCACAAGATCGTGCGTAACGAGATTCGTGAGGATGCTGTTGTCGCTGATGGAACACGCGAAGCAACACCTCAAACACCTCACCGAGTACTTCAGCTTTTTATACGAGTTCAGCAAAATGGGCGAGGAGGAAACTCTGTTTCTGATCAGAGTGCAAGCCATATCGACTATGGTGAATTTTTATCTCGGGCATAAGACGCACGAGTTTGTCAGCGATGCAGTTAGCGAAGAGGAAGAGGAGGAGGAAATTGTCGCGATGCCGACAGAGAAGTTGAGACCCGCCTCTTTAGATAAAATGATCACTTTGATAGCAACTCTGGTGGAACGTAGTAGAGGATCCGATCATAGGTTAGCGCTGTCGCCGGCGGATCTTAGCGCTGTTGCAGGAGGCAAAGGGTTCCCCTTTTTATATCAACAGACGCGCGACGTTATTAATCTGAACCAGACCAGAAATTTAATTCAATCTTTGTGCCGTTGGAACGACAGGCTAGCCGTGCATATTGTCACGATGATATTTCAAGCTATAACAAAACATACAGACGTGTGCCAACCATTCTTCAAACTTCTGACGCTGTTAACGGAGAGCTCAGGGCCAAGCGGATTACCTTGTATGACACAGTTGATCTTGGGCAGAGTATGGGAAGCAGCTAGAGTCGCGCCGCACGGAGCGCTCGAGTGGCTAGCTTTAGCCGTAACGAGAAGCAAGCTGGCGCATGCCTGGGTGTTGCAAGGATTGGACACATGGTTGCAACATTTCCTGTTAGAGCACTCGAATCAGAGAGTCCGTTCGGCAGCTGCGTTTCTCCTTGTATCGTTGGTCCCATCTACTCACTTCAGACAGAGCTATCGCAGTGCTCACAGGTTAGGCTTAGGATGCAATACGTCTAGAGAGCTACAACTGTCGCCAGAAGCTACTTTAATTCTTCATCAGATATATACGGCGCTTTTAAGATTATTGCAACCCGCACGACATTATATCGATATACAGACTCATGGTACAATGAAGCTCACCGCCTATTTTGCGTTACTCACGTATTGCGTTGTTTCTAAGACGGAGAAGTTAATGGTAGGTGGTGGTATACACCGTGGTGGTATATTGCGCTGTATATAATTATGCATCATTGTAAAATACTTGCTTTCAGTTCGGACAATATTTAAACGACTTGTGGACACTGTTTCATCCAAAACTTTCTGAGCCTAGCATTCCAGTGCATCATAATAAGCAAGCTGTACTATTGTTTTGGTATCACGTTTGTTCAGATTGTCCAGAAAATGTAGCACTTATACTTCATAATCCGCATATCACTAAAAACATTGCATTTAATTATATACTGTAAGCGTCGCCCTCTTCAATCTATTGGTCGACTTCAATCGGTCGACGCTCCTTCTATAATACATGTGTTTCTTTTAGAGCCGATCACGAGGATCAAGATGTAGTATTATTTAATAGAGTAATGCTCCCGGCTTATTATGGTTTGTTACGACTTTGCTGCCAACAATCGCGCACCTTTACGAGGCAATTAGCTGCGCATCAAAATATTCAATGGGCATTCAAGAACATCACGCCCCATCCTACCCAGTATTCAACTGTAAGATTCATATATAGCTATGTATAGGCAGCCATGTTTCTCTATTTCATATAATTCGGATGTCTCTTTCTCTCCGTGTGCAGGCTGTGGACGAATTATTTAAGTTGATGCAGTTACTAGTTGCGAAGCATCCTGATCAAACGGAACAGGAAGAAGCTGAAATCGCGTCGTTCAGGAGAGGCACACTGTCCTCGTATTTACAAGGATTAGACGGACGATCATGTTGGGCCACGCTGATCTCTGCATTCCGGTATGACATTAAATAAAACACACAATCCCTTATAATCAATCCATGCGTGTAATTTGAAGAGTGAAAAATTAATGCACATACGTGGATGAACAATTCTTTTACAGCATACTCATTGAATCAGACGACGATCGCCTGTATGTTGTGTATAATGGAGGATTGAGCATGGCTTTGGAAGCATTTCATATGCTACATATCATGTACCATGAAGCAACCGCGTGTCACGTTGCCGGAGACTTGGCTGAATTAATAGCTATCATCGTGGAGCTTGTACGGTGCATTAGAACCGCCAGAGACGGACCAGACGCAAGAAGCATATTAGCGAACTGCAAAGAATGGCCGGACATCCTACGAAAATTGGCTACGCTGTTGAACACGTACAATCCTCCGGACATGCGAAACCTTGCTATAGACCTCCTGAAAGAGCTTGTCATGCTTGTTCCTGCCGAAGCTATATTAATTTTAGCACCGTTACTCTCACACTGCCACGCAGCTCTCCAAGAGTCTCACGCCGCGGTCCCACCCGGTCCGTACCTTCCAAGAAGATCCACTCCGCCAGGGAAGATGCCTACCCGGCCTGCCAGACCGATGGTTCAGATGGCAGTGCCGCATTCCCAGCTGGAAGCTTCGAAGGGGGTGGATCCGGAGTACGATAGCGCGTTGCTCGAGTTTTATTTACCCTATCACGAGCTGATCGACGTGATGTGCAGACTAGCGATCAATAACGACTGCATGACAGACACATTAGTCAACCTGAGCGCTATGCTAGGATTCGAAGGTGAGATACCATTCGCCGCTACCCACGATGCCCGACGTACCTTATAATGAGACAATTTCATTGCAGGTGTACCGTTACACTTGGCATTGTTCCCTAGGCTATGGTTAGACGTTCACGCTGCTACACACATAGATAGAAAGCATATTGCATCTCTTCTTTGCTCTTCCTATACAGTGGACTACGTAGACGCTGTTTTACTAGACGAGAGGTCGTCGTTAGGGGTGCCAGCTATCCATGCCTTTCTCAAGACCTTCTTTCCCAAGCTCGCTAATCACGTGCTGACCGAACAAACTTGCTTGCTTATCGACAACTTAGTTAGCTCCATGGTGGCGATGGTGGAGGCCGTTGATATCCAAGCATCCGCGCACAGATTGACCGGGGACTTGAGGGCGCTGGCGCTCGTCTACAGTAGTAGTACGAGGCTGAAGCCGCCGGCTAGTCTGCTACCACCAGCTCTAGAAACCCTGCTGTCCCGAACCAGGGCCATTAAAGTGAAAGAATCGAATCAGCAGGAGATCGAAGCCCCCTCGAAGAAGCGCAAGTTCAATGTCAGCGAGGATGGGGAAACGGACGACAAGGAGCTGCATTTGCCTATCAAAGAGCATAACGAACAAAAGAATGTGCCCGACATAGTAGACGTCGAGGAGAAAGAGAAGGCAGAGGCAAACGACGTGGGCTCCTCTGACTCCGGAGACGACAAAACCATATCAAGGCACAAGAGTAACGTTCAATCGGAGAGTGTTCCTACGGGAGTCAGCAGTACGGCGGTATCGCCAAGCTTAATCGACACCAACAACTGCGCGAACCAGTTACGATGCTCGTTGACTAATGTCTCCTGGCTGGAAATGTTGGAGAAGACCATAGCCGATCTGCAGATGATCGTGCAATTGCAAACGAAGAGCAATTAATTCTGTACATGTTTTCGAATGGTGCTTTCTGCTTTCGCGTGGCGTAGAAGCATACAATACAGGACTAAGTTCACGTGTAAACTGTGTGCGCGTGTGTGTGTGCGTGTGTGCGTGTGGTTCTTTGAGATAAACGGGGACAAAAGTACTGGATAATATACGTTCAACATCTAGATGGACAAATTTTAGTACGTTTGTGTTCTATTAAACGAAAAAAGAAGAAAAAAGTAATTTAGATATATATGCTTCTGCGTATGTATCGAGTGCGATTTATTTTCCAAATGTAGGCGAATAAGATACTTTTATCCACTTAAGTTATACTAACCATGAAGGAAGAACGAAAGGAAAGGGAAATGAATCGTCAATCGGAACAGAACAATTTTCATTCTATGTAATAAATGTTCGTTAGTGCTGTGAGATCCTATCTCTTGGCAACATATTTACGTGCACGGCCCCACGTGTACAGTAATATAAGCCGCCCAGTATTCATTAACAGGAATTGCGAGAAGCCTCGAGACTATTAATTACTTTTTTCTATACTTGTGTCAACTTTCGAGGAGTATCGCAGGGTTCATTAAAATCTCCAAGGTGAAGTATGGTAATTAGGTGTAGTATTTTTCCAATCGGCCCTTCAGCTGTGTACATTTAAATATTATTTACACACTGATCTATACAAGCTGCATTAACTTATCAATGTAACATATTTTCCATCGTACTTTTAGTGTTTCTTTTTTCTCTCTCTTTTTTTTTTGAATGTAATTTATAAACGAGTACTTTTATTATACACAGATCATTGCACGTTTTCGTCCAACTAATTTACGTGTAACACAGCTGCTACACTGTTTCGTTCCCTTGTATGTAGTTCGTATAATACGCGTATAAGTAGGGAATACTTTATTTATTCTTTCCCCGTCAGAGGTAAATCGCCCGCGCGCACCGATCCGGCCAGACATAATTTCGATATCGCGTATGCATTTCATGGTCTTTACAAGTGTCTCTTTCCCACGAATGTCGACTATCGATCAAGAAATTGAAACGTATGCCGTTACCTGTTAATTTTAATCCTCTCTCGCGGTGAGGTGGTAAAATTTAGCTTTCGTTCGAAATGAAAAATAAAGTAGAATCATTTTCTACGTGACTCGTATCGATATTTCTTAATCATGGTGATAGCCGGCGTGAAAGCCTATTTAGTGTCTATATACCATTGATAAACCGCACCTCTCCTCTTCTGTACGGTACGGTAAAAAATAAAATAAAGATATCTCACGTCACAAATGAACAGTTGTGAAATTCTTGAAGGATCGGACAGAATTAATCCAGGAATCTCAAGAGAGTATTTTGCGACGAACATTTAACCGAGAAAAAAGTAAACCAGAAACATAGGTATTCATTGCAGATTTCTCTGCTTCCTTCTTATATCTATATGCTAAAGACAGTAAACGTGCGCTGTCGGAAAAGAAGAAATTTTATATTTGTCGTATTCATTTCTATTCGACACTTTGTCGCGATTCGTCGTCGATCATTCTCGAGAGTCTACATTCAAGGAGAGAATTCAGTACACACATAATTACCGACTCCATACGTTATGGCGATCGATTTCATACGTTACAATAAATTATACAGAATTTGGAATATTTCCATCGAATCAACACATGTCAGTGAAATGATGTAGTGAAAAATAGATTTCTCGAGGCAATCCCCTCGTGGATATCTGAAATACTATTTTATCTCGGGCAAACGAAGGAATCGTGATTGTATTATTTGTATACGGTGAGTGCGTGCAGACGTGCGCGCGGTACAATAGCCAGAAGAACACGTTCTCCTTGTAATTGAGCTTATTGTCAGACAATGGCACTAAAGTATATCTCGTCCAGTTCACGGTTTGAAGAATCGTCACGTGTGTTTTCAATTTTCGCGACACATACGCGAAACGACGACGAATGACTGAGAAGCGAGAGTGGCGAGTGTTAAAAGTAAGATTGTACACGATGGTGTTCTTGTACGAGACATTCGCTTTTTTTTTTGTCTTTTCACAAGTTAACGTTACTTAATTAGCTAAGAGGAGAAGGGAACGGTCCGAGCGAGTCTTTTCCCCGACGGTAGTTTGGAACGCGAAGGGGCTGCAGCCGGGTATAAAGAAATCTTGGATGACTAAAGTGACTTCCGGTCCGCCATTTTGGTGGGAAATGTTTGTAAAGTCGATCGTCCTGGTGGTGCTCTCGTTAACTTTTTTCTCGTACCACTTTAGTTTTTTTTAGCGTAGTTAAGATGGTATATCGTGGCAGAAAATCATTGGGGCGATATCTTTGTTCCCAGAATGGCAGGTCAGAAGTCTGTGTTTACTGATGTAGGATTTCTTTGTTACTATACAAGAAGCCTCGGTGTGAATCGTAACCTCTTCTTGTAAGATGACCATGTCTCGATACTTGAAACAATTTCATCTACCTACGGTCGCAAAGTGATTTTTAGTGGAGTGAATAAAAAGAGTCGGGCGCAGTGACGGGAAAATAATCGCGGCACAAAGAACATCTATCGAGCGTGACTATACTGGCGGCCCATCATTATTATTATCATCAACTAACATTTACGATGTGAGTGGGATAAGTATTAAAAGAAAAAATATAAAACAATATGATATGTAAGCGAGATTAATAATTGCAAGTTTCCTCGCGTAGACAGTTTTTTCCAAGCGCGTTTTAATGTTGTACCACATTAAGAAAAGCTCGTTCTCTCGGTGTGTTAACGTCGTTCAATGAATGTTACGAAGCAAAGAAAGGCAAAAAGCATACGTTCAGTAGGTTTTACAGAGAACCAAGTAAGTACTCGTGTCCGCTTAATTATAAATACCGCGTAACATTTTAAACTGTATTTCTAACACTCAGCGTAACTACATGTACGTGATTGTGATGGGAAACACTGTGATTAGCGATCCTTAGGTCTATCTCCGCTAATTCGCTTAAAAGCGAAGAGGGAAGAATACGGACGCGGCGAAACGTGTTCGTGGCACGCACATACGTTGACACAATGACTTATCTCCACTAAAATCATGTATTTTTAACTGTCGCTTGTCGGTGGGTGACGTTCGAGTTCAGTGAGATCGCGGATATTATGGTAACCGGAAGTTCGAGTATCCGGAGAATGAAGAAGCGCGAGGAGACGTGTGGATCGGAAAGGGGCAGGAGGGGGCGGGATGAGGAGAGAGTACATGCGTGAGAAGCATTTACGATTACTTTTAATTGTTAAAGTAAAAAGCGACGAATGCCTTTGTCTTATGAAACGCGTCTCGATAATCTCCATATTTATAAATAAAAAGAAACATGGTAACAAAATACACGCGACAGGACGCTTGTGCTTTCGAGTAATTCGATTCGGAGGTGGTTAAGACTGTATAAAAATACAACTTGGAGGCGTACTATGATACTTTCGTCATTTTATCAGCCTTCCGAATGTATCGGAACTATTTCGCCAGATTTGTATCTCCAGCATGTGTTTACATTTGTGTATTCATTTATATATACTTAAGGTGTATAGTTTTTGATCGATGATAAATAAAGTCTTTTCATTTTAAATTCTGCTGTGTCTTCTCACTCCTACAAACAATGACAGGAGATATGGGGGGTATCGAGAAGTTTTTATTAAACAGGGCAAATCGAGCTTAGCTCGTTTTGGGAATGTAGTAATTACCACTCCTCGCTAATTGTAAGTTTATTTCGTTAACAATTAACACGTTCACTGCTGCGCCGGTCACCCGTCCCTAGCTGTGTCTCAAAATGTCCCGGAGCGTAGAGAGCTCCGCCGCTCCGAAGAGGAATAAAATTAGCAACTTTAATTTGTTAATATTCTGTTGTGTCCGCTGAACTATTGAGTTACAACCCTTATGATTCAGGATCACACCCGGAATCCACTGGTAAATCGTTATATCAGAGTTCGGGAATACTCTGTTTGGTGAATAGAAGCGATAGATGAAAAATTAACAAACTCTTAAATATTCCCTTAACCCTTTCGGGGCTATGAACTTCAGTAGTAGCGGCTTCCCACGTAATTTCAGACAGCTTCCGAATACTCTGCGTGTAATTGACCGTTGATGAAGTAGAAAGGCAACGCGAAGAAAAAAGAAAGGAAACAACACCTTCGTTCTCTGTTTACATAATAAAGGGTAAATTTATACAATCAATTACAGTATCATATAAATAGTAACGACTATACGCGAATTACAAGTATTATAATATTCTTACGCGTGTAGTAAAAAACATTATCTGCGCTATACTACACTTATATGGTACTTATCGGTTTTGTGTGTGTGTGTGTGTGTGTGTGCGTGTGTGTGTGTCTGTGTACATACAATGCTCCCTGCTGCACGGAATTCCCCCCTTAATCGTTCGTTCTGAAAAGGGAGAACGCCATACGCCAGGTTCGCGAGAAACTCAACGAGTTCAAAAAATGTTTTTGCGTAGACGGCGGCTTCATCGTCGCAACATCGAGACGTTAACTTTTTATCAGACACGCGACAGTATACAAAAGATTAGGGTACTCTACCTATCACAGTCCATGGACGTAGGAAAATATGCCAACGATTCAGAAATAGATTCCAAGCTGAAACTGGTATTTCTTAATTTCACAACTACTGATGGTTTCGAGACGTTCTTAATACTAGGAAAGACTTTGGAACTGTGAAAACACGCGAAACATATAGTCCAATGACTTTTCTTGTGTGACAATTAATGACTGATAAATGGCTTTTCGTATAAATGTTCCCCAACACTTTAGTAGGAATTTTTGTGGGTTGGTATTGACTGACGCTTGTTTCTTTTAATAAGTTTTCGGTTCGTCCATGCACCGTGACAGAAGATGCCGTTCCCCCTCGTCGAAAGTACGAAAGACCGTTTCTGGAAAATCGAAAATCGAAAGTCGAAACGGCGGATAACGTTGGAACCTTAAGAGTCTAGCACAAGTTAAGAATTGAAGGTATGAAGAGCTACCAGACACTCCGTAGTTACGCGCTAAAAACGCACTTCGAGTGCTAAAAACGACGAGTTACAAAAATATCATCGATGGATTCTATTATTTTTCGTTTCACGCGAAAATATTCGAGAAATATCTTCGTGTCTTTACTGGTCCTCTTTCGGGCGAAGGCACATTTATCAATTAAAACAGACGTGCGCAAGTTTTAACGAGGCAAGAACTTCGGTGGCGAGTCCTTGTAAAGAGTTAACAAGTATTTCGTTTGCTTTCCTTACAATCTTTCAATTTTGATGACTTTGCACTACAAACCACAGAGATTCGTCGCTTTCTATATCTTTTTCGTTGACCCCACCGAGTACAAATAGAACGGCCGTAGAACGTAGGAACAAAAGATTGCAAAGATTACAGTTCGTTGTTATATCCACAAGGACTCCAAGTATAATTGACACTCACGTTTCATCTGTAAAAGCTGTGCTTCCAATTCTCTAAGGCTAAAGAAACCGTTTACATCGTGTATACTCTTATATTTGTACGATTAGTCAATGGTTACTCAGTAAGTGTACGTACCTACCGATGGGCAATATTCCTTGTACAAAAATAGTTTGCATATTTCTTGTACCTTATTTCGCGCAATGATATGTTTCTCTCCCGAAGCACCCTTTTTTTAATGAAATTCAAGAACTGTGATGTCTTGGCGATTCTTTCGCATCGCGGTAAAAATAAATTTCGTTAATTCGCCGGCTCAATTGATTCGAGTTCACTCTTTGTGCAGAGAAATTGTAAATTAATCAAGACAGGATAAAAACGAACGAAAGTTTGTGAATATCATAATTATCATTTATGACTGATCTGGGAAGGAAAGATCGGCATATTCTGGGAGACTTTTCCCATAGCCAAGCAAAGAAAATATATAGATTTCTTTTTACAACTGAAGAATGAAATACTCGAAACGAAACTGCTTCTACCTTTACATTTAACGAAAGGTTGAAACATTTAAAAATATTCGTTGCGTGTAATCCTAGGTGTAGTATTACAGTATACATACGTCCAAGAGACAATCATTATACGTCCAAGAGATTACAACATAGAAAATTAGTGACCTTCATTTATAACAAGATGACTCGGTGACATTCGGCGATCGAATGCTTCTCCTCTTTAAGGTTTACAATAATATAGATTCACGCGTATAATTAATTGAAGAGCAATTACATTACGAATTTCATTTTTCTGACCGACAGCCAGAGTTGTTAATGTAATGTCTCGCATTCGATAAGAATATAAACATTTATCCACGCGAAGAATAGGCATCAGAATATTTTGTAATCTAAATACCCGACTACGTATCATGATATAAATCTTCGAAAAGTTAACAATTACGATAAGCGTATAATTGGACGCATAGGAAAAAGGAGTAACAGTAACGTAACGCTAGTAAACTATGGCTTTTTACAACTATTTCATGGTACATGGTATATTACTAAGAAGAAAGAGGTATCGATATTTCCGTGTTAAGGATCTTATTTTCATTCATCCCACCTCCGCTCAATTAATTGTCTGTTTCCTCGCGTATCTCGTTGCAATGCGATCACATTGCTAGGAGAAAGAGATACAACTTACTACAATTTCCAGTGGCATTATACGTAAAGAATTTTGTTCGGGGAAATGAAAGTCAACGAATAAGGATAAGAAGAAATATGCACGATAGAGATGACGAAGCCATAGACCAATTACCGCAATTCGTCTTCATGAATTGAAGCTGCAATGGTAGAAAGACATGGCGGTCGAATTAAAGCTCAGCTAAGAACTGTCCAAGTTAACGCGAGTGTGACAAATTAACATTACGCAGTTCCTCGTTCCCCTTATCTGAACGGCTTGCCTTCAGGCATTGTATAGTAAATTCTAAATGTCTCTTACCAGAGACGAGATTAAAATGGCACAAAGTTAACGTTCGGAGTTGCAATCTAAATGACTTTCGTAGTCCTGCGAAAAGTATATCATAGCAAGATTTTCATTGTAGCACTGGAAATGTAATGTCCTTCCCCTAATCACAAACCGAATCCCGGCTGTCTCTCTGAGACAACATTAACGATTGGCGCGATATTAGATATCGGTGCACCGTGGATATATTATTACGAGTTGTAGTTTCTTAGAGAATAACTGGCAATGTACATTTTCTGTTATAAAATACATGTGTTCTGTTGGCACATGGCAAGTAGAAAATTTGAATTCGTTCGTCGACATTGGCGGACCCCTTTCACCCCGCGGCTGCCGCCCCTTACACGAACGTTTTACATCGTTTCTCGTCGATTTCAATGATTTCACCACTTTGATCGTATCGTGATAAAAAAACGCGTATTCGCATCAACATTTCCAAGGCTCTATACTTTCTCGCATAGGTCTTTCATTGACGCCAAATAAAAAGGTATGACATAGTCGCGCGTTACTCGTGCCCTGCACTTCAATCATCGGATTTGTCCTGCATGACTTCCTCTGAACAATTTCTGGAGGATAAACAAAACAGAGTCAAAAAGACTATGAAAACACTTGGGACCAAGAAGACAACTGCACGAACTCGTACGCCACAAAACGAAAGTCAACATACACACACACGCACGCACACACGCACGCTTCTATTATATCGCGTTTCACATTGCTCTGTGAAATGATCGAGTTTATTAAAGTGTCTCTAGACACTGCGAAGTGGAGTTGGCGGAGAATCGTGTAAAGCACATATTGACAACGAACAACAACTACAGTCTCGCAGTGTTATATCGGGAAGTGTAACAAGCAAACTGTCGCCCTGCAATTTATCAGCATGTCAAGATGCAAAGGATAAAAATCGAAAAACAGTTAAATAAATACGCATTAGTTAAGCTAAACATTAAATTAATTGTTATAGAACCACCTAATTGAATAGCGACTGTTATTAGCATAATTTCCACAACATTCCAAGACCATATTCGGTTAAATAATTATGAACAGGATTGACCTTACGAAACGAAACGATTGCAAACTTTTGGTACAAGACGAACAGTAAGGAGCGATATAGGCGAATCCTTTTTCACAGAAACGTATGTACATACAAACAACACCAATGCCAGCGAAAGACATTACACATCTATGATGCTGACCTCTCCCTTTGACCAACGTGAATATTTTTTAATCCATAACGTAAGTTACAATGAATTATCCATAAACCTTCGTTGGAGTCTTTCCAGACGAAGCAACAAGCTTCAACGCACATTTACATTCTATTTAGTACCGATAACTTTACATTGCTCTAAAACGTACGTAACAACTAGAAATCTCAATCCAGTCTTTATACTCGTTCCAAACTAAATGGCTTTACACATCCGCGCATTGATATATCCGTACCAATGTGTGGAGAGTAAAAAACAAAGCATTATTTACGCGCGCGGATCGTACACATCTGTCTGTAAATGTTGTCTTTCGGCGGAACAATACACAGAATGAGAAGTGAAAGAGGTTTAAGGCACATTGACAATGGGCAGGTTTGACCAAATGTGGTTATGCAATAGTAGCAAAAAGAAAAGTTGCATTACTTCTGATGACAGATTAATTACAACCTTCTCAACGAAGCCATACTGAGGGAACTGCATTTGGCCTTTCGTGTCGGCTGAACCGACATGGGTGCTACTAGAACATCATCTCTAGATGGCGAGCCTGAACCACCATTAACCAGCTCCTGGAAATACATACGAATATCCATTTATCCTACTCATATGCACAGTTCTGAAATAAAATGCCTGAAGCGATCGGAGGAAATTGACACAAAAACACACTCGTCAAACAAGAAAAACTTGCAACATACAGGTAACATCTAACTCACAACGAAAAGAAATGAATAGAGAAGTGAAATGAATCATCGATGTTGTGTCATGCAAATTTATAGGTATAATGAAGAAGAAAAAATGCTTGTACACGTAGTTTTTTTCTCAGTGCAAATATATTTTAGAGAGAGAGAGAGAGAGAGAGAGAGAGAGAGAGAGAGAGAGAGAGAGAGAGAGAGAGAGAGAATCAGAAACAACAAAAAGGGGCCAGCCTGTTTAAAAGTTTCTCGATGCAAGGCGTAACAAAAAAGAAAAAGAAAAAACGAAAAGGATCGGTTGGTACAAAATGCCTCTACAAGGGCAAAGTTAAGCTTGTAAAAATATAATTTTTCAGCGCTTGTAGAACCCATTCTAAGGGCATCACATTACTCATTAACGTGATAAATTTAGATTTATCTAATTTGTGACGCGAAGTATTTTGATCCAGTCGAAACACTGCGTGACGTCACATTCCTAGAACGAATTTTACCTGTTGAAAAGTGGGTCACTATTAACCCTCCTCTCTACTCCCCTTTCACGAGAGAAGATGTCAAAAGGTCATACTATCGTTATTCGTTTCTACTATATTCTTAAAGAGATGTTCGTGAAACGGTCAATGATACATAATAATTGAGTAAACACTCTCGGTAAGGTAACACCCTACGAGATACTTACGTGGTACGGAGTAAAAATTTTAATATCGCCTCAGCATAAACAGAAAGTTTTAGAAATTAATTTCATATCGAAACGAAACGTAGCGAAAAGACACATACACCATGGATGAATCAATATAACTCACGGAATAAAAGATCAGGCAATGTATTAAGATGGACATAAGAGAATTATATATTATAATGTATGTACAATAAATTAAAATCTTTTCGAGCATTTGCGCGATGCCTTAAAATGGACCGAAAGATAAAGAAATATGTTACTTCGATTGATCACTTGGAAATGTGCCAAGCAAGAGTACAATATCAATTATTCATATAATTTCGTTCTCGGCAGACTATGTACAAGAGATAATATCAACAGCCAAGCGTGAACGATTCTGCGGTCATGCGTCCAAGTAGATTCTACTAAGAATGCATACGGTTCTCATTCGTATGAAATAGAGGAGGTGCCTGTTTAAGTTAAATGTTTATTGTGCAAAAGAGGAGTTCGCTTGAAAAGTGGAAAGATTGATTTCGATCGGCATTAAAGAGAGAACAATCTCCTGTCGTGAAATGAAAGTAAGCAAGGAGAAATTGTAAAGGGAAGCATAAGCACATAGCGAAGAGAGATACATGCGATAATAAATTGTCAACTAACGTTAATATTGTTGCAACTAGCAAGCCGCATCTGTGCAAGTTGTTGACTTGCTGGCGTGAGGCTGTTGGTTGATCCAAATGGCGACATCATCGTTGACATTGCCCTTTTTAATTTGCTTGGAGTTTTATTAAAACTAAACGCTCTGCCGACTTTCATCCTTGTACGAGACGCAAACCTGAAGAAAAATATTTGTTACAACATTATCCATGTTTGATCCCTTTAAAAATAAAACAAAAGCGACATTGAAACTTTATTTCCCCCAGCCCACCGGCAGCTTACGTTTGTTTAACGGTTTAACCGCACGAAATAAAGTGCTTCGAAATAAGGAGAGCTTATAATACGAAACGGAGGGAAATAAACTTTCTGGCAGACAAAGGAATTAGCTAAAATAAAGTGAAAGGAAAACCCCAAATCTTACTCAACCAGTTCAAGTAAATATCACACAATCATAATTGTTAATTATAATGTACATGCAGCAAACAGCTGTGCACTGTACCGTATCAAATTTTCTACATGCTGGACTACAGGAAAGAATTACACCGCACTCTATTATATTATAGGCGCGTGGTGAACGTGTAAACAGGGCTCAATTTAAAAAGTCAGCAATTCTTTAATCAAGTGGGAACATTTTTTACAACATGGAAAATAAATGTCTAATTCTACCAAGATATATTAAACACTTTAATCGACGAATGTTAATAGTCTTAGACAGGTTGATATTATCAATATGGCGCTTGAACTGGTCAAATTGTCTTCGCAAAAAATTTGATTCTTTTGTTTTTCGGGTTTTTAAAGAATGAAATTAATTGACTGAAATAAGCGAGGAACAAAGGACCAAAGCAAGTAAAAAAAAAAAGAAGATAATCAGCCTGGTGCGAAAACTGACGGTAGTGGGACATGTAACGTGGTTTCACACATGCTATTGAGTAGGAACACATACGGGTCCATATACTCCAGGTAAAAATTATGAAATAGGCTCCTGCAACCAAACGAGTCGTCGCCCCATTATTTTTTGTTAACATGCAATACAGGAGAAAAACGGTTTAGAACACCTAATAATCTTTTTCCTCTACGAATACGCATATTGCTTATAAAAATCTCTATATTCAATTCGATGTCTGCATCAATGTTTTCGGGTAGCAAAACGTATAACATTTTGATCTTATTTTTACTAAATTCTAAGAAGGACTGGAACCAGAGAGCCTATAGTTTAATAGAATTGAGAATAATAAAGGAACAATGTACGCTCTGAGAGAGACGCTAAACATTAATTAATTTTACCGTGTATTTTTTTTTATGGCTAAGGAAATCTCGAATTCTTCTGTATGAAAAAATTCTAATTTTTTACAATATTGCTCTGCAAAACTGTAAGTATCGTCTTCGGAATATATGTAATGCAATTTAATAATTAGAAATATATTGGATAAGTTGAGTTAAGAGTCGAATTTCAAATGCCTCCACTGTTTTGGGGGATATAAATAAAAATTCACAATGAACGTATTTATTTCGAAAAAGTGCATACTATATAACGATGCAGTCGTAATGAGTCGATCTTTTTCTCTTCTGAAGCATCGGCTTTTCGGAAATTTTACGTGGACGATTTATACAGAACTTACAGTTATGAGAGAACCACAATCATTTACAATGTGAAAAACTGTATACACACTATGTTTTCATTACTTACTTAAATGCTTTACTTAATGTTCCTAATGCTACATCACTTGTGTCAATTTCAAGTTGATGCGAATCAAGACTTATCAGGAAAGTATCCTGAAAAATCGGAAAGGAAATGATTAATCGTCGTCAAGTTTCGCAAGAAAACAATATGAAGGTAATAATAAAAAACGAACGTGTACGGAAATTTAACCGTTTTGCATAAAAGACTTACCGCATCAGCTTTACACACTGTATTAGCCATTTGTCTGCACAAGGTCCGTAAATAATTTGTTTTATTCACTTCCTCATCGGTAATTGTAAATGAAAACAGTTTCTCCTTCAACTCTTGATTACTTCTCACCATCAAAGCAAATACTTTATGACATTCTATAAATACGTAAAGCAAATAGAATATATTTGTACCAAAAAGTCGATATATGATATAGCAAAGTGTCCGTGAAAATATTAGTACATTACTGACTTACCATCAGTCTCTCGTATATCAACAACTTTTTTTATCGTACTGAGTGATAACATCTTGATATGCTTATATGGCTTCCCTTGACTTAATTTAGTTGCGTGCAATCCGTTCACTGTGTTAGGACTTTTCAACGAATTGAATGCCTTCGATCTCTTTTTACATATTTCGAGGGTATCCGTAAACAGGAACAAAACTAAGTGATCACCGCGCCCGCTCAGACCCTCGCTCAGTTCCATCACGTCGCATTTACCAATAAACGATCGATGTGAAGAAACTAAATGCGGTGGACAGTTGTCAATCTCATTAAAAATATCAAACATAACTAGCTGACCCTCGGTTTTTCTCTTGTCTTCGTTTATATACGTCATGACTTCCTTAATACTGCTAATCGACAACTCCAATGCGCTATGATCTGCGTTATTTTTATTCGTATGTTTAAGGATATCTACAATATAGATAGACACATGTATATTATATACACAACTATGAAAAACGTTAGCCATTACACGATCCATTGTTATTATTCGTTGAATAATTATAGTTGACGGGCTCACCGTTCAATAACAAACTAATACTGGGTAACCTTTGTACTGGTTTAATCAGTAACTCCTTTAAGCTTTGTCGACCGCATTCAGGCTTCGTCTGACAAACCTTAAGAAAAGCGTGAAATCGCGGTTTGTTTTGATCACATTGGTCGAGCATCTCCTTTGTATTTTCGAAGAAGTTGACATACGGTGGATACGCCTTGACTAGGTCAGGTGCGAACTTCAGAAATATATTACCTATGCTAATGTCCTCCATCCAGTGAGTAGCACTGTATCTTAGTTCCTCTAACATTTTCTTATGAACGTCATAAATGGGCGGAAAATTACCAAATATAATTTTAGCTTCTGTGCCGTTCAATAACTCACCACTCGTGTCTATGAGATCCTCTAACGGCGATTTGAACAACTAGAAATACAAACAGTGCCATTGTATGAAAATATATTGCCCGGCAGCTGTCTCTGTTTCGACATAATACATGTCTCTTACCGTCATAATTGTACTGAGAATACCAACATAATTCGACTCTGTTTGTACTAATTCTAAGAAAACTTGATGACGCGGTGATAAATTTTTTCTAGAGTTATCCGTATTAACAGCTTCCACTTCTGGAATATCTGACAGTTATCAATAATTCAATTTTATATAATCTTCCCCTTCGTATGGTTCATGTCAAAATTCACTAATAGTTAGCATATTAAGTTGGAAAATCTGGATTACATGTGCTGTTAGTATAAATAATAATGTTAAACGAAGCAGCAGCTATACAAACTATCAAGATTTATTAATCAAAGCGAATGAACCACAAAGGAAGGGAAGATGTAGTAGGATTGTTACAAATAACATTACAACACTACATGACAACTGTAAATGATACTTGTACGAAACTGCCAAAAATGAAATTGTAGACGTCAGAAAGAGAGGGGTGGGGGGCAAAAACACCATAAGAGGCCTGTGATATCTGAAAAACCAGTAACTAACCATCAAGTAATGGCTTATCTGGACTCGCTGTGCAGTCAAGGAAACTCCCACTAACGCTCAAAAGTCCAGCATCACTGATGCTGGATCGTCTCTTGTGTAGGGCTGGCGAATCTGCACCGTTTTGGACCAGACTAGATAAAGTTTCTGCTAAACGTTTTCGTTTTCGTCTTGTAGACGCCGTACTCGGTGTGGCAGTTTGTTGACTATCACGTCTAGCTGATACAGTTGGTGATAAAACGGATTCCAAGTACTGGGCATGAAATATAGAGATTAAGAAGAGATTTACGCAATAATCTTAATCGACTTACATCTTCGAATAAATATTCCTTCTCATCGGCTGCACCCTCATTTTGCACAGATGTCCAGAACCACTCGGCCTTAACAATATGAGCTCTCACAGAAGCTAAATCCGGCAATGCGTTTACATTTGATTCATCTACAACCTACGAAAAGATAGTTTATATAAGTATATAACAATTTATATTTCTAAAGAGACAAACATAACATTGTTAGTTCCTTTGACACCTACAACGACACGATATGCTTTAAAAGTATAAATATTCTATTTCCGAATAATGTACACCCACGCTACTTGTACAAATATTGAATCAAGTAACTGATATTACATAACAAAGACGTAACGAATTTATTGTGTATAAATTACTGAATTATATCTGATCTGTGCATAAAACACACAGCACACACACACGCGCTCACTCACTCTCACTCACTCACTCACTCACCCACCCACCCACCCACTCACTCACTCACCCACCCACCCACCCACCCACTCACTCACCCACCCACCCACCCACTCACTCACTCACACACGCACTCACTCTCACTCACTCACTCACTCACTCTCACTCGCTCGCTCGCTCGCTCACTCACTCTCGCTCCCTCCCTCACTCACTCACTCCTCACTCACTCTCGCTCACTCACTCACTCTCGCTCCCTCCCTCCCTCACTCACTCTCACTCACTCACTCTCGCTCACTCACTCACTCTCGCTCCCTCCCTCCCTCACTCACTCACTCACTCACTCTCGCTCACTCACTCACTCTCGCTCACTCACTCACTCACTCACTCACTCTCGCTCCCTCCCTCACTCACTCACTCACTCACTCTCACTTACTCACTCGCTCACTCGCTCACTCACAATTATTGTATCCCTGCACATTCGTATTTACTACCTCAACTAAGGTTTCCATTTCATACCTTAATTTTTTATGGTATTCTTATGGTCTAGTTAGCGGTTAGTTGAGCAAACAATCAACAATCTATCTACACCTCCACAACCTATAAAATCCCCTTAGAGAAAGTGAAGGTACCGATGACAATGACTTCTCCTCCTGTTTCTCCAGTTTTCTGTAATTGCCCGTCGTAGCATTAATTTTCGGAGAATAATTTGAATATTTCCTATACGACGTGACATTACTTCCTGAGCTATGGTCAGAGTTTGATAGCTTCGCTACCTCAGCTGGCACGGGAAGAGGACTAGGTAAAGGAGTGTATTTTTCTCTCTGATGATTTTCTGCACTTTCATGGCACGAGTCGATAAGTACATATTCTTTAAACATCGGAGAGAAGCCGAAATGACCGAGCTTTGATAAAATTGATGATCTCAATTTGCATGTGCCGAAGAAGCTTCTATTTTTTATCGATGGCGTAGGGCAATCGTACAAGAGAGAATCACCGAGTTCTGAATCGTATCGCCTTAATAAATTAGGATGAGAATGCGTTTTTCTAAATTTGTACTTATCAAGCGAAGGGATTTTATGAATCGTGATGCAAGACTTGGCTTTTCGCCACTTAATGTATCGCCTATTCAGAAAGAGAGGATTTCGTGTACATTGTATGCTTTTAAAGGACTTTGGAGGATGAATTTTACTGTCGGAACACTGCTTAGTTATATGCTGAGCAACTTTCTTTTTATACAGTGTGGAAGACTTGAAATTATATAATCCCGATTGGGTATTCATATTCCCGTCGTTAGCCTTTTCATTTGAAAATATATCCGATATATTATCGCCCATTTTTCTATCGTTATAATTCAAAGAGGATGAAAACGTTGAATGCATGTCCGACGTAGTAGGTGTAACAAGAAAGCTAGCTTGTTGTGGAACAATGAAGCGATTTGTCTGTATTACATTATGAGAATACTTTGTTGTAGACATATCGATTCCAGAATCAGTTCCTGCTACAGATAACTCGGACATATAAGACTCATCTGGAAAATTCGGACAGTCGTATAAATTATCATCCATACAGATCGCCGAATCTTGACTAATATCATTTAGCACAGAATAATTAAATCTATTTTCTTTCTCGTCCAAATATATTGGCAGAGATGAACAGAGACAATGGGAGAAACGCCTGGCATTCAACTTTTTGTTCGTGTTTATATTGCCGATACTGGAGGCTTGTAAAGAATTTAGCTTTCTCGTATTAGGAATTGTATTGGTGTACGGATTGTAGAAAGTAAAAGGAAATGGTTGTGTTTTTGTGTAATGGTATGGAACGTAATTAGGATTTTTATTATACGATAGCATGTCGGAAGCGCTGTCGAATTTCTTGTATCGATGACCTCCTACGTCCGTTACCTAAAGAATTTAGTGTACCTTTGTATATTAGAAAATGTTCGCGCGTACTTTGTCGATGGTGTACACTGTAAGTAATGCCTGTGCTAGACGTAGATTTGTTGACTATAAACTCACCACGTGCGTGCAATTTGGATCATCGATTTCTGTAGATTCGCCACCCTGTTGTTGTAAAACTTCGCACATGTGACGTTTCTCTTCTTCGGGAAAACCAAAGAAACATACTTTTGCGCCAAAAAATGGTTTTAGTTTATACATTGTGATCTGTATGAACATAACATTTTTCATATGTTTGTTAGATTTTGTTGGATATATTTGAATTTCCTACTTTAATTTAGCGCATAAACATAAATATAAATAAGATTACACAGATAAATATAAATAAGAAAATAAATCGCTAAACAATGTATATTATTAATGAAACTACTACCAGTTCCTCATTATTCCCGTAACTGGAAATATCGTCTTTAGCATTCCACAGAGTTGTCACCCAATCCATCGACATGATAGGGACTCGAAATGTGACCGCGTATCTGTACTTGTCCCCGCCGCAACAATTAGCGATGAGGTGCGTTACCTTCGCTCCCATTTCCTTTCTAATACTTCCACCCATGTTGTGAATCATGTTGATCAACTTGGTCTATGACGAGGAGAATGGTAACATGTAAAACTGCTTTGCGGAGTAATATATTCTATAATCTGCCGTATATAATATTAATAGCCAGGTTACTAACCAATTCATCCTTTTTTCTAAATCCAGTAAATACTACTACCGTGCCTACCATAGCTTGCGTATACATCGGTCTATTAATACTAGGTAGCGAGTCCTTCTTTTCTGCCAGCTGCAGAAGTGCTGTCGGCCCCAATATTCTATAATTTGTTAAATTAAAACAACCAAAAGTCGAATTCTTTTGATCATTCTTTAACAAATTAGAAAGTAGTATACAAAATGAATGGTGACGAACCTGTGGGCACTTTTATGAAGAGCATCGTACTCGGGTCCTTCGAATTGTTTCAATATAAAGTAAGTACAATATGATGTATCTTCCACATATTCTAAACCAGTTTCAGATTTAAGAACAGGCACGCTAAACTGTTGAGCAGCAACGCCAAGCGCAGGATCATGGCCAGCTGCAGCGATTAAGCATATTCGTTTTTTACGTGGTATAATCACAGCTGAAAGTAGACCGATAAAATGTATAAGATTTCCAAGTATCTTCTCTAGCACCCAACAAAGAAAAAAGGTTAAATTAACGGGGGGCAACTGCAGCCTTTTGACACCTGATATACTACTATGTAGAAGGCGTATAATAATGCCTGTCTTCGAGTATTAAAATAACCAGCTTTAGTTACTTCCAAGGTTCTTCCATTTGCTTTTCAAATTGAAAGCGGGAAATGATATCGATTTAATATTATAGTAATATTTAATGCAAAAACTCTAAATACTTTCGTAGCACTTTAATCTCATTCACTACTGTCCAAGATTCAATATCCAGATAAATTTTTAAATAAATTAATATACATATCTGAATAATTAAAATGCCAGCAATTTAATGAATTCTTACTTTTACGACATATGTAATTACACGCGTATATATTAAATGAAACAGTCTCCCATTATCCTTATAAAACTCGAACGATTTTATTTTCTAGAATTATAAACATTATTAATATCTGATAAAAAAATTTAACTTCTATAGTAATATGGAACATGCTGTAAGTTGATATAATGGTTAAAGTTTAAATTTAGGAAAGTGATTCATAAATATCATAAATCAACACAATCGACAGTTGAGGGTAGCTCTTTGTATTCGCGGAACAAAGACAGCAGGTAAATACCCATTGTTACGAGCCTAATCCAACTTTGGACAGTAGATACCAAAC
Source organism: Andrena camellia (assembly GCA_029448645.1). Classification (NCBI taxonomy): domain Eukaryota; kingdom Metazoa; phylum Arthropoda; class Insecta; order Hymenoptera; family Andrenidae; genus Andrena; species Andrena camellia. The sequence continues at coordinate 47,038,235 of CM055679.1, read as the reverse complement.
AACCCTGCCGATCCCTCTACTTCCTAATTTTATATGGGCCCTAAATAATGACTAAACCAAAACAAAACAAGACAAAGACAGACATACAAAATGCTCAAAGTGACATCCTGTATATATTTACCGCTTACCCATCCACTACTGACAACTACCGATCTTTGGAATGACATTTCTAAAAAATGTTCACAACGATAACGCTGTTATAATAAACTATGAAGCAGCATTGCATAAAGTATGCGATACTCTGTAAAATTCTGTAGTATGCCCAGTGCATTCTCGTGCGACACCAATTTATTGATACATGTAATTAACCTTTAAACGGTAAACGGATAAATGCCAATAGATATATTGGGAACACGGAACAGGGCTGCAGCAGACTGCACAGAAGCTCGCCAAGGTACTTTGAACTGACAAACTGTTCACATCTGACGTAATTTTGGAGAATAAGTCAAGGCCGAATTTGCAAGAAATGCAGATGCTCCTCCCGCGTCAAGTTCGAAACAGAAGACGGGGAATGCACGGCGAAAGTAACGGGTACATCGTATCCCCGTTTACCCATTTCCCATGGGCCAGGATGAGTGACAGATAGAAGACACGAGCATTGTCGCGTGAGTTTTGATAAGGAGTGAGGTAGGGTTAGTCCGCGCTCGTGCCTGACGTATACGCGTCGATCGAACGGCGCAGATTGAGCCTTACGAACAATATTAAAAAAATGATGATATCGACAGACTTACGTTCACTTCTAACCGCCTCTTCACTATTTATATCACTGATACTGCTGTGGACACTTTGCTCTTCCATTTTGGCCGTTAGTTACAACATCGTTCCGCTCGTACGCTCTTCTTCGCACTGATTATTGGGAGCGCCTCCTATGAGCGAATCCAGCGAGAAAAAGGACCCGAAAAAATAAGGGAGAACACTGAACAGTGGGGATCGATGGCGCAGCGTATTGAACCCAATTGCGCCCTTGGACCGTGCAGGCGCAACAAGGGGAAACACGAGTTTCAGTCCTGAACAGGTCCCCCGCGGGAATAGGTTTTTACGGATCCTACGTACATGAGATTTCACAGTATATATCCTGCGTATATATGCGTGTTGCATGTACACCCACCGTATATACTGTCGCGTATATTCCGCTTGCAGCGCGCTCGCCCGCGTCGTCTGCGCTACACAGTCAAGTCAGTATTTATGTGGTGCAACCGGAGGCGCCGAATTCTTTGTTTCTGATATAGTAACATTTTTTGTAGTGAAGCGCGACAAACTTTCAAATAATTACGCAGTACCGAAGCAAATTTACTATGATTTGATCGGAAGGGACAGCACGTATGATTTGAAGTGGTTGGAAAATAAGATGACCCGACGAAACATCTAGTTCACACAGAGATGTTGGTCATTACTGTTTTTCGGAATTCGTCATTACATTACTGGCGTATCGATATTAATACATTTTTCCAATAGTCTTGGACTTGTTGATAACTAAGGAAGGTAGTAAGGGAAGTATTTAATTTCTCGTACAAAAAAGTAATCTTTTGTAGCAGTCATACAGGTACAAGTTGGAAATTTAGCTGTTATGAAAGGGAGATTGGTGAAAATAAAGTACATGGTACTTGGAGACAAACGTCGAGTCATTAAACATTCCATGATCTACCGGAGATCAAGTCGTAGATACTCTTCAAATTAAAGAAAAGTCAAATGAAATTTGACTCTGGAACGTATGGAGGATTGTATCTAGGTATCTAATCATCTCTTGGACACAATAAACGCAAAGGTCTTTCAAATCTTTCCTTGATTTGGAAAGTTATAATTACAAGTGGTCAAATTAATTCCTGACACAGGTCAAAGAGTCCACTTCTCTCGATATTAATAAGCTATATTGGATCGATACGTTAACGCTATCGCAATGAATGAATTAAATGTAAATATAAATCGTACTCATTCTTACTGCAAATATGCGACCCTTCTGTTTAAGAAAATATAGCGCATCAACATAAATACCAACGTGACTGTATACGTGCTTGGATATTGGCACTAAACGACACTTTCTCTACTGTTGGCGTTTATTTAAAATCCGTTATGAACATGACAACCGTGCGATCCGCATTGTTTCCCCGCCAAGTTCGACGCGAAAGTCATGGAGTCGCGCGCAATCGTAATTATCATCAGCAGCACCGCGTTTTTCTTCCTACTTATCTCCTGTGCCTTTTCTCTCGGTGAGTCCTCTCCACCCACATACCGCTGCTCACTGATTACCGAGATCTCTATTCCCCACTATTATTCCCCTTTTCTTACCTCTAGCGCGCGTACACAATTAATTTCACTCACTTCAGATTGGTACGGAACAATAATTCGCTTTATCGCTCACAAAGGGGCTGATAAGTTGAGGTTGAAGGTAAGATTTCCGCGCGACATTACCTATGATTTATAACAGAATTTAAGGACGGCTGTACGCGCGTAGTCACTTACGACGGACGTACAGTACTTTAATAACATTACGCGACCTTAAATATCAAAAACCAACAACAAACGACTGCCAGAAACTGTACGCGCCGTTAAGGCCAGTATCAACATGAAGGTGTCTGTAGTGTCAAATGTGATGTGGATGCCATTCTTTGTCGCGTGCTACCAATCACTTTTTCCTGCTACCAGAAAATTGGGCAAACAGTGACGATTTCAGAGTTGCGTGGTGGATTCAAAATTGACGAGTATGTGACGTATATGGGACGGACAGTCGTGACGCTTAATATGTGACAGAGAGAGAGAGAGAGAATGATATAAAATTCAGCAGTTGCAGTTACGTGCTGTGCTCTATCGCATTTGTATCGATACATTTGGCACCACTGGCAAACAATTCTCGCCCAATTTCCTCGCTATACAATTTGAATCTTTGAAACGTTATAAAATGCGTCGATGTGATTATCAGAGGCGTTTGGAGACTTTTTCCAGGAGGGGCGGGGGCAACTTTGGGATAATGGTAAACAAAAATATGCCGCTCTTGCTTTTTTAACCCATTTTATAGTATCAATTTAATAAAAATATTCCCTTTTTTAGTATAAACTTAATAAAGATTAGTTTTGAAAAGTAAGCGATTTTTTATCAAAAGCCGGGGGGGGGGGGGGGGGCAACTGCTCCTTTTTCCCCCCCGCCGCAGACGCCAATGGTGATTATATAAGTAATAATAATCGGATGTAGAAAATAATCAACTTCAAAATTGGCGGAGATAATGAAAGTGTTTTTCGTGTTGGTGTCACCGCGATTTAAGATCATTGGAATTATTTATCTTAGAACACATTGTCAGCACAGGTTTCCTCAGTACGTTTTATTATTCTTCTGAAAATAAATATAACATTTTTACATTGAAAATGTATGTAGTTGATGATGAATAATTAAAAAAAAAAAAAAAAAAAAAAAAAAAAAAAAAAAAAAAAAAAAAAAAAAAAAAACTGGAATATTAACCATTTATGTTAAAGAAACGATACATGTACTCGGACATAAATACATGAACTATACACCGATTCATAAATACGTTAATACTTGTTGCTTATGTTTAATACGCCACTGATTAGTACTGGTCGATTTTTACTTATAAACAATTTGTAACACCACTGTACAACTTTTCGAATCCTTTCGAATCTCTTATTTAAATAACATAGGACGTGTTAATTTAGTAACGGGGGTTGTATTTTAAGCAGACATTACTTACGACGATAGTATGTACGGGTATACGAGCATTTCGGTTAAAAATTTTAACTGAAAAGCGTTTAAAATTACTCGAATTTGTTTCTTTTCTCAGAAAATTGTGCGTGTCCAATCGTAGTCCAGTGTAGACGTTAAAGAGGATGTTGAAAGTGCTACTTTTATCGCCTACGCGCTGTTAATTTATGCACCAGTTGAAATGCAACGCAAACGTTTAACATGTTTTAACAAACATCTCGCATGCTTTGAGATAATACGTTAATTTGTATGTATCTGAATCGAAGGTGTCGTCGAACAGGGACACTAATGGTAGTGTACACACACGCACGTCTTAAGAGACAGAAGCGTATCAATGTTTACAAATGTGTGTGGCTCTTTAATATCCATTCGACTTTAGATTTCTATTTGTAGTTCGCTCAACACAACACGTGTAAGCCCCTGGAACTATACACTATCAGCAGAGTCGCCAATTTGCGTGAAAAACTACGTTACCATTGTGTATGTTACATACCCAAAGTAAGAATAAGTAATATTTTTATTATACAATTCATCTATATATTAAAAAAATATTTCATTTAAATACAAGAAGATTATTACAACTACGGTAAGATTTAAAAGTACAAAAGTGGTTGTACCATTCCAGGGTTATTTACGTATCCGCGTATTTTCAAAGAAAAGCGTCATTTTCAAAATGTGTGCCTTACATCGACGTCCCTAGGTATATTGAATTAAATTATAATTCTGCCTCCGTCTGGTCTGGCTTCAATTTTTCGAAATTACAAAATTATTTATTAGTAAAGATAAACTGCAAATTTGCCCCTTTCATAATGATTTTTCGATTTAAACGTATGAAACAGTAAAAATAAAGGAATTTATCTTCCTATACTCTTTAGACTTGATGAGCGATTAAATAAAAATAATTACCTCTAAAATAATACATTGATTCTCTTTTATATATTGTCCATTTCTGTAATCTTTTTCTTATATTAAAATAACATTTGTATCGTATTTGATGAATTTTTCGCTTGCTCTGTTCTTGTACTGCCGATTATTGAATCGTATTATCGAGTAAATGATATTAATCATTATAGAATGGAAATAAATATCGATTTCATACATATGTTACTCTTTCATAAATGACTTCGGACATATTTAATATTCATGCCTGAAACAGACGATTGGAAAATAATTACGTTAAACGTTTCCTTGATAATCGAACTATAATTTAATACACATTGCAGTAAAAATATCAACTGCAAATATACAACGTTATTTAAGTAATTAATTATGAGGTAACGCGTAAAAAATGTTATACAAAATTAGTAACAAAGTAATTGAAAATTATTAAAAATCTGTAACTGGACATTTGAACTACTAACAAACAGACTCCTCTGTATAAAATAAGAACACGCCATTTGACTATTGTAAATTCCTGTAGCAAAGTACGAAATTCAAAACATACAATAAAATGTCGCTCGGAACATAGGAACTTATTCTTAAGGATGCAAGAGGTGATAATGAAAGATTCTCAAGAGTAGTCGTAACACAAATGTTTTAAGTAATCTAGTTGTGATTTCTGTACGTAATCGTGCATATTCATTAATACATATTCTAATCTGTATATGATAATCTATATACGCGTATTAAATTTCTATACCATGACAGGCAATTTTTACGTTGCGTATACTATGAAATCATACCATACAAAGACTATCAAGCATAGCATCATAATCCATATCAGCAACTCACATAGCTGTATGAAAATACATATCTCTAAACATTTTTAAAGAGATTGCACAACATTTCTGGTCAGAATAAAGAACGTTATTCTGAGAAAACGGGTTATCATTTTGAGTGTAAATTCTCTTCTTCGTCATCACTATAATCATCACTTAAATAGTAATTATTCCGTGAATATTCGAAACGGCCAGTCTTTTTTGGAGGTGGACTGTAAAAGACGAAAGTGGACATGTTAGACCGTCTGTTTGCCAAGCGTCGCTTCATAGACGGGTATTGGCGAGACCAATCGTACGACGCCGCATCTGTCGATCATCGATCATCGATCTGCATTTGTCAAGATGCCCGGCGTACGAATGGTAAACGACTGGTCTCGTCGATACGCTACGCGTACGCGTCTGTGAAGCGGCGCTTCGTGGACGGACGGTCTTAATTAGGCACGTTCACATTATCATACAATAAATATGCATATCCATATCTGAGATATTTTAAGTTTTCGAATGACCCTGGTATTTAGTAAGAAAAAGCAAAGATTCCTGCGACGACAGCGTACAATATTTATACAATTTAAGCACAGTAGAAGGAAAGTTGGAAACACCTATGCCCGTTGCCTTACAGTTTCTTTAAAGGTTGCGTGTGCCGGAAGCTAAGTGAAATAAGTGAAGAAAAATAAATTCACGATAATAATAGTCGTCAGCGACAAGGAGTTTGTTGATGCAAGAACGCGACAACGTCTACCAATAATATTTGGAGCACGATCTGCCTAACCCCGAGTGTGTAACTCGTCGTTATAAGGCAAGGGGTTAACAGCAAGCGATGGATAAATTATCGCTTAAAAGTAATGTATTTAACAACAGTGGGATTGTATACTAACATAACATGCTGCAAATGGGTGGTGTGAAGTATTGGAGGTTTTCATATAGAAGCAGTACAGAATGAAGTGGTGTTGCATGTTAGTCAATTGACTCGAATGCTGTGATGTACCTTGTGTGATCTTCATCATTATTGCTGCTATTACTGCCATTTGGGCTGCCATCCCTTTTCGGACTCGCAGGGGGAGATAGCGCTTGCATCAAACGACCTTTACTTTCATTCCAAATCGTTGACTGTGAATAAAAAGAAGTAGAAATTATCACACCTGTGTTGTTCCATGTTTAATGATAATACACATTTAATATGATAATCATACACACGTAAACAGACATCTACAAATAAAGAAGCATTTTGAAATTTTGTATTTTATTTATTTGTATTTATAAATATATCTCATTCGAAAAATTTCTTTAATTACCAGTTCGAGAAGCATAATTAATAATAATACTGTTCGTTCTTATTTAATGCATAATGTGCAATTTACCGTTAGTAGCGAATATACAACAATTAAGAAAATAATTCCTACGTAAGCGATACCCACCAATCTGCCTTCTCTGCCAAATAGTAGTAGAAAAGCATCGATAAAGTCCCGAGATTTTTCTTCCCATTTACTGATCATATCCATACGTTTCTCACCGATATTCTCCATGACACGTTTCCCTTTATCTTTCAAATCATCAAATTTATTCTGTAACCGGAATTTCTTTTCCTACAATTATGGATTATTTAGCACAGAGTGTCATGATTGTACACTGCATTTAGATAATATGCACTTACACTGAGAAAGGAAACATTAAGTTCTTTCGCACTGTATCCTCGTGCAAGATTTCTTCGTACATAGATATCGTAATCCTTCACTATTCTGGCTACAATATCCGATGTGGAAACTCCTTCTGTCCTCTGTGTGGCCACAAACATACCCTTAGCTTTTAGTGCAGCATAAACATCTGTACTATCATCTGTCATATAAGGTATGTCATCATGAGCAACAAAGTCGATCTACAACATTAACCAGTAAATCGCTAACAATTTATCAATGCACCTTCGAAAACAGTAACCAAACAATGAACGTTACCTTATGTTTCGTAAGAAATTCATCGTCCAATTCCCAAGGAGCATCTCTTACCACTTCGTCTACATAACGACAATGCCTTACTGCGTCGTACCTCTCGTCGTCCGTCATCACCGTTCTTCCTTTCTTACTGTGTGTCAACTCGTCGTTACACACTGCAATTTTACAAGCGTTATACATCTCGTACAAGATAACAGTATTATTTTCTTTCACGTGACAGTTTTTCATTTGTTAGGCGCAAGAAAGACTATAATTTCTTTTCAGTTACCTCCTACAATGAGATATACATTAGGGAAAATATTTTTCGCTTGTAAAAGTTGCCGCGCGTGTCCTTGATGGAATAAATCATAAATACCATCCGCGTATACTCTGACCTTCCTGGGAGCTAAAATGAATGTTATGAATCTTGAGAATCTTTCCAAGAAGCTTGTAAGCTGTTAAAATTGATGTATATTCAAACTAACCTTTGCCGCTTCTTGCCATTTTTAATGTAATACGAATGTTATAATCGCACGCATTCCTTTCGGCGAGTGCATCCGAATCATCGCTAAACGGCGCTTCCTTGCAAATCGACTGAAATGGATCGATCAAAATGGAAATAGAGTAACAGCACCAATTGCAATTTCAGACACATAAGAATACGTAAATGTAAATTGATGAATTAATCGAAATTATTAAAAATCTTGCATTTGTTTAAGAGTACCATCACAGTTCAAATCATAGTTGTAGCATAAAACACTAACTTACTTAGGAAGAAAAGAATAATACCTATAGTTTGGTTTGTACTATTCCAGTTTATCGTCTTTTAAACATAACGTAAATAAAATATTTTGAAACCAAAATAAATGTAATTGTATGTTATATTCAATATTGTGAAAATTAAATTAAAAAAAAAAAAAAAAAAAAAAAAAAAAATTAGAATTAAACTCACTGGAAGTTCTTTGTGGCAAACAGAAATTTCACTATTATATGTTTTCAGTGAAATGCGACCTGAATCATTATTTGAATTCCTGTTGGTCCTCCAAGTCATTGTCACCAACTGTTAATGTTATTAAAAAATATATTTTATAAAGAATGCAAATTCATTTATATGTCAGAGTGCTTTTGTATTAAATTTATTATTGGATTTAATTTCCTTTTAGTAATTAACCCGATTTGAAAGGAATGAATATCTTTTGTAGACATTTTTAAATTTTTTTACTTTTCTGTTCTAGTCACACCACAGAGTATAATATGCTCCGGAGCCTACATTAACACAGTTGCTTGTGAAACATTCCAACGAGACTACGAAGAGAGCGAGGTGTCCATGGTATTATATCAGTTTAGATATGCTGATGATCTCACATCACGTCATACCATTATCATCGAATAACCCGTTTCTACATTTTGGCTACAAATATTAAAGGCATTTTATCTCAAAACGAACAGAGATAAATGTGTTGCAGCATAATCTATATATAAGCCTTGTGTTGCTCGATACAATAGGGTAAGAAGTAAAGCTGATGCGCACAGTTACATTCTATGCATACTTCGTTGGTAACATATTTCGATACGCGTGCATTTACATTACCTTTAATAAACAAAATATTGAATAAATAACAATTACACATCAGAAATTAAATCATATTCTTTTAGCTGCCAAATACATTTAAATTGCGATCAAAGTCGTTCGTACGAGACACTTGACTGTATCACTGCACAAAGTATTCAAAGTTATTAAGTTGCAAACGCTATATATTTATACTCACAGGGTAGATCGGAGATTCTTCTTTGGAGGAAGATGCGTCCTCCCCATTTTGCATACTTAAATATGATACAGAATTCAACATAGTTTCTTCCCTAGCACGCTTCCTAGACATTTTTTATTGCTTCGACGCCAGGCCCATATAAGTCCTGCCGAATAAACAAATTTCTTTTTAGCTCAAATTTACCACAGGCATAATAGTAAAATAGTTTGGAAATATTAATAAATGCATTTCTCAAATTAAATAAATCTACTAGAAGGGAAACATTCCCATTCGAATCACTTTTTCAACCATTACTACTGCTTATTATGCCTAGTAATATTCTGCGTGTATCAGTTAACAATCTACGTAGATATTAACAAAGGTTTACCTGATGATTTCTGTAAGCGATCTTAAAATTACACACGAGTGTCAGTATTTATTTAGTGGTGTCATTAGTAGCTTTATGGTTATAAATCATTATGGTTAGAAAATATTTAAGAATAAGTGATAGAATCTTCGGGAAATAATCAGAGGCGTGCCAGATTCGTTGGAAACCAGTCATATTTGGTGTTGATACACATTACTACTTGATGGAATTTCATCGATGTAGCAAAGTTACGCTGTGCGACGCAGCCAACGTGTCACGATATATGTTTCCAGGTCAATTCAGGTTAGAGAAAAATGAAGAACACACGAAACAAAGTATGTAACGAGGAAGCGTGTACTTATCGTAAATGCAGTGTATCTACAACGTAATAACAAATTAACAATGCGAGGAGCGTGCAGGACAAACTTGACCCGGCTTTCCAGCCTGTCGTCATGTACATATACCGTCTATCGTTGCAAAGTGCTCCTTCTTTTTTTTTAAACGTTCGTAAAATCCAATTATGCTAAACGAACCTTTTCACGCCCTAATTTCGTTACGCACGGCTAGTGGAACGCGAGTAATAGGATATGATGAGAAATCGAAGAGTTCCGTTAGAAGTTTATTGGACTGGCGAGGGTTCGGCGAGAGTTGGCGTGGCACGTTCTCGGTGGAATTTATGAGATATAGCCATCCGAATTTTAACAGAAATCTCACATTTTTTACTTTACTGTTACATACTATTTAACAGCTGACCCAGCAGACGCCCGCCACGACACTTGTGTCGTGGATATTCTGCTGCGCACTGCACGCGACTTCGATGTGCAACCAGGGCCGGCACGCACAACCCCGCGAACCCCGGCTAGCAGAGTACAAACTACAAAGTAGTACCTATGCGTGCGCGCGTTCCGTATTGAAGGAATACGGGAATTACGAATGAGGGCAAGAAGCCGTACCCCGGCACCTTTATTTAAATCTAGTTTCGTTTCTGCATGCACCGAAAATAAAAGCAACGGAACACCGTGTTCCCATTTACCCCCCCGACTAGAATGATGCCTCTTATCTCTTCCATATTGGGGAAGAGAAACGTCATACAACGAGCCTGCGAATACTAGATATTTCTAAAACTAATCACTGCGCGTGATTAGTTCTAAATTAAATGTCATCATTCAATGAATGCAAATTATCCACCGATTACCTTGTCTTGCAGTCTTGTTAATTGTGACGTGAATGTTAATGTTAACGTAAATATCGCACGATCTTTACTCAAGTTTCTTAAGCTGACAGGAAATTATCGGAATTCGTCAAAGATAAGATAGTCGCAATAACAACGGTGCTTATCAATGCGAATGACTGACCTTTCGAAATTGCCGCGTTAGGTGCGCCACTGGGCTGGAGTATGGGTACCGATGGGTACGATTCAAAGTTTCCTGCGCTTTGTGGTAATATACGTTTTCAAATTGGCGTTGACGCTGCGCACACTTCCGGTCTGTCGTGGGAGATTAACGCGTACGAACTGGACGCGGCACGATCAATCAAGAGCCAATTCCACACAATAGAGCATGCCACTCGAAGCGCACAAAAGGAGCTTGAAGTAGGTATACCGCGTGCACTTAGAATCAGATGCTTCGCCGCGATAGAATGAGCGTCAGCTGCCAAAGAAGGGGGTAACGGTGACGTAATATCGGATGACCAGAAGCGTCACGTACATACTTATGTACTTGTCATATCACACGCGCTCATGTACGCAACGTTTAATTCTGAAAGAAATGGTAGATGATAAATTTACTTCCTCTGGCGACTGTGTAGTGTGTATGTGTGAGTGACAATAAGTTATTAATGCGTTTTTCATACCACAGATGGCCGACTGTTCGAAATTTAAAAATGACATGCTCGAGAATAATTTGAACGTAATTGGAACAATTGGATTGCACGTAATTATAGGCACAGTCGCGGGTCATACGAAATTAATTGGAATTCGTACGCCCCCCGTTCGACAGATTTTGTCATGAGTGATATTATGGTCACCTGTGTGTCAGCATAAGGGTCATAGTCTCTATTCGAGCTGCTGTAATTAAATCAACTTGCGCATGCACAGTTCCGGCCACTATTCTGTGCATGCGCCTTTCTGCCTTTCTTTTTCTCAAGATAAAACGCGAAGTCTACCGCATGTCTGCAATCGACCCACGTTCGTAAGGGTAGATCCGCCATCATCGTGTCGTAATTCCCGACGCAATATTAATTTACAAGATGAATCAAAATTACGATAGATGCTCGTGCGACTGGTACGATAAGAGGCGAGACTTCTCTTTAGAAAAATACTAGCTTCGTTCAGTGTTCGTTTGGTGTATAGTGGAATAGTTTCGTTTCATCGTAAGATTACCATTTAGCACGTGGAATTATCTAATTGTAAGTGACGTTAAAATGCAAATATCTACGCAAACGTTTGCGTTTATCGTCTGTATACGGGCCTTACTCCTCCATTTTCCCAACATAATCAACATAATCATTGTTGAAACGACGAAGTTGTGCCATGAATAACGTGTCTGCCCGATGATAAAGTCTGCGGACAACAAATAGTTATGGAGTTGTACATTTGTATAGAAATTAAAATTCATATGTGCACCCATTAAGTGCCGCCCGAGTGACCTATCACCCGCGCCACGATACAAAACGTAATACACGATGAACGAACTACAGAAATATAATTAATCAAGGAAAGATTTTTCGCCAATTACTTATCTGGAGCTCGATAAGTAATTGGCGAATTACGATAGGCCCTATTTCCTCAAAGAGCTATCCATATCGTTAGTGGAAATGCATGATAATCGATTGAAATCGCGGTTAAGCGTGCGTTGTAAATCACGTATACGTTGCGCGAAATACCACAGAGGCAATTAGAAATATGTATTTTGCATAGAAAATACACGACGATATTGTACCATTTAAATTTCAATGAAATAGGTATATGCTTTCATATAAAGAAGAATAATAATAGGTGTACGGAATTTTATGAAGTCAAATTTAAAATATTTGCTATATATATTGGATGTACGGCATACATATAATAATAAATTCATAGATTCATGTTTAGCGTATTAATTGCCTATATCAAATTTCGCTCAATATAGTAAGTCAAATGTTATGCAATCTTTTCGTTACGCGAAGCTTTGGAAAGGTTATTTAACATTATGTCGACGAGTCGGCTAGTTTACCTTCTTTCCAACACCCGTAGATATTCCCCTTTTAACAGGTAGAGAATATATACAGCTTTTAAAGGTAAAGCAAAACAGTTGAGTAAAAAGCTGAGATTTATTTTAATTAATAATAACATTAAAATAATCTCTATATAATTATAAGAATTATAATTTTACTTCTTTCGTATCGATTTCCTTTCCATGTTTTTTTTCTTCTTACAATGTATCGCACAAACAGTCCTTCGTGTGATTCGTAATAAGATGATGTTTTACAGTCGCACATTACTTGTTCTCTTTTTCACAAGAATGTTATGTTGGTCTTCGTGAAGTAGTTAATGAGACAGTGTCTGCCCACTGGTCAGCGATAATTACATTCATGTAATTTAACTTTATGTACTCGTTTAATATTTATATACTTTGATGTATATATACAAATAAATGTCCGACCATTATCTATTCCCTTATAAATGTCGTAATAAAACAAGTCCTCTCGGATGATTTTACGTTTGTAACTAGCCGCAAAAATTTTATATGCAGTATATCTTCCATTGCATGCGATAGTAAATATCGTATTGTGTACAAATAAATAGCAACAAGAACAGGAAGTTTCTCGTAGAACTATTTCGTTCAGTCATTTTGTTGGTTTTTTTTTTTTTTTTTTTTTTGAAACTACTGTTCTCAATTCGTATTGTTATCATGTAATAATCGGAGGAAACGTAATGTCCAGCATTGTCGCCTTTTTCTTTTTAACAATTTATTCGCGCAATGCTTGCTCACTTCATTGTCACCTTCTATCTATAGATGACGCGATATAACGAAGGACGCGCAAAATTACAGCTAAATAAGCGTAATAGGTCAATGTAAATTAGCTGTAAAATTACAGGGTAAATAATAATTTATATCAAACTGAGAATATATGTAGGGGGAGTTGGGGCACTTTGGTGCAAGGGGCACAATGAAACATTAATATTCTCTTGATATCTAGAAACAGTCAGAAGTTGAAAACATGAACATAAGACAGTATAAGCTATCATCTTGATAGATGACATAAGATTATAAGATGATACCCTATAGATATCAAGATAATATTAATGTTTCATTGTGCCCCCTGCATCAAAGTGCCCCAACTCCCCCTACGTCCTTCTTTTAAATGTTCTTCGATGATGTTTAATTACCAAGTGATTTAACTTACCACGTATTACGATATCATCCAAAACTTAAAAACTCATCGGAGCAGTTCATTACGTTTAGTTTTCAAAATGACGTTCGTATACAGTTCCATCTAACTTCAACACTGTAATATTATCGATATTATTAAATAACATTTACTGTACCTAAATTTAATAATAAAAATACCTAAATCACAATATGTTATGCCATCGTTCGATAGCAATGAGTTGGTGTTTTTTCCAATCTATTTTTTTTTACATTTCGCATTTTTTATCATTCTGCCTAAAAAGTAGCTTCAGAATGCAGACAATTGGGACGAATAAGAGATCGCAGTGACAAAAGTAGAAATATCATTGATGTTCGTAGAACAACAAAGCTGTAATTAATATTTAGAAACACTACGCAATTTACAAAGCTGTAAAAAAAAAAATAAAAAAAAAAAAATTAAAATAGCGTCTTTCGGCTGTCAATGGCGGGAATTGTGGTTTTGCACCAATTTTGCTACGTTAAAAATAAATCCTCGTATATACATGATTTTGTTGTACCGCATTACTTCCGTGGATGATACGAAAGGAAGATTGTTTAAAAGAATCTCGTCAGTGCGAACTCACTCGTGTGATTTAATTAAATGTTATGTCGTTTTGATTTATGCGCAACGTGTGGCACGTTACCGAGTGGTGACAACCACAAGTTTCGTTCTATGTCATCTGCAACAATTCCGAATAGGTGATAAACGGAGCGCCTATGCTACCTATTAATGAAATATAATCAACATGTATGCGAGTTATGTCAAATAGTTCACACAATATACTGCCACTCTCTCTCCCTCCCTCTCTCTTCGGAATTAGGCTGGAGCAAATATTCCCATAGGTTTATATTGTAGCTACCTAAAATCTGTGATTTCACGATCAGCTTTATTAAAGCAAATGTGTGTTGTTTTTTTTTTGTTTTATATTAAGACGTTAAAGTTCAGGGATAAAAGTAAATGGCTAATTAGTAGGCTGTGCACTAAGTGCCTCGTGCAATGCTTGCTGTTGATCTGCTGTCAGTGCATTTATGCATGCTTGGAACATAGACTCGTTGCTCTGAAACAGGAAACAGATTAGATTGAAATTACTTACGACGTAAGGACATTCCCAACACCACGTCGCACAAATTTATATCGAACATACCTGTATTTGTCTAACGATACTAAGAATTCTGCTCATGACAGGGTTATCTGTAGGTACTGCACTTCTGTGAAGCGCTTCTGCGAAGAAGCTTATTAGCCGAGGTAGATTTGCATTATTTGGGCCTAAAACTGCTAAGTGATTCGCTTCGATTAGATCGCAAAGGTATCCATAAACGTAAGGTGCTTCATCTTCGTCTTCTACCACTGGTAGCCAAGAAAGCCTAGGTATATTGAAGTAAAAGTCAACGACAAGGTTCGTTAAAGATAATTGCTGGCCGTTACAATGAACGCGTGATGCGAACCGATGCTTACCAATGAGGGAGTATTTCATCGACGTTAATTGCTTTATTGTTATATTTAAGAATTTTTGTTACTGCAGAAATAGCGTTTTCAGTGGGATTTACGTTCTCTGGTGATCTAGATTCTGGATCATTTATAACCTCCATTAACCTAGGTAAGGCTTCTGCACATGCTTGAGCAAACGCTTCTCCTCCGTACTGCCCCAAAACTCCGCAGCCGTAAGCTGCCGCTTGTCTGACCTCTGCCGATTTATCCGACACGTATTGTATCATTGGCCGTAAAAAGTATTCTTGATATTTTGCACAATCAGGCCCGCCGAACTCTATCACGTCATCGAAAACACACAAAGCCCATTGGTGATCCGACCAGGACCCATCGGGGCTTAACAATTTTACAAAATGCCCGCAAATCTGATCGAAATATGGAAAGAACGCAGACTTGTGAGTGGTAAACAAAGCATGTAAAATATCTGCTATTTTACTTAGAGTATATACATCTTCATGGTCTTCGATAACAAGTTCGTCCTCGACGACCTGTAATATCAAATGAAATGATATTTCACGTTAGACATTTACACTGAAACGTAGCGTTAAAACATGATGCTCTGTAAAATCTTGCCTCGTCATAATCTTCATCCTTGCGCCTTTCTAATCTGGCCATTGCCCTTTCGAAATGTTTGTTAAGTAATTTATCTAATATACGTAGGAGCTCGGCCATAGGTTGTGTTCCTAAACAACCAGCACCGAGTGTTTCGATACACTTTGCCAACGAATATAACAGTTCCAACAGAACTTCAGACTCTGGTTCAGTATCAATTGCTTTTAAGAGATCGGGACAGATGTACGCCCACATACCTTCGAGATACTGTGGACCTGTAACCCAGTCACAGTTATACAACTTTTATGTCTTATAACGCTGAAGCGTCTTCTATATACTTTGCACAGTATATTAACCTTTTATTTTTGCACAGTCAAGGAGGTATGGTAAACTCGCAGCAGCTGCTGTTCTAACGCCATCGTGGAAATAAAATTTCAACATAGGAACCATCAGCCGTACTACTTCCTCCGCGTAATCTGCGAAACCTTCTTTCAATTCTCGCGCGTAACAAACTAACATTTCGCAGGCAGAAGCCTTGTCTTCCAGGCCAGCTGTTTTAATTCCGAAGTTCTGTTGCTCTCCAAGAGAAACGAACTCCCAGTCAAGGTCTTCTATGCCCTCCATATCTTCGTTGTCTAATAAAGCAACTTCAGGTTTCATAGCCGCTGTACGCAAAACTGGGCCCATCACCACTGGCAAGTACTGCTCGAATTGTTTACCTGCAAACGATCGAGAAGCAGGCCTTTTAAAACATTCTTCGACGAAGGTACGAATTTCATTGCCCCCCCCCCCCCCGCCCCTCTTTTTTTTATATTAAATATTTGATAAAATGATTGAGACTAAAGTAGCTTACCAAGAATCTTGCAAATACGGGCCCAAGCAGATATAAGATAACTTGTTTGCGGATCATCATTTGGAAGATCGCCTTCCGAATGGGTTTTCAATAACATATCCATGACTTCATTGGCATCTGCAATGAACTGTATCGTGGCAAACACTTTAGTTCTATCGAATACATGGAACGCGAGTTTCTCAAGTACTTTACCATATTATAATTTACGATATATTTGAACATCATCGTACCTTTTCAGGTCCAACTGCGAGTCCTATAAGACTGACACATTCAATCGTTTTACCACGCAGCATTTTATGCTCTTGCTGATTGGCATTTTGAATGATGTACTTCAAACACGGCATTAGCCTATCATAATATGTTACAAACTGTTCTTCGCAAGTATCTGCTACAGACGCGATAGTTGTAACGACCTGTTACAAAGGCAGTGTTAATTTACTTGTAAAGTTACGAGTGTGTCGTATTTAATTATGCATGATCAATGTACGCACTTGCTCAAGAACAAGTTTAGTGCCTTTCTCAACTAGTTCTTGAAATTTAGCTGTTAGTATCGATTCCAATTTGGCCATAATAGCATCCAAATACGGTGTCAATATGTGCTTCGGACAGTCTTCGCTAAAATTCACGAGCGCTGCCCCTGCGTGAGCTTGAACCCTTGGGTTCGCATTATCGTCCAACACCATTAATAACCCAGGGATAACTTTGTCATGGAATTTCTTTTCAAACGTGGGCGCGAAATCGGTGGACATTTGGCCAACTGCATTGCAAGCGGCATGTCTTACGCGAGGATGCTGGAAGAAATGTAATCA
This sequence comes from Andrena camellia, assembly GCA_029448645.1. Taxonomy (NCBI): domain Eukaryota; kingdom Metazoa; phylum Arthropoda; class Insecta; order Hymenoptera; family Andrenidae; genus Andrena; species Andrena camellia. Next base: position 47,020,675 of record CM055679.1, on the reverse strand, counting down.
ATTAGCTGGGTAAAGAGAACGTGCAATGCAGTTGGTTGATATGAACTTTTGTACGCTCCAATACTATGGCCATTTAATTGGTAAATGGCCAACTCTCTGGAACTCGAAAGCAGGTATTTAAAACTCACGTCGTCAGAACGACAACGCGAACAAATACCAGAGACTTTCGTCGTACTCTACCACGAATGTAACGCTATTATGTTCGTACACTAAACATAACTGCTGACTCTATTCGTGGCATCCAAAACTGAATTGTAAAGTACGATCGCACTTACGGGATCTTGTAAATATTGTATAACTCCGTCCATAATTTGAGGTAATATTGCTTCCATTTGTTTGTGGCAACCTTCGCCGACAGCTGAGATTGCCATAAGAGCTGCATGCCTGGACACAGATATTTTATACCGTTACATATAACAATATCGCGGATTCGCAACGAGTGTTGAGAAAAATGTACATGTTTGTTCTAAAACTATGACAATAATATTATACCATCGTCAACTCTGTTGGTAAAGAACGTCCTACGGGGATCTCGGGTATCCACCTATCAAAACGATAGACAGAAACGAGAATAACCCCGTCGGTTATTCTATCACAGATGTAACGCTATTATTTGCACCGAAGCATATAATTGCTGACGTCACTGTGATGGTTTAAAACACGATAGAAGAACGAGAGTACGTACATCGGGAAGGGAAGGTTTACCTGTATCTCCAATCGTTGTTATTCAACATCGACGGAATATTTTGTACAATGTGTGGCAACATGGTTTTACCACCTAGACCGCACGCCAATCTGTCGAGAGCACTTTCAGCGACAACGTTGTTACTGTCATTGTCTTCGTCGATAATCTCGTCGGAAAAGCTCCACTTCTCGTCTTCTTCGATGTCTGTCATCATCTTCAGTACCAATGGTACCAGAGATGCAATATATATGCCGGCTTTGCGCACCATCGCGGGAGCAGTTTCCGCTAACGTTACCAATACTTCCAGCGCCAATTGCCTCCACGAGTCTGGCATGTCTTCATTGGAAAATATTTTCATACACATTTCTATTATAGTCTCTAATTGTAATCTTAAAAACTTTGGCGTTGATCCTGCTAAATCGATTAGAACCTTTAGCAGAGCATCGTCTGTTTGCTTTTCTACCGACTGAGCAGTTACTTGCACAGCCGCCGGCAGTAATTCCGAGAAGTGTTTCTGTATGTTTTCTTCTTTATCGTGTAAAATAATGAAGGCTCCGATTGCTCTTACTGCTTGAAATCTGACCTACACGATGGAAGAAAAAATCATTGTTACACGATCGCTCTGAATCTTACGATACATAAATAAACTATATAGATTAATGTAAGGAGGAACTTTGTATGCCCCGTATCTGTCTGTAAATTAAAACTTTACAATTTACAGTCATCAGAAAGCAATGCTTCTGTAGGAAGAATTTGTGACGAGAGGTTTAGTTGCTTCGATCTCGTGTATCTGTCTTCCGCGACGAACAATTAAATTACAAGCCGTTCACGTTACCTCGTAATTTTCAGAATCCATGACAGACTGCTGCAGCATTTGCTTGATAAGATTAAGATAATTCGCCTGCTGATTTCCAAATACGCCTGGGACGGATCTACGTGCGCGAATAGACACTTTAGAATTAAATTCGAACGGCGAAAACAACATCGCGGGGTAAACTTACGTAAACATTCGAAGTGCACTTTCTTTTAGCGCTGGTAAAGGACTATTTGCACATTGGAATAGGAACTGCAGAAATTCTGGCCACTGATTATTGCCATCCTCGTCGATTAAATTTCGTGCAACTTCAGCCGCGACCTCGCAAACTTTGCGTCGAATAGTTTCTGTTTGCTCATTTTGAACAGATAATAAAATCTGTTCCTTTAACTGAGCTTGTGCTTCTGGCGGAATCTGAAATAGAAATTATAACAATGTAATACAGATGTCGACATAATGAAAAAATATTAAAACACTGTAGGACACTGAAATCTTCGTTAGAATATTCTTAAAGTTCATCATTATGACTTTCCAAGTTATGCTGACTTGTTCAACTAATTAATTGCACAAATGCACGGAATTCATGTACTTGATAAGATTTTTTTTTACATAAGTAAGACGCTGGTTAACGCTACCCCATTGTTCAGTGCTGTTCCGTTATAGCGCGTTTTTGTCAACTCTCCTGCAAATGATAAGTTCCCGAATTTTGTGGCGCCAAGCGATAGTACAGTGAATCATCGGGTGATGTGACGCGCTCTGCACGGATTACGCGCGATGAGTTACTATGTACAGCAGGCTTGCAAATTAACTGCTCATTTCGACCGATTTTCAGAAGCGACGGCCGTAGTGCACCTCAGACGCGTGGCACATTAGGGCGACACTCGTACCAATAGGTTTCCACATCGTCCTAGAGGGGATGCATTTTTGTTTTGTCAACGCGCCACGCACCTGACGTGGTTCGAGCATTACGGCGGCCGTCGGCGGGAGAAAGAGAGCGTTGCTTCTGAAAATCCGCCGAACAGAGCAGTTAATTCCCAAGCCTGACGTACAGTATGCGAATTACGTGCTGCTCTGAAATCACTCCATTTAATATTATTTCGTTTAGAGCTCCAAATTCTAGGAACAGTGGTGTCTTACTGTACTTAAAATAACTAAATTCTTTTATCACGAACGTCGAGATAGTCTGCCTCCATCATGTAAGACGCGCATGTTACATTATTGATATATTACATTTTATCTGAAGAAATTAATGGTAATCGATACGGCGATGATAATGATTTATCGTATATAAGTTCGAATAGGTCAGCTTATCGTTGGCAATAGTTGCTGGCATAAATTATACAGATCTGATTATATGATCTGGAACTATTTTAGTCTTTGGTTTTGTATATATATATATATATTAGCAGTAAGTACTATTACCATATCTCTGTTATATAAGTATATAACAAAAGAAATGTTGCAAACGCTGAAATTTTGTGCCTTTACCTAGGTGAAGTGCTAAACCATATGAAATTAGAAGAGGAGGCATAATTACTTTAGGATAAAAGTCCATGAACTCAGAAGAGAAGAGTCGACGTAGTAAGACGGCGGCCATTGCGCGCATCTCTTCCGTAAGGGCGGCATTGCACAAGGATGTTAAAAGAAACGTTACCTTGCTTTCCACCGGGAGATTGTTGTATGCTTCCTAAAATATTAGATACAAGAATTTTAATACATATGCACTGAGAAATTCAACATTGGGTGTACTACGAATAAAATTAACGATACTTGTTTATATCGTGTGTAACGATAAATCGTACGTAAGAAATTAAAACATTTTCATCATTAAAAAAAATAAACATCGATATTCATATCGTAATGATAATTACAGTTCAATTCATAAATTCAACCGAATAGAAGTAAGAAAATATGACAACAAGCACGAGTTCACTCGAAAGGTGATTTATAACGTATACTTTAATAAATACAGAATAAAAAATTGGTGACAAAAACGAAGCACATGTTGCCGAAAGATGACACGTCGTACGTTTCCTTAATGTTCTACTTCGCTATATATGATAAATTTAAAATCTACAAGTGAAATAACATTAATCTTAAAGACGAGAAAATAAACTAATTATAAATGCGCATTAAAAAGGTCCTCTGCGACCGAAGGCGCTTCCTGTAGCAGCCAAAGCATGCTCGGGAATGCCGGAAACCGCGAACCGATCACGGTCGCGTGTAGGCGGGAAAGTGAAATACACACAAATTATCAATGTTGCTAAGTAGTCGCGCTGTATATCGCGCGGCATCCAAACGCAGAAGTAGACCGCCTTCTTTCGACGCCGGGCAGTGATGCTCGAGAATCGCAGGCAATTACAGAATTGGCTTTTAAGAATTTTTTACCGAAACGACAGGGGCCTCTGTGATAGATTGGCGGTGTGCATGCTACCGCACGACACCATTTTGGATTTTATTAGGTTGTTCCAAACACTTGTCAGTATTCATCTCGTGCACTAATCGCTTTCGCCACGGAATCAGTTCCATCGACGATCCACGATGATGCTCCATGGCCAACTTAAAGCTTCAACACCGATCGCGGTGGGAACGATCGGTGGAGATTGCTCCGCATGCTAATTCTGACAACACGTTGGCAACGTGCTCGTGGATCGAAGTACCTCGTTTCGGGAGATTTACGTTTCTATGTTGATTAATAGGCGTACGATACGCATGAGAATTTTCGACGAGATATACGCACCTCTGCTTGCGTTCTGGCATCGTTATCCGTGCTAAGGAGTGTGTTTAAAAGCTGTTGAAACTGATCAAGGTCTACCGCCATTGTCGCCGAACGAATGAAGCCGCGGCGCACGCTCCTGGAGTTGATCGTCAGTTGACATTACCAAGATAAGTCACTAAAATATCCCTAGCCTCGTGGTGCCAACCTTCCCGCTCTATTTGGATTGAAAGCGAGCCTTAATCAGTTCAAACAAATTCGATTTGTTAAAACTATTTGAATATAAAATGCTGGACATTTCTCCATAAAAGTGTATCTGGCATAGGAGATTGTATGAATAATGTTTCTCATTTTCTCTTCGTTACGTAGAATCTCTAACCTGTAAGGTTACGTGCTAATGCCTCGGAAATGTTACTACGCAGATCAAGTTTGAGGTAGCAATTTCTAAATGTCGATTTGTATTGTATTTGTATGTGAAATGTTGTTATGGTACTTAAATCGTTATATCGATAGTATTTAATAGCATCGAGATGAACGTAACAAAGTATTCGAGTATTCTGACAATCGATTTTTATAACGAATACTTCCGTTTGAAGAAAAAGATAGAAAATGATAATGTGATGAGCGAAGCAACAGCTGAAAATATTTTATACATATTTAAGGAAAACGAGTACTAATTTCTCTCTATAATTATATATCTCATACGTCATACATATTGGTCCACTCAAGTATCACCGAAATTATTATTAAAATCAAAGAATATTACAAATAAAAGTGGAAATCGTGGAATCGTTATTTTTATATTTTTGAAAGTTATAATGCCATGTAGAAGAAAGTACATAATCGCATGTAGAATAATTAAATTGGATCGATCACAGTGATACACCGTGTGCAATATTAGCTTCTTTTAAACTGCTTTCATCATTCGCACTCCATTTCGTCCCTGTTTCTGCGTCAATTTCTCCGAACACAGAATAGTGGAAAAAGCTGTGGAAAAAGAGAGAGAAGAATGTACGAGGCAGCATTTTCTAATTACCGTGATTCCTTCGTAATTAAAATGCGTTTAGCTGTTACACCGCACGCGAAGTGTGCGACAAAACGCATTCGGCGGCATATATATATATATATATATATGCATGCACCGCGTCGTGGTACATTTTAATCCTTGTTCCCCACCACATACTTTGTTCATCAGCTTTTGCATTGCACGGCGTGACGCACATTGGTGGTGCGTTCTTATATGCGTCACGCATACGATTTACCCGTTTCTTGCGATTAATGTACGCAATGCGCTTATTTTCTGTCCTCTTTTTTCTCACGAAGTCGTCGCAATTATGTGCTTGACAAATTGCTAGGAAGCGGTGGAAACGGATAGAGATATGACGCGCTAAATGTATTTATATGTAATTAATAAAACATATTTAGTTTGCATCGTTACACGCATAGCATGCGGAGTGATGCTTGATGGTTCTGTAAATATTATATATATATATATATATGTATAAACACTAAATAAACACACGTTAACATACCAATAAACGAGAGTTCTGTAATTAATAATCTGTAATTACCTACCTATAAATACTTGATATGGGAAATCAGTAGATTGAAACGCAATTGGGGGATAGCACTTACAAGGGAAGATCTCTAATCCGGAAATTTAAAAAATTATGAAACTCTGGGGATGTGTAGAAGATATTAGGTAATTTTTTTTGCTGCCCCAATTCACTCTAAGGGGGTGAAATTGGCCCCTGAAAATCCGGCTATTTTCCGATTTATTCTGTTATAACTCGCGAACTGTGAGAGATAGGAAAGAAGTTTTCGGACAAAAGTTACTTCTTTTAATCAGGACCTATCGTATTTGGTAACGTACCCCTCTAACGTTTCTTGGATAAAAACATTTCTCTGCCGACGAAAAAATTCTTCAACTCCATCTTACTTTTTCGCCTCCTAGGACTACGAGTATAGCATGGAATTATTAGTCTCGTAAGATTCACGCTCATCTCGGCAAATTGCCCGCTATCTATTCTGATGCGATTGCAGAGTACCTAGGAAGTTCGGCTACTCAGCAGCGCATCGGTTAAATTCATCGGTTAGAAGGAATCCAGGCTCGTCCTTTGAAATGTTCATTTCTATACGTACATAGACAGTGAGCATAGCCATCCTGGACCTTTGTTAATTAGTGGACTGTTTGGCACTTCACGGGGACGAGCGCGGTGGCGCTAACTCGTTGCCGGATATACGCCTCCATGGACCACAATAGGGAAGGTCACTGTGCGCTCATTAAGTTCGCGAGCGATCAGAGGGCGACAGAAATACGGGTGGCTGTGTATGATGAAATGAAGACCGGGTGCAGGAATAAGTAGCCATCGCGGCAGGGAACGGAGAAACTACGATTAATGTGTTCTTGAATTTACAAACCCTTCGTTATTGCCAGTAGAATAAACAGCTACCTATCTCTGTAGAGATTGTCTAATATCAAAGTGTAAGCCACGAGGGTTCACACCTTTCCTATGAAAGCTAAAGCTCTCAATTTATATAAGCAGTCCTGTATTTATTTAGCCTTTGGCCAATGCCCTCAATTGCTATGCGCGCATACATCCGCAAGTACCTACCGTTTTGCAGTCTGCTTTGCTACTACACCTTCGATTGGTCCGTCAAGGAATTTTATCGACGAATAAGTACCTACCTATTGTAAAACGATACAAGCGAAATTGATAGGGACTGGAAGTTCAAATAAAATTGCATTTCTAGCAAAATTCTCGAATTACTCGAGACACTTTTAGCTTACCTATATAATCTACTAGCTTTACTACTCGGCTCCGCCGATCTAGCTTTAGATTCTGATTATATGAAAATTTTTTTTTTTATATTTTTTGTGAAAATGGTCACATTCATCTGGATTAGTCAGGCATCGTTCGAAAGTTTTTAGGCGACAGACACACACACACACAACAACAAACACATAGAAGCTTTCTGCTTTATATATGTATTAAGATTAGATTGTCAAATCTGTAGCTTATCCATGTTCGATTGTTAATTACCTATTGTGGTTTACAATTTGCGGTGCTCGACAGCTTTTATTGCATTACGGATGATTTGATACCTACATTATAAATGGTACCCGTTGAATGTCACGCGACTAATTTAACGAAACAGTATGGATTACCAGAAATTCTCGTCTCTGTTTATTGCGAAATTAAGTGACAATAATTGATCGATGTATTCTCCATACGAATCTATCGGGGACTTGATTCAAATTGGTCATCTATGAAAACGAATGCGCTGACGTTTAATGGTTGAACGGTGTGTGACCTGATCGATCACCATACTACTGAGAGATGTCATGAAAACGTTTATTCTTGCGGATGATATACATTATGATTATACGATAGTTCGTATAATCGAGATTCTACTGTATATTAAATAAATCCTTTGGAGAATTCGATATAATCATCGATCAATTACAAGCACGTGCTTGTATGGCACGATAACACGTTCCAGGCAGATGTAACGGTACATAAAATTCAATTATATAAATTGCAAATCAAAACGTCATCCCCAGCAGATAAGCGTTGGCCAAAGACTTGATGTTTACTCGTTTAAGAAAAGTTGGTGCACTCGATTATAGTAGCAATTCCGCGATTGACATATGCGTTAACGTGAAATTGAATCGTTACCAAGAAATATGTATATACTATGCGCTTCGGCCACGTCGCTCTTGAACCGCTAATATCATTTAAATGCGGCGCCGCCTATTAATACGTGATACGATAACTAAGCAGCCTGCCAGCAGCAGACAATTCGCTGAAGACCCGTGGCCGGAGGTCAAAGTTTCAGACGGAAGAAAAGGGTGCGAAGACACGTCCACCCACGTGCAGGCCGCATCGCGGCCAACCCCCCTGTCAGTCCTGGCGGATGATGGATGAGGAGGTTCTGGAACTATGTTACAGAACGAGCTTCGGCTTTTTGTCGACATAATCGCACGTTAGAGAATTTTCGCTGCCACGCTTTCACAAGGAAACGGCGATAACGGCACGCTGTGCAGGGTGTTCGGCAGCAGACAGTAGAAAATGAAATGGGCGATTCTACGTGACACAATAAGACGACGAGAATCAAGAGCAAAGAAATTGCGGCGGAGGCTCTGCCTTTTTAGTTATTAATGTTTGAAACGTTCCGGCGAGGAACGCCTGAAGGACGGCAACTCGACGATCAGCGACGCGCGTACTGTCACCGTAAGCCCTAAGAATAAACAGTTTTGAAGAATAAAGTAGTTACGCCATTATTGAAACAGGAGTTGAAGTTTTACTTTAAAGTATGCTTATTAATTTCCTCGTGAATTTTAATTCTATATTTGTATGGTTCGAGAGTGGTGAAAAAAAAAGCAGTTTCGATTTTCCAAGCTTGTAAGCGATAAGATTGAAAATTTCTGTTGTTGGAACAATAACTTTGCGATACTATTCCTTGTGCATTAATTATATTTTCTCATCTTGTTCTTTTCTTTCCTCTGCCTCCTGTTTTGCTTGTGCTACGTTTTCCTTGATACATGTATTGCAATTATTTCCGATCGTTTTACGAACGAAATGAAATGCTTTCAGAGAATGGCGAGGGAATTATATACAGCGGGAAAAACGGGTTGAAACGGGATTACTCTCCGACTAGATATGTTGCTAGATATATTTCAATGTGTAATGAATAGCTGACCGGAGACGGGTCCAATATTAATGTGGAATATTTTATTCCGATCTCTGTTCGTCCATTTCTTTAGCAAATATTTGACGCGATTGCTCGATTCGTTTATTTTTCGTCAAGTAGGTACGGTAGCGAGGTAAATATCTGCCTTTATAAATATTTATACAGCCGTTCCATTTACACGGCGCGCGAGCGGTGTTCGCAGTACTTGGGGAAACTTCTGGAAATAAATTAGTAATTAAACCAACTAGACCTTGAAGTTCCTTCCACGAAAATTGCGGGATTCTTCGAAACTCTTTTCACGAACTTGATAGCATCGTGATGCCAAATATTCGAAAAGAATACCTGATTTCGCAAATGAAAATCCGAGATTTCCCTTTATTCATCTGCCACTAGTAGGTAACAATGAAATCCCAAAGAAACCGGTCTGTTTCACGTACCTATCAATTTCCACACCACTAATCTTTAATTTTTCTGCCAAGTTATGCTGTCGCAGCATCTACGCAAGCCCCCGCGATATTTACCCCCTGCTCGTTAATCGATTGCAAAAGTTCCTCGTCCGAAATGCATTTCGTCAAAAGGTTCTTGATCTCGTGGCCAAGGCCAAGCGGATTTCCCGTGGCGATCGTGTACTTCTTTATCTGCCTGATCGCACCCCTTATGCAACTCTCGAAGCCCACGCTCCTCTCCTGTAATTTTTGATAATCGCACCGTAATTCGTTCCCCCTGCGCCTGAGGTCGGAGTTGGTTTCTCTCAGGGTAGAGAGCTCGCCCTTCAGCGCCACTCTCTCCGATTCCAAATGATTCAAATTCGTTGCAGCTGTATCCAGTCGGGCATGCAGGGCCTCCCTTTCGTCCCTAAGTTTCGTCAATTCCGCCTTCAAAGCTTGAATCTCTTCTAGCGCGTTCCGAAGCTGGCCCCTCCTCTTCTCGTCCTCCGCGAAATTAACAACGAAATTGCATCTGAGCGTGTTGAGCTCCATTTTCAGGGCGACGTTCTCGATCTTCAGCTTGTTCATGATCTCCAGCAATCTCTCGACTTCTATTCGTGGCCCCTGGCTCGCCGTGGACCCGGCGCGGCACACGCTGGACGGGTCGATGCGCGCCAGCGTGGTCACGCTGTCGTCGCCGCTGTAACCACCTTGGTAGCCGTTAATCTGTTTGTAATAAAGATTCATCATCTCCAGCTTGTCCGCGATAGGCCTGATCGCAGTCTCGTTCTTCTTCTTGTTCTTCTGCGTCAGCTCCACCTCCTGCCTCTGCAGCACCTCCTTCGCGTGGGTCAGCTCCAGCTTGATCTCGAGATTCTCGCTCCTCAGGTTGAGCAGCTCGAATTTCAAAGACTCGTTCTCCACCGTCAGCTTCTTCGCGTCGTCCTTGGCGTTCTTCCCCTTCGTTTTCTCCGTCCTCGCGGTGTTCCGCTTCTGTTCATTGTGCTCGTTAAAAATGGCGTCGGCAACCGCCACCGATCCGTCCTTCTCCGCCCTCGAGATACCCGATCGCAGATTGCTTACGTACTCGTGGTACAACGTCTCCTTCTCCTTCTTCAGCGCGACGTTCGTCAGCTCCAAGAATTTCAGCTGATTCTCGAGCACCCTGTACTCGCTGCGCGCCTCGATCAGCTTCATTTTCAGCTGCTCGTTCGCCCCCAGAAGCGCCTCGTTCCCCTCCCTCGCCTCGCCGAGGGCGCTCTGCAGGGCGGCGTTGCCCGACCTCGCTTTGTCACACTCCGTTCTCAATTTATTCAATTCGACGGAGGAATATTCGTTCTCCGTTTTAACTTTATTCAGCTGATCCTTCAGCGCGACGTTCTCCCCGTGGAGCTCGTTAATACGCGTCGCGAGGCCATTCTTTTCTGTCACCAGCACCCGCACGCGGTCTTCAAACCCGCTATTATTTACAGCCATGTCATCGAAATCGTCGCGCAGCCTCGAGTTCTCCAACTCCAGCCGCCTTATTTCGTCCCCAGACCCGTTCAATTCGCCCCGCGCCTCCTCCAGCTTGCCCGCCAGCTCCTCCCTGTCGCATTTCAAATTTCTAATCTCTTCCCGAAGAGCGCAGCAATCGGACTTGTATTCGTTAACTTCGCCCTCGAGGCTCGAGCATTTGCCTTGAACGTTTATCAGCGACCTATCCAGCAGCTCCTTCTCAGCGTTTAAATCCATCAATTCCGCTCTCAGCCGTTCCCTCTCGTTCTTCAGATCGGCTCTCTCGCCGACCAATTCATTGTACTCCGACATTAATTTCGTCAGCTCTTTCAGCCTCTCCTCGGCGGTAGTTTTCTCGACGCCCAGTTGATACACGAGAATCTCTTTCTTCGATTCCGTGTGAAAAATGCCCGCTTCCAGCCTCGCCTTGTCGTTGGATAAATGGTCCAATCTGGCCTTCAGATCGATGATTTCACAGTTTGCGTTATTCACGCTCTCTATCGACGTTTCCAGCTCCGCTTTCAGTCGTTGCACCTCGGCGGCGGCGGCGGCGGCGGCGACGGCGGCGTCGTCGGTGTCTTCTGACGATGCCTCTGAGCGTTTCGCTTCTTCCCCCTCCTCTGACCCTTTCTTCCTCCTCTTCTTCTTCGCCGTCGTCGTCGCCGCATCCTCGCTTTCTTTCCTCAGGTTCGCCGACTCTTCGGCTTTCCGCTCAGCCCGCTCGAATTCGCTCAGTTTATGTTGCAGCCTCTCCTTCTCCCTCGAAGCGGCCTGCAGGTTCCTCGCCAGATCCGCAATTCTCGCGTTCAGCGCCTTTTCGATCGCGCCCTTTTCGCCAGTGATGGCCTTGATCTCCTCGCTCTTCTTCCGAATAGCATCGCGCATTTTTCCCACTTCCTTCAGCAACCCCTCTTTGTAAGCCTGCAATTTCTTCCTTATTACATTCCCTTCGTGCTTCACCTGTTGCAGCTGCTCCAGCTCCTTCTTGGAGCCTTCGTGTTCGCGCTGCAGCTCCGACATCTTCTCCTCCATTCTCCTCGCTTTGCTCTTCAAGCCCCTGTTCTCCTCCGCCAGCGTGACTATCTTTCTTTGCGCATCTTCCAGCTCCCTGACTCTTTCCTCGAGCAACGCGCCCGCGTCCAACAGCTTCTCCTTCAGAGCATGTAAATGCTCTTCCTTCTCGCTGGACTCGACGTTCACGCGCACGATCGATTCCTCCAGCTGCTCGATTCGCTTGAACAAACTCGGCCGATCGTTGGACGCGGCTATTATTTCCAGCTGTTTGATCTCGCGACACATCCTGTCGACGAAGCCTTTCAACTCTTCAACTCCCTCTGCTTCGTTCGCGTTCTCCTTCGCCGGGCGATGCAGCCCGTTCATCGTTGACCTCGCCTTCTCGATCACCGCCTCGAGCTCTTCTATGTTACTCAAGTATTCCAGGCTCCTGTCGCCGGCCACCCTGCAATGCCTCATCACGTGATCCTCCTTTAATTGATCGATCTCGACGGTGATCTGCTCCAAGGTGCACTCCAAGATGGAGATCTGCCTCGAGCACTTGTCAGGCTCCATCGTCTTCTCCGAGGAAGGAAGGCAGACAATGGACTTGGCCAGCTCGACGTGCAGCTGCTTCAAGCTTACGCGCAGCTCGGTGATCCTTTTCATGTATTTCAAGCAGTCTGGATCCCCGGCTGCGAGCAGCGCCTCGTGGTCGTTCCTCAGTTTGATCACCAGACCGTTCGTCAGGCGTTCGACGTTCCTCAAGCTGTGCCGATAGTCCGCGCTCTTGCTCCAGGACTTCTCCTCCAAGTTCACCTTGATCACACTCAGCTCTTTCCTCAAACGTTTCGTCAGGTTGTCCAGCTCGACGATCCTTCTCTCGTAGTCTATCGAGTCCCCATACCTGAACCGTAGCATGGCCTTCAGCTTGTCCACCTCTGAATACAAGTCGTCGTTCTTCATTCTAGACCTACGGAGATGCTCGCTCAGGTTCACCAGCCCCTCGGACAGATTCGCCACCGTCTCGGCGACCTTGTTCACTATGTCGGTAAATATGATCTCCATAGTGTGGTCCACCATCATAAAGTGCTTCAGCTTGCACGTCAAGTGCTCCACCTCCGAGCTGTGCTCCTGCCCTTCCTCGGCCTCTCTCAGCCGGCTCCTCAGATAGAGGATCTCGTTGTTCAGCCGTTCCCTCTCCACCAGCACCTCCTGCTTGAACTCCACCAGCCTGTCGTTGGCCCCCCAACCGCCCTCGCGGGTCACGTCGACGCGGCCGGTCTCGTTCAGGGCCGTTTTAACCTCGGCGATCTCGTTCTTCAGCGCCTGATTCGCCGCCTCCAGCCGTTTCATCTCTTCCCTCTGATGTTCGATCAGCGGGTCGGCGTGCAGGGTGTCGTCCGTCTCCCTTTTAGCCACGCGCAGCGCCAGCTTCAGCCGCCAGATGTTGGACCTCAGTTTCACGCGATCCTCCCTCCAGTCCTTCATCTGCTTCATTATGCTGTTCAGCCTGCACATCGTGGCGGCCGCGACTTCGGCTATCCTCGTCTTCTCTTTGTACGCGTCCTCGGCCCCGCCGATTGACAGGCAATTGCCGAGAAATTCGTCCCCCATTGTTGCCCGCGGAGCATCAAACGACGAATGGGATCGGGATTCCCACTTCGATTAATCTGAACGGCAGTTTGTTTCTGGCTCGCCGAGTTTTTAATTGGTCGGCCGCGGGAACTGAAAATCATTAGTAGCCGTTGCAAAGCTCTCGTTATAATTTTTGTCCGCGTTGGCGAACGTATCTGATGAATTTTGTTAATTAATGCAGCGGGATTATACAGTATTGCAAATATTATTACGTCACTCGAGTATTGAACACGTTGAACACGTTAGCAGGTATCTATATGTACCCCTGTTATTACTATAGTACCAGAATAATATTATTGCCAAATCTATTTATTGCAAAAATGTGTAGCTCCGTGTCTTGGCCAACAGAACTTGGATATTGCTATGGTAATTCTGTTTACTATGTTTTCAGAGTGATGCAATAAGTATTTCCAGTAGTGTACTTTACAGTTGTTGTTGTTGTACAAAAAATTATGCATAGTACTACAAACGAAAGGATTGAGGATTTATAGGATAGCCTAGTAGGTACTCATTACGTTCAGTGAAAAACGTTTAGTGAATGTTGGGCGAAGAATCAACCCTGCTGGTGACAGAAGTATCTGTCTGCCTTACAACGTTCATCTGCACTTTATTAATAATGGTATTTAATTCGTGTTATAATTAATAAACACTATTAATTATAAGTCTGTAAGTTTTGCTTCAGCAAGTAGAAAACACTAGCCAAGGCCAGACCAGGAGTCTGGAAGAGAGAGAGAGAGTACACGCACGGCTATGTGGTACGAAAAGTTTACGCATGCTTCAAACTTTTCTTCGTGTATCATCGCAAATGGTGGAAAGCAGTGACGACACCACAATGAAACCTACGCTGATCTTGAATAATGTACAGTATTATTACAGAATAAAATAATTGTTTACAAATATTGTACAAACCTTCGATAGCTCCCTCGCAATAGGTATTGTTTAAATCGTTAAAGTAAATAAAAATGCTTGAAGCTACATAATCATTTTCTGCACATTTTGCTTGTCAATTTTCCTTTCCCCTTTCCCAAACTTTGTATTTATCCGATGCGATTTACATATTTACGACAAATTTGTTTAACGACTAAAGGTTAAAAATCGTGATCGTGATGTTTGCAACCCATTTCACGGGGTTTCACGCTTGTCATGGAAATATTAAACGCTCGATTACGTTGCACGTATATAGGTATACCTACACGGTATTCTCGGAAATATTGATTCCTACTTCATACGAATCGGAAATAGCGTCAACTAACAATAAGTGTCTCCCTTCTTTGAAAATTATTTTCATTCCATTATAATATAAAAAGGTGACAGCGTCGATTAAATCGCTGCGTAATTTACAATACCTAATTAATGTTTCCCTTGCGAACGTGTAAAAGTAAAACAACAATCGATTCACGTGCAGAGCATCCCTGTATTTTTCAGTTCCGATCGCGGTCACCGTGGAAATTTAATTGACGAGATGCACTCGACTGGTAACTTATCTAGAGCAACTGAACCGAGGGTGGAGCACGCCCCAAGTGATCGTTATCCTGCAAGTTCCTTACAATTGGAACACCACGGTAAGATGTTTCTAACGAGAGTTCTCCCGATCGTAATTCAATTATGGCAATCGTTTAAACGAGACGCGAGACGAAAGTTTCGTATCTGCGGGCCAACTTTTAACGAAAATCCGGCGCGATCGGCGGCGCGCTTTAGTAGAGATGGTTAACCAAACAAGACCTGTAAAAAATCTGTTTTCCTAACGAGGCACTATGTATTTAATCAGGAATATTAATTGTAGTTCAATTCGCTTTACCCTCAACACCTTCTCTGAAGATCTAGTTGTAAATTAGGACACCCAATGCGATGCACCTACAATTAATAGCTAATTAACTAACAATTTCCATTTCACCCTAAAACATCCCTTTCACGAATCTCCTCCCTTTCTTTCCAGCCATACCGCGCTGATTAAACGCGAGAAACGGAAACGTCCCTTTCGTTCGGTTCGGTTCGGTTCGGCTTTCATCCAGAAGTTTCCTAATAAATATGTGAAAGTTAACATCGAGGGTTTAATAACAAAATTCTGGTGGTCGACCCGGCAGCGCGGCACGCGTAATTTAATTACGAGCATAGCGGAGTTGCACGGTCAGGATATGATCGAAAGTTTCGCTACGTTCGAAAGTTCTCCCGGAATCGGCAGATAAATACCCGGCGCGGTGCGACGATACATTTTAATGAGAAAACATTCTCCAAGTTGTAAAAAGGAAGGGCCCTTCTCCGACTTTAATTAAGGGAACGGTTCTGATCGTTTGCGTCGCGTACAAATCGGAGTTGCCCGTTTCGCGCGTTTCAGTCGGTGGATCCGGCAGGAGTGCCTGCATACAAACGCGTATTTTCATAACGCCACTGTAATTAGATCTGGCAAAAATGTGTATTATGGCGATGCGGCGGTATCGCGGCCGGGATTTCCAGAGCATTTCTGCGCCACCTCGCGCCAAATTGTTTACGTGGAGAGGCATGAATTAATTAAAAGGATACGCAATTGTGTCTAAACCACTCTGCTCTCTCGCGAAACAAGTGTCACGTTCTCTTGGGAAATGAATAGGTTTGTTTCT
The DNA here is from genome assembly GCA_029448645.1 of Andrena camellia. Lineage (NCBI taxonomy): Eukaryota > Metazoa > Arthropoda > Insecta > Hymenoptera > Andrenidae > Andrena > Andrena camellia. The sequence goes on along the minus strand of CM055679.1, from coordinate 47,004,612 downwards.
TGAACGGTTACCTATGACGGGATTGCCACTATTTGGGAGAAAATTCTTGCGGGACAAAGGGCAAAAGCGAAATGTGATTTCTACGGTGTGCTTCCTCGAGTTCGTTTAATAACAGAGTGGAATTATTCGATTATGCCGCGGATTGGATTAAGTAATAAAATATTGAACATAAAAGATTGAAATATTAAAGAATAGATACTGTATCTGCGCAAAGAATGTCTAATCAGCGAGGTACAGTATATTATGTTTCACTGTGGAAATATTGGTTCTTTGCAACCTGCGAAATTGATTTCACATGGCTTTGGATAATTCGTTTCGTTAAGAAACATTTATATGTAATAGCACACGAGAAGGAGTACCTGTTCTAAGAAATATAATACTTCAAGGCATATCATAAAATTGAGAAAGGCGTGTTTAAAAGCAGTATAAAATTGAGAAAGGAATGTAATTGGCATGACACGAAAGATTATACATACATACATACTTACTTCTCGCGTAATAAAAATATTGCAGAAGCATTCGAGATGAAAGAGCAGAAAATCTGTTCTAAAAAGTATTAAAACTGTTTCTGAAGAAAAATGTAAAATTAGGAATATTAAATCAATGGAATACTAACAATAAGTAGTGGTGAGCCGCAACAGTGTCTCGTATAAAAGGTACCTAAGAGCCACTTATGCATTTCTTTCCTTCTGATAACTATTATTTATTTGTTTCTGTGTTAAAATGACGCGAGGCATCTTTAAACTTGCAGAATTCTTTCCCTGTAATTTTTTCAACCTAATTTACAGAAAAAAAAATGAAAATTGAAAAATTAATAGCGTTTGAAAGAAAAAGTAACCTTTTTCCTTGGATAAAACTTTGTATCGATGAAAAAAGTATCATAAATAAAAACTAAAATTAAAATTTCACGTTCAGTCTCAGCGTAAGCTACCTAATTTTAAGAAATTTTAATTTTTTTGCAATAGTATTTTTAAAAAAAAAAAATATAAATGGTCAGTTTGGGGCCGTTATACGAGAATGCCCCCTTAAGGCGTACGCACAGTTATCTATGGTACTACGCATTGTTTCAGTATCCTGAAACTATACGATAGAAGACATCTGACGTTAATTCAGATTATCGATTTTCATCGATGACCGCAGCAGCGGCAGCAACAAAAGCGTGACTGCCGCGGTGAAACGCATCACCCCAACCTCACATTTCCCAGCTAAATGTTTTACGTTCCACCTGTGACCCGGCGGCAGTTTCGCGCTTAGGTGCGCCCAACTGTCTGTAATCGGTTTACGATCGTAATTCACTTACATCGGTGATTCGGCGACGCTCTAGGAGGAGGAATAAAAAAACAAAGGCGCGGGGAAGTAATTACGCCCGGATAACCTTGATATGAGTACGAGCTAGTGGATACCTGGGGAGACGAATCGAGGGGATCCTGAGAACAAATTTTCAAGTATATCGCTGTGTAAATTGCAGTTGTTAAGTAGCGGGCATTTATATCCCGACGAAAATGGAAAACCTTGCAGTATATGGGCGTGAATGGTCCCGATGGAAGCCCATAGCCTTTTCTTTCATACTTTATCAAGCTAATAATGTTACAAGGGTGATGAAAGCTAGTAGGGTTCGTCGAGTGCTTGTGTGTGTGTGTGTGTGTGTGTGTGTGTGTGTGTGTGTGTGTGTGTGTGTGTGTGTGTGTATGTCCAATTGGTAGACTGGTAGCAATTCAGATGCTTATGAATCGTTAATCACGAATGAAATATTTCACTCGCGAGCTGATCAACCTCAAGCAATGTCAACTACAAAAATCGAGGCCATACAAATTTCAAAATTCTTGAGGAAGAATTTTCTTCCTCGCTTTTGCTACTTAAAATGAAAATCTGTTCTCCAAGCAACTAGAGCAACGGCAGGCATTCTCTTTTCATTGATTGCTGCTTTCCATTTTGCTCCAAATATCCAAATTATGTGTATTCAAAGCAGTGTTTACTAGGAAAGGTTTATGGATAAAGTCGCCAAGATTCACCGTTAGATAGTTACATTCGAATCACCACCATCTTCAACAGTTACGTCCTCAACTATTCCCTTATCAACACTCAGGTTCCAACTTGCTCCACCAACGTCTGAATTTCGCATTCCGTAAACTCCATAGTCAAGAAATTCGGTACTACGTTCATTCGTGATGGAGATAATAATTCTGGGTAGTTTATAAATCGCAGCTACGTTATCAGCCTGTGGATGGGAAACCAAACTTCGCTACGCCCTGATGATGTTCATACGTATATCGGGGCACGTTTATCTGAATTGTTCGTTGCCCAAGTGTTCTTAACCTTCGTTTCTCCTTCCATTGATTTTCGAAACCAACGAAAAACTTTATCCTGTGTTCTATTTATTTCTCAATATACGTCTACTTTAACCCATTTCCATCGTTCCATTAGAACAGAGGACGGTCTTATATCAGGGAATAATTTGCGCTGTAATATCGCGTTACATAATTTGGCGGAATAATCCATCATCAGTTCTATAGCCCGGCAACATTTAGCGGACCATTCCGCCACCAGATGCAAATCGGTTAAAACGGTCGTGCCCCCGCGAGATGCATTTCACACACGCACGATCGTGCTTCCTAATTGACGAAAATGCTGAAAGTTTATTCAGACGATGGAGACGCGGAAGGCTCTGTCGCTTTGCCGGTGCGGCTGCAACGCCTCGTCGTCCCGCGAATCGATTGATCCGCCGAACGAGCCATGCTGTTGCTGCAGTTACAACCCCTTCAGCGACAATTGCAAAGAGTCGGAGATCTACGACCTCTCGTTTGCCCTGAGGAAGCTGAGCGTAATGAAGTGTCAGATGAAGAAGTGGCGAATGGAGCGGCTGCAGCTCGAGAGCGAAAATAGGTCTCTGAAACAAGCCCTCCAGCCATTCGGTATCGATGTATGATATTTCGTGCCCCCTCTCTGCTCCACTGCCAGTTCGCGCGCGCCAAATTGATTAATTGCAATTCAGAACGGATACTTTCACCGCTCGTGTTTCCCTTTTTGCCCTGCGAGCCAGCCTGGCCGCTCGATCGTAAGGACCAGCGTTCCGCGCCGCTGATGCCGCGAATAAGGATCGCGATATGAAAATTACGATAGTACCTATTTGTATACACTAGGCTGGCCCTTACTTTATACGTATCGAATTTTGTTTTTCGACAACAAGAAAAAAAAACAGAATTCCAGCTCTCACCCCTAGAAGGGTTCTATTTCAGAAAAAATAGTCCCTGAAAAAGTTTATTGCAAGCGGACAACAGGCAAGGGTGCCGACCAGGCGTTAAAGTTTAGACGTTCATCAATGGTTTGGATTTAAAGAATGTCCTAATAATATTGAACGAGCATTCAATTTTCTACAATTACCTATTATATATAATTTTTTCGTGCTTCCAACCATTTTTTTCGATAAGCCCGTTTGAACATAGGGAGAATTTTAAAGAAATTCTTTAAATCCAAACTATTGACGAATTCTAAACTGTAACGCCTTTCCTGCTGTCCGATTGCAAAAATCTTTTTCAGGGACTATTTTTTTTTTATGAAATGGAAGCATACTAGGGGGTGAGAGGAAAATAAATCGCATGTTGAAAATAAGGTCCACCGTAATATACACTCTCTACTATTCGGGGAATACATGGGGTGGCATCGAACTGGTGGTACGATCGGGGAGGGGGTGATTCTTCGTGTGAAAGCAAATCGAAAATGTGGAATAAAAGGGTTACATTAACGTGCCTGTTACAATGGATAATTTTGAATCGAATATTACTTAAATAAAGAAAATGTGTTACACGTACGATGGCGGGCGAATACTTTTGCGAGTAACTGTACGCGGTTGATTAAAAATAGGTTCCGACTTGGAAGCTGACTTGCTCGAAAACAGATCTCCCGCTCGAAAGATAGTTATTCTATAATTTCGACTTATTTTCACACAACGATCCATTTCATCCGCAGTTCCATAGTAATACGGTCGCCGCTGTTAAAGAAGCATCCCAATACCACGAGTCGCGCCACTATTTTTACTTTGCGCCGCTCGATCTAGATTCTAGAATATCATGCCCGCCGCAATAATACGAGCCGAACGTCCTTTCCACTGCAAACCGTCGCGTTTCTCGGTTCAGGGGTTTCCCTCCCCAAAAATTCAGAGCGCTTCCGCGGGGGAACGGTGTCGCACACGCGGCCCGACTCGAATGTTTCTAAAGATTAGATGTTTTCGTGTAGGTGTAAACGCGGATGAGATATTGAAGCCTGATCCGCTGTTGGTGCACTCGCGGGAAGAAATCGAAAGGCTGCAGAATGCAAACGCGGCCCTCGAAGATAAAGTGGTGGATCTGGAAGAAACCCTCGCCGAACGAGATTGCTGCGACGATCCGTGCTCGTCGGTGCACTGTCTCCGGGAGAAGATGAGATTCTTGCGGGAGGGTTTTGCTCTCGAAAAGAAAGAGTACTGGTCGCAATTCCTCACTGTTAGACGATAACGTTCCTAGGTTTAAACGTAGACCAGTGATTTTAGCCCGGCTTGGACGCAGCCAGTAGTCAATACAATAGTCGAGCATTGTGCCGTGCAACGATACAGTAACGCACTTGGGGCATACAAACGATATTCCGGAGGGTACGAATCGGTAGATGAATTTTTTAAAATCTTTCATACGGCTACACTTATTTTCTGATATTTTTAAACGCTGTAGCGTCTTGGCGTATAGTTGGTAGAAAAGATGCAATGAATTGCAAGGGGTTTACTCAAAGTGTCTGTAAAGGAACACCATCTTTCCGGGAGGGGGAGTTAAATTGTACAAAAGTACGTTGTTTGTATTCGATGTGGAGCTACGTAGACCCAAAACGACTATTGCCATTGGCGCACAAAGGGTTTTAAAGTACTGACTTGCAAAAGAGTTATTGGCACTTGATACTTGCCGTTTATACGTATCAGGACACTCAACGAGAACTCTAGTAAAATGGAAACAGTGAAAAGTATTGAATCTGTACTACCAAATGTCACATTTTCGGCGAATACAGCAGGTGTTCTAATACTCATGAACGGCAGTGTAAAATCTACTAGTATTCAACGTACACGTGGGACTGATGGAAAAGCCACCTATCCATTCTTATCAGTAGTCAGCCTACCTGATTGATTACCTTTTACGAGGTCCATCAATTAATTAACCTTACTATCTACAGTTCTCAAACGCTCCGTGTACTCAGGAACGGTCAAAGAATCGTAGCGATTAAATTGCGAGGCTACGAACTTTTCTGTCACGACAGATTCAGGGACATGATATCGCATCTGAAGTTGAAGATCGTGGAGGTAGAGGAGGACGTCAGCTGTCCCGCGATATATCGCCTGAGGGCGAAGCTCCGCGACCTGATGAAGGGCGGTCAAATGCCGGACCAGCCTGTCTCGAAGGTCGTGGAGAGATCGATAGAGACGTTGGGGGACCTTTCCAAGAGCTGCGACGATTTGCGTGTGGAGAACGATCGTCTCCTGGCCGAGCTGGAGGAGCTGCGACGCGCGCTGGCGGGCCTTGAAGAGAAGGAGCTGCCCGCTCCCGATATCCAGTATCGAGAGATTCCACAGAAAACGGCAGAAACCACCACGGTACCGGAGTACATAGACGTCTCAGAGCTGACGCGGAAGCTGAACGACTGCGAGGAGGCCGTGGCCGACTTGAGGAGGCAGCTGGACGAGAAGAACAACATCATCGATTCGTTGAATAAAGACCTGGAGACTATGGTCAGCCAGAAGGATCTGCTTGACGAGATCGCGGCCATGAAGGCGGAGCTCCACAGCAGAGAGGACAAGGTATCGCGATAGTTGGCAACCGCGCCGCCCCTACGCTTATTTAATCCGAGTAATGGAATCCACATCCTTCGCGTTCCAAAGTCCAGTGGATTAACTTTCCTGTTATAGAGTCGCTGGAAATTTCGCTGGAGAATTTTTTAGGAGGAAGGGGAGTTGGCTGGAAATAGACGTCTTGTGCAAAGTGGTCATGCATGATTATTATTAATTTTAATGCACCGAGCGATAGGAAAAGTGTTCGGTCCAGTTCGGGTTCAGTCGCTGACTTCGATGTCTGGGAAAGATATTCCAAGTCTTCTGCCACCATCTTTTACGGAATGGTGTGGTCCACTCGTTGAAGTAACACGACATTGCGCGTCTTATAATGATACAACTGTATGATCGAGTAGGAATCATTAATTTTGATGCGAATTAAATAGTAAGGTAATCTCGTGTTTTCCCTCGTTGTCAGTATATTATTTGCATTACCATCGTTGAGAATTACTTTTAACACTGATAGGGTTGATGCTTCGACCTAGATTCCTGGTTCCTTCTTTCTATAACACTCAGACCTCGACCAATAGTTAATCGAAATTCTACCGACACGTTTTCAGCGTTTCACTTTATTTACCTCTCCAGCCAGTTCCCTGAAAGAAGCTATCGTCTCCCAAGCCACCCCGGGTATTCTTCTCCTTTATACATGTGCTTTCAGATCGCCGAGCTCCTGAACCAGTTGAGACAGTCAGAGATAGACCTGCTCGGTCTGGGTCACTTGAAATCCCAGGTCGACGACCTGCAGCCACATTTACAGGTTCTCGAGGCGGAGAAGGGCCAGTTTCTAGACGAGCTGCATAAATTACGGAAAGCGTTGACTGAGAAGAACGACCAGATAATCGACATACTGGAGCAGAAGCAAAAGCTCGAGAAGGACTACACGGACAAGATGGCGGCCCTGCAGGCCAAGATGGACGAGTGCTTGGCTCGCGAGGCTGCCCTGAACACGGAGATCGAGGATCTGAAGGGGCGGGTAGCGGGTTTGCTGGAAGAAATAGAGCAGTGTAAAGCGCGAAATGCGGAGCTGGAGCAGTGCTGCGTGGACAGGGATGCCCTCGCGAGCACGCTGCAGGTGATGGAGGAGGAGCTGGCGGCGTTGCGAGACGACCTCGCGTCCGCGACAGCTACGATAGCGAGTTTCCAGACAGAGCTAGACACATTGAGGGGCGAGAAAGAGGAGTTACTGAAGGAGCTGAACGAGATCAGAGGGCAAGTGGAGGCACTGACCAGCCAGCTGGCAGAGGAGAGGGCGGCCAAGGAAGCTCTGCAAAGGGACCTGGAAAGTGGCCGGGACGAGTTTGAAAAGCTGCGAGCGGAAAATACGAGCCTGAAGGAGCAGCTCGGCGCAGCGACGGAGGACAACGCGAAACTTCAGGCAGCGATGAAGAGCCTGGCTGAGGAGAACGAAAATTTGAAGGGGGAGCTCGAGAGCCTGAAGACGGAAAACAAGGGGCTGACGGACAGACTGGAGGAGCTGGAGAATTTGAATAACGTCTTGAGGAACGATTACGAAAACGTGAAAAGGGCGCTGGACAATCTCGAGGCAGAGATCAATAGACTGGAGGGTCTGTTGAGTAAGACGGCCGAGGAACGCGACGCTCTGCTGAATGAAAATGGGGATATTAAGAGACGATTGGAGGAGGCCATGGCGGTGAACGATGGTCTGAAGGCTGAATTGAACGACATTAGCCAACGACTCGATAAATTCGGATTAGAGAACGAGGAGCTGAAGAAGAACCTCGAGGCGATGAAGACTGAGAACGATTCGCTGAAGCAGGATATTGGGGGGTTGAGAAGCGAGCTGGATGGTGCGAGGAAGGAAGCAGAGGCGCTGAAAGCTGCCGGGGACTCGCTGAGGGCGGCGGACGAGGGCATGAAGGCGGAAGCTGAAAGACTGGCGACAGAGATCGGCCACCTAAGGAACGAGAAGGATCGTTTGACGAACGAGAATGCAGATCTGATGGCGAAGAATTTGCAGCTGGGACGTGAGCTCGATGACGCCAAGAAGGACGTTGAGAAATTGAAGGCCGACAATGCTGCCTTGCAGGAAGAGCTGGATCGTCTGAGGCAGGAATTGGAGAAGTCGAAGAATGCGATGGACCAATTGAAGTCTGAGCTGGCGACGTCGAAAGAAGCCCTCGACAGGTGCGTGGGCGAGATGGAGAAGCTGAAAAACGAAGCCAACGTTCTGAAGTCGCGGAACGACGCTCTGCAGGCGGAAATCGAGAAGTGCAAGGCGGAAATCGAGAAGTGCAAGGCGGAGGGAGACGCTCTGAGGGGCGATCTAGAGAAAACGAGGTTAGAATTGAGCGATGCGAAAGGGCAGCTGGAAAAGGCGAACCACGAGCTGAAGAAACTAAAAGAAGAGAATAGTTCCCTGGACGAAAACTTGAAGCGACTGATTGGTGAGAACGACGCGCTGCGATCAGAGGCTGAGGGGCTGAGGAAAGAGGCGGAGAAGCTGAAGGAGGAAGCTGCGAATCTCCAGGCGCAGGCGGCGCAAGGGCAGGGCGAAGGCGACGCGTTGAAGGCTGCAATTGATAGGATTAACAGCGAAAGAGACGCTCTAGCGGGGGAATTAAGCAGGCTGAAGGACGAGCATGGTGCTTTGCAGAGCGAGAGGGATAAATTGAGCAAACAAGTAACCGATTGTAATGCGGAGAACGAGAAACTGAGAGCAGAGAGGGGCCAGCTGGAGGCTGAAAATGAGAAACTCAAGGGTGACATGAAGGCGTGCGAGGAAGAAAACGGGAGGACGAAAGCTGAGTTGGAGCAGCTGGCGGGGCAAGTGGCTTCGTTGAATGACCAGTTAAATAAACTGAGAGCTCAACTGGCTGACGCGGAGAAGAAAATTCAGTCCCTCGAGCCTCTGGTGACTCGTTTGCAGGGCGAGGGGGATCAATGTAGCAAACAATTGGCCGATTGTAATGCGGAGAACGAGAAACTGAGAGCAGAGAAGGGCCAGTTGGAGGCTGAAAATGAGAAACTCAAGGGAGACATGAAGGCGTGCGAGGAAGAAAACGGGAGGACGAAAGCTGAGTTGGAGCAGCTGGCGGGGCAAGTGGCTTCGTTGAATGACCAGTTAAATAAACTGAGAGCTCAACTGGCTGACGCGGAGAAGAAAATTCAGTCCCTCGAGCCTCTGGTGACTCGTTTGCAGGGCGAGGGGGATCAATGTAGCAAACAATTGGCCGATTGTAATGCGGAGAACGAGAAACTGAGAGCAGAGAGGGGCCAGTTGGAGGCTGAAAATGAGAAACTCAAGGGAGACATGAAGGCGTGCGAGGAAGAAAAAGGGAGGACGAAAGCTGAGTTGGAGCAGCTGGCGGGGCAAGTGGCTTCGTTGAATGACCAGTTAAATAAACTGAGAGCTCAACTGGCTGACGCGGAGAAGAAAATTCAGTCCCTCGAGCCTCTGGTGACTCGTTTGCAGGGCGAGAATGATAAATTGCGAAACGACGTGCAAGCTTTGCATGGCGAAATGAACGTGCTGAAGGCAAACCTGGGGAAAGAAACGGATGGCAGTCAGAAAATGCAGGCCGACATGGTGATGTTGGAGGACAAGGTGCAGGATCTGATCGCGAAACTCGACGAGGCCAGGGCGCAGAATCAGGCTCTGAAACAGGAGAATCAGGACCTTCGTGCAAAGCTGCAGGATGTGGAGCAGGAATTGTCCAGTTTGAGAACGGAATGTGCTGATGCAAAAACGGAAATCGCGAATCTGAAGAAGCTAGTTGCTGAGCTGCAAGCGCAAATCGCTAAGCTGGAGGCAGATGTAGAGTATTGGAAATTGGAGAACTGCAAAGACAAGCTGGAAGTGGATAAATTGAAGGCCGATCTGGAGAAAGCGTTGAAGGACTTGAGCGAGTGTCAGGTAAAGGAATGCGTTCATTACGGAGTATTTTTAATCGATGAGAAAAAGTATCGTTATAAGCGAATCACTCGGAAGTCAACGTGATCAACTGTAGGGAATTGAGTAGAGAAAATTGACGATGCTATAGACATCACTTACTTAGCTTATTAAAGTTGAGGAATTTGTAGAAAACCGAATTCCTTAGTTTGGTTTCTGAGAGGCTGAAATATAGAAGCCTAACAGTAATTTATTGAAACGTCTAATGATGAGTGGAATAAGTGGTAAGAGAAACCAAGCAAATAATTAATAGAATTATGATAAATGACACAATTTCATTTTATATAGACAGAGGGAGTCGGAATTATAAAAAAGAAAAAAAGGTGAAACATGGACACATTTTGTGTCGAACTGAATTACAAATTTTTTTAGTGTTTTGTAATCTTGAGTTTTTTACAATGTTCAGCTTTTACATTCTTCTGTCTTCGGTTAATACGCATTAAGACGTATTCATACCTGCTATGGGCAAGACGAATTAACTGTTTTTTTTATTTTGTTTATGTGTCGCTACCCAGCTAGGAAGCACTTTCGATCGCAAAACTGTGCCGGTTAACAGGTTAATATACGTTACAGTTTTAAAGATTTCTACATAAAACTTTTGATATTTGAACAGACACTAAGAGCAGCACAAGAGGCAGAATTGAATCGTCTCCTGAGCGAAAAGTCCGCGCTCGATAAAAAGCTCGGCGACTTAACGTCGCAAGTCGAGCAGCAGAAGAAGGACCTGGCAGACGGAGAGGCAGCTAAGGGCAAGGGCGACGCAGAGGTTGCAGCCCTTAAAAGTGAACTCGCAGCATTGAAGAAGGAACTGGAGAACCTGAGAGCGGATAACAAGAAATACAAAAGCCAAGTGGACGATCTGGCGAAGCAGCTCGCGGCGCTGAACAACGAGCTCGATGCCTGCAAAGAAGAGGTGGCCGCGCTGAGAGACAGCAACAGCGCCTTGAGGGCAGAAGTAAACGCGCTGGGCATCGAGAAGAACAAGTTACAGGACGAAAGGAACCAACTCAAGTCCCAGGTGGACGCTCTGAGAGCAGAGAACGCGACTCTCGACGAGGATCGCAAGAAGCTGGCAGAGGAGTTCAACAAGCTGAGAGGCGCTGGAGATGGCCAAAAAGTAGAAATTGATACCCTCAGGTCGGACCTGGCCGCGCAGAAAGCAGCTTCTCAGAAGCTGCAAGCAGATCTGCAGGACTGCAAAACAGAGAACGACAGGTTACAATCGCAATTGAACGAAATGAGAAGCGAGTTGGAGAGGCTGAAAGGAGAAGCCGATCGGCTGAACACCGAGGCGGAGCGGCTCAGGACGGCGCTCGCAGCCGCTGAGGCGCGAGTGAAAGCTCTGGAGGGCCAGTTGGCTGACCTGACGGCTGAAAAACAGGAGTTGCTGAACGAGCTCTATCGTTTAAGGGAAGAGGTGGACAATCTGCGAAAGGAAATGGAGAAGGAGAAGCTGGCGAGGGACGCGGCCGTGAAGGAGCTGGACGCTTTGAGGGCGGAGCTGAACGCCCTGAGGGCGGAATTGAGCAAGACTCGCGGGGAAAATGAAAAGTTGAAGAACGAGATGAAGAAGCTGAAGGGGGATCTGGAGAATGTGAACGACCAGCTGGAGACGTTGAGGGGCGAGAACGCTGCATCGAAGGGCGAGAATGGGAGGCTGTCGTCCGAGTTGGCTGCGATCAAGGTCAAGCTGACGGAGGCGGAAAATCGAATGAAGGACCTCGAGGGCGAGAGGGACGGCTTGCAGAAGAGGGTTGCGGATCTGGAGGAGGCCATGAAGGAACTGGGAATTTTGAAGAAACAATTAGAGGACGCCACGAACGAGCTGAACAGATTGAGGTCGGAGCTCGAGAAACTGAAGGCGGAGCTGGAGACGTTGAAGGGCGAGAACGCTGCATTGAAGGATGAGAATGGGAAGCAGTCGTCCGAGTTGGCCGCGATCAGGAGTAAGCTGAAGGAGGCAGAAAATCGAATGAAGGACCTCGAGGGCGAGAGGGACGGCCTGCAGAAGAGGGTCGCGGATCTGGAGAAGGCCGCGAAGGAACTGGGAATTTTGAAGAAACAATTAGAGGATGCCACGAAGGAGCTGAATAGATTGAGGCCGGAGCTGAAGAAAGCGAAGGCGGAGCTGGAGAAAGCGAAGGCGGAGCTGGAGAAAGCGAGGACGGAGGTGGAGAAATTGAAGACAGAGAACGGGAGGCTGCAGGGCGAGCTAAACGAGGCGGAAAATAAATCGAAAGGATTAAGGGATGATTTGGCGAAGCTGAGAGCGGCCAACGATAAGTTAAAGAATGATAACGCCAGTTTGCAGTCCGATATAGCTGCGTTGAAGGCGGAGGGGGATAAACAGAAGGATTATGACGCTCAGTTGCAGACCGGCCTGGGCGAGTTGAGGAAGGAGTATGACGAGCTGCAATCCGCGAACGCAGAATTGAAAGATCAGTTGAACCTCTGCCGGGAGGAGAACGAAAAATTGAAAGACGAGTTGAACCACTGCCGGAAGGAGAACGAAAACTTACGCGGGGTTCTGGACGAGTTGCAGAATGAGCATACCAGGCTGAAGCGGGCTTCGGGTATGATAATTAGAACAGTAGAATTCCGACTGCTTTAACTGTCCATTGCTAGAGATGAAGAACAAATGGTGCGCAAATCATTGCTCTTTTTCTATAACAAAAGCGACTTTACCCATTTTTTTATGGCGATTGTATTTAAAACATATTAATACCTACCAAAATAGCAATGACCCTGATACCTTTCAAGAAATGTCCCCAAAAAGGCCTTTTCCTAAGTCACCTTTATCCCTCGAAATCGTTTATTTTTTTTCTGTTAACGAAGTACACATTTAAATTGCCTTTGCTTTTTAGTAAACCACTGCCTACATGTTTCGAGTCGCAGCTATTTTATTATTAAACTCTGTCTCCCGAGTAATTCCAAACGACTGGCAACGAGTGTCTAGTTAGCAAAATACTTTGTCAACGTTTTAATATTAATCATCGTTAAAATGTGTCGTTACGCCGTTCCGTTTTCATGACTCTGTAATTACACATTTTCGGCGAAATGAATGCAGCGAGGACGGTGGCGCCGAAGGAGACGGAAATGGACAAAGATATTGTGGATGACTGCGGGGATTTCATTAAGGCGAACGAACTGCTCAGGGGAAAATTTGAAAACCAAAATCAAGGTCAAACTTTAAAAGACTCTTTACTAAAAAAAAATGGTGGTCCTCATCATTCTATCGCCTCTTTTTCTGCCGAGGATTCGTATTGTTACTCGCGAATGACATCGGACGCGGGCATTTAGAATTTTTAATTGGTGGTACGGCTAATGTATAAATAAGTTCATCGGTTGACAAGTCTATTTGGAGGGTGGGCGATAAAAATGTACCTAACTGTCAATGGCCCCTGCGGGACTAACGAAAAGGTCAGAGAAAATAATTCGTTAAAAATATGTTCACCTCTTGCGCGACCGTGCGCGGCGTCATTGTCTTGTGAAATCGATTGTTAGATTATTTAGAATCGCGTCAGCGTTTTATAAATACTCCTGTTTTTTCGTGTTATTTATGTGGGATTTTAAATACCATCGTTTATTACCGTGTGAAAGTGAAAGTTCAGAGTTCGCCTTTTTAAATAATTACTCCTATAATTAAGTACAATCGAGTGGATTTGAACGATGGAATTTTAGTCGTTCTGTGTCATGGAAAGCAGAAGAACAACGGGGAGTAAAAGCGTGATAATTTTTGAGAATATAGAAGAAGCTCCTTTAAATACTATTTTTTGCATATAAAAATGTGGAGAACCATGCATTTACTACAAGTTATTTGTAAATTTATTTTGTTGTGAATTAAACGAGGGTCGATTTTAATAGATCCGTAAAAATAGATACTGATTGCTTGCTATATGAGAAGTACTAATTAGTTTCACTGAAATTGGAAGCTACTTAAGATGTTGTTCTCATGCAGGTGTACAACGGGTTCGAGATTACATCAGTTTTTTGGAAGGTAAAGTTAAGGTGGAACCCAAAATGGCGGCCAAACCAGAGGAAGATATGGCGACAGATCCACAAATGAGGCAAGATATAGCAGACCTGTTGGAGAAATCTCATATGCTGTCCGAAAATATTTATCGAACAGAACAGGACATACAAAATATCGCTAACTTATTGAAGCAACTGCAGGTACGTGACTTACGCAACATAAACAATACTTACAGTAAGATCTATTTAATCGTACAAAGACTCGCGAATAAGAGGCTTAATGTCCTTGGCAAAAGTTTTTTTAATTTTCTTTAATACGTGTTGCCAAAAATCAATCTAATGCGTAGGTATCTATCCCTCTGAGACAATACAACTAATCATAGTTTTGTTCCCTACATTCGATAGCCATGGACAGATTTATTTATATTACCAGTACCAAAGATCTTCGAGTTTTAATTGTAATCACGTTACAAAGTTTTACTTTACTTTGACATAGGGGGTTGGGGACCAACCGGCGGCCTTCGATGCTGATTCTTGGCTAAACGTAAGTGTAAATACAGTAGTAAGTCTTATTATTATAATTTCTCTCTCGGAACCGCGAACCTCCACAAACATCAGCTCTGATAAATGAAAGATTTAAAGACAAATTCACCTTCTAATTTAAAAATAGTTTTCGATTCTATCGTTGACGATTACTACATTCATACTACATCCTACTACGTATCATAAATTTCTGCACGCAATGATTTCAACTCAGACAACCTATTTCTTTGCAGTCACTAACTCTGACACAGTTAGCGGAGCTTCACGATAAAATTTGCCTGCTGACATCGGGCGTGGTGCAGCAAGATAGCGGCGCCGTGATATGCGACTCCGTGGCTAACCGGGAGCCAGCGGATCCACTGAATGCAGATTACAATATTTTGAACAAACGGATAGCCGCTTTGCAGAGACAGATAGCGGAGAAGCAAATAGAAGCTGGATTGAAGCTGCAGGAGCTGAAGCGAGCTCTCCGCCAGGAACAGGCTAACCTGATTCGAATCTCCGAGGAAATGAATTTAGAGAGAAGACGCAATTTATCCCTTCAGCTCGCCATGGACGATTCAGCCTAATCCGCTTCCCCCGACACACCCCCGGAGACGTTTCACGGTCGAAAAAGAATGTATCGAGAGCTTTCTGATCGACGTGCAACGCGAGAACGTGTGAATGGGAACATTGACTATCGAACGGAGTGTCCATTTCTCGCTTCACTGTACGACGGTCACCGATGTAAGTGCTTTTAAATAAAAAGTGCGTTGTCTCATGAACGGTTTGGTGGTTTATGCGGGGCAAAAGGTTCGCTTCATAAGTAGTTTTATTTAATTTTACCAACAAGCTAACGAAACGCACCAACGTGGCCCGTCGGTGGCACGCGCGGCCTGAAAGTCACATAAAAATTAACACATTTACTTTCTGTTTTTCTCTTACTCTGCATTAAGTGTTACTACCCCACTCCTGAAACATCGTCTACGCCTCGCTATAGATCCCTATAAATTCCGAGTAATTGAAATCTGATACTCAAGACGGGACCAACAGAAGCAGCTGCGTACAATCATGGTCCAATTTACCCATGTTCGTTGCCGCTCCAACCAACTGAGTGTTGGAAGATGGAAGATCCGCAAGTCGGAAATTCAAAACATTATTAAACTTTGGGAATATGTAGAGGATATATACCTAGATATGTATCGCGCGATTTTTGTTTTTGCCGCCCAAATTCACACTAAACCGGTGAAATTGACCGTTGAAACCACCCCGGGCCATTTTCCGATTTTCTGTTACAACTCGCGAACTGAACAGAAGTAACTTTTGCCGGATAATTCCTTTTCACCCCTTAGAGTGAATTTGGGCAGGAAAAAAGTTGCGTAATACCTACCTCCGGCTTGGGAATCTTCCCTTGTCAGCTTCTCCTTCACCGTTCACTAAAAACGAAAGCACAGAAAGCCCTGCGGAAGAAGACTCTCTTTCTAGACGAAGCAAAAGCCTCGAAAAGCATGCAGTGTGTAAGCTAACTGCGAGTCTCAGAGAACAGTCTGAGCTTCAATGGAAATCCGACCGTTGCAGTTGCGCGATCGCGTAAATTATTTCTGCCCCAGTAATTTAATCGCAGCGCACCGGTTACACCCTAATTAACGAACCAGCGCGGAGGCGCGGCGGGGAGCGGAGGGGGGGGGGGCGAAAAAACGCGGGCGAACCAATAACGAGCAACGTCCTGGAAAACAGTAACGGCTAATAACGGGCAACTGGACTCGACTGGTACGCTCGCACGTGTGCCCGCCCGATTTTGCCCGCGACAACGCGATTTCCTGTTTCGTTTCGGAGGTCGTGTTGTCCGATCGAGATTAATTCAATTGTACCGCGGTCCGCATCCGTTCCCACGACTTTATCAGGATTCCGTTCGTGTGCGATCGCCCGCGCCCGGCCACCAATGGTACACACGCCGGATGTCCTGGCGACAAAGAGAGCACGTGTATAATTGAAATACGCGGCCAGATCAAGTGGTAAATGAATTGACGAAATCCGTTTAGCCGTATGTCCATCGAGCTGGAATTGGAATAAGCTCGTAAAGAGTGGGAAGCGTGGCCAGCGCGGCAGCCGTGCATTATCACGGGGCGAGACTGGTCGCCGCCCGAAGTTCCAGTTGCCATTACGGGGCCGCCCGGTTTACCTTTCGGGAATTAATTGTCTTTGGAATTTACGCGATCAATTTGCCAACGCGACGAGCTGAGCTTACCACTCTGCTCGCCGATACTGGCTGGTCGATTTCGCGCGGGGCATGTAATATTATGCTGTATTGTTTGCGGATATCGGTTCGTTCGGAATAGTACCGAAATTTTCGGCTCCGATAGCGGGTGAGTTAAGTTTTCTGGTAGATTTCGCTGGTCTTTGTATCGTAGGTATTGTCGCCGCGCGATCAGGATATTCTCTATATAGATATGAGGAAGCAAATTCGGTGGGGCTTTTTAGGGGACTATGTTAACTATTACGAACTGACTCTAGTAATTTCAATACTTTTGAAATTAGATAGAGGAAGAGGACTCACCTACATCACCTACGCCTGGTCTTGTGCGTGCATGCTTAATCGTTTACAAGATATTAATTCATGATACGGGGTATAGTAAGAAGTGTTCGATTCTTCTTATGTAAAGAAGGGACGAAATTTTATTTTCGGTATGATAAATTTACTAATTTATTGTAATAACTATTTATTGTAATAGCTACGGGGTAGGTATATGGTGCGACCGTTTCTATTTGCCCGTTATACGTGCGGTAAGAGAACAGACTATTAAGAGGACCGAAAGAGGAGTTTATTCTCACATGTTGTGTATTACCTTTTTAGTTTGTACTTGACACACCCTTAGTTCCGTATAGCCATTTAATACATAATAATGTCTCGCAAATTTAACTATTGTACTCTCACCCGGCGGGACACAGGGTCCCTTTGGATCCATCGTAGATACGAAGGTACGTTTGTCACTTATTACTTACTAAGTAGCACCACCTCTTTAAGAAAATAAGAATTTTAAATCATAACAGAATTAGAATGGAATATAAAAATTTATTTTGGGAGGTGTATACCTATATGAAACTATAGCATGGAGCATGATGAACCTTGCTTGCCCTATCAAAAATTTTTGGTAAACTTTACACGCCCTACATTTTGAAGAATCTTATTGGAAAAATTGGAAAAATTGGAAAAATTGCGCCTGAAAATACAATGGAATATCGTTGTAAAAATGGAAAAATCATTGCATCCGCGAAACGAGATTTTGAGAAAATAGTAAATACAATTGCGGTGAAATTCTTTCCTGTATCAATTTTGCCTATTTTTACCAAAAAATGACAAATCTACTTGATCGTAACCACTTTGCACCAAAAAGCACGGAGACAAGCTGCTCTCACAATGACATCGCCGAGAGAGAGAGAGAGAGAGAGAGAGAGAGAGAGAGAGAGAGAGAGAGAGAGAGAGAGAGAGAGAGAGAGAGAGAGAAAGAGAGAGAACACTAACCCGTACACATAGGTACGATCACACTCTAATAAAATTCTCCCAGAAAGATGAAAAATAAAGCAATAAAGCAAGGTAAAAATCCTATCGCTTTACCAGCAAAATTACACAATCACACGGGCCAACAAATCGTTTCGATAGATTAGAATCAGCGGCGCAATATCGGTTGGAAAGGACCCGATTAAAAAGCGTCACGCAGGTTTTAAGCGGCGGTATATTCGACAACCGTTCGCGGAGGTAAATGGATAATTTATGTTTCGCCAACAGACACCGAAACGGGCGTATCGCGTAGGTAGCGGAGTTAAACGAGTCCCAAAAAATTCCTGTTCACCCCGGTAAAGCGATCGGATGCGCATGCGCGCGCGGTTTGCTCGAGCAATTATTTGTCTTCGCGCAGTATCCCGCGGACACCGGCGCCGCTGGGGGGATTCCCTCGCAAAAACCAGCGCCGCAACTACAAAACGATATCGTAGCTATATTTATCTTTCGGCGCTCTACGTATTCCGTTGGCCCGCGATAACTTTCCCGCGGCCACCAGAAGCCGAAAAATACCGGAAGCGAGTCACGTTATGGCCGCTTTGTCGGCGAACTGGGCGCATGCCAATGCCACTGGTCGATGAGCTGTTCCATTTGGTATTCTTCCTGTAAACGGTCAGGCGAAAGGAGAAAGGACATTGAAAGGGGTTGCGGCTCGTGTTCGGACGGGATGATGATTTCTATCGGTATGGTTATATTTCTTGGGCGAATTCCGATTTCCGACGGCGTCGCGTTAGGGGTGGAAAGTGAGGCGGGCAGGGGGCCAATAGCTGGAAGCATCGATTTCAAGAGCTTCCGTGCAACAAATATTTGAATTATTTCGTGGGACTTTTCAGAGACGAATAATTGATAGGTAGTCATTCCATGGAAGATAGATCATTTTGCGGAAAGTCTGATGAAATTGAAGAATAATTGATGTCATCACCAGCTGTGCAAAAAGACCTGAGAACAATATTTATTAGTGTCATTTTCATTTTTTGCTAGACTCGAGAAGGATTATACTTCTTTTTAAATTTAGAAGCTCTACAGTGTTTAATTTGGACCTGTTACGAGTATGTATCTATAATATACGTATTCTCTTATTATCTTTTATGAAGGGCAAATATTATTTCGTAATAACGAATAATTATCATTAACGACAATAACTAATAATATTCATATTATAACAATGAAAGCCAATTATTCATGATTGAGTTACTGGACTATTGACCATCCGAGGTCAATTCATCTTCGTGTTTCCTATAATTACGACCATCGTGCTATGTCCCTTAAATAGTAATTCATTGTCCACTCGGCGGCTACAGGCGACAATGATTTTGGATAAAATCAGTGATCGCACTGTGGGATATGGCGGCGAGTCGTAGAAAAAGCGCTCAGTATTGCTCGGGAGCAAGTCGAAACGGAATACTTGGTGCATCTATCAAAATGTGCAAGTTTTTGTTTTTGATTTTCGTGTTCTGTCTGTTACGACTTTACGTCGTAAAGGTGAGCATAAAATAATAAGAGAAACTTTCCTTTACCACTGATTTAAGTGTAAAAATATCTATAGTCAGTGATCCATAGAAAAAGAAAAATGTGAAGAAATGGCGGTGATAATTTATTGTAAAGCGAGTAGCAGCCAAGTGTACGGGGTGACAAATTTAAAAATCCAAAATACAGTAATTCGTCGTTAGTGTCCCGTTTTTACCATGCGTTATAATCGCGCTCACGATCCCCACCATTTCTTGGAATCCTTCGGACGAGAGTGAGAGAACGAAAGAGACGACGGCAACTTCGTGTCAACTGTTTCGTTCCCTCTCGCTCGGCTCTGGGGTTTTCTCACTCGCGGCATCGGCTGCACGGAATAGTCTTGGAGCATATACTACTCTAAGGGAATAGTGTCCGCATCGCGTTAGTGTCCTGCCGCCAGCCCCGATCGTCAGGATTCTAACGAGGCATTACTGTAATGCTATTGGACTTTGCTTTACTTCTGGAGGCTTTAAAAGGGCTTTCAGGTTTTTAAATTGAAATAATAGGGAGTAAATGAGTTGCACAATATAAGAATCCGATATCTATAAAAGCAAGTCAGATATGAAATGTTTATTTTTAGGGATTGCTTTGTCTCGAGCGAGGCACTCTATGATTAAATTCATTTCTTATAAGTCGTTTCAATTCTTTACGAAATAGTACGTATTGTGTCTGTTTTTTCGTGAATGTCTACATTTATAACACATCAATGGATTATTAAAATGCCCATAAGTGGTCAAGATTGTATCAAGACCACGAGCAAATTTCTTCGTAAAGTTTGGCAAATGTTCAACCCTTGTTGCAAAAAGGAAATATTAGAATTTTAAAATAATATTAAAATGTTCCATTTACTTTTAGTACAACTGTAACTCAATTTTAAATGTAACGTCTCCACAGTGCATTTTCCTGTGTCCGACCACATATCGGGCGTTTCTACTTAATCTATCGCCTCTATTTCTATGTACATATGTACTCGAACTATCACTTTGGATCCAACCTTCCTAATACCTTCCCACGATTATGTCTTAATACTTTAAGTTTCTGTTGTTTATATAAGGCAGACATTGACCTGATTTTTGACGACGCCGAGTGTGTGCACAGCAGCGATGAATACATCAAACCAGATTCATGTCGGTTCTGGGTAAATGATGACAGCGAATACGGGACTACATTATCTGCGCATCTAGAAGTTATTAAGAAGTTTCCAGAAGGCGTCCGAGTACGTGATTCTTGTACTTTTTACTATAAATATTATACTAAACATATAGAGTGAATTCAAAGTTTCTAATAAACGGCGAATAATGTTCAGAATACCCTGTAAAATAACGGTGCGAGCACAATTTCTTTTATAATTTCAATCCTTTGAATATCATTGTATTATGATGACAAGTTTATAATTCAAGCGAATCATAAAAGGAAGGTTTATAATTCATCTAATAATGATTTTTTAAATCTATTTAAATATCCGCTGGTTTTGTTAACTAACACGAAAGTACGTCATCTAAACACAATATCCTTGTCTTCTTTATGCTTAAGTATCATATATTTCGTTTCCTGTTTTGTATATATATATCTACATCGTGTAGAGTATAGACTATAGGTACATGTATTTGCAGATCTTTGAATTTTGCAGGGCCTTCCTTTTAAATCATTAACAGAATTTGAATTTTCAACGTGAAGTTTCGACGTCAAAAATGTATTTTGGTGAGCGTTTAGTAACAATTGAATATCTTTATCGCAGGTACAAGCGAATCTAAACGGACTCGAGATGGGTGAATACACGAACGATATTGGGCTTCATGTAGAATCGGACGTTTGCGAACTGACGAATGATCCTCATAACATAGCAGCTTTCATAGCAAAAGCAATCACCATGGGTCGCAACAATTGCCCACCAGAACCGGTACGTAAACAATTAAATTTTTCAAAATGTAAAATAAATGTGGAATTATACCAATCCTTGATTCCTATAATTATTTATTATTATATATTTGGTAGTATTAGCAGTATAATTGTTCATTTTAATCCAAAATACAATTATGGTGTAACCACAACTATTCAAGTGCTGTTAACGTATTTTATTTAAGAGATAACTTGTATTCACTTGTATTCATTGGAAGACAATATTTTTGGTCACTATTAACAAATAAAAATTCGTGTCACGCATTGCCTTCCCCTAGCCCTATCAAATTAGATATCAATCTTCCCCTTTAAGGGGAGGTGCCACCTCGGACGTATGAACATCGTAGGTTTATTTAGTAGTTTTATTTCTTTCGAGTAACGAACTGAACAGAAAATCCTATTAATGGCATTTAGGTATTATATAGGTATCTATTGAAGATTGCAAAAAAATGTGTTTACTTTTTTCAACAAAATGACGGTGCCAGAGCCGCTGCGCGGTTCTTTAATATTGTTTACGTTTCAGGGCGTTTACGGACAGGATAATTTTGTCATAGACGACAAGGACGGTTTACCAGAAACGTTTCCCATCGGCAAGTATTTGTTAAATATTACACTACTGAATGCCGAGACCGTGTTTGTACAAATACATCTTTATGTATCGGTATGATGCATTGTGATGTATTATTCAATTTAACAGTTGTATCAACCATACCAGTGTATCCTTACGCAAATAATATAAAATAGAAATTGATCTGCACGCACAAAGTGCAGTTTGTTATATTCCTCCCCGTGTTTCCATTGTTTCCAACAGAATTTGCAATTTGCAAAAGTGATAGTTTCACTCATAATGTGTACCGAACAATATGGTTCAGCCGACATATGTAAAGCTAAATTACTATTTCAGATACTTCTATAACGAAATTATTATTCTCCATAACTAAACTTATATCATTTTAAACTTATTACACCCATAAATCATCAACGAAAGCTTCTCAAAATCCCATTTCTACAATACAAAAACTTAGCTACTTGTTTCGTTTGAGATGAAGTTGCTTTAAAAAGCCACTTATCAAGTACCGTTAGCACAGGGAAACGATTGAAATTGATTAAGGCAATGAATCAATGCGGATTAACTTTTGATGCAATCGTGCCTCGAGAGCCAATTAATTATCTACAGCTCGAGTGGTTTCTAAAAACATGACGAAAACCGTTCGAAAAATTTCACCAAAAAAGATAAATCTGTCGATGCCAATAACTTGGGGAATTACTGCATGTTGAGTAAGTGCTGTACAAGTACGCGAGCAGGCTGGAAGTTTCGCCCACGTACACTCTCTTGGGGGCTGCATAAAAATTGCGTAAAGTAAAGTTTACGACGGCCCAGTAGACCAGGAACACGAAATAAAAATTAATAGACTACTACATTACGACGTTTTTTATTTGGCGCGATAGCGCTGCAGGGTGTAAAACGCGATATCAAGATCGGCTGAAGGATTCCAAATAGAATTTAAAGGGAAGGTAATGTCTTCATCGCGTACACTTCTCTTCAGTTTCATTAAATGTTACGGGCGGGGGGAGATAAAATAAAACGTCAGGGCTCGGTTAAATATATCGTTTTTATATGCCCCTCTGCGATCCGAGTGCGAAACGTGTAATTCAGAATTGCACGCGGCCGCGCCGCGGCGGGGCGGGGCGGGGCGAAGTTTTAAATTCATCTGGATATCGCTGGGCAAATAGCGGACGATATGGTTTCTGGGTTATTCAACAATCTTTCATTCGACTTCACATTCTAGCCCGTATTTCGTTTTTAGCGGCGATATGAATAAATTTGTCTGATTTGAACGGCTAAACTTTTTTTTTCCTGAGAACGATAGTGGTATTTGAGAACACTCCGAAGCTGAGGGATGACATTGTTAATCTAGTCTAGATGTTGCGGAATTTTTACATCATCTTATTCAAATGACACACTTTCGTAATTTGAAAAATGCTGAATAAATTCTTTAGAGGAAAATTTAAATAAAAAAACAATTCTTTTTTTTGAAATTCATTGAGTGTACGTACATAAAATTGGTTATACAGGAGTTAGAATTTTATTATTTTTCTGTAAGTTCTTTTTGTGCGCTAACGTGGTGAGATGGTTCGTGGCTGCTTTTGACATTTGCCATTGCACCTATACCCCTCAATTCAGCTATTTATAATCAAGAAGGCCCCTTATTGTAATTAATACAGAGAACTTGGCATATACCATGTAAGAATCAAAAACTCAATGAGTTTCTCACAGTACGAATACGTATGTGTCTATAGCACAAGCGATTGTGTGGAAGCGATAAAGATTACGACAAGTTGTTCAACGCGATACCTACTCGTCACGATTTCAAAATCACTGAATCAATCTGCATGCTTTAATTAGCACCGTTTCCTGTCTGATATCAAGATTCAAGACCAGTGAGTGAATATTAAGAATTATCTATAACTCCTCAGCTCGATCAAACTATAATCTGATTTTCAGATGACCCCCTAACACGAAAACTTTTCTTTCGTTCACTCATTACTTTTACATACTTTCCGAGCCAAGTATTAATTAAAACTCGTCCATAATGAAAGCTACGCAATCGTTTACACGAATCTAGAAATTCTTCATCGCATAATTCGAGCCCAAGCATTATTATTTGTCGACACGTCAATTCGCGTTCAAAGATCTAATATCTGTAATTAGCCATCAACCTTGGCGACACGAGCGTTTGGACCTTCGCCCGAAATGACGTGCAATTTTCGTCTGTCGGTAGATCCTTTGACCGTGATGTTAAAACATTCAGTGGCCGCTGCTCGCAATAAAAGCCAAAGGACCTTCAGTTGCGCGAGATCCTGCTCAGTTTCAGTTATTTCCTCGTTGGCTCCCTTTCGCGCGACTTACCATAGCGCTGAAATTACTTTGAAATTGTTTGGGGATCTTTTCAAGTTCTCGTCATCGGGCCCGTAACGATGCCTCTGTGTCCCCACCATTCCGTTGTCAAACCTACTGCAGTTAACACGTTGAACGTTGAAGAATACTCTGGCTTCGTGAGAAACGAGGAATCACTTTGTCGTGGCACGGTTCCTCGCGACTAAACGCAATTGGCTTAGGTAGGTACTCTAGCATTAGGTCGTGCCATTTGTTTGGGCGAAGTTGCTGTATCGATTCTGGCTACGGGGTAGCTATCGATAGCTAAAAAAAAACTCGGTTTTTAATCAACTCGTGTGGTGATTGGCAGAGATATTCGATATGCACGCAAACTCACAGTAACGGCGCATTCTAGCGTTACCAAACAGTGAGAAGCCAGGGGAACTACCGAAACGAGTATTTGTCGAGTTTAACGAACGCTGTAACAACATATTGGATGTATGGGGAAAAATCTGCGTTCCGCAAAGTGATTTGAACCTTGCAACTCGATGCGCAGGTAAGTCGCAACTCCGTAAAACCGTGTAGGTAATGTTTAACACAGCTAAAAAGAAAGAAATTTCGCGTTTGACGCGAGGTGGGCAGCGATCTAAATAAACGAAACGAACCGGCTTGCCCGTTATCGAGCAGAAAGAGAGAACAGTTAGAAACGGTACCGGATCGCGAAATGAAAGTAGCTGCCCGAGCGCGAAAGAAATCCCACCGACTAAAAGGGTAATTTCCCCTTTTATAAACACGAGCAGGAAGGCGATCCATTTCCCTCCTTTTTTTCTCTTCCTTCCTCGTCGCAGTTTGTCTTGCCTGTTGTCTTTCCCGCGGCGGGGTCGCTTTGATCACGTCTCGTTGGCGGACAGGAAAGCAGGAAAAAGTCCATTTCCGGCAGCGAGGTAACGAAGGACGACCGTGCCACGGACAATAGGACCAAGGGATAAGGATAGAAGGGAGCACTGGCGTGTCTAATGCTCGATCGTTTGTATTGGTTCAGACACCAGGCTCGCGATGGGAATCGTCTGTTGGACATCCCGTCCTTTTTCACGTCGATGCCGATGGATTCGCGCCACGCTCCTTAAGCTTGACCGTCGCCATTGCGCTTCCGTTGTCGGGGGAACCAAAACCTGGATCGCACGGTGTGACAAGTTTTAAGGAAGAACGAAAGGTAATCGTGGGGTTAATTCTACGCCGGGATCTTGTTGCCAGCAACGAGAAAGATGGAGGTGATCGAGGAATTTGTTTCTTAAGAATTTTTTTCAGGAATAATTTACAGTTTACATGTGAAATTTTTGTTACCAACCTTTAGTACAATGTCTTGGGAGATTATAAAAAACAAAATGAATAGAAAAACATGCATCAATTTTAATATATTAATTGATCTTCTAGACCCCTTACAAAAGTTATGTCTAGTTTCCGTTGTACGTGTTATTGTCGCTCACTACTTAGATTTGAAAATTCAATTATATTTTACGTAATCGTACATTTATGTCAAGTTATCGGTACACATAGTATGGAACAATTACAGCTGAATTACAAAATAATGATAGTTATTTGTATAATATATTGTAGATAGATTTGTGTTGAAATTACTTACACGAACGTACCTATTATGATTTTATGTTATTTACCGAAGTCTAGAGTTATTCGTTACATGTAAGCGGATACACAGATTTATTTGAATTGGGCACCCATGAAATCCTATTCCTTGGCATCATAAACGTCAAGAGTAGTCATCTCAGTATATTTTTAGTCCGGAGAGCATCCCGAGCATTTGTGCGTCATTGCGAAGCGCATTTCTGTTAAATCATTCTCGAAAAATTTCTAAACGTGTATTATTTAACGAGCAGTGTTTAGTGTGGCAAACGTAATATATTACAGAGTACGCGCACGTTCTGCGCGTACTAAAAATTTATTTCACGAAATAGCAGACGATTCGATAAAACATTATTTGCAGGGATGGCGGATATAATCTCTACCAAAGTAGCTACGGTTTACGCGCAATAAATGGTACTTTATCACAACTGCGGGCAATTGGACGAAATAAATTCAGTGAAATATTTTCCACTTGTTATACGGAACAGTATTTTACCGAAATAGTGAACTCGCGTTCGAGATAATGTCTCTCTTTCGACCGTTCGTGCCGTTTTATCGATATCAAGTGTAGTCATAAAACTTTTTTACCGCCTTCAAGGTCTGTTATTAACAAGCCAGTAAAAACTTCTATTAAATTCATTAAGTTAGGTTTCAAGAATTATCCCGGCTCCGCGAAGATAGTTGCCACGAATTTCAATTATATCTACATACCTATGGAGCTGAACAAAATACTTTGATTGCATCAAATCTCTTTTAGCTTTGTGTCTTTTATTGTAGGTACTTGTAGGTATTTCGTATTCGTGTCCATAAGAAGATTTCTCGCACCACCTGTCATCCCAATACGTCAGAGCCACAGCAGATTACCGAAAAAAAATTTCCTGAAAACCATCACCATTTCCCTAATTTCATCACGAACAACAGATCACCCCATATGAATTCACTCACCAGTTCACTATCCTCCCCTTCGCGAGTTCTTTTCGCAAAAGCCACTCGTGAAATGCCAGCCACAGAACACAGACGATGGTATCCCCGTCTTTTCGCGCTCGACTGACAATGGCAACAAATTGAACGACAATGCATATTAACTAACCCCTTCGAACGGAGGAGGACAATCTACGGTAATGATTTGCTGGGCAAGTCGGCTATAACGGGCCGCGAACAAGGGGCAATTAGAGAAAATCAATGTTGCGCAACACGTTTGCATGTTGCATTTAATAATGGTGCTCGAGTGGAGAATTCGATTCGCCCTTTGACGACATAACGAACCGACGGTGCGCGCGGACGTGTCCGCGGGACGTTGCGTCGCTTTTCCGTTGACAAGCAATTTCATTGGATCAGGAAAAGGAAGATGTGCCATCGCTGGACTGAATTATCTTTATGGTATTAAATAGCTTTTTTTTTTCGTTGAGTAATTTACTCCAATAGATGCCTGATGGGATTGCCGACGTTGCGGGGTATATTGATTTAGGTACTTGAGAGGCTGCAGGTTAAAGGAGAGTCTGGGGCGAGGTGTCATATTTTTTTATCGTTTACTGAAGCATGTTTGGTGTTTGACTCTGGGCTAGGAATAAAGATTCCCTTTTTGTGTTGCGATTTTTTAATTGTTACTGTGGGGGCTTAATAATACGACTTCTGATTAAGCATGCAGCTAAATTAGAAAAGTCTACAGACATTTTCATTCGAATATATCCAGAATAATTATGGAAACTACTGTATTTTTATTAGTCCTCCGCTGTAATATATCTACAAGGTGTAAAAAATGTGTATAAAAGTTCCTTATTCACGAAATATGCTTTATAAATTAAGGATGGCATTAAGCTGATTCGACGTGATATATTCTACTGAAAGATTCCTTCTTATTTACTCATGATATTTAATGTAGCTTCCAAAAGCGGACCTTAATCAGTTATTTATAAGAAAAATTATATCACAAGCATTGCGTGCTAATCGAGTATTTCCTATCAATCGTCTATCTCTATAGTTTCTCTAGTCTCCTATCAAAATATAAATATCCTACATAACAAACATGCTTTGCCTGTTTGTATAAAAAAAGCGAGGTCTAAAAATTCAGTTATCGTATTTCGTGGCATCTTTGGAGAATTTTTTTCATACAACGAGTCCTTTACGAGCGCTTTATGATCGTCGAGTTAAGCGAATTACCCTGTACTAGGGGTGGCCGCAAGCAATGCCACTCTTTATGATGTGAGATTAATTTAACGAGATTATTTTTGTACGAAATACGATATAAAAGGAAAAAATCTATGGATTATTAGGGATATAAGTTCTGATCGGAGTACAAATTATGGCTTCTGAATGTTTTCCTATATATTAGACGATGCGTAGTATGAATGACATTTTTATGTGATTTTCAAATAACAAAGTGTGAAGGCAATTGAAACGTAGCTGGAAATTGGATGAAATGTTGTTAGATATCGAGCATAAAAAAATGTGCACATAGCATGGAGTCACCAACAAGGGAATCCCGCGAACCCTTATTGGGACGCAACTTTGTGAGTTTATGGAGTGACTCAGGACAAGAATAACGGTATGTATCATTTGCGCCCAATCGTCCTTTAAGGAGGCATGGTACCTACTTTTTTTTGTCCGAAAATTAAGCATTCTTTATGAATTTTCTTCTACCTGAAAATGAAAAGCTGGAAATATGGGGGTTCTTGCGCATGAAATAATTTTTATTAAAAAAAAGCGCCCTCCCTACCCTCGCTACAGTCGCTGAAAGTTGGTCCCTCGCGGAGTGAGTAGAAGAATTGCGGTGCCATAAATTCCGCCTGCTGCGTTTATCTGAAGCATAAAAGCAAATTAAGACATTCAAATTGATTACATTTTGGCGTGGTTGACCGATCCGATTCTTAAATTTGGCATTTAAAACGAAATGGCGGACTGTCAAACTGTAGGTATCGATTTCCGACAGTGGGCTAATGCTTCGCTAATGCTTGTAATGCTCCTATGAACAATGTATAATCGATATCCATCGCACACGTAGCATAGGTACGTGTGTCGTCGTATGAAAGAACTTGTAGGCAGCTCGCGATACGAGTACGTATCGCGTACGTGCATCCCCGTGTGAAACCGGGCTTTCTGATCGGGACACGCCGCTGTCATTGCTTTATCGACGACTGCCAATCTGTGCAAATTGATCTTCTTTGGAGTTGATCGGGCAATGACGAGCCATCGCGGTACACTGCGGACCTCTCTAAAGAATTATGTCCTTCAAACTTATTTCTCCGATCTCGTCCATCCAGTCCTTTCCCCATTACGAATAACAAATATCTCACCTTTCGGCCAAATAAATTTGTCTGGAATATTCTGGAATATTGAAGCACATGCAGGAAGCTGAGACGCTAAATTATTTAACAGCATCTCAGTAGAAGCTACATCATACGCTAGGCTCTGGTAAATATCGTGCACGACTATCAAAGGAAGCCTGCTAGTTAATATTCTACGAAACTATCACGAGTGAACTTTGCATCTGTGTCACATCCAAATACACGAGACATATTTTATTTTCCCAGCCCCAGTCATTGTTGCTTTCTCTGGACTTTCCTTTGCCATCTTCTCCAGCTCGCCGAATATAAGTGGCTCCATTAAGAGTAGCTTCCTCCCTATTCCCCTGGAGCCTAGGTCTACAAAGTCGAAAAATTTCTGGCACTTGTTGCTCGAGTGCTTCGACAGCACTGGAAGTATCATGTCGAGGACTCAGGTAGGTATTATTACATCTCCGGGAACTTATTTTTACGCTATACCGTGCTGTCACATCAACGAACAGTGAGAGATCAGCAGTACATATTTCCCTATAGGTACCCACTTTATTACCATAGTTTTAAGACGTTTAACGTTTCCGCTGGTTTTCCGTACGACAAAAGTTATTTTTCATAGCTGATTTCTTATTTTTCAGGTAAGTAATTAAATAATTCTGTCATATTACGTACGTTATTTTCAGACTATTACGTATAGGTACATCAATGCCCCGGTTTTGCAATTTGCATTCTATATTACGCATCGAACCTAAAACTTTTTCTAACTGCCTGTCGCGTAGTACCGGCCAATTTTTTTTTAATTTTTTCCTATAATTTAAGTCCTTAGGTTATAAAAGGAAAATGGACGCAGAACGATGTAAATACGGCTTTGAAAATGCTACTATAAAACAAAATTGGACTAAACTAAACTATATAAAGTAAACTTAAACTATGCTTCGATGAACAAGTCACTGAGCGCATCATTTATAAAGAATCATTCAACGAAGATTTGGTGCAGTGCATGAAATGCAAGGGTTGGGCTCGCGAGCAATGTACAGACCAAGAAAAAATCCATCATTTTACCTGTGATATTTGTAGACGTGTCTAAATAAATGTTCTATTGTATTTTTAAATGTTTTTACTAACACTATTAATTACTTAGACCTTAAAGTAGTTCCCTTAAAGGGGGAAGCCACTGTCACGGTCGAAAACCGCATTTCGCGCGTCCCACCTATACGGTGTGCCTGTAACGCGCGTATTGCGAACCTCTCTATATTCAAACGCTATTATCTAAAAAATGATTGGAAGCACGAAAAAATTATATATACAGTAATTGTAGAAAATCGAATGCTCTTTTAATATTATTTGAACAAAATTTCGATAGGATAAATTCAAACCATTGATGAATTCGAAACTTTAAGGCCTGGTCGGTACCCTTTCCTGTTGTCCGATTGCAATAATCCTTTTCAGGGACTGTCTTTTTTTTTTATGAAATGGAACCATAGTAGGGGGCGAGAGTAAAAGAAATCGCAGCTTGAAACTAAGGGCCACCCTAATGCACCAACCTAATATTTCTCAATAAATCATGCTATTCTATAGCTTAAGCTTAAGCTGTGCACAATAAATCAGAAAAAACTCCGTACATTTTCAGGTTTTCGCGTATATCAAGAGCCATCCATGGATGAAAACGACACAACATCCCAGTCCTAATAAGTGGACAGTAACGTAACTAGCAAAAGCAAAACGTTACGCTCCTTCAACATTGGGTATTAACATACTTACATCGTTAGAATTATTTCGTATTTAAATTTTCATTGGACGCACGAATTGAATTTTTGCACGCCGTTAATCAGAGCGGCAGTAAAAACAACAACGCCAAGCTAATTATTGCTTTGTAATAATAAGGATCGAATAAACAGTAACGCCGATCCATAGTTTTCTTCTCGAGCATCGAATGATTTATTGTCCCTCCTATCAATATTATCACCCTGCACTATACCACGACACAACAGGAAAATATAAATGAGCCAGTCGACTCCGACACGGCGCGCAATATAATTGCTAGTTAGAACTGGCGTTGAGTCACAGTGGTGGGGACGTTTCAGTGCAGAGAAACCGTCTACGGAAGAACAAGACTTCAGTCTGTACACCAGTGATACATACACGCAGCGACGGGAGCCCAGTGACCTAAATTCCGGTCGCAGCGTAGAAATCACGCGCAGAAGAAGTGCTCGAGTGAGATCGAGTCGATTTGGATGCTAGGTTGATTACTCGTGGTCGGCGGTACACGGCATCGCAGAATTTCGTTGCGCGAGGACGATGGCGTTGTGGACGTTAGAAGCGCTTGGATTCGTTGCTGCGATATTATTCCTGCTTTATTATTACTTCACGTCTACGTTCGACTTCTGGCAGAAACGGGGCGTCAAAGGGCCCAAGCCTATACCATTTTTTGGCAACTTTCTGGATGTGTACTTTGCAAAGAATTCCGTCAGCGATTGCTTCACGAATGCCTACTATAATTACAAGAGTGAGCCGTTGGTTGGACTGTTCATGGGATCTATTCCAGTACTGGTCGTTAAAGACCCAGAGCTGATGAAGGATGTTCTTATCAAGGACTTTCCTTGTTTCGCTGAGAGGACTCTGAGTGCTATGGAAGAGGTACGTATTGCTTTCGGTATGCGGTATTACCTTCAAGGGATCAACGACACTTCAGATTGCCACTAATCCGTGTAAGTTTAAAAGCAGGGAATTTTCGTAAATGGACAATCGGTTTTTTACGTTCATTTCTGCGTGCTCTTTGTATTAAGTTCGAATTTCAATGCTTACTAATAACGGGCAGAAATTGCTTCACAAAAG
Source organism: Andrena camellia (assembly GCA_029448645.1). Lineage (NCBI taxonomy): Eukaryota > Metazoa > Arthropoda > Insecta > Hymenoptera > Andrenidae > Andrena > Andrena camellia. Next base: position 46,972,773 of record CM055679.1, on the reverse strand, counting down.
ACTGTCACGTGCGTTTTGAATTTACAGTGAATTTACTTTGATGTAACTTTTGGGGAAATAGTGCTTCAAATAGAATTATTAATTTTTACTGTATTGTTTTAAAACGATAGTTCGGTAATAATTATCTTGTGATTACTTTTTTTAAATTTCGAATTTGAAGTCGGTTTACCTTCGAGGTAACCGAAATCATTTGTAGAAAATCATTTTGAAAATGATTTGGAAAAATTAAATGGTGATGATCTAAGGCACTAAACGATTCTACGTAGCTAGGAAAGCTTTAGCAATCATCTCTTGTTGCTCTGATGCAATGGAACCTTGAATAGATATGATGAAAAAAAATACGCTTAGGGCTATCACAGTACGCTCGTCAGTGACTTATCTGGTCTAGTCTGGTAAATACGAATGACACACATTTAGAACAAATGTAGTGGTCGCTCGTGTTTGAAATTTGATTGCAATTCCCCGTTTATGAGTGGCACTGTAAATTTGTGTGTAATATATTGGGTGCACTATGAACTCGTGATAAGTAGTGCGTGCATTGGTGGGATTGGAAAGCGGTACACATACTTATAGACACTGAGAGTGATATCTCGAGAGATATAGAATACGCATATTCCAAAGTATGCAGAACGGTTACAGGGAAGAAAAGCTTAAATTCATTTCTCGTTACTGTCATCTAACATGCCGATAATATTAGAATAATATAATAAAAAATGTTTCAGAGCTAAAGATATAAGCTTCACCGATTGTGAGTAATAAGACTCGTAAAAAGAAACTGAAAAGTTTTAAGGAGCGTAAGTTCACAAAGGGATTGCCCTTGAAATATTCAGTAGGAAGCTACTGTAGGAGAAAGATCTTTTTAAGTCTCCGTAAAGTAGGGGAGATTACAGTCCTACGTTAGACACTACAAATACGTATACAGTAGGGGCTATTGTAAGTTAATAAGGGGCTGAGAAAAGAGCACGAAAAATTCTTGCCATTAAAAATACTTGCAGCGAAAGGTTGTTGAAAGGTGGTAATAAAACATTTCTGATATAAGGAAACTAAATGCAGAAGAAACGATCTGATCGAAGACCTATGTATGTACTTATATTCAAAATCTGCATAATTCACTTATAAGCAGATAGCTATTTTTGTAATACAATTACACGCTGGAATCAGAGATAGGTATGACGTCGTTCCACGTTTAATTCACATCGCGCTGGAAATCCACTATTCTTCCATGCCGATCTCCTTGTAGCTGTACCTGCTTGTTTCAACATATCGTGCATCTTAATATATAAAGCAGAAAGCTTCTATATGTTCGGTACCTACCGTCTTTAGGCACTATTCCCGTGGGTGCATTGCTTTGCCCAAGGCCTACAATACTGTTAAGACGGCTCTGTATATGTTTGTCTGTCGCCTTCTGTCATAGTTTGGAGCAATAAACTCTGTGGTCACGAAACGTGCCTCAGCTCGTTACGTCTGGCTAATCCAGATAAATATGACTATTTTCACAAAAAAAATGTATAAAATCAGAATCTAAATCCCGGACGAAGCCGAGTTGTGAAGCTAGTAATTTATAGGTGGAACCATTATCGGTGCACCTCTTCAGGCTTGACGCGCCACGATGGAGGCCCTTAAGAACCAGACTTACACCTGTCTTCACCTCGGGCAAGCTGAAGGAGATGTTTCACTTGATGCTGGAGTGCTCGGACCACTTCGAGAGCTACCTGGATAAATTGGTCGCGAAGGGCGAGCTGATCGAGTGCCGCGAAATTTCCGCGAAATTCACCACTGACGTGATAGGTTCTTGTGCATTTGGCATCGAGATGAACGCACTGTCCGCGGAGAACAGCGAATTTCGTAACATGGGTCGAAGAGTCTTCCAGACGAGTTGGAAGTCCGCCTTCAGGGACAGAGTCAGGGAGTTCCCTTTCGTGTTCAAGATTTTTAGTCGTTTCCTGGTCGATCATGAACTGGTGAAATTCTTCACGCGTATTACTAGAGAGACCGTGGAGTATAGGATTCGAAACAACGTCCGTAGACACGATTTCATGGACAATTTGGTGGACTTGAGGCAACACCCAGAGAAACTTGGACTTGATGGTAGGAATGGCTTTTTTGTGGTGCGTGATTACCACGCTAAATGCTATCACTATAGAGATAGTTTATTAAAGTTTTATCTTGTACACTGGTCGTGCGTGTAATCGACGAACAGAGTTTCGGTGATATATATGTACATTACCTATGTATGGACCTAAATATGTTAAGTTATAATTAGACAGATAATAACTTTCTGGCTTAATAACGAAACAAGTAACAAGCTTACCAATTCCATCGTTACTGTGTTAAAAAATACGATATGGGAAAGCAAATTTTAATAGTTACTTTTACGATGTCTGCGAGAACTGTGGAACGTTCACACATTTTGTAACTTCGGACAAACAAATATTTTCGATGTGTCTCTCTAGATTAATGACGATAGAAAGTTATTTAGACACATTTCTTCCGTTCGCAGTCTATACTATTTCTTTCGAACAACTCTAAATAGTAACTTCTTAACTGTAAAAGATGTCAGGTTCTAATAAAATGGTCACTTTTATAGTAAGTAGAATGTCAATTTTTCAAGGGCGCAAAATTGCGATACGTATTAAGAAATACACTTCTCATTTAAGAATTTGCTTAAAATTTGAACATGCCGAAGAAATATGAAAACAAGACAGAATATTGTGAACAATGTATCGGTCGGACAAACTAAATCTTCTGTTACGTTTTCATTTGGTTTCTGATTTAAAATGCAACGTTATTCATCTAAATAGAAGTAGGCGATGTGTACATGGCGGCCCAAGCTTTCGTTTTCTTCGTCGCTGGCTTCGAAACGTCCTCCATAACGATCAGCAACATTTTGTACGAGCTGGCTCTGAAACCATCGATCCAGGATAAAGTTCGAGCAGAAATTAAGAAAGTCCTTCAAAAGGCCAACGGAGTAATCACATACGACTGTTTAAGCGAAATGAAATATCTGGATGCATGTTTAAACGGTAGCTACTGTTTTCTTATATTCGTTAAAACAGTAGCTTAAAGTAGCTGACAATTTTTCTACAGACTTCACTCTTTTTTTCTAACTTCGGACATTTGGCTAATCAAATTCAAATTGTGCGATCGTTTAGAAATACAATTATTCATGAAATTAATATACATGAACCCGAATGTGACTGACGAGTCTATGGGCGGTATTCACAGTCGCTACTTATTCTTAAGATGATTCACAGTCGCTTATTATTCTTAAGATGATCTTAGCCCTATATCAGGAACTGACACATATACCTATATCCCTAATGATCAACTTCGTTTCTTATAGAAACCCTCAGAAAATACCCAGTAGTATTGTACCTAGGCAGAATGGCACTGTCAGATTACACGTTCTCAGGGACGAAAGTCACTATACCGAAGGGTACGAAAGTTTTTCTGCCAACGTACGGGATTCAACACGACCCGGAGATTTTCCCGGAACCGGAAGTCTTCGATCCTGACAGGTTTACCGACGGAAGAGCTGCGACCAGACACTCGATGCACTTTTTGCCTTTCGGAGACGGCCCAAGGAATTGTATCGGTGAGAAATCTTCTCGTTAAGGGTGTAATGCAGCGCAGAGCTTAAAAATCCATTCCCTTTTCGCATTTTCTCATAATTTAGGGATCAAAAAATGCGTTTGAAGAATTTTGAAGAGTTAGAGACAAGGCGACAGTTTGAAATTAAATTTTATTTTTGGCGTCGGAGTTGAAGGTTTCCTGGGGAAAGATCCATTCTTTTTCTTCATCTTCTTCTTCTTCTTCTTCTTCTTCTTCTTCTTCTTCTTCTTCAAAACATTGCCATATTCTTAATTTCTTATACTTTTCATTTCTTCTACTTTAGACGGCAGTCACGCGCATTTAAATTAATAATATCTTTAGTTTATTAATTTTGGAACATCGCGACTATTGAAATCATACGATCCAAGTGGATATTTCTTTTCCTTTTAACAAACTTTCAGCAGCCTACATCTTCCAAACTATTAAATACTTTAGTACGAAACGATTTGCACAATTTAGTGAAATCGAACTGGTTTCTTGAATAATTATTACTGCGTGAAATTCCAAAGATGCCCGCACATCCTTTTAAAAAAAGGAAAATAGATAAGAAAATCCAGAGATAGTGAGTTTAATTGGTTTACTCTTTAGGCGCGAGATTCGCTAAGATCCAGACGAAGATGGCAGTCATCAGGATTTTATCGAAATTTAAAGTCCACGTGTGCGAGAAAACTCAAGTACCATACATTCTGGACAAGAAGTCCTTGTTCCTGTTACAGCCTACTCATGGGATATACGTAAAGATGACGAAGGTTGAAGATTAAAGGGCATTTAGGAATTTTCAAATATTAAAAAGGACGAATTAAGTGCTTTTATTACGTAGCGATCTTCATTGGATTCTTGTGACTAACAAACTTGTGGTGTTAACTCGTGGGAAAACAAAGGAGTGAGAAAAGTTTTGCGTCCAAGTGACGATTGACAGATAATGACATCAATATTCGTTACTCGTCTATGCCATAATTATTTGGTAATTTCGGCTACACGGTTAATGGATATAGATAAAGTACCTATCTCTCATTCGAGGCACTCTTATTATATGCTTAATAGCAGTTATTAATGTATACTAATAATCTAGATTCTACTTACCTTTCAACTAATAATTAATACTGGATTCAGAAATAAAGCATGTTTGAAGTGGTCCACTTTGCAATGTTTAAAAATTTAAATGTAACTAATACATTAATGAACTGTATCGTAGTTCAAATTATTTTAATAGCCTTTTAGTCGGAGCTAAAGAAGGTACACGTTCTATTTTAAGAAAAGAGTTTTGGCTTTGGAACATCTTTTTAATATCATTTCATAAAAAAAGTATTGTTTTTATTATTCTTACCTACCTATCAGCAATTCAAAAGACGATATTGATTTTAGTAGGTATTCTTACGGATCTCTTTGTACCATTCACGACGACAAGTTCCATCCTTGCTTTTATTATCTCCTTGTGTTACCTCATAGTAATTAGAAACCTTGGAACGCTATAGCGTGATTCTGTTTCGTAAGTTGTAAACCTGTTGTTGCATACGAATGTCGCAGATCTAATAGCATGGAAGTACGTATAATGGTTGCAGAACGTAATTTATTGACATCAGTATCCTCGGAAATAAAATTATGCACAGACCTGAAGCATAAGTGAAGAGTACTTTAGAAATGATACTGTAAAATCTAAAGAAAATAAATGTTTTCTAGCGAATAATATGTGTTTGTACTTCTTTAATGGAATAAATGATTGTTAATTGGAATAAATGGAATAAATGACAGAATTTTCAAAAATCCTTCCTTAGTGGATGCCTAGGTCATAAAAACAATGTGCCATCCAAATTTCGTCTCCCTAGGTTAAACGATTTTTCAGCTGGGCGTTGATGAGTCAATCAGTCAGTCAGGACTTATTCTTTTATATATAGGTACCTATGTATACTATGTACCTAGCTTTACTACTCGGCTTCGCCCGGAATTTAGATTCTCATTTTACCTATAAAAAATTTTTTTGTGACAATAGTCACATTCGTCTTGATTAGCCGAGCATAATGCTTATGTAAATAGCGCTGGACGATGAGTACGCGGCGGCTCAAACTTTCGTATTCTTCGCCGCTGGCTTCGAAACCACTTCCCTAACATCAGTAAATTTCAGAAAACAACATTACCAAAAATGTGAACGTGCGAACAAACGTTCACAAAGTTTGCTGAGACGCTCATAGACATACACGGTGGAGTAATTAAATCTAATGTAGCGAAAGAAATTGGGGCGTATGCCCCCCCCCCTCCCCCACCCTTGCAATGTCGGAGCGTGTCAACGTTCCCTCTCGAAACGTGTCTGGACATTTTATTCACGGTATTATCGCAACACTTTGACCAAGTTGCGTGACACTACCCAGTTGACTTCCGTCGTTGTAATGATTTTCAGTCGGCCGCATTCAATGCAAAGGGAGGCAATGCTCAGAGCCTTCTGACATTTTGATAACGGGCAGCTGGCCACTGTTGCACGACAATCGGGTAAGTCGCCGGTATAAATCGCGCGATTCTTTCTTCGGGAATTTTAACACCTTGAATGATGAAAGTGTTTGAACGTATTAAAAAATCGCCCGCTTTATGCTTTCGGATAAAGTTCGGGGCAGGAGTCATAGATACGAGGGGACGTTAACGAGTAAATTACGAAAAAATTAAAGAATTTAAATTATTAATTAATTCCGAATAGTCAGCAGCACAAGTATAATGCAGTAACGAAGAATAATTTAGATTAATCAGTCGACAACGATACATGTTGGAAAGGAGGAACCGAATGTTCCAAATACGAAATTTCATGATACGATACTGTTATCAGATTTCACGCTAGTGAGTGAAAGTGTTAATAGCATGATTGAATAATATTATACTATATTCCACGAAACAGCAGCAAATTGGTTGTACAGTAATTGATCTAAAAGACGGATTACAAAATTCCAATTATGTAATAAATATGAATTTCATGCATGTAAAGTAGGTTAAAATTATACTTTAAACCACCACTGCTATTTACGGTATGAACAGCAAAATGCTATAGTTACGGGTAAAGAATTTATGAATATCTCAAAAGTTCTAATTTTAAACCTGCTTCATCGCTAATATATCGATCTTTTAAAAGTTTCCACTTGTAGGCAGAGTAGGCAGAGAGCATACTCATTACTTCGTCTAAAAATGTCACTTTGCCGCAAACATTCCTTAACAGGAAAACGAAAACAAGAAGTTGTAAGGTTACGTGCATATTTCCATAGATTATCCTAGCAATTCTGCTTCGCTGCGCTTACCTACTAAGAACAATTTGACGATTATGAGGACGATACACATCGCCCAGGGCAAGATAAATCATCTTCGAATGATGAGGCTTTTCGCAAGTTGCGTTGATAAGCTTATAGACGCCAGATTAAAGTAGGTAACTTGCAAATCATTCTATCTGGCTGTTCCCCATGAAATCAACGCCAGAGATGCACGGTATAAAACATACCTATGTACATATGTTGCTTAAGTGACATTAATTTTCCTAAATCCTAAAATCCTCTAAAGACAAATATCTTGCCTACTCGCTCAATTTTAACGTGCGATTCACAAACTGATCACGGTGGCTGTTTAATTCTGTTCTCGTTAATTCCAAGATATTTAGAATTTATATCCAAAATTTATTAAAAACTTAATCGTTGAGTCGATTAAGTTTAACTCTGCTTTATTATTAATCCACGTCGACGTTCGACTTTCGGAAGGATCGAGGCGTGAACAAGTGAGGTATGGAGAGATCCTACCTAGCTATAAGACAATACGGTAATCCAAAGTCAGTCAAAACTCCAAAATATTGAAGAAAAGAAAAAAATGCATAGGTACGATGAGTTTTTTGATTAAACAACTTATCTATACACTAAAACGACTATAACAACTTATTTATAGGATCTAATGCATTACATTAAGAGGCGCATTTTTTACGCCTTTGTCGGTTGAAAATATTTCCATCGGATGAAATAAATCCTTTAGAAATATTCCACGGGCATTGGCTAAAGTGCAATTTTATTTATGGAAATAGAAGTGGACGACCTTTGTGCAGCCGCGCAAGCTCTCGCTTTCTTCGCTGCTGGCTTCGAAACTTCATCGCTAACGATCAGTCACGCTTTGTACGAGCTTGCATTGAACTCGTCGATTCGAGACAGGGTTCCAAAGGATATTAAAGATGGACTTAAAAGTACGAATGGAGCGATCGCATACGAATCTGTAAACGAAATGAACTACTGCACTCAGTTCTCCAAGATAGGTACCTACACACTGCTTTTCTACAATATTCACCGAGGCAACATTTATTTTAATATCTGAGATTAAATTGACGTTTCAAGCTGTTCGCCAGCCCGGCCACATCGCTATCTCTACAAATTTCTTCATAAATTTCTGAAAGTATAGTCTCCTTTCTAAAAATATTTTCCATCTAACATCTAATCTTAAAAAAGAATGTTGCAGGATAACGCAGAATCACAAACTTGACACGTAAGTATCTTACTTTCCTGTGATTTATAAAAAGAAAAGAGGACAATGTTCTTTAATTTCTTTATTATCTTTTTCATTACAACTATCCACGTCGCTCCTCCCTGTCAAATAAACCATAAGTACAACTTGTCAACCACCAAATTCTAGATTCCAAGGCGTCACAAATAAATCGAAACTGCCACGGAGTTTCTCACACGTTCTCTTAACGCGAGTTCTCAACACCGCGAATAAGAAAAGAGAAATCAAATATTCTTGTTACCTCCTCCCTGTTGGGCATCCCCCCCCCCCCAACCCCGTTTCGCGTCATTTGTAGAAAAACCGCGCGTGAAATTGCACTCGCAAAAACACAGTGGGTCGTAATGCATTTCCCCTTCTGTTCCACGCTCCAACGACAATGGCGGCGAATTAAATGACAATGCATATTAATTAAACCCCTGAAGCGGGTGTGAGGGATGTTGTTCGAATGCATGTATATTTTTGCTGACCTACAGCGTTCGTTGAAAAACTATGTGGCGTTTGGTCTTTCGATGATCGGAATCTTGGGGAACATCACAAAAGAAAAAGAATGAATGCGTCACGTACCTACCTATAATCTACGCGTATAATAATAAAACATTCCAATAAAATAACATTCCTTCCTCTCTTTTTAAAATTATCATTTTTATAATTATCATAGAACACAATGGCGTTTATTTAGAACACTGGAATCTACTGTATGAATTATTATAGATCAATAAACTATGTTGTAAACTATGGAGACAATAATTTAGGATTCGCCCTCTGTATTTTTCACTTCTCCATACTCCATATGTTTTGCACCTTTCCATACATCCATACCTCCACCAAAACTTCTCAAACCTTGCTTTATTCTGTCATCCCCCTCCGCCCCTACTTCTAAACCCTTAAAACCCATTGCATTTCCTCAGTTCCAATTCATTGCTGTTTCAAAGCCAAGTCAGCCTCACTCTAATACTAGTTCGCTTTCAATTCCAACCATTTCTCATTCTAAGTGTCACGGGGGAAACGCGCGAAGTTTGGATCACCGATTTGGCTCAAATTTTGCATACAGTTAGCGCACACCATGTATAATAACGTATAGAACGCACTACTCGATATTCGAATATTCGCCTTTCGCGAATTCTGTGCATGGATCTTTATTATGGGATAATTTATCATTAAAAAGATACAAGAAACGTGCAAACACGAATGGGGCCTAAATAAATAATCCTATGTATAATTAATACACTCCCTTGCTTTTTCCTTTTCACGTGTACACATCGAGGTGCCAGAAAGGCAAAACTTTAAAATTAGATTTTCTCGAAAAATGAGTAATCCGTCCGACGTGTTTAACACGTTATTATACACGGTGTGTATTAAGTGTATGGGAAATTTGAGCCGAACTCGTTACCCCGTAAAGCAGTGGCCCACTCTTCTCTTTCGCCCGTTACGGACGACCCGGCCCTTTAGCTTGTAAGTGTGCCGTTTTTCGCCCGACGAGAATCGACGTCACGACAGAGTGATGTTGCGACTGTTGCCTTTATCGTTACACCTAAATTCGCCATAGTCACGATGATACCTCTCGAGGGTAAATCGCTTCGAAGTTATAGCCTTGCAGGAACAAAAGTCGTTATAAGAAAGGGTCAGACGGTCGGAATGGCGGGCCATGCGATTCATCGTGATCCCGATATTTACCCCAAGCCCGGGCCGCTCGATCCCGGGAGGTTCAGGGATGAGGATTTCGAAGTCAGCAAACCCGATATGTCCCATCTAGTCGGCTCGGGGACGATTCAACGGACTACACCAGTAACGTTGTGAAAAATGTCTTATTGCGTTCAGGGATTCTTGCATTTCTTCGTGTTACGCTGCAACGTGCAGCTCATAAACCAACAAACCACCGCCAGAAACATGGGTGAATAAATTTTTAAATCTAACCCCCTTGAGCACTTCAATTTTCATCTTATATACAGTCAACATTCCTTTCATTATTTGCAAACGTTCAGAAAGTTTTGTTATAACGGGGGGGATATGTGACGATCGAATGTCCTCTGTTTAGTAGCTGCAGTAGCTTTGGAAAGTCGAGTGCTGACCAGTTTGTATTTCAGGATTTCCGAAATGCAATTTTTAACAGAACTTCCTCGTTTTCTCTTTGGATGGAGCGGTAACGTGTCTGCCATCCACTTTGGAGACGAGAAACGATGTTGCGTTGGGGGTCTTACAAGACCTCCCAATTTAATATTCGATATCTTCTCAATTTAACCTTCAATAAAATATTCCTGAGTGATTGTAGACTACTTAGGGATTCAGTGATCGATTTCTTGTCGAAAACGAGTTGGACAGCAATCACTTTAGCAAGACCACAAAATCACGAAGTTACCTATATTTATAGGAGGCCCCAAAATATGCGTTGCAAATCTCAATAACTTGTGCTGGACGTTCCCAAGAAGTCTGATGTACTTCTTGCACCCAGGATTCCAAATAAGTGAGGCAACGCGAAGTCTAACGTGGCAAGTGTATAGAAGTTTTAGAGCAGAGATGGGCAAAAATTTTATTTAAATAAAAATTTCAAGTAACGAATAAAAGTTAAAAAAAAGTTATCGTGGAATGAAGAGATTAGTTTTATTCGTCAAATAATCTAAAGTTAAAGTTACTTTTATTTAATCCGTTATTTAAATAATTGTTTATTTAATTAATGCCCAACTTTGGTTTAAATAGAACCAGTGATCTAAGTGGTTTGCTAGTAACGCGTATGCAGTGATTCCTGAGGTAAAACAGAATATGTACACTGTTGTAGCGGGTTCTTGTCGCGATTCTTGAAATTTTCTTCCCTCAAGACGGTCGTTAATATTGCAGTTCCTTCTCCTGGCTCTCGACACTGGCCAAAAGCATGTGCGAATACGAGGCCCGCGTTTTAACCATTCTTATTGTTCTCCCGAACCGCGGCGTAAAACGCTTTCCACGTTCGAGGGAGTAGCGTTCCTCGCCTCGCCACTTCTTTCTCGCGTGTTTCCCCCTTTCTCGAGGCAAAAGAAGACGGAGGTCTTGCTATTTCGTGAATTGAACTCATCGAGAGATGTCGAGATTACGCGCCCCTGTGTGCGAGAACATTCACGCGCCACTAACTGAGATATATTAAAATACTCCTAAGTGCGATTGAAACCGAAATAAAATATCTCCAAAATCTCGGATTTCCGAGTTCCTATTTGACAGGGCATTATTTGGTTAAAAAGCATGCAAAGCCATCAAATTCCTATCCACACATGTCTGGATCGATCTCGCAAGTAAACATATAGTAAACCAATGCAAGGCAAAATTAAAACAATAAAATTAAAAAAATAATTTTTTCCTTATTTAATCTACGACTCTCCATTTTTGAAGTCGGTTAACATATCGCGAGGGATTGATTTAAACACGTAAGCGCTTAAGCCACTGGCAATCGTCGGGATAATTAAATGCAACATTTAGTTGCAAACTGGGGAAATGACGAGAACGTTTTTTTAGTAATTAAAGGGCGGTCCCCGCGTGGAAACTGAAAGGGTTGGTCGAATAGGCAGCAGCCGCTGTATTATCTCGTCGAGACATCTCAGAATTTCGAGCACCCACATCATCTGGCCAGTGTGTATTTTGAACTTAACCCCTTTCTTAGGGCGCGCCCCAGAATCTTATTGCGGAAGCAATAAACTTCCGTCTCGAGCGCCCCATTGTCGACCTTCCCGGCCTTTTAGTAACCTCGTCGTAATTGTGACGAACGTGGCACTTCCTATCTCATTCAACGGGCCCCCTTTTGTAATCCACTCGAGAGATCATAATCAGGGATAAGGAGCTTCTGGACGATCGATAATGGCGTTTTCTATTACTCGAAGCTTCTAGTAGTGCTCAATGCAGACCAGGCACGCTTCTTGCGGACGCTAGTCTCGGGCGATCTGGAATCTCATGGCTCGGTCGATTGCCAGCTTTATTTCACATTGAAAATCTTCCTTCTGCATTCTAAAGTTCTCGTGTTCATTCGAAACTCGAATCTTTCGGCGCATGTTAAAAAGTTGATCTTTTTCATAATCATAAATCCACCGTGCAAGCATTTGTAATTATTCACGAGAGAAATACTTTTAATAGAAGAAATTACATTCAGTACATTGTTCTACAAATATCAAATTCAACGCGTTCACTGCCAGGATCACCAGAATTGGAACACACTGAAGCATATGCACGAATTTCTGTAAAATATGCTTAATAGCATCAAAGGCAGTGTGTTAAATAAGAATTACTACTGGACTAAACATTTGTCTGCCCCTAATGCTTATTGGCAACACTGCTGCGTTTTAGAAATTCCACTAACGACAGCCACTGTGTTAAGCTGCCCCAGTTGAAACGATCAACCAATGGCTGAGAAATCAATACTGCAAAATTGCCAATAGTCACTGTAAGGGGAACGAAATAAAAACAATGCAATCCCCCGACGCAAAATATTAACTCTTCCCACACAATACAACACTGAACAGATCATTCTCGCGCGCATATTTTCAAATGGGTGCGCGAATAACGCGCCAATCGATTGCTCGGGTTCCGAGGCGCACGGCATGGCACGGCGCGGCGCGGCGCGGCGGGGGCGACGTTCAGTTTCCCGTAATTCAATGATCAAGGTTTAATAGTTTATTACGATTGCTCGACGAGGACTTTGTTCCCAGAGAGGAAAAATATCCTAATCCCTTTTCATCGTCGAAGCTGGACGCGACAAAAGCTGTGGAAAGCTCCGGCTCGCTATACATATTTATGAAAATGTTCAATCTAAAGTTTAACATTCAAATGGGACGGTTTTCAGTTGCAGCCACCAGAGACTGTCCTTTTCTCTCTCTCTCTCTCTCTCTCTCTCTCTCTCTCTCTCTCTCTCTCTCTCTCTCTCTCTATGACATGAATAGGAAAACGTCCGGTGTTTGGACAGCGACTTTCGCCGCGGAAATATTGCAACGTTTCGAGACGGTAGAACACCAATTTTTGACGCTTTTGTGCACTTTAATGGGACCACGGCGGGGCTCTCCATCACAAACGAGGGAGAGAGTCGAAAAAATCGGCCGAGCTTCGAGGTGATTTGTTAAGTTCGTCGTACTGCCGATGGAGGGTGACAGGGTGGTCGTTTCCGGCCGCGCTTACACTTGCGCGTCCCTTTCACAGAATTAGAAGTCACAGTTCCGAGCGTGGAACATTGTATAGTCGCTAGCAAAGCTGTAGTGAGCTCGTAAAGTCATTCAGGCGTCAAAGTAAACGTGTTTCTGGCGTCGACAAGCCACCTGAAGGAATTGAGTTGCAGATGGGCCCCAAGAAGTAAGGAAGTGGGCCTTAAGAAATAAGAAGTTGGGCCTTAAGAAAGAAGTTAGGCTGCAAGAAATCAGAAGTTGGGCTTGAATAAATAAGGAGTTGGGTCTCCAGAAATGCGGAGTCGGAGGTGGGCCTCAAACAAATAAGCATTTATAGTGGCGTCTAAAGTATCTCAACTCTCATTCAGTAGGTACCTACATATTAACTTGGATACTACATATTAAGTGGATTGTCTCTCGACCAGAAATGTTCTTCGTCTATTTTAAGATGCGCGGTGTATCCGGAAATGACGAAACGCGATTTAACTCGTTTTGGCGATAGCAAATGCTGGATACGACTTCCTGAGGTATTTTCTCCTTTCGCAGGAGTGTGATTAGTAATTTGTCGCGATTAATTCGTGCATTGCACATAACCTGAAGACCTTTCTAGGTGACAGGTGAACTCGCCTGTCTGGGTAAACAGGTTAAGGAGGCATTCTCGTCTAGACGGACAGTTTTAAGGTCATACAGTTTTAAACTAATGAAACTCTAGCAAGTTTTCAAATTCTTGAACTTCGGTTATTTGGTGCTTTTGCTGTGTGATAAACACAAGCTATCTTTTTTATATTGTAACGACATTAACAAGCAGGGTTAAGGTTTTGAAGTATTTAAATATTTTCAAGAATGGTATACCTATTCTAGTCTCGGGACAGTCTCAAACAGTCTAAAATTCGTATTCTGGGAATTGTTTAAGAATTTGTAAGAAACCGTATTGCAGTTACACCATTATATTTAACTCTCACTCGAGAACCATATGAAATGTCCCGTATCTATTTTAATAAAGCTTTCCAGATACATAGGGAGATGTATACAAATATCTGATCCAAGCTCGGCTGTTTGCGATTTGCTTACAATTTTTCTATTGCAAGAGAGACTATTCAGTTTCAAGAACATTTTCTTCACAGTGGAATAAAGGATAGTCCTGGACATAAACATCTGATTAATAAACCCTGCTTTTACGAAAATAGGCAACCCCCCCCCCCTAATTTCACGTAGACTACATCATATCCTAATTTCATAAAAATCCCTCAATTTATCCTGGTGCGACTCAATGTCAAAAGGCAGCTGGACTAACACAGTCGTCCACAAAATCTCCAACAGCACTCTGAACCATAATCTATAACAGCTATATTTATATTAAATCTATAACAACTTTATTATATACTCGTCAAAAAACGGCACACATCACTAATGCAGCCGCAGTCAACATATCAACCATATTTCTCTACGTCCTCGCAACACAGCTGATCACACTGTCTTCGCATCGCTCCCTCTCTGACAAATTACCAATATCCCAAGGTAGCCCGAATAATTCCTAATCGGTTTTTAACGTTCTCCGCTAAATCCCTCCGCTAACGAATGAATAGTAAATACGGGGTTCGAGCTTCTCACACCGTTTTCTAACATTTGTCTGTTCGTTGGGGGGGGGGGGAAGAGAGGGAGTGGGGGTTGAACAAGGGAAATAGCCTGTAGTGATCACAGGAGGGAGAGCAGGGTGGAAGGAGAGCGGCGGGTGCGAGGGGTGTATGAAAAGTGCTCGGAGAATGCTTTAAGCTGCCGCCGGGGGGTGGCGAATTCGCACGAATCGTGCCGAGCTGAGCCGAGTGTTCGGTTGCCCCTGTCAGTAGGCCTGCCGCAACGCAGCAGTAAGCGCGCCTTCCACTTCGCGCACAGACTATACGCGCTTCCACGTCTGAATACCGACGATAACGCGATCTACTTCGATCGACGTCCACCACTGAAGTTCGTTTTTAATCGTGTACGACGGAATCCATCGATCGGGCCAAAGTAATCGTCACTATCAGTTTCATAGTGAGCCGACCGATCGGAGTGTCGTACCTCGATTCACGCTGAAATCTGAAATCGTGTTACATCGTGCTGGTAGTTTTGGCGACGCTTTGTGAAACTTGGAGCACGGTTACATTCCTCCCACGGTTCGAAGCAATTAAAGTGAACGAAATATAAGCTGAGGCTCGGTTAACAGAGCATTAGTTACACGAACATCGAACGTCCTGCAAGCCGATATTCTCGTTTGCCCTCTGTCTCTCGGCGACGCATGCAACATTTCAGAGACTAGCTTCGGAGGGCGAGGAGGAATTTATCGAGTCGATTCAGCTGATTCTACAGCGGTATTATCGGGCGTCCCGGAGGACAGCATTATTCTTGGACCAGCTGGTTATAAAATTGTGAGCACGAAGACGATACGTTAACGGTTGGGCCGATTTCGCCGACACGAATTCTCGCACTCTATCGCCGTGGCGATCGAGCAGCCACGGGGATCGTCGCTATCGGAGGGCGTAGGACGACTCGAAGTCACTGCGGTCTGCCATGAAGAGACTCCGACGACAGCACGCACGCTCTGCCGCGATAACATCTGATGGATCCTAATGACACCGTTCGGGCGTTATCGTCAGCATCGTCGGGGCGTCTATTTCCATCCTTCGACAGCCGCGTCCCACGTGCAGCCGCGCGCTGGAAAAGAGCCGTCGTTACGTCACTATCGACGAACGATGACGAGAAGCCCGTGTGAGGTGTAGCCGCGTATGAAACGAGCGTTAATGGACCGTGGACGGAATACGCGATTACACGATCGAGTAGCTCCATTAATAACGTCGAAGACGCCTCGCTGGGTGTACGCACGAAATCGCGACGAGGGGGATGACGAGTCTGAAAGAAGGATCAGAGCCACCAGTTAGCTGCGCTGCCGTCACAGCATTGCGTGAATGAGCTACCCCTTGGACGCCTCGTTCCAACGTCGCTGATTTCTCGTTCCAGGAGCAGCGTGGCTGTCATTTTCGATCAACAATAGTCGCCGCGGGGCTGCGAAGCGTAGAGAAGTCGCGCAGTGAGATTGTGGAAAAGCGAGTGTGCCGTGAAGTTCGCGCGACGGCGTGGGGGTGGCTGGGATTCCGGGCGGCAGGAAGGATCGTTTCGAACGCGCAGCTCCGAGCCATTGGAGGATAGGATTCATTGAAACTTACCAGCTATCTCGACCTAGTTGCTGTCCTGCAGTTGAGGGCGATATTCCAGCTAGGGGGGGGGGGAGGGGATAGGGGAGGACCCGTCCAGCTGAACATAGACGCAGGATGAAGGGGATGCTTCTGCTGATGAGCGTGATGGCCCGGTTTGTCGCGGCGGAAGTTTTCCTCGCCAACGTGGACGAGCCGAGTAAGTGGTTGAAACTTCTGATTCCCGTCCGGTTATGCTCCCAGGGCCACTTAATTGCGACGTGAGAGTAATTCTGTTTGCGATTAAAGTATACTGTAGGCGACGCCAGACCCTGATTGGTTACCTTGCCGCGTCCTCAGGTGGACGTCGAATGTCGCGAAGAAAATGAAATTCAGTCCCGCCGAAGTCGAGGTTAATTCCACCAGTATCCCCGTATCTGGAGCTCGGGTCCCCAGCGATCGAATCTGAAATTAAAATTCCACGCGCGTTGGGCCGAGCGGAACGGTGGGTAGGAGGAATGTAGCGAGGTCGTAAAAGCATTAGGGGCTAGCGAGCTAGCAAGGCTCCAGGGGTTAAAGACGCGTCTTGGGTAGCTTTCGGCCACTAGCTCGTTAATGATATGGGCACGCGATAGAGAACAGGTGTTTCGGGTCCCCTAATGAGTGAAAGACACATTTGGAGGCTTGTAGCCTCGCGGGAACCGCCTTGGAGCTTCAGGACGCCTCGAGTACCTACCCCTAGATTTCTTCCGCCCGACTGTAGCTTGTTTCCCGTTTCTGCACAACATATTCGGGATTCCTGTTCGATGCCACTTTGCGCAATGTGTAGGAACACGAGCGTTGCAATTATGCCTCGAATTAGCGGCGTTAGACGGTCCGAGGAGGCGCTGTCGACAGACTAGTGTGCCGTTACGAGGTGCTTGTGCGCGGCTAGGGGGCTGGTTCCGAGGGGTGTATGGGAGTTAAAAAGCCACCAGGGGGGCCGTATTAATTTCGACGTGACGCGGGGTTGACGATATACGTGGGCAGTATGGAGAATTCGACTGTCAATAGTCGTTTCGCGGGCAGCGCAGGCTCCGCTTCCGTGCCTCACGACATCGGACGGGACCGCAGCCCGTTTATTTAATCGATGCATTATGCAAATTGACATAACGGCTCCACTTCGGATGCAGTAATCGACCACCATCTCTCGACTGATTCACAATGGGACAATGTGTACGTTGAATAATTGGCAGTAGCGTGCTGCGGCTTCGAAATCAAAGCCAGTGAACTACCCTGATCGTGCCTTAGCGCTCGGGAGACGCAGCGGGCTTTTGGGTATACGTTTTTCTTGTATGTTAGAGTTCCTTCGGCAGGGTGGAGTTAGCATTGAGCGCTGTCTTGTTCGAAACCAGGAGGATTTGTAGATTTGAATAGGTAGCACTCGTTGGCACGTTTCTATGCCGCTTCTATGGTCCGTGATTTTGTCACAGGTTTAGTCAACGTTCAGGTAATTATGTATTTAATTATGTGAATTGTATTTTGTTTACTAGACTGTAGAGTTTCACAGTGCAGTACGAGAGAGATACGGGCAAGCGGTTTTTTCGTTTTTGTTGTCGCGAATACAAATAATTTCGATGGTAAAAGGTCGACTGCGAAAGGGTTTCCATTTTACACTTACGAAATTCTTGGATTTTGTGAGTACCTAACGAGTTTTAACGTAGAGTCTTACTTAGACCTCTACTTGGAACGAAGAAAATGAGAAATAGTTTCTTACTCTGTAGTTGTTGAGGAAGATTTGACCTGATTTAAACAGGAATATTGTTGTCGAAGAGGTATCTGATTTTCAACATAACTCTCTACCACGTTGACTGCTACGCGTGTATCCTGTATGAGTCCTATGGGGCCAAAATTTACGGACTATCCGGAACTTGTGTATGTTCAATGCCCGGTCCTTTACCAGAATTATCTTAATAGTCCTTTAGTGCCAGCCGATATCTTCTCACCCTCCAATATCCCCATCAAAGAAAAACGTCATTTCTAATTAAAAAGCACCTCAGTATTTCAATAGCTACCGAACCCTCAGGGTTCACATCACAGCGACTTTCTGTCCGTCTAATTTTTTTTATAATGTCATAATCCGTCCCCGTCAGACAAGTAGAACCGTCACCCATTTGTGGGTGACACGGCCCCGGGGAAACTTAGGTGTCACCTAGTGTCACCCATGCCTGAGTGATGCGGCAGTGAACGCGCTAACAGGCAGCCGTTGCATGTGTTAGCAGGTGTGAAGGGAGAAGGGCTGATTCTTAATTCCAGGTTGACACTTTAAAGGTTAGGTGCAGACAACAAATTGAGGAAAAAGTGTTATACGAGTATAAGTACCTATATGTTGCTTAGACTTTATGTTTCGACTTAAAAACGAATTAAAAGGCAGTAAATGATGGGGTACGTTTACTGATTAGTAGACTCGTATATTAATTTATTATTTTGCTATTTTGACACGTCAAGTAGAAGCAACAGATCATATCTAGCACTTTATATTATCAAAAGTAAAAGAGAAATAGTAATATAAAAATATTAAATTAAGCTTGTGTTAGATTTTCTGAAATCTAATTCGTCATAACTTGGAAAATAAGATACGAATATGATTATATAATATTTTTACTTACTTTGATTGGCACGAATTTACGAGAAGAAAATGCAAATGATCGTCAGAATTCCAAGTGAGAAAAAGATTGAGCAGCGATCATCATTTCAATTAAATTTTTATTTGTAAACCAATTCTGGTATGAATCACTGTAGAACACGTACCTGAGATCACAGTGATACTATTTCAAACAAAGATTATAAGAAAAAATATAAAAAAATATATAAAAAGATATTTAAAATTCTAGAAATATGTATGACACGCAAGTTATTTATTTCTTTGGAAAAGGGAAAAATGTCCATTGATACCGACATTGTAATTAGCATCAACCACGCCCTCTCTTGCAATGAAACACTCAGATAACTTTTATCGCTAAGAACGCCACAACTTGGAAAATAATCATTCTCATTTGAAAATTACAGCGCCAGACAGATAAACCTTCTACTGCACACCACGTCGCATTTGCCAGAATTTATCACTGCTACGCTGAAATTTAATTCTCCCGAGTCACTTTCGTTACAGGAGAAGTTCGGTTGAATTTCGACAAGTTAAAATATCGCTCTTTTGTTATAATTTTATTACGAGAATAATTATACACCGTATACACTTATCATGCTCCACACTTTGCACTCTACCTTATCGAAGAAGTTCTCGATCCCATCCCATCCCAGTAAATTTATAAACCTCTGCGATTAAGATTTTAACGATTAATCACCATAAGAAGGAATCGAACTAAAAACGAATAAAACCTCAGGGAACAGTATAAGGAAAATAAATCTTAGAATCAATTAAACTTCCTGTCTCACGTGCTCAGCGTTTGATTAATGGCGGACCGATGGCCACTTGGTGGAGGGGATAAGGATGCACGTAAGCGTTCTGCTGCTTTCTGTTATCAATTAATTAGCATGTCGCGAGGACATAATGAATTCAGGCGATTAGCGTAACGAGCAGAATTTATAGAGAGTGTGCGTGTTTAAACGATGCCCTGTCGATCATTAGAGATGGTTGAAATTTAAATAGGTATTTAAGTAGTAGTATGAACAAGAGACGTAATAATTAGCGTCTTAACGGTCGAGATGCCTGGAGCGGCCTCTTTGGAGTTATATTCTATGGAGATTGGCACGACACTGAATAATACCGTGACGATTGAATTCTCGCTGCCGCTACAGCTTTATTGCACGGAAATATGCTTGCACGCGAGTGTGGTTCAAGAATTGCACCTTTACCGGTGCTGTTCAACTGTACCATTTGCAAAGTTCTGTATACGTATCGTCGGTTTTCTGGGAGCTAACTGGTTGAGCAGTGTATCTTGTACCTAAATTTTGGTTGGCAGAAATGAATCCTTTATGAAGAATATTAAATATTCATGTGCATTTACTGTATACTGGCTGCAAGTATCCTATCAGTTGCAGCTAGGAGAAAATAATGATTATTTAGAAATTCAGGATCTTGCAGCGGGAGAGGTGCAACGCCACTTTATACAGTTTTTGAGTTAAGACGTGTAATGTACGTAAAAACAAATTCTACGTCGTTTGGTGCACGTTTCATGCAAATCCGAATTTTGAACCTGCACCCATTAGGTACTGTTTTGGCAACTCCAGATTCGAAAAATTCGCCAAAATTAGAAATAAAATTTTATCAACTCAATATTTATTGTGTGAAAATCTATTTTTTTCAATTAATGTTCTCTTTTTAATGTTCAGTCAAAGCAATAATTTTAGAAACAATTTTTTCTAATTTACTCGAAGTTGGTAAAGATGGAGCTGCACCCCTCTCGCTGTAAGGTCTTCAATTAGTAATCTCATCATTTCAAAAATGAACATACCTGACTTATGTTACAAAATTGGGTATACATTATTCTTTTCATTTCGTCTCGTCTCGGTCTTCCACAAAATAGCTTCCATCAGATAGTCGTCACTATCGCTGAAGCAAACAAATACGTAAATCAAGGTAATAAAAAATAAAATTCCTAATATTCATTGCATTCTAAAAGCTTGCTACTACACGACGAGTTCAAAATTTGCCGGTTCTGGGTTTGAATCGATAAGCTGAATACTCCGTGGTCCTCGTTTTGCGTAAAATGAAAAGGCACCGGGGGCCGTTTATCATGGCGACAGAAAAATTATGGTGCCGCACGTAACACGACAACGCGGTCCCGAGGAACTATCCCTTCTCTACGTGTATGCAACAACTTAAGGCCGAAGTGGCTAGCATTCCTGTTTGCCTTCCACCTATCCAGGCGAAATTGCAATAAATTCACGATATTACGGTGGCGCTGGGTTTCGTAAATAACGCATAATCGCGCAAAAATTCGATGTTAATACGGGTTCGATCGCGGGCCGCTCGGCCGACACACGTCGCGGGGTCGATATATTTCATGAAATATTCCCCGCGGTCTTGTTCTTTTCTCTAAGAAACGTTGATATCGAATAATTTTCGACACGCGAGCCACGTATATACGAGGCTCGTTAGAATATTTCGCTATAACGACATGGTAACGTCATAGTTCAACGCGATATACGACATCCCGTTGGCCATGTTTGATGAAAGTATCAACGTCATTGTAACACAGAGAATGGTGCTAGATCGAGCTGGTCGTTCTCTTCGAAATCGTCTGGATGTTACGTACCAGCCATCTCCTTCTATCTCCTTCCGTTGAGTTTATGATTCTTATACTGTACCTACATTTCAAGTGTCACATTTGACTTCTCGCCTTTCATCTTGCTGATATTAATATACAGAGTCTGATCGTAGCGGTGGTACGAATTCAGCATATAGTGGTTCTTTGTGCAAAAATAAATCGAAAACGTAGAAGGATGTCTTTTATATTTGATTTCTGGGCTTTTAAACGCTAGCAATATGTTACTGATATTAAAATTATTGACAGAAAAGAACAAACAATAATTAAATACTTTCGAATCTGAAAAACTCAGGAGGTATCGACGAGTCTTTCATTCTAGGTACACAAGTTTAATCTTTTACATAAAATCGATTGTTTCTTTTCGACATTTCGTTGGATAAAAGAAATGAATTTCATGGACCATATAATTGTTCCATTTGGAATACTTTCTCAACTTCAATATTCATATAGGACCGCCATTGTACGAATGTACGTGCAGGGAGGATTCTGACAGTTAGGATTTGCAAAGAGGTTTTTTTTTAGTTAGTGTGTAATGAATCTCAGCTTCGATGTAGTCTTCATACTTCATCCGTGCTCGCCTCTGAAATTTTTCAGCGTACACGTAGAACGTTCGTGAAACGCGAAGGTTGTGTTTCGCAGACATTTCTTGATTAGCAACGAAGGTAGAACAGCGACTCGAAACCGCCACGGAAGTGGTAGCAAACACGAGGGAAGAGATGACGTTTCCCATGGGATAATGTTCACGTGGCGCAGCACAGACAGCAAAGAAGTGCTGTTAAGATTTAGCAGAGGTTTTACGCGATAAAGAGGCGATTCCACGAATTTTATAATTCATAGCGTGGTGGTAGGGATTCTTATCGATGAGATATAATATTTACGAAAATTTTGTCGCCTGTTGAATATTTGAATGCGTCGAGTTTCATTTACAGTTTCCTTTCGTTGGTATTGCGTTTCGTTTTAATGTAACAGCACGTTTCTGTTTTCTGAGCGACATTAGATCAACGTTCTTGTATTATTCTTCGAAATGTACTTTTCATTTATAGTCTAGTGAAAAGAAATATGAATAACGTGGGAGGGAACGCGAACTGCTTAATTACTTGTTTCACTTGTGCATAAGTTCAGCGATGTTAACAGACGTTTAAATTAATACCATCCATCATGAACTCTATTTCTGACATTTAGAAGAATTTTTAGCTCGCTACGTACGTATTCTCCTATATCCTTTATGTATTTTATTCCTACCTCAAAGTTCATCTAATTTTCCGCCGCATTTCCTCCACTATGCGAAATATTAAAGGAAGTCTTTTAAATAAATTTTATTTCAAGGAGGGTGCCTTCTGACCTCTTAGAGAACGTTACCATAGGTACCCATCGCGTAAAAGGCCCCAGCGAAATACTAAAAAAGAATTTTATCGCTATCCTTAGCAGTCCCTGAGAAGATACCTTGTAACGCTTGACGTGGCCCATCCTGTAGAAATAGATATACTACGAATCTTGGGGAGCAGGGGTTAAAGGGGATCGAGCGTGTCGTGAGAATTTCAAATGGTGAGATCAAAGGCGTTCCAAGGTTAAACATGCCCCTATTAAATATAATATAAAAATTCTTAATGGCCATAACAGTAAAACGACAAAACTGATACGAAGTGTAGTACCTATGAGATTTTTCGTAAACATTTTAATACCCCTTTAGCTAACATTACCTTCATCATTGTGGCTGTGGACTTTGAATTCTTCCTTTTTATTGCAATGGTATAAAAAATAAATCTATATACCCAATGATACAAGGATAGGGATTGTTATTTCCAAATTCGACCTGCGAAGATACCTTCAAATCGTTCATTTTTCAAAACCATCTACTTTACGTCACAGTTTCCACTCTCTCCATTTTTAAATCCAAGGGGGATACTTAAATATTCTCTTTCTCGCGACTCGCTGTAGACCTTACTCAGGGCCTTATCTCGTCGACAGCGAAATCACTCCCCTATCAAAGAGGCATTCGTAATTAAAATCGAGCGGAAAAATGTGCACGGGTATTGCCGGGGTCAGTCCAAGGAAGTTCACGAAACATCGCAATCGTATCAACGTTCCACGATAGAAGGCGGTGGGAGACTACAATTACGCGAGCGCAATGACGGAACACCCCGGAGAAATACAGAGAGGGAAGACATCCCCCTCGGGATATCATTCGCGTGTACATCGCGCCTGGGGTTACGTGGGAGGCAGAAAGCTGGGAAAAAGGACAGGTTTCAGTGTCCTCCGCGGGAAACGGAGTAACGATCGGTGACACTGGATAACCGGAAGCAGCGCGTGGCATCCTGCCTCCGTAGGTCTGCGCAGCGTGGACATTATTCCGTTTCGTGTCTCTCTCGTGTCTGTGACTTAAGGGATATACTCATTTCGACGACAAAAATAATCAACTGCTTTTATTACATATTCTTAAAAGTTCGCATCTCGTAGACGTGTTCCTGGAATTTTATGCTACGACTCGGCGAAATGACTAAGTTACAGAAATTTGAATTTTCGAAGTGTGAGATTCGGGACGCGTGGGCTTTGTGGATTCATAAACGCATTAGAATGTATACAATAATGATATACTCGTAGGTCTAACGAAAGCTTTCCTCGCAATGGATGCGATTCACCACCATTGACACCCTATTGTGATATATTTAAATATGGTAATCACGGTGAAAAAATGGTCAATGGAAAATGGAAAATGGAAACATAATTATTTTCTATTTTTCTATTTGATTTTTGCCGATCATTCTTACCATTTGATATACGATATCCGTTACCGAGAATAAGTGTTTAGTGTGTATGCTAGTGAGAGAATTTTAATCGCTAAGCGTTGCACCTGCGAGACGAATTCATAGCAGTCGAAGTTTGAAAAATTTCGTGCCTGCTGCAGGACCCTTTACATGCTCGCTCTTCTCGCGTTTAAAACACACCGCAGTCTCTCCAAAACGCTCTGAAAGTATAAAACTGATACCACCCAGTGGTTGCCTTTACGAGCTTTTACCCCCGCACACGTGCAAACACATGCAGCCCCTCAGCCACTTCGACGCGAACGCATGTGCACATTTCTGGACACTTTGTTTTTTAAACATTTCAGTCACATTCGCACCTGCCAATATCTATCGCTTTCACGAAGCTATGAAGAATTGGCACAGAATGCTTAGTCGCGGACTCTATCGAAAAATTAATAGAAAAAGAAAATCCTAAATGAAGAAACTTTTGAAATGTACCATGAATGGGCCACTAAAGGACTAAGTAGTACCAATGCATGTTCATACCTATAGTACTTTTTGGTAAAATATGTGTAAGACACGAGTTTGGAAATGTAGGCTATTTGTCGTTGATTCAGCAATCTTTAGAGAGGATCCGATTTTCAGGGAATTCGCAGGAGTCTTGGGGTACTCTAGAAATAGAGATAACGAAAAGCGTCGGAAACTTGAATAGCACTTTGTCACGTTCCGGAGAGACCGTATATTCGAGGGTGCGTTGCTTCCAAGTTAGTTTTCAGTCAGTATGCTATTTATAGTCTTTAAGAGGATTCACGTTTAAGGACTGTGTTTGGATATGAATTAGGATTTGGACTTCGAAAGAGTAGGTACACTTTAAATACATGCCGAATATATATGATCGATAGAAAATTGCAAAGTGAAGTGTTTGTATTTGTATCGAAACAACTTTAATACTAGACTTCTACTTTTCTGTCAAATTGTAATATGTATGTTTTCCATAAGTTGGGAACTTTTTCCCAACTTGCAAAATTAAATTTGTGATTAATTACGCCTATTCTGTGATCGTTCTAAAATCACCCTATAATTTAGAAGCGAAATTTAAATTTAAATTCCACTTATTTTATTCAAAATTTCACACAGATTGTTCTTTAATGTGCCAGCGTAATATAATTTGCTTGAAAGGCGTAGCATTCGAGGTAATTATTGCAATAAATTACGAACAGTAGGTAGCTTTAATGCAGAGTGAAAAGACTCGATAGATATTAATTCAAACCGAACAGTAATCCTGCCCAAGTTAATTCACAATATTGTACAAGTTTCCCTCGTTCTACCTCATTATTGTAGTCGAGCAACAATACAACAATCTCTCGTCATAATTTTCCTAAGATTCAAATAAATATACTCGCTTCAAAAATTTAAATATATTCGTGCAATCGATTTACTGATATAACTAGGAAAAATAATGTGTCAGCCTCGAAACAAACTACCCTCAACTCTCGACGCACGGAACAGACAGCACATAGGCAATTTGTCCTAACAGTTATCCAGAGTATTTCCAAGAAGAACCATCTAAGAAGAGTCACCTAGTTTTTTAATTGCCAGATATAAGTACTTTATAACAGCGCTTATCGTCAACGTAATTAATTTACAAACTGTAAGAAGGTATCAGAATTACGGGAGAAGCTATGGACGGCAAAGAAGGCTGGGTGATCACTTCATAAATCACTCTGCAGAATTTATTATCGTGGATCTCAGTAGAAATAGTTGCCTTGACACAGAGGCAAATTAAAGGGCTACACCTGTGCACTATGAAATAATGCTTTCTGGGTTTCTGTATTCTCATAAGGTACAATGTGCTGAGAACATCTCTTCAAAATATTATGTTGATATCTCCATTGTAAAAAAAGTTACGAAATTTTAGATGGACCAATATCGACATGCACGGACAACAACCCTCTCCCAGCAGGGCGAAACTAAATATTTCAAGCAGAATTTATAATGCTACTAGGATTCTCTATAAATTAGAACCTACTTATTATTAAGATTTTAGTAACTTATTACAAAGTCATACAAAGTACATTAGTAAGTTATTATAGAATCGTTTGTTTTTTACTTCGAACAAATAGTTTAACCAACTTCTTCAACATTCTTACACATTTTCCTATGAAATTTTATTCAATAATACTTAAATATATGTATTATTAAAATGAAAACATATTGGAAGAGTGGAAGTTGATGTTTTACTACACAAATTTTACTATTCCAAAGTTTAAGTTCTTTTTTAGCAAGTTGACGCGCACATAACCCCCCAATTTGTTTGAAAAGGAGACTCTGGCTTAGGAAAGCGGAGGCACGGGGTGCTCTTTCACAAGAGGATGAAAAAACGGCGAAACTGTTCGGACGAGGCTGAAACCAACCGATACGTGGTGCGAGAAAAACACGAAACTCGGGGTATTTCAAAGTTCAGCAGGGTCAACGAACGGGCCAGTGGCAAACTTTCGGCGGGAACCACCGGCTGAAAATTTTCCGCAAACTGCCGTCGAATTGTGACTAATGTGTCAGTTGGTTCCCGTGCCCTGGGACTTCCAACTGTTCGATTCCTCCATGCCTGTTCCGGACGATGTTTCGTCAGGCACAGTTCACGAACGTCGCATTCATAATTAACTTGTTCCACTAACGTGTTGGCTAAATGGAAACCTGCTACCCAATTCTTCGAGTTCGAACGATAATTATTAGGCTAAGGCAGTGACAGATGAATAATCAAAGTACGAGGCGAAGTACTAGATTCTGTTGTATGTTATTCTTAGATGTGTAGCAAGATGGTAGTTTATATTAAATCCGTGTGATTAGGGCGATATGTAGATAGTATTGTCTCGTAATTAATTTTTACTCATTTTTGGGATATTTGTACGGGGGTAGTTGTTCCATTGGGATGGAAGATTTCGTGACTTTTGGAAGCTTACAATTAGACGTACAATTTTTTTAACATTGTTCACATTCTTTAATGTATTTTCGTTACTAATCTTTTTACCATTTTCTTGTTCATTATTTTTGCTCCTTTTGGCGATATTTCTTTTTTATATTTATCCACTGAACACAATATTTTTACGAACGTTAATAGTCCTACATTCGATAGTTGTAAGATTTCTATGTAGGTATTAACACTCCTATCCATGTAACAATAACAATTTCTTCTTAAATTTCTCATCTGCTCTGGCTTGTAATATTTTCTATTCTTTCAGTGAAATTATAAGAACTTAGAAAATTGAAAAAATTGAAAAATAACTGACGTACAGAACGATCACCATAAAAGCTACAAAAAATTTCGACACTTTTTAAGAGTTGCTGTTAATACCGAGTATACATGAAACGTACTTTTCTACACTCCACCCTTAAATAAAATTGCCACCCTAAAAAAAAAAAACAGCAGACTATTGCTACCCATCATTTGAACACAGCGTCCACAATTTCTCCCTTCGTTTTAAACGTGTCACCTTCTTTCTGCGCAGAAACGGCGCCTTTTTTTATCCCAGAAGAACTTTATAGCAGAAATAAATCATAAAGGGCTTTTCCGTTCGACGATCGCCCAGCTACTTTCTCGTCCCGTCGCTACAGTTCTATCGATCCGCTGTAATTCTTTATATCTGAATTCCGAGAAGTGTACGCTTCTTGGAAACGCTCGCCCTCGCCTCTCGCCGATTAGTTTCTCCTTGCGCGAGAGTGGGCTGGGGGTGAAGCGAAATGTAGATTCGTGGAAGTTGGCGACGATCGATCTTCGCAATGGATACTGGGCCTGGCTTAGCCAGTAATGGATTTAGATGGACTACGGAGTACGATTCCGAGTTTCGTTGCCAATGCTTTCCATGCGCCGGAAACTTTGAAAAGCAAGCCCCCCGCCCCCGTTTGTCCATTGGACCTTTTAAAAATCGCAACGCATTAGCCGCTTCGTAAACCCTCGCCGTTTTATACACACCGGGATTGGGACGCTAGAAATGTTTTATGTAGGGCACGACGGCTCGAATATCAAAATACTCACGAATTCGGAATGATTGATCGCGAATATGCGGCAGGAAAAACGAACGGATTTATGTTTGATGCGTGTGGGGGACGTTTAGGTGTAGGATAATTTTGGGCGTCGCAAGACAGGGGAAATGTAGGGTAAGAGATATCGAAGATAACGAGGGTGAAGAGTATTAGGGTGTGTAGGGAACGGTGTTATCAATCTTCCTGTTCTTCTCTGTCTTCGTGTTTGCGGAGAGTTTATGATATTGACGTTAGGTTTTAAAATGGTCCTGCTGTACCTGGATTTTTTATGCAATATTCGTAATATACGTCTTTTTCACGCTAAGTAATTTCATAAGAAAACCGTTAATTAATAATAATATAGACGGAGGGTTCCTAAGTAGTCGAATATTTGCATTTGAGTATAACATCAAGGGTTATTCGAGCTGCTTGTAAACTGACATTTTTGTAAATCCATAGAGCAATTAAAGAGGAGATCTCCTCGTGTCCAACATACAGAATGATTCGTTATTCAGATTGGAAGAGGGAGAGTCCTCATTAGAACACAAGAGAAATTCAAAACGCAGAATGGTCTTTTCGAATCCGAGGTTTCGTCTTTTAGGAAAAATAATTTCGAAGCTCAACAAACAAACTTCGTTACGAATAATCGTCAAGATTGATATCCGTGAGAGCTGGTTCCCCACAAACTCCGTAATTACATCGCGTTAACTTCTACTCGACTCTAATCGTTAACCTAACTATTCGCGCGCGCTCAAAGCAGCTAATAAAATCGACTAAAGCAAAACAAACATTCCGAATAATTTCCCCGATTTCATTTTCTCAAAAAACGTCTCGCATCCCTTCACTCACTGCCTCACATTTCCTCTTCACAATCGCGCATTCCCTCCCGTCCCGAAATTACAATTCACCAGCCTCGATTAACCCCTCCCCCTATCTCTGCCCCGGAGCATCAAAAAACCATCGATACTTTCTCTTCAGGCGCTGAAACCACGCGCAAAAACGCCGACGGAATCTCGCAATCACAGAAATCCCAGCCACCCTTTGAAGAGCCACCGTCGATCGGCATCGGTGGGTCCCTTTTCTGCGATGCAAATTTCAGAAACGCTCCATACACACACCCGCGCAAAGCGACGTAATACCGCGTGTTCACTGATTTCCCCTTGCCACCGATGTTTGCCCCTCCCACCACCCCCTCCCGCACACACGGCCCTCTACACCCAGATTGCCGATTATCGGATGGATCGCGGTAGCATGTTTATCGCGCCAGCCATAATTCAGACCACGGCGAAGAGAGTAAAGAGATTTGCATATAAAACAAGCAATTTACTCCGTATCGACAGGGGTGTGTGTGTGTGTCGGAGGGGGTGGTGGTGGTGGTGGTGGTGGTGGCGGCCTGTGGTCATTATTCCTGCTTTAAAGGATAATGGAATAAAGCGGTCGCCTTGTGTTCCGTTTTACATCGTTATACCGGTTATCGGGAATTTGCTTTGATTATATGCCGGAAACGCAACGGCAATTTCGATGCCCGCTATCAACTATCGGGCATAATGGATGGACACGACACGCTGCTAACGTGTCGCTTTTGATATTTTGGTCGTGGTGAAATCCGAACGACTAACTTGCCCGTGGGTAATCCTCTTTCCATGCGAGGGTGATTTCCCTCCCCCTCCCGTGCCGTTCGCCGGTGCCTGGGGATCGAGCCGCGCTAAATCCAAATGGACTCGATGCGCTTTCGACGGGATTATGACCGATATACCGATTATCGGTGGGAACGATGCAGCTTTTTCTTTCTTTTTTTTTTATGTTACGGCCATCCGTAATAGCGCTGAAGGACAGTGGTGTGAGGTGGTGGATTGCGGGTCATGGAGTCGTTGGGGAAGTCGAATAAGAGCATGATCAGTTAGAGGGTATGTAATGGGAATGTTGTAGATTTTGGTGCGCCGTGTGTTTTTGGTAAGGATGTTTAATTTCACGTGGATTGCGGTGTATGTTAGTGTTCCGATAATGCAACGTACGACT
The DNA here is from genome assembly GCA_029448645.1 of Andrena camellia. Taxonomy (NCBI): domain Eukaryota; kingdom Metazoa; phylum Arthropoda; class Insecta; order Hymenoptera; family Andrenidae; genus Andrena; species Andrena camellia. The sequence goes on along the minus strand of CM055679.1, from coordinate 46,942,324 downwards.
GGCAGAATATTCGGTTAGTAGAGTACTGATACCGCAGACTCCACTGCCCTAAATTGTGGTCGAGAAAAGTTGCTCAAGTTCCAAGCTGAGAAAAGTAGAACGCGTCGAGTAAGTTGCATTTCCTCCTGACTCACCAGCCGAAAAACAACGAGCCGTGAAACGCGTTCGTGGTTGGTTCTCCTTATCCTTAATCTGCTTTCTGCTTATCCCACTTTTACAGGAAACAATCGAAAGCCAGCTTCAACTGTGACGCCCCACGTCACAAATCCCACCCCACTCGTTTCGAAATCCAATTCGTCTGGCGATAAAGCGTCCCGTCCGCAAGATCCGCGAATCTTGGTGTGTCCTCTCCCTCCATTTCATTCTTCCGTGTCTCCATTCATCCCGTCGCAATCTCTTATTAATCTCAATACTCATTGACAACCGAACAGTTGCCAAGTGATGCTACCTCGCCTCTCCCATTTCTGGCAGAGTTAAGGAAAAATTTGAGGTGGAGCCGTTGTCACAGATTACCGATTATTAAAACAACAATAGCTCCTTGGCTAGATCATTAAAATGTGGGCAATGAAAGATTCAGCAAACTCGAGCGCAATACATAGACTTTGAGAATTCTCCATATATCTATGTCCTTTTTAACGAATTTCATTCCTTGTTCTGAAATTTTAATAAATATTCTGTGTTTTATATTTGTGAAAGGATGGTGATCATTTTATTAGATATATTCTACCTTTCAAATACCAAACATTCCCTTTTTTTTTCGCTTTCCGCCCGGGACCATTTCCTGTTGACGCAGAAACTCGGGCACTCGAATGTTGCGCTCGTTCCTTGAGCGCTGCGCGGGCTAATACCGAGGGGAAGGCAGGATAAAGTGCTTCTCGACAAAAGGAACCGTGGAATCCCGAGTTTCGAGTAGACGGGATGGAAAAGTGCAATATGGGCCGTGGCGCGCAAAAGATAGCGTGCGCCGGGACGAGTGGCGTTTTCAGACAAAAAGCACGGGCAATCATAGCGGAAGATGGAATGCAAAAAGTTCTTCAACCGGTAAACGTCCCCCGCGACGTTCCTACAGGAGGAACTCCTTGGACGAGCGTCATTATTGCTTTGCATTTATAGCCTCATCTTCCGCCCCTTTCCCTGTTTTCGCGTGAAAGTACCTTGTTCTGGGAGACGAACGGTGTCGGAAGAAAGAGAGAGGCCTTTATTCGACAGGAATCATCGAAGCTCAAGGGTTAAAGTCTTGGAGTAGGGACGGCGTTTTTTACGTTTCTGGGGAACTCATTTTTTCATTGTAGGTATCTGTTGACTGAGTAGGTGTGTGTGTGTGTGTGTGTGTGTGTGTGTGTTTCGTAATTAATTAAGGGATTAAGAATTCCTGAGGATTATTCCTTATATTCCTTGAAGTTTTTCGAGGAAATACTTATCACTTCTTTTTGAAGGATTCGGAGTTTCCTTCGTGACACGGTTGAGACATCATAATGATATAGGTATATGTATCTATGTTGTATTATAGGGTGTGATAGAATTCAGTAATGCTCATGTACCAAATTTAAATTTTTTGGGCATAATTTTGAAAACCATGTTTTCGATCTGTTTTTGTAATTTAAGTCAGGGATTTTGGTGAAATTGAAATATGATGTAGTTTATTTAAAATTAAGGTTTAAGTCACCATTTTCGTAGTTTCGAATTTGTTTAAAATGTACAGGCCGTTGAAGTTTAGGATTTTCGTCTATTTTCGCAAAAACAGGCCCCACAAATTAAGTTCTACCTTTGAAACTTTTAGCATTACAGTCGCTTCATACCTATTTTATTTTAATCGAGGAGGATTAGCCTTCCTGAATAAATTTCTCTTTAGACCAAAAACGGCGAACGGTACGATCTCCATTTCTTAAACAAATTCCGAAACCAATAAAACGATGGGACTCGTCCCAATTTCACGCGAACAACGTCACATTTTCGTTTCATCTAAATCCCTCCTTTCAATTGCGAAAAATAGTGAACACGATGTGGAGTAACCTACCATTTAACCTATCAGTGTATCATGCGGAATTGCACGCAAAGCTGTAAAAATTTCTCCACACCCCACGTAGATCGATTTTACGCAATAGGTATCTAAACGTTCCCCAAAACCACTTCCCTCGACCAGGGATCGTCCACGGAAGATGAATTCCGGGAGATAGGAATGTTAAACGATCCCCGTGTGCAGACCTGTGGACGGCACGTTCTTCCTCTATCTTTTTTGTGGGTCAGTTATATTTCAGTGTCCAAAGTATTGGAAGAACGATTTTAGATATCGAGATCGTTCCTCATGGTTAGGAGCGGGCCCCGCTGGTGCCCCGTTGTCCCGTCTCTGACACGCTTCACCGCCTTTCTCCTTCGAGTTCGTATAAATTCGTCATCGCGGAATCGGCGATTAGCATAACAGTATCGCGATAGGGGGCCCGCGCGCTCGAAAACGTGGCTTTTCTTCCGCGCAGTCCTTCCGCCGATCGTAATCTTGCTGGGAGATATTCGAAAGCTCGTGAATCCTGGCGTAAAGACGATAACGTCGCTTTAGTTTCGATAAGCCTTTTTTAGGGGGCAACCCCGCCAGCAGGGAAGCAGGAAGATTGTATCAAGATACACCGCTGATCGGACCAAATGATTATTCCGCCGTAGCGATTGCCTCGGAAAGGAGGAAACAGCCGATAAAATCCCTTTTATTACTCTGCCATGGGTATTTTATCTATGTGGAGCACGAACGAGTACTGCTCGCGATTGAATGCCACGTGTCCAATTAGATACTCTTTTGTTTGATTGACTTTTACCCTGGGATCATAAATCTGTGTTATAATCACTTCTATGTGGGAGAGAATGCGAGGCTCCTCGACCACTGTGCTGTTGAAAAGGCATGATTGAATCTAATTGTAACAGACAGTCTGCGTTGTCACGAAAGCTTGCACCTGAGGGAATCTTTTATTTAGTTTCGAAGAATTAATGGAGATGTGTCTGATGCTGATTTTCGGGGAACAATAATTTCCTTGCATACCTATGTAGACAAAGTATCTGAATACTTAAATTCCTCAAAACAACACAAAAGCGGGCGTTTTAAGATCTCGCGCCACTGATTGTCAGTGATAGGTATTGTCATTCACAAGCATGTAAATGCTTAGCGTTACTCTTAATCCTGCAAATAATACTACCTATCATCCGTGTATATGCGACGTAACAAGTGTTAATTGAACTTTGACAACTCGATTAAGACTTCATACTCCAAAGTGTCGCGACTTAACCGACTGAATCGACAATTAACAGTGGCTCGTACCTCGTCCTAATGACTGGCGAAATCGAGGGTCTTGGTAATCGCGATGTAACTCCGAATCGTTGCAAAACTTCATTGAGCCCGCCAGGCTGAAGAGACTAATGAATCCAGGCCGCAAAACAGAGGGAACCGGTCTCGTTAATATTCGTTCCCACTTGGAGCTACTCGCCGAGCCATAAAGTCAAATTAAACCGTACGATATGCCCGTCGATGAAATCGGTACAGCGGGGTTTACAATTTGTCCTTGTTAAATAACTCGTTAACTTGATCCGCGGGTGCTTCGGAAGGAGGGAGAAGCACATCCGGGGGCTGGAATTTACATTTCATTTGTACGTCACACACGAGTGAGCGCGATGAAACGGTAACATGAAATAGTGAAATGTACGGGGTGATTCGAAAGTCTAGCTAGAAAATTAACAGGCGTATTCTACAGTTCAGAGCTGAGAAGAGAGCCCTTGTATGGCCATTTCGACGCTAGAACTACTGACGATCAACATACATATATTGTATGTATAGACTTATAGAGTGTTCGCAGTGGGAGATTACAGTTATCTAGGTATATTATATGTATAGGATGCGCCTGAACACGATGGCCTCCTCGAGGGAGGTCGCAGGGGAGGTAAAACGAAGAAGTGCATATTTAATTAGATAAATGTTACGACAAATTGTCAACGTGACCAGTATTTTCTTTTATGCAGTGCTCAATCCGACGAATCTGTTGTAATACACTTGCGGTACCACTTTCGCTGAGAGCTACGATGGAATTCCACAATTCAGTAGAATGTTTAGATAAATAATCGATTAACGATCGACGTTATTACCTACTGCTAGATATTCACGCGTTAGTAACTCGATATTATGTTGATAGTATCTGCAGTTTTTCAGGAGATGGGTATCCACTCTGTATATATTGTTACAGTATTGAAATAATTAATTTGTTACTATGAACGTTATTGTGTCGTTTTATACGCGAAAGAATTTACATTCGCAAATGATGGCTGTCCATTTGCCAACTGTGGCCCTTGAAAAAAAAGTTGCTGCCAATTTTTTGTACAAGTTTATTTGATTTTTTAAAAATCGATTTCACTACTAAATAAATCTTCTCGGAAACACAGTTATTGTACAATTTCAACCAACACACGCACGAGATTTCATTTCATTCGTAGTTACATCATATTCACCGATATATTCTGCTGCTTTCTACTCGTGTACACGTGTATTTAACCGACTACTTAGTAATATGTATTTCCAAAACGATGTTCTCCAAATTAACGAAAATCTTACTTCCGAATGTTTGGCTCCCTTTGGCGCGAGGAATCATCTCTACCACTTTTTTTTTCATCCCCAAGGCGAATAAACTTTCAAAGTTCCGCCATTTATTCCCAGGACACCCCACGAAGCAAGCACGAGGCGCAAAAATGGGCCCCAGCACGCGCGAGCTCGTTGGATTTCTACCACGCGGATTTTCCCTGTCACTTCGACTGTTCGCGGTTACGCTAATCCGCCCACGCTAATGAGTCCTTTGCAAGCGAAATATCGCGCACGGCACGGCGCGATACACGGGGCTCGAAACTATGAAAAACGTTAGCATGTAACGTTATTAAGAGTGCCGCGGCTGGTAGTTCGTATTTGTCAGAATACACGTCGTACGTTAATGACCGTCGACGCGGACCTTAGTCGAGGCGTCCTGTTAGGATTATTTATGCATTCCACGCGATCCTGACCGTAATGCCTTTTGTTTTTGCAGCGTCGCGTTTGAATTGCTTGTCGTTTCGCGTCGTTTCGCAACCCCCATTGTTGTAATGGCCAGAGGCTATTAGCTCTCGAAACAATGCCTGTCCTTTTTTCCCCCCTGCAGAAATGTACACATACAACGGTCGAGAAAGGGTGTTTAAGATCTTTGTCGCACCGGTGGCGATAACCCATGTTGCCACGTGTCAATTTCATTTTTCAAGCGCCTCCATTAGCGACCACCCCTTTGTTGGCCATTTGTGCGTATCTTTTCGGTGGAAATGGCGAGTGGATAAAATGTTTCGAGCAAAAGTGTTGGAAATTACAGTTGAGATAGTTCTTCTTAGCGAGGTGCACGTGGTTCGATTGGTTGCCAATTTCATTGACAGTTTTGACAGCTGTAAGATTACGAGCCACTCGTTCAAGTGAAAGCAGAGAGACTATGTTAGAAGCGTACAAAGGAAGTTGTTGATGACGGATGTAGATTAAAGGGAACATAAGATCGATGAAGAAAAGAAAGGACCCGGTGTACTTTCCAACGTGATTTTATTATAAAATTTTAACATCATTCTACGCGTCTCATCTCTAATAGTAAGTATTTCCACTGGAAAACTAAAAAGCTCAACATTCTTCAGGATCACTAAAAAAATATCAAATTATGGATTTATTTTCTAGCGAACTTCCTTTGACCAAAAATTGTTAATTATTTCGATGATAAGAGGATAACGCGCCGATGTTTAAGTCGAAGCCATAAGTTCTAACATAAGACCAGCGTACACACCGCCTCTGTACATTAAATTATCATTTTATAACTCCCCGAGAGATCATTTTTACGTCAGCGTACCACGGTTGAACGTTTCTTTTTGTCAACTATGTATACCTAATACTACCATGGTGAAAGTATGCCATCCTATCTAGGAAGATAGGTTAGGTCCATGAAATCTCGGAAAATGAACTTCCGGAAAAAAACAATACATATTCCGCGCATTCTCATTTGCCCTCTGGAGGCAAACATTTCTTTCCACGGACACTTCCCCTCTCCATTCCCATGCACCGAGATATTTTAATTTCCACTGTGAAATAACCTCCTCCGTGTACACCAAAGCCGATACAAAAATCACCCTCCTCCCTCGAAATCACATAAACGAAAAAGGAAAAAAAGAACAGTCAACAGACCACCGAGAACCTGCCAGCATTCACGATCCTCGTTAATCATTGTCGCCGCGATCCTTAAACGAAAATCTTTCCTTTCGAGCATTATTTATACATTCCGGACGATCCCGATCGTCCTTTTATTACCAGCCTCCCTTCCATTCCCTTCCTCAGCCCTCCACCGTTTAAGCCGTTTATCGTTCAACCGTGGTCTCGTCTCCGCGTCCGATCGAAGCGCCGAGATTGCCAGCGGAGCGCGTCAGGCGTGACCCGATAAAGCTGATTTTAGGTCGCCACACCAAGATCACTCTCTAGCTCCCCCTCCCGCGCCCCCCGTCCACCGTCTTACCGCCTGGTTCCGTGCTCTCCTTCTTATCAGCGGCTGGGATCCATCTTTTGGTCCTGTTTCATCCTGCAGGCCACGAACTGGTCGAAACGGAGGACAGGGAGAGAGGGGGCCCGCAGCATCTCAATGGGGGGCTGATTGGTCCGCGCGATTCTCCGTGTGCCCGCGATTGTCTCCCATGCGCCCATTGCCGAAGAAATCCTGCAAAGAGGAGCCTCAAAGGCCGCGAGGCGAAAAGAAAGAAGCTTGGTGAGGGGGGGGGGTGAACGGGGGGGGGGGGCACGGAAGAAAGGGGACAGAGGATTCCACCACTTTCCTTCGTTTTATCCGTCGGGGTTTGGAATTCGGCTGTGACCCGTCTCCGACGCTTGATCCTCTTCTTACGCCTCCCCCCCCCCCCCACCCGCTGGTGTCAACGTTCGACGCCGACGGGCACGGCGTCGATATCAATCGCGTGACTCTCGGCCCGCCGACGGCTGAATCCGCGGGCTTCTTGAAATAATTACCCGACGACATCTCTTTTGGGGCATCGATTGCTGGCGAGGTCGACGACACACGGCGGTATTTTAGTCGGGAATATTGTGATTTTCTCTTTCCTTCTTCTTCACGCTTAATTACGTATGCGGTGCAAAATGACGTAACGTCATATCGCCGCTTGGAACTGATAGTGGCGTTACTCAAGAAATGTGAATTTTACAGGAAAATTTGCATGTGATTAATGGTTGAATACTGGTCGCATAAGTTCTTTAAATTCACTCTACTTTTGCATCCATCCAGATTAAGGATCACAGACAGCATGTTCACCAACAAGTTCAGCAGAATAACAAATCAACCCTATATTTTACACTCTCTTTTGAGCTGAGCCGTTGCTCCAGAAAATGTAATCCCATACTCTCGGTTCTACCAGTCTCTAAACCTAATCTGTGTAACAATTTCAATTTTATAAATTTATTTTTTATATTATAGTATATATTAGTGTTATAATTTAATTTTAAGTACTTATTGTGAGACTAAGTGGATTTTATTCCTGGATAGAGGCACGTGAATGATATCATTCTGATTTTTCAACACAGCATGTATTTTTCTCAATACCCAAACATGTTAGTACGTAATAGTTCCAATTCCTTACAAGTGAACTAAATATATGGTAAAGGTAATAACAGGATCGCAAGAGAAGACAACAGATAAAAATCAGGAAAAAGTTTTCATTTCCAGCTCTCTTCGTGAACTGTCTCCTTACTCTTACTAGATATGTACATACTACTAACAAGTAGAAGAGCCCCATATGTGGTCAGCCACTGATCAATTAGCTCGCGCTGTGGACGCTACTACGGTTGCACTTCAAATTCAATTACGAACATACTTCCAGAAACTAGTCCACTTTATTATACGTATAGTATTAAAAATATGTTATTTCGAAAATTAAATGCGTCCTTTTTTCAACAACTTCAGGCTTTCCCATTTCTGGTCATCCCTCGTTGCTTTACTTTTTATACTTATTTTTGCATTATGACTTGCACGATTTGTCATGAATTGAGCTACAAATTGATGTATTTAAACAAGCATATTGCCATTACAAACAATTCAAGTGATCACAGAATACCATACATGTGCATCTTACAATTAGAAAAATCTCTCGATAGGAAAAAATCGATATTACAGCCATACGAGGATTTGATATATTTTTCTTATAATCACTAAAGCGCTTAAAGACTAGCCGAATTTCTGGAAACCTATTGCCCTTGATCCATTATTCAATCAATAGCTTCACGATAACTCCGTCTCCTGTTTTTCAAGTAATAAACTTAACAACGATTACCTGTAACGAAAGGCAAGGAAATAATTTTAATACCGCCGTAGAATTATTCTTCTTATATGATAGCCACAGAATTGCAGTGGCTAGTAGCCACTTTCTACTTGGCTGGTAATGAAGATTTGCCGTAATGAAAGATAAAAAGCGAGGTAAGGCCGGGACGCGAAGCGAAAGGTAGATTGGAGAGAAAGGAGAAAGGGAATCCGTTTCTTCGTTTTATCCTCTGGATCCGGATTCATTCGGCTGGTCAGCCACGTAGCCATCGACTTCCTATAACGTTCGAGACTTTTATACGCTTCTTGGCCTCCAACGGTCGGGAAGAAACATTGCTGGCATCAATCGTGAAGAACGGGCGTGATTTTCTTCGATGAAACGGCTGCCCAAACCACGAATGCGCGGGATCCTCGAAACAATGATCTATCGCGACCTTTGTCATAATGCCGAACGCCAGCAAGGACTTCTCGTTTCGAGAAGAAATTTCACAATTACTTTCCTGTCACACGTGAACACGATATTTCAATTCCCATTGTAGTGTCATAGAATTGTCCATGGGTGTCCCTAGCAGTAGGCTATCGAAAAATGATGCTAATTTTGGAATATTTAGCTACGAGCGTAGGATTGTCTGTTGAGGCTTAAGAAAAATAAAAGGCAGTAGTTTATGAACCCTGAACGATGTGGAATACGGGTTATATTAATTATATTAAACTAAATATATTTAGTAATAGATTTATTTCATATATTTATAAATTATATTAAACTGTTATAGTAAACTAAATATCCACTAGCTAGGTCCACGAATGTATCAAGTTTACACTTACAATTTACTTTCAATTTTTGTAATAATGTGAGATCGAAGCAAACTTTAGGGATTCGTGGACCTATTTGAAAAAAAAACAGTAAGAAGTAGTTTGAAAGCTATTTTCTTTTCCAATTTTGTAAGTTAATTATTATGGACGTTTTTATAGAAAATATCTACCTACCTATAATGTATTGCGAAAAGGAGTTTCTTTGTATAAGAAAGACGACGAGAAACGCAGAATTGAGTAGAAAGAAGCTTCTGCTGTGGCCGGGTGTAGAAGGAGGAGCTGTAAGAGCAGCAGGAAGTAAGAAAAGGGTGCAATTTATGAACCCGGAATAGTTGATTAAGTCTAGTAATAAACCTAATATAGAAAATCCTGTTGAACTCTGAAGCCATTTTTCTTGATACAACTTTTACCATCTAATAATCGACTTCAAATACTTGCAGCTTCGTCTCCTGATTAGCTGTCGTGTAAATCTTAATTTTCATCATGCCACAATGAGAAAATAAAAATTGCTACTACCAAGGGTAATTCCAAATTTCATAAAAAAAGAAAACAGGAAAACGACCTTCAAAAATTTGTGGAGTGACCACTTTTAGTCTTCAGAATAAACACCCAATCATAAACAATTCCTACTCATAAACTTTATCCTGAAAAGTATCCACCGTGAGCCCACTTCGCGCGAGGCCTCGAATTTATCGCAGCTTCAAATCTCTATTTAGTATGAAATTGTAGCAAATGCAGTCGAAAACGATTGTTTAATTTGTTCAGTAAATTGGTTGTGGCATTATCTCACGCGAGGCACGGGCAGGAGCCACTTCTTCGTGGGAGACGAGGGTTACTGGCCCTTTTAAAGCGTTTATACCATCGCCTTCACGAAAATCGAATGCCAAGTCCGTGAAAAGGTTAGTGTCTATCTACAGGCTGGGTAAATACGATACACGTCGGTGGGCGCGACAGGTCTTGTTGCACCTGCTCCAGGGAGATATTCCTGCGAACACGTCGACTATCGCACGCTATCCCGCATAACAATCTCTCACCTTTTTCCTGTTCTTTTCGCTGATGCCATTTCCTTTCACAGTTAACCGATCTCCACTTTACCGCTTTATTCTTCACACATGTCCTCTTTTCGTTGTTATTCATCCTTTGTTTTCTACCTATAGGTATTCACTGACTTTTCTTCGGCTTCGCTTTTAGACTTTCAGATTTTGGTACCTACGTAGTTTTGATCGTTTTTTTAGGAGATATTTTCCTTTCGTTTCCTCTTCACTCTATTCTTACTTCAGATGTTAGGTGTGTTTTGATGTATTAGGTCGGTGCAAAAGTTCGTTCGATCACTGTCAGGTGATGTTAGGTTTACGGAAATGTCTTTTTTCTACTACACTTACTTGTACTTTTATCAGAAATGTGGCCAAGGACACAAAGAAAATACTTTCATTAAAAAAAATGTGACACCCTGTATTCATTCTACAATATCGTAACGACAATCTTCTTGCCGAAGCAACTCGCTATTACTAATCTCGAAAATCCCTTCTAACTCTAACAAGCTTAATCTCCCAACCTATAGTGCCCAAGCATCTCTTCCTCAATTTAGTAAGCACCAAGTAATCTCTAAGTCCCGAAACCCATTCTTAACACCCTGTATGAACAGCCACTTCAATAATCATTCGCCCCACAGGTCTGCTGAATTGCAGTAGCTTCATATTCCGACTAATTACTCCACATGTATTATTTTGTATTAATTGTTATTAGCGACTCATTGTCAATTGAAATTATTAATTAGATGCTACAGCTTTTGGTGAAATGTAATTTGTTTTAAAAATTCCAAGACTTACAAGACGTTTTTGGAATTCTGAAAGTGTAGTGTATCCTCCGAAAATTTGTTGCAACGAAGAACGAATTGATTTACAGAGTAATTTTGATTCTTGGAATTAAAATTGTGACTTGGTTCTGCCTAGAGGCTTCCTTTTCCGTAAAAACCATCATTAATTATTAATAAGGGAAGGTATTTAGGTTGCGTATCGTTAAGAGTTATTGTTGGTCAAGGTCAAACGTCGAAAAATTATCAAGTCGATGCAAATAAAATATTTTCTCAATTAAATGTGAAGATGTCTCTTCCTACATCCTCTCTCTCTCTCTCTCTCTCTCTCTCTCTCTCTCTCTCTCTCTTTCCTACCATACATCGTTTATTATGCCTCCACTATCGTTTGTTATCCGTCCCCGTGAACGGGCGAATATTACAGTAGTACAATCGAGCATTGGCGCACCTTAGGAAGGAGGAAGCGTATGCGCGGACAAACATGGTCTCATGTATCGCAAGTGGTATGGCTATTGCATTAGGGAAACGGGCGCAAATACTGGTGCAACGTGTAACGTCTTGGAATAAGGGGATCCGTATGGCTGAAATTGATAATACGAGCCCCTTATATCATCTCTCGTGGTCTTAGCCATGAGCAGGCCAGTTTATCGTTGACAAACGGAACACTGTCATTTACTCACGCGTAATTTCACCGAACACCACAGTGGACCGACTCCGTGTAGTCGATCGAACTTATCAGCCAAGAGATCGAAGCTCCGAGAGCATGAATTCGAAAAAGTAAATAATTTATCCGACTTGCAACTCAAATTTTTGCAATCAAACATACGTGAAGGTGAGTTGACTATTATTTGCGAAGTTGCGCGTCGCAGATGCATCGTTACACTAGCAGATAAGTTAGTATTATATGTAGATTCCGATTCTGTCAATTATAAGATAAGTCTTACCATCATAGCGATAATAGTCCAAGGACAATCTGAGCATAATAATCTATAAACACAAACAGTGATAATGTTCCCCCATAAGCCGCTCGAGTACCCTTAAGTGTCATCCCTCATCCCAAAATTGCGCCCGTTGCTATTGCCCCTCATCTTTTGATTATCCGTTGTTCGTCCCTCTGACTGTCTCTCTCTCTCTGTTCAACCCTTCATGCAGGGCGGCCTCTCCCTTGTGTTGACGTTGGGACGCTGGAATAGTACACTCAATCGTAGACGTATGCAAAGATAATGTCCGACCGTTTACACAGCAGAATGATCGTCTCGTGTTTACGCGTCATTTGCCTGTCACATTACAGGGCGCACGTGTGTTCACAGCAAAGCTCTTCTTTCCCGTGTGCTTGGATAACTTCGTGAAAACGTCTGAACGCGCGGAGGGTGTCGAGTATTGACACCGAAGAGTGTTGTCTTGGCTGGGTTAATTCCAGCCAGCGTATGAAAGAATCTCTTCCAGTTTGACGCGCATGCGTGTGAAAATTCTTTTACCTCGCAATGAATTGTAGGTACCTACATGAAACCACAAACAGGAGTAAATCAATTCTTAAAGTCGAAACCTAGTCACGCGCCATGCATTTTCGAAATCGATTTCCTTGAAAACGACGGCTCATGTGAACAAATTGCGTTCCACGTTTTTCATTTTCCGAGAGAAGTCACGCCTTTTGCAGTCGTATCACGTATTTTGGGACAGCATGCGGAAATACGCGAAGAGATCTGTAAAGTTCAAACTTATTCAAGCATACGCGCACTCGGCATATTTTTCAAAATCAATTTTGTCGGGAATGGAAGCTTGTATAAAAACGTTCCATTTTAGAATTTAGATTCTGTTCCGTCAAGAGAGATTACGTGTCAGTCTGTATTATAGATTTTGGAATTCTCATACATACGTTTTAATAATCACACGTGCCTGTATCTACGCAAGTGAATAAAGGCAATTAAAAGTGTGTGGATATCAAATTTTATATTTCCTTTTAACGAATTATAGGGATTTTGTTATTATGCAGGGTTTATAATTTCTTTTGACCACCATTTAGTAATAGTGATTATAACAGTACGTTTCTATTCGTTATAGCACCGCAGTAATAATTTTTAATTCATTGTGGAATCATAGTAGTGTTTTTCAATCAAAGTATTAATGTGTATAGAATCAGAGTATTAATTTTTAATGTTTCGCAGAATCATAAGATCATGTGACCTACAAATTTACAACACAAAGGATCATATGTAACTGCAGCACAGAACTTTTCTTCATATTTCACCGCGTTTCAAAGCTATAATACAACTCGTCCTAGTTCCGTGCAACACCTTACACAGTATTCACTTGCGAAGAATTTCAATTAATTCAACGGAAAATTATTTCTCCGTAACTTGACTAAAATTAATTAAAGACCGCATTTTAGATTTGGATGGGATAATTAATGCTGTCTTACGCAACGTTGCAGCAAAATTACGCTGTCGTTAATAATTTTGAATTTGTGAGCCCGTTTCTGTGGTGTCATCCAAGTCATAACGTTTAATCACTTTTGCAAATAAATTACTTTAATTTATTTTCTGCTCTATAGAAAGAAATTGCTTTAACGTAGGTAACATAGACGCTGTATTATTATAAAGAAAAGTAATAGTAAAACTAAGATTAGATATATTTAGAACGACATATAATTATAAATATCTTGCCCTTGTGTCATGTTTCCGAAGATAACCTTTTTCGCTGTAATTAAAAATTAAAAAAGAATTAACAAATATTAGAAAGTAAGAGATAGTTCAAAGGAAATACAGAAGAACCATGAGGGTCTTTCATTTCTTCGTGACAAAGCATCATGGAATAAAAATTCTTTTATCATACGATATTTTGTGCCAAAATATACTACTTTTGTCGAAATAATTTTTTTTAACCCTTTTACAATAATTAGTTGGCTGATCCATTCGTGCATACGCGTTAAGGGGTCATGCCTAGTTGGCAAGCGAAAAAAAAACGTGATTTTCGGGAATTTTTTGTGAAAAATCTAATGTATATATTTTACAACTATTTGCTTAGTTTAAAAGTACATATATTCAGCAACTCTCAGTAATTTTGTTATAGAAAAATATTAAAAAATGAACGAATAACAGCCACTCTCCCGGAAGCTATTTTTTTTAGCGGTGAGCACGATTTCTCAAAGCCGGATCATCTGAAATCGAGAAGTGAAGAAGATTCTGTTAGTATATGAGTTTATCTAGTTCGTGAACGAAGGATTTTTGTTTTCGATGAAAACTCTATTTTTAATTCACGAAAAACGAACAATTGAGACATCGAAAAATCATGATTTTGCGTAAAACGGCCGCCATTTTGTCTGAAATCATTTAATTGAAAAATCCTTCGTTCACGAACTAGATAAATTCATGCACTAACAGAATCTTCTTCACTTTTCGATTTCGGATGATTCGGCCCGGAGAAATCGTGCTCACCGCTAAAAAATAGCTTCCGGGACAGTGGCTGTTATTCGTTCATTTTTTAATATTTTCCTATAAAAAAATTACTGAAAGTTGCTAAATACATGTACTTTTAAAATAATCGAATAGTTGTAAAAAATATACATTAGATTTTCCAGAAAAAATTCCCGAAAATCACGTTTCTTTTCGCCTGCCAACTAGGCATGACCCCTTAAAAAGGAACTAAACTAAGCTAATATATCATAAGTGCGCGTATAAAAACATCTAGGCTAAAGAAATATTAATTTGAATCCAATAAATCTAATAAAATTCTACCCTCAATTTTCATTGAATTGCCCAGTAATTCAAGGAAACACCACGCTGAATTGGCTGTGAGTAAAAGGGTTAAACACTGAAAGTAGAGTCAACATTGCAAATGGCAGCTAGGTGGAACACCCTCTACATCCCAATCTATAATACAAACACTATAACGCACATAAAAGCTTGTCCAAATTAAGCCCACGTTTTATCCCTCTGTCTGAACAATAAAGCATTCTCCATCCACTACTGTCACAACGCTGAAGCCTCAATAAGCCACACTGTACACCATCATTGGTATAACACTCTAATCCACTATTTACATATTCGTTTTCACAACCCACCATTATTATATAAACAATTCATTCAACCAACAAACCTTCACTCCGCAAACTTCACACAGCAACTGATCCTCCGGTCATTTTCCAAAGCCTTCCGAACCCCGTAACATTTTACGAAGCAAATTCAGATTTTTACCAGTTAAACCCAGCGGGGAGGAAACGGGACGCGTTTGCCAGCATCACGGGAAATCCTAAAGGGCAAGATATCAACGGGAGAAAATGTGTGTGTGTGTGTGTGTGTGGGGTAGGAGGAGGAAGGCTCCCTCGTATTTTTCCCCCATCAACATTTTATGCATGTTTATACTTCCCCCAAGAGAAGGGGGGGGGGGGGTTGAGAGATGGAAGGTAAAATTCCCGAGTCGGTAAGGTGGGTAATATGAAATTATGTGTCGCGATGCCCTACAAAGGCCCATAAGTCTTTCGAACCAAAGTTAGGGGGGGGGGGGGCGAGCGCGGTGAATACAGCTCGCCGTATAATGGTGGGGTCGCGTGTAACGCGAGAAGGAAGTGCGCGTGCGCGCACGCGCAGCATTGATGTACCGTAAAATCCAATTGCGACTCGCAATAGGCGAAACTCGAGAGACGACGCACGGGGCATTAGCCACCGAACGTGGCAGCGTCGAGTGAAATATGTCATACCGTGAAAGGGGGCCCGACTATATTACCCCCGCCCCACGACCCTCCTTTTTTACAATCTAAGCACGATTTCTTGGCGCGCGAGCGCCAAAAAAGATCTTTGCCTCCCCCCCCCCCCTGCGCCACAGGGTTATTGGTTCGCGCGCACTTTGCCACACCGGTTTTCCAGCATCCAGGCATCGGCTCCCTTTATATCTTCCTCGGGAATAACCCTTAAATTTCATGGGTCAGAAACGGCAAGTCCGTTTTAGTGTTATCCGATATTCCTTTTTCATCCGGCGAACAGTTCCAAGAATTTTCAGCGTTGATTACGCAGAAGAATGTCGCGACTGAGATTGTTAGCGCAGGATAAGCAATAGAGAGGGATGGAACGGCGTGGATGTGATTAAATTTAAAGGGGTTTGTATCCTGGAATCAAATTCCAGGTGATGATGTATGGGTAGGTGTAGGATAAGTAACTGAATGGTTCTGGGGATTGGGGTGTGCTCCTTGGAGGCTAAAGACAGAATTACAGTCGGCTGTGTTTGATGAATGATGTATTTTATTTTGAAGGTGGGTCTTTTAGATGCTCCCCCGCAGTCTGTGGCAGTCATTCTAAGAAAAACGCAATTAAAGTCAGCATGCACATTTAGAAACGTGCACTGGTCTATTCAAAGGCTCCTATTTTCTCGATTCATTGAATTCTGGCCTAATATTTTGGTTAAGTTCACTTTTGAAACGTTATTCTTTAAGTAAACGCAAGAATAAATCGTTTTTTTTTAGGGTTACAAAGCTGCAATCTATTGACAAATATTCGGAGAGCAAAAAGAAATATTATTCATACTAATAAATGAAATTTTGACATAAACTTTGCAAAAATTTTCAAAATGAAATACCGCACAGTTCGAATTTTCCTTTTGAAGAAAGTCAAATAAAAATGATGAAATTTCTTTTTCATAATCACTTAGGTATTCAATTCGGCGAAACAATGGTTTAATGATGGAAATATTATAAAATAAAATAAGTTATCATGCCTGAACACGTTATTTTACTTTGAGACTCAACTCGCGACGTTAATTAAATTTCACATTTAATTTTACCTTACGTGTGAACGTTTAATAGTGGCAGTCGCTACTCGCTATTATGTCCTCTTGAACCGCAAAATGTAAATTATCTCGTGAAAGGAACTCTGCATAATATTACTATCTCGAAATCTGCGGCGGAATTAAAATAAAAAGATAAAACTGAAGGAAGGAGCCCCGAAGAAGTACCTCGACAATTTTCTAAATCGTGTATTCAGCAAAATTCATGAAATTAAACACAGCGTTGCATTATTTGCTGCACTTAAAATCTCGTTTACAACTCTACTAACGTATTCTGAGCCCGGTCCTACCCTTAATGATCAGCATTCAGAATGCGCTGTTAAAAACGCAGCCGCTTCTTTTACACAAACTTGCATTACGGTTTACATGGTACACGCAGCGTTGGAACTTACGCTGGAAAGCGTGTCGCGGTGGTATGTTTTTAAATGCAACTTATTTCAACCTAACGCACGAGCCCCCTTCCTTCTGAGAGACAAAATTGATCCAGAAAATTTTGCGAAAAATGTGTGCATTCATAAAACACTTGTGCGAATTTCCCGTTCCGTCACGCAAGATTCCTCGCGCCGCCTCGGTGTCAGATTCCCTGGCGTAGGGGGCGAGGAAAACCACCCCCGACACGAAACGAACAAAGTATCCTTTTCACTGCCTGTCTCCTGTAGTTTACACGGAAGTTCCCTGCCGCTGAAACGAAACCCTCGATCAAACCGTGGCCGGGGCACCGTGAAACAAAAATCTCTCACTCACCCTGTGCGCTGCTGGCCGTGTCTTCGCGGTTCTCGGCCAAGCTCCGTGTTTGCGGAGTCAACGGTTTTGCGGAGGGCCAACGTTGTCTTCCAGGGCACTGTCTGGAGGGGGTCGTTACCGCGTTTGCACGGACGCGGACGGCAGTGTTTGTACAGCGAAGTGTCACTGCTGGTACGAGTGTCGCGAGCTACGGGGACGTGGACGGTAACGGTCGCTGGAACGCGCGCGCGTTCCTCTCGGTCCGCGAGCGTTCTTCGGCCGACGGCGGACGTCTCTATGAGAAATTATTGCGAGCGCATGACAACGGCGGCACCAGCTGGGTATCGTGGCAGAGCATCCAGTTGCCTTTGCCATGTCTAACCAGGAAGAAAAAGGCCCTCGTCTTATTGAATGTGATCCGTGGAATGGCCCCGGCGATGGCTTCATCGATCCCTAGTGGATAGTAATTCCAAATGGATCGCAACGCCTCGCGCATTACGATGACCTCGGTTTTTCCATTGCTCCACTGTCCCGGGACGTAGGTGGAACGCTGACAGGACATTGTCTATCCGTGCATTTGGAGGATGCTCTTCTAATTTGAGCGCTCAGCATTCCGTTTGGATTAGCGACCCACGATCTTGTCTTGAACTTTGGATATGTGTGGAGATTCGTTTCGGCACGTTACGGGGCTGTTGTGAGGGAAAGGGGCGCGGATGATGATGGAATGCCAAGAAATGGTACTCGCGATTCGGTGAAATGTTGAATTGCAAGTTTGATGAGTAATTAGAAGTGAGCAGCGAAGTCGGTTTTAAAATCCACACTGTGAAAGTATTGCTTGTTAGTTACGGAGGCACAGGCGACACAGTACAACACAAAGTGAACTGTTTGTAGAGGTTAATTGCGCACACAGAAATTGGACAAGGATTTATGTTCTTTCTGAACAGCGGCCCGTGGTGCACTGAGGCCTTTACTTGATAAGTGTGCTGAGCTTCGTCCCTAAAACGAGTGTAAACAGAGAGCATAACGTCGCAAGTCGATACAGTAGGAGTCTCGAAAAGGATCGTGGCTGTCGTCCGACCATAAGTGTTTCTGAATTTTCGAACGCCTCTGAACAACATAATGTTACAAATTGAGAAGCTCGGCTAATATAATAATATCTACACATAAATATTCTTCATAAAATAATAGAGCATGGCCCGTTGAAACAGGTATGATGAAATAATAGAATAAGGGAAACTATTCTGTCTATGGTCCGACATGAGGTCTAAGTGATGTGACCAGAAATAGAAGTTCTGTGGAACTGTATGCGCATTGTGTGTTACTGGTTTGAGTAAACTTAATTCGGGTTAACAATAACCATAAAGTCAGGTATAAATTTAAAGATATTTTTGTTTAATATCGATTTTACAATTTATTTTTTAGCTAGACCACGTTCCTTCTATTGCAGTTTATCACTATACTAAAAAATGGAAGAGTAAAATAAAAGAGAAGTCATTACAAAATATCAATTCCATATGAAGTTATTTAACGTCAAAGTTGTTCTACAGGAAAAATAGTGTTTTATTAATATAATAATTTCTTGAAATTCAAAGAACGAATTGACTCCAATTTTGACAGTTCATTCTAAGATACAGCCTCTGTCATAGAATCATTACATTTCTCATTTTTCTCATTTTCTCATTTTCTCATTTTATGTTGAAGGATCGAAAAGAATTTCAAGCCAAAACTGGACTTATTAATTCTTTGCGACAGCCACTTAGTTATAAAGTATTATTTTACAGAAAGCTGTGGCCTCATAGTAAATAGCACATCTTAGAATATGCTATCGAAATTTGAAGTCAATTTGTTCGTCAGATTCCGAGAAACCAAACAACAATATATTTTTAAGATTATCACTCAAGACTTTATAAAATGAAACCCTGATAGAAAAAATTCCATTTTCCACACGTTACATTTCATATCCTCCCAGTATCCCAAAATTAAACACACTTCCCTTTCCCCAGTACCACAAACCCAGCCAAAAAATCGACAATGGCAAATAGAAAGTAGAGCGATCGTCCCTTAACGCACAGCTTTTCATTCAGACGGCTCTCACCGGTTAATCTCACCAGATGAAGCTTCTCGACCGTTTACCGAATTAGATCGTTTCACGTGCTTAATAAGAGCTTTCCAAGTATCGGCTGAGCGTGCTGTTTCGCATCCGATTCTCTCGCAACGGGCCCACCTAGCGAAATCTATATACGCCGATTCGTGCACACAAGGAAACGAGGGTGAGGGTAATGCGATGCATTACTGATCCACGACATGAGCCTGCGTTTGCTTTGAATAATTACAACAGGATCGACGTGTTCCCATATACATACATACGTGTCTCGGTCTGAGAACCGGATCCACGCAATTCCCTCAAGTAAACGTTAATACGTCCGTCGAATCCGCATGTCGAATGCGTAAATCCGTCGCGTGTCTGCATAAGTCTAATGCGCCGATAACTCGATGCTCGAGTCACCCATGTTTGTCAGGTTCGTCTTTGGATTTCTGCGGCAGAGTTGTCAAGTAACGAAAATTTTAATTCTTCTATTCTCTGTTAGATGGATTGGCGAGATTCTCCCGATAAAAGTGAGTCTAAACTCAACCTCGTTCGGAAATCGAAAGCGTATCGAAATATATATAACTAGCTGAAATACACGGTGTTGCCCGGTTTAATGTAACTTTTAAAATAAAAGCGACAGTATTATAGACGGTAAAACAGTTGATAGCTTTATTAAAGTTAGCGAGAAAGGCAACAGTATTTTTTCATAGTTTAGGGTATTTGTTGTCATTAGGACAACAAATTAATCAGAAACACATGTTCAAACCGAAATTTTACTAAATGTTAGACTGATCCCACGCGATCTGTAACCAACTTCACTTACAACGTCTACCGTAGCTCGCCACGCCGCGCCGCGCCGCGCCGCGCCGCGCCGATATCGAAACGCTACGCGAGTATTCATTTCTCATTAAATAACAGAGCGTAAAAGTGGCCGTGGTCAACGAAACCTATACAGTGACCTCCGCTCAGACGCGTAGAACATTTGTGCGAAATTTGAACGAAATCCCCGCAGCGGTGTAAATTTATATTACGAATAAACAAACAGAAAATGAATTTTATATATATATATATATATATATATATATATATGCATCAAATGCAGCTTGAATAAATTCGTAGGTAGAGTTATTTTCATCGGAAAAACCTCCCTTATCATTCGCAGAATTCTCATGAAGATTTAATAGACAATATGTAAGTTTAAATTTTTAAATGGAAGGGCATGTTAAGTTGTTTTTGGTGATTTTTATAAAAACGTTACGGTGTATGAATGCTCAGAGAAGGAAACGGTGTGGATGTTTGACCCATTATATAACTAGAGAAGGCTACTTAACTTGTTACTTAAAAATGCCACCACTTTGCATAACACGGGTTAACTCTTCGTGGGAGTTTAATAATTACATTCCTGCTAGAGGAGAAAATGCAGTATTATGTCATACGTAGCATGTGCTGCAGTCAAAACGAGCTAACTTCGTTTTTCTCATTTTTAAATGCGCAAGGGATGTTTCCATCCTCGAACACGAGGCACTTAACTTGGAGGGTAGTTTGTTAAAAATTTGCGAGACTATTTCAGGATATGTAAAATAAAAAATCATTTGATTGATTAGCAATCAAATAATGAAATAATTCAGGGAAAGATCAATTGCTTGTTCAAACAAAATAACTTTAGTCAAGTAAGGTGGCATATTATTGGAGTCCATTAAAGACTGGCTTCGCACGAAAACCTGGCGTTTCACGCGTGGAATCGTTTTTCTTCTATTAGTATTTTTAATACCGTCAACAGCCGTCGTCGAGGGTCGCTGGAAGTACCGACCAGCCTCGATTTGGCAATTGTATTTAGGAATTATTTAGCATCGGACGGTGTTCTCCATTTATCGAGGTAATATTGCATGTCGACGTGGGTAACAGGTGTCCGTTTTGATGAACAGTTATTTCCAGCCCAGGATTAGGATCGATCCAATAAACAAAGGGTGTGCTACGTGTTGTATTATCTGTATAACAAGTTATAGTTTATGGAATTACGAAGGGACTGGCTTGACAGAGGATTGTGAGAAGCTGTCCATAAACGAACATTATGCTTTTCGGAATTAGGACCATCAAGAATGTAATTAATACAGGAAAATAGAAAGTACAGGATTACGTAAAGATACGATGCAGTCTAAACGATTCATTAGAAATACAAAAACGAAAGTAATTTAAGTAATCTAGAAGCTTAATTTTCTGTTAAAATGAAACGACAGGCGTTCTACCGAACGCGGCGATTTTTACATATTTCTGTTGGTTTTTCGCTACAAAAATGGAAACAGTTAGGTACCTATCAAAAAAAGTGGAACGAAGTTAACTCGATTCAGCTTCGAAGAGTATTCCGCGGAAATTTGAAATTAAACGGTTAAATGTTTTATGGGATATCGCGTTCGTCGACTTTATAGTCGTGGTTTTTCGAAATCGTAAAGCCTGTTCGGTAACAAATAGTAGAAAATGAAATGAATTCCACGTGGCAGAATAAGATGGGAATTCCGCCATAACGAGTTTTTTCCTTGCCAACGTTTAAAAATTCGGTTCAGAAACGTCTGACACACGGCAATTCTGTGCTCAGCGTTGCGTAGGTCTTTGTTAAACAAAAAGTGTACAAAACAAGAAGTGTATAGGCAGACCTTTTACTTTGGAAGAAAAAAATCATAAATACTGCCCTTTTTCATATACTTGCGTGCGAATACCCCATTAAGCATTTTTTATTTCGTTCAATGTGTATGTACTATGAGCCATTCAAATTTCCTATCCCATTTTCTAACACGCAGGGCATAGCCCACATCATATGACAGCTTCAACTTTCATTTGTCAACTAGATTGCCCGGCATTCCCCACTCGTAAATATGTATTTCTGGCCCGACGGGGGGAGGGGGGATACCTTCGAACTTCAGATGCTCTACTTATCCACCCTATGCTGCACGTCGGGAGCTTTCTAATAAGTAGCAAGCTGATAACCTTCTCAAAGAAGGGCCTCGCCGCGTACATCGCAAATTTGCCCGTAAACTCGTGCCGCCTCGCAAAGGGGGGCTGCTTCTTTACGGCGCGTCTTTTGATTGCACGCGATGCTTCCCGTTTAAACTCGCATCAAAGTGCTCTCGTGGCGCTGCGCCGCTGATACGCTCCATCCTCCGTGAATTTAATGACTTCCGGTGCGCCAGCCGCGATACCCACGTATCCTCGCGAAATTTTTACCGCTTGCATTGCGCGCGCGTCAATCCTTTTCTGGCGGAGCAACGCGGAGTAGAATCGTGGTTCTCGCATGAGCCTCGAATCCCCGTCGATCCACGTGTTTCGCCGTCGCGGGGAACCGAGAAATTTTTCCACATCTGTGTATGCGGAGATTCTTAGTGCAAGTCAGCGGCGCAGCTGGTTTAAGAAGCGAGATGAATAAGGAAAGTCGGAAAATATGATCGAAGAATTCTTTTGAAGATGATCGAAGGAAATTTGTAAGAGGGGAGTAGAGAACTTGTAGTGGGAAGTGTGAAAGGGTTGTAGAAAATGTGGGAAGATGAGATATAGGTACAGTTACTCACAGAAGTATCCGCCCACCCTATACTTATGTAACATATTTTACATATTGAATTGACTTCGAAGCAAGAATTCGCAATTTTAATACACATTTAATATAAACCTTGATTAATATACTTTTGTTTTGACTTACTACTCACTATCACAGTCACTCCTTTAAATAGTAATTAAGAATTGTAGATCATAAGAAAATCAGAATGTAATAGAGAAAGTTATTCTGAGAATTGTATGAAAGAAATTACTTGTTACTATGGGTCAAAATGGACCCCGTATGCGTTACCCACTGCCATCCAAGGGTTAAACAATACCTATCAGGTAAAATCGATAAGACAGAACGATCACTATGTTTCTAAATTTTTTGAATTCCCAGCGATCAGCCCCTAACGGAATTACTAATTCGGCCAGGTCAGTTGTTTGCCGTTCCATCTACTCTCGTGCAACCAAAGGAGGCTCATTAAAATCCAATAATTCCCTCTGAAGCCCCGCAAACAGCGTTCCACCCTCGTTCCGCATCCCCCATCTTCCACTGTGTTCTCGCCCCGAACGTTTTCGATTGCGTTCGGGTCCGTCAAAGGGCCGTCGACGAGAAAAACCATCGGACATCCATGCAGCTAATCGATAGGCCGCGCGCGATTAATCTCGGGTGTCGAAGGGTAATTTCTCAAGGTCCGAGGTTGTATCTAAGGTCGACGCGGAAAAGGATAACGAGGTTAGGGCGGGCGTTGTTCCAAAGAGTGGTGGGTGGGTTAGGTGGCAGGGCGATTGATGAGGTGGCTATGAAACCCAATAAAATCGCGACGCCGCGGCGAACCCCTGGACCACGAGCATAAATCGGCAAGTAGACCGATTAATTGGCTTCGTTCAAGCTCCTACACCTGCACAGGGTGTTCAAGATTTTAATGCTTACACTGTACCAGTACAGAATGTGAACTTGGAATAATAATGTAGTATAAATGTTTTTTTATCGCTCAATTATTTGCAAGTCAGTTATCGTCAACTATCATCTTGGATATTTAAGGAGTTTGTACACACATTTTTTGTACTTATGCGTTCTTTGTGTTGTCACGAATTTGGGTGATGTATTTTAAAATATTATTAAACTTATGGAAAATGTAATTGAAGCCGCAGTAAGTTGTTAATTAAAAATGAAGGAAGGGATACTAAATACTTAATTTACTGAATACTGAGTACTGAAATGTGTCTATCCTGATATAATTCTCAATTTTAAAAATTGAGCGACTCTTATCGAAACATTTTTCGATTTTGACTAACAGTTTGGAAATAATTAGAGAAATAATACTACTACTACTATATCATTCGAATTTTATTCGATGCACAATTAAAAGTTAGACAAATAGTCTCAACCGTAGTATGTACCAACGCCGATCGTAGGTACATGTGGTTCCTCCTACCGAACTTTTGTTTTTGGCGTTGGTCAGGTGCGCGCCACGAAGTCAGCCCTACGTTGGCCAATTTGCAGTAACTCGGCTCTCGGTCCAGTGACTGACTAAAACTGGAAATTTGCGGTTGTGGCAAGAAAATATACGGGATCCCGTTGTTGCGGTGGCCTGGATCTGAGATTCAGCGGGCCCCGTCGTGCGTTCGTTTCGAAGTAGAATTAGGAAGGAAATCTATGCCACCGCTGCGCTAGGTTCGCTGGAAACTGTGAAAAGCAGAGTGGCCTCGAGGTGCGGGCAATTTTTCTGCCAATGAAATATGGGATGAGCCCGCGATATCCGAGACGATTGTCCAGCAAAATTTTAATATGACGCCTTTGATACTGTGGAGCCTTTTTGGTAATGGTGAGGGAAGTTCTTAGCGAAGCGAAATGTTTAAAGATTTTGGAGAAAGAGCAATGGTAGAAATGTCAAAACGACTTAAAGTGTCTGGTCTTTACACGTGTTTACTATAGTTCCTGTGTCAGATGTGAATTGAACCCTTTTTTGATTATTGTGACGTTTTTTTTTTCGCAGTGTAGTCCGAAATTGACAATTTCTTACCACTGCAACATTCTTGCAGTTGGAATTAAAGTGATATCAATTGAATTATGTGGAAATAGAGTTGGATTTTGGACTTCTTGAATACAATTCCATACCTAATAATAAAAACTGGCATCCCATATAAGATAGCAAGGAATTACCTCGCTATCCTCTCAATCTTCCTTCCCCATGTCCATAAAACCTCAAATAAACAACAAGCATAGCAAAACACTTACACGTGTAAAGTAAAAAAGACAGTGCTGGAGAACAGTTCTTACATCGACAGTCGACACCGTATCGAACACAAGCCGTTTAAAAATAAAGAAAGAGAATTGCACGATACCGAAAAAGAGCGGTCTCCCAAGTCTCCCGTCGAAAAATCAGTACGAAGACGTTTTGAAAAATGCACGACCGTTTTTAATACGCGCCCATGATCCTAAGATGTCAAAAGCATTCTTTGAAAATAAGGACAACCACGGTAGAAACCGAACAAGTCCCCACCTCCTCAAACTACCCCCATTTTCGTGCATATTGGAGGGTCACGTGATAACTCCATTGTTTCGAAATGTTTTCCAGTACCTGTATTAGACGTGTCAGCGGTGGTTGGCTTCAAAGCTCAAATACCTTGCGACATCGATCCACCGAGCAGGAGCGAGGTGGTGAGCATGGTTTTTTGGTACAAAGGCGAGAGGGCTGGCGGGCCGATATACAGCGTGGACGCTCGCGGCAGATCGATAGCTCAGGCGAGCCTCTGGTCAGATCGATTCGTGTTCGAGGAAAGGGCGACCATGAGGACAGACGTGGAACCAGCGAAATTGGAGATCGATCCCTTGGAAGCCACGGACGCTGGGGTGTACAGATGCAGGGTGGACTACAAAAACAGTCCGACGAGGAATCAGAAGGTCAACCTCACGGTGATAGGTGAGTGTGCGCGGACTAATGATAGATCGTGATTAATCGTTATCAATCATCATTCGACGTCCTTAATTTTTTGCAGCTTGAGGCTCGTTTTTATAATGTGATACAGAGTTGGTTCAGAGAGTAGGTTCAGGTATGATTGTTTTTAGTGTATGGAATAGAGTTGTCCACGGCCTCGTGGGAATTTTTTTTCCATTCTTTGGTGCTCACCACAAGCCTGTTTTTGTTCCTTAAACCAAAATAAGTGCGTATGTCGCTCCGATTTGCAACATTATTTTACACAATTAAGTGTATATTATCCCTTGATAGCGAAAAAACATGTTGTTTTTGTGTCAGGTATAAAAATGGCTTGCATTAGTACCCCCCAAATCTACAAGGACGTCAGCTGGAGAGTCGTTAATTATTGGAAAACAGACCGAAACACCTTCTGCCCCTAAAAACGATTACTCCTAGCGACCTTCAAATATTGTCCGATTAGGCCGAAATTTTGCACAGGTGTTCGTTAGCGTGTTTGGAACAAAAACAACCTTCTGGACAACCAATATTTTATACTTGAAAAAATAGACTACCCTAGTATGGAAGTATTAAGATGTAAGACATGAATTTACTGCTAAAACTTATTGGGATAATGAGCATTATGATCATCGCTAAAAGTAAGAATATCGAATAAGGCTGTGATATAGAAATTGGTAGAAATATTATAAACTTAAGGCATATCTGGCTCGTGTTTAGTCAGTAACTGTGACAGCAAGCAAAAACATGTTGCTACGATTTATCCCATCATGAATACCCCGGTAGTTTCGTGGCAATAACATTAACACGATTTCGAATTAATTAATTGGACATACTGCAGGCTCAACAGGTGCAATTCTGGCGACGTTGCTCTCGCCCCGAAGCTGAAAAATTATTCATTAGTACGCATTTTTTCTAAGTAACAAGTGACTTTGCTTCACGGTACGCCACCTCGAGCAGCTTTATCGCGCGGGCACGCGGCAAGCGTTCGAGTTGAAACCGTTTGCATGTGATTTAAGTCTGCTTCGTGGTCCGCGGGCGTCGTTTATGGCGTTTAATTACATTCATTTTGCTAATATGAGATATGGTAGGTTCGGTACGAGGGTTCTTGTTTGCAGAGAACGTTTGCATTTGAAATAACTGAGGCAACAGGAATTAAAGTGAGTTCCCCCTGAATTATCCAAAGAAGGAAACAGCGTTGCGCAGCATCCGTATCAGACGAAATTCTGAATTCCATTTTCTCGCGAACTTCTAAGAGTTCTAAGTCGTACATCGCGCGCGTTCGATGCGTTATTACACCCGGTGTGCGCTAACTACATGCAAAATTTCAACCAAATCGGTGACCTGAACACTCGCGCGCTCCCTTTGTGGCAGGCTCAATTTATCTCATTGCCCGATGCTCGACCAGATCAAACGGAAGCGTTCGGTTAACCAAACGATCATTCAAAACAGCCGGAGCAAATCAACAGCGGGAAATAATCAAAATTCAAATTTTCCAAATGTTTACGCGGCATACGTTTTATGTATATCCACCCCCTCACCGCAGTGCCGCCACAGGATCCAGTGATTTACATTGGCGACGGTAGAAGTTTGGCTTCAGCAGGGATGCAGCATACCGTCAACGAGGGTAGCGAGTTGTCCCTGTTGTGCGAGGTAATAGGGGGTTCGCCGCCACCGAAGGTCACGTGGCACTTCAGGGGGGAAATCCTGGACGACACGTATACCTTGGAGCACGGGGGCATCACGATAAATCGTCTGGATATCTCCAAGGTCACCAGGGAGTTCGCCAGGGCTAGGCTAATTTGTCGCGCCAGCAACACTCGTCTCGTGGCCTCACTCAACTCCGACATCGTTTTAGATATCAATTGTGAGTACCGCACTACTTAGTCGATTTTTATCAATTGTTTTTAAAACGCATGTGCCGTGGGACTTTCAGTATCTGAACAGTATATTTCTATGGTTGATACCTATGACGTAACCTTCGAATTTCAGTGAAACCGTTGATAGTGAATATTACGAACAAAGAGGCACACCTGTCGGCGTTAGGAACGTACGGGATCGAATGCGTCAGTTCCGGTTCGAGGCCGAAAGCTGTGATCACCTGGTGGAAGGGGAATCACCAGGTCAAACATATGGCCAAAAATGTGAGTATAACATTTTTGGTTCTACCTTCGTTTCAGCCTTGGTTCCAGTGGCCGCGCTACATCCGCGCGCGAGCTTAGATTCTGAGTTTTTCGTAGTTTGCAGATAGTCCGAACGTTACGAGAAGTGTGCTGAGTTACGTACCAACTATGGAGGACGATGGAAAGTTTCTAACTTGTCGGGGTGAGAACCCTGTGGTACACGACAGCGCGTTAGAAGATATGTGGCGACTGCTGGTTCATTGTGAGTGACGTTTTGCTTCGATTCAATCTTATTTCAATCAACCGTCACAATTCACTGCAATGAATTGCGTTTAAATATTAATTGCGCTTTCTTTCAATAAATACCGTTTTCCCAGTCAGATATGGCTTTAGATAAGAAGGTTCGGTTTCTTCAGCTTGGTATTTTATTTTCGGTAAAATTTGGTACTTTCCTTTGCTTCGGATAATTAGGAGATTGGTTCTGCGAGTGCCGTTTTTTTACAGAAAGTTTTGAATATTTGTTAGAAGTTCAATAATTATGAAATTGTCTTGATTCGAACGGGGTTAAGTGCATATATACTTACTTAATGCCATTGAGTAATTATCTTCCAGTTAAATGGATCGTCATTATCTCTTAGTCTCTTATGTAAATCTGCAAGCATATATCGTCTCTATTTCTCAAACACAGAGGCAAGCTGAAGTGGTCAGAAGAGTGCGCTAGGCCGATCAATCAACTTTGTTCCTATTTGTTCTACCTAATTGTGGGTTCATCCTCTGAAATAATTTAGAATCCTTTCTCGATCAGTTCTTTCCTTCCATTGTAATGGCTGACAGCGCAAAGTAACGAAGCTTGAAAACAAAATTTTGCAACTTTCACTTCTCTAATTTTCACTCCAACGCTTCGATTCGTCTTTCTATCCAGTGGATAACACATTAATCTTGATTTCCCTAAGCTGGATGCGTTACTCAACGAAGCGAGCAATAATATCTCCAATCAAACGTAATTTTCAAAGCATCCTTGCGTTCGATTCATTTTTGCTCGGAGCAGAAAAAACCTATTTATTTGTAATATTCGCTCTAAAGAGGATTTATTGTGCCTGCGCGTTTATTCGTCGCGCTTACCCTTCTCAGATGCGCCAATAGTGACAATCAAGCTTGGTTCGAGTCTAAAGGCGAACGACATAAACGAGGGCGACGACGTCTATTTCGAATGCGACGTTCAGGCGAATCCGAAGGTATACAAGCTGAAATGGTTCAAAGACGGCAAGGAATTGCATCAGAACGCGACAGCTGGAATTTTTCTTCCCGGCGGACAATCTCTGGTCTTGCAAAGCGTGACTAGAAATTCCGCCGGTGAATACTCTTGCATGGCAGCCAACGTCGAAGGGAAATCCACCAGCAGGCCGGTTACTCTCGAGATAATGTGTGAGTGTAAAGTCCTATAAATTCTCCTTCACTCCCGAGAGACAGGTTGAACAGCTGAAAATATTTAGTAAATGGAATATTCAATGCGAACGGGTATATATCTGCCCCTTAGAGTGCTAAATTAAAATTCTATTAATTCATGTCCAAAAAGTTTTCAAGGTAGATTAAAGGATTATATATGTTTCATAAAATTATTTCGAGACTGTATTAATTTCTTTCGTGAATGTTGGTAAAGTAATAATCGAAGTTTGTTATTTTTATAATTCCTCTGAGGGACAGAAAATCTGTCCTCATGGAATGTGTATAGGATTCATTACGTCTCTGTTTCAGCGCAGTTTTTGAAAATGCTGTAGAAGGTTTTATATCAATGTTTCGTAATTATTTATAAAAGGTATTAAAGTTTTACGACTCGGAGTCAGTTCTCTGGTAGAATTTTCTTATAGAGAGTCAAAGGATAGGGCGATGGAATTCATTTGTAATCCAAAAGACAGCTTCTTTCCATATATGAAAATCTTGCTAAACTGATTCGGAAAATCCTTCAGAAATAGTACCTACCGAATTTCTCATCAGTTCATGTAAAACTCCAATTGAAATTATATACTCCCTTTACGTGCTCCCTGGAGATTCAGAGGACCTCCCGATGAAAGTCATTTAAATATAATCCAAAACGGAAAGCTTTCTGTTCCAATAGAACTGTTTTGTATACACACTAAGAAAATGCTTCATCAAAGCTATGGAATTCCTCACAATCCCTATACAGACCATCAAGTGCAATCCCTTACAATATCCATTTAGAGTACGAAAAAAAAATATTCACAACGAAACTTATACGCAATTACAAAAATCTTCTAAACACTTCAAATAGTATTTCACAAAAATTACCCAACTCCTCACGATTTGCGCATAGAGCCCCAAGTAAAACGACGAATCCCTGGCACCCCCCCCCCCCCCCCGAAGAAGGGGCTTTGTAAAGAGAAAAGAAATCTGGCTTTTATTCTTTAACTAAATTTTTATAATCACCTAATGAATTTGATTGAATGAAATGGTGACTAAATGAATTTGCATTAAATGAATTTTTCTTAAAAATATTTTTATCCGTTCAACTCGGCTACCTCCAAGATTAAATCCTGAGTGCACTACGGATCAGTTCCCTGTTCGAGTTCGTACCCTGTCGCGTTTCCAGACGCGCCGATTTGCAAGGACGGCTCTTCCACCCAAGTGGTCGGCGCCTTGAAGCACGAGACGATCTCGCTGGTCTGCGGGGTGCAGTCGAAACCGCCGCCCACGACTTTCCACTGGACCTTCAACAATTCTGGGGAGCTGATGAGCGTGCCCGCCAATCGATTCACGCAGGTCAAGCCGCTCAGCCTGATTACGAGCCACTGGCACAGGTCCAGGCTGAATTACACGCCGGAGAACGACATGGACTACGGCACGGTTGCCTGCTGGGCCAAGAACCAGATAGGGGTGCAAAAGACGGCCTGCCTTTTCCAGATCATCGTTGCTGGAAAGCCGTACCCCCTACATAACTGCACGTCCCTCCAGTCGACGGGACCCTACGCGTATCGAATGGGTAAGCGACACCCGAGCCGTACACCTTCAACTTCCCTCAGGCGAACTAAATAGCGCTAACTAGAGCGTTACTCTGGCCCATCATCGACCATGACGGCTTACGGTCGACAGCCTTGTTGCGTTCAACAGCTTGTTTCCTGCTGTGACCCTCGGGAAGTGGTGGTGGCTGGTCGTGCGTGTAAAAGGTCGTGAAATTAGGCGGACTTTGGGGGGTCGTTTGTAGCACGCTTCTGGGGGAGGTGGGGTTCCGAGGGTTCTGGAGGTTTCTGGTTACAGGAAAGTGATATCGCCAGGAGGCGAGGGTTCTGATGTTTGGGGGATTCGATCCTGTTTGGGGTTTGCTCACCGTCGTGATGCGTTAAATGTCAGTGGGATATATTTAATCGGTTCGTTCGATTTATTTTCAATCAAGATAGGGCTGGGGCGTTATTAACCCCTCAGTGTGGAGGCTTTACTGCCCAGAACAGTACCTAGCTGTGGGATGAATTGCATTGGTCGAGACCTTGACCCCTGCTGTTAAGGCGTTACTGCATAGCTGACCTGAAGAAATATTGTCACACCTCCTAATCTAACCAATCGGACTTGCATCCCTCCCAAACGGCCACTCTCTTAAAGAGGCCCTCTTCACGGCAATATTTCCTTCCCAAGGCCTACACAATGTGTATGAGAAGAGCACAGCACGCCTCTAATTCGAGTGTCGAATAGACCTTGGTCCCAAGCCCTACTGGCTGCGCCTCCGCTTCGCATCCTATGACGAGCGGTGCTCGTCATACCGCCGTTGCGGACAGTTTTCCTGTGACGAGTCCTGCCCGTCATACCACGCTGAGGGGTTAAGCGACGATCACAATCGTCGGGACATTCATAAACGCGCGGAGTTTACCGTGGGAAAATGATTAACGCGTTCGCTGTCGACGGCCGTTTCGGAAACCGTTCGCCGTTGAGCATGCTGAGATTTTTGTAGTTTTGTTTAGTACCGTGTCCTGTAGCGGCCCACATCCTCCCAAACCTTGCTATTTCTGTGTGGGCCAGGTCACGAGGACTTTAAAGTCACCGACTCAAGAGACGCTGACTGGTTGATCGTGAAATGCTCCGAGGGATTTGATGGCGGCTTGCCATTGACTAATTACGAGTTGGAGGTCTACAGCGAGGAGAGCGTTTATCACGTCAATACCATCTACCTGAACCACACAGAGAAATCGAGCTGGTCGGGTCCAATTTTCGAGGTGCCTGGTTTGGAGCCAGGACGTAACTACAGGCTCCATCTGTACGCTGTCAACGCTAAAGGACGAAGTGATCCTGTCGTTCTTGAACCAGTCACGCTCAAAGCAGTCGCCATGTACACCACCGGTGAGTTCTTTAAAACGTGTTTCCTTTGGCGCGGCGAATAAATGAAAAGACGCAGAACCACTTCAAAGCACGAGTCTCCCTCGCCGGACACGCGCTTTGCCGTTTTATGTAGGCAATATTTACAGATAATTTTGCACAGTGACTCGGGAACTTGCTTGGGATTGGCACCTTTAGTACTTTAATTCTCTTATTACACTTAGGGAATCTAGATGAGCGAGCAAAAACAAAATGGCACATTCGACGATTTATTATTCTGAGTTTGTATGAACAAATCTGTGCTCCACTATGTATCGTACGAAGTTAATTAACTGTCACCTGTGTTCCCTTGTAATAAGTCGTTGTTACGTCATTACTTCCGAGTAACGTAGCTGTTCTAAGTATCAGTTTACAAGAGCCCAGTTTCAAGCTATACAGTCTCGTAACCTGCATTTACTAATCGATTGTATCCTTTTTATTACTCTTTCAAAGTCATTATCGTAGACTCATTTAGTAAAGACAAATTGAATGCTCGACGATTTCTGTTGTGCGTGAAGAATGGTAACCGCTTTGAGATGAATATAAACGGATACGAGAGGGTTGCCTCTTTCAGATGAAGAGAAAATAATCTCGAAATCGGAAGATCGATGGCGCGAACACCGAGGACAGGCAAATATACGTTAAATGAGGTAGCTTTACGCGAAGTACGTCTTTGTGGCGTCCGTTACGCGTCTTAATTGGGCCGTGTTGCATCACGAGCTGAACGACTCGCGGCATCATCTTGCTATCATCTTCCCCCTGCGTTCAGTGGCTAAATTATACGCGTATCCGTGCTAACTTCAAGATCTCATTCACCGGGCAGCCACGTCCCTCGTGATACGCCCCTACGTATCCTCTTTTCCGCGAGCCCTGAATTAAAATCCCATAAAGAGAGAGTCTCTTTCCTCGCTGCTGTCTCATTCGAGGCGCATTTATCGCCTTTAATTTCCATCCTCATGGTTTATTCATGCCGGCCAGCGGACGATTCCACTGTGTGTGAAAACGTTTGCGCGCCGGCGTCTCTCCAGGTGGATGTGTGCATTTGCGTGTGTGTGTGTCGAAGCACATCCGCGACGGGGGCTCATCTCGAGCCTTGGCTGTATGCGTTCGACCAGCACTCACGCCGCTACTGTGCCCTGGACCACCTCCAACCTTGCCCCAATGCTAAGGCTTTCAGCTTTGCAGGTTTAATAAAGAAGGGACCGATTTTTACGCGATTTAATGCTAAACGAAAATATCACAGTTGAAATTCGGATGGCGGTTCGGGAGAGTTTAAATCTAGCAGTTAAGCAAGTTTCCAATCCAACTATGCTTCTCAATGTTAAGGCATCCAGCTCCGAAAGTTTAATAAAGGAACGACCAATTTTTGCTGAAAACAATGTTTCACGAAATTTGCAAACATGAATTCGATGGGGCTTTAATAAATTTGAGTGTATGTAGTTGTTAACTAAATAGTACCTACCGCGTTGCCCGAGGCAGAAAATCATTCATCAAAT
The DNA here is from genome assembly GCA_029448645.1 of Andrena camellia. Taxonomy (NCBI): domain Eukaryota; kingdom Metazoa; phylum Arthropoda; class Insecta; order Hymenoptera; family Andrenidae; genus Andrena; species Andrena camellia. Next base: position 46,908,336 of record CM055679.1, on the reverse strand, counting down.
ATCTTTCGTTCACATATTCTCGATAATGTTCCCCTTTCATGAAATTCTCAAACCCTTTTCATAAACACCCTGTAGCCAGAAATTCCGTTTTAAATGCGCATAAATGATCTCACGACAAAGCTGCGCCCTTCCTTCCTTAATTTCATTCTAAGTTGAATCGGAGTATTAGGAAGCATTTACCCTGATTACAAATTACCTGTAAACGTTACTTGCACCTGAATCAAATTATCCCCTGTATATGTTTGCCACGGGACAGATAGGTACGTACGTGCACGTCTGTGCCGCCCGTGTACAGACAGAGGGGAGGCATGTAGACGCGGAACGTTCGTCTGCTAACGAACCAAGGCGTTTTCTGAATGCCAAAGAGCTCGGCTATCGTCGTCAGCGGTCCGACTCTCCCTCTTCCTTCTTAATCTTTGCCTGCGGGAAGTTCTTTACGTTCCCTCCGTGATCCAATAAATAGAGGGAAGGAGGGAATCTCGTTTACCGGACACGTCTGAAACGCTTCCCCGCGAGCGGACGATGTTGTCGTTGTTGTCGATTCGAATTCTCCGGCTTGACGAAGACGGGGACGTTGGCTCGCCGTTCCGCCGAGAATGGAATTGCAGGAGACGCGCCAGTTCTCGACTAGAAATTAACCCTGAATTGGTGACGCCGTGTCACGCCGGGGGAACTTCTGTAATCATGAGGATTCTTACCTCCCTCGATCAGCCGTTTAATCGGCGACGCTTCCGTGGTCGTTGAAAATTCTAATCGTGCCTTACTTATCCTTCGGTTGATAAAGTCACGTCGTTGGAGAGAACTGTCATTTTGTCGACGATTCTAATTTAATGGGATCACTGGAGATTGACTACTTAATTGATACAATCTCTGCAATTCTGTTGACGCGCGAATACTGAGTAAGTTTCAATTCTTCTTTCTTGCCAATTGCTGAAGATGGATCCAAGCAATTTCTGAAGAATAATGCATGCTTTTTATTTTCACTGATACCTAAACGACTTTGCGAATTGGTATACTTCAGAAAACTGTATTCAGATATTATTTATATTTTATAATGTATCAGGAAAGTAGTGGAGGATGAGACTATAATGTCACTTAATAAATCTGATATTTTTAGAACAGTTGAACATCACATTGTCGCGATATATGAGGCATTGGGACCAACAACGGACTAACCCACATTTTTTTGTGAAATTCAGTTCTGATCATATAAAGTAGGAGAAATATTTTTCTTCCAATGTGGGGTAGCCCATTGTTACTCCCAATGCCTCATATATAACAATGGATCCTCTTAAAGCGCGATTAATTAATCCTCGATCGCATTGCTCGAAAATTTGCCGCAGCCAGGTGAACGTGGCGAGAATTCGAAACTGCGCGGTGTTCAATTATGTAACTACTTAATAAATTTATTATTATTCGGCAATACTGGGTGACTTTGAATTTAGGAGTCTATGTAAAATTGAAAAATTATTTATTACTCAAAAAGTAAAATTTATACATTTTTCTGACAATACGACAGTATGTACCTACATATGTATCTACTCGTTTCTATTATTTTTAAACTGCCTCTGCCAAGTGTATGCATCCAAATACCAGTCACCAGTTACAGTATTCTTTCTGTTAGACGGGGCCCTAGTTGTCCAAGAATAATTCAGATCTGCCTGCTGACTTAAAAAATCAAACCGTTCAGTCTAACATTGTGTCAATTATTAATTTCAGTCTTAAATATACAATCAGTTCCTGGTAAACACCGAACTATTTCATACTCTTCTTCCTACAATAAAATCGTTTGGATTTCAGAACTTCTTTAAAATCACCTTATCCCCGACTTAATCCCCCCACGACTCCCCTGCAACTTGTTCACACGTGTTCCTTCCAAGAACGATCGTCCTTACGCGAGTCACGTGTTCCTCTGTCCCGCAGATCGCGGAACTTCCGACGACGGCACGGACTACAGCCTCTTCGTGGCCTGTTTCGCCGGAGGGATAACGGCCGTGTGCATCCTGATCGTCGGGATAACTTTGACCTTATACCGTCGCAGCCACCCGATGCAATCGTTGAAGGCGCATACCGAGGTCGTGCAGTACGGGAACAAGGAGAGCAGGGTGGCGATAACACCGCTGGCCAAGGAGCCCAGGAACGAGACGAAGGGACAGGCGACGGCAGATATGCCGGACGACGATCCCGACGTGATACCAAACAAGGTGGACAAAAGACCTGACATCTTCGAGCCGAATTACGGGGCCGCGCGTGCCGAGGGCGCGGTCGACTTCGGGCAGCTGGAGGATCTCGGTTATCCATCGCCCTCGTCCGTGCTGCACACGAAGGATTGCTGGATCTACCCGAACGGGTACGCGGAGAAGTCCGAGAAAAGTCTGAACCCTATGCGACCGAGCACGCTCCCTGTCCATCGTACCCACGATATTTACACGAGAAGTTCGCGCGTCCAAGAGAGTTGTATATAGATGCAGGTGCTAGTCGGCCGTGGCGTCAACCGACGAGTCACACGCTTCGCTTCCTTCTGTTTCACGATTGGCTGTGAAACTTTCCTCGAATTTATCAGCCGTTGCCCGGTGGTCGGATAGCTGTGACTTGGACGCTTGGCCGTTGGAGCAGGTCGAAGAGGGAAAGAAGAACGTTTGACGGGATGGATGCTGCAGGGCTTGATGGAGCTTGGAGGGGTACAGGAGTAAGTTTGGATGCGGTATAGAAGGTGGCCCCCCTTTTACAATCTTGTGAGCAGGTACGAGAGAATCATGCCAAAAGCGTCCAACACCATTGGGGACGTTTGTAAATAGACAATAAGTATAATTAAGATTCCCTCCCGAACTGTCCAAGTCTTGCTCTTATTTTTCACCTAGGCTAAGTGAACGTAAGTAGTTAAGTAAAAATGGGAAAGGAGTAGGCGAGGGAGGATCCTCCTTTCGTTGCGGCGGATAACTCGATTTACGGCGTTTGTACATAGACAATAAATTCTCCTTCCTCGAATATCCTTATGTCCGCCGTAAGCTTTCCGTGCTCGATCTCAGTCACCGTGGTTTTATGTTTGAAACTGTTCCGTGTATGAACTATTCGATGTACCGTGAGAATGAACGCGTTACCGTGCTTCGTGGTCAATCAATTCGTCGAAACCTTTTAATGGATATGTAAACGTTTGTATATATGGATAATAAACCTCGTTGTTTCGTAACTTGGAACGGAAGTAATTGTTCTTTGAAAACGAACCTCCTGGATGGCGGACTGATAACGTACAGGTAGGTGGAATTTTTTTAATTAAGTATTAATAGTTCGGGTAGTTGACATTGTCAGAAGAAAACCAATTAGCTAATCAGTGTCATTCATCCTTTTGTAAATCGCGTCTTTTATGTAAACTAAAGAATGACCGCTCCAAAGTAAAGTTTAAGATATCTTTCTGGTCTAGTATTCGGAAAAATAGGTTAGTCCCGGGGAAAGTATAAGCTTCTTCAAATCTTACGCACGTCTTTGTTGCTTTTACTCCAATACAAGTTTGCATACACACTCATACACTCTATTTATAGTTTCAAGATATACAGAATAAGGAAAACGCGAATCTGCACTGGATATACCCCTTAAACATATTAATTTACACGCTTATGAACAATATTAAAAGTCACTGCTAATGGAAGCTACTAAAATAAACGAAATACTGTAAAGTTTATAAAACAATGACTTAAGAACATTTTTATTCAAAAGTAGGTGCAATGGCTACCTATACGATGTCAACGTATGGAAGAGTTCATAACAGCTGACACAAATTCTGTTCTAGCGTAGTTCAACTTATTTTCAATCGTGTTTGTTCTGTCGCCAAGAAATCCCCGAAATTCAATCCATTTTCCAGTCCTATTCCATGGTCCTAAACACGATTTCACGCGAACCTGAAATCCGCTTTCCCCTCGACAAGGATCTGTTTCTCTTCCATTAACTCCATGACATTTGGGGTATCGTTGACTGATTCCGAATGCGTCGCGTGCGATCTTCTGAATCGACAGATATTATCGGTAAGCCGCTTATCCCTCACCGCGAATCTGGAGATCTCTCCGGGTACCTCGTTCAACAACAAGCCGTGCAGGACGTGTGTGTACGTGGCGTCGGATTCACAGCCCTCGTGCACAGGCTTTCGGTCTACACGCGCTTGCAACGCTGACCCAGAAGGCGATGGGCGATAAATCATATCCTCGGGACGACGTTCGGCCAGGGAATCTCGTTTCACACCCATGGGGAAATAAACAGCCGGTAATTCATCCTCTCTAGGGGTACGCGCGAGACTGTCGTACGATTTTCTTGCGTCATCGGAAGTGAAACGCAATGGAAATTTTACTAATAATTATCCGTCGACTATGTAGAGTACAGAGGCTTGGTGTATTCCGAAGAATTTCATTAAATTTCATTAAATTTTTTAAGCGATGTCGAACTACGTAGGATTAAATTCTAAGGATTCCTGTGGATCATTGTAAGGTGAAGCAGATAGCTTCGATTTCAATTTTGGCGCCATGTTATGTCTATTTTTCGATGCTAGAATTTCGCATGCTATATAAGAAATCGAAAACTTTTCATTCCATGCTATTTCGAGTAATAAGTAACCTGCCTCGTTTATTTGAAGTGTTGGAATTGGAATGCTTACCAAAGAAAGTGTCAAGGGATCCATTATAAACAGAGTTCGACAATGGTTGACAACTACCTATGTTCTGCACTATCGCTGTCTATTTACCGATCGAATTATTAGCTCCTTTACCTTCCGCTCCTTTCTTTCTAATTTAGAGCACACCTGCCGGTTCTGCAGGCCGTCCAAGCACGCCAGGCTCGACAGCTGACAGAGATGGATCCTCTGACAACGTTCTAGGACGAGAGTTTCGGAGTAAACAAGCCTGTGTACATCTCAAAGAGGGCCTCTCTTGAGTGGATGCAGGTCAATGGCGTTGTGGATACCAGGGATAATCTGACGCCGCTTATACATGGATCGCCACTCTGTGCGCGGACAAAAAGTAATTTTAGAGCGTGTTTGAAGTACCTGTTCCGCGAAGGTGTGTACGCTGAACGTCTGTGCGTGAGAATTCTACAGGTACACGGAGGACAAAGGGGGAAAATGGTATGAAAATAATGGATCGTCACCTCTTATCGTGGCTTCAAAGGGAAGTTGTTATTTCAAGTAGGTATGTTCTTTCTGGCATGAATAGGTGTACCAAGCAATAGTGACATTTGTGGTGGTCAGCTATATGATACAGTAATAGTGTTCCTGCACTGGATAAACTGTCAAACCTCGAATGTAAAGAATTCTTTAACATTGGAGCTCACAGCGCATCTTGGTGCACCTACATTTTTGTGTTTTATGCAGCTGAATGGTACATTAAAAATATTAAACTGATATGTTATTGAATCTGCAAACCAGATTTCAGAATGTTTCCAACTCTTAAGATTGTTCAAGTATTTCAATACATTTTTGCCACTGGAAACGCAATTTAGCATTTGGATTTTTAAATTAAATTATTTCTTACAGAAAGATTGAAAATCTCGAATTATTTAAAGCTTCTGGTTTCAGGATTCTGTCACAGGACAAACAATAGTCAATAATAAATTATTCTATCCAGCCTAAGTAGTGAATATTCGAGACGACCTGTTTTCAATTCAGATTGCTGCGATGCTTTCATTACGAATTCAGTAAGCTTTGTAATTAAATAGTCTGTTGATGATTCGAGAATGGGGAAAGGGTCTGTCCAAGCAGGGCGCTGGTGTTCATATTTAATTTTCCACAAAAGTAGATTTAATTTTCGTATATAGCCGTCGTAAAGAACAGAAAATGCATAAACGATGTTTCGGGGAAAATTTTGCTTTTCAATCTCTTATTTTTTCGCTTCGAATGAAAATATATGTAGTTGTCTCGAATTCTCTCTCGCACTTTTTCACTTTATTGACTCAATTATTTTAAATCGGACCGCTCGTTTGGTTACACATACATTTGCAGTGATATTGGTCATCATTTAATATAAAAACTGAGAGATATTATTTAATTTCATTATAGTAAAATTTTCTTCATTCACTTTACAAATGATTATTCAAATGATATACTATTCTATTTCAGCAAAAGTTATTTTCAAATACTCGCAGATTAATTTATTTGAACAAGCGCATGATTTTTCTCTGAATTATTTTTTTATTCAGTTACTGATCAAATAACTATTCATTTTATTTTACACTTCAATAAGCATCTCCTGAAATAATCTCGCAAATAATTTCTGATGCAGCAGCCTTTAAACGAAACACTTGAAACCCGGATAGTGCTGAGGACGAATGCTTGTAAGACCATCTACGTATAACTTCATTTAAAACACTCGTGAAAAATAAAAAATCATTTTGAATTGATTGATTCGGTTCGACACAAAATAGAGATCCTTCTTCCAAATAATTTTTAAAATAGAATAAAGGAATTCGAATAATTCATTGTTTCAAGTGCTACCTCCTATTTTGTATTTCAAATAGTTTTTTCCAACGTCTAACTGCAACCAAGGTAGATGCGGAACAGAAAGGAAATCGTTGGCCATAACAACGCGAATATCCTGCAGATCAGGAACCATTCACCCCCGAAATATCTGGTGATTTCTATGAGCAACCAGTAAGCTATTTCCTCGAGGCTTATCGCTAACTCGCGACAGTATTTTCATCGTGAACCCGAGCGCTGATATACCGCCCCAGCTCTTTCGTGCTCGTTCCGAAATTTATGACGGACGCTCTAACATTTCGGTGCCTCGTAAATTTTACTTCCTGGGCGCTGAACGCGGGACGTGTGTTTTCCTTTCGAAGGAACGAATTCTGCGATTAGTTGGGAGAACTCCGTAACTCTCTGGAACTTCCCAACTCTTTCCACGGTAATAATTATTTCCCTCCCCTCGTATAAAATCGTTCGTCCGCGCCAAGCGCCGAAGGCCCCCTCCCCCACTTAAATCAAGGCTGCGAGCCAGCTAACTCGAATAATGAACGGGCGAAAAAATACCCCGGCTTCGAAACCCAAAATAATTCGCAACCGTTGATTTGGAAATTTAATAACGACGGAAAGGGATAGGAAACGCGACAAAGGCTGAGCGCTGTTCATAGTCGCTTTATCTCCGTTTCCATTTCGCCGCCTTTTCTCGTCACAGGAAGCGCCCCGGACCGTGCGCCCCGTGGATCGTACACATCGTCCACCCTGGCAGAAGACTAATATCCGAATTAAAAATTTAATTATAAACCCCCGCGAAACGATTCGTTTCTGCCACGCACTGGTAGCCGCGTTGGGAACGTCGGAATGATGACGGTAATTAGGCTGTAGTCGGCATGATTATTGGTTTTGTAGCAAACCACGTTAAGTTTGGTGTGAATTAGTACTATTTTGTTATTTGAACTGCTAACTGGACCGTTTCTGCAGCAGGAATGTATTTTCCGAGTTTCAAAGTGACAAAAGAGGAAATAATTCGTTTTGATAAATGATCACAGAAGGGTGGTTTGTACGACGTGATACTACGGGGTGTTTTCAAATGGTAGTTCAAATGTTTGCGTTGAACTGAATCGTTATAGTGTTCGAGTTTTAAAGTCCAATAATATCTATCAATTCAAAGTGGATTAGTCCAAGTTAACTTTGGTACTTTAATACTTTGTGCTGTTGAATGTTTCCATTACATTAAAGCTGGGGGTGTATAACTGTATTACAAAAAGGCTATGATTCCTAAGCCTACTTGAGGTAAAAATGTTGTAAAAAAGCTGTGATTTTTACAGAAAGGCTTATTTTCCAATTATTCTGCGTCCAGAACTCATCCATCGAAACCACCCCTCCCCCAATAATAAACATACAGGTCCCCCTTGTCGGTTAAATCCTAAAGTCCTCGAGTTGAAAAGTCATTTAACAGTTCGTGTTTTAATCCTTCTGAATAGTCTCCTGAATGTGTGTTTAACTAGAGGATCCGCAGCGTCCGATTGGAGGGGAAAAGGGTCTATTAACCGTGGTCCGCGTCCGTGACCATGAAACGGAAGTAACCTCGACAAAAGCCCCGAGGGAATTCTGCATCCGCGTAGCGTTCCGCCCCCGAAACTGCGAATATCGGGGATATTGTTCCCGGCACGATGCACGGATTTTTACGAGCCGTTTTTACAACGGAGTGCAGCGTTCGTTACTGCACAGAGCGGTATGAAAAGTTTTATAAACAAAGTTGGTCTTCGTTCCTGTGAAACACCTAAAGCAGGTCAACCGTGTAGCCGCCCTCCCCGCCCCCTCCACATTTTTCGTGGCAGGAAAAAATGTATCAAATGAAAGTCGTCCTGGTGAAATACGAAACGCTATTTAGCGGCAATTTTTTCCGTCTCGAGGAAGGGCGGTCTTTGTTCTTCAAACGTGGCACTATATTCTGCGTTTGCGCTGCTTTAGAAAGTGCCTGATGAACGTAGGAATCTATGAATACGAATGAGAAGGTAAATACAGTTTTTAGGTTCTGAATTTTACTCACTCTCAGGGGTTGCTGATAGCGTAGAGTTCACACGAACAGTTCAAGCGGTGGGTACGACTATTTATTAAAATTAATCGACGGGAGAAATTCAGTCAGTCTGATTAGAGAAGCGTTCTTTAAAATATCTGCAGCTTCTCTACACGCCGATTAACAGAACAGCGTGCACTTACTATGACCACATCTTCGACTCACTTGAACCTTCCACTTTTTCCAGACCTTCAATCTCACTTCGTATTCATAAATCTCTCTCCGCGTGCCCCCTCTCCAAGCCCCCATCGATCCTCATCAAAATTTCAAACGGCACCGTTCCCGTCCCGTCACGGTTGTAAATTCCTTCCGCGCGCAGTTGCGTTATGCCTGAAGGAGATTTATCTCTTCATTGACACGAATCCCTGGATCGTGTTCACAAGAATTTGTATCGACCCGCGGATGAAGGGGGGCCGCGGGGGAGTGGCGGCACAGGGGAGCACGTCGACGCGCGAAAAAGTAAGGGTGTCGGGGGTAGAAAGCCCCGCGGGGGGTCGGCAGTCGCGACGGTGCTCTGGAAATCGGGAATATCGTGATATCGCACGCGCTACCGTGAATTTTTACAACAACACGAAGCCACCCGGGTACACGTACAGCAATTTGCCAAGAAAATTTCTCCACACCGCTGTAGCTGCTCGAAAGCGACTAATTGCACCCCGTGAATCGACATTTTCTGCGCTTAGCCGCTCTGAAAAGCTGCTATGCGTCCTTCGTCGAAGGCTGCAGCCGCGGGTTTACGAAATTACGCTATTTTTCTGGGTGAATGCGCCGACGACCAAGTTCCGCGGGTCAAAAGGGGCTAATGCCTGAAGAACGCCGCCGTTGGCGGCGCTTTCTGCTCGTATATCCGAGGAAAATGGGCCGAGCTTTTAACCGAGAAAATAGTTGCCAGAGAACGGTAAACTGATGCCCCCCTCCCCCGTGATGGACGGTTTATTCCGATCAATTTGGGTAAGTGGCGCAAAAGTGTGTTATCGATAGTCATGGATTCTTGTGCGAGTTTTAATGGATGTTGTTGGTAACGGCTGCTGACAGGAATCAGAACAGTGTGATTTTTAATATTTCTTGGACATTCTTAGTGTTTTTAGGTGAATGGTCCTGTCTTATACATATTAAGTAGGTGTAGGAAAGAATTCTGTGCTTTTGGTTGTCAAGTCTATAAAATGACTTGAAACTCAGTTAAACAGAATTAAAAATTCATAGCTGTGATCCCTCCCAAAGAAAGCTTCCTATTTAAATTAGAAACGTTGAAAGTGTTTCAAGAATCTCTGGAACGAGATCTGTAGCCAACATAATTAATTAGAAAACAGTTCACGGTACCAAGAATAATTTCCCTCTTTCGCGTACATTCTACTTCTCCTCGTAACAATTTCTTTTATTCCTCTGATGTCTATACAGAGGATGGCCAGCATCGTTCACCTCTAAAATTCTATTCCTATTGTCAGAATCAGAAGCCTCTGAAACTTTTGATCCTCTGAACTTGGTCAGGCATCTCCCATTTTCGACGAGCAACAGAAAATCTTTCCGTCGTCTCATCCCAGCTACCTCTGTATCGTGGAGGTCTATTAAATATCCATTCATTTACATAGCAATGCATAATAATCACGGCGACTCCAAAGTGCGATAGAGTGACGGGCTTCTGCTCGTTGCGCTCTGTATCCATCGCTTTATACGAACCATTGCAATTCAAAGGATTTCGTTCCAGTCCATTGCACGTTTTCCTTCATGACTCTATTAACAAGTAGTCACTTTTCGAACGTACAACAAACATTTTCGCGTTCCAAACGGCTGTATTGTGCACAGAGAACCTAGATTATTTGAAATGTTACCGGTAGGTCTTTTTTAGTTTGAGTAATTGGAAATTTTCGTGAATTTGATATTATGGTGACAGTATTTAATGCGTATTTCAGGAAATGCTTTCACACGAAACAGACTGGAATTAAATCAATTTAAACTTAGTAATAAGTCTATAAGTAGGTACGTTATTTACATGAAATAAAGGAGTGATATTTTTTAATCAAATAGTTTCTGTAGATAACACGCGTTCTTAGGATTTCTTCTGAAAATTTTATGGAAAACAATTTTTCAATTTTTGCTTGGGAACAATAAAATTCAAAATATTCGAAACGATGACGAAGAGGAACATTGAAATATTTCTTCAAAATGTAAGTTAAGATTTACGTGCATGAATTCTAGCAACAAATCTGGAGCCGTAGTTTAATCTTCTTCCGCTGCTATCACATGTTTTTGACTCATGTGTATTTAAGCAAATAGATCCTTTGTATACAAATATATTTTAAGTCCCCTTCGCGAAGATGGCAGGCAGACAGCGGTACTTCAAGTTTCGTAACCTTTTCTTGATGAAAAACGAACCTGGTTCGTTTAATTAATGTCTTAATAATTTTTTCATTCAAAATCTGAAACAGGTAGGAGATATTACTTGAAATATATTGTAAGCCAGAAATGGTGGGCGAGGTATCAAAACAAAAAATTGCGGGAACACGATGATCTTTTCTCGGACACGCCTTAACGTTACTATTGAATGCATCGTGCATGCATTTTATGTATATTTTACAGGACCGTAATCTCCGTGCTCGAGACTTTAGCTGCATATAGTATGCGAATGCTCGTAGGAAAAATTGTATCTCCTTACCTTCCACTAAGATGCAACCTCACGTCGACGAATTGGAACGTTTACGTGACTACGATTTTAATACTACGTGACGTACGATAAACATATCCTGCCATATGCACCAAGCTCGAATAAATTCTGCCTTTGCAATCCTGGATATGTTAAATCTTTTCAATTGTCATACAGCTTCCATGCATTTTAATGGTAGGTATATTTTTCCCTTCGTATCTAAATTGCTATGTATTTCTTATTTCCTTGGTATTTCTGATAATTCTGTCCTTCAGTTTCTGCTTGATGAGATACGTTGAGAAATATTGATACTGGATTCGTAAATATATTTGTATAATACATCAGTTTCGAGGGAACATCAGAAACTCAAAATTCAGATTTTCACGAGTCTTTGTTGGTCTCTACAAGTGTTTAAAAAATATTGAACTTTTCTAGTTTGCTCAAAAAGTTGTTTGAAGGTTTACATACGATGCATGATTATCTTTGTTTCTTTGTCAGTTGAAACATTTTTATAATGACAGGAAGATAGAATTCTTTGAAAAAAATTACAAAGTATCCCCCTCGTTTCCCCTCTACGTAATACGTATCGCCCTATGCTCGTCTTCTACTTAATTCTAATTCATTCCCTTGTATCGTGAACTGAGTTGCGAACGAGTAAACAGTACGCCATTTGGATATCTACACAAGAACATCAAATTCCGCGGAGTTCAACAAATAAATGTTTCACGAGATATGTTCTGACGGAGAGCAATTATAATTTACGCACAAAAGTATGCGCCGCAAGAGCACCCCTAAACGGAACAGGAATAAGCGTTCAAGGATAAAAAGAGGTACAAGTAACCAACATCGCCCCTAAAATACACAAGCCTCTCTCTTATTAAACTCTAGCATTCGAACTGTCACGTAAACTTCTAAAAATAACGAAACGACATCGATATTTCCAAGATTTGCTATACACATAGTATCATTGGACAAGTTGGACGAGCATAAATTTCTAAACGTTGACCGATTAGCATCCTATGTCCGTAAAGGTTAACTGACATTATTGGATCTGAATGCATTTTGCATATTGCATCGCTGAACAATTTTCGATAATCAGACGCAGATTGCGTACGAGAATAATAAAAATCACACGACGGGATTAATATATAATGTTTCAATTTCGTTTTTTTTTTTAAAAAGTGTTGTATCACCTTTGGATTCCAGTGACATTAAGATGGATGCGGGACTATTTACAAAGTACAAAACTTTTATTTCGATATGTAAATCGCACGATACGTGGCGGGGGCGCGCGAAGGGCAGACGGAGAAGATGAAGGGGTTAGAAAATCACTGTAAATGGAGGCAGAAGGGTGTAGACACCGGAGGAAGGGTGCCAGAGCGAAGTGGTCTCGTACTTTACGAAATGAAATACACCCACGCCTATAAAATGGCGGCCACACCTATGTGTACGCGACATGACTCACCCCTGAATCGCAGGTTAAGTTCGGCGTCACAATTCTGATTGAAAACTGTCGACATTTTGACAGCCTTTCGATTCGCGAGTCCAATGGAATTATTCCGTCTTTTGGTCTGTTATATCTGTTAGTGGCCATTTTTGTGTGTGATTACAATAGTGGTTCGTCATTTATACCAACTTCCTTCCTCGGAATGAAACGATGTTAACGTCTGCCAAAGTATTGTCCTTTTTTCCTGAATTATGAAAGTGAAATGAAGAATTGCAATCTGCTTGGCAAAGGGGAATTTGCTGTAAATTTTTCTCAACTACGAGGATAAGCTCTCTATAGAAGAATTATTAAAACTAACAAAATCAACAAAATACATATCACTCGCAGGAACACCTCACATTTCGAATCGCAAAGCAGAGAGAGGATATTACGTCGATGATAAAGCCGCGCATTACGATAGAAAATACACCCGTCCATGCTTTCACTGTTGCAGCTTTTTTAATACGTTGTTTTCCTCGTACATGATAAATCCAACGCAAAGTTCAGATTTGTCTCTTATTGTAAACGCTCGGACGATAACGAGTCTCATCGTTTCGTCCTGTATGCTTCGACAAAAGCGTCCCTCAGCAGTTCCAAGGAAACGAACGAACCAAAGAAAGCTTTGTGGCGTGCTCCAGTGAACCACTGAACGATATTTCATAATTCGAAATAAGGTCCGCTCCGAGGTATCGAAATGTGTCCATACATTCTCATTCGTTCTTCAACGTTATTTTTTTGCTAGAGAGCTTATCCTCATAGATCGAATCCTTCGACCCACATTTTCCCTTTGCCATTTCACCCTTTCACTCGCAATCGGGAAGCTGATTTCCAAAGTGTCTTAACGTCCACGTACCTATACGAAGCTGAGAAAATCACGCATCGTTTCCTTATTTAAAACGTACATTTCTACTTGGAAGTACGTTAGTAATAATACACTTTCCTAGCGTTCTATTAATCACTTCGACCCACGGTCCTCGCGATCATGAGAAGATTAATAAGAAGATTAAGAATGTCGAGGTGAATTCTTAAACCCATCAATCATAAACTGTAGACAGAAAAATGTCCCCAACTCGAAAACCAGATCCAATAGAACAAACATTCGCATCAACCCCTTTCGTCACTTTCCAGTGCCAAAACCACCGCTGAAATCACTCCTGCACATCACAGAAACATTCCAGATTTCGATATGTAAACTTACAAAATGGCACTCTCAACACACAGATCGTACGTACATCATATCGAAGAAAGCTGAGATCATTCTGTCGACGGTCCTGGCAGACATGCTGGAGGAGTCGCTGCAGGATGCAAGGAACTTAGCGGTGACCGCTGGCAAAAGCAGCGTGTCACGCGAAGAGATGGAGAGGTCGTTGAGGAACCTGTGTCTTCGTTTGAGCACCAAGCCCGCGTACAACGATCGACTCGGCTTCTGGAACGAGGAGGACGAGGCCACGTCCAAGGTTGGCCGTACGAACGACGAGCGATAACATTCACGGTGCAGGCACTTGATCATCCCTAGTCGATAAACAAAATAGGTTGTTTCAGACTGGTGCCAGCGACGGTGCGGCGTCTCGCACTGCCAAGGGGACTGCAGACAGAAAATAATCACCATCTATCGCAATCTACGTTTCCTCCACTGAACAGGAACAACGCAACACGCTCCAAGGATGCTGGCTGAGGAACCACGACACAAGAATTCTCGCGAACGACAGACCTATCTTAAGTGTTCATCCTTTTCATTTCGTTTTAATGGCACAATATGTTATGTTTTCGTGGAGAATAAAAGATATTTTATAAATCAGTCTGTGTCGGATCTGTTACTTTTTAGACGATGTAATATATTTTTTTATAAACTCAAGAGACTCAAAAACGGTAATTTTGGAGTTAATGACAATCTTCAGATATTACTGCGCGAAAACCCTGCGCAGTCATCCTATGAGCTTGCAAGGCAGTTAGAGATCGATCATTAAACCAGTAGGTATATCGGTAGGCCCGCGAAATTAATTATGCACCGATTTAATACAAGCCTAATTCACTGTGTTCACAGATTGGGTGTAGGTAACATTTCTTCGGGGAACGAAGAGAGTACAAGCGAATGCTGTGAAGCGATTATTAATTCATTCCGAGTTAAATTGGAATTTATTTTTTAATGTAATCCATTATTCTGCACACTCGATTCGTGCATATCGCAGCGTCAAGGTCCAAAAGAATTTCTTGGAACAAGAATCAACGACTCAGAGTGCTGCAGCTCGATAATTGCGTTTGCTCGTGGCGCAGGCCTGCAAGTTACATTCTATCCGCGATTTTTGAGAGTAAGCCAGTGGAAATGTGCGAGGATTGCTCAGAAATTAATTGGGAACACGGCGCAGCAAGAGAATTTCGACCTTGCGCGTGATCATCGAAAAGCTGAACGGACCGCGGCGACTCGTCATTCGTTGCGATGTTTTGTTGTCGGTTACATTCGGAAGCACAGAATTCAGCGTTTTCTATAAAGAGATGGAAGATATCGGTCGGTGTGGTGATCGATTGTGTAGCGTTTTTCGTCGACATTCGGTCGGAGGGAAAAGTCGGGGAGAAAGGGCGGACGCCGATAATCGATCGAAAAATGATTTCGGATAGCGAAACGGATCGGTGGTGGCGTCGATAAATCTTTGCAACTAACGATTAAGCAGATACGTTGCGCCGACGAAGCGAATGTCCACCATTTTCGGTACTCCGCCTACCTATGTACCGGGAAAACGATAAGTGATTCTTAAATTCGTGCAGATATAAAGTGGAGGTTTTGGTCGAACTAACAATAAGTCGGGTACGAATCATTTTATCCAGTACTGTATGCGAGGGGGTGGACATAGGGCCAGAAACGAGAAGAAATGTTAAATGAACATACTTTATGCGCAAGAATTAGACCACCCAAGCTAAAAGTCGCGTTTAGAATGTACTACAAAAATTTGAAGTCCATTCACTTATTATAAATTCCGAAAGATTCAGGGGCATTCGTTTTTAGAATTTGAAGGGTTTTCACACTTTTTCAAATGCCGAAGGATATGTTTTCTTCAATTTGTTTTATCAATTCCCTCGTATAGTAATTACATCATCATTCTGCACTCAAATTATTATTCCATCTTCCTTTTCGATTGCCAAAGCAGAGTGCTTCAAGACATGACAGCTCCAATAATAATCAAACGTCTAATTAAAAAGTTACATACTGGTACTGTTTTTCCTTCGACACACTTATTCTTCGCTGTTTTCTTTATTCTATTCTACTCTGAATAAGACGTTCTTCGAAAGAGCACGGATTATTGAATCAAAGGAACATATAATTGAATACCATTATTTTTTGTAGAAGGCTCCCCAGGGTGTGAACGATTGAAAAGATCCATTTAGCCGTGCCTGATACGTAATTAGTTGTAATCGTATTCTAATTAATAACCGGTCCACGGACACCCATTCACACGAACGGCCATTCATGCGAGCCAGTCTATAGAACGCCGTTAGACTAAACAATCTCCAAAGCAATCAGGGTGGTCCGGCCGAAACCCGAAATTAACCGAAAACAAATTAATTTCCGCCTTACGCCGACCTTGTCGGGAGCCCTTTCATACCTGAGGACTGTGTGAAACCCCATAACCACGCCTCCTCAGGTTCCTCTGAAATAATTACACTAACTTGATCAGATGCTAATTAAACAGTGAACCCCTCGCGCGCGCATTTGTCAAACCGTCGGCCCAGGCACAGATACACTCCTTGCATTCTTAGGGACCCATTGCACGAGAGCATTCTGATGCATTAAAAAAGTCTTCCATGTGTTAAACAGTAATTTTAAATATTCTTTATATCGGAAACCACCCATTTCTATTACAATGTTCTAGTATAGTCTATACACACATAGTTTCAGCTGCAGGTAAGATTCTTTGACATCTGATTCTTTGTTTAAAGAAAACATATTTTTTCTGTATTTTGTACAAGTTTTATAATAATCGGGGCTTGTAATTGAATAAATCTTTGCTAAATTTTTTCTTAAATTTGTTCTGATTCTAGTGTAAATTCTGTAACATTCACGTTGTATCGAGTAAATTGTTTGATGTGTATATAAAATGTTTAAAACGAGCTATGTATAAAACTATTCTGTCTAAAGTACTAAGTGATCGATATTAAGATTCCAAACCTTTGCTCTATGGGTTTTTACATATAGTTTCTGTGAACAGATATGATAAGAACACTTTACGTAACCACGAATCGATTTACGCAATGTAATTTAATTTCCACAGAATTTGAGTACCTGTTTCCCTTACGTGAGCTGTGTGTACGTTTGTATGGTATAATGAGGACGTAAAATGGGGTCTGTTCTCCCATCACGCTCTACGAATTATCATATTTAGTGTCGGGTCTGGGTGAGGTTTGAGTTGGGTCTAGTATAAACGACTACATTTGTACAACCTGCATGTATATTATTTTACTGTTGCTAACCTAATCCATACCTAGATGAGAATCTAGGTGAAGCATTCCAACTCCTATTATTATTAAATTTACCTCTGGAGTAAAACAAACAAATGTCTCTGAACGCTAGGAAGCGTAGAAAAAGGGCTGCTCAAAATTATTGCCACTCCAAGAATTTAATAATCCTACGTCGAAAGTTTCTCACTCTTTATAATCCAATTAAGAACAAATATCTAATTTAAAACAACTGTGATTACAAATCAAGGTAAGTATACCCCATATTAAATAACATAGAGTAATATTCCTACATCCCAAACTAACGCTTCGCATGATTATCTGGTAGGGGCGATAGTTTCACTGTTGTCGAATAAAATTTTGTAACATCTTTAAAAACACGTGAAATAGTTACGTAACGCTCTCTGTGTACAATCTTGCAGCATGAGTAAATAAATGAGAAAAATTCAAAACCCTTTGGTCCTATAATCTTCCATATTGTAATCTGAAAAATCACGCAGGAACCGACTCACCCTCCCCGAATGGTAGTACCACCTCAAAACATCATCGTGAACACATAATGTTCTTCTCTCATGATAGATACATTTCTCAAAAAATCAGTGTAACAAAAGACACCGTGCATATGGAAAAATGAAGCATTTTATCAAGAGCGCAATCATACAAACAACTCCCCAGCGATAGAACAATCCAGCCAAAGATACACGAGCTACACTTGTCCCAAATCCTTTGGCCACCCAGTAACCTCCCACGGATCAACATTTATCATCCTTAGAACGCGGCCGTTCGTCCCACGAAATTAACCCGTTTACGATTCCGCCGTCTAGCCTCGCCCCTCGCAGCTCATCATCCGCCGTTCGCCCCGAAAACTTGGCGTTCCTGGGATTCTTCGGATTCGTCAAGGCGGCCAGACAGGCTGCAGAAGGGGAATGGGTGAAGACGCGAGCGAGCTGGAAACGAATTAATTTCTGGTTTCACGCGCGCCCCATCCGAAATGAGTTTTAGGTGTCCCCCCCCTCCTCCCACCTCTCTCTCTCTCTCTCTCTCTCTCTCTCTCTCTCTCTCTCACCCGTTCCACACCGTTCCCCCCATTCCGGGGGCTTCGTAAAATAATAACTTTATGGAGGCAGAGCACGGCACGAAGCCCTCAATGAGAGTCGCTCCGTGGCGAAGAAAGAGCCGCGGCGTGGAGAAAAGGTGGTTGTGGGTGGGACGGGGGTAGAGGGGAGGGAGGTGGGGCGCGTGTCGTGGCGCGAAAGAATAGGAACTAAAATAGTCTTCTCGCGGCGAAACGAAGAAAAACTCATTCCGTCTGCTCGCCCGCAGCCCGGAGGAGCTGGCCCATTGTGAGACGGCCAACTATTGTGTAGTTCGTGGTAAGCGTGGACCACTGTCGTACCCTCGCCTCCCCCCGCCCCGGCTACGCACGCGTTTCGCTCCTTTCTTCCGGCGCGCCTCGTTTCTCGACACCCACCATTCCCTTCCTTCGCCGTGGATTTTTCCACGGTTTCCGCGGCCGTACGTACACCGAAGTTCGCCCTGCCTTTCGTCACGGCCACGACGGTTTTGGAGGTTCTGGTCGACGGCTGGGTATTAGGTTGACCGAGGGGATTTGCTTGGGACCGTTGGCAATCGAAAACGAAACGAAGGCCCGGGAAGAAAGGATGATTAAGGGGGTGGAGCTTTGTTTAGGGATTACGGTGCGATTCAGACTTTTGCGGCACTGAGTTATTGAAGGGGGAGCCGGCTAACCTCTATTTTTCACAGGGTAAAGATTGTTATATAGTGTGCTTAGATTTTGCTTCGAGGTGTAAGCTTGTGTGGGCTACATACCGTAGAGAGTGTGTTATTCTTCGTTGGGGTTCCAATTAGGTGCCGAAGTCACGCTCATTGTGAAAGATATTGTGATAGTGGATAAAAGAAACCGAGAAGGAAAGGATGATTAACGCTTTTAGTGGTGCTAGATTTTGAATGGTATCATGCTCCATGATACGCAATCGTAGGAACGATTAAAAATATGTAAAAATACCTGCATACCTGAGCCCAAAGAAAATCCTTTCTTTCACCCGAACCAGCATACACGATTAAACAGAAGTATGTAAGTGGTACTATTGCAAAATCTCCAGCCCATCGAAACAAAAGAAGGAGACGGTGAGCTCCCTCTTCGCACATCTTAAATTCCTTTACAAAGCCGCGTTTCACGGAGCAAACTTGCACGGAAAGTCTTTCGACTCCAATCTACTTCCCTCACTAGTCTTATCCCACGCAGCCTTCCCTCGCTAAATAATTTGTTGCGAGCCGCCATTAGCCTCCCTCCTTTCATTCCCTTCGCTAACGCTTCCCCTTTCTTCGCGAAATTTCTTTTGGGCAATCTCCCTTCCCTCGCCCTCCCTTTGAGCGACAATTTTTTGAGGAACAGCTCGACGAATCGGTTGACGGAGGCTGAAAGGGCCGGGGGAGTGGGCGCTCAGGAAACCGGTAAGGATAAAGTGGAAGGGCTGCAGCTGTAACGGGCTCACAGGAGAGAGTCCAGGGTTCGCAAAGAGAAACGAGTCTGGAGCGGGAGGCGCAATATTTGGGGATATGAGTTCGGTTCTGTTCCCGGTTTCCGGCCACCGTTTGTCGCGCACCCTTTTGCGTCATCGCGCGGGCTCAATGGCGCCCTGCGATGCTCCAGTTTCGCGTTATTAAATCCGATCCCAGGGTGGCTGCGCGAGAACGAAGAGAGTATCGTGCGACTTAGCGTTAAGTTTCTATTCTGCCCTGTAACAACCAGATCTTTCATTCCTTGGAAGGTTCTTAGGGTGATGGTAATGTCACACTGAAACCGGTAGAGAATTAGAGATTCCGTCTCTGCTGGTGTACAAATTAGATTCCATGGTTCGGTCAGGCGATCGTTTGTAATTCGCGGCTTAAGATCGGCCATATATTCTTCTTTCGTATGTTTGTTTTTAGGAATGGGGGCGAAGGAAGGCAAGGCGTAAACTGTGCTAAGTGGTTGTGGGAAGCGTGTGGTTTCAAGGAAGGTTTCTTCCGGTTTCATGCATTTATGAATGTGCCCTAGTAGCATTTATTCGCTGGGAGTTTGTTGGGCCAATGACGTGTTATCCGTTGGCCAACTGTCGAAGTGTCGCGCTATTTTTAAATGGGCCAGCGATTGTAACCAACGTAGGCCCAACTGAAGGTTTCTTTCCATAGGCCCAACTGAAGGTTTTTTTCTATAAGCCCAACAGTTTCTTTCTAAAAGACGTCTTACAGACGTCCAGAAGGCGTCTTGAAGAACTTCAAAAGACGTCTTAAACACGTCTTTTTCAGGCCTGGTTTAGGAAAAAAAAAATTCGCGGTGAGGAGATCGAACCCAAACTTTCCGGCTTAGGAAGCAACCGCTGTTCGCACTTACCCAACACATTTTCTTGTAAACACTTTTAATTTCTAGTTACATAACTAGTATTAAGTGTTTAGAAAAACTGCGCAGTGACGCGAAATATTCTACAAAATATCATTCGACCTTTAGACTCATTCCTTAAAATTTCACATTCGTCTCGAGACAGACGTCTTCATTACGTATTTATAAATAAGAAAAGAAAAATCACAACTTGGAATATAATAACAGGTTTTTGGATGTAGCAAATTTTCTGACGTTTGTAAGATGACATTTAATCATCGTTGTACATTTTTTGTTAATTAACCAACAAAAACAATTGTAGGTTCAACATTGAATATTCGTTGGCAAACTGTCTTAAGTTTTTTGCTACGACAAAACGCTAACTATATCCCAACTAATTCCCAACTGTTGGCTACCGTTAGCTAACCAAAAATGCTACTAGGGTGGGAATGGAAGTTGTTTACAGTTGTAACCCATTAGTGATTAGACACTGGTATTTCAGTTTCGGGATAAAATATACCTAAAGGAAATTGTTGCGAAACGAAGAATTCGTAGAAATAGCATTTGCAGTATATTTAGCATCCGAAAATAATGAAATCGGTTTATTTCTGCGAGTAAAGCATGAAGTATTTACTGTCTTATATGGACAAGGGTGCTATAAACTAGTACTACCCTCATCTGCCTAAGTACAGAGTCTATTCGCATACGATACTTTGCTGCTTCGTGACATGTATTTTGAACCTCTTCATTTATTCTCAATGCTTTTCGACGTTTGTTGTTAAACGTTCGAAAACCCACAATTGTCTCCCAAATAGGTACCAGTCACGATACATCCCCAGCAGAAGGTACCTGGATGTCCCTCTTCAAAAGACTTGAACGCAGATAAAAAATGGAACGCTGACCTCAGATGATCAATTAATCAATAAAGGAAAATCTCCGCCCTCCGCCACTGCAAATAATTAATCGATATCAATTAATTTTCCGGGGCCGTTTAGCCGTCGGCCATCGACGAACTGCGATCCCAATAGCCGCCCCTCTCCGTTCCTCCCCCTTCTAGCCCGCCTGGATCCTGTAAAAGTTCCATTGTTAATGAAATATTCCAATGGCTCGGCCTCGCATTAACGAACAGCCGCGGCAAAGGGGGCTGGTGGAGGGGGATGTCATCGACTCTGAGTGTCGTCGGGACTTTTAATTTCCCGGCGGGATTCTAAAAAACTTCTCCCGGGTCTGAGAGGGTTCCACGACGATCGAGGGCGTCGCGACGCGGCCAACCGAAGGATGAGCGCGACTGCGACAGAGGGGGCACGGGGCCAGCGAGAGCGCGATAAAAGCGATCCTCGATATCCCGTGGAAAATAATCTCCGCGGGGATGGCGACGATAGAATTTAGCTGGATGATTCGTTGCAGCCGTCGTGAGAGGGTCGGTTCCGGGAATAGATGCGCCGGTAATGTGGCCCTTATGCCCGGTGCATAATGCAGCGATCCCCTGTTGCTGTTACACGCCCGCGCGGCGCTGGTAAGTACCCCGCGGACCAGGCGCGCGTATTTCGCGAAAATTCCGCTCGGTCCCTATTCACTGCAATATTTGTGCTAAAAGAAAGGTTCGCGCTGTTGGGGGTCAATTTTGCGCCAGATTGAATTCTTTAATTGTGTGGGGCGGGCAAGTGTTTGGTGTTATGGTTGCCCGGAAAGTTTCAAGGGTTGATGAGGTATGAGAGTAGAATTTTGATGATTTGCTTTCGGTATGACTTTCAGTGAATTTGAGGTGTTTAAGTGATAGTTGTTGTTAGTATGAACAATGGGGAATAAATGTTTTTTTTTAATACACATCACGTTCCTAGGTTAAACGGTTTGAGCTGGGCGGTGATGAGTCAGTCAGTCAGTCAGACTTCTTCTTTTATATACTTATATATGGATAGATAGATAGATAGATTGGAAAACTATTATTTGAGCGAACTGAGTAACCTTGATGCTTGGACGCAAACGGAGTTTTCAGATGTCAATTAGAGGCTTATGGAATTATTCGTTATTCTTGTTCACCAGCTAACTTGGAACTTCTATTGAATCAAAAATTCACTGTAGGTTTGAATGAGAGAGCGACGGCTGGATAATTATACTGGAATATAATTGAAAGAAAATTGGGGGAAAAAGTGTTATTTTTGTAACTGTTGAATGCTGGCACAACGTTTGAAATTAAAAAGCCCATAATTTAATAAAATAGTTAATTACGGTTTTATTTAGAAGATATCTTCCAAACAGGGTATTCGACAACATTTAGAATGCAACTTTTATAACTCAAATTTGAAAGTTGATGGAGAACGTGCGCATTTCACTAATTATAAGAATTCTTTTCATCTCTGTGTAAATTAATATTTTTACTGGATCTTATGTTTGAAAACACAGAAAATGTCAATGGCGAGATGTGAGAAAATATCACAATACAGACCGGCGCGGCGGTCGAATAGGAATACTAATTTAAAAAAACATGAAAGCAATTATTCCGTAGTCGAGTGCACACGTACTTGGCGAATATTCGAAATCGATTTTCTCGATAGCGCAGCCTCGTTCGAGAAACAATTATTCTGCAATTTCACTGTATTTTCGCGCGAAGGATCACGCTATTTCAGGTTGTACTACTTTTACCGCTACACGCTGCGTACAGGGTGATTCAAGAACTACGATCTTCTCAAGTGAAAAGCCGAATAACTCGATAAACACTATTGTATATTATTTTCGTACGTTACTAAACTTTCAGCAACATACGTACGTAACTTATTAACCAGCAGGGACGAAAAAATTTAAAATTAGATTTACGACATTGAAATTATTTCAGCTTTCTATTCTCGCCTAGCACTATATTTACACAGGTCAGTTCATAATCGTGGATAAAATTCAACGATATGCAGAAAGCGCTTCAAGGACTTTAACTTTCAAATGTGGTTGACCGAAGCCCCTTTTTCTGAGGGCATTTATACGCATCCTCAAGAGAGGGGACAACAGACCTCCCTCCCAACATGCGACGTATGCAGCCATATAAGGCTCTTAAGTTCTAACAAGGAGGCTAAATAAAGGTATCCATTTTCAGGCATCAAAAACTGTAACGAAATTCGGTCGTTTATGTGGACACCCATTACTCTACAGCATATCAATCAACAAAGATTGTGTTTCGAATCTTGATGCATTAAGTCCCTGTAACTTCCTTGCAACTCACTGCCGCCGCCAAGTTCTGAAACTACCGAACCCTTGCCTAGATACTAAACAGCCATCGACGAACCCCAAGGACAGAAGAACTTAATTCATGCACCTCCATATATCACGTGCCATCTCGTTTCCATTCACAACCTCCATCAACGAGTCACCCATCCACCAACCGTCCCAAACCATCCAGGACCTCGCGGCCCCACTCCTGCACCGCGACACCTTCGGCCCGCAAAAACAACGCGGCAATAGTAAGTCGCGAAAGCTCACCCTCGTCGGAGTCCGACTTTCGTCAGCGAGCAGGTCGACGGAACCGTAGCCAGCGATTTCTCCCTGGCACGTCACAGGATAATGCTTTTAGCTACGGCCGGTAAACTCTTTATTTCCGCGTGATATACGAGCAGATTCCACTGTTCCCCGCGCGGATTAAACGAGCCGGATCGGCCAGCGTCGTCAATGGACTTCGTTTCGAGGGTCCTTTCATTATCCCGGGAACACGAGACTGTGGCTGCACGAGGAGCTCGTGAAGGGGACGAGGATTGCGGAAGGGCGGGTAGGAGGGGAGGGGAGGGGAGGGGGGAGGTGGATGAAGAAGGAGCCACGCGGAGGAGGGCGCGATCCAACAGGAGCAAAGAAACGAACGCGGGGGGATGAAAGGGAAGGGCATTAGAAGAAACAAAAGGGGTATTTTTGTCGCGACGAAATGGAGAGAACTCTTTCCTGCTCGCTCCCCTGTGCACGCGCGGACAGCCACCTGGAACACCTTTATGCCCGCGGTCTCCGAGGATTAATGTCGCGCGGCACGCTGCCAAAAATGGGGTCAGCTGTCCCGCGCGATAGCCGCGACTTTAAAACCGATAAAGCTGCGAATTCGGGTCAGCGTAGTCCGTTGAAATTGTCACGGCCCATACACGGTGGATACGTATCGTTGTTTACACATAACGCTAATCCGAGACTGTCTCGTATTTCTGCCGATAAGTTCCGAATGGGATGTTTTTTTGTTTTTATACCGGGACGCGCGAGATCAGGACTCGGATGAAAGGATTAGAAGATTGATTCGATCAAACGGCGAGGACCCGGCCGCCTAGACATTGTAAATTGGAAGATATTGTTTTGCTGGTCGATGGCGCGACGTTTTGTTCAAGCCCCTGTATTGACAGCTAGTGACGCGCGGAGTGAGTTGGATGGGAGTCTTATTCATACCCCGCTACTCTCTTTTGTGACCCCCTTCCACTCTACGATTCATTCATCAACGTCTCTTTCCTTCAGGTGTGCTGCATCTACATACAGTTACTCACAAAAGTATCTGTCCACCGTATATGTAACATGTTCTACATACTAAATCGATTTCACAGTAAGAATTCGCAATTCTAATTCGCATTAATATAATCCTTGATTAATATGCTTTTGTTTTGGGCTTCATTCGCATTTGCATCTGCAAATATAGTTGCAAAAAATTATTCGGCTAAATTCAATACGTCAGTTATATAAACGTAATTGTACTGTTGGATGCAAGAAGAGCTTCAGTGTCAAAAGTCAGTTTCGAAAAAAGTATCTATAAACATTAGAAATGTAAATGTAGCTAAATAATTATGTTTGAAGCAAATATTCTCTTTGTAGGTACCATTGAATCTGATCGTTCCTCTGGCTCATCAGACTTATTCCTATCCAAAGACTCTTTAAAAGTCTTCAGAAGTTTATGTCCAAGGTGACTTCAATTTTCAGTTCAATTAACTAGTAATCCTCGGTTCAGTTCAGTTCAGTTCAATGCAACATCAATTTTCAGTACTCAGTTCCAGCCTGAGCCACAGCTATGTACACTCCACGTCCAGTTGGGTTTCGCGATGTCTGTAGGTATGCCAACGAAATAAAAGTCAGTTTAAACATCAATCCACAGTGGTAACTGTTGTGGAATGTCCATGTGTTACACTTTTTTGCAATGCCGGACCAAAATTCTGCGTACACAGTTCTGATAACTCAAAACCATCTGGCGTTCGTTAATAAACAAGAAAAACCTCGCTCGGCGTTGCAAAAACTGAGTAATGCCATGTATGAAATTTCGTTCTGTTTACCATATTTTTTTATCAATCCCTTATGCCACTTCTCTTCGCACGTAGTCACTTAGGATTTCAGAGTTCTTTATGAATTCCATGCAAAATTTAGCAAACAAAATCATCTTGTTTTCAGCGATGAATAAAATTAGAATTCTATTAGAACTTCTATTTCGATCTTAGAGCAACCTACGTTTTATGAAAATATAATACAGGCCAATAGGTACCTATAACTCACCATTAAATCTGAAACGGTAAATTGAAATTGATAAAGGGAATGTATAATATGTAAATTTTAATCAGTTATTTTCGATCTTTCCTTCAGAATGTGATGTCGAAAGGTTCCAAAATAATTATCAGATGGAAAAGTTAAATTTTTTTCCATACCCATACAACCTATTAACTAAAACTGAATTTAAGCAGCCAATTATACCATGAAGCTATTCCCGCATCACTAACCCGCTGCAAACAGAATGAGAAATATCACGAAACAGAATGCAATACAACTTGTTCGTTAGCCCGTGTCCAGCAGCGATAAAACTGCTCAGTAAATCGGAAAACTGTCTGAACTTTCTACAGCATAGATCTGTCTAGAGGATCGACTTAGAACTATTCCCACGATACGACATTTGATGGAACACACTCAGACTGAATTGGTTTGATTAAACAATCAGTTTTTCTGTAACGTTTATATAGCAAAACGTGAAAATATCAGAGTAGTGTTTGATTTTTACCTTGCAAGAAATTAAAAGCGGTAATATCATCGTGTTTCTGCAGTGCGAATGCAACGCGAACGAGCGGACGATGAACGGCGATGGTCAATATTTTTTCTCTCGCGGAAAGTGATTCCTTTGGAACTCCCTGTGATCCCCGTTACCCTCAGACCCGTGAAAGCGGGGCTCGCTATTTGTCGAGCAAAATTGAAAAATTCTAGCGCACGTTTCAGGATCACGTTCCGAACTAGGCGATATTTGTAAACTAAAAAATAGGCAAACACTAAACTGGTGTCGTATTTTTTCTTCTTTAGCATTCCCTATTTTCTCCACTCGTTGTTTCAAGATAAAGGGACAGTGGCAAAGGGAACTCTTGAAGGAGAAATAGGAAGAATTGGGAAATTTTTACTTCAAGACATCGTCAAAATATTTTTGTACCGCGAGAGTTCAAGTGAAATCAAATATTATAAGCGTTATCATACGATGGGATTACTGTTTCCTACTCATATTTCTTGTTGCTACCATTGTCCTTGAGGAGATCTTTAAGCAGATATTTGGATTAGTAAGGAAAAAGGAAGTGAGTTTTATTTAAAGTTTTTCGTGATGGCAGCGGTGACTCGTTGAAATTCCCCAGCGATATTTTCACAGGATCGTGACAGAAACTGTAGCAATCGTTTTCAAGAAAGTAAGGAAAATAACGGCGAGAAGTGGGGAATATCTTTCTTATTTGTTTCCAGAATCGTCTGTAGACTACATTCTCGAGAAATACAGGTAAAGCCGGGATCAAAGAGCTGCGTGAATCTCACTTTCATAGGGTCACGTTCCCCCACGGTCGAATGAGCGCATTTCGTGTCCCTATAGCAACAGAAAGAAATTGGAAAGGGACCGTATGTCTTCTCCACCTAAAAAATTTATTCCACTGCTTTCTTCGCGGGCCATTGCCGACTCTATAATTTACCTGCGGCAGATTCAAAATGCAAATGAACCGACAACGTTGACGCAAATTGCGCGGTGGCTTTTCTTTGAAACGAAGGAAGTAGCAGAAAAGGAAAGATCTTTTCCAACGGAAGAAAGTATGGCTTGCATATTCATTCTACGTGAGAATAGGAAAATACGAACAAGAAGGATACTTTTGCTGGCTGATTATAATTCTGTATAGGTACCATGAAAGTGCAAAGGGTGAGATATGTGACTTTATTAGGGAAATCAAACATTTATATCAAATCGAATCTTATTATTCGTGAGAATGTCCTTATATAGGTATAAAGGAAATCGTGAATAACGAAGTGTTCACATTTTCTCCCACATTTCGACGTTCCTTTCAGCGTTCCTTTCAGTCACTGCCACAAATTAATGCCCATATTGTACACGTGTCTGCTTCGATATCACGTTGCAGACACTGGCGCAGATTGCAAGACAACAGGCGTGAAAAATGCAAAAAATGTGCCGCATACAGGCACGCGCTACCGCGTATAATTAATTTCGCATACTCGGTAGGAATGCTTAGGTTTCCTCTTCGGTGGCGAAGAGAGGCGAACATGTCGCGAGTGGACGACACGTGACGTGCCATCCCGCCAGTTTTTCTCGCCGTCGAGCAATTGTAACTGTACGTAAACCGCGTGGCTCAAGCAGCGCCCAGATTCGTGTAACAAATGTTGCACGACGCACGTGAAACGTAAAAAAAGAAGAAGGATAGGTCGTTTTTTAATAGAACAGCTCGCGAAGGCTGGCTCGTTGCGCGTTGTCGAGTGTAATACCGAAACGAATTTGTGCGATTCACGTGCTGCTATCTGTTCCTGGTTAAAAACGATGCAACTTTGTCAGCCGTGTAACTAAACGTAGTGGTCGGAGGAAAGTTTGAAAGGTAAACGATAATAAAAATGCCGCGATTCCATGGGAAGGAAATGTGCACAGTGTTTTTAAAGGGGGACCAAAAATATACAGGCTTGTAATACTCATTCAACTTAATAAAGAATCCGTAAATTAATACTTTCTCAGAGTAAACGATGATTTTCCATTCGAATAATGTAATTTATCTGATTCATTCATACCCATCCAATAATAAAAAGAGGATAATAATTCCAATCTTCCTAACCTTTGAAGGTATATTTGATCAAATAACTTCCTTCGATTCGTTCATTGTTCGAACAGAAAAAGATAACGCAGAATATGGACGATTGTTCGAGATGCAATATCGCGCGCAATCGCCCACTGTTCGAGCGTACCGCGTGCTGTTCGAGACAATGCGGGCTTGGTGTCCCAGCGCGTAAATATTTTCGAACGTTCTCCCACAGGACCGAAAAAGGGTGGAAGGAAAGTACGGGGAACCTCGGAACGACAGCGAGATGGTGAAAATGGACGATGAACAGCCCGCCGTGAAGGGTGAAATTATATAAGTTGCGGTCGAATTTGTGATACACCTGGGAAGGGGGTGATTGCGAGTACAAAAATAAGTCGAAAATGTAGAATGGATTTTTTTCTATATGGCTCCGTTTCCGAGAAAACCAATTTTGAAAATTCACTGACTATACTTGGGTTAGCGTTAGAAACATTAGAATGACTTGACCCCCTACCACATTGATAGCTCTACGTGTTTGCTTAAAATATCCACCCTTTATTAATCTATCGCGATGGAAGGATGGAGTAACAGGAAACACTGATGCAATTACGAGAGTACACTGACTCGGGGCACGTTAACAAGAATCCACGCATTCGTAATTCTACAGGTACATCATAGAAGGGAAAAATTTTAGCACTGTCTCAAGTTAATCAAAACTATACACCCACACACATCAAAGGATATGTTTAGGGAAGACATAGGGAGATACGATTGACCTGTACTACTAGAAGCAAAGTAGTACATACACCAGAGCAAGGGAAGGGAGAACGTCTATAGTTAGACGCACTTTCCGAATCAATGTGCCTGGAGTTACACTTCTCTGTAATTTTAAATACGGTTCTTATATGGAAAAATGTTATCAGTGAAAAGTATTCAAATTAATAAGAACCTCGGATACGTGTAAAAATCCTGCACGTGTCTTTTCTACGTAGATGTGGAGCCCCTGCGTTTCATAAAGTTTTACGAAAAAAATTCTGCTAACATTATCAACACATGTTTGAAAATTTTTTATAGGGTAGAGAATGAAAGAAATTCAGCAATTCCACAATCACTAAAATAGACAGATTTTAACAATATCCTTTGCAATACCTTAAACCTAGTCACTCAGGAATTTCCTAAACTGCTTTTCTCGAAAGCTGAGCCTCGAATGAAAAAATTTTATTGTATTTATTCGCCTTACTTTTGTGCAAGGAATAATATATTTTCTGTCTGCATCACGAATTCAGCCACGCTCGATGGTATCGGGGTTCCTTTCAGTTTTGCAAGACGAAAGTGACAGGAGAGGGGGAGAGGGCTGAAGGGAGATTAATGGCCTCGCGATATTAAATACATATCTGCGAATTACAAGCGTAATCCGGGCCACTCGAGTGTATAGCACTTTCGGGAGTTCCGAAGCGTTCAGTAGTTTCAAGGACTCTCCTGAGACCTTTAAGACTTTACCGACTTTCGAGGCCTTCAGAACCTTCGAAACCTCGGAGACTTCAAAACTATTAAGCTGTCGAGTCTTTGGAGGGACGCTTGAACGGGCAACAAAGTGTTTCACACTTAATTCCTGCCATTTACACCCCGTATACGCAGTGTTTTTCATGTATTCTGCTGTCGAGAGACGAGGCACGAGTGTGTTTCTAGAAACTAGTGTATAAGCGCAGAAGTGTGCTTGATATTTCCTACTATTTGAATAAAATAACAAAACAGGTGCACAAAAGAAGAATACTTCTCTGTAGTTACTTTCAAAATAGAGATCATACAGTTATCCAAATAATTCATTCTTCCAAATATTATTTCCTATTTTCTATCTGAAATAATTTCTGCCCGAATCTTTCTAAAATAACGCTTGACCACAAATACGAAGGGATCGGACCGCCCTTCCCGCCACTACTGATAAATATATCACGAAGAAGCAGGGGGTGAGCCGAGAAACGGAAGTTGAGATACACGCGGAAATAAGCGTCGCCTCGCGTGTTGCCACCTTTGGCTCGCCACACAACCTCCCATCCCTTCTCATACATTCATTATTTTCTCGTCGACATGAACGAAAGACGTGGGTGGCACGAACACGCCGACAACGACGTGCATCCGTTGTGTCCTCCAGCTCCCCTTCGTCCCGCTCGACGCTTCTAAATTATTTTAAAACGTTGTTCTGGCGCAATATGACGGGGGTCGACGCGGCGCAATGCTTCACGAATGCCTACCTCGAGGTTGGGGGAAAAAAGCAGAAAGGCTAAAAAGAGACGAAAAAGTCCCGCGCAGGTGTCGCCGACTGTCGAAAACACGCCCGAGGTATATATTTGCCTGAAGAGCCGTCCTTCAAAGATGAATCGCATTTTCGTCCTGAAATTGTCCCGTGTTTCGTGACAATTTTTTAGGGGACACTGCCGCGCATCGCGAACCGCCAACGGCGTATTTCTCGTGGAAATTGTTGGTCCTTGTTTATGAAAGATTGTTACCGAAAATCATTCTATTCATCGATGCACGGATTGCTATTTATTGGAGACTATTTGAGATGGATAATGCCTGGTATTAATATTAAATTGCGGATTATTTCGATGGGGCGTATTAATAGTTTGAATTGTACATACTGTTGTAATTCTTTCGAAAATACGTGAATATTTACAGTTCCATATTCCTTAGAATGTTTAAAAAGCTGGGTGTTGTCAAATAAAATTTGACATCTTCACGAGTCTTTTGTAACAGAATGAAACTTAATAATAGAAAATAAATATTCAGCTTTCTAGCCCACAGAAAAAGCTCACTCCCCCGTTGAATGGACAACATCCACGTTATCAAGAAAATTGATTAAGACGCCCCTGCGCATCTGGGACAAGACTTTGCCGCGGGAATCAAGCGCAATTACCCCGATGGAGGGGGGTAGAAGAAATGGGCGTCGTACGTGACGTTACAGCGACAAGCAAGGCGATTTGCAGAGTCGGAAGCTGAACGAGAAGGAAAACTACAAAACCGTAAGCAGCGACGGCGCCAGAGCAGGATAGAAGCGAAAAAGCGGAGCGGGAGAGGAAGCAAGCTCTCCCGCGGACCAAGGGAGATAAGACCGTACTTCCATGGAGTTGAACCGTGGTAAGCGCGGGACTAAAAGTTCGTTCTGCTATCAGTTGCCGCGCGGAAAGTAAGGAACCCCCGTTACTTTTACCTCTTCGGTAACTGTAACTCAGAAACGCCCAGAGAGTTTGGTATAAGTTATTTTATTAAATCCACGCCCCCCAGGAAATGGCTAGTGCCCCATTCCACGGCCAGGACGTTCAGAAAAGGGTCGTTACCAGGCGAAGCCTAATGGTGGAACTGCGTCACTGTATCGGAGAATAAGGATTCCTTTCGTCGCGACGACAAAGACCTGTCTGTGGGCGGTCTGTTCCTACTTCCTAGAAGGGAGGAGGATTATAGCGCTGATCGGACGGATGGCCTTCGTGGCGATACGAAACTTGCTCGTGGATGGCACGCGCAATCTTTCAATTAACTTTTCACGTCTACAACTGTCAATTCTTCGTAGAAGTGTTTGGCACGTTTTAGTGACCTTGTTACGAATGTACCTACATATTTGTAATGTTGGAACAACCTTTTCCTTCAAGCGTCATTGTGCAAATGTTTCTCTGCCTGTACCTCCTTTAATCCCTTTTTGAAAATTTAGGTGAAGAATCTTAGATGGAAATTCTGATAAATTTGAATAATTGCAGTGCTATAAGTTTAAAGTGTTAAATAGAAACGGAGTATAATTTAAAAATATTATGACATTGTACATCTTGGAAATCATAAATGGAAGCGCTGATAAATTTATATAAATTAAATAAATGTTATACTTTAAAAATCTCGACTCAAAATGCTAAATTCGTATATATGTACGAAGCTTTCGGCACTGCAATGAATCTCTGTTTGAAACTTTCAACGCAACGCAGGCATTAAAGCATTAAACGATGCGCGAAGACACGGCACAGGAAGATGTGCTTGATTTGTACTACTAGAATGCGTACAAGGGCAAGGCAATGGGAGCATGTCTATGGCCAGATACTGCGTAGATACTGCGTATCATGCAAATCCACTTAATCCTGGAGAATAAACAAAATGAAATGATACTATCCTCGGTACCTATACCCTTTTTTTTAAAGTTCTTGGACCAAACTCTGTACATTTGTCTACCCAAATTCTTCAAAAAAAGAACAACTTCGCCATCAAACATTTAGCAATAGAATTTCCATTTCTGAGAGTGCACCAAACATTTCGCGATTCGGGTAATAACACTTAATGGCTGGCATTGCCGTCGAAGGTCTAAAAAAAAAGAGGAAAATGTGAGGGCTGAAAATGTTTCCCTTATCAAGGCTTCGCGACCTCGCGGAGTGCTTGCATTCTCAAGGAGCAAGACGCGTGCATTAAAATTGCTCGCGAACGTATTCAACGTCTTCCATTTCGAGATTGTTTCTTCATTCCCCGACTGCAGTTAGTCACGATGAGAAAGAATTTACGTCGACGTTCCTTCGCAACGTTTATTCGCATTTCCAGCCCCCGCAATGTGATGTTTTACACGGAAGCGCTCGTTCCCCCCGCAAACCGTTGGTTAAGCGTAGATTTATCACAAGCTCTTTAGCGTCGTCTCGTTTCCTTAAATAAATAACATTATTCGAATGCGTTTAAATGCGCTGCAAAGAGAACGGCGCGCCGAGATTTCCGCGGGAATTCGCTGTCCACGAAACCTCCGACTGCTTTGGAAGACAAATGCGCCCCTGAAACTTATTTTCTCATTACCTCGAGAAAATGGCAGCGCTCGGCTGCTTTCATTTCTTTAAAGGAGTCTAGGGACTGCAGATTATTGACAAATGTAAATAGTTTGAAATTAAAAAAAGGTTGACAGTGTATCTGGCGTAATGAATCGAATGAAACTAAGGATTTCAATTACATTTCATTTTCATCTGTATCTTTAATAGACAAATCCAACAATGGACGAGCAATTCGAAAGAGCAAATAAAGAGTTACAAATTCTTCATATATTGTTTAAACAAATTGATATACTGGGAACTTGCCAACGTGGCTGAAATTGTTATGAGAAAGACACAATGTTTGTCTAAAAGCATTTTTCTGTACCACATAGTTCCCAAAATTACTCTGAGGTAAACATGTTTTTTACGCCGAAATTTCAGGGCTCGTTTCATCCTCTAGATGTGGCTGATTACGAAATGTCTTTTTTAAGAACTACTTCTTGCATGATTCATTAAACTCGGCGTGTATCATTTAAGCGACATCCATTATCAAGCTTATAATGGTGTCTATTTAACATACTCATAGCAGCCTACGATACCTACATTCAGCACACAAATCTCGCCGCTTCGCAAGATTCTCCCGCGTACCTAAGTAAGTAATTAAAAACATACGACTAAAGTGTATCGAATAAAGCTACTGAAACTCAACGTCTCCAGAACAAAGACTGCTTACCCACAACCACAAATCAAAAGCCATTAACCGCCTGATCCCCGAACTAGGTACTTGCTCGTGCAGAGAAGCCACTTCCTCCACCGAACACTAAACAAACCATGTCTTCGAAACGTCCACGGGCCCCGCGCCGAACGAACTTACAGAACCACTGCGACCGTACACACATCGAACGCTCCGAGCATCGTAAAAAGACGAAGTTAAGAGCTCGAACAGTTCGTGCAACGCCGCGCGTCGAGCTAGTCGCGTACCTACGCGCGTGCACTAATCAGCCCCCTCGTTCGAGGGGGAGGGCAAAGTACGCGGCGGCCCATTATCAGGGGCTCGTAGCGATCCAAAGGGAGGGATTTTTAAGTAGTCCTCTCGAGTTTCCCGTCGTCGTCCACCATTGGCGCGGGGGGATTGATCGCGGCGAAGGGAATGATGAGCACAGGCAGGAAGAGGGACTTTAGGGGGAGGGTTGGCTCGTTCGCCGGGGGCTCCATTCATTTGCCAGCGTTACCGCGACTGACTGTTCCGCTTTTTTACGAAACTAATTGAATGCAGTCCCCCGGTACGTACAATGCGCCAATTACCGGTAGAACTGTCGTCCGTCGTAGGGGAGGTCGCGGTATCGGCCGACGCGGACAATATTAAGTCCGCGCCGATTTGGCAAAACAGTGGGTCCGTAATGGCACTAATTAGGTGTACTCTGCCAGCCTCCTGCCGCCGCCCCCCTTCCCCATCCCTCTCTCCTCAGCCTTCTACCACCCATCCCTTCGCGTTCGTTCTCCCTTCGTGCCTCCACAGTTTCCACTGCCCTCGAAATTATACACCCATTTTCGTTTACCACGTAACCTGTTATCTGCCCACGACACGCCGCGTATCGTTTGCCTCTCCTCCCCCCATTTTTTTTCTCCCCTGTCTCTGTGAAAGGAACACCCCCTTATCGTCCTCTCCAACTACCACGACGGCCTGCGTTCGGCGAGCCTCTCACCCGCAGCCGCGATCTCGCTCGCTCGCTAGTACGAATAATGACTCGACACTCGTCCGCGGGATCGAGATAGACCCCCGGTTTTCGGGGGCTGCTTCTGATCTGCGGTTTGTACTTGAAACGCGAGATTTCTGTCTGGTCGCCCTGTTGTTTCGATGGAGGGGAGTCCGCGACGACGCTACGCGACGCGACGCGACGGGAGAGCGGAAAATGAAAGTGTCTGAGGTGTTGGGCAGTTGTTTCGCGGTGTGTGGATCGATGAGTGCGACTGGGGCGCGCTTTTGTTAGACACATTTGTGGTTCGTGACTCTGGTGTTTCGGATACCTTTGTATGGTTTTTATGCTCGTCTGTCTTTTATAAATCAGCAGTTTCTCTGCCGGGAGAGTATGTAATAGGACAATAGGAGTATTTTCAGCGGGGACAGTCTTCTGGCCCGTGAGAGTCGTCAGTGGTATTTTGGACAAATTGAAAGAGTCACATCTCTTTCTATTTTTTTTTTTAAAGTAGTGTTATTTCTGACAATTGGTTGTATGGTATGTGAGTTATCAGTCCTGAGGCACAGAAGTGTTTCACGCGAGGGGTGTCGATTCTTGTTAAACGATTATCAGAGTAGTAGGTTGAAGATACTGCTGAATTCTTAGTTCCCAACGGTCTAAACCCTTGAGCGTCTTGTTGCACGAGCCTTTAATATTATATAACGCGCGTACAAACATAGTCCTGCTTTGCTGAGAGAAAAGATACCGAATTCATTTCACACAATGAGGTCTTAGCATCCAGAGTCACTTGTTAGATATTCACTAACCCAGACCGTTCCCCCAGTGAAACTATTAAAGCAGATATTTATGTGCAGCAAACTGTCTGTTAAAACAAAACACTGGTGGAAAAAATATTTCTGCGAGCTAGTTAAATGATTTTTATCACAAATCAATAGACCGTAGCAGAGACGACTTCGTTAAAATTGAAAGAGCTAAAACGGGAAGCTTTACCTTATCTGCGGAACTTATTTAAACATTTACCGTGCTTTACCATAGATTTACCGTGTGTCTATTTTGTTTTAAAACACTTATATATGCGTCTTTTGTCACGACCTCCGCTGCCATAATCAATTTCGATCGTTTCTCGATAAATGTCGCGAAAATCTGCTGTTACGCAAACAGCAAAAAACGAGCACTGACTGACACGGCAATCCGTGCGACGTAACGTTTTCGACGTGACACAGTCAGCGAGAATATGCTTCCAGCATAGTTCGAAATCAATTTTTCCCCGTCACTCTATTTTACATGATGTAGCAAAAAATTCTATTTTCCTCGGATTTCCATAGAACTTTTAGGAAAACATGGATAGAAATCTGTTCGACAGCGCTTAATAATAATGGGGCACTTGATAATATTATAAAAGCAGAGAAGAGACTGCAATTTCATCCCCCTACAAACAACTAACGTTTTAAATACTTTGAAACGAGATAAGTGTGATCCTTTGGGCAGCACCATGGAAAGTCGTAATTTCGCAAGCAAGTACTTATATAAAGTATTAAAAAAATAATAGTTCATTCATAGTTTTTATAAGAAACCACTTTTGATCTTTTAATACTTTATACGAACTTATGTTACTGTTTTACAGTATTAATAGTTTCTCAAGTAAACGCCTGTCAGGATCACTCAATAATTGTTGTAAATTTACTTAAATGAATCCCCAGTGTTTGAATTTTTAACAAATAACAAAAGAAATTCAACGATTTACTGGGAACTCTTTATAATCTTTGCCACGAGAACTCGACTACGAGGGGCCGCACGTTTCGGTAAAATCCAAACACAGGACAGTACAGGGTACAGCCAGCTATTGGATATTTGTGCAGGCGAAACACCGCAACAACCCTTCGTCAATTTATTTCCTATTACAGTCGAGCGGCTGCGTTGTCAATGCTCCACCGTGACTGATTTCCTTTATTTTACACGAGCCCCCCTTCCGCTGTCCGGGAGCCTGGACAGTTGAACATCCTGGATCGCCTGGATCTCGTATCGCCTTGACTAGACACCGTCGTAAATTACTCGAAACGAACGCGCCATTTGTCGTTCTTCGATTTTCGATCGAACGGCTGCAAATTGTTTACGGCCCCCCCATGTATCGCGCTCGCGAGATCTACGGGACGATTCGAGGAGCACTATGTCTTCCCGTATTGCGGTTCGACACGCAACCTTCGACAACTTTATTGTAATGAACGTTTCGAGGAGCAGGGAACAGCGCATTGATATTCGATTGCGATCGTGCTCCGCGGGCATTACGCTCGCGTGCAAAACGGAGAAATCGAAAGTCGCGTGGTTAACGATAGGCTGAATGCACTTTGAGTCGTTTCGAAAATGGTGGCTGTTCCTGAAACGAGAGGCCGAACATTGGGAGACTGTTCTACTTGAAGCGATGGAAGGATTTTATACGAACGTAATTCAGTGGGTGGTCTTTATGTTGCTGTTACAGTATTTTCAAGTGAAACGATGAGGACATTTTCGATCGACGTGGGTTATAGGCAGATACTTCACTTTTCAGTTACAGTATTATCAGAGTTAAAGGATGGAAATAAACGTAGGTCAAAGGCAGATGATGTTCGGGTGATAATATTTTAATGTTGTACCTACGAGGTGTTTCGAAATTATTATACCAACGAAAACCATGAAAGTACAAAGGGTGAACTATGTGGGCACTCTATTAGGGCACTCAAAAATTTATATCAAATCAAATCTTATTATTCATGAGAACTTTGTACAGAGGTTTGTTAATAATCGAGAATAACGAATTTTTTTGAAATTTTTGAATCTACGTGCAACATGAGCCAAGCTTGTTTTTGAAAGAATGGCTTTAAATATTTATGAAGTACAAGCATATTGGATTATGTCCCGATTATACTTTACCAAACGACACGTAACGAATTCTGCTGACTTTTACTGCAGTGTTATATAACTATTTAGTACTAAAACTGAAGTAGAGTAGCTTTTTATGACAGTGTGTTAAAGTACGTAACTGCGACATTTGATAACAATCTAATTTCCCAGAAATGCCTTGAACCTTCACACCTTTATACCTCAATTATTAGTTTAAATTCTATACTTCTGTTACTCCTTTACTTTCCGCATTCTATAATTATTACATTATATTACATTTTGTAACGAAAGAAAATTTAGTATCTACAGAAACACTTATGCATCTCCACCCATGTATGTATATCACCCATCCTCCAGCCTCATAACACGCACTGCTTTAAAAATTTCACCCCTCACGAAACAACATCCCTTTACAAACGAATTTACAAACTAGCATCCAAAAGAATTCATTTACGTACCCTTGCTTTTACAACTTTTTATTCCTCCTCGTTACCCATAGACTGAAGGGTCACTTTGCTTCAGTCGCCCATGAAAAGATTCCTTTTGCAGCAGAGATACAAATCATTTTTAACCAGAGGAGAACACATCGTGCAGAAAACTTTACGTAAACACGCATTAGCCAGGTATCCGAGGAATGTTATGAACGAAAGGATCGTGTCTTTAGGTATCCACATAGGAAAGAGGCGCTGCTCTCCGCCGCTCGATACGTAGCTACGTTCGAACCTCACGTACGTAAGTACGAGTATTGCACTCGAGTGCGCCGAGCCTGATCGCAAGTAGGTAGGTATCGTTGCCACGTGTACGATAGCGGGTATCGTATCGACGCTGTAATAAGGGCACCGTGCAAAGCTTTCCGTCGTTCCGATAAAAATGACCTCGCGGGACCCGCCCGAGGGAGGAAGCTTTCATCGGGAATAAGGAAAGAATGTCCCCGTTTGCAGATTTTGCCAAATGTAAAATCGAAATGCCGAAGATTACATTGAATATTAAGGATCCTCTTTCGAAATGCATGAACCCTTCTCGCGAGATGGTTCCGAGGAGCATACGTATGTATGTACGCTCGCGACTGAATCAGAATATTCTGATTCCTCCCTTTTTTCAGACACTGCATAATCCTTTCTTTGCTGAACAATACTAACGTTTGTATAACCAATTTTGTGTTTTCCTTGGGGTAGCTTAATGGTCTTCTACGTAGTTACAATTAACCCTTTGCACTACAATTTCTTCTGCCCGATGCTACAGTTATTAAGTATAAGACTATGGAATAGGAGAGAACACGGTACAGTGATTTTAAATTTAATAATTTATTCAGTTTTACCAGTACATATGAATGTGTGCCGAGAGGAATACCCGGAGCAAAAATGGTTAAAACTTTCATGGTCACGCGTTTTGAAGCAAAAGCTACGAATATCTTCCTCGAATTTCAACTGTTAAAATTAACATTTTGTGAATATTGAAACATCGTCACATGCTGGACGAACGGTACAAGCGAATATTCTGACCAATGCTGCTCGTATTCCTTTCAGACCGCTGCTTGTTCATCACCAACAGTATGTATCTCTCGACACGAGTCAGAAAAAAATCTTCTTCTGAAATTCAATAAAGAAATATTCCGACCTCCCAAAATACTATCCGCACTGCAACTTAACACTCCTCACACGATTCATCGATGTCCCTTAATCTTAAAATTCATTTTTCAGTGAATCGTACGCGTTCCATTAACCACTGCATTCAAAAATCCCGCTTAACCGTAATTCTTCTCCGTAAATAGTCGTCGTCAATCGAAACCAATTCGACGATTCAATAACTCACGAAAGTTTGGGAAACCTTGCCCTAGATTGGCATTCCCATTCGCCCCTTTATTTCCTTGGCAGTGGCGTAGTCGACTGGTGCAGACCCCACAGTCCCCATTTCGTCGGATCCGTCAGCAACCGCTGGCACTATTGTGTAGCTTACTTTATTGTAAGCATTCGTCTTGCCGTAATATTCGGGAGGCTGCCAGGAGGCCCCCAGGAGCCTTCCTTTCCCTTTCACGATCCCCACTGCTAGAGGAAAGACGTCCCCCTGACCCTTCACTCTCGCCCCTTTAACAGGCTCCTGGGTCCAATACCGTGGTAATTTCGCTGGATAAAACGGCGAACGGACTGGACTGGCTGGCGGGAGTGATTGAAAGTAGGACGGAGGGTTAATCTTGCGGTCAGCTACTTCGTTGTGTGTCAACGGCAGTCTTTATCCTGTGACACGCAACTGTGCGAGAGCATGTCTATGTCTACTGTTCTGACACCTTGAGAAGGCTGTTGTGGATTGTCTGGCACATTTATCGCAACATCTGCTCGATTGCAAATCTCTGTTCGTTGAGTGTGTTTGATTAATTAATAACGTTGAATTCATTAACGCGTTTGCTGCAGGAGTAAGTTTTAATTTTTATAAAACATAGAAGGTGTGCATCATCATTATTGTAATCGTACAAGAATCGTGAATAAAAAGTAAGAAAGACCTTAAATTAATTATTACAATTAGAGCAAAATCTAATAGAAGTGTTATAATAAACGTGTTAACACCTGTGCACAGATTTGATCATGAGTTCCAGCCGATTCTTATCTACCCTTTTAACTGACGTATACTTTCTGTTTAGAAGTCTCGACTGTTATATTAGTTGCTCGAGTCGTTATATTAATTGCTAGCAATCATTTTCGAACCATTTCGTTTTCACGGTTCCATAAACTTCTTATCAGTATGGTGCTAGAAGTTCTAAACGTCACCTTGATGGCTCCAGTGTCATAACATCGTCATATTTTGTACGACATGCCGTACAACAGGCTGTTAGGAGCGTCGTCACAAGTTCGTACGATAAATCGATAAAGTTATCCTTACAGGTTGTAATACAAACTCATCGTACGATAAATTGATGGGACTATAGATACCTTTTAGCGTCATAGAATTAATTGAAATTCTCTCGGAGCAGCGCCAATTACGGTCTAAACTTTTGGCAATCACGGCAGGTATTCGAGAGTTGTTTGAAGGATATTATAATTATGTGTTTACGACACTCTTTCCAGCGATAGACACTGGTAAGAGATTATTGCTGAATAGAAGCTTGATGGAATGAAAAATACATTCAAATTCTGTGTGAATAGTTTGGACAATTCTACTTGAAACTTTAGCGAAAATTCTAGAAGCCCCACTTGCAGAATTTTCTAGAGAAACGCTATTAAATCAATAAAAGAAGCTTCGAAATAAACACATTTAACAGAGTGTATAATTTGAGTAAATTATTAAATAATATTTTTCAAGTCACTAGACGTCCACCAGATTCACAGTAAGTCATACAAACTTACATACAAACTTCTGACCTTCCACTGCCAACATTGGTGACTCCTATAGTAGCATTCTGAAATAATCTGTAAATACACCAAGTACCACATTAATTACTATGAATACTATACAACTTCAAGGATCTAACACATAAACATAACATTTCTAACATACATCTGTAGGCGATGCGGTATTTATTTACATCTTGCAAAGCAGGACAAATTTATTTTTTTAAAGTTTGTGTTTTTAAAGGCGAATCCACCCCCTGCTCAGTTTTCAGAAAATTTCAGAAAATATGTTCTCAAAAAAAAACACGTGTCAAATATTTTTCACTATTCTGCAAATCTGCAGAGTCTCGTGAAAATCGGCGTGTCTGGGTTCGATATGTTTCCGTTCGACCAGCCACAAAATCCTTGTTGGAACTCGTTACTGTATTAACAAACTATTACCGAAATCTGCCCCACTACAAGTACAATAAATCCATGCATTCCTCATGCACGGGCGTCGCACACAATCCTTTCCAGCGAACGCTGTCTAAAATCCCCCTCTATAGGTACCTATTCGTTCCGTCGCAAACACAGTCAGTCCCCCTTCGTACATTCGCCGTGCCAGGAGCACCCGTGTATGGAGAGACAGGATTGGATTTATTCGACCCTATCGATGTCATAACACGAGGTGGACCGATGGACGGCAGCGTGCTCGCAGCGTGCGGCAGGGGCCCGCGGAACATCCTCGAAAACTCGTCAGAGGAGGCGAAACGGTTTTACCGTCGCGTCGACATACGGTGTTTCGATCTTTGGTAAACGCACGTCCATTAGCGTGTTCCTCTTCGACGGGGCGCGCGACCACTTCCTGATTCGCTTTGACAGACGTGCGTGAATCAAACAAACCGGGGGGAGACACCCCACGGAGAGACGTGTTGGACGCAGGCCTGATTCACGGTGACCAATCAACCACGGGGCACACAGGCTCGTTAATAACGTCTGTACAATCGACATCGATTCTCGATTAGGCACGGCTTGGGTTGCGCGGAGGCTTCGTTTAATCGCTAATTAACTCGAGATCCATCGGTTTCGTCGAATTCACCGGATCGTTATCGCGCTGCCCCGCCACGCGTGCGGAGTTCCAAATTCTCTGAGCCACGCGCTTTTTTCAAGTTTATAAAAGTGTCAGGGGAGCAGGGAGCTTCTATTTAAACCCCGCGTAATTGGAATTTCGAACGAAGTGAAGAAACCGGCAGGCCTTTTGCAAACGGGCGCGGGAGTGTAGGGATAGCGTGAACGTTAATCTTGGAATGAATTGGGAGCTTTGACTTTTGCCGGTGTGGGGGTAGAGCGAATGAACATGTCAGAGTTTTCTTGTAATGAGTTTTTGGTGGATTGATATGATTTTTTTGTTTTATCTCCTCGGATACATTGTAACAGGGAGAAGAGAACTTGTTGTTACAGGTGTTGAGGCAGCATTAATAAAATTGTATATCTGCTTAGCCATTACTATTAGCTCGCGTATCGACCGCTAGTGTCGCAGATAACTTATTAAAGTTATTAGGCTATTAAGCCTAACGAGACCGTCGACGCTGCGTGAGTAGTTCGCGCGCGAGGTGCTAGGAAACGGGATTAAAATAGTTCGGCGCCGACGGAAAAGGGCCGCGAGGACGCTGGGAGCAGGATGGCTCGGATCGTGAGCGCGGTACTCGTTGCCTCTTGCACACCTCTCGGCCGTTTTTCTTCGTCGTTAAAGTATACGCGTTCGAGAGCGTCCGGCGCTCGTTAATGTCACTCGAACGATGGTATCGCGTAAGCATCGACGCTTTAGTTATTTTCCTGCAAGGGAACAGGCGGCCGTCCCGCCTCTACTCTTCGACATAATTACTACCGGCATCCAGTTTTTAGTTTTATTAATGGAACGATGCGCTTGAGGGGACAGGAAGTTGCCCCCCCCTCTCCCGTTTCCGTCCATTTGACCTCTCGAGCACCACGAGAATAGAAGTTTCGCTGGTTGGGGAGGGGATTCGAAGGAGGATAATGTTTTCGCGGTACGATGGGATTAAACGAATTTTCGAGGGAAGAGGTGTCTTCCCTCAAACACGAAGAAATTTCTACTCGACTGATATACGACACCGTAACCGAAACCTAAGGAGAGTGTACACACTGTATAAACTTTCCCTTGACTCTGAATTACAAATTTTAGGGAAGAAACATCATTTGATCAAAAAATGATTAATGGTAAATTCACGCTACCTGCTTTACGGAATAGGAGGACAAAGAACGATTGATAATCCAGGGACCGTGAAGCTTTTGACATTTCCAAACACGAAGCACCGAATATTTAAATAATCACTGTCCACGAAACGTTGAGTTTTTCAAGTTTGATCAAATACCAGGCGCATTGTATTGGAACGGGCCAATAATAAACGCAACAATAAAAGTTCCGGCACAAAGGGACACGCGGCGCGATATATCCGCGGAGGCCAGCTTGCGCGACGCACGATATTACACAAAAGAGATTCAATATTTTGCAACATTTTAATTATTCCCCCGTTCGTTACGCATATCCGGGCGAGAGATAAAGGGGAGCCTTCGAAAAGTCAAATTATCAGCCGGCGCGCTCGTTTAATTCCGCGCGTATTATGACGTCCGGGCCGGAAACAGCGCTGGTTAAACTTGCAACACAGATCGGGCCTTCCCGCCGATACTCCGCTCGATCCACGGCGGGCACACGTGTAACGAAACGACGCGAACAAAGGGCAGAAAGCGCTGCAGAGACAGCGGGGCTATTGGAAACCTGTTGAGACGCAGGCACAGAACGGGCTCGCGTTAACGAATTCAATAAAGCGTTTCCGCCGGAGAGCGGAAAACGAAACGATGGTGAGGGCGGGGGAGGGGGGGGGGGGTCGGATAAACATCCCGCTGGATCCACGGTATCGGTAACTAATAACGCTTTAATTCGCCGGTGGTTGCAGACGCGGGGTTATCGGATCAAGAAGTCGGCCAAATTAAATTCGACCCGCGAAGCGTGTGCGATTCGAGGCTGTAGCGAATCGATTACAACGGCGCCAATTAAACGGTCGCTGGCCGAGGTCGAATCGGCGGAGTTATTCAATGACCCCGCGAGAAATTAGCGATCGCAAACAATCGATTCTCCACGATGAATTTACGGGCCACGGTGGTCGTCGATTGTTCGGCAACATCAAACGGGCCCCGTAAATCTGTCCAGACGGCCTGAGTCGCGTGCGTTACGATCCATCCTCACGATTCTTTCGCGCGCTGGGCAGGCGTTGTTGCTGGCGATACGGCAATTAGAAGGCGCCCTGGCGAACATCGGCGTGGAAGAACGAAGGGGGGCGGTCGTACGGCGATGTCGGTAAGACGAGAACAAGCGAGGAGGGTTGTAACGATGGTCGGTCGTGAGTGAAAACTATGCTCGTACATCATCCGAGGCCACGCGGGTCAAGAGTGACTTAGTGGCTACTCCACCCTCCTGGAACAATGCTACCGAAAGAGTCCCTGTAACCTTAAAGATCCACGACCTTTTTCAACTCCCTCAACTCTGCTGTGCCGCGAAACTTTCCACATATTTTAATATCACTGTTCTCCCGGGTGCAAAATAGCGAGTCGGGATTCTGCGAGGATTTAAAGCTGCGCTGGCGTTACAGTTGTTATCCTGCTG
Source organism: Andrena camellia (assembly GCA_029448645.1). NCBI lineage: Eukaryota > Metazoa > Arthropoda > Insecta > Hymenoptera > Andrenidae > Andrena > Andrena camellia. The sequence goes on along the minus strand of CM055679.1, from coordinate 46,863,517 downwards.
CAGCTACTCCTCAGAATTACTTGTTGTAAAAATTAAGTGGCATTTTCTGGCGTTTAAATGTTTGGAGGAATAGAAAGTAGGAAGTAAAATTGTTTTTTTTTGTAATTAGTGGATCGAGAGTGGATTCTGGATGGTCTTTGTGTTTTCATGTAAAAGTTTTTCCGCGTCAAATCGACCAGTGTTCACGATTGATGCGAGGGATTTTTATGAAACTGTAGTATGAGGTAGAGTGTGTGAAATTAGGGGGCGTTGAAGACATCATTTCGCTGGTTTCGAGTATGTTTACAAAATACAGGATGTTGAAGTTCGGAATGTTTCAGGACTATGTCACGTTTCAACATAGCATTCATACCTTCGCTTAAAAGTTTCATAGCACGTCTAAAATGACATGACATACATATCAGTTCACACCTGTTGCTTTGTATCACAATATTTGAAAAATTACCATTTGTCGTTCATGCAGTAATTTCAAAGTTATTTTATACTTTTGAACTCATGGAAAGAAGTAGAATTGTAAAGGTTTAACATTGACTGACGCGCGATAAATTGTCTGCGTTCAGATCGTTGCGAAAGTTCATTTCAACAAATAATTTGTAACGAATCTGCTTCAGAAATTCCACATACCTCCACCAAAATTTTTGTGGGGAAGGTTTAATCAAACTTTTCGAGTATACAGTTGCAGCAATGAATATTGAAAAATATTTTTATTCTACGGTATTTATATAATTGTTTGGCAAAAGCATCGAAGAAATATTTTGATAAAATCCTCGAAGCGTGAAGTGAAATTTCGAGAAAAAACGTTCGAAAGTGAGCGAGCGGATACAACGACGGACGATAGCCAAGTATCTCTCGGAATAAATACAATTTCCTTAAAAAAAGTACTCGGAGGACCAATACTTTGAATGGCGAGCCAGTGCTAGTATTCTGGGTCGCACTTTCGAAACTTTAACAACGATACTGATGCTCTGGCATCGCAAATTGCATCATGTTTTGCTAAAATAGAAATACTTTCCTTGAGGGAACTTCCTCTAAGACATATATCTGGCGGAAGATTTCGGAATTCTAAAAAGCGACCTCCAAGTTTTGTCAACAACGTTCGCATCGGAAACAAGATACACGATACGCGAGCCCCGAGGAAACAATGTAACTCTTCAACGAAGTTCTGGTAAACAACGTTTGTACGTGGTCGATCTTTGAGTTTGTGCGCATCGTTTCTACATTACAAATATGTTCGGTTCCGAAACGAACAATGGCGCGGCGGGGGTGGCCGCGTTTAAGTAGTAGACTACGATTTAATTTTACTCAACTCGTTTTAAGTAAGCTAAGGGGTCCTAGAATCTCGCCTTGTATCAGTTATCGATGGTTCTGTTTATTCGACGAGGCTCCAAAGAGTCTCGCCTTGTTTATGTATTTCGACCGCCTTGAGATCGTCGCCGACGGTGACGATTTGACTACACCAGCCTTCTAGAGGGTATATCTCCTGCCCCTCTTGCTTCCGGGTGGACTGTGCCCGGAGAGAGACCAGGCAGTTGGCTTCTAGACATTATACGAATCACACCTCTTTGTAGTTAACCATAGGTTTGATAATATTAAATGTTAAAGTGTGATTAATATTGAATATTCAGTGCCTTTCTTGAGCCAGATCCCTCTATTAAGTTTAAAAGGAATCATCTGTTCTGTAAGTTGTTGCTGATTATCGCAAGACGGAATTTACGACTCTGTTGAAGTAGGATTTTCCGACAATTGGAACCGAACAAAATACGTAGATATATTAATTCCTATCGTTCGTGAAAATTTTACAGGCCCTGTAACTTTTCCTTTTGATCCTTCTCCAAAATTTCTAAAATTTCGTTTAAGAAAATTCGACATATAGGTATTGATAATATTACTCATTAGTGCGTGATAACGTGTCCAATTACTATCATTAAATAACAATATTTGTTTCATCAAAACAACCAATTGTTCATATGCACAACTACTGAATTTATCAGCAGTACCGGGTTTAGGGTAGGGCAAGTAAGACGACCGCCCGGGGCACCAAATCTGTAGGGGCGCCGCTGTATGCGTTCATTCATTTATATCCGTTGAGATTTGTTAAGCAGAAAGCTGCTAATTGATTTTCGTGCCCTTGGAGGGGCGCCATGATAATCTTTCCCCGAGGGTGCCAATATGCTAAAGCCGGTAGTGACATCACCGACTCTCCCTAAGCTCCAAAAATTCAGCTTATTTTCTTGCACGATTTCTATTTTAGAAGTCATTCTTTCATTCCCATATTTCTCCTCTAAATCCAGCAGTCTTTTGTGACGATTCTTTTACACGATTATAGACGACGAAAACAGATCTCACCTGCCTACTCAAGCCCCTTCGTCATCTCTGTTTTTTGGCATAATAAAAAGGCGCCATCCCTCTACCACCACCCTACACTATTCGCGCATCCGAAGGACAAAACTCCGCCGTTTTAATTTCCAATAAATCGTCCGTAAGGTGTATTCCCCGAAACGAATTCGCAACAGCGGAGAAGTAAGGGGATGAAATTATAGAAATTCGCGAGTGGAAGTTCGTAGCCGATTTGTCATCCGGGATATAAGAAGGGGGCAGCATTATTTTGCGAAACGGCCGAAAAAGGGAGCCGAGGGATGAAACGGGATAGAATCCAGGGGACGAGGGACAAGAAAAAATATATGGTGGTGTAAAATGAGAAGAAAAGAAATTGAAGAAGAAGAAGGGAGTGAAAAGTCGTGGGCTATCCTACTCGGTTTCCATAGGCAACGTAGTTCGGCATTAAAACCCGCGGAGCTGCAGCCAACAGCCAGTCGTGGCCACGATTGTCTTCAATTTAAATAATCACGGGAAAATGTTAATGCCCCGCGCCCCGTAATTCAATGATAAAACAAAAGAAGGAAACGTGACGCAACCCCCGGGAGTTATTCGCAGGAAAGGGCGGGGCGGGGCTGAGCTGAACGGGTCGGGGGGGGGGGGGCAGGTTGCTCGAGGAACCAGCTAAGAAAGAGGTGGATAACCGAGAAGGGGAACAGGGAAAGGGGTAAATTGAATTAACGAGAAAAAGAAGGAAGATTAAGGTTAAGGTACGTCTGCTAAAGGAGACCGCACCCCCTCCAATTCTTCCTCGTCAGCGACCTGTCCCCCATCGTCCTTTTTTTTATTTCACCCGAGATCGTCGACGGATCGAAGACTTTTATTTCTTGCGCATCGAACGACTTCGTGAAAGCTGCTCTAAAGGCTAAGTTTCTTCACTTCCGACGAACAGGAAGCGAAACGGATTGTTCTTCGAGGAACTTGCGCCTGTACGGGTCATTAAAAATTACGCGGACGGGGATGGATCGATCGTAACGCATCGGTTCACGGAAGGATCGATGGGTGGTAGAATCGTTCAACCGAGGCTAGTTCGAAACTTGAGATTTTCCTGCTCTGCTTCTGTATTCTTTCTCTTTTTGAACGCGTACTTTACAGATCAAGAGCTTATTTCCGAGTGCCTTGTATGGAGGAAATACGAAGAGGAAGAAAGGATCTTTGTGATTCTCTTTTTTAGTGCTTAAATCGGGTATTCTTTGTATGAAATATGTTTTTACCAAGAAATATGCTTCGCGAACTATTAGTGCACTGAATTAAGGAAAAAGGGACATAATGAGAATTTAATCAAACGAAGATAAGATATTTTTTATGAAATATTGAATATCGTGCCAACGTCCATAAACATAATTTAACTATTAGTTACTCATAATGCACTGGAGCTGGATTATGTTTCTAATTAGGTATCCTATGAACGCAATAAATGACTGATTAATTTTAGTAATATGTATAGTCATTTATTGTAATGTTAACATTAATGCGAACCTCTTTAGTTTATAAGAAATTTTCACGTTCAACTTCACTATTTTGTGTTCAACTTCCGCGATTTGAAGTTAAAGTTAAACACGAGAATTGGACCCGCGCCAAAATATTGATTATTTCATTAGGGGGCAAATCCTTGAACTATTTCCAAGTATGTATTTTTCATTTTTACAGTTTATTCTGCGTGATTTTATCCTACCCATACAGCACTTATCGCAAAATTGTATTTAAACGACCTAAGTACATAGTTATGTGCAACCGGAAATACGACAATTTAGCATCTATTGATCGTTTTCACTTGGGTCTGTTTGAAATACGTGTCCCATTTTGGAAACACTTAGGGAGGTTATTTGATAATCAGTACACGGAAATGGCCGAAATGAGATAGGTATATACATAGCAAATATCGAAATAGCAGTATCATTGAGAAATATTTCCCTGTAAGTATTTCCTCACAAAATCCAGGAAACTGTTCAAACCAACCAAAAAATCGTAAAACCTTGAAATGAAGGAAAATTGTAATTCAAGGAAGAATAATTTGATAGATTCATTAAATGTATTAAATGTTTCTCGTCTTAGCAATTCCAGGATTTTAAAGCTCTCTGTGAATTATATGTGGACAAAAAGATAAAGGCTTGTATATTTGCAGAACGCTCTAGGGAGTGGAAATCGTTTTAAGTGAATTATTGTGATCACCGTCTTGCGATCGGCTCGAAAGTGTACCGTTTGAGGAAACACACCTGGGTTAGGTCTGGATCCTCTCTTTCCTCGCTTTCCTGATAACACATTAATCTGACATTACATAGCCGAACCAGAAACGAACTGACACATTTACGACCAGCTGAGAGCAGAATTTTTCCTTGCGATGGCCACGCATTCTTCCTCCTGACTGGAGAAGGGACTGCTGTCTACACCGTGCTTCGTAAATTTCTTTATAAATTGCTATTCACTTCGAAGTACCAATCATAGTGATACAATCATAGTTGCTCAACCTCAAATTAATCTTGGACTAAATTATAATGATATAATTGAGTTACCGAAACACCCTGCAACACGCACGCGTTCTGTATAAGTGGATATACACGAGAAAATTGTTTGTCATTTGGAAAAAGTACAGAAAACCATGTTGCTAGATTTATATGGAAGACCGAGTGATAAGTACGGTAGAAAAGCTTTGCCTCACGAAGCACCATTACGAGCAACTTATGTAAATAAATTTTTCACAATGCCCTTCCGTCCGCAGCATTGCAGCTGTGTGTACATTTTACAAGGGGATTGCGAGAAATTTGAAACAGGAATGATAAATCTTTAAATATATTGGTTCATGTATATTGTACCGTGGTTTCTTATTTCTGTAAACAATCTGACTGAACTTATCTCTTCTGAAATCAGGGATTACAAGGAAAGGAGCATCGATAAATACCTAATCAACTTTCTAACATTCAACGATGTTCTAAAGATGGTCGTTCAAGTGGAAATATGTGAAGACAGGAGTATAAAACAGGATTTTTATAAAATAATTTTATCTTGAGAAGTTTTATGTTATAAATAAATGTAAACCCCTTGTAACCACCTTAATGAAGTACCTTGCATATTGAAAGTGATTGCTGAAGGCTGAGAATGATTATCAAAAACTGGTATTCACTCTGATATTAATACATATTGTTCTATAAAACACTTTGAATTTCTTAGTTTGAAAAGCTCTACAATTTGAATCATAAACGTTACATTCAAACCGTGGTGCATATTTAATTCACGACTAATAAAGAATCTTAATGCATTCGCAATTTCATGATTACCATAATTTCAAATGCCAGTTTTAACTTCAGTTTAATTATTTAATAACAACGAACTACATATTGTGTTACGTTTCGTTAAGTGTCTATGAATTTATCACAAGTTGTGTATCGAACATAAAGTCGCACAAGTGCACACAAATTGCCTGAATACGTATATTCTACCTCTACAATCCACCACCTGCAAAATTCTACAGATTTATCCAGAAGAATGGAGAAACTGTTGAAATCGACCAGAAAACAATGCAGAAACGTTTCACGCATCGGCGCGGCGTATCTGTTGAACGTGTAATCGCTAACAAATACTCGGTATCCGGTCGTGGGGGGGGGGGGGGGGGCGCTGGTCCGATAAAACGGTTCAATCGGCGTAAAATCAATCGGTGCAACGGGTAATCACCGCGAAATCCAATTCAATAATGTAACCAGAAGGATATAGAGGGCAGGACCCACGGATCGTGAGCGAATATTCAGGCCTAAAGGCGGAACTTCGACTTGGAATTCTCAATCTCGTGGCCGAACGGATATTGCTTAACGTAGGTATACTTCCAATCCCCGTGATTCCAGCGAATGGGATCGATGCTTGGTTAGCTCCGCGTATTCTCGTACTTTTTCCACCTCTCCTTCTCGGTTCTTTTTTTTTTTATAGGATTCGGCGAGTCGAGGGGTTCTCTGATGCGATCATACCCACGAACGGAGGAGAACCTTACAACGATTGCTTCAAAGGGGTCGCTCGAACGAGGCGACTGAGAGGGGCTGAAACGCCTACGACGATCGCGACCAGTGGAGAAGGCTGCAGTCACTCGCGATTTTCCAGTTAATTCGTACAGTGCAACATTTCATCGCTTTCGCTCGTCCATACGGGGTGGCTTCTATACATACGTATGTATATCCAGATTGTTTAAGGTTTAAGATATTCTCTTGGGAATATTGTGCTTTGGAACATGAATTTATGGATTCATTTAGTGCGAGGGATGGATGGGATTGTGGCACGGAGATTTAGCACAGATTAGCAGGACCTAGCACTTTGGGACCAAAGTTCTGGATTATGGCACCCGATTCTTGTGCTCGGGATGGGTAAGGTTTAATTAGCTACATACTCGCTTTAGATTCTCAAGGGGGGTGTAGTGTTGAGTTAAGGGTATAGATTCTTAGAATTCAATCGAACTAGGAGGAATGCCATGGGAGGATAAGAATCAAGGACAACTCTTTCGTACTAGAACTCTGAGAATTCCAGAGCGGCTACCCCTGTGCAACTTCAGCAACTTGAAGCAAGCATCTACGGATAGTCCAATACGTTTTTGTACACTTGGAGACTGTAAATATTTGTAGCTTCAGGTTTGTAAATATTCTTATGCATTATCAAGCAACCAGTAGAATAAGCGTCTATTCCAACTGCGAACAGCTGTGTTTAATTAACTTGACGTATAACATCAAGTGTTAACGAACTTACGATCAAAGAGAATCGTTTAATTTATCGGTATTTTAGCATAAAAATAGTAGCTTCGCGATGATGCAATGTCAATATAAATCTATGCGTAACTGCACAATGTCTAGGCGGTCCAGAAAAATATATTATTTTCAAATAACTGGTAAAGGCATTATTTCGCGTACCTATGTTTTTTCTCCTTTGACTTTATACAAACTGAAACTCCGATTTTTCTATTTACATTTGCCAAAGTCAATATTAACTCGGTAACTACTTCATTTTACACGATTGAGGCTCTCGTCATAATATTGCCCTGCTGGCTCAAGAAATCTAATTAACTTGTTACTTGCAAACGTTCCGCTAGTAATAAAACAAATTAACCTTTACAGAAAAATTACTCATTACGCTTCTCTAATTGCGAGAGCAAAAAATATATTAGGTACTGCATCATGTAATATAACATTCATCACCATCAGAACAAATTAGTCCCACTTTTATCGTTCTGCAATACACGTATCGAAATATGCAGGATACTCTTTTAACCGCGTAATAACTCAGTTAACAGATTAAACACACAATATGTAAATAAATCCCTGCAAAATCAATAAATGTAAAATGTCACTCTCGTTCGTCAAACAGATAACCATAAACATTTTAACAGACTCGCTCCTAACAGCCCTTCACGTGCTCCACAATAAATTCCCGCATTCAAAAAGATTTTAGTCACTTCCACAGCTATACGCGCGGCGTGCTCGTAATATGTCCAACCCTAACCATATTTTGACCGATCGTGATATACGTATCACCCCGTATGTTCCACCCTCCCCTCGCCGTCTGTCGCTGATTTACTCCTCTATCATCGATATACACCAGCTTCCTTTCCCCGCACCCCTGCCGCCCCTCTTTGATTCCACTCGACGTGCACGAACGTGAGCGAATCACGTTTCACAAATACGCGTGCCACGACCTGGTTCCGGTTCAGCCAGCGTCGTACCTGCACGAGGGGGGCTTTTGCGCGCGTTGCAAAGGGCTTTGGGGATGGGATGAAGAGGGCGGGAAATTAGAGAGCACGCGCGGGACCACCGCGGACCCAGAAACGTTGTAACGAAGGAAACAAGTTTTATTCTGTTTGCTTTGTTTCCGGCCAGCCAGCGATCCGGTGTCATCAACGTGACGTTCTTCGCGGGCCGCGCGCGTCTGCGCGCTCGCCGGATCGCCCTCGACGATCCGCTGCGGTTAATTTCGGTGTAGATCCGAGGATGCGCAACGGATCTCGTAGTTTTCCTATAAAACTGATGGCTAACATGGATTCCGCGGTGTACTCTTCTCTTCTCTAGTGCATTTTCAGCGAAACGTTGGGATTTTCCATGCAGGTACCTCGTCAGCGTTTAATTAATACTTCTGAGTGTTTTTGCCCTGTATATTGGGGTGCTATCGGTGAAAGCTTGTCGATGAAAAATTTATGCAACGAGGACGATGCGTTCCGGTGCACGAGAGATATTACGTGTAAATGGCCACGAATGTGTAAAATTATTTCGTTCTTCATGAATGATAAATGAAGGGTATGAAACTGTAGAAATCGATGGCAGGTTTGATGTTTGAGTAGGGAATGGGAATGTGTAGAAGACTAAGTAGGCTGTTTATATATTTGTAATTATTTGGACGTTTCTATGTGCTGGGCAAATGGAGGAGTAGGTATCCGGCGTGTTTCGTGATTTGTGCTACAAACGTAATGCGTTTCCTACATGAAAAAGCTAGGTCGAAAATATAGAACAGGATTTTTTCAGTGGGGTGCTTTGCATTCGAGTGAAATAGCTTCGAATGTTTGTCAAACACGTGGACACCTCTTGGCTTATTTCAGTCTGCAATAAATTGCTCGTATTTGTGGCTGTTATTTTTTATAGGTATTTTAGGATGAAAGAGATACGCGGTAGCAAGAATACATTTATTTCCATAAATCAACCAAATTGATAATTTGATTTTCGCTTTTTTCGTTTCGTATACATTTAAAGAGGGCGCACTGTATAGGTATTTCATGTTTAAAACTCTAGAAAATTCTACATGACGCATTGATTAAAAAATGTACACTTCAGAATCTCTCACGCATTTAAGATTTAAGAAATCATGAACTGCAACTTCGAGGCACATGATTTACAGTAATTGTAAGTAATGTAAATAGTGGCAGAAACAAGGCTTCACCTTCGCAAGGAGAGTGCATAAAGACGATATCATCGATTCGACTTTCACTCTTCAAAACTTTGCGAGAAAATTAAGCTCAAAGTTTTGTCTATTCGTGGAAACGAAACGGCAAATAATTCGCGGTGACAACTTAAACGTTATCCACACAGTTTACTAAATCTTATATAGTCCTCGAATTAGTTATTTAAACACGTATCGTTCACACATATAGATTCACGACAGAATCATAAAAAAGAAGCAAAACTTCGAATACAATCTTGTGACAAAATTCTGAATATAAGTATTCAAAATTTTAGCCAAATCGGTGAGTGAAATTTTTTGCACTCCCCTTGTTACCCAACTGAATGGATCATTTAAATTGATTTTCCATAATAAGGCCTCGTCCGAAGAACAGTTCTTCTTCAATTTCCTTTTATCTACAACATTTATCAGCTTCTACGACTTCGACTCCCCTCGTAAGACGAATGGACGTAAATGGGCGATCACACGCGTCTCCACTCCGCCGTGATAATTTATGTTTCAATGTCGCGCAAGTTGCTGGCACGTTACCCGTGAATATCGTACAATTCGCGGGAAATGTTTCGGTCGCGTCAACGTTTGGCCCAGTTGAACCAAACTTTCCCCGATTTACAGCGTCGTGATAACAACGTCGGAACATATGCCCTTATATTTCCAGCTACTACTTCGACGACCATCCCCCCCCCCCCCCCCCCCCGCACCCGTGCCCGATCTATAGCAAAATCCTCCGTTTATCCTGGCTGAAAACTTTCCTGGCTTCGCTGTTTGCACCTCCCGGCGACGCTGCGAGCATCACAGGAGGGTGTGCTTCGACTGACACCGATGGGATGCGCCAAATCAACTCTGATCGACTCGAGAAACAGGATGGAATCTTGCTTCGCGAACGAAATTTGGTGGTTTCGTAATTGCGCAATACACTTTCCTCTGAGGGGATTAAAGAGGAAAGTTTCTCCTGCGAATCGAACGAGGCTTGAGGTACGACGTGAGTTGTTTATCTCGAAAGTGGCCAGTCCATTTACGGATAAGAATTTTACTTTCAGCATGTACGCTGAAATGTAATGTTGTGTCGAAGCGTAAGAAGTGAAATTATTTATGATTACCTACGAAAGACACGAAATAATGGCATTAGTGTTATCCATATTTTTCAGTGAGGTGAAGGGCATACCTACGTTCTATATTTCGAAATGAAATATGTAAGAAAAAGTGGGCTTTTATCGCGTTGATTTGTATGTTCCTCGTCGGAGTATTTCTCCAACGTCAATAGGGAAGTGTTATTTTTTAGTTTTCAGATGGGACATTAGGTGTCTCGAATTTTTCAAGGAATTTACTACCTGTAGTTCAGAAACTTTACCATTACCGATAAATGCAAATAAATGTATTAGATAACCATTTTCTATTTATTTTTTCCGCCACAGATAAAACCGTCGCATATTCGTCTGAAACTCCAAGCGAAACGTTCATTAAACTCTATGTAAATGCCGTACAAGCTAAGGAAATACTGTCGAATTCGTCTGTTCGACTATTCAATAAAGCTTGTCATTCATAATTTCCATTGAAAATTAATAATTAACAGTTTGCGTACGCGAAAGTTGGCAGACACATGCAGGCTGGACATTAAAGCAAGTGGCCTTATTATCATTAGCGTTTGATAAACAGATTTCCGCGCCATTAATGTTTCCACGAACTCGACTTAGATTTATTCCATAAAACATTTGATTGTGGGAGACGGTATCAGTGAGCAGACCTGGGATGAACAGGGTCCGCATACTAATGGATTATGGTCGAATTCCGTACAAACACATGCACGGCCCGTATTTGATCTGGTTATTAAGGGAAATGACGAGAGGCAGGTTTGCATTGATAAATCAAATCTTGTCGAGTGCGGACTAGGTAAATGTAAATTAGTACAAACGCAATAATATTGATCGAATAGCCTGCATGTATGATCTGCGCAATGAAAACGGTCTAGCCTTTTCCTACTGCCAGTCAGTATCTATAACCGTTTGAACGGGTTCGTCCTTTATGTTAGCTTCTGTAATTGGCGCAAGGTTTTGAGAAATAACCCCTAACCTCTTCGTATCGATCAGGTCTTTCTCAGTGATTGCTATTTTCCAGAAAGTTCTATTTAACTCGCCCTGAGCAAAGATCAGAGTTGGGCATTAACTAAATGAAAAATTATTTAAATAACGGATCAAATAAAAGTTACATTAACTTTAGATTATTTGACGGATAGCGTTAATTTTTTTATTCGACGAGAAATACGATAATTTTTTTTTAACTTTTATTCGTTATCCGAAATTTTTATTTAAATAAAATGTTTGGGCAATACTTTCGATGCTTTCCAGAAAATATGAGAGTGAAACGAAAGATCAGAAATCGCCACTCAGAGTGTTAAGGTACCTACTAATATTACTTATTGCTTATAAACACCACTTCCTTATGAAACTTTCAATTTTAAATCGTAACGAGATCAAAATCTACTATAAAATCTCATTCTGTAATATGTAACGATGTTAACTGATCACTTAGTTAATATGAAAACAATTGTTATCGTAATTAATTAAATTAATTAGTCACGTCAGTGATATTGAAACGTGTTTGTTACCCTGCACTTAAATAAATTTCCGACCATTTTGAAAGAATGCTAATTTTGCAGAACTGACTCCTTTCCATTACTATTTAAAGGGTTCAGGTTATATTTGGTTATTGCGTGGCTCTGACTTTGTGATCCAATATCGAGCGAAAAAAAATTAGTTTTCATTGCTTGCCAGGGAACGGAAATGATCGATTGACGCGATTCGTATCAGCCGCGCGTTTCGATTCACACTTTCGGAAATGCCGGGACTGATGAAAACGTTTCAAACTATCAGAGTGGCTATACGTGTGATTCCTTATGTTACGCGAAAATGTATCGGTGTTCCAATCGTATTAGCAGCGCAGATACCGTGCAAGTGCACTCGTATAATTTACGAGTTTTTATTCATCTTTGTAGTCCCATATTATGTTGATCAGCGATCACCTATCAGATAGTATCACTTCGAGGCATACAGGGTAGATAAAGAAGCTTCGAAACAGTGATACCTACAAATATTTTATTTGCGTGTATACGACGAGAATATTGGAAGTCCCTCGTTTCGTGAAACAAATATTCTTTCACAGAGGTGTGTTCTTAGCAATGACAAAGTCACAAGTGACAGCCACTCATTCATGACCTCCCGTTATAGTAACTGATGAGGAGAAGTATGGAGTAATAAGAGAAAGTAGCAGCTGTTTATCTAAGTAGATCTTGTAATAGAAGAAGTATTTTAAAAAATTGTTTGTATATTTTACAGGGAAGGTGTTACGAATGCAGAAGGTGTCTCTCCTAACAAGGGATACCTTGCCTTATACACGTACACATGTACGGAGTAGCTGTTCTTTAAAAGCTGCTTCGTAATAATATGGATATCTTTGCTTAGGTTGCAGGAGGCAGAATAATAAAATATACGTGTTTCTTAGATCTTGGTGCTTAACAATATATTTCAAGGAAAACAGAATCGGCGCCGCACACCTCGATGGTGTCCCTCGTAAGTACTGGGTATGCTTGACTTCACGTAGATAACACTTAACACATTGTTGACCGGTCACGAATTAAGTCGTATTCTGCAAATATATAAAACAGCTGCAGATTTCGTTTTTGCATAAAATTGCTGGTCAACAATGTGTTAAGAAATCAATTTTGCTGTTTCGATGATTTTCAAAAGCCAATGAATATTTGGCGAATCTGAAGAAGATCGGCAGCGTGCGTCAGTTTGCTGGAAAAGGTGCGGTAGTCAAAGTGTTAATAAAGTAATAACAGCCTCGCCATTCAGATTTCCGCTCTCAATTACCTGAAACCAGGGACGACGCTGCTGGAATGACCGCGAAGCTTTGAATGTCCCGCACGGATCCGTTCACCGCGAATCGCTCTCTCGTCATTTCGATTCGTCGCCAGGCCGTGTGCTTTAGAACTTTATTCAGCGACACGCAGAAAGGATCCTGTCCGCGCGCCAACGCTGAAACGGCGAATTCAGATCCTTCCTGCGGAATAAGAAGGATTTATTACCGCTCCTTACTTATCTCGAAATCTGCTCAGACGGCTTTCATAAAGCATAAAACGTGTCTGCTGTTAAGTCATTAAAAAGTCCAGTATTCAACTTTATTTCGGCCATCATAACCGGTAAGCACGCCTGAATCGGTGCTCGCCGAGAGACAGTGGGGCCTCGCTGTAAACTCGGCAATAAACCGCGGGTTATTCGAATGTATCACTCGTTTCGGGGATTCCTGGTTGCGGAAAAATTCGCAAGGATGCGGGGATCTCGCAGCAGCCGCTGGGAGTGCCAATTAAGATCTAATTTCGCCGACATGCCACCTCGAAACGGCGAAATGCTACATCACACTTCCTGGGACTGCAGAAATAAAAAAAACTACTCCACGAGAAACATTTTCGTTGGAGTGGATGAAATGGTACGAATTGGATGGACATGAAAGGTAGTATAGTGTTTTTATTTCTTTGCGAGATTGCTACCTGCTATTGGTATAATCTACTGGTCTGCGTAGAGACAAGATAACACATAAAATTTATAAATGTTGACGGATATGGAAAAGTTCTAATGAATCATGGATGTGGATTGAAAGTCACTTTTTCTTTCGTTCGATGTGCTTTCACGAAGTGACGAAAACCTACATTGAAATACTAGGTATCTGGAACTTTAGGAACAAAAGGTTATCCCCCCCCCCCCCCCGCCCCGAGACACTGTTTTTTTGAAGGACGTGAAATGATTAGATTGGATATACTGGAATTACGAAAACAGTACAGTATTTCCTCCATGTAGAGAGATATCAATTTTATTAATTCATAGATATAAAAGGATGTAATAAATTCAGTATTTTAGATTGAAGTCAGTCTTCCTGAATTGCTCAAGAAATACAATACATAAAATTGCTGTAGATTTGATTTGGCTTAGTAGACTTTTTATTTAATTTATTAGGCTGGATGGGCAAGTAATACAAACGACTGAATAATTCGACAGCAAAACAAAATGGGGCTTGGGTAAATTTTTTAAAGAAATGTGCATCAGAGTACAGAACGAGAACTGTGTTCGTGATTAAAGATTATTCTACGAAATTCACTGCTGTTTAAACGCCATTTGTAGCAAAGAAGCTGTTAAAATATGTATAGAAAATATTTAATTACAAATCTAAGCCTGGTTGTGTGAAATTTTTTTACAAATGTTATATTGTAGTATTCCAAAAGAACTTAAGCCGGTGTCCAGGGAAATTTTATGAAAGTTGTACATGTTAAAAAACCTTCATATTTGTTTTCTCGAACATATTTTTGAAAACAAGCAAATATTCAAGGCGAACCTGACAAAAGGCAAATCCCTTCGCATCTCTGATTAGAAACGATGTACCTATAAAGGAGTGGTATGCTTCATAGTTTTAACAAATAATTCGGTAACATATCAAATAACTCACACGATTTAACATAAATGTTTCACGTTTTCGCTGCACAAGATTCAGATTATTCTTTTCAACGTTGGAACGACGCTCGCTTTTAACGTCTTCAGACACTTGAACTCCAAGCAGCGCAACCCCCTCCCCCCCCCCCCACCCGCCCCACACGATTCTATACACCTTGATTTGCAGTTATTGCATAACGAACCTTTCGTAACTGGCGTAATTACTTCGAACAGCGTTCCGTTTTGTTGCTGCAAGTGCAAGCGCTCGTGCCAACGAGCCACTTCGTTGTGCTCACATTGTCTGCATAATAAATTCCGTTCGCATCTCATGTCGCAAATCTTGACGCGGAACAAAACGTGCAAGTAACAATACGAGCAACTGAACCAGGTTAAAAGATCCTTTCTTTTTCTGTCATAAAAACTCGCCCCCGTCTCTTTCAAACTGATTCTGTGTCGTAAGTGAAAGGATTTCCTTAACAACTGTCCCACAGTTTTCGCGATAATTAATGAGCAGAATTTTCACAGTCGTCGCGTCGCTACGAGAAACACGCGACGTTTTTTGTCGCCAGCTCCTCTGAATTATTGAAAGGATGATATTATGAGCGTATGAATTTGCACGAATAAACACGTCAATCTGCAAATTCAAATGGGCTTAGCAAACAAAGGAATTATACGTACGGCGAATTTCACTGAACGCGAAAGAATTGCAAGGCGATGTTCTGCTGCCTGAAATGTTAATTGAAGCTTCAACCATCCGTTAAAATATATATACATTACGCGAAAATAATCGCGCGATAATTATTCTGTTTGTAGGCTGCCATAAATGAAAGGATATTTCGTTTATTATTCTTTGCGGCTGAAAATAGTGCGCGATTCGTGTCAATACGTGTATTGTGTTTAATTCAGACGAAATTTTATGATTTTAGCTGGCGCAGCTCCTTTCAATTTCGAGAGTTCATTTCTATCGAAAAATACTTGTCCACATTAATTCGTTTCATAACTGCAGATCTGTATTAGTATTTTTCGTGAATGTATATATAGGGTTGGGATTGGCGGTGGTAGGTGGAATCGAATAGCGACACTCTATTGAATTATAAAAGTGTATATTTAATAAAAGAAAAGGTAATTATACAAAGCTTCTCGCTGCCTGACGACGCACGCCGCCGCTTTCGGGAACGTTATTCGAAAACGAAAACCGATCGCACTCCAGGTGCGTCGCACGCGACTTCGGCGCCCGCTTATTCCGCGATACTTCATATATATGCTACATATTCCATGGAGAAATAATCTGACACCTTATTGATCTATTTTTTAGTAGAAATTCTAATATAGTAAGTACGTGGACACTATATGAACTATATATGTACATTATTAAAACTTATAGTAAATTAAGATCGATATAAATTACTGTAAACGTAGACTCGCTCAATGAATTTTGCCTCCATGAGATGGCAAGTGGAGTAAAGAGGAACGAATTCCACTGAATTTCAAGTCGCATTTGCACCCACCGTTGCAGTGCGCCACGCACAGTGCGCGGCCAGTCATTTTCACGCGGAGTGAAAAAGGGGTGTCGCGTAATCTCTCGGCGAAACAGGCGACTAAGCGCGATAACATTCTTGAGGAGTGTTCCTTCTCGTAATCTCTAGCGACTAAGTAATGGATGCCGCCCTGATAAAGTCTCACTCACACCAGCAGCCGGGCTGTGAGACCGCATCACCCTTCTGCGAGTAGTTCCAACTTCCCGCAAGCCCAAATTATACACAGCTAAATGATGGATGACTTCCCTCGCATTCCGAACACCCCTGAACCTGTTCCACGTGCCCCTCCGCCACTGTTCGTTTGGAACACCGAAACTTCCGCCTCGCCGACCATTGTTCCTGTCCAAAGTTACTCGCAAAAATATTTCGTTCAGCGAAGGAGAAAATTCACACCGTCATTATGACTATCGGTTGTAATTAGAGCGACGATAACACCGTAGTTGTAAGTTTGTGGCGGTCTATTAGTGGACTGGAAACCATTCAGCTGATGTACGGTGTGATTTAAATTCGATGTGCAGATAAATACTAAAATGTGCAAAAATTTAAAGGGATGGCAAGCGGTTCTGCGTTTTATAGGGTATTACACACACTCGTGTAAGTTAAACGCAGAGGTTGACGTTTAAGAAAATTCTATCTAATGTACGTGGCAGGCCACTGTACTATTTAGGTATAATGTTTATTCTGTGTGGCATTACGCGAAGCAATTCACGGCATTACAGTGTACCATATTCATTATTCAGTTTTAACACGTAAGAGACTGAAAGTCTCCAAAGTGGTTGGTTCCGCGAGTAGCATTTATCAGCATAGATATTATTAAAATCAGTGTGTTTCTTTTAATATTATAAAATACGAATATGGTATGGAAATGAAAGAGAAAGCTTTGAACTGGAATTATTTTCACAAGCACATGAGGTTAAATAAACCTCTCGTATGCACAGACTTATCAGATTGTATTTCAAGAATCATTCAATGATTCAGGAGTATATGATACTCACTCGAAATTATTCGACGATTAAGTTTATTTCAAATGCAATTTCCTCTGCGAACATTATGCATCAAATTATTTAATCTTAGTCTTTTATATTATATCCAAAGTACTAGCCGTGAGTCACAGAGGTCCAGCTGTCGCACAATTACTTAAATAAATTAAACATTAATGCTTTATCAAATGCAATGAACATAATAAATCCGGACTTTCAACAATAATTCAAATTTAAAACATGTTGTTTTGAAAGCCTGAGCTTTCTGAAAGAAGGCCTCAGAAAGACTCAGCTCTTTCACTTTCAAACACAGAACTACCCCTTTAAGCAACAGGAAACCGTACTCTTCACCCTAAACGCGCAAGCACGCGCCTGATTCGCCTTCCGCGCAATTACCGTCCGCCGACGGTACGGTGTTCCGTACAGTATTAATAGATCGTCAGCGTTATCGCGCTATTTCCATTGAACGGGGGCCCAATCACCGAAAATTATTCGCCCGCGCCCTGCGTGCGCCGCGGTAATCATTAATCTTCCGCGGGCGGGTAACGGCGGCGCGATTTACAATCGGCCTTTCATCCCGTTTAGACGACGCTAAAGTGCTGTTTCTTGAGAGCCGATGCGAGATGGAATTAAGTCCTTAAGAGCCGAATCAACGGGGCATAGAAAACGCGCGCTGGTACGCCGCACACGCATCCCGGAACTCTGCACGCGCAGACAAGAGCGCACAGAACGCGGCGTTGCCTGTTAAAACGTCGGAATTAATATGGCTCTAACGTTCGCGACACAATGAAATTAATTCCACAGAGTTTCGGCCGCGACGAACGAGTTTATACATATACCAAGATGTGGGAAGGAAGAACGGGGAGACCTTTCTTCTTTGGAGACAGTGCGTCAGGGCGGGCTTTTTGAAGCCTTCTTTCTGGACGCGTCTTTCGTCCACGTGGTAAGAATGATCGGGTATAATTGAACGTTGTTACGATGTAGGAGAACGCTCGTGTTTAAACAATTTTATTTTCAATATGAAATACACTTTACACTTCGGAGGAGGAGACGTGAGATGGGTCCGCGAGTAATAGAATTATGATGTAGTAATTAGAGCCCTTATGTATATGCCCGAGGGGTGGTTCCGTTATGGTCCCGTATGCAAAGGAAGTTCCTAGAAATGTTGCAACTGGCGGATCCAGGTGTACTTACTTGGGTATTCTTAATTTTGTTATAACTGCTGTACGTTGACCAGCTGATACGCTTACAACTAAGAACCCTTTGTGGGTTAACGCCAGTGGAGACGGTAGGTACATCCTTTTCGACACAAGTGAGGATCGTGTGCATAATCGGTGTTATTAGCAAGTGATTCCTTTGAAGAAAGAAGAATAAGGGTAGAGAGAAAATGGCACATGGAGGAAGGTTGAACCTAATCATACTGATTTTAAAAAGTATTTCAGAATGGATAACACAGAATTGGTAATAATTATTATAGAGGCTAATTGCACTATTGTAAAGAGTGTTATAAAGTCCAAGTTCTTGGCACAATTTTTTACGGTTTTATTGTAACGTGGAAACTGTGCGTACGTGCTTAATCCGAGGGACTGGCCAGAAAAGATTTTCTACAAGTGAATCAGTACTCGATCAACAGAATTGCTCCCTTGCTTAACGCTGTACGACTGTTCAGTGAAGCCAACCTCATTATTGCGATTTATGATCGACGAACCCGTACCCCCATGTTCACTATACCGTACTTCTCCATATAAACCATTTCGAACGACATGCCTCCACATACCTACATTCTCTCCTGATACCAGCCGTTCTCTACTAATTACCGTACTGCTTTTGTTACATCAGTAACAAATAAAAGCGCACCTATTGAGAAATATTAGAACTTCCATAATTTCCCTTCCTCCTAATGCACCCCATTTCGTTTCAATTACCCTGTACTCCCGCGATAATTACGAACCTGCACTCCATGCACTGAATGACGTGCCATTATTATTCGCGTGATCCCATACTCGCGACAGAATATTTATACGATCCTCCGCGTACGACTTTCCCTGTTACTCGTGTTTTCCATCGAACAATGCTCCGACTGTGCTCCACGTAATAATGGAAAACATTGGGGTGGGTGGCAAGCCGGAGGTCCCGAGACACGATCGTCAGACCTGCCGTTCCCGATTTAGAAATATGGCGACTGCGCCGGTTGCGATTACCCGTGTCGCTCTCGATCCGGCTCACCCCCACCCCGCCATTGAATAAAATGCTCGCCTAGCTGGCTGGGCTCGACGAGATTCCAGGGCACGCGGAATCATATTTAGAGATCGCGAACGTTTACGTGGAAAACGAACGATTTATTGGATATACTGCGTCCCAATAAATCTGAAAGCGTCACGTGTGAAACGGTGGCTTCCGTCGTCGCCAGGCGAAAGAGAGAGAGAGAGAGAGAGAGAGAGAGAGAGGCGCGCGTCGCTTCTCGATCCCTCCGTTGCTCGTAGATAGCCGGCGATAGAAGGCAAGAACGGGGGAGCAAGTGGAAATAGAGGGAAACGGAGAATGGATGAAACGCCGCGCCGCGTTGGGGCGAGAGGCGACCGAAAGCAAAACTACGTTTCACTAGGCGCTTCTCCGAAAGGAAGGATCCATTCCTTCATGGATTATTGATCGGCTGGGTGTTCCATTCCCATGATTTGGATCTTCGCTTCGAAGTCGCAGGCAAGATTCCAGAGGGGGTGGCTGCCGAATTTTCGCTGCTTATTGTTATGGGGCGCGTCCATACCTTCTGAACGCGGTGAATAAGGAACGAAGAGGTAATAATAAGTTAATAAAGAGGAACAATTGTGTATTAAATGTTTACGCTACGGTGTTCAGATTTAGGGACTGGAGCTTACAAAGGGCAATTTCTAGAGTGCCTAATACGAAGAGCAACCAAAGAATTACTTGAGGTGAATCTAGACTTTTCACTTTGGATGTGCATCCCGGATAACCCATCCACAGTGAAAGGTGTAAAGATGTGTTTTCATCTGCATTTCATCCAAAGTGACCAGTGAACAAAGTAGAGCCAGTCTCTACTTTTGATGAATTCACATTCACCGTGGATGGATCATCCGCGATACACATCCAAAGTGTAAAGTCTAAATTCGCCTTTACTAAACCAAGGAACCTAATACACAAACATAACAAAAATCACCACTAACATTGAAAGACAAAAGCAAAAAATGCCTTGCTTCTCTACCAGATACCTACCTCGATCTTTCCCTCCATTCCACACGATCGTTACACGCCTAAATACGCCAAGTTAAACGAAGTGTCCTGGGGGGGGGGGGGGGGGGCTCGTGGACGATAAAGCGTGAAAGAATCGGATAAGAAAACTAGCCAGAAACGAAGTGAAGGGTACGAGGCAATAAGCGCATTCCTGAAGAAACGGGATTCATCCGTTCACGGATTACGCGGGAACAGATTCTCTATTTCCAAGACTGCGCCGCTCGATGATACGTCGAATGGCTTCTGCCCCCGCCCCTCTGCTATCTCCCGCGCGCAAAACGGGGTAAATTGCGTCTGTCAAATCCTCTCCGGGACTCTTTCCTCGATATTACGGATTCCGCAAGCGACACGAGCGATGCCAAGCGATTGCAGCTCGCCCATGTCTCCTCGAGGCATCGGTTTGCTCGTTCTTACAATCAGCATAACACTCTCCACTAACCCCTCAGCCAGGCCTCGAATCGGATTACTGGATGGTCGTTGGATTAACCTCGAGCTCCGACGCGTGCCCTGCTTGGCACGGGCCTGCTTCCACGCGGCCACGTGGAAAAGTTTCAATCAGACCATCGAATCTTTGGCAAAAGTTTCCTCGCTGGAACACGCTATTATCGCGATGAATGGGACCAAAGGTTGTTTTTACGTTAATCGACCGAACGAAATGAAAAATTGTCGATGAAAATGGCGATGTGATTCTTATTCCTTTTCTTCCCTGTTTTCTAGGATTTGGGAACTGGTAGAGGTGAAGGGAGGTCTGTAGCGCTGTGATTTTAAGATTTGGGTGCCTACTTGGGATGTTTTGCAAGTATGGAGCATATTTACTTTTCTTTTATATATTACTTTAACGTCGTAATATTTAGTTGTTGTTTTTTTATTATGAGAATTTGTTGTGTAATGTAAGTACTCGTCGTTGAAAATACTCTTGCTTTTAAGTATTTTTTGCTTCCTTTTTTGGAAACACTGTATCACTCTTACTTGCGAAGACTATGTCACGTAGACATAGGTGAAAACAATGTGTCATTCTTACCGTATGATCGTAGGGCGTTATCGTAGTCTCGATATCTTCTTGAGCCTGGCTCTATCCTACCCCTACTACTATTTCTCCAGCTAGCCTTTAAAACTCTAAGATATTTTCCACCAGCACTTACGTTAGAGCCTGTCAGGAAGTCAGTCTTCTCACTTATTTGCTATAAAGTTCAGAACATTGTATTAATAAATTTCTTATTTAAACGAACTCGGGGTTTGCACTTCCTTGAGTGCAGCACAGTTGTTTAATGGCGTGCGTATTTGTAATGATTAGTAAAAGTAATTTGAAATTAACTGTTATGTGTACATTCCATGCTCCCATAGACAATGTCTTCTATTCTCGTGAATTTTATCGAAAGGGGGTTATTTTCAATTCTCTTCGATTCCTTCTGAAAACCTCGGAACTAAATAGGTATAACTCGTAGATACCCGCCACAAAAGTATAGCTTTAAACAAACTTGACTTTATCACTTTACAGACAATCAATTCCTTTCTCTGATTCCCAGTATCGTCACTTTCATACCTACCTAAAAAAACATCAAACATTATTGCACAATTCTTTCCCCGCAATATCCGCAATAAATGCTCGAACAAAATAGCAGAAAGATTCCCATCTCATGAATCTATCGTCAACGTTTTATATTCGTCGCAAGTCTAACGGAAGATAAAAAATAATTTTGAGCGGGAAAAGGGGGGATGGGGGGTCGCGATTGATTGAAAGGGGGAATTGTCATAAAAGTCACGCGCCAGACACATCGGGTTAGAATTTTATGTCCAGCTGTTAATTTTCCAATTACGTTGGACGTTTTCGTTTAGCAGTGGCGCGTTGTTATGGCCGTTCGTCAAAGGCAGAGCCACCGGTGCACGATTTTCCTTCGTCGACGAGATCCGTTTCTTGCCCCCCACCGAGGGGCAGAATGCCGAAACGATTCTCCATCAGTATTTCTTCCCCATGGGAGGGAAGAGAATAGGAGTTTCTTAATCTCTTTTTATTGCCTGTAACTGGCTGTGACTTCCGACCGTGCCTCGCAACCCAAAGCCTCTTCCGCTGCTGTTCCTTGTCGCCGCTTTTCACGTGCTCCCTCGCCGCCACCCTTCTTCATTCGTCACCACCCTATCAGCTTTCATTCCACATCCTCGCCTTCGATAAGAATGATCGAACGAGATACGTATATCTCCCGAGGCAACCACGACAGAGGGAACTGTTTCGCGATCCTCTGTTTCCCACGTTTCATTCGACTGGGCGTTTAATTGGACACGTGACATCATTGATCAGCTGACGATGTTCTAGCACGGGGTCAGTTCACGGTGGGATTTAAAGACGTTGCCTTGGAAATGTTTTAAATAAATGAAGCGTACGTGGAAATGGGTTTGAAATATTTGGGGTTCTGAAAATATTCAAACTTGAAGAGTGTAAAACTGCTTGTTGGTGTGGTTATGATTAGGCTGCGGAGCTTTATGTAAATATATGTTTTTATAAGAAAGGACTAAATACGCGAGGACTTGTAATATGTTTCGTCATTCCAGTGTCTTAAAGATATAGGTATGTATTCTTTACTTTGCCTACAAAGTAGCTCGAGTATAATTTGCTTGTGTTCCTCTTGTAGCTCAGTATAGTCAAATTAAAGTAGCACAGAAGGAAACGGAAGCAGAGTTATGAATAACCAAAAGTTTCCCATATATTTTCTGCTGCAAAATCTAATATTTCCTATTTGTAGATTTCTTCGATTTCGTTAAATCCCAGGAGCTTCCGCTAAGTTCCATACAGCAACAACTATTCAAGAAATATACACACTGCTCAGATAGTAGAACGTTTGAATACTATATATGTAGTATACTACAGCTATAACTCGTGTACATAGATACCGGAGGTTCCATGGTAATACGTTCTGCCCCTTCTCGCAATCCTTTTCGTCGAAAAGCTTCCCTGTGCGCGGGTGATGAAAACACCGCGCGGATAGGGGGTATCATCGGTAAAATTTCAATATCCTCTGACCCCCTGTACGCGAAGCGAAACTCGACGAGGAGCTTCAATAACGGTAGCCCTTAACAACCGTTCATCGGCTTACGGACGCGGCTGATCGCGCGCCCACTTTGCCTCGACTCGTTTCTCCTACGTGCACGAACCGGAAAGCATTCGACAACGGCCTCTACCTAACTAACCGATTATTCGTCGCTATCAAATATCGACGACTAATTGGTTTTGGGACCGGCCACCAGCGGCCACGGCATCAACGCTCGTTAAGTTTATTCGGTTACGATGGCTCCGCCGATTGCAACGGCCCTCGTGTTCCGGGACGCTGTAAAATGGCCTCCGCAGGCGCGCTTACTGTTTTTCCTCTTTTCTTCTTCCCCTTTCGTTCGCCTACCTTTTTTTTCTCGTGCGTGTGCGCGCGCGCCCGCGTGTGTGTGTGTGTGTGTTCGTCGATTAACTCGTTGGGTCTATCGTTCTCGGTCGAGCAGTCTGAATTCAATCCCGATCTAATTACGGGGAAAACTGATCTCCCAAGCGTCCAGGACGCCGCCGACGTTCCTCGCGCGATCGACGCCGTTGGCTCGCCCCGCACAACCCGCAACCCTTACCCGCCCCTCCCCCAGGCTGGATGGATATCCAAACTCCGTTTCAAACTTAATGGCCAACGCGGCCGCTTACTTTCGACCTCCCCGGCGAAATTAGCCCAGGGCACGGGGAACCGCATTAGCGATCCATAGAACCGCCCCGTCACATAATAGATACAGGCTACCCAGAGGGAGGAGACAAGATTGATGAGTAGCGAGCCTAATGCAGTGATCTAATTCATAAAACCCGTAACGCCGTTGCATCGCGACGGGATTTACGTTCGACCAAACCCAGGGGCTTAATGGCGTTGCGAGTTCACCGAATAATAACGAATGCGTCGATCATCGGTGAAATGGATATCGTGGATGAAAATGGTGCTTCCGTAACTGACGTTGAAGGAACAGAGAGGGAGAATTGTTTGATTGCTCGTGGAGGCAGATGGGCTGCTTGAATTTTTTGCGCAAGGTTTAGAAGCTCCAATCTGTAGATTCTATATGATGGTTTAATCTTGTTGATCTGTTGGAGTATATTTAATTTGAAATAGTGTAGTATGGTTAATCGATTGAGGGATGATTTATGGCATGGACTTGTAAAAGGGGAGTTCCAGATCAGTGTATCGAAGTGGATATTATTTAGGACTTTGATAGTCTCGAGTGGTCATTGAGTTTCCGGGAAGCAAAAGTATATGTTTCTTTTGAATTCGCTTCATTTTCAGTAGAATTGTCTTGTGGTTGTAAGTCTACTTACGGCAGCAAAGTAGGTAATTTAATTTTATTCTACTTTCAGAGCAGTGACATATCGCTTTTAATTCCATCACAAGATGAGTTATCGACATTTTAAAATGGAAAAGAACTACCGCTGCTGGTAATCCAAGTTCCAATATTGCTGAGGAAATAATTTTAAAATTTTTTCACATCACCCCAACAAGTATTCGTTCGTACCTTATACGGAAGTTTTTCACATATTACAGGCAGCTACGCTTCCAATTTTGACATATTACCTTCGTCGCTGTATTGACGTCAATTTAGTATCGCCCGAGCGTTTCCTAGGACATGTCGCGCCAAACACCAGAGGACTATATAATTTTTTACCGCAGACTTAAAATAAAGAAAAGGAGGAGAGGCATAATAAGAAAAAATAAGTGACACGAGCTTTTCGACATCACCGATAATTGACTCGCAATTACAACGCAGGTGCGCTGAAACCGCGATCGATTATCAGACGAACTCGCTGGAATTGTAACTAGCAAACAAATTACAAATATAGCTTCCGCCATGCGCCGAGACGGCCGATCAATCACCGCTATCAACCACTGAAACAACAATGCACCACATGATTACGCGCCTGCCGTGCAATTGCATACTGTTCTACGATTTCTAAATACAAATACATTCAATAACTAGCTGTCGCGTTCGATAAAAACAGAACCGCGTACGATAAAGCAATACAGTATTAGAAAAACGCAGATAAAGTGCCGGCAGCAGTTCGTGGATGCACGTAAGAACTTGTAGATACATGCTCGAAAGAATTTCGTAGAAGAAACGGACGAAAATTGGAGAGTGGTGTACAAAGATATCATGCTGAAGTGACTTGTTACTTCTGAATGGAAATGTAAAGAGTACTTTAGGATCGGATCTACATTTTTCAGAGGGATGTTACGTTTCGTTGATACATGCATCCCTCTATTCAAATTAAGAAGACTGATTTATTCATATGGACTAGTCTAACCTGTTAACTGGATAAGACGAGTTAACTCGTCACAGAAATTCAAGCGTCGCACTCGCATACTAAACGAATTTTTTTATTTATTTTACAATATTTATATGTTTCTCATTTAATTTTTGTCATTCTTACCATATGTAATTAAGAAACTAAAATAAAGTTCCTACATTTCTAATCATAACATCTTCCAAGCGCGTAGTTTCTTTATTTATTAATCTAGGAACACATGCCTTTAATTTTATTATTGTAATCATATCCTAAGTGCCTACATTGGGACACTTCACATTTGCTGCGAACAGAACGAGATGTAACTCGCCTCCCCACAGTACTAAATAGAAGTCGGTGAACTCGTTTAAATTTTCACATGGTTCATACAAGTAAAACAAGAAAATTCTCCCAATAGGTATAACGAAACATCCTGAAACGAAAAATATCAGCATTCCGCACACGATTCTTTTCATTAAAGGAACTCTGAGGAAATACCGCACCGGCGTCACACATTCCGAAAAACTTCAGGCATAGTTGCCGAAACATCCCCCGCGTGCCTGCACTGACGCCCAAGAATGCGCTATTTGTGCACGCGCGCTTCTGCAAACGGGCAAGTGCACACGAACGCCGAACACCCTCCGTATGCAAATGGGACAGACGTACGCCGCGTTAAATAAGATTCGTTACGATGATCGTATCTACAAATATTTGGCGTCAAACGAACACGGAATCCGACGATTCAAGCCGGCCGCTGCCGAAGCGTACCGGTTCCGCGCTCGCGAACCATTGTTTGCGTTAACTGATGAAAATAAAGTGGAGCAGAGCCCGCGATACTCGTAGTTAATGAGGCACGCACGGGCACAAGCGCATGTAAACACACACGTGCACGCATAGGTAGATCTGGAATAAAGGGTGGTTGAGTATCTGGAGCGACGGTAAGTTTTATCGATCTCACTGGCACATTTCGCTCGTTCCTGGGGAACTTCCTTGGAAAACCGTACACGAGCGTCAACGTTTTTGACAGAAACGAGTACGTGTGTACTCCTGTACGTCTTCTACTCTGGATTTCGGACGTTGAAAACGCTGAAGGCTTTCCATTCCAAGGGGGTCCTCCGACGAGGATCGTCGGCTCGATGCTGACACGCCACGGTCGATACCTACCTATTCTCCTTGATTTAGAGGTACGCACGAGAGTAGAACGAGACTCTCCATCGAGGAAACAACACTGGTTCCGGTGAATGGGAGGCAATGGTAAATAAGGTTTGCCGAACGCTCAAAAGGGTTTGTGTTGTTAATATTCGAGTGACGGAGAGGTAGGTATAAATATGTGGAAGCTTCTGAACCGAGGGTTGCTTTTGTTTAAAGCATGTTTCATCTGGGGACTTTGTGGTCGGGAGATTTTCTGGGGGCAAGCTCTGCTGTTTCTTTGGTTCGCTGTATTTTAGTCCGCAATGTGCATAGTTATTGACTGTTTTTGGAAAAATGTGTAGGAATAGGTTTCGCAATTTCTATATACATATTTAGGAGCCACGGAAAAAAGCCGACTCTCCGAGGTCTCTTATTCTGGGCTCCCTCTTAGCGAGGCTCCAGATCCCAAAATTGTTTTTAGCTTCTTGCGATAGTTAAATTATTGGAGATAGGAAATTTAAGGGTTGGTAAGTCACTACGGAACATGTATGGAAAAGCTGAATTTGAAGGATTACATATATTGCAACACTGTGCAGGATTGCAGTTAAACGTGCAATAACAATCCGATGCTGAGTCGATTCACAACACCTGTAATAATGCCCGTGTCTATGTGATTAATGTCATTCACCTGGGCCTCCCAAATTGTACTTATTAATGGATTCATTAATTTCCTTGATTAAATGTTCGACCGCCGCCTATATTATTCCCAAATTTTAGCCACAGACCACATATAAATGGAAACTAATTATTTTCACGGGGATGTTGCAGATTATTATTCCTGTTAACTAATTAGCACAATATTTGAACGTAAATTAGCATACGCTTGAGAACAGTTGGCTTTCAGTATCTTCGAACGGTCACGACTGAACTCACACAGTAACAAATGAAATTAACGAGAATCCTTAGAAGAATAGTCTCATTGAATATGCGTGATTGAAAACCTACAAATAATCACACCCAACTGCGATACACGAGTACGAACTCATACGTAAAACGTCACAAGATCTTGCTGCAAAAGAAGTATCTACATATCACGCACGGTGAAGAGACGCAGAAAGACACACAACGATTATAATTACCTCTTACCGAGGAGTAGTAATCACAAAAGGACTAATTAAAAAGGATTGCCTGGAACGTCAATCGCGTCGCTTCAAACGGTGCTCGGGTTATACGACTCGCCATCCAGGAATATGATTTCCTTTGTAACAATAATTATCCCCCCACCATTTCGCTCTACTTCTTTGCATATTTTCAAAGTACCCGCGACATCTGCATCACTACCATCCAGAGAAATTTTCAGTCCGCCCCAGGCACTGTCACCCACTCCCGCTGCCTTTAGTCGGAGTTCCTTTATTCTGTCGCAAAGTTAACTTTAATTGGGTTGACATCGATCGCTCTAATGAGAAAAGTTGTCAGGCGACCAGGGATGCAGGGGCTCAAGGGGTTGGTTGTAAGGCAGGTATCAGCTACGAGGGACGAACGCGACGCAGCGTACGATAACTTCTTTCTCCTTTGGCCTGGTTGGCTGTCTGATCTTCTCGGAAGTTCCGCGCCACCACCTTTGTCCCAACGCTAATCATCTGCGCCGTCGTAACGCTCGCCCAATAAATGTTACGTGATTGTTCCTGAGTTCGATCGTATTTCACTCGAGACACCTCCGGCCACCCACGTCTTCGCGATTCAAAGCGACGCAGCGGGAATCGGTTATTTGTAGAAGGATCCGCGACCTGTTCCGCCTCTGTGCCCCTGGCAATTAATGAAGGGTGACTTCAACAGGTTACGTGGCACGACTGGTTGGATTTGGGACGGTTTGTCCCAAAGAAAGAAAATAAATGTCCGAAAAGAAAAGAAAAGAAAAGAAATGTTGCTTAAAGATAGATAGTTTACGCTGGGATTGACCCTAATTTGAAGAAGAAAAATGAAAAATTGAAAAAGTTACAGGTAGTGTTTGAAAAATAGTAACTTTTTCCCTTCGACAAATTTACTTTATTTCAAATGAAAAAAAGTATTATAAATAAAAATTAAACTTAAAATTTTATATTCAGTCCCAGCGTAAAGTACATAAGTTTAAAAAATAAATTCTTCTTTTTGTAATCAGATGGCTGTGGCAGGTGCTACGCGCCAACGTCGAAGAGGTCAACAAGATTCCACAGTAAATAATAAAGAATAAGAAGGATCGACATAAAATAGAAATTTCTGCAAGTTTAAAGATGCCTTCTTATATTCCAAAAGAGTTCAATCCAGTATTACCAATAGTTTTTTCCAAAAAAATTCATAAATATCAGTTACTTTTGGAGGCAGTTACACGAGAATCCCCCCGTAATCACCATGGTCTCCGGCTATTCCTAAACACCCAAAACATCACGACCGCGCAGAACTGGCGAGCAAGTTCGCAGCGCAGTCAGCTATGAGCGTGCCAGTCGACGAGTGAAACGCATTCAACGCAGTTTACACCAATTAAGATGCTCGCTTCGAGCGTTAAGAAGCTCCCAAACGTCTTCTTTACACCAGAAGTTCGTAAGCATATGCATGTATGTCGGTGGTTGTGACGCTTGCATTTCGAGTGAAAACAGAGCCAGAGGATGAGAGATAAGCCGCGGGGACGGAAAGGACGAGGAGGAACAGGTGGGAAAGAAGAGGAAGTCCAGCGAAGGGGAAAGAAAAGCATGGCTGGGGAGTGGGGGGCAATGGGGCGGGAGACTTTGCCGCCTCTTCGTGGCAGAATCCGTCGTCTCTTTTCACGCCTCCTTTTCTCTGTCCCCCCTGAGAAACCCACCGCGCATCCCTGGAAAAGCTTTCGCCGGATGAAGACGCTTCCCTTTATGCGGCACGTGCAAAACCGTCGACAAGGCGTGCATCTAACGCGGCGACGAGTTTCCAAGAAGGCAGACCCTACGCCCTACACCCTTTCACGCGTCCCCTGTGTAAACGTATTTTACGAACTCGCCACTTCGCGTGTACACGCGCGAAGAGCGATCTCGTTACGATGCCGCGGAAGAAACGTAAAGATCGCTTCAACCTGCAAATCAACTGCTGTTCCAACGGGTTATATATCTTTGGGGTTGATGGTGGTGAATTCGACGGCAGAGTATCTTTTCTGTACTGCAGTGACTTTTCATGCATTTTTCCAAGAAGTTATTAGAATGTTTGAACTTTATCACTTTAAAGAATACATAGTAGGAGTATAAAAATTTAGGAACGAAAGTAAAATTTGGGGTCTGGTGTTCCTGATTATATGTGTAGAACAGAAAACTTTATTCCTTTCTTCAAAGCGGTGGGCAAATGTGTAACTTATCTGGAATAAAGTTAATACCATACTTGTACGTATTTCCAATGTTCGTTTTAATTCGGCATATTCGTACGTGAATATGGGAATTCCCATTTTTTTTCCCATTTTCGAGATTCGAAGATGCGTCTGACTATGGGCGATCTGCTTAATTATAGATTCAATTTTCTTATCGTACTATTTTCCAGGTGAATTATTTAAAAATTACTGTAAGTAGAAGGTTCGCGAAGATAAAAATTTATCAGAAATTGTATTTACAATTCTCAGATTCTACAACCATGCACTCTACACTGAAGGATTAACAAGCAAGGTAAAATCTTCTTCTCCATGTTAAATGAAACAGTTCGTCACATGTTAAAGTTTAAAAAAAGAAGCCTTTCGAACGTTGCAAGTGTGCTCGTGGAAGCTCCTTATAACGGAGTTAGCGAAAGACCCTGTATATCTGCTTCGAGGACTTGAAAATCCTCTAGGATTGTACTTTAGAATGTATTTGAAGGAGCAACCTTCTACAAGTGCCCCATTGTGTAGTGTATCTCCAAAGAATAAAATCACGCGCAGGAAGAAACGTTAGCATGTTCATTCTGCATTTTCCAAATTCAATGCTTCACCTCCGAATAATTACTTCGCTCGACTAACTGATGTACTAAAAAAAAATACCTAATTTCCTACGTCTCCAAGTAAAATAGGACAAACAAAATTTATAGTTAAATGCTTACACTGACAAGTGCAGCGTTGAGCTTTCAGGGTTTCTGTGACGAAAAACAGGGAGTTGATGAAGACTAATAACGGAGGGAAACCGTGCAACGTGATACAAAACACTGGCCATAATTACTCGAACGATAACGAACTTTAATTTTAACACAGGCGTGTAACTGTTTCTCAACATCAGTAACTTTATTATGGAGTGGTGAATGTACTCTATACCCCTCTGCCATAAAAATGAAATTACCTTCAAGGAACCCATCACGTCATACTTTCCACAGAAAGGTAGAAGAAACATAGGTAATACTATTGAAACTGCCACAATAAATAAATAGCAAGATAATAATTAATTGAGACGTTTTGCAGTAAATGAATTAAAATGAATCAGCTAACCCCACGAAAAACAGAGCCCTCATTCTACAAAAAGAAACTCGACTACATTACCATGTGTGGTTTCACAGGCGTATGTAGCATTCGACAATATTCAACAAGCTTTCCTCCCTGGTAAGCCAACTTAGACCCTCGCATCTGCACGAATATTACTGCGAAATACGGGGGAGTAATATGCACGAAAACGAAAGGCGAAACGCATAGGCTGCGCGACAGTACCGCGAGGAGTTTTCATAGCCGATCGATTTCCTCGCGAATAGAAAGAGGCGCTGGCAGAAGAGCGGGCTGAGTTCTGTAGATCGCAAACTAACGGAGGGATTCCCTCTGTCTGTCTTCCTCTTCTCTTTCTCCCTTTCAGCCACTTCCCACCCCTTTTCCCCTGTCGTATTTTCGGTGTCTATCCTACCGTGAAGCAGTGATACCAACCAACCGAGCGCGATCGAGGAAGGGCATAGGGGTAGATAGAAACGAGGGGCGAGGCTGGCAGGGGGAGGATTTCTGTTTTTTTCTCCTCTCTTCCTCCCTCTCTCTTTCTCTCCCTAGTTACTCCATCAAACGGTTTTCCAGCTGCGCCATTGCTTTCGTACATAAAACAGGCTTCTCCGTTGCAGTGGATTCGCGCGTGTCTCTGTTCGACGACGGGGGCCACGACTCGCGCGCACCCAGAACCTGAGAGACACGATCCTCGACAGTTTCGAGCTTCGACGCCGTCCCCGTGTAGGATTTCCTTATTCCTCGGGCGTCCCGATTTCATCGTCGTCAAGTTCCGCCTCCTCGAACGGTTTCGCACGATTTCCATCTTGTCCCAACGATCGAATGGGTCACGTGGCACGTGCGGGCGCCGCGCCGTTCAGCTCGTCGACTTCCGGGACAAGTTCGCGTCGCAGACCCGCTTACAGGGTACAGGGCTGGTTCTGTCTCTGATTTCCTGCGTTCCACACTTTTATTCTTGTCATAATCGATTTTCTTAACATTCGATATTCGACTTAACTTTATTCGTGGGGAATAGTGTTCGTTAATCTGCAGATATGCGAAAGTTAGAGAGAAACCGTTCTGTTTTCTTATGATGTTACACTATCGTTGGATGTTTTGTTCTGATTGGAAATCAGTAAATCAAAATCGCTAATTATGCCCTGAATGTTTAATTGCCCCACAGATGGTACCAATTCAACATATTTATTGCAGGCATCTAATTCCAAGTAGTTTTGTAACCCTCAATGTTCAAGTGTAATTTCACCCCCTAAACATGAATTAAATTTCCAGCGCCAAAAAACATTTGCCTAATTTTTTTAGGTACTCCACGTGTATGCCAAGTTTCACAAAAATTGGCATGTAGGAGTTGGGTGATGTTCCTCGAAAGTCTGTCTGATCACAGACAGACCCAATTCCCTGGCTCGCTCACGCTCTGCTTTCCTGTTGCACTGTGACCTTGCGGTTCAACCCTACCCACCCGTGTCTCGCTACATCGTTTCTTTCATACAACACAATCTACGCGTCACATTAAACATTTTTTAACGTAGACATCAATTCCATTGCATCCATTACGAAAGTGCAAGATGAAGCAACCTGTACCCCAGATTCTAGGAACACAGATAAATACACAGACGATCCCTTCACCCACAGTAAAACCACCATGAATATTCCCTTCAGACGATCCACGAGTAGACAATCTTTCCCCTCGATTCACCCGAGGTGGATAAAACGCCGACTCCTCGATGCATTTCTGCTCGCAGTAACCGAGTCGAGCAGACAGCGGCCGGCCGGCCACGCGAGAGCAAGGAAAAGGGTCTGCACCGTTGGGAACGGTGCTCGAAAAGTGGGCACCGTAAGTATCAGTGCTGGGCCCGTTCACAATGCTGTCCACCACCGAAAAACACCGTTGTGAATGGCCGAAAAGCACCGATATTTTCGCCCATTCACAACGGTGTTTTTCGGTGGTGGACAGCGTTGTGAATGGGCCCAGCACTGATATTTACGGTGCCCGCTTTTCGAGCATCGTTCCCAACGGTGCAGACCTTTTTCCGTGAGGAGCCGAGTCATCCGGCGTGCATCAGGTTCCACCGCGGGGAAGTATATTCGGGTTTGCTGCGTGTTAACGACAGATAAAAATAGATAAAAAAAACATCGCAAAAAAGGGATCCGAATGAAATTTTACGAGATGTGGATCGCAAAAATACACTGTCCCGCAAGCTCCTCGTTATCATCCGTTTTTTGCCCGGCATTCTACCCGCTGCAAACCCTCCAATCTCGTAGTCTCTCCCTTCGTGCTGCTTCCTCTTCTCCGTCCTGCCCCTCCTACACACCACCCCTCGTTTCCTTGCCGTTCCTTTTTTTTCATTCCGCGGACCCCGTCGTATCTCCCCGATTGAACGGCCAACGCGGTCGACGCGACGCGGTATTTCGCTTTCAATTTTCCGGCTTTTAATACAGGCTGCTGTTGCTGTTTTCCAACGGTCCGCTGTCGCTCGTTGTCGCTGCACACGGAATACCGTTCCGTCCGTAAATACTCGGGCTCGTGCCGTTGCTGGAATTAATAGCCGGTGAGATACGCGAACGGTTATTACCATAATGACCGTCGCATAATTTGAATCGGCCATAGAAAACGCGGCCTGGGTCGACGGTGTTTTTCCCTTTTTTCCACGTTCTCTCTCTCTCTCTCTCTCTCTCTCTCTCTCTCTCTCTCTCTCTATCTGCTCCTCTTCCCCTCTCGCTTCGTCCCGTTGCATGTGGGTCGAAAAAAGCACGCCGACAACGATTCAGGCCGAAATGAAAACCATCCGCTCCGCCAGCGGGGGAAATATCGCCTGGCGACTAGGCAGCGTTCAAGAGACTTGAATGACTGCGACGAAGAAACGATGGGCACGGTGTGTTGCTCGACGAGGTCAGAAATAGACCGCTTTTTAATTTAGATCCCTCTTCGGGTGATGGGAAGGATTTTTTAAACGAATTTTGTAATTTCTGCTCTTGGATTGCAGTGGAAACTTGATCATGGGGAGGTTCAATGGGTTTAGCAAGGAGAAGTACCGTTTTGAAACATGCTTTCTTTGAACTGGAGTAGAAGAGGATGTAATAATTTGATTTGAAAATTGTGAAAGAGTTGGTGTTGTCTACGACGGTGTGATATAGTAGTCGCGATCCATTCTTCGTAAAAAAGTAACATGTTGCAAGGATGAAAAATGTGTTAGCGTGCATACCTGTACTAGGGACATTATTCTTGTGTCATATGAATATCGTTATGCGAATATTAATAACTTGCGTAGGGAAGCTTGAATTAGCGTTTTTAACGTTAGGCAATCCAGTAATATTATTGGTGTGCTATGTGACGTTTGCGGAAAGCCACATTGAAAATGGCTTGCATGTTGAGTCTCGTAATGAAGGGAAACAGATCTGAAGAGGACGAGGGTAAAGAAAACTATATCTCTGGGAATGATACTTCTGCATCCTGAAAAGCGTTGAAAGCTTCAGAAAATGGAGGAAAGGGGGACGAATCCCACAAGAATATTAGTTTTAAAGAGAATATGGTACAGAGGTGGAGCAGTTGCGTAGAGCGAAGGAAACAATGAAATATTTTTAGAATTTCTCGTTTACACATATATTATCGCGTAGTGAATAATAATTCTTCGTGTTTTAAATGCAATCTATTATTCGAACATCGTGTCGATCAATTACCTGGAATAATCGACATCTTGCATTGTACAACGATGCAAATAGGGAAGTTTTAGTGCAAATAAGGCGCAGCAACGTCCCTTCGCGATCTTCGTAAACGTTCCCATCGTAGCAACCTGCCAGCTGATTCATCAAACATGTCAATTAATACAATTTTCACACATTTCCCCCTTATCCCGAAACTCTATCAGCAAGGGCAGACGGTGGTCGCTTTTCATGCTTTTGCTACGAGAATAAAGGGAGAACACCATGTTCCGTGGATTCAACAGCACGCAGGAAACAAGAAAATATGAAAGATACGGGAGAAACAAATGTAAGCGTGCCGTGTAAGCAGATTCCAAAGTCTTTTGTGTAACGAAAATAGCATTCACTACAAAAGGCAGAAGGAAAATCGACTGTAGCGTGTTCGAAAAACGCAAACAGCACAGACGACCATGAAACGCGATCAAAAAGAAATGGAAATATTTTTCAGGGAATAGATGCTTCGCCCTTTTGCTGCATTTCCCACGACGAATGGAATAATTATGCAACGCATGGAATATTCGAAAAAATATTTTCGCTAAAGTTGCATAGAGACTGGAATTAAAATGATAACCGCCTGGCTGATGAAAAACACTGTCCTTCATGGAGAAATATTCGTGACTGTCACTACTGTCCTGTGATGAGAATTCAATCGCCCTAAAAGGGAATAATAGTTTCAAAAACCACCCCCGAGAGTGCGTGCTTTTCTTGCCCCCTCTTTCATCGTCACGTGGTCCATGAGGCAGTCAAAGACATGTCGTTAATTATGATAGAATGCATGGAGCAAATAACCTCGGCCACTTTTATAATTCCGTTTTCACCACAGCTCGAAGTGTATCGAAACGGTCGAGGAAAAAAGCTTATTTTTAGTTATAAATAACATGAACGCCAGATCAAAAAAATTTGTATACATTTTCTAATATACATCTCATATCGATTTACTATATTAATTTTTAGCCCAGTACGCTCAATGTATTTCCCCGTAGGTTGCTTGTCAAAAAAATTCATTTTTATAAGCTTTATTCCTCATTTCTGATTTGATCTTGTCCTGAATAATCACTGTGTTCCTGATTGTACCACCAATAATGTGAACCATCTTGCCTAAATCGTAATATACTAATAATAACAGTTACCATTTCAATTTCACCGTCCGAATCTTTGCCGATGCGTTATTTAAACCACCTCAGTTTTTAAATATCGCGAGTGTGCAGTACTCGCGAAACGTGGTATGCAAAATTTAGCCCGCGCAAACGAGAAAATTATAACATCACGCGCAACCAGAGTAAGTTATGTTCCATTGCGATCACGTGTACGTAAATACATTAGGGGGCCTGCGAAATATACCATAATCCTATTATTTAAATGGACCCCAACTCTGTGTTTCACCGTGAATAGGGCTAACCAGCGAGTGCGTAACTTAACAAGCATCAGGCACGATATAATTGACTTTATCGAATCGTTCGTCGCCATTCTTCGTGCAGAAGTTCATTTATATCTCATTTATACACCGCTCCACTTTAAATCTTTAATGCCACTGAAGTCCTTACACGTAATAGTAAGCATCTATCATTCAACCCTCTACAACGCCACGTGATTTTTCATGTAACATGTACTATCTGTGTTTTATCATGCAGACGCTAATTAAAAAATTTCCATATTTAGCTATATGACATAGGAAGCACAACTTCTTCCTTTTACGATAAAAGTTTCCTAAATGAAATTAAGATGTACCTGCCAATTCACATGCTATATTTAATTGCCGAAGTGCATCAAAAGCGTATTTGTGGCTGACCGGAAAGTCCTTGTAGACGAGGTAACGTGATTAATACACAGGTGACGTGATTAAATATTGAGGGACGAACCCTGTTAAGGGAAAGTACTAGGAATTACGTTGTCCACGTTCATTAAAACTTTATATTTGGAACGAAATTGTACTGAACACGATGTAGGTACTGTGTGTTGTCATCATAACGAATCTATATTGCAAATGTAAAAATTAAACAGCGTTACAACGGAAGTATTTTCACTTTATTTGTCACTTTACTTTAATGTTGAAGTCTTGGGGGAAAAGGAAGTCTAATGCTATAAATTTGTATCCTCTTTTTGTTCCTTAAAGAATGGTTGCTGGTGGTGTATAAAGTATAACAACAAAGTAGTTCCTTAACCATCAGTTAATAGTTAACCCTTGTTCTATTTTTAAATAAAAGTTTGAACAGGTTCTCGAAACGGGAAGCCAGCGAGAAAAGTGGGAGGGTCACGGTTAGTCTGCCAATTATGCTGTAATAGATGCAAAGTTATGGATCGAGTAATTAGTTGGATAGAAGTTAAAGGGAGTTGCCTGTAATCGAGGCTTCTCGTTCAGGTATCGTGCGAGCTCGCAATAGACTCCGTCCTCTGACCCCAGAATATATTAATTACTGCCTTCTGTTTCTGTTATGTTTGAAATTCAAAAGATCCACGGGAAGACACGCGTCACACACCCCGTAATGGAAATTTCCACACGTTACTACGGTATCCTAAAGCTCCGGCTAAATCACTGTTAGAGTTTCGCTGTTACTGGCTGAAACTACATATTATGGACAAAGCTGTGTGTCGAACTAAATGTTTGTTCTGGTCACTGTTCCCGGGGCTCGTGTAATTCCCTAATTATTCCATAAATACGACTGGCGATAAATCCGAGCAATTATGAAATTTGATTGAAGAAACTTCAGGGGAACAACTGCCTGGGGTATTTGAACTTTGAAGGTGCTCAAAGTAAGACAGTGGAAAGAACGATGGTGGATATTTTGTAATAGTTTCAATGTAGAGTTTTAAAACATAGGTATGTGTAGTACTGTTTGAAGGAGACCACGGAATTGACATATTTGAAGAAAATAGTAACTATCAATCAACTAATTTCTGTAAATTTCTGATACCGCTTTGATTAACACTTCAAGTGGCGTAAGGGTTTCAAAAATGCTTTCCTTGAGTCCGTCAGCTGACAGATTGCTCCTAGCTTGATTTATTTTCGAAGTAGGTAAATATTCAAAGACTCTCGTATGTACAAATCTTTCAATGCTTACGAAAAAATAATGAAAGTAAAAACAGACCGAAACTGCACTACACAGGGCGCAAATCCCTCGGCGTGAATACACGCCGACACCAGTCAAACTATTACTTAGCAAATACACACCTCCCTGCCAACTGCACATAAGACAAAGAAGAAGGAACTTCGTACCTGCAAAAGATTGCTAACTTTCTAAACCTTTCCATCCCCATACATTTCTCTGCACGATGGAAATACGTAATACTGCCTCCAGAAATTCGTTTCTGAGACTATAGACAATAGGGTGAATCCGGACGAAACGGCTCGGCACGATTTTCAGCAAATATTGTCTTTAAGGAAATATTGACCACTTCGTCTGAATCGGCATAAAATTTTAAACATATTAGGTTTAGTAAAATAAATAGTATCGGTAATTCATTTTAGTAGCCATTTTATGTTAGGTGAGCCAACTGTCCCGGACTTACCCTATCCGCGA
The DNA here is from genome assembly GCA_029448645.1 of Andrena camellia. NCBI lineage: Eukaryota > Metazoa > Arthropoda > Insecta > Hymenoptera > Andrenidae > Andrena > Andrena camellia. The sequence goes on along the minus strand of CM055679.1, from coordinate 46,824,915 downwards.
GCAAGATGATTCTGAAAGTATAGCCCCACTCAACGACACGATAGCAAGCTTACAAGCACCACTAACGATCCGCCAAGAGACTAAAAGATAGAAGGGTTCGAGAGGTCCGACAGAAGCCCTGAAATTCTTTTTTAATCCCACTTCTCGGGTATCGGAGGAGAAGCGTCGCAGAGAAACTGGTCGGTGAAACGCGATCCTCGAAGCAGTCACTTCTTTGTTGGCAATTTAATGGGGTTTGCTTCCTAACAAGGGACAGGCCATGGGCTACATCGACAGGGGGCTAAGTGACAAGTTGTCCGAAACGCGACCACTTGCTGTATCGAATTACCGTCGGCCAGGCCACCCTTGTTCTCGCAGGTAGAAGTACAACCTGCACTTCTCTCCTACATCCAACGACCTACACTGCGTTTGTTCTTTCCCTCCCCTAAACGTGGAACGACTGCGCAATTCCCCTATCTTCAGGGCACGAAGGATCGCCTCGACGACATCCAACTGAACTGGGACAATTCGAAGACAGTTCCAATGCACCATGATTGGACAGGACACGCTTCTTCTTATTTGGTGATACTAATTACGTGTAATGGGACATTTGCATTAATACATCGCGACGAAGGGGGTTTAGTCCAGTGAAAGAACAGATCACTGACAATGAGTTGCGAGATCGTCCATATTAAATGCTTCACGAGCAATTTATTAAAAAATCAATACTGCTCCTCATAATATTATGGAATTAATGCATAATATTTTAATTATAATAATAATTAATAATAATTAATTCTATCAATTGGAAGTGTTGTACCTGCGTCGACATGTCTTTCTTAATTTCGTAGGTATCAAGGGACGAAGCTCAGCCATCAGCTCGCCCTATCCCTTCGTATTTCGTTTGCAATTAATTTTACCAAGGGAGCAGAGGCACGCGTATCAGCGGTTACGAACACCAGAAGAGATAAATTTCTCTTTTTATGAATCGATCTGTTCCCAGCGCAATTCACGTGTCCCCAAAAATCGTGTCATTTACAGCCCACTCCTCGCAGGACATTCATTTCGTATCTGCCGTCCGATAAACACGTAGGTATATTCGTATAAATATCCAGCGGGAACGGTCGGCTCGTACGCTGCGTTTGTCCGATAAACAGATGTCATTTGCAATTTATCCATATTAACCATTAAATCTGATCGGTCCGGCATATAATGAACGCACACTGGTGGCAGATCATTTTTCAGGATGCGCGAAAGCATTAGTTTCTGCCCTGGATGATTAATACGCTGTCCTTTCATTCGACGCGCCCGCGTTTCTCGATTTCGAGCTCGATATCTCCACATTCACGCTCAATTTAATTCCCCACCGCCACATGGGTCTGATACTTCACGACACACGCGTACTGTGGCCTCGTACGAAATCTCGTGTTCCGAAATTCAAGAATTCGCGAACAATTGCGAAGCAATAATTTCGTGACTTACGAATATCGAAATATTACCATTGCATACCGTTACTATTGGTATTTAACTCTATTTCTTCAGAACAATATCGTAAGACGATATATGTTTTGAGACAATCGTTTATATGAAGTGGGGCGTGATAATTCAAATAAACGAATAGATTATTTAAAAGTGAATGTACCCCCACATTACGATCAACCATATACCCACAAATGTGGATGTGTTTTCTCGACTGTTTGCGTGAAGTTAAATCTATTATCATGGACATGCTCGGGGACAGCTAACAATTAATTTCTGTTTAGTTTAACTGACATCTCGAGGTCCACGTTGATTTATTTAGCTATGTACTTTATTGTAATTTGTATTTTGTATTGGTGGGATACACATGTTATATTAATAATGATAATAAAACTAACATCCACCCTCCCCAAAATTGCCCAACAAATCAAGCTCCCTGGTGAAATATAGATGAATCCCCTTCAAAAGGATAATCTTTCCTAAATTTCAAACGGCACTTCACCCTAATCCCTCTCTTCTCTCGCTTCGAACACATTCCGCTTCCCCTTTTTCTTTCCACAGAGGAAAACTACACCTCTCCGTACGTCGATCCACGTCGCTCTGTTTATCCTCGTTCTCGGTGTGTATCTCTCTGCTGGGCTTTACATCGATCCCACCCTCGTCGCAACTCTTTGCTGACTGGATCGGGACACGACTAACAGCATCTCAAACAATGTATCTGGGGTGTCATAGGTCCCCGAGCCAAAGGCGCGGGTTTACCCAGCCTGTCTACTGAATAGGTGTATGTATCGATTGTCACTTGCCCGCCACGGTAACCTCGGTGTTAACCACGCGATTTTGCTGCGTCTTCTTGTACCAACGTGTAGGGACGACTGGTATAAAGGGATTGCTACGTGGGAGCCATTACTCTTGGAAGTTGAAAGCGGTACATCTCCACTTGCGATCAGCGATGGCATTGTTTTATTTAGGCAATGCTTATAAAAACAGTTAAACGTCAAGGAGCTTGGAAACGTAAGACAAGCGTATTAGGGTTTAATAATGTTTTTAAATACGGTAAAATGTAAAACATTAAATATCTTGAAAGAAGAAGAAATAGATTTATACCACTTTCAGAGATAAGTCGGTGCAAAAGTTCGTTCGCTCACTGTTGGGTGATGCTAGGTGTATAAAAATGTATTTTCTTACTATTACTTACTATTACTTTCAGCAGAAAAGTGGCAAAAGGACTGGGTTAGGTATAATATAGCAAATTGCAAACTGAGTAATTCATTTGATTCTTGGAATCACGCTCTTCCTTAATGATATCAGCAGGTACCTTTAATTTAAACACTGTTGTGCCTCGGAGACATACATATACGTATACTTATAGTATGAAGGCTTAAGTGTAAGCGAAAACACGTTAATTACTCTGCTGGTGCAATAAACATTTCCAGTGGAATAAATCGAAAAGTTTCGCATTTCTCAACGACACGAGAGATGTCAACGAAAGATTCGAGTAATGTACGTCAGTAAACACTGTTACTCATTTAGATATTTAGATTATCAGCATTTCAATCTCTCTGCACGCTACCTTCCGTATCATCGTTTGAATCTCGTGCGACAGGCCTGTACACCATGCTGAAGATATTCCAGCATGCGTCGCCAATTAAAAGCGTGAATAGAAGTTTCCCTTTAGAATCGGTAACCGCTCTCGATCTGCTAAAAGTGGTTACTGCATAACGTTACTCGGTGGCTAACGATGCAGGTGAAAGAAGATTTTCGTCGGGCGTTTATTGCCGGAGAATTTTTTATACGTCCCCCGTGTAGTTTTCCATTGCACCTGCTCGTTGAACAGCCGGCCGCCTCTATGCGGCGATGCTTCAATAAGCGTACACATAAATCCGTGCTAATTGACGAGGCAAAATGCCAGAAACGCATTCCCCCGCATTAACGTGGCTCTCGCGTCTTTTATTTTCCTCCCTCCTCGTGGACGAATCGTGGATCGTTAACGAAGAATGGCGCGCTAATTCGAGTCGCGTCGGATGGTGTTCACTCGACTTTCCGAGGGCGCAACCTATCGGGGGTGTAAAAAAAGAGCGCCCTCCGTCCCCTATCGACTCGCGATAGAATCGTGGTAAATCGTCAGTTTGAAGGGAAAACATGTACACGCGTGTCTGTGCGTAGTAATAGCTGCAATACTGTTATCTACACCCCCGCTTCAAAGGTTTCGGGTACAGCTCTCTCTAATAAACTTCTAACATTTGGTGTGGGTTATGAACTTTATCGATACAAGTCAATAGTGCAGTAAGAATCATGGAATGGCACCTCAAATCAATAACTAAATGTTGTCAATCTTATTGGAAATAGTTGCCAAGACGTTTGAACTACAGTCTTGATTAATTTTAAACGTATTGTGTTAACTTCGCTAGCCTATTCATACCACTTAGTCAAATGCCACAACTCACCACCAACAGAGATATCGTGGAAACGCAAAGGCAGAAACAGTGAGAGGTGGGATATCATTTCCCCACCGAAAACGTTAAATATCCTAATTGGCAGTGTTTAGCCACGCGGGGCGTGAATTTTCCACGGCCATTCATAACCTTTTAACGCGATTAAGCGACCCACGCTAGCTGTGGGCTAAACAACACGAATGAACTTGTGTAGTGTCTGCTTCAGAGCCAGCAGCGTATTTTTATTAGGTAGGATTAACCCTTCCTGGAGAAGGGAGATAGCCAGTGGAATTAAAGTGACCCGTTTGTTATCTAACAATAAGAGGAGCTCGATCAATATTATCCGATTGGGGCATGTGCCTGCTACTTTCGGACCCTTTTCTCATATTATATTAGCGGATCCTGCGAATGTTTAATTTGACAGCTTAAAATTGTAAGCACGAATGGGAAAAGAATCGCGAGTGAGATCGTTTTGTAGGAAGAATAAAATAATTAAATAAAAAGCGAACCTCTAGTAACCCAGAAGGAAAGAATCAAGTATTCATTCATCAACAAATGAAATTCTGATAGAAATCGATTCAACCTCCCACACTGATCACTGTACAAGATATAAATGCAGCTTGTTCAACTGACGACTGACTGACTGCAATTCGAAGCATAAATTTAGTCGATTGATGCAATTATTAAACGAAACTGGACGAACTGATTCAGTTACACTACACATTGTGATTCCACCCAATGCATTTTCAACTATACCATTCCAATTCCATCACTTCCTCTACTCTTTCATACTTCGATCCACTTCGATATAGTTTTGAATCCTAAAATTCCTGCTTCGAATTATTCCGCAATTGCTCGGGGTTTTATTCGCACATTTTAAACAAACAGTTCTCCACGAAAGCCAAAGAAACTTCGGGCCACTATGCAACGATGAACGGTTTCATAGGAATTTCTTTCGAACCTTTCCATTTTACTTCAGACAAAGCTTAATACGCCGGAATCATAATTAATTCCCCAGCTAATCCATTATCGTGGGTGTATAAAATGCGTTCGCGTAGCTGCTTTTAAACTCCGAGGATATCGTCGTCTCCCATCAGCAATAATTAGCAGGCAGGATCATTCGAATTTTCCATTAAGAGGTGCCGCGAACTCAATTTGTGAATGTAATAAATGACACGCTTTTATCTGGGGCCATCACGATAAAACCATTATAAATGACTCCCACCTTCGCCTCTGCCCCTATCACCCCCTTGGTCGGCTGAAATACAGGAGGGCCGGGTTATTTTTCATTAACACGGCCGTCCCTATATTTTAGTAAACCCGTTGAGAAATTTTCCTGGGTTAATCTACTAAGGGATCGTGTGCATCCACTTAGTGAGGTTTAAGCGATAATTGGGAATTGTTGTGCAGGGACCTTGTGCTTGGTTTTTGGGAGAGGGGTGGGGGGTGGTTGGCTGGCTTTGTATCGGCTTTATCCTGAAATAGGAGCCGTGGAACGCGCATAATCCAATGCGCCACCGTAATTACCAATATCCTGGAGTACTTTTAAATACTTGCTACTGAACGAATATATCGTTATAGGTACTACATGTAGCACAGAATATCTTTTTATTTCCAGATGGATGAATGGATTCTGAAAAACGTAAAATTGAAGATCCAAGAGTAATAATATTCATGTCCGATCGTCGTGGCATCATCAACTGTGCCAAGCGTAGTTACCGACATGGTGCAGTACTTTTAAATACTTGTTACAGAGAATTTTTCATTTCCGTTGGATGACGGATTATGAAAATATCCTTGAGGGAGTTTCTCAACATTATACATGTTTCGACTTTGCGGAGCTTTTTCTTAATTTGTTTCGATCGAAAAAGATTGACCTGTCTGTATACATTTTCCTTTAGACCAAAAGTATATTTTTACAGTATGAAAATTATTTAGTGACGTAATTGATTTCGTGTGAGCGACTTGCCGTGGATGGAGCTTCTAATATTATCTTTTAGATTGATAGTTAATATTGCAATCAGAATCTCATATAAATAATCGAATTCTAATTGTTTGAAGCTTTCAAGCATTATTATCAGCTGACTTCTACATAATACCATGCTCCTTATTTTATGAATCACAAGTTCTATTATACGCTTTTACAATTACTTTCCATTATACAAAGATACAACTGCTGAGTAAATTCACTTAAATTACCATATTCTGCGGCTGAAGAGAATTTCAGAGGCATTCTGCCGGCCGACAAATCTATTACGCCCAAGCAACCTCCGCGAAGAAAAATTTCTAATTTCAACGTTCCCTCCGCCACCGATAAACACCTTCAGCGAGCTAAGAATAAGATTTCACTTGATCTGGTAAACGCTAAACGAAAACTCTAAGTAGAGAACGCCGCGTGACGCGGCATCAAACAAACGCTGAGGCGCGGGGGAGGTTGAACAGAGATGAAGCGTGTGAAAACTGGGGGCCGGCGTATTCTTTAAATAATAAACAATTACGCGGTGCAACTGATGGACGTGCTGTGTACCTTTTAGCAGTGCGCCAAGTACACGGGAGGTTCTTCTTAAAACGACGTCGGTACATAGAGGCGAAGTATGCGCGTAAAGAGGAAGCTGTGTGGAAAGGGACGTGGCTCGCTCATTATAACGACGTTATTCTCAAGTAGGCGTATATAAACGGCCATGAAAGGCTCCAAGGATAACGAGGTGTCCGCTGTGCAAAGTAAAAGCTAACTGTTTCGCGTCGACGTATACTTGGAGGTCCGCAATTTTTCAACCGACGACGCCGGCACAGCGATAGGTCGAAGAACTTCCGGCGGCCTCTGATAGAGCCTATTCAATGCGGAGGAAACTAATTTCGCGGTGCTCAGATCGAGGCAGACAGTGAGAGCTGTGTCGCGATGCTATGAAGTGGCCAACGCTTTGTGCTTTCGCTATTTAACGGTGTTTGATGAACAGCTTGCCTGTGGGTGAATTAATGCAATGTTCGTGCGATAACTTCGTTTCAGGTGTTCTTCAAATGCATTAACCTTGTGTGATCGCGGGCTATTATTGGCATTACGTAAACGCACGATTCAGCTATTCCCACTTGTGCCCTATAGCTTGCGTGCTTCTCCATATTGCAGAAATGAAAGGCCAATTTACAGTAACGTATTTAATATAAATTATAGTAGGTATGTCCTGTCATAATACCACGAGAAATATTCTTTGGACTGCTGTACGTTCATGATAAATTCGCTTGTACGTTTTCCTAACAACGCGATAGGCGTTCACCAGACATAATTTTGTCAAATTTATTATTATTCTCAATTTTATAATTGGGTGTCTGTTAATATCACGGAAGGAAGCTTTTAGCTAATAAAATGAAAAGATGATGCAAAAATTGCAGAATATGACTGTACCCGTGTCGTTGACATATTAATTAAATATTTAAATGTAATCGAAACGAATTTGTCTCTTTACTGTAAAAGAGAAATTCATTGCTCCACCCATTTGCTCATATAACTGTGTAACAAGTTGTGCGTGTTTCTTCGTTGATTCCACTCTGCCGTGCCAAAGCAAACACTTTTCTGCCAGTTATTATTATTACAAATTGACGCGTGCCTTTGTTGCTGAAAAATATGGGACCGTGAATTGGTGCACGGTTTGATTGATTTTAACTGATTTAACAGAAAAGCAATAGCCAAACGAGTGCTTTCCGTTAAAAACGGACACGTGTTGGCAAAAATCGACGCCAAATGAAAAAATATATATTCCTGACGGGAGAAACTATTTGTCAATCTAGAAAAACCATCGCGTGAGCAATTGAATCCTTGGCTGACGAATGGATGGCGACATGCGGTATAACCGATGAATACAGAAAGTTGTGAAATTTAAACTATCGATAGGAGCACGCGGAAGCTGTAACTTTCCATAGTAATCAAGGGTGCGTATAAATAATTCTCTTATCGTGCCCTCATAATCAAACATATTCATTTTAACATATTCCAATACCAATTTCCTAACTTAGCCATATTTCATTCGTAAACATCTTCATTAAATTATTTTCCCTGATTTCTCAAAATCTATTTAAATCGTTAGCGTATACTTAACAAAGCTCACAATATTTTCAACTTTCCTTTCGTTTTTGTGACGTAATTAATGCGGATGTATAAATATAAGGGGAATGTATAAAAATTTCACAGCTGTGGGAATTTTGGAAATTTCGCGCAACCTATTAGTTCACTGCGGCCAAGACAAGAGTGTATACGCGTTTCCACGATGCATTACACGCGGCAATAATTATTCATCGTTACTGCAAGCATTCATTTGCGCGCATATGCGGTCACATGATCGACGTGCAACCGTATTGAAACACTTCAACAAGTACGGTCGGCTCGTTTCTCTCGTTTTGTGTTTAACCCCGTGTATATCCGTCAGCGTCTCCATTTAACGTATTTCTGCGTGCACACGTGTACGAAACTCTGGAATATTAGGATCGTCTACCAACACGTCTTCAAAGTGATCGACGTCTACGAACCACTTAAACTGTAGGTACCGAAACATTTAACTGTTCCGACAATATTCTTAACACAGGATATTTAGAAATTAAAGCTGCAACTTTTGTAAACGTCCAACACTTCGGGTGTGATACGCGCATATATGCGTTTGTTCAATGCACGCAGGGAGTGCGGGAACGCTCATGGGCGTTCTGTGACTATGGTTAACAGATGCAACTGTAGGAGTCCCGCATATCGCGTACGCTGAGCGTTTAAATTGTCAGCACTCAAAGAATTAATATTCATCAAAGTGAACAGAAAGATATTAACTTGGGCGTGACAACTTGTTCCTGGGTTATAAATTAGATTTATTGTGCCTTCTATATTGGCAGTCAGTCAAAGCCGTGTGTGTATTAGTACCAAGAGTCTAGATTCGTTATTTTTAAGAGATGTTTTTGGAAATTTTCGAACTGGAACTACCTACTAGGAAGTTCTACTTTTACAAGATCAGTAGAGTTCCTATTGTATACTGTACCCAGCTTCCATGAGACTTTCCTGGTTCTTCGATTTTAATGGTCGTTCGTGTCTTTTATGGGTGACGTTAGTAGCCTGCTTTCAGTGTTAATTATAATGGCGCGGTGCTTCTGGTTTTAAAATGGAGTCAAGAGTAGGCAAGAACGGGGAACGGAAACTTTGCTTCTTAAGTGTGTTCTGTCATTATCGTCCGTTCGTGTTTAAATGATACTTAGAGAAACGTTATAGTGATAGAAGTAGAAGACACGGTTGCAGTAAAATGTTTTTTTTTCCTTCTCTTTATTAGACTGCCTGATGCCAGAAAAATTCGTAATGAATAATTACTCTTGACTAGAGAAAGTGATTTGCAAATTTGAACACACTTTTTCCGAAAAAAATAATCACCATGCTAAAAAAGTTCATTTTTCCTGAGTTCTACACATCACAGTTCCATCTTTTCTATACGATCTGAATTAGAACATAGACGCCTGGAATAAAAGCCAGTTATCCTAAGTTCTCAGGTCTAAATACTTTATTCAAACGAAATTGCCTGTTCAAGCATTTGATCATTAAAGAACGGCAAAATACAGTTCCCACAATTAACGATTACAGTAAATACTTGGCACGGACTCAAGCTAACAATCTCGGCATTCTTTAGACTTTCTCACTCTCTCACAACATTTCGCAACAAAAATACTGAAGAAAAATCACGAAGTAAGTATAAATACTTGCCTAGTAATATGTAGTATTACTATGTCAATATCTTCATCGAGTACTAAGCATGCAACGCAGAAGCGACAACCTAAGTAGTAATGTCGACCAGCAGATACGTAGATACGTTTCTTTGGCCAGGCGTGTAAGCACCTTTCGTCGTGGGGAAAGGGGCATAGAGGCTGCCTGTTCATTTTGCACAGTGAATTTCGAACACTTTGACCCTGCTGACCAGTTTCGCAGCTCGTTCCAAAAGTACGTGACCATGAAATCCAGCGATACGTGACCGAGATGTAGCTGGACACAGCGTTGAATACATACGTGGCGGTACTTATCATCTCGTTACTTCTGTCCAACGCTATCATGATTTCTTCGAGTCTGGGGAACAACTCATGCCTGGTCCTCCGTCGCCTCAACCACTTGGACGTCTCGTTACATCTGGGCTTTACGATGCCGATTTCGGGAAAAAAGCGCCGATTATCGTCGAGGTGAAACTTCCAGTTCCTGGGTAGACCTACTTTTGTTTTTCATTAAATTGTGCACAATGGGGTTGGTATATTGCATTATCGATGCCTTTAATCTATTACGTCTAACTTGTTGGACATTTACGTCATTCTATACAAATTTGATAAATTATGTGATCTACTTGTGAAATCAATATTAGATACTGTGAAGTATCTATACTGGTAATTATCTTGATGTAATTTGGAACTATTAGGAAATTTCAGCATTATATGGTAGAAGTTTGTGTTGTACTTGTTCTAAAGCATCTCTGTACAGGAGTTTCAACACTGCCATTGAACAGACGAAATTTAGGTAAAATAATTTTTCAATAATCTGACTAATTCTTAGTGGAAACAATCTTAAAACTGCTAAGACAGGCAACGCATCTATTCGTAAACTGTCTGTCATCCCTTCCACTCTTACACTCGACGATTCACTAATTCTGTTATGTTCTAATTCAGAATATATTCGTAATATCGGAATTAATAAGAATATTTTTTTTTAAATTCATGCTCTGTAAAAGCCTGCCATATTACATAGGAAATAGAACTGTCTATTCCTGTAAAAAAAAATACATTGTGGCTGTGATACTTAAAAATTTCAAATGAAATTGTTACTGTCTTTATGTATATTTTGAAATTTCTTAACATGCTGAATGGTTTTTTATTCATAATAATTTATAAGACAACACATGTATGAAAAGCTAAAACGAAATTATGGTTCCTTTCACAGCGGTTGAGAGATGTGTCTGACCATGCACGGTCTTGTTTTCCTTGTTTCCTTATATTTTGCTCATTTCGCACACTTTAGTAATTTCTATATCTTGTAATAACTTTATAAATTTATGATAAATTAATATTGCAAAAGGTCACCGAAAAAAGCAAAAAATACACTCGACACAAAGTAATTTTGGTTACTGATACTGATTTATACTGAACTGATTGTTAACCACTCGTTATATCTTACCGAGTTCTGTATGAATTCTTATAAATTTTTGTTTTGAAGTTCTCGATAGTTTTTATTGGAGCTCTAACAATTTTAATGAAAAAGACCACGATAGAAACGTTTATGCAGGATTTCTTAAAACTCTCATTAATTTTCATAAACTTTTAGTAGGTAGATGTGTTGCAGAACATTCAAGGCAATGAATAAGAATCCAGACGGTTTTTTATTTTAAAAAATACCGCGCCACCTGTTGACAAGAGCAAGGTCAGAACAAATTACACGCCCCATTAAATTATGAATTTGTACTTTAATTACTTCCGCGGTGTGATATTTATTGCAGCAGCTGGTGAAACTGTTACTCTGGATAGGATAATAAATTTGCGAACTAAATTATTCATTCTCATGGTTGCTAATAAAATCCATCCCCGAAATAACAAATAATAACCAAATCCCTTAAGCAACGTGTTCCATCGAATTTTAATAATGAACCACAAAACTGCACATGCTTTTCTGCCTTGCAGGTAGTACGTACATCAATCCTCATCTCACTAATAATTGTTAGATTCCCACATCTGCTGTCTTCTAAAAAATGTATCCTAAGCGGAATATTACAATTTTCTGCAATACTGCAATTTTAATAGGGCTAAAATAAATAAGCTATTACGCGAATTCTAATTGAGAAACAAAATGGCTTCTATCTTAATAGGGATATTGTAAAAACGAAACACTGTAGAAATTTCCATTTTTTCGTATTTGTATTCGGACGGTAGAAGTCGAAAGTGTGTGAAGGATTAAATGTTTCTATTCGCTCGTACGAGTCCACTGCCCTTTCGCGATACAGAGTTCGTAAATTCAGCGGTTTAATAGCAGTAAAGCAATATTCAAAAGAGCAATTCGCAGTTACGGAAATTTCATTTAGCTACGTGTTAATCACCATTGAACATGTGCGACTATGGGTTCGAAACAGTGGCAACATCCTGAACACATGCGCTGAAAGGTCCGGTGCGCGGAATTAGCATTCGCTGAAATTGTTACGCATTAATTAAAGTGTACCGTACGTTTGTCAGAGTCAAGTATACAATTCTATAATTATCTTAACGTAGAAAGGCTGCAGCAACAGCTATCTGAGTCGACAATTACAGTTGGACAGGAATTTTGCAGCTGTGCGTGGAACAGCTGCGCTGCATGGTAATTTGGAAGCAACGAAATTGTGAAAAAAAGGAAAGAAAGAAATCGTACGAATACAAACTTTCCGCGGCATTAATATTAATTTCTGTGTACATTTCATTCAGCAGAGAAAGAAAGTTGGGAATATGCAAATTACCTGTCAGTTCATCAAATTATTAACTTTCATTAACTTTCATCTACTTTTCTATTAGAAAATTACAAGTGTAAATTTTTGTTCCCGAATTCTGAACTTCGTAATAGCGAAAGCTTTCGTATTTACATTTAAGTTCCTTAACAGATATCAACATCTATTTCTTCCGCTATTTGGCACGTTTACGACAAAAGAAGGGGAATTTTCTCTCGACAGACAGAAACTGCAGCCTTTGACGGCCTATATTTTTTAAACAAACACTAATTTCACGTGGTCTACATAATATTCCAATTTCATAAAAATCCCTCGCTTTACGCACAAAAAGTAATCCATCTGCAATGGAACGACCTTGCTGCATACCCACGATTCCTGATCCTCCATTTCCCAGTATCCCTTCGAAATTTATCTCGACCCTTCTACCCCATTACGTCCATTCTGCAGTGCAAACAATTATTCCTTCTGCGGGCGGAAGAAGCCATAAGTCGCTGCCGTGGATCGCGCTTAAAATCGGAAAGCCGCGAGTTCTTGGCAGATTGAGCGCGACCGGTCGCTCTAGCCGCCGGCGCGGCGCCGCGGCCGTGCTCGGGCCGGGCGTCGCGATTCGATCGGGGTGATCGCGATCGATCGAAATGCTCGTGAGGCCACGCGAAACGGCCTAGCCGCCCCGCCGTGCCGGGTCTGTCTCCGTTCGCGCGTGTAAATGCGGCAATGTAAACGCGTCGATAAACACGTAGTAAGTCCACATCGTTACGCGTGACCACGGCCTTCGACAAGCTACCGTCTCTCACGTCTGGCAAACTCGATGCTCGATTTTACGAAGACCTATGTCACGTCATGGCGAGTGTCGCGCGGATTAGCATGCACCTATACAACGGGCGGCAGCTGCGCACTTAACTGCGTTTGCATAGTCCATTATTCTCCTGGCCGTCCCTTGTCACGGGAGAGCGCGTCGCTGGGAAAAGATGACGGATACTGGGGAATTTTGAGTACGCCGAGGGGATGAAGGTGACTTTAAAAACGCTCGGGGACCAAGGCTTCGCGCGGTGATTGATAATTTGGATAATGGAGATTTATCGTGCAGACGGACGGAACACTTTGGGTACTCTAGTTTCAGTTGCACGATACCCTTCTCAATGGTCTAAGATACGAGCGAGTTTGAGAGTGTAGCCTGGGCTGATTGCTGACACGATACTTGGCTGGGCATCGTATGTGAAACTAAAGTGACGTGAATGATGGAATTGAAGGATTCGAGTGACTATTCTATATTTTAGGATATAAAAACAAGAAAGTTTTATTCTATATTTTCGTCTGATTTTGGCACGTAGAATCACCCCCTAAAAGGGTCCAGATACAGGATTTCGAAAAGTTAGAAGGGGCAACTGGATTATCGAGCAAAATTTTGAGTGGTCCATTCTGTAATTTTAACATACCTATTCATTACATTATTCAGTTTATATTACAACTGCCCTCATCTGTTGGATTCTTAAGCCCGGCAAGCTAATTTGAAAGAAACATGTTTGGCCCTTGGCAAGAGAAGTAATTTGGATGTTGATATGGTAGAGTAATTTTTTAGCGTAAAATGGATTAACGCAGCATCCGAACGAAAGTATAACACCAAAGGGGACCGAGCGAGCAGCGAAATCGTTGAACACACAGATGAAGCTGCGAGTATCTGTTAAGTACTTAATTGAAGAGCTAACTTTGCTAACTCACTTTTTGAACGTCGAAGCGTCTATAACTAACTTATGATCGTTGCATTTCATTACCCCTAAGTTTACACTCTCGCTGCGGAAATTAGGGAGTCCGTTTCCCTTCTAAATTCTTCTTTGACACTCTCTTTTCGCCTCCTCCATCGCCTCCATTAACTGATTTATTAAGCATTTCAACTTTCAGAGTTTCGGCGATTCATAGATCGAACCCTATCTGTACTATAGGTAATTATTTAGTACAATTGAGAATACTTTGTCGGACTCTAGAGGGTCCATTTACCTTCTGAATTCTTCTGTACGCGCGTTACTTCTTTATTTCCGAAATTCTGAAAGTTTCAACAATTTATAGATCGAACCCTATCTGGTACAATGGAGAACAGAATCTCTCTTCTAATATCTTTCTTATGTACTCTTCTCCATCTTTTTCATCGCCTTTGCTACCATTCCTATTGGATAGGCATTCCAATTTCGGAAGCATCGTCGATTCGTAGTTCGGACATTAAGTCCCTGTCTGCGCCACGATTCGTTAGAATAATTCAAAACACTTTGCCGTGTATATAACTCGGTCAGCCGCTATAATTCGTTGAAATAACCCGCAACGAGCGTAAGTGCGGCTACCTCGGATCTTGGAAGCCGGTGAAGCGGTGTAATGTAAAATAGACATTTATCTGCGTGGCAAATTTACGCGCGTAGAATAGGGCGGAGCACACGTGTACGGGCTTCTAACGGCAGCACCAGACGTTTGTGCGTGCGCGTACCTGTTTACACGACAATGAGCTCGGTATTGCACAATAAACTGAGATATTAACGCAGTGTTTACGCCTTCGCGCAACAACCCCGTTGGATCGGGTTCGACTTAATGAAAACTCGAAACTGCGTTGTCAATGAGTTTGGAATCGCTTTTCGTCGACACTCGACGAACGTGTGAGATGGTAACGACAGGGGAGTCCGATTTTATTTCCGTCGATTGTATCTCACAGGAGTTCTTGTAGAAAACACTGCAATTACCAAAAATCAAATTCTATACCTACTATAGTATTACCATTGGCGCGTAGAACATTTTCCGATAAAATTTTCTTTTTTAATTTTGCCACTTACAGAGTTCGCCACAAGGACTCTTCAATTCTCGAATCATACTGCAAGTAAAAGGCATTGACTACTTAGGTATTCAACAAAGACAATTTACCAATCCTACACACGAATCTACATTTTAACCATTTTGGGAAGCAACAAACAGTTGAACCTTAATTAATCAGCTTAAGTTTGGTCCTAAAAGTCAAATCGAACCCCGATCTCAATCATGTCCCACACAGAAAATATGAATTAAGTGAAGGCAGAAAGTGCACAGAAGAAAATGTTATCAACAAAGTGATCATTTACTATGTCGGATATACTCTACCACTGATTGCCATCAAAAATCCTGAACTCATATCAAGCTATCCTCTCTGAAACAATGGCCCAAAGAGCATCATAGTTGAACGTTCGAACAAACCACGAACACAGAATGGTGCCCCCTATCCGCGAAACGCTGATCCCCTTCCCGAGAGCAAACCCGACTTAATGAATGAGAATAAAGTATCAGACCGTTCCTCCTTCGTTCAACGAAATATATATATGTCCCCGGCAATAAAAAGTAGACGGCGCGCCTTTTTTAGCAGATTGTTCCTGGTGATAATCCTTTAATCCCTCCTCCAACTCGGCCATTTACTCCCGCGGCGGTTCCTTTTAAAACCGTGGAGGCTTGCCATCGGAAAAAGAAAAGCGCGGGGGTTGGGGGTGGGGAAGAAATTGTAAATGCTCCACAGGCAGCTGGGCACCGTGGGACTCAGCAACGTATTAAAATCGAGGCGGAACACTTATCAGCGGCCGTTATAAATTTCTCCCAGGCCTCGGCGGAAAAACGCAACGGGCTGATTTTTCTTCTCGATCATTTGCAGAGGGAGCCGTAAAAGACCCTCGCGAGAGAGATACAGCCCCGCGAAACGGGGTATAGTCGTATAACCGTCAGAGCCATTACTATTCATTAGGATTTTTCCAGCTATGCGTCTTCCTTAAGTTTTGTTTTTCACCTTCGCCGAGCCACCGCATTACTAAGTGAGCACGGATTTATCACGTGCTCGTACTTTATTAAATTCGTGCCGAGTGCCTGTCGCCTTTATCCCCCTCCTGCCCCGCGTCTCGCGCCACGGATAAGCTTTTTCTTCGTAATTTATTCCAATATCAGGGACGGCATTCCGCGGGCCTTGGGATCATTAAGCAGTTTTGAAAATGAATGTATTCGAGCTTAGGTAGTGTACAATTGATTCCTTTTTGCCCCGTATGGGGAGACTCGAAGCTTCTGATGAACGTTTATGAAGTAAAGTTAACAGGTTCAAGTTATTTAATGAATTATACATTTTCTGCAGCGGTATAAACAAAGGATGCCCGCTCAGAGAAACGAAACTACCACCAACTTCGCGGATCAGAAGAAAGCCTGGAATCTGGAAGTTTATTCTTCGAAAAGCGACGATTTTTTTCCAATTGCAATCGTAGAAGGTGGGTGGCGAAGTGAACCTCGAAAAGAGCGTGTAATCGTCGAAAAAAGAAGCCCCGATCGATCTCGGCTCGTGGCAGCGATAGGTCGATCACCTGGCAAAGATCAATCACACCGACGAAGATGAGAACACGGGCAGGACGGAGGGCGAGAGAAGGATGAAGGAAGGAAGGGGGTGGCCGCTTGTCGGATCAGCAACTCGACCTGTTCAATTAACCATCAAGGGGGAGCCCAGCAGTCCTGATTCACGGGAACGGGGCGAGAAGGGGCGGCGGAGGGGTTGGAGGGTGACAAATCGACCAATCAGTCGCGATGATGAAGTTCTCCGTCTTATTCGTTCCTGCTTAAAAGTCCCTTTGCGATTCCATTCACCGTGTCCTCCTGCCAGGACCGGGGCCGCTCGGTTCGGAGGACCTTTGGAAGTTTTCAGAACAATCGCCGTTGAAACCGCCGCGCCGCGGAAAAACACAGGATGGTTTACCTGGCTACGAAGGGAGTAAAGAAAAGAACGAGCTCAGACTGCTCAGAGGTGTGGTCTATCCTAACTACCGGGTGTCCCAAAATTGTGGCAATCGTGGGACGAAAAACGTTCATCGTCACCAAACAATTCGGAGGATACCTTACCGTCTTGCCACGTCTATTACTCGATTTTCCACTAACTATACATATAGGCACTCATCTGTAAGCATTTGTTACGTAAATAGTTCGTTTAACCATCCGATGCCCTTTCTACATACAATTTTAGCTAAATTGGGCTCTCAGTGCCATAGCTTGTGACACAATTTTGAAATAACCTCTACACCTATCAAACTATCAAGATCAACTGGATTTATAAGAATACAGAAAGTATGCTGCAGGGTACCAAACTTGATTAAGACAATTGGAAGAAATCGATGTTCGCGTCAATATTCCCTGCACGTTGCGCCTGGATTCTTCCTTCGATCATAGATCTGCGTTTAAGCACGCGTAGGCAGAAGCACCGCTGGTTTGTCAGTAGGACATCGATGCAGCGTGATAAAAGACGGACGATAAAGTCGGGATCATAAAAGTGGTAACGAGCAGATTTACCGGGACAGCTCGGAGAAATGAAGAAAGTTAATGGCGGCAATAGGAACGCTCGTAACAATGATGCCAGTCGTGAAGGTAACGATACTGAATTAATACTGGATATTCGATTAGAGGAGGCGAAACGTGAGGATATTTTACAATCGAATTCGGAGGAAAACGGTTGACGAACGGGGAGGAGGAAAAAGGAGGCAGAGATGGCTCCTTATTTTATCGCCGAACAGTTATATTGGGGCATAAATCATATTCGGTAAGTCGGGCCTTTATCCTGCCCACTCCTGCAAGAAGCGAGTGCCCGGACCCTGTGCTTCATCATGGCGTGTGTTCCAGCTTCTACTTTTTACCTTCTACCAACTGACTGCCCTTCTCGACGTTTCTTGTTGCAGGAGTCGCCGCGGATTTCACCGTGGCGTCCGTGGCTCTGCGATAACTTTCACGTACGGGGGAACGTCCTGTAAAATCCATGTAACAACGCATCTGCTGATTGATGAATGGATTAGATTAGCTGATGTTTAATTGCATATCAAATCCTTGGTGCCAAATTTAAAGCAAGAAGTGAGAAAAGGGTGGTGTGTTAAAAAAAAGGTATGAAACACGATTTATATCGTTTCCTATTTATATTAAAGTGTCCCATCTCACTTCCTTTACAAAGTCAAAATGTCCTATCTGATGCATTTAATAAATTGCTAAATATGTTAATCCTACATTTGTGGATAGAGGCTAAATTTTTTAAGGGAAACAAGGACGGCAGAAAGAAAATTATAAAACCTCGTTTTTCTCGGATATTCAAAAATGTTGAGAGTTAGGGCTATTAAGCTGAGCAGGGCAGCGCAGAATCGACTCTCACAAAACGGAGGCTAAAGCTCGCGTAACTTTAATATATTTCCCCTTCCGCTGTAACGCACTTTTAATTAGCGTAGAAAATTCAGCGAGGCCGGGGGAAAAAAGAGAAAGAGAAAATGCTCGGAGTTGATACCTACGGACAGTCGATGTAAAGCACTCTCCAGGAACAAATTTATCGGCTATTATTGGAAGCGAGTCCAACGAAGTTTCAGCAAGTTTGCAACTCCGTGGAGGCCAATACCGATCCATCTCGACACAACGCGCAACGGGTCCGTCGATGCCTGGCGCCGAGGATCTGCTTACAGTGGATTTTAAAGGTTTTATGAAGTAGTAAATAGCGCGAAGGCCCGCGATAAGGACCGACCACCTCTAACCTCCCTTTTAGTTATCTCCAACTTTTTAATAGAGCGACTTGACGAGGAAACGTGGTGCTTGGGGGACGGTGCAACGACCCCTTTCTCTCTCCCCGTTTGTACACCTCTCCTTTTCCACCCAGCTCGCCAACCCCCTCCGCATTCTGCAGCATCGTCTCTCAGGCTTCTCCTCCTTCTCATCTTCACAAGTTTCGCTCTTCCTCTGTTACCCGATACGCTTCTTTTTTCCTTCACGACACCCTTCCGCCAGATTTTTCCTGCATAAACAGCAGGTCATTAACCAGCACTATGGCGGAAGATCGTATCTGCGTTATCTCGTCCAGACTCCGCTATTCTCGCGGGCGCGAGTGCCCGAGCGAGGCGATTTCTCTGCTCGCTCCTCTACGGGTAACGCTGCCCTCGAACGCGTTATTAGTTTGTTGCGAAGCGCTGTGGATGAGGATGATGGGCAATAACGGGGTTAACGGGGGACAAGGTATAAATGCTTCCGAGATTGTTAGGCGAGTGGATGCTAGATTAGTCTTGCTGGCGAGTGCGATACTTTCCTAATCATATCGAGGTGACGGATGTACAATATGCGTGTGAATTTTTAAGATATTTATCGAGCGTTTGCACTGATATTCGTTCTGGGAGGACGTGGATCGACTTGCTACAAATAATATCTGCTCTAAATGGAAGTGTGTGATATGGACGTGAGCAATATCTATTATGTTTTGATGTTGATTGATTTTATCTATATTTTATACACAATACCTGTTCTGCACTGATGTGAAGTGTGGACAGAATAGACAGAAGTAATGACCGATTTGGGCGTCCACTGAGTGTTTGTGTCATTGTTAAAATTCATTCCGAAGGGTCACTATAAGATTCTGCACGTGGGGTGAAGTTTCTTCGCTGTAAAGTGAAGAGGTTTGTGCCACGAACGTGTCTTTAATTGAACTGCTGGATAATTGATAACAGAATATTTGAAACATATTACCTACTGTAAAAAGCAATGCCACAGAAACTGTAGAAAAATTTGTAAATACAATTTTAGCAGACATAGCATCGATAGTTCCGATCTTGTAAGAGATTCTCGATGCGTTTTGTAGACGAAGAAAAGCTTTCAAATCTGAATCGTACATATTCAGCACGCGAAGAATGCCTTTCATCGAAGCCACAATACTTCTAGAAACGCACGAAATTGGTAAGTTGCCAAAACTATTATATAGAGGCACATGTTGTTCGAGAAATTGGCAATTCCTCGCTGTTACTATCCTAAGAGCATCATTGTATCCTGATTAAAGAACTTTCAACTCGAAATTTGGAATGTACAATTTCCTCGTCCCCTGTATTATGATTAAAAATGATTGCAAGTATGATTTAATCAACATGCCCAAGATAATTAAGAGGCCAGACAGTGATCTTCGTTGCTCTAATGTTAGAAGCCAAGTAGCGTTATGAATTTCGGTATAGTTGTGAGAATATCTCGCCATGGGAATGTCGATTTTAGGTCCAAGCAAGCCGTAAGCATCAATGTCGTGCACGTTTTAATGACGTAGAGTATTTTTTATGGAAATACTTGGCCCACAAATTATAATAAAAACTGCTGCATTCCTCCAAGCGAACCAAGCAACGTGAACCCAATCGAGAAAGACCTCGTCAACTTCCACCGACAGTAAATACAGAAGCGTTCTGAAATAATCATCATTAAAGTCTACCATTGTGCGGCCCATCGTTTACGAGCAGTCTGCTATTACGGGCGACGGAACCTGTCTCGAATCATCCAACTATAATCACGGGAGTTGACGCGAGCGATGCTTGCGAACGACATTATGTCGATTCTTCCCGTGACGATTCGATCCATCGACGACGATGACGTTGATCGCGGCGCGCCGCATTCTCCCAGTTTTATGCCTTTAATGGCGGAGCAATTTCGCGCGTTTGGTCCCGCTGCTCTCCGATGTTTCTCCCTCGTACCCATAGCCAGACGAAATCCACCAGGAACACGAGTCCCCGCTGATTGCACGGCCAAAAAGGGGCAAGAATGGGCGTCGAAAGTATCGAATGGTGAATCTGGCATCGAGATTACCGCGAATATAGAGCAACCAGCAGCGTAGTTTGAATTCTAACCGAATCCTGAAGGAAATACGCTGTACATGTCGGGAACTATATGTGCAAACGCAGAGTATCGTCGTTTTTAACTACGAGGCTGTTGTGCTTGAATATTTAATTAATTGTCAGATAAATAGTATTGATCTGTATTGATATTATCTTGTTTTTTAGATTCATGAAACTGCACAAGTCGAATTTTCTTGAAATATGCTGCATCATTTTCTGCAATTGTTAGTGTAGGTAGGTATTTGAGGGTGGAAAATTATTAGAGTTGCGGACTCAGATCTCGAAACCTAAGCAAGATATGAATTTGTATTCTTTATAAAATACCATACTTCCTAATAGAGAAACTACGGGAAGCACGCAGGACTAATAAAATTTCGAATCTAAAAGTTCCATATAAGTTCCAGTTATACACTAATACCATTCATTCGATAAAAATAGAGTTTAAAAGGGCACCAGCGGGAAGAACGAACCAAAAACACTCACCCTGCACGATACACACGCACGAAAGACTTCAAGACTTAATTAATCAACTGTTAAACGAAAGATTACTGTTTCACAGAGCCCCTTGTAAACTCATAAAAGCCTGCTGCCCGCGTGTAAGAGGATCAGGCCTTGGTGATTATCTCGGCTGAAAGACAATTGACCTCTTCCCTTCCTCCTCCTATCAGTTGCTCCCCTCTTCCCTCCCTGCCCTCTCCCTCTCTTTTCGTCTGTTTCTTCGTCCCTCCCGTAATGGGGCATCGATAAATTACCTTTGTCTAAGGAATTAGTAATTCACCGATAGGCTGGGGTCGTGAATGTTCCCCGCAGAATCAGAAGCAGCCCTTAGAAGGTGTAGGCTTTTGTAAGTCACGGTTTGTTCACGGGCATTCATCATAGGGAATCTCGATCGACTGGTTCGCCGAATGATTAAAACGAGTCGCCATCTTCAACTCCCCAGTGCTTTCATCTCTAATAATAGTAACGATCAAGCGTGATCTGAAGTAAAAAAATCACGACAGGCTGGGGGATATGTATTTATTCAGCTATGATTCTCATCAAATGCAAATTATTAAATAAAGCATCCATGGGAATTGTAATTTACATTGATTTTACAGTTTGCTGCATTCAAACTACGAATTACTCTTATTTTTTTGAGAAAATTTATTTTCCTTCCAAACGACACCAATGGTTCCTCTGACACATTTTATCCACCCAGTGGATAGAATACACTAAAATAAAAAAGATGAATCTTGAATTTCGAGATCAAGATCAGCTATGTGAGCTACGAGATATAACTCTTTTACACCATGTACAGAGCATGCTTTCATTTATGTACATATCCAAGCCTCCGCAAGAATAGCATGACCACTATAAAAAAAGCTCGATACTATTAAAAAATTCTCTCATCCAAACCATTCATGTTTCTCTATTAACAGAAGCAATAAAGATTCCACCACAATTACAAGCACCAATCGGACGCTTAATTTATCACGGGCTGATTTCAAATCCCTCCTAACCCTCGATCCTGTGCCACGAGGATCGCGGCGCTCTCGTTGAAATGTTTAAGTGAAATTACCGTCGGTGGCATATTACCATAAATATTGTTTACCGAATTAGGTATGCATAACAGATGAAGGATCGGGTTCTCAAACGTCCTGTATGCAAATCACAGTGCCCGTCGTCTGATCTACAAATTTTCGTAGAACACGCGAGCCCTCCGGGCGAACGATCTAAATCACTGTCTGCCAATACTGAACAGACCTTTGTCCCGTCACCGACAAAGTGGAAGTTGCCCTAGCTGCATACACGGTATATAGATTTCGTGGAAGTACGGTGTACGTACGTACGAAGTTCGCCTCTATACGCCCCCTTTTGTTCCCACCGGAAAATGGGCCGCAAGAATTTTTCACGCGGTTCCACCTCACGTATTCCGCGAAAGTTCCCTCCGTGAAACTTATCGAGGTCGGCTGGTAGGTCTTGCCTACCCTCGTACTTCCATACTTTCTGGATCCGGCCGAAAATTAATAGCCCGTCGAATCGGTAAATTTCGTCGGAACAGCCGAAACAAACTTGCCCTGGGTGGCAAAACGATTATGCGGTAAAAAGGGGATGAATATATTCGCTTCTCCTCTTCTTATTTACCTTCCTTTCCCCGAAAGCGACCCATTGTTAGCAATTGCTTGAAAAAATGGAATTGTTGTGTTCCTTGACATGTAAATGGCCCGAGCAGGTTTGTATTTGAAGGGGTTTGGACAGGAGTTAAGTAGTGGTTTCGTCACTTTAGTAATGAAAATTGGGTCAGTTAGAAGCTGTAATAATAATTGGAATCTTGCGCTATGGAAGTTGCTTCTGGATTATTGCAATAGAACGTTGATTGAAAATTGTTAGATGGTTGGGAAAATTTTAATTAGAAAAGGGGGATTTTGAGATAAAGAAATGGAGATGTAGTATGTAGGTAATCATTATGATGTGATTGAGATGTGAGTGTTGGAAGCTAATCTTTTTGCAAATAAAATGGATACCCAATTTCTATTTATAGAGAATTGTTTAATCTTCAGAGAGATATAACGTAACCGTGTTGATCGTTGCTTTATTTAGTTCTGACGTGTAGCGTTAGGCGCGCCCGCTACCTGAACCACTGATGTAAGGCTGACCAAATACGGAGAGTTACTACTTGCGCGTTCAGTGGTTAGGAACCGGGTCATAAATAGTATTAAATAAGAACTTTTCTGCATCTTTCCGGCGGCTTCCATCTAAGTGAGCGGCTCTCTATCAATATATGTATTTAACAATATACAGATATTTATAACAAGGAAACATTGGTGTGACCTACGTGTACCCTTTCACCTGAAGAAAAATTGACTGGATTACATTATTCTCCCAGGAAACACGTTTACTTTCAAACACATCAACCTGCAACAGTTCCTACATATTTTAATACCATAAAATGAAGTGATCTCATAGAACTGGAAGAAGTCACAAAAGTTAACAAAGAAGATAATAGCTCTCCAATCACTTTACTCAGTGCTGCTATTAATTACACATCAACCAAACCAATTCTTGAATTAAAGGAGTACTTCACACCCTCCAATTATTTATCATTGAAAATGAAATCAGAGCGAAGCTGGAGCTATATATTTTTAGGGGGATAATACACTTTTAGCCAGTCGATTAATTAACAAACACTTTTCCTCTCAAACAGCCGTGTTTCAAGCATAAGTATCATATAGCTAACGTTGGAAATGTCCTAATGCAATTCGTTTAGTATGCCGTGCACAATATACACTCGTTCACGCTGAATCTTCCATAAAGTTAAACGCACATTTAATCGATAGATTTGTGTTTGACGGTTCCACGTGACGTGTTCGATAGGACCAGGGCCAAAAGAGGGTGTCGCGATGGAAGGGGGTCTATCGGGACGGGGGAACAGTAATTATACTGTGCGACCTGGACCAATAATAGTTGGCGAGCGGTTTTCCATGGTTACAACTTTGGAAACAGTTTAGTTCCAATTGAACTTGGGGCCAACTTGACGCGCTCGAGGACGATGAAACGAGTGGAGTCGTGGGAGAAGCTCGTGCTCGTGATTCCGAAATTCAGAGTCATGCAATGGTCAATTCGATTACATGACGGTCACGTGTTTTTGTGCTCAGAGGTGGAGAATAGACAGACAGGCTATTCCGACTTGCGAAATGACTCGATTCTGTTAGGACTCTTTCATACGAGACAGTTTTATGGTTCGTGAGTGGTATTTTGAATATGTTTATGGAAGACATGGAAGACATGGTGATAGCCTGAAAAAAAGTCGGAAAATTCTGTCGCTAACCGTTTTACCTGCGCGTTTACAACCTGATTTGGGGATTTCCGCAAATCGCGGGTAATTCAAGTATATACCTACTTATTGTAACCGTTGAAATGTAAGGTATAAAACAGGCGGTGTAATATTCCTAGAAAAAATATTTGCTGCTGAGAATTTGGTGAATAAACATATCCTGTGATAAAGTGCATCTTAGGGCCTCAGGCATTACATTTTATACGAGTACCAGATGCAGCTGAATATTTGTGTCGCGTTTTTCGACCGAATACTGCGCCCACGCGGTGGACAAATCTCGGTCAAAGGACTTTAATCTTGATACATTCGTAAATGGCAAAAACAGCACTCACCCGTCTCGATGTCTCCAGAAGTTGCTGCAAGCGTAGACATAGGTACCTATGAGAACCTGAAATTGCAGAGTCCAATTTTTTATTCTATTTTTCTCAAATATTCGCGAAGACAAGTTACTTTCACGCGAATCGCGTGGGTACACCCGCTAATTCGACTTCGACCCCGCTTCAGTGGATTATCCACGGTGTAATCAGACGAGTCGTCAGAATAATCACCGTGCCGCGTAATGGAGATTGCGACACGCCGATTCGAGCAACGTGACTCGACAGTTAATTTAAACACCTTTCGGTTTCTTCGCGTTGCACCCCTTATCATCCAGCGTAAAATCCTGATCACAGGATAATAGCCAATTAGAAGCTACGGACGCGTGATGCCCCGGCCGATTACGACGTGGCGACAGTTGATTAGCGTAATTAGATCGTGCCCGTGGTCACGTGACCATTATGTGTTTGAACTATGACCGTGCATCAGGGCGATTATGTGACGTGCAGCCCGCCACCAACGACGAGCAATAACATATTATGACAAACGCGTGGTTCCTGAACAGATTTCCATCGCCGATGCTTCAAGAAAAATCGATTCTTCTAAGTCGTTTAAAAAAATAGCTAGGTGGATTCCACTGTGAAGTTATGAGTCTCTAAGTTCACTTTGCAAAGTGTTTCAGAATAAAATTATATTCGACTTGTTCTGTAATATTTAAATAAGTTTGCAGTTTGGTGATTCGAGTTTCTTGTGCTGCTCTATTTCTAGAATTTACTGTGCAGTGTGTGTAACATGATGTTGTCTTGTATGGATGTTTCATTTTTCGTTGAATAAGGATATGGTTAAGGAGTTGCATTTACACGGTGCCATCAACTTAGTGGTACTACCGGAAGAGGTGATGCTACATGAAAATATCACTCGAAAATATAGAAAAATACTTTTCGATTTGGGACTTCGTTTTTCAGGACAATTAGTACTTGAAATATTTGTTACGTACGCATAGGTGTGATTAAGAATTGGCAGAATGCAACGGATGAAACGAGTCATTGTGGGAAATTAAATCGCATTTTTCTGGTGAAAATCAATTTTAATCCTCTTGTTAGTCTGTACATACATGGTCGACAGATTTTCGATCTTGATATTCTGCAAAACCAGATCTCGTTCGGAAAAATGTTATTCTACAATTTCGACTTATTTTTGAACAACTATTCATTTTATTTATACATTTGCATCATATTTAGCGTTGCAGTCTGGCAATTTCCAGTCAGATGGATGTATAAAAATGTGATTCTATATTTTCTTATTTCTTCATGTAGAATCATCCTCTTTCTAATTTTGGCTATATCATATTCTCTAACCAAGTTTCCTTTTTATTTCAGTAATCGAAATGTGTACTGTAACTTTAGCATACTTCGCAAATAACAACAATACTGTTCTATCGTGTGCTGTTTTTACGTCTAAGTAAAATTTCCATCGCATCTACTTCCCAAATGTAAAAGCCTGTGTAACGCAGAAATTCCCGTTGAAATGTCTCCTCCCGTCGTCGCCAAGCCACATAATTTCCAAGTCATACCGTCGTGTCGCAGTTGAAATATACATCCAGAATCGTTTGCACTTTCTACTTGCCAGATCTGCCGCCCTCGCCCATTCTTCATGCAAAAGTACAGTCTCTTAATCTTTTCCTCTTTCTCGCTTCCCTTTTCAATATCCTCTCTCCCTCCCTCCTTGCTATCTCCCATAATGTTCCTGGAGCCGATTATTCGGCAAATGGAAGTATCGTTTTGCGAACAAAATAAACTCCATCCAACAGTCACTGCACGATTAAATGTCTGTGTTAGAAAATTTGAAAGTGTTTTGATACTATGGTGCCGCATGAGCGAGATGCAATGTGAAAGTTCGAATAATTCGTGTGTTTAGGCGCTGTAACTCGAAGATTGAAATGCAGGGTATTTAAATACATGACACAACTCGAAAATAGGTACTTTCACGTGGAAGAGATCTAAATATTCTCGTGGAGCATTTGAGTGTTTGCTCGATAGATTTGTAAATTAGAAATTCAATTTTCTCGAAAATGGAAATAATTTCTCCTTTTAGGAGATACGTGAAAGGCTACAGAAGGCTAACGACAATCATTCACCACATGTCCCGAATTTCTAATACTCTTTATACCTACAAATATGCATCTGCAAGCATTAATCCTGAATAAAATTAATGTATCAAATGGGTACAATTAATTGTTAAAGCAGACCCCAACTAAGTTCCTCTAAAAGTTGACGCTTTCTTGTGTTCACCGTAAGTAAATCCCCATTGAAAACCAGAAGGGAAGCTCAAAACCCCTGAAAACCTCAAAGGACTCAATTAGAAAGAAAGTAACTAAGGAGAAATTCTAATTTCTTCGACACTAGCCTTGTCGAAGACTAAAAATCCTGACGAAGACCAGCATATAAACTGAAATTGCAGAAATCGTAGAAATTGCATCCACCACACGCGATAAACCTAATTTCTGGCCGTGCTCTTAACACTGTCTCGATCCGAAAGCACGTTTCACAGAGGCTGGCGTATACAGGCAAACGTCACACACGACGTAATCGTGATATGCAGACTGTTGAGCGATCAACTGCGATAGATAACCCCGTTTCGGCCAACCAAGCGGGTATCCCTCTCGCTCCATCGTCACTTTGATCTCGCTAACGAGGAACCGACACGAACGACCCGGTGTACTCTTATTTTGAAAGCCACGAGCACACTCGAGGCCGGTGCTCGAAAACGCCGGCTGGATAAGGGTTCGAAAACGTACTGGACAGCTTTCAGGTACACCTGTCTGTAGCTCGAACGAGCGCTGATAATGGATGTCGTCTTTGCCTCTGTGACAGCTAAGGACCGAGCTTTAAAGCTTGCCCTTGCTTTGAGCATCGATCTACAATGGATACGCCATTAGTCAAACCGCGCGAATCTTTTCAGAACGCGACGGGGACAACGGATTCTCACATATGGAAATGATTCTTCCTGTGACTTAGGTAACCCCTGCGACAATAGTGTCAATGTGAATGGTTGGGTGTGAGAGCTGTTCAAAGTTCGATATTCTAGTTTGTGGCGTGAGAAATTAATTGAAATTAATTTGAATGAATGTAAGGTGCTACGTTAGCTTATTAGGTACATTAAAATATAACACGTAACACTGGCCACTGAGGGGGTAAAACATAGTTGTCGAGTTGATACATTTCAGTTGAGAAATTTTTTCATTCATAATCAGGATTTTTTTAACAATGATATGTATCCCTTTAGCTTGAGACACTAATGTTCTTGCCGCCTCAGATCTCTAATAAAACCAACTGTTCCGCTGCAGTGGGTTAGTGAAAACTTGAAGAATTTATAATTTTTCTTCTCCTGTCATTAAAGACAAACTTAAATTTTACTTAGGTACCATGTAATCTGTAATCTTCTCAAAAGGAAAATTAGAAAATTACATGCAGCGTTTCTCATTCTTAAGGGAAGAAGATAAATATCCATGAAAATTAAGCCACAAACTTCCGTTTCCATGTTAACAACAGAAAAGAACACTGTTCCTTAAAATAGAACCGAACAGGTCAGAACCACCGAAAACCACAGCATTCCAAACGGACTTCCTCGTGTACGAATCCGCCGACTTCGAAAACAGGGTCGGTCGATGTAGAAGACGTAAGTCAAGCCGCGTTCAATTTCGGCGGCCGCGATTAAGCGTAAAATCTTTTCTATATGCAGTATCTCATATCCAGGCTGGCGCAGCCGTAGACGCTGTAAATCAACGGATAAAGATATAATCCGGATTCGTGGCAAAGTACAGACTATACGGGAGCACGAGGACCAGGAGGTCCCGTACAATATCCCCCAGTTTTTCGGTCACCGGCTCTATTCATGGGGCGACAATGTACGCCCTCTAATAAATTAGATATAAGCCACTATCCACGGGCTGCTTTTTTTTGTTATTTATAGCGTAATTATTCGCGATTCCTCCTCGCCTTGGTCACTAAAACTGGGAAGAATCCATCGCGCCGGAAAGACCCTACTACTTCACGCTCTTCCAGAGGAAAAAGCATAAGCGCCTGAACTACCCTGTTCAAGACTTCTGACTGGTGCTTGTGGAATATACGGCGAGGTCGGTGGCAAAATAGAATCATAGTTATATCTACATATATATATATATATATATATATATATATATATATATATAATCATAGTTTTATATATATATGGAAACGAAAATAGGATTTTCCAATTAATGCGTTCTCGATGGAATATCAGTACCTACTCGCTTTGAGGATGTAACACTATAAGGGAAAAATTGTAGTATAGAACTCGGTGTGTAGAATTATGGGTTTCTTAATATACGATTCAATGTCCACGTGCAAACTGCGAACTATGTAGTTGGCGGTTCTAAATTCATAGGGGGCCAAATATGTATTAAAATTCATGGAGTTCGGAAGTAGCAGAGACTATGTGATACTTGACACGGATCTGTTGCTAAATGAATTTCTAAATACATATAAATAATCTGAATGGACAACTAGATAGGAAATTTTGGGGGAGCGCAACCTGTAAACTTGGATCTGTTTTCGGAACGTATCATTCCTCAGAAATTCAAGAACGACCATCTCAACGATAATAATGGTCCCTTAAATATCCAGCCTATATTCATTTCTACGTTCTTAGCACACATAGCGCTCAAGTATTTGTAAAAATATCGATGCAATCCCGGTTGTATCATAAATTCAGTTCAACGCTGCGCTCTTAGCAAGCTCTTGAATAATTCGGTTTCATTACTTATGCAAGTATAAGATGCAAGCGGAATGTTTCTGTCCGGAGGTGCATATCCTGGCGAAACGTTCGGGCGCAAATGATCGTGCGGCCAACAATAACCGTGACCAGGCTGGTGCAACTGTTTATGCACGACCGACATTTTATTGGACAGAGCGTCCTCGTCAGCGCCATATTAGATTCCAAAGTGTACCGCAGCTCCGCATACCAACCGACGCGCAACTGCTCGCCAAAGCGTTTGGCGAGATATTGCGATTGGTGGTGAAGACGACTGCTATCCGTGGATCACACTCTGATAGAGGATCAAAATCACCTTGGTATTCCGTTTCGCCTGTGTAGCAATGGCTGGCTTCTATTTTCAGGTCCTGTTCCATCATCGGGATCCGTTCAGCAGCCAATGGCTTTAACCAAAGTCGGGCAAAAAGTTTATCTAAATAAAAATTTGAAATAACGAATAAAAGATAAAGAACCTTCTCAGAAACGTTCAGAAGCTACTTCCCTTCGTCTCAGATAAATAATATTCAGCTAAGTGCTTCTCACTGTAAACAGAACTCTTTCTCCAACATTGAATCGAACCTATTTCAACGTAACCAAGAACAACACACCCTAAAGCCAACAATTCCAATTCGTATTTCCCCTTTAATTCCTCGTGCCTCGCTCGTCTCAAATGCGGCGAGCCATGCAAACGAATTTCAATAACCCCTCCCAAGCAAGATGAAGAGTTAACAACCAGACACCACTCTGCATTAATTAATTTAGTTGAACCGCGTTAATTGGAGAGCACGCGTGTCCGGCAATACCGCGAACGGTAACCGAGTGAATGCTCCGGTGTTTATACCCACCGAGGGGTATGGTCCTGGCAAAAGGAGCCAAGGGACTGGAAAGTATCGAGGGTACGAGAAAAATACGCGTTCCCTTGCGTCGAGGCGCGTAAGTGGAATTACATCGTTTTAATTGCATCATTATGGTTAGCGAAGTGGCTCGAGGGGGTTCCTAACGTAATCACCAGCCACGCGTCAACCCTCATCGTGCACGCTTTTGTTGCGCAGCCCGCCGCGAAGGGAACAACGTCGATTCCTTCGCGTCTTCCCCGTTCGACTCCGCTATCGGACTTTTTTGACCCACTGGAATGGCGATGAGCCAGGAGCCTGATGTGTTTGCCGAAATAACAAGGTCAGTTATTCCAGCCACGAGAGCGTGACAGAAGCTTCATCCCGTTATCAGCTTATAGAGTTAAGGGTGTTCGTGTACTAATTGCGCAAGGTTTTACGTACAACGCCTTTTCACAGGAGATTCTGCCCAACTGTGAAAAAATTTCGTGTCCTCTGGTCTCTCCTCAGAGGACTCGGTGGGTCCAAAGTGGTCATAAGTTGTGATTTCAGGGAAGCTGCTTTAAAATTTACATCCGTGTTCTACAGAAAGTAAGCCCTTCTCGTGCTCGTTTCTAAAGCACGCGGCCTGTTGTGCTGCTTCGTTTATACGGGGATAAAGACTTTAATGTACTGAATATAGTTAATATAATTCGCCGAGCAGCTATAAGCTGCCTTCTCATTGATGCTGGCTGCGATTCCTCGCGCATCGAACACGTATTCCAACTGTTTACCGCATTTATGCCTTATCCCAAAGAATTTATCGCCATTTCGGCGGGCGTAATTCGAAATGTCCGTGCAACTCGGGGAACTTTATATGGGGGAGGCGTTTTGTTCCGCCATTTAACGGGGCCAATCCCGAATATGTTGGAACGGAATCGGATATCATCTATCTAGAATTCCCTCCAAGAAATATGCAAATCTAACACAGCCGAAATTCCTGGCCTCGATAAGAATATGTTTCGCGGGTAGACATTTATATGCTTTGGAATCCCGAAATCTGAAAGGAGCGACCGAGTTCTCCTTTGCCTTCGGGAATCGAAACTACCCTCGGGCTCTGGAGTGGACGGCCTTCCTACAGATGGGCGGTTGGCTCAGTTCGAAGGCGCATTTTTCTTCAACCGAGCACGACAGGGATGAGAAGCCTGAACCACCTCCGCCCTCAACACCTCCGACCAAATCTATACTTCTTCGCGCCCCGCTGTGATCACTCACGTCCGAGCTAATGATTATTTTTCAATCGATTCCGTTCGTTCCAACACTGGGGTGATTAAACTCTCAGCCACTTCGGTCCACCGAGAACTCTCTTCGCTCTGGTAAATTCTTCAATTTACTGCACACATTAATATCACTTTGGGGAAACACGAATACACGTGGCAGTAGATTTCATTTAACTGTGCATTTTAATATACCTAGTGAATGGGTTGTGTTTATCGATACGACTGATTACGTACGCCCTTTATATGCAAATATTAATACAGTGATTTATCGTTCAGCTGTTTAATAAAACGTTCTTTCTACGAAGGTGTTATGGATAGTGGGTGGAATGTACACTATCAGACAAAAGGTGCTATCACTCTGTGAATTAAGGAAGCAAGGATTTTCTCGTGAAATAAACAACCTTGAATAATTATTTCGTCTCGATTCGAGAAATATCGATATTATCACTGAGAGTGCTCACATCGATTTTGAAAACATTAGGTCGTCCCATATAATTTCGACTAACGAGAAACGTGGCCTAACGTCTTTTTAAACAAGTATCCCCTGAAGAAGAACGTACCGCTGCTCGTTAACACCGAACCAGCCCTCGATCCACGAAATCCGTTGTCGTGGTGATAGCTCCTCGAACACCTCGGGACACATTCCTCGTACAGGATCCATAGCTGAAACGAGTATCAAGATACCAGAGTAATTTATGCGGCAGTCGTTTGTTTCACTCCTGTCGTCCTGGCGATAGGGGGCCAGGAATACACTTTGCTTATTTCTACGTCGCCATATCCGAACCCCCGTAACGCTCAGCCCTGGAGGTTCCGTTTGGATTCAATTTTCGTGCCACGATCGGTCGACCCGTGACACTTCGTGCACTCGAAACGGAAGTCTCTTACTTTTTGCTGGCGTGTCCCTTGTGTCGTTGACGTTTTATCGCGTGGCTAAGGAGTGTATGAATTATTTGCTCTTGCAAACTTCTGGACTGATGGAAGTTCGCTTTCGGTACTTCTTTCGCCACGGCGATGGAAAATTGAGGTGCAAGTTATGGTGAAAATATTGTCCTATGTATAATGTGATGTACTGATGTTGCATATTGTTAAATTGTAATGGTATACAGGTAAAGGTAAGTAGATCAATTTTCAGACTGAAGAATAAAGAAAATTTTGAAAACAAAAGATATCTATATACCTGGTGTACCTACATTTAGTACTTTTCGACTTTTGTAGATTCGATTTGTATAATGTGAGTGGTTTTTAATATTCTAACTACCTCGTGTCAATAGATCATTTTGTAGTTGTTCCAAACTGTGTAGAATATATTTTGATGACAGTAAAAACAGTAGTTAGAAGCTTAAGTTCGGCTGAATAGGACGTGAACCACTTCTCAGAGGTAGGTGTAGTAAATTTTCTGCAGTACTGGTCTAAAATGTACATAAGATACAGTGATAAACTAATCTCGAAGATAATTACCTCTTAACATAGTTGCACGAGGAAATGAATTCAGATTTTGAAAAGAAATTGGAACACCATTGACGAACAATATAGATTATAGGTATTTAGAAAACAACTGCAAGATGATAGTTATTAATTAAGCAATTTAGCTACTCACAAATAAGACTACACAGACTAGAAATCCAAAAGAAACTGACTGACCTCTGAACTGATAGTGATATTTGTCTTTTCACTGTAATCGTGTTTTGAAGTTCGTTATCGTTAAAAAAGCTGCAGCCACGTGACGATAATCAAGCATCGGCCGTTCCGGTGATCGAACGCAATTACGGGGCAGCCTCGAGGGGGGCTGAAGTCGCAGAAGGGCGCGAACTGAAAAATAGCCTCGTAAAAATTGACAGAGTGCGAAGGATGTTGGCGAGGGATTAAGCCGCATCGCGACAGGCCAGCGACGAAATCCCTCGCTGGAAGGTACGTCGATCGATTCTGGGGACTCCCAAGCCTAATCGCGCTACGTTCAGATGAAAAACCGCTGTCATAAAGCGCCGATTGGGAAGACACTGTCACGCCCTTATAAAGTGTTAGAGAAGATAAGGCGTTATTAAGAGCTCGCGGAGGGTGAATCTGTGATTAATATCACGTTAATGATCTCTGAAGCTGTTAAAATCGAAAAAGAACTTTCTTCTGGAGAAAGCTAAATGGTGCAGAAGATAGGACTGTCTTATGATAATATCGATTTTGGTGCATATAAATTGATTTTCAATATTTTCCTTCAGAAAGTCTGATGCAGTTATTATTTAACCACCTGACAGTGAGATAATTCTCTAAAATAAATATGTATACTGAATTGTCTGCGTTATACGACACTGGACCTACGAAAGAATTGTAGAATTTTTTTTATTACTTAAAAGGACAACAATGCACCTTTTATACATATATACTCTGTCATAGGTATAAGAAGGAACTTGCGCATAGACCTGTTCTGCGCTACTATTGGCTATACCGCAACCAACGCTCCCTCGGAGCCAATGGGCTCATTCTACATACGCGAAATGAGTTCCTTCTTATATGACAACGAGATTAATCCTCTTGCATAGTGTACAGAATGTTCATGTTACGATAAAAGTGACCAATATTTTCATTAAATTATGGATAATTCTGCATCCATTTTTCATTTTATCATTAAAATTAATTATAAAGAGCCGAAGCTTAAAGGTGAATGAAAATGAAATACGTTCGCCTATGATTTTCATTATTTCATCGACATCGCATATTAATTTCTCTCATAAGAGGTTAATTTCGCCAGCGAAATTCGGTTCCCAGTCATAAATATCATTTAAATCTAGCCAGATTGTCCGACGATGTGAAAGGAAATTCAGGGAATTCGAGAGTATTAAGGGAATGGAGTGGCTGTGCAGGTTTAGTTTACAGGCAGGTGGTCGACGCGAAGAAGGGCAGGAAGGGAAGAGTAATCAAGCGCTTCTGCTACTCTCCATTGCAAGACAACAGATTCCAAACAAACGACTGTTTCATAAATCATTCTCGCTACATTTCTAGCGTATATTGCAACGTCCGCGTCTCTTCGAGATACGCCGCTGCTGGTGACAATCTCGGGGAAGCTCAAGAGGATTTCGATGAATTCAGGGGAATAAGGAACATTCTTCGACGACGTTCGCCTTAAAGTTTCATTAAACCATTGGCACGTACAATTTTCTACATTCCACGCTGCATTCCTTTGAAATGAGAAAAATAACCAAGAAAGGAATAAAGACGTTCCATTACTTCATCAGAAATTATTCGAGGGATTTGTATATAAAAATGGTGAGTTTTAATGGTCGACAAGAAACATTGTATACGCTATACAAAGTGGACTATAACTTGGAATAAAGTAAAAGGGAGATAATTTCATCCATAACTCCATTCTCTATCAATCCCAGCACTAATACTTTCATTCTAAATTATACAAGTATATAGGGCACAGCCTGTCTTTCACTACCATCACCATACCCCAATCTGAAAGCATTCCAAAACAGAATTGCGATTTAAGAGATTGCTGGAAGGAGCACATCGTCGCACTCCTAGCGCGCCCCAGTAAACAGAAGTTGAAGAAATAGGCGAAAGGCTGAAAGCGTGAGATTGTTCCCCGATAGCGCCACCACTTACCTACGATTAAACAGTTTTCCAGCTCGCTGACACCACCCCGCAATTCATCGTCGCAAACTAGGTATGAAACAACTGCGCCGTTACTCGGCAAATCGAAGATCCCAGCTCTCGATAGCCCTCGACAGCGACAATACGACGACACAATAACTGAAGTTCGATTCGCGAGCGTACTCGAGACGCAATCCAAGTGTTCGATAATATGAAAGTTAAGGGAATGGAGTGGCCTCGGTGGCGCACTTTACTAGAACCCTGGAAGCATGACCGAGGAATGATCAAACCGCACTTCTGCGTTATCGCTGGCTAACGGGTCCGAAACAAACGACTGTCGTATAAATTACGATGATATCTGGCGGAGAAGAGCCGCGCTCGCCACTCGAATCCTCGAGGAGCAGTTAAGAGGGGGCGAGACCCTAAAGCGTTCTACCTAGCCTTGATACTCGTTAACGCGTCCTTCGGCCGATTCGAGGGTTTCCTTCGAGAAGCGAGACTCGGCAATGGCCCAGCACGATTTACTTAATGAGCTTGTGCGGATATCCTCGGGACCTGGTTTTATCGCTCGGCCAGGATCGTTGACATCGGAAGGAACATATCGTCAGCGAACAACTTTATTAACCGCGCAGGTTTTTGGCGCTCTTAGCTTGCGAAACCCCGGTGTCGGATACCGGGCGAGGCACTTGAACACCGAATTTACAATAACACTTTGACGTCGGCGTGTTTTCACGTCGAGGGACATCCATCTTATACACGGTTTTGGGGTGTTCTTATGACATTTTCTGGTGTGGCGTCTCGTTCTAGTAGTTACCGAAGTTCTTTCTCGCAGATTGCACTGCTGTCAAGTAACGTTACTATTTTTATGAGCTTTATTAATAAATCAGTAATTCGTTGACTGGTGTAGTATTGGTGAAGGTAGCATTACGAATGGATTGGCGAGATTCTTCTGATGAAAATGAATGTAAACGTGACCTCATTCGGGCTATATTTAATCATATGTACGTGATATATAGTTGGTCAAGGGAATTTCAAAGGGATTCGAATAATGTATAATTAAAAGTAGCCCGAATAAGGTCGTATTTGTACTCATTCGTCGACGAAACCTCACCTATCCAATGGCAGTATTCTCTTGTAGATTTAACAGACAATATAGAAGTTGAAATTTCCATTAGTGTCGGCTTGTGCTGAAAGCAATTGTGTTATTTTCCTGGCAGGAGCGATCATTCGGAATAGCCTGCTCTACTTGATGAAAGCATTTTTCAAGACCTTACGCCACTCAAAGTGGAACAAGCAATTATCTGGTGACATTTATTTTACTATAAAGCGTTGCAAAAATAAAACCGTAAATACCTGTCTTAAGTATCACTAGAAGCTTTCTTAACCATTAAAGCATCACCATTTCCCATTTTTCCGATTAATTAACTTTCCAATGCCAAATGTCTAAAGCATAGCGTTTCACTACTTAGTAATTCAGGACAAAGCACACGTCACACACACACACACACACACGCGTCATTCCATAAAATTCTCCACTTTTCTGCTCGCCTTTTTCCTCCGAGGCGCCACAGGCGTATTCTACACTCTAAACTGGAAGAAAAAGGTCCTAACAAACCCAATTTCGAAGGCTCTTTCGCCTTGGGGTAAAAGGATTTGTAGTTGAGACACTCCTTCGTAGCAGGTGCTCGAAGTGGTCGTCGTTGCTATCACCGTACTATTGACTGTCGTGAGTTCGAGCACTCCCAAACCAAACGACTTCTCATTGTACCATATGCATTTTCTCGACACAGGGTGCCTCCATGATGGCGTCA
Organism: Andrena camellia; assembly: GCA_029448645.1. Classification (NCBI taxonomy): domain Eukaryota; kingdom Metazoa; phylum Arthropoda; class Insecta; order Hymenoptera; family Andrenidae; genus Andrena; species Andrena camellia. The sequence goes on along the minus strand of CM055679.1, from coordinate 46,787,522 downwards.
CAAATTTTTGTAGGGGTCCATTTATCAGTCTCGTATCAAGTGGGGAAAAATCGATGAGAAAAATGAAAAAAGTTGTGATGGATGACTTGCATGCCCATCTCGATCCTTACTTGGCTATCAAGACTTTCTTCCCAGATTTAAATATACCTGCATTTAATTCGGGCAACGTAATGCAAACCGCAGCATACCTACGTCACATTCGAAAATACAGTTCCAACGTGCCGTAACGGAGAAAGTCCCGACGTTCACGTGTCTCGGTGACGGTCCCCACGAGTACTGCACAGTGCACACGAAACTTAACCGAGTCCCGTCCAATGCGAACAACGAACCGCGAGAAGATGGAGGGACCTGGAACCTTGTTCACGGCGAAATTATCCCCAACGAGGATGAAATCGCAATTTTATCAATCACACGATAGAAATGTCGCGGCTCGATGCAAAAAGGGGTTGAGGCTCGAGTGGTTCGGCCGGGAAATGGATCCTCCGGGTTTAAGTGACGTGGGAAAGGAGGAATGCGAAACGTTTGCCGCGCGCATCCATCATTCGATTCGCATCTATCGTTTCGTTTGGCGCTGCTCTGCAAGCACTTCCGGTTGCTTTCATTGATAAGCGAGATAAGTGTGCCCATCGCGCGGCCATACCTCGAGTAAGACGAATGACTTTCAATGACGGCCGATCGCGCCCCTGCGTGCACGCCTCTCGATTCTGACCGATCCCGATTTCCAGATGATTTATACGCGGCCCCTTTGATGAAAACTCGTTTCGCCCCACCTTTCAGCCGGGCTATTTTATTTTGGCCACGTTCGAGGTTTCTAACGTGAAATAGTTGCGGACGTTTGATCAGTGGCCCCCAGAGGCGGACGGAATTAAAGAGTAAAAAGGAGGAGAGAGTTGTGCTATTGGGAGGATAGATTTTAATTGGAATGGCGGTGCTTTGAGGACTGATGAGTGTGCGAGGGTAAATTGGGAACGGTTTCATAGTGGAGATTATGATAATGGGGGTGTTTGCGTTAACTCGATCTTTCGTGGCTGTTGAGATGTAAATCTTGAAGATATGTAGGGTAGTTGGTGAGGACGGTTGGTTCACCTAACATAAAATGGCTGTTAAAACTAATACTGCTATTATTAATTTTATCGGAATAAACCTAATATTTTCTAAAAACTGGTAGATATTTGCTTGAAGACAATATTTGCTGAAAATCGGGTTGAAAAATGAAGTCATGACATCTGACAATCTCTCCCGAGGTGCCGGGAAAGATGGTTCTTGTCGTTGGGGGAGACCACTCTCATAATAATTATTAATGAAAAAATAACAAAGAAGAAAACAAAACTATTTATGAATGAATACTACAACCACAGACTTATTGATATTTAATTTGTTTACGCTAACCAAGTCAAGAACGCATGAAACAAAAAGTGAACTACCTACTGGCGATTAGCAAGGCAAATGAATAAATAAAATAAATAAACGGAAATAAAAAAATAATCTCTTAGAAAATATTGTAAATTTAACTGATAGAATAAACGTTTAGAAAGTGAGTCTCATCTCGCACCCAGAATTTGAAAGTGAACCATTTATCCTAATCATAACTCCACCGTCTCTCATTTCTGCAGAGAGAGATGGTCTTCTCGTTAGCTTTGAAAGGAACGGTCAAAACATATGGCCAAATACTTTGGCTGCATTGTCTCTCAATACCTTTACTACCTTATTATCCAAAACGTTAAACGAAAATTAACTTGTAACTATATTTTACTATTTTATAAAAGAGGTTAAATGTAACCTCAACTGACATTTTATAGCCTACAAATCGAGAAAAACACAGACGGAAGCGAAATGACGCTATTCATTCGACTGTTTCGGTTCTGAAAAACCTATTGTTCCGTACCTTAACGCGCTCTTACGTATAGAGAGTCTGAAATAAATCGACTCCACCAACTCTCCTGCCCCACCGACTACTCACCCGGATTTTTGTATATCTGGCAGTTAATCGCGTGCGAGCTACTTTCTTCCAAAGAGTAATCATAATTATCACGTTAATGAGTGATAGACATGAAGCAAGATTGAACATCTAGGTTCACGCGCAAAACTTCTGAACATCGTAGCGTCGTAGCATTATAATCAATTCGATAGAAGCAGTTTTTCAGTTTTATCACAACTTACATCCTTCATTCTGCAGCCTCCTTTCACAACTCACTTCCCACCACGACGCACAATGAACGAAACAAGTGAACACACTTGCACACAAAACCAGCTGACCAAGGACGGCAATTTTCTATCCCAATCTTCGTACTAATCACTATAACACGAATAACGTTCCCCAACATATAAAACATACATTCCAAAATAACAATAGAGCGTAACATCCTTAACAACGTGGTTGTTGAGCGAGGTATGGAAAGGCTCGATGGTTAATGCGATTTTAAGCGAAAAGGAATTAGCTACTGCCAGCGTAGGTATCGGCGCGCGTTTTCCACCGAACTGTTCGCGATTCCGTGGTAACGGTGCTGGCCCGTGAATATTTACCCCTGCTGAGCTTTTTATTCGTCGTAAAGAGCCTTAACACCCTCAGCGCGGGAGCATTAAAGAAGTCCGGGGCTGTCTTCTCGCCGTGCATGAAACGCGCGCGACGCTTGCGGCCATAACGTGGCAACTTTACGTCCAGTTTAGCGGTTACGCGGCAACTTGTGTACCATTGCAAGAGATACTGCCTGGATGATGGTCCGTGGATTAATGGAGCCGCATAATATTATTCGCTGTAAGTTGGCGAACGGAAAGGGAGCAAGGAGTTACAACGATGTCGTAGAATGCCTGATAACTTTCATCGCTTTGAGCCGGCGCGCGCGACGTCGCTGCGTTGAAGAGCGAGCCTGAGAAACTCGTATTCCTCGAGCAGCATAAGGGTGCACACGTGAGATAAAATGTTGCCATTGTTTCCATCGTGACCCGTTTACGGGACAATTGTTTTTACATTCTGATTGGAAGCGCGGTATGTATGAATGGGGGTGGAATGTTGAAATAGTGATGTTAAGGGTTGTGTGGATGGATACGTGCAGTAGAATGTTGAAATATTGAAGTTAACTGCTGTATGGATTAAGTTTCTTATTGGTTTACCGTGACGCCTGTTAATCAGTGTAATTAGTACAAGGGCTCGATTGCATGAGGTAATTTTCTGGCTTTCAACTGGCATTTTTAGTCAGCGTTAGGTTGGAAAAGGTAGAGAGAGGTAGAAAATGTGTGAATATGTTTGAATGTTATAGAAGTAAATAGATTTGTCAAAAATAAAACAAATAAATCTTGAGTATACAGAGATAATGAACAAAATCCGTCAATAATAATAACCACGCCTCTAAATTACAAGAAGAAACGAACCCAGATTAACCAGACACTTCGACTTATGATTGAAAAAAGTCACCTACGGCCAGACGCTTTGAGATCACGAGGAAAGAGATTCAATTACATATTACCATTTCGTCGAGTCCCATCATCTTAACGTTTTGCACAGGGAGGCCGACACGTTCGTTTGCGAAGAACCACATTCACGATCGCGTAATTAAATCGTTTTCGCCTCTTTCCGGAAATTCTCATATCTCACTTAACACCTTGTGAACCGCTCTCGCAGTGGAGCACGTTTCAGCGCGTTTCGCGGAAGCACGAACGCGGATTAGTGGGAATTTTACTCGGCGCCAGCCAATTGATTTTGAGTTTAGTAAATCCTGTATCATTTTCTAATTAATTCTTTCGCGTTCAAGATAAACAGACGTGCGAAACTACAAGAAATTACAAACTTATTTAATGTAGTATACATAATGTGCTCTCCATGTTACCCGGATGTTACGAAATGAAATTGTACGAGGTAGGTACTTAGGTATCAGTCGTCGGGTAATGAAAATGGGAATAATTAATTTTTTAAGTAAACAGCACATAATTTCATTACTTCAACTTCCCTTGTCCCCGGATCTTAATAAAATATTCAAACTCAAATTATTTCATTTAACCACAAAAATGCTCCAGTATCCATATAATTACTACCCATCCTCGCCCATCTCAGGAACCTGAGAAATAGCGTTCCTTTGTATAAAAACCGTGGCGATAAATAAATCACCGGGACCATAAACCGGGGCGATAAAGGGGAAAGGGAGAATCGATCGTCGACGGAGTCCACGGGCGTCTGACCAAAAAACGAGCATCCCTGTGCGTCGCCACGCAAATCCCGACAATAATCCTTTATTAACGGTCCCCGTTCGTTCGTGGCCGCAACTTCTGATCGAACGGAGAACCAGTGTCACGGGACAGCCCGTAATTATTCGTAATTTAACGCGGTACGACTCGCGTATTTGACGGTCAGGGAACCGCGGGGGTGCCCACGCGACCGGCTAATGACCATGAAATTAGCATAATGTCACGTTACGTGACAGAACGACGCCGACGGTTCGATTCTAGCCCGTACAAAGGGGTTGGACGTAATCCAGCGGATGAGATTTCGGTCTGGATGGCAGACGTCTGGACAGTACGTTGCAGGCAGAACGAAAGTCTGAATGACCATGGCCACCGTGCCCGTTCCTGATCCTCATATTAAATTCCAATGGTGTAGGAAGGAGACTCGTTCACCTCCGCTAGGGATTCTCTCGTTACATTGGAAGAAGAGACGTTTGGCATCTTAACGGTGTGTCGATGGGGGATAGTGCGCAACTGCGCACGCGTCAGTCGCTAGCTGGGGGCAACTTTTTTCATTTGGTGGAAGAATCACGTGGAATACTTAGGAGTGATTACCGAGTGTACGTGGTGAGGTTGAAAGTGGTACGATAATTGCATTTCCCATGCAATATTATAAGAATTTTTTCCAGTTGCTCTGCTCGGTTCCCCAATTAAACGTGCCTGGTATGATAACACCGGGAACATTCAAAGTAACACTGTGAGTGGCGTCGCGGGATCCTGTACATATCAGCATATGTTTATAAAAGCATCGAAAGTATTGCAGGAATTATTTTCAAAATCTGACACCACTCAGAGTGCTAATCCACAATCTCTATTTATTTCTCTTGACACTTCGCTGCTTCCTTCGTCGAACATAACTTTGAATATCATAGAAAAGAAGGGAGGAAGAACACATGGATACGTACTACGATCATTCTTTCTAAATATTTCATCAGTTACACGATCCAGTGTAGCTACATAAATTTCAATAACCCATACATTTCACCGAGTCCTGTATTCACACTCGTAAGGCAAATGGACGAATCGTCCGCAGCGAGTCACGTGCACGTATCCTCCTGTCAGGTTAATAAAACAGGTAAAAGAAGGGTGTGCAAGGAAGAAAGAAAGATCAGAAAGGAAGCGTGAACCAAGGCGACGCGGGTGCTCGATTCTGCCTCTAATCAGATCGCATTCTTTCTCTCCGCGACGTAGGCCCTGATACAGGTTATATATTATCCTTCGTGCGCGAAATGGCTGATTTCAAAGAAGCCACTGGCTGCCGAATAATTCCCGAGCCTCGTTATCGATTGCCCGCCAGAGATATACCGTCCGCTTTCAGCTGGTTCCCCTGCTTTACTAATCCCCATTTCGTGGTAGGATTTAGTACGTGTCCGTGTAAACACGCGACTCCTCGGATGCGTCGAGAATAAACTGTCCCTGAATCGTCGCTTCGCGATTTAGAAAAGTTAAATGGTGGAATTATCGACGACCCTTCGCGCTCACGGATAATCCCTGTACGTTCCGACTTCCGACAAGAACAAGAGGAAATAAAATTCGAAAAAGAGAATCCGTCACAAAGATCATCATGTATCATCAAGTATCATGTACAATGGAACACACGTAACGAGGACGTTACTCTATATAATTAAATTACAATGTAATCGTTGTGCAGGATCAAAAATGTCCTTAAAATAAAAAGCTACGTCGTTTGCGTTTATTGTTGAATGGTGCTCCCTTGTCAGTTTAGCCAATGCACAATATTTTTAAAATCCTGAATCCTTGTGATACCCAGTTGAGAAAAAAGGACTAGACTTTACTAACGAGACGAACGAATGTACAATCATTCACGAAAGTCTATTGTACACCGGTTAGAGTGACTAAAACTACGGTCTTTTAATAATATTTCAAAGTGACGTGTATGTATAATAAATTTGCAAGTATGATATTTTGAAGTGCGTTATTAATGGGAACACCTTCCACGTCAAATAATCTGTTTGCTAGACTTATCGTTCATGAAATGTGTCTCTCTTCCCCTTACAATTCATTTTTCCTTCAACTGATCTCCGTCAAAATGTTAAGTACCATCCGAATAGTCCCCACTGTAGAGTTTGCTGCCAACAGCCAGAAGAACAAATGTGCAAGATGAAATTTGGAATTTAGCACTTCTACTACACAATTCGCAGCATCGTTATCTCGCAGCGTGCGAATCACATGATACCAATTACGCAGAGGCCAATCGAAATCGAACGATCGTAAGAATACCAAAGATTTAACTAAAGTGAAACGCTTCCGTTCAAAGACGAAGGAAACACGCAGAGTGGGAGAAATACATTTGCATTACAGTGTACATACTGTGCTTACTGCTCCTACCGTTGAATCGAATACGATAGCCGGATACCGGCAACAAGCCGACTTTATTGAATCCTTTCCCGCGCAAGATGGCGCAAAATTAAACCAGCTATTCGACAAATTTTCGCCGTGGCAGGTGGATTCGTCGAGCCAGGCTTCAGGAAAAGCGAGGGAATAATCGCCGCGGGGAATTTCACGGCGGATGAAACAAAACGGTGAAAAAGGAGGAGGCAAATAGAAAAAAATGGTGGAAAACAAAGAAGGAAGAAACAGGCACGTCGAAATTGAAAAACAAAGAGCACCAGGCAAAACTGAAGCAATGGAAATGATATAGAAGCTCGATACCACCCGGGGAAATTTGCAGAGGCATTCGGTATGCGAATATTCCGGTTGCCCGCGCCAATGCGACGCGGTTAAAGCGAGCTTACAAAAGAACTGTGATAAAAAGCTCCGTAGCCGTTGATATCGGCAGCCGGCGTGTTTATATTAAAATAATATTGAAATTCATCGGGGTGCGTTATTAAGGAGCCTGTGCCCAGTTTCCGCTCCGATGCCAGCGGGCAGATGACAGAACTTTGAATTTCGGTACACGAATTCGCCATGATGTTTGTTGCGACGGGAGTTTGATTTCTGATACGAATGTGGCGCTTTCGGTGGTTTGGAAATTCTATATCTGTGGACCTTCTTTGTACTTTTAAAGGTAGGATCATTCTGGGATTCTAATTAGGATCCTCGTTTTCAATAGCGATTCTCAAAGCCTAAATTACACATGTGCACATCGTTTGCATATTGCGGGCCTGCATGTCGCTTGCAGCAAACTTGCGTGGGGTATATAGAGAATTTAGGAATATCGGGGGTGGAAGAGCCAGAATTTCAAGTAAATATTTCGTTAGAAATATAGACGTGTTCTAGCTACATTGTGGAAGTTGTGAGAACGCTTTCTATCGCTGTACATTTCTCCTTCTTGCATCAATTAAGATATGGTCAAAAGTGCGAATGCACATGTGCTTAAGCAAATCAATACTTATTCAATGGCAGATCGAATTCATGAAGGTGTAAGGAAGACGAGCTGCCCATATTTTTCGTCCCTCAGAAAATTCTCCAGCCACCCATTAAAGTTACGTAGGCTAATTTTGCTCGTCTTTGTTAAACGGGGCGAACTTTTCCACCGCGAACTTGGACGCCAGAAAAGCCACGGCGCTAGGAATATTTCGATGGCCCCATTAGCATCGTAGCTCGATGCTGTCCCAAAGGGAGAGCGTCCCAGACGCCTTGAGAAGGTGTCGTTACGACGAAGGCTCGTAGAATACACGAGCGCATATTAGATTTACATGTAGATAGTGCTCAAGCAGCCGGCTGCGGGAGGAAGTGTATCGGTCGGCGTGCACCAAACACTTTGCGCGAAGAGCAGGAGACCCTGGGGCACGAATTGAAAATCAGAACCCAAACGCGGGCTAAGATGGAATAAATTAGGGAACGCATACTCGAGTCCGTAGCGAAGTCGTCCCCAACGCAGAAGAACCTTGTGCACCTTCTTACAGCTCATACTGGCCGTGATTTGGCGTCAGTGCGAAGGTCAAGTGAATATTCAGTGTGTGCCGAAGCGCAAAGGTACGTCGAAAGCCACCTTCGATACTGGCACGAAAATATGAAATTAAGAAGTGTTCCAGCTGTGCATGTCCATGTATGATTCAAAAGTCTTGAAAGTTGTTCAAGTAGGAAATTTCGACATGATGATAGATATTTTAAAATAAGGAGCGAGGGAATTTTAATATCTTACAACATAATCGCAGAGGAAAACTTGAGAGAAAATAAATAGGTTATCAATGCGGATTTAAATTTACTAGCTTCGATAAGTGCAGGATTTTATAAATTTCAGTGCACCAGGTTAGTTCAACTTAATGTGGTTAGAATGGCAGCTGATGGTGTACTGATTAGGTACTGTGGGCCTTTAATTGTAAAACCATCTGATTTCAAATTCTACTTCTAGAATTTCCACTGCTCTCGTCATAACGATTTCTGGGATTATAATTATAACTGTATCGTAAATATTTAAAAAAGAAACAAGGTTAGGATCTCTTAATAGTTCCTAGTCTTCTACACCGACATTATTATCAATAATCATATAAGGCTGTCGATTATCAAGCTATGTACTGTGCACTTTAATGTCATCTTAAAATTTATCATCGAAACAGTTTAAAGAGATCTATATCAAGTTCGAGGACAGTAGGTGCGATCTACGACCATGGATATTGTTTCCAGGGGTTGCTATGAGGATACCTACTGTTTCCCTAAGGACGTTAATGACGAGTATTGCGATGGAGCAGTTAACAATTCTCCACCCGGAATTCGGCAGCTCGAATTTCGTATTCCGTGTAGCTTTCACCCTGACGGAGTTAAACTAAGTAAGTGCAGTTTGCGCTCACTGGCCATCATAACGGCGAAGTGTATCAGGGTGATTGAAATACTCCGCACATCCGTTCCATTTAAGTGACACGGTTACATGCTCCCAGGCCCTGTTTCTTTGACTGCAGAATTTAACGATTAAATATCTCCTTCCACCAGCAGTGTGTAGTTATGCATAAGAATGGGATGCATTTCTTTAGTACCAATTGCATACGTTTGGAGATCGAAATGACACAAGCAAATATAGAAAAAAGACGCCGCATTTTAAGGGATGAATGGTTTGATAAAGAATAATTTTTTATTCAGATTGTTTTGCGAATTCTTAAGCAAGAAGATGTATCTTTAGCATCTTTGTTTGGAAGTTGATGATATCTACGATAGTTTAACTATAATAGTATATTGTATAGAATGGCTTGCCATTTTAATATCTACCGTGTCTCTATAGCCTTTAATGAGACATACACTTAAAAAGAATAAAATAAATTTGAAATCCTACTAAGACTACTGCTTATTAACCAAATTCTCTGATAATTCCATAACTCCATTAACTACATAGATTTCAATTTAACACTCCAATAACAACAACATTCTCAATACAAGGTAATACCAAAAAAATCCATCCCTTTTCAAAATCCTCCAGTTGTATGTCACCCTCTAACATTTCAACTAATTTATTTCTGGACTAACAACGTCCCCTGTGCGTTGCAGGTTACATATTAAAACTTGATAATACGTGTTGCGTCCCAACCAGGGTGCCATCTTATCACCATATAAATCCCGAAGTGCCACACATTCCAACCCGGAGATGGAAAAGGCAAAAACAAATTTTGTTCTCGAATATCCCGGAAACAGATGTGCAATTCTTTTAAGCTCAAACAATTTAGAATTTAAAAGTATCTGTTTTTTAATCAATTACTTTTTATTGTGTATAAAATTGATACCATTGTATAATACCACAAATTCTTATTATCTCATTTTTTCCTACAACCCGGAGATTTTTCCAGTAAAACCGGAGCCCGGATATTTGCTTCAAAACCCGGAATTTCCGGGCCAAAGCCGGAGAGGGTAAAGCGAAAAGAATTCGCCTCTTTCGTGGCAACGTCGTGCGCGCTGGCGACCGACGAAACACGACGCTGCACAAATTGGCAGCGCTGCGCGATCGGCTCGACACGCCGCGCCGGTCAGAGTCCTGACAGATTGTCCTTGAGACTCGAGCGAGACGGACCAATACAGACTTATACCTATACCAATACAATAAATCTCAGTATTAAACCAGATATCCTCTTTATTGACATCACCTGCGGATTTATTAATCAAACTACAAATGATCGACAAGTGACCGACCATTATCTCGGCAAGCTCAACAATACGAAATTAACTTATTTCAGCAACAGCAATAATGCTACTTGTACATTTTCATCACTCGCAGGAGTGCACTTTATAAATTATTCGTAAAACTTTAACTGCATTCCGGTTAACTCACCCTCCCCAGTTAACAAGTTAATTTGATCCCCGAGTATCGTTCACAGACGCCCACCTTCGGTAGGCCAAAAGTCAAAGTGGTAGCTAGTTAAAAAACAAGTCCCGGTTGGTGGTCGACAAAAATCGGTTGACGGTTAGCCTGGAGAGGCGAAACGCGCCCGACGAACGGGCACGCGGCGAATCGTAAAACGTTTAATAAAATTTAAATGGCGGTAAAACGAAGCGACCACCGTTTGACGGGGCCGACGGGCTCTCCACGCGCGGCGAATGCTCCGGTGGATTTGATTTCATATTGTTTGCCGTTTAATTATATTATATACACGGTCCATTCCGGTTTCACGCGGCCGTTAATGGTTGCGGGCAACGGACGCGGTCAATTATATTTCTCGTGACGCGGCTAAAAACGTGATGTACTTGCGCGCGAAGAGCGCCCACCGGAAATTGACGCGCCGCGGAAGCGACGGTTTTATGAATACCCTCTAAAACTGATAACGACGCCTCGAGTTAAATGGTAACGAAGCCCCGCGGCTAAAATTCGCTGGGAAACGGCTGTTTCGCGCGATCCTTCGTGGACAAAAAGGATCTATAGAGATGTATGGTTTTCGTGTAATTATTTATTCAGTTGAAGGCGCTCAACAACGAGACGTTTTTGTATGTGATGAAGGGATGCGAGAATATTCAGGGGGATGTTGTAGGTCTAAAAAGGGAAATAATAAAATGATGGAGATTGGATTGTGTAGATCGAGTACTTTCATTTGCAAGGAAGATATGTCGTTTTAAATTGATTATGGTAGGACGATGTTTATGTATAGCTTTGGAATTTGAGTAGATAATTGAAATCATAATCAGACGTTGATAATCCTTAAAATCGAAGAACGTAATTCCTGAAGTAGATGATATTTCAAAGTTGAACTGTGTAACGGTAGAAATTGCTCCCAAAATATTGACACCCTGATCAATTATGCGAAGATTTATATAGAATTGATGTCTTTCAAAATTAAATCTCAAAAATAGCAGACAATAAATATATGGAGTTCAATCTATGATTGTTATTTCTCTCGTTTTAATACAATCGTGTGATTCTATTTGGATGGAATTAGAAATCAGCTACTAATTTAATGAAGAATAAGAACTTATGTATGTACATCGGGTGTAATTCTACCTACACGAATACAAACTAGCGCAATACTAAAGAATCACTTCTATTACAAGAGAAAAGTAGTACGGAACCTAAGCTCCTAAAGAATTCCATCCTACGATTTCCTTTCAACGTCAATCATGCGATCTCATTTCAGGAAAAATGTTACGCGACTAATCACGCGAAATTAGTTTCTAATTTATCCTCTTTCCCTGTGACGTGATTCGTGTTGCCTGTTATTCGTAATGGAATTTTAGAGCAGGCGATCGACACTGCCGAAGCGAAATTTCGAAAATCACGTGACAGAGGAACGAATATTCCGAAGTTCTTTTAATATGCACTGTGTGGGATCTCGCATTTATTGGATCATGAAATGCAGTAATCATGGCTAACGTTAATAACAAATGGTAATAAGCAGATAATAGCATGGTCCTCTTCGAAAATTCAAGCTATTCAACGATACTCCCATGAAACTACAAGCATATGGAACGATTTCTCAATGTGTCAACCCCATAAATAACTTAAAAACTCGCTAACTTAGTAACCACGACTCAGAAGCTAATAAGTCTTCAATTTTTCAAAATTATACATAACTTTGATATTTCAACTAATATTTAAGACGAGCAGGGCGATTATGATATTACAACCAAGAAGGGGGCAATTTTACAAATTAGGCTGATGGAATAAATACTTTTCCTCCGAAGCTTTATTTTCAAGAACGTGTTCAGTACAGTCGATTTACTGAATTAAGGAAACTTTATAGTCACTGTGCAGGAATCGCAGGGTTTTGAACATAAACAACCAAAGAAGTGGCCATAACTCAGGTTAATCCTTCTGTAACCGAGACTTGCAGGTGTTGGGATTTTTTGTTGGGACCCATAACCTACTGCCGAGTGTCTGAAAACAATTAACCAAGGTAATCCTGTAGATTTCCCCTGGAAGTACGATCCACTTCGATATGCATAAGCTTCGCCGTTAACCACGCTAAAATATTGATCATGGCGTTGAAATTTACCTTGTATAATTAAGGAGCAAGTGCTTAATCTGCCTGCTTCCCAGGATAACGTTACTTATAATTTGTTCCATCAAACATGCTTCGGTTGGCACTTCCATCCTGGATCAAGGTAATAAAACATTTATGGACTGATACTGGGAATAGGCATTGACAAGTATGAATTCCATGATATCCAACATTCACAAAGTAATCACTTCTGCACTTGAAAAGCATTGAAAAGCTGTACGTTCACTTACAGAAGCAAAAGAATCATAAAATGGGTAGCAATATTAAAGTATTAGAGGGAAGTTGAATAAGTAAAATATGTTACACGCATGAGGTGGGCGGATACTTTCGTGAGTAACTGTACACAATATTTCGATGAATCATGAAGACATGACAAAATTACCTGCCGACATCACTCCTAGAAAATCCTCATTTTATGTCACACATATAAACATCCGCAAGATTTTACAGCATATTAACAAATGTTTCTTTCGGCATCTCGCTCATGACAATTCAATGGCCATTATTATTAACCAATGAACGCGTTTCAATTCACCGCCGGTAGATTCCCCATTAGTCTACATTTCACAGCTACGCTGTTCTTGCGGTTGGCCGCCAAAGGAGACGATAGGAAGTGGTAACAGGATACCCAGCCGGGACGAAACTTAATTTTCATGCCGAACAACTTTTAATCAAGTTCGAGAAATTAGAAGGAAACCTCGGCAAGCGTTGCCCTCGCCCTCGCCACCCTTGCGCCGCTTTTACCCACTTCTCTCGCTCGTGTCTTCGTTTGATACCCTCTTTTTTCGCCTCCCCCCCCCCCCCCGCGTCTTTTTTCCACCCTCCGGTATCACCGCAGTTTCCCTGGCCTTCGCTGCTCCGAAACGGGGTGCCAAGGAAACTCGATAAGTGGGAAATGGGCAAGTTGGCACATTGGCTAACTTCATATGTCCACCCTCTGTGTGATATCGAGAGGCCTGTGGAAAAAAGCTCTCTTGTATAGATTCCTCCTCTCTTCCCCGATCGTTTTTTTTCCTCTGGCACTTCGACTTCGCCTCGTCGCCATCCCTCGAAAACTGAGCTGCAGGTTCTCGTATTCTTTTTGTTCGATGTTTTGACTTTTATCGCGGTTCCTGAATATCGAGGGGTACTTTTCCCGCGACATGTGGTGCTTTCTTTCAAACGTGCGTGTGAATTGTTACGTGAAGGTTATATCAGGATGTCAAGCTTGCAAGGGCTCTATAAGCTTCAACGATTATAATTCTCATGGTTTTTTAGTCCTTTCTTTGACGCTCCGTATCTTAAATTGAATTGTCCTCAGTTAAGAGTAAGTTTTACAAATCTTATCTTTGATATCTAAAATAACTGTATTTTTTCGTATTACAATAAAGAGGGGGGGGGGGTATCAAATGTGTGAAAGCGATTGTTCATAAATCCCGTAGCTTTTAAATTTTAAATCACTTTGACATTTGTAAATGGAACGTATTTTTCTCCTACGATCACATAAAAAATTTAATACTGTTTCTCGGAAGCACTAAAAGGAGAATAATTCTCTAACCTATACTGAGGCGCCCCGGTACAACTTTTATTATCGAATCTCTCTTTGATAGATCATCGATCGTGTTCTTTCTTTGGAGAGAAAGTATTTTTTTTTAACACCTGCATGAAAATGGGTGTTTTTTTTACCAATTTCAGACGTATTCGCGTTTTCTACTTTTCCCCCCAAGGGAAAAAGACTTTACGCGCATGCGTATTCGCAATTTTTTACTTTGCTCCCAAGGAAACTGGAGTTTGGCGTTACCCTGCGGTATGAAGATGAAATTGTTCGACTTATCGTTATCAATCATGTGTATTTTTTTGCGAATCGCTCAGCACGCTATCAAAAATACACCTTTTATACAGATGTTGAAAAAAAACTAAAAAAGTATTGTGCGTGACAAGGGAGAGAAGTAAGCGATTTCGACGAGCGTGAAGTTTGCTGCTCTCGCTGCGCTCGGGCAGCATTTCAATTTTCACGCGAGGCAAAATCGCTTTCTTCTCTCCCTTGTCACGCAATGTAGGTACTATTCCAAACCTCGTCCATTGTTTCTGTCGCGAAAAGACCAGTAAGAATTATTCAAGGTTAAAATTTCAAAGGAAATGCGCGAAATTTAATTCCTCGCGACTTTTAAGCCCGAGCTCATCGGTTCAGAGGGTGAAGGAAGGGTTCGTGCCGTTCGTGGGGTCCCAGGTGGCAAACAGACCTTGCCTTTAATACGATTCTACCAGCAATTTTACGCTTCGAGCATTTCGAAAAGCCACGAATAAGGAAACGTGGGGATGAGGCACCGAGGAAGAAGCGAGTGAAAAAAATGGAGATCCGCTCGGAGCCCTTTTGCCCCTACGCTCTCTCCGAAGTGTTGTAAACTACGATGAAAGGGGCCTTTGAACTTGTCTCCAATCGGAAACCGACAGGATTCGAATCTTCATCCCGTAATTACGAGTGCCCTGGGGCAGAAAATTGACATCCACTCGCGTCGGGTACACTCCATCATCGGTCGTGTAAAAATATCGTATGGGAGCGGAGGCAGTAATTCCTGATGCGACATGAATTCGTATCAAACGCCTGATTAATGATAACGAGAAACGAGGGAAATGTGGACGGCTGTTGTCGAGCCTAAAGCATGAAAATAATGAAACATCCCCATTATCTGATTATTTGATTCGCAACAACGCTGTAGGACCTTGATCGTACCAGCTACATCTACATACTAGGAGAACAGGGTGCTTGGATAATTGGTTTCCGAGATAATCGAATGATCGCGCTTTAATGCAAACAATGATCATTTCTTGCAGAATTATGAAACGCACTAACAAGGAATTGCATGAAAATTGAATAATTTCTATCATTCCGAACTATAATTCATTTTGTGCACCGTAAAATCATATATGTATTTTTCTTTAAATATGCCTTCTTGGGATTATATTTTTTGTAAGAATATTTTTAAAAGTGTAAACATTATAGAATGTATGTGAATATTTTCTTATCGATTTTTCAATTCAGTTATGTGTTTCATTGATTTTTCCAAATATCAATTCATACATTAAATGGTTTACTAGGTAACAATACTTGGATAGTCGAGGTTTTATCGTAACTAATTCAAAACTCGACAAATTGTGGAGGTAAATTAATTGGCCGTTACTTTCCAGTTTAGGTATCAATTATATGCACTAATGAACACGAAAAAGTCAGAAATCCG
The DNA here is from genome assembly GCA_029448645.1 of Andrena camellia. Lineage (NCBI taxonomy): Eukaryota > Metazoa > Arthropoda > Insecta > Hymenoptera > Andrenidae > Andrena > Andrena camellia. The sequence goes on along the minus strand of CM055679.1, from coordinate 46,771,714 downwards.
GATAGCAGGTGTTTGATTTTATATCACGTTCACGTGAGCCCCCTTTTACACAAATTAAGGTTTACGAAAAAACGTAATCGTCAATTATCGTCGCAGCAATCAACATGCAAATGAGCCGTAATGGAGTGTATGTAGTCCGTAACAATCACGCACCCCTTTTTTCGCTCCCTTTTTATCCTTGTTTTCTCGTTGCCTGACAATGTTTTGTCTAGATCCCTCACCCATTTTAGTGAAAGACACTTGATTTCCCATGTTCTCAAGCGATTGGCGGTGTAATGGTGCAATGCTATTCGAAGGGTGCTCGGATTTAAAAATATTTGAAAATCTTAATGGACCGAAGTTTGAAGTTGTTGAAAGTGTCGAAGGGATAATTAATTCAATTTTATCTAACAGAAATTTCAAAAATCGAGAAACATTTGTCTTTTTTAAATCCTAATTGCGAAAAATATATGTAATTAGTGCGTATACTATAAGTACAAGGTTAGGTGGTAGATAGAATTCATGAAAATAAAGAATCAATCGTTTTAGATAGTAAGTTCTTTGTGTAATCAAATGTACCTACTGCAGAACAATCTTCGTAGCAAAAGGGGTATTTTTGAAGTTTATTCTGTTAAATAAAAGTACGCTGTGTAGCTCTTCGATATCAGGATACGATTTTAGAATCAATATTGCAATAATAATGAGGACCCTTTTCGTGAAAATTCACACCGTCGTCGTTCTGAATATGTTAAAAAAAAAACCCTCTGCCTGCTTTCCTTCTTCAGCATCCTGTATTTTACTATGCCCTTCCCCTGTCCTAAATTCTCCTCCTCTCGTTGCTCTCACTTTCTCTCAGACCCTACTCCCTCCATCCTTCCTCTTCATACTGCTGGCAGAACGCACAGAACTGTATACGCGTACGCGTGCACCGTGGAACGAGGCGTGTAGTGCAAGCGCACATGCGGCACTGCAGCTGCCGTTGCCTGGCGTACAAGCTCTGTAATTTACCGCCGGTACAATTAGTTTGCGTATATGAACCAGGGGGCCGTTCAGTGTAAACTATGAATTCGTATCTGCTCGGTACACACGCCGGCGTGTATGTTACCCCGTGGATTGCGATTAAATGCAAATCGTCGAAGGCCCTCCTCCGAAGACACCCCCGCGTGAGACACCCCTGGCCGCCGACGTCGACGATTCATGGACGGGCTCGGTTCGTGAAACGGGACGGTATTGTCCATCGCCACCGACCCGACGATACGGTGATATTCGAGGGGGTACAATTTTTTTTGTTTCATTCCGAGGCTACTACACATTATTATTATTAATCGTCTTTATTAGTCTAATGAAAGGAACCTGAATATTTACAGAAGGCATAGGACAAGGAGAGTAAAGGCGAGGCTGCAGTGGCGACACTGTTGACAAGCCTAACCGCGAACTATAAACTAAACTAAAATACGGACAACAAAAGAAAGATAACAAAAAGTAAGAATAAACAAGTAAAGTAATCTTAACTACCTTAAAGTAATATTAGCTTGAGACTTTAAGCTAAACATGAGAAAACACAGAGGTAAAGTAAAGTAAAAGTAAAGTAAAAAAAAAATAAAACTACGAAGTAAGAGTGCATGCATATGAACTAAGGCAGGGCGGAAAGGATAAGCAGATTATGCAAGGAATAGTGTGGCACGATAAATAACCCAGTAAGAGACCTGAAAGGCGAGTAGGATTTTAATTCGCGAGTGAAATGTGTTTAAAAAGTGGGGTCCAAGACTTTGCGGGATTGATTTTAGGGGCTACGTTGATTAAGCATTTCTTACTCCTCTCCGTGAGTACTGTAAGTCCCTAAAGACTTAGACCCCTTTCCTTTAACATCTTGTATAGGACCCGCTACCACCAGAGACGTTTAACATGAATTACACCAGAAATGGAACGAAGGCTCCGATTACAGCAGTCTTAATTCGTCTAGAACGTGAGATGACATCGTGGTTCCAATTTTCAAGTGGCCCGGCCCTCGTTGTTTCCTCAACGGAAGGGAGCCGCGGAGACTCAGCCTCTCACGGCAATCATTTTCTCGTGACTCGGCCGGTATCTCTTGAATGGATCATCTCTGGCGACAATTTTTGCGTCCGTCTTGCAGCAATTTTGTTAAATTGTTCGGACGAGGAGCGAGATTACCAGAGTAATGGCACTCGGCCGTGCGTTTATTGTTTGGCGGGGTACGCCTCGTGGGACGGAGTACTCGAGGATGAAAACGCGGTTCCAGAACTACGTGTATAATTCAGAATCAGCGGAAGAGAGTAGAGATAATAAGATAACCAACGTGGTCTGAATGGTACCGCCGCGCCGTTTTGGGAACAAGCGCGACGCTTCCGTCCCCCCGCCCTCGCAACCATCTTTCAGAGGGTACATTTCTGTGTGTCAAATAGAAGTAGGTACTGTTACGACGAGGAGGATGAAGTCTTAAAATAGTTTCAAGAGTCTCGTGCGTTACGTCATCTTTTGGTAACGCAATTAATTTAAGGGAAATTTCAGTCGCGAAAGCGCATGAGGGACGGGGGTGGTGACAATATAGACGTAATTCTGTTGTCGCTAAATATTGCTATAAACTTTCTTATGTTCGTTCTTCGCCAGGCTAATTACAACCCCGAAACATTGAACATGTTTAGCAACTGCAAACGTGCCACCATACGCGCCTTAACAATTCAGAGGACGCTCGGCGGAATTTCGTAGTCAGCGGCCCCCGGGGCTCTCAGTTTTTAAACAAAGAGCACGAACGGCAAAAAAGCACTCGGCCAGGTTAATTAGCCTGACGAAGGCGTTACGCGGAAGTAACGCTGACAAATACACCGGGCGCGGCACCTAGTGTGGTTACCGGAAGCGGTAACAGGATTAGCACGGTAACTCGGTAATATGGCCGCGATACCCGTGCCGAGAGTCGAGAAATTAAGAAATTAAGACCCTAAAAGCATTACCTTAGCGGAGGGTGGTTAGTACGTGGTGTTCTGTCGAGGCGAGTGGGGCTCCATCTGGAAAAGAAAAATGGAGAAAAAGAAGGAATCCTGATTAAAACTTAATCCAATCTGGCTCGACTTCTTCCTCTCGTTATTCTCAAATTTTCCTCCACCGTTGGTCCCGCCACCTCCTCCCTCTGTTTGCTTCTTCTTGCGCCTCTTTTACGCGCCCTCGTCGCGTTACGCGGGACTTCGTTACCCGTCCTCGCGGGGCGAATTATTCTGCGTGCCTTGTGCGTTCCTGCACTCTTAATTGTCTACAGGTAAGACGAGTCTTCGAAAGCCTGGCACATTTCTTTAGGTTCCAAGAAGAATTTTCCATTTTAATCGACTCGAGAGGTGAGGCTACAGAGTCTGTCGAATGTTTGTAGACTGTCGTGGTCATTCGTGGACACTGTACTAATTTCTTTCTGAATTTTGAGCTGCACAGATTTCTATCTTCACGTTTCCTACGTAATTTATTTCCTATTTAAGAATTCATGATTGGGATATCGAAAGCAGAGAAACCGCTTCTACGTCGAATAGGTAATATATTATTAGGAATTAATTCAATAGCAGAACGGATATCTCTACTTCGCACTGCATCTCTTGAGATTTATTAAATTATCGATCCACCGGTCGAAATGTAGCCAAAGATTATGGCGAGCTTATTTCAAACTATTGACAACCGGGCGGGAAATGTGTATAAGGCATAACTAACGCGGAGTGCTGGCGCGAGTCAAAGTTTGTTCACAATTAGATGGTAACATAAGCGTGTTACGTGAAAGCCGGATCATAAATTATTAATTTCTCATCGACACAAGCGAAACTCGTGTAGGTACAAATTGTAACATGAATTATTGGCTGGAATATTGTGCCGCGCTCTCGTTCCACGCTAACGTGGATTACCGTCTACGATAATTAAAGTTATTTTCCTGCGTAAACAAATGTAACAGCTGCGATCGTCCGGTTAATTACCGTCCACCCATCTCCTGCATCCTTTTAACGAGGGAACAAGGACACAGAAGCAAAACGCTATTACTTTCATATCATGTTTCTTTTTAAACATTAAACTTCATTTTTAAAAGCACAATCAACGTGTTGATAGTTTGTAGATACATTTGAATACACTGTACTTTAAGAACAATATATCGATACCGCAAGTACCAACACATACCATAAAACCATCGTTAAGTGAATGAAATGTCCAAAAACAATCAAGCTTAATCGTTTATAACAGAGTCAGTCTTCACGCCTCCTCCTCACATTGCGTACAACCATTCACTTGCAAAATATCAATATTACCTCGAGATACCAAAAAGCACGAGATGTAGACTGTCCAGTAATCGATATGCACCACGAAACAGTATTTCGGTATACCTACGTAGGTACCTTTTCTAATACGTCCTCAGAGTATGAAACATAAATGAGATATTTAAGATACTAGATCACCAGTCACTCCTCCAGCACATTTCTAATTCCTGAAGACGAAGATGCTTGGCTGTTTGACGAGAGTCAATGTTTGAATTAAATCGTTTAAGGATCGTTTAAGGATGGTCTCTTTACCCGATTACTTTTCATTATCCAATTACAATCGCGCAAAGGGATCAACGATGGAAAGTCTTGGAACAGCGATTAGTCGTCGGTAATCCCGATGACAGCCGTGAAATATTTGTCCGATTCGACGGAGAAGGGAGGAGCAGGAAGGGGGAAGGATATTCCTCGCGCTGCGGCGCGGCGCGGCACCCGATGAGAAAAGCTTTCTCTGTACGCCGCCATCCCTCATACCGTGAAATTCATTATTCCACAGTTGCGTGCTTGCCAAAAGGAAATCGTTGCTGCCGGACCACCTCCTCTGGCCAAGGTTCCTGGCTGATACAATATATCAGCCGGACCCGTGATAATTCAGCGGAGCAATTTTTCACGCCCGAAAGGGAAAATCTTATTATGCGCCGCTAATCGAAAAGAAAACGAGGCGAACGAAAGAGGAAGGGCGATTTCGCCGAGACGGGGCTCGGGGCCCACTGATTGTCGTTGACGCGAGAAATGTTTATACTTGGAATTGTATAGAATGCATTTCGAGGGTACAATGGCCTTGCTGGACTGGAATTGCCGGTGGAATTGACGGGGCGATAAAAAAGGAAAATGCGTGGAACAATGTAGGTACCTTTAATTTATTGAACGGATGGACGAGAGAAATGGGTAGAGCTTGGTGGTGCAATCAAAGCAAGATGGAGCAGAGAAATTATGCGGAATGTTCTAAACTTGGAAGTGAATAGTAAAGAAAATATACAGAAGCTGATGTATGGGGACTGGCGAGTATCGAAAAGATCTTTAAAAATTTGCAGAGGAGAATCTGTAGAAGAATCACAGCGGTTTTATGGGAACGTCCTTTTTTATGTGCGTATGGAAGAAAATGAATGAATCATTGAGGATAAAAGTGGAGTATTATGCGAAAACATAAAGCAGTGGCATTAATGAAAGTGGGTGTTTCTATATGGGCTACAGATTGTTGTCGATTGTTGTTGATCTCTGAGTAACTTATTAAAATGAAGCAATTCCTTCAGGTAATAAAATGTGAAAAAAACATTTAATGGTATTATTATAAAAGAAACAAGTTCCTAAGTAGTAAGAAACTTGTAAATCTAAGTAACGTAAACTGAAGATAATGTTTTTTATTTAAACTTACAATATTGTTGGAGAGTTTCGCAAGATAAAGTCTGCAATAATTCTTCCAGCAGCCCAATATTAATCACCTGCCCCTTTATCGAACCTCATTATCGATCGATCGTAAAACGATTAGTCGCGCCTACTTATCTCAATCCACAGCACAGGAATGCTACTTGGAAATTAATGGCCTTTATGCGTGTTTATTAACGATTGAAAGGATAGAACAGTCTGACATAACGTATCATCAATATTATTGACTGTGCATGTTCGCCCCCTTGTTAGGTCTACCATCGGTGTTGTCCTAATTATCGTATCCTTGCTAATCCTTGACGGGAATACCGAGACTAATCGTACCAGACACGAGATAAGATAATGGTTTCTGAGTTACAATGTGATCGGATTACGAGGGAATGCAACCCGTTCTAAGCGACGTTTAATGACTTGATCGAGTACAAGATGATCTGAATTTAAATGTAGATCACTTTTCACACACTAGCCGATAAAATTATCTTTCATACCCTTGAGTACGAAAAAAATTGTTATTTTTTAGGTGGTGCTATGCCACGAGATCCCAAGGATAAGTTTTTTCTGCTTTTCCATTTTGAATCGTTGCACAGAAAAATAATAAATTTGGTACATCGCATCACACACATGTATCATTGTTTAAGCACGAAGATTGAGAAAGATGATAGTAAAAATGCTAATCAATTTATACTCCATTCTTTAGACCTACCAACCATATAAATTTATTTGTTTCAAATAAAACAGCTACACCGTTGCAATTCCACCTCGTAACAATTCGAAAGAAATGGAAAACGATGTGTACAATATATTCCTTTCAACCGAAATGGTGAAAAATTATTTCAATTTTTTGTCCCGCCTGCCATTACTACAATGTGGCACTGGGCTCTGCGAAAAGCGCAAATAAAAAGGCCCGAACACGGAAATAGTTACGAAAGTGAAATATTGCAGGCGAAGGGAAAAATTGTGTTTACAACGGAACAATTTCAAACTATGTTCGACGACAGAAACGAAACAGAGACGTCAAGCGATGCAGCTACTGCAATACATTAGGACAAATATGTATTTCCCACTCAGAGCAGTTGCTGGAAAAAGATAAATTGCAACGTAAATGAAAATGAAAATTTACATTTGCACTTTGACATAGTTATTCCGGGAAAATAGTTTTACAACTTCAGATCGTTAATAATGTTATATTTCATTGATTATGCCAGCTCCGCGCTACAGCTGTAAGTGCATCACTAACTTTTACATAAAAGAAAACCCATAGGATATAATTTCATTGCACGTTTAATATTCATTCCTTTCCTATATGAATCATCTCTGTAGCAGATTATACCAAGAATTCTGAGACATCCCCTGTGATAATATGTATATGTATGTGTACCCAAACTTAATCGTATAATCAGAGGAATGTACTAATTAACTGTTAAAAAAAAAAAAAAACCAAAAAGTACAAGAATGGTAAATTCTATTTTTGAAATAAGTTTATCGATATCTCTGAAAAAGAAGGATATATAGAGATAACAAAGACACGAAGGTAAAAGCGGTCCAATTAGAGGATGCTCCTGAACCATGTAGCCTGTTATTGACTGCAATCTCAGCACCCTCTGCACGTTGTATTTCCTTAAAAACAAAAGAGAATGACGAAACGTTTGTTGTTTGTCTCACTGGTTTATCGAGCATCATCGTCGTAAAACGTGAGTGCATACATGCGTTCCCACGTTTTCTTCCATCTGATACGTACAGCACGATGCAATTTCGTGACAGACGATTGCAAAACGGTGTACCTTTATCATTGTTGTTGTCCAACTAAAGGATTTGCAATTACAGGACACGATGTATTGCGAAGATTCATGATCTCACGAATCCGAGGTCCCCAGGAACATGAAAAATACCCAGTCAACAGAAATGGGATGTATATGTACGTGGGAAGGTCAATGAATAATGTTTCTTAGTATATATTTTTTAATATAATCAAGTTAAATCGACCGATCGCCTTATTTTTTTAGATACTTATCTATGGAACGAAAGATTCGCTTCTTCGATAGACAATCTCACCCTTTATATGTAGCATAAAGCCTACATAAAAAAATACCTGTGTCTTGGACTCTAATGTTCAACGACATTCGTTTAAACACTTTGGTAACGTTACCTCTAAATTCACGGTTTTCTCGCCTAATGTCATGGCAGAGTAGCAGAAAATTCTTTTTTGTGAGTTCCTATTGTATGGTGTACTGAAAAGATCGTATATAAATTAACTGAAAGTTCGTCATGTTCGAAGTTGACTCCCTTGTGTTTTTCTTTGTAAATCATAGTAGGTAAGTACCTATACGATGTGTCAAGTTGCACCTAAACACTTTTGTACATTTCTAATACTTTTTCACATATGAAGGTATTCCTATCACTCGTCATGTTCGCCTGCAGCTAGATTTTGTTCTGTAAACGGAGAAAGAACGCTTTAGATTCTCGGTACGTGGCAAGTTGAGCACTGGTGAGGAACGAAACGCGCTAGGAATGCTAAGAGCCCTTTGGCCTTTCGCCGTTCGATTCGCCGAGTAAATTGGTCAGGATCCACACAGAATGAAGGCTTTAATATGTTTCCATGTAACGTTTACTTTATTTTCAACATTTTTTGTAAGTTTAACGAAAGTGCTGCGTTATTTCGTAAACAATTTTTAGTTACCTTGTTTCGTTTAGCACTGAAACGAGTGATCGTCGGGAATCTGCAATAGATTTAAGAAAAAAGCGGCAGCGGATTTTTCAAGCGCATGGTTGGAGGATTGGAATTCTAGCAACCTGTTGAATTGCTAAATTCTTGTCCATTCAGATTTAAAGATTCTGCAGTGACCTAGTGATTATACAGAAAGCAGAAAATAATTCGAAGCGAAGCATATATTTCTGTACTTCTTTATTTTCGGTTATCGCTTTCGAGTTTTATAATTCCTTGAATTAAAACAAATTACAGTCATACGTAATTACATTCAGTCTAAAACATAGAGGTTTCCTTCTAAAAGAAATATATACAAGTGCAAGTTTCCATGATTTCTGCGGAACAAAAGCTCCACGCTATTTATGATGCACCCCGTTAAACGAACTGCCTTGTACCCGTTACAAACACGAAGAAAAAGGAAATCTGTACAAAGGTAGTAACACTTGAGTGTCGTTAAGCATTTGAAGCGTTGGGCGAGAAACTAATAAAGAAATTATTCTGCATCTCAGCCCTTGGGATAACGAGGACTGAAGAAAAATGTCCGCGCGGTGCCGCTGGAACACGATCTAAATTAAAAATCGTGTACATCGCCAACGTGCTCCCGTGCAATAACTATGAGCTTACAGCTCATTAGAGATCGTTGTAAGTCTGTAACGAGTTTCAACAACAAAGTTCACCACGACCCTTATAAATCTTACCACTGTCTACTCCGTCATAATCATTTATGCGCTCGTAAAGCAGCGTAAGGGTTGTCTACACTTGTGGGCAATTCATACTCACGTATTATTACGATCGCGAAGTTTCTGGGAAAAGATTGTGTAGTCGTAAAAATTTAGAGGAAAAGTAGGATAGAAGCAGGTACATTCTACATTAGAAACTGAAGATTTAATAGAAACCACGTATTTTGTGTTTGATACTGAATTTCTAGTTCTTTAAGGTCTTGCACATAGTTACTGTGAAATTCTTTACACATTCGAATAAAGGTATATAAATTACTCGAGCCCTTGTAGGCCTTATACACCCTTCCTATTAGCAATAGGAATTAGTTAAAATTCCAAACCTCATCGTCGATTGCTTCTGCCGAAAAAAGTTTGCTTGATTCATCCCCGAGCATAACACGCTAACGCCACTCAAACTGTTAAAGAATCTTAAATCCTTCAATCGAGGTAGTTGAAATTTAACGAACCGTGGAACAATTCTTAAAAGGGAACCTAATACCAAACAGATTCTCTTAGTAAAAAGCTGTTTAAACAAGATGAACAACAAGATGTAACCAAGAAAATTGAAGCATGTGTTCGTTGAGTATAAACTACCCTATTTTCCTTGTTAATAAACGACACCGCGAAGACTCTGCACAGAAACGACGGTATTCTAATCATAATTTCACCTCGTTCTCTACTCCCTAACAAATTTCCCTTCGTAAAAACATCAAGGATACAGCGCCGCTGTCGAAACAATGAGAACGCAGCGAAAAAAAAATCGTTACGTTGCCAGCAGCGTCCCGACGAACCGCTTTCTATTCATTAAACACTCACGACTGCTCATTAAAAGTAGTTAGCCGTCGCGAGCGCGTAACTCAAGCGCCGCATCGCCGTCGCTGTCGTTGTCGTCGTCGTTCTGACTGTATCCGTCCTTAAGAAAACGCCCCCCCCCCCCCCCCATTGCCGCGCCCCTCCTACGGTGCAGTTTGTAATCCCTTTTTATAATTAGCCGCCTCATTACCATAGTTACGATCGAAAGTGATTATCAACACGCTTCAGGAGCTCTTCTCACTGCAGACGGGGGTTGCAGGAAGAACTAGATAACGATGCAGGGGTAGCATCAGCGAGTAATAGAAAACGAGAAGGAGAAGAAGAACCATGTGACGGAAAGGATGACGAAATTATATTCTACCAAGAGAATATTTTGAGGAAATGCTTGAGGAAGTAAGAAGCCTTTTGAAACTCGACTACTTAGGGTAGTTCGTTGCGCTTGAATTTATACTTGAAATGTAATTATTGCTCTCTATTTAGCACAGAATTCGAGATATTAGCCATTACTAGGTATATGCATTCGGACCCACCATAACTTGTTTAAGAAAATAAGAAATTCAGATTATAACAAGAGTAAAATCCAGCATACAAGGTTATTCTGAAACGTGTACGAACGAAATTGCGGACCAAAATGGACTCTATATAAACGACTGTCAGTTTATACTTCATACACCAAGGGTTAAACAACAGAAAGTGGTACAGACAGATATGTAACTACCCCATTGAACGATAGTGTCCTGGAAGGAATTTCTCAATAGCAGAATAGAAACGTGTTTAAAAATATTTCAAAGGAATATAATGTGACGGAATTGAATATTAAATAACGTGTTCGAACCTAAGCAGATGCCAAAGGAATTACTCGGCGCACGGCGGAGTAATAGAAACGTTTGTCACAATAGTTCAAGTCGATTTAGCACGTCCAAGTTCAATATTAAACGAAATGTCCCTAGCTAAGCAAATGCCCTGTTTCGCAAACGACGGAAGCGGGCGAAACGATTTTACGACGGCGGTTGGACGCGATGCACTATGTCCCGACGTATATCCTTCGCGAAGTAGAATCGCACTTAAGTGCATACCGACGTGTAAAGGGGGTGCGGTTCAAGCGAACCACCAGGAATTTACTGGTTGCCTTTACAACCTGTTCGAGCCTTCTTCGCCTCGCTGCAGCCTCCTTCGATCCACATTTCGTACACCTCTTCTTGCAGCAACTCAATGTGATCTTTTTCGACAAGCGAGAGGCACCGAGTAGTGTCACACAAGGTCTTCGTTGCTCTTTGATAGTAGAACAATGTGAGCAAGAAGAAACTTGTTTATTTGAACGAGGATGTTATGACTGGTAGAGATTTTTTTTAAATAAGACGCCACCCTACGATAGAAAATGGAATCCTATTCAAAGAAACATGATCTTCGTATCTCGAAATCTCCTTCAGGTATTTCATTGCATTGTCAACTCATTTCAGACTTCTTCAGAATTTTGAAATTCTTATAGACTTCTTATATCCCTTTTTTCATGACAGAGTGTCAAGAGTTCAAGTTGAAGCAACGAAAACACTTTATATTTAAAATAATTACCGTGCCAGATAAGTGAGTAACAAAATCACGTGTACTGTCAAATGTTCTTCATCTTTTAAATCAAGACCGCTAGTTCCTACATCGGAGAGCCAGAGGCAGGTCTCAAAAGTCGAAGGTTAACGAAATTACTTCGTCAATAAGAGAAATTCATCTTCGTGAAACGACCAAATATTCCCGGCAAATTCATTCTACCGCAAACCCTTGAAGCCCTACGTTCGCTCGGTGAACACGCTCCGAAGCGTGCACCAGCGTAGTATTTCGCAGGGCAGTCAATCGCGCGACGTACGAGCTTGACTGAGCCGTAAATAAGCGATGGCTATCGCGTAATGTGTCCAGCACTCGAGACTTACCACTTGGCATGTAATATATTAATTACAAACAATTAGCTATTCTTTGCCCCCGAGGGCTACGTGACTGTGCACCCTCCCGAAACTCCTTCCTCCCTTCCACCCTCACCTGGCCTTCCTCCGTTGGCATGCAGGGGCGGTCTAGTATTGGAGGTCGAGGTGGCGCAAACCTGGAGGTTGATGAGGACCGGGGTAGGTGGTGGCGCAAGGTGGTTAGGTAGAAGGTAATGGTCGGTTCGCTCTTCTCGCGTGCCAAGGGGTAGTTCCCCCCGGTGACCGTGATAGCCGGCCGAGTCCTACGGTTTTCGCGCGACCCACGCGAAGGGACGCGGGTACGAGTATACACGTCATCCTCGACTGGCTCTCCTTATACACGTTCCCTCGTTTCCTCATTTCGTGTATCTGTTCTCCACCCCGCCACCTTGGTCGCTGGCAATCGTTTCTTTTTTCCTTCTATTCGTAATTATACACCTAATTGCGTGGAGCTCCTTTTCCCTTGTAATTGCTCGTTGAACCCCTTAGCGCGCTCGTCGAGGCAATTTCGCCGCACCGGCTAGATGCGTGTTTGAAATTTGAAAGGAACTGCGCAGTGGCCTGGTCGTGTTTAACGGCTCCCGTTCCGTCGTAATACATGTATAACTCCGACGAGACGCCGAAGGCGCGGCGCCCGCTGCTCCTGACGATAATTTAATTAATGCAACGACCACCTTACGCAGTGCCCCGTGGAAATAAATATTCCTTAAGAAGCGCGCCGACACGCCACTCCCGTCGCGTTGTCAACGCTCCTGTTCCTGTGCAGCTTCTTTTACATTCCGCGTTCGATCCCAGGACGGCTGACCCAATCATGCAAATTAGACGTTATCTTATTAGCTTAGCTTTATCTTCCATCCGTAACAGCTGGCACATTTTACTCCTGCAATTTCGCCTCTGTGGGAGAACCGGCCCCGGAGGTCGATAAACCATATCCGTTTTTATCGCCCTTTTTACCTCCTGCCTTCCTTGCTAACGCGAACCAGACAGCGTTGACTTATTACTGGCTTGACAAACGAGGAAGATGTTCGACTCTCGGTGGTAGCGCACGCGCGTATTGAGTTGTGTGTATGGAAGGGGGTCGCGTGCACGCGTGTACGCACGTTCCGAAACAAACGATTGATGCACATGAAATTGCTGCTTCGCGTACGGAAGTTGAAAAGAAAATATATCCTGCTTCTTAACTATTTTATTTATTTCATTTTTGTGTGTTTCTGTGACATTCCTCGAATCGTAAGCCAGCGTTAGCGTGATCGGCAATTTCATATGTACAAGGAAATGAAATTGAATTTTTTGGTTCACGCGATATGATAAATCAAAATTGTGAATAAAATTCATAGATGCACACGTGACAGCGGCTGATAAAGTGTTAAAAGGTGAATCTGTCCCCCTAACCCCCAAAACTGAACCGCAACCTCCAAACCTTAATTAAAGCCTGCAAGCTTTCTGATCACAGACACATGGAACGAATAATTCAAATTGAAACTCAGAGTCTGGAAAACAATCAACATTCCCATGACGGGCTAAACTCCTACTCCCATCCACAGAATTCTCAGAAGCTGCATCGATACTGAATTCTCCAACACTCCGCATTCCAGTAAACTAATTTTCACCATGAAAGAGGCAACAAAGGGCCTCGCAATCTGGAGCCCCCGTGAGAGCAATCGTCGCATCGATTGTCACGGTAACAACAGTCCGCGACGTTTAGTTCGAACCAGCCTGCCTCGAAGCGACGTGCTTACGGCAGATGAGAGAGGAGGTAATATCGAAGTAGGAAGAAGTTATTCGTAACGATGCAAATAACCGGCACTTGTCGCTGCCACCTAGAAAGCTCGAACGCTGGAAGAGGCCAAGGAACGGAGGAACGGAAGTAGGGGTGGTGACTTTACGCGATCGTCGAGAACGGACGTGTGCGGACGGTAAACGCGGGACACAGGACCGATACGATAGAGAAAGCTGATTCCAGCGGGGGTGGAACGAGTATCGAGGGCCAATAAATTCCGACAAATTGTATTACCCGCGTTATATACTGCCGCGCATGAAGTCAAACGGCCCGTATTCTCCACCCACGAGCAGCCACGATCTCTTCCCACACCTACGCAAACCTCACGACGGTGTCATTGGTTATTGCGACCGAAATACACGCACGCGCCAGCACGAAAACGTTGCAATTCTCTGCAACGTTCCCCCTCGAACCCCCTTGCCGTTCCCATCCCGACGTTTCCTCCAGGTTCGACAACACCCCATGCCTTCCGTTTCCTACGATTCCGAGGCAGCTTCCCCGTTCTTGTGCGGTAATTGATGCCTATCGGCTCGCGCATCTATCGAGGGATCCGCTTCTTCGTTCTCTGCAGCCCCACAATCGCGTGTCTGAATTATTTTTTTGTGGCTATTAATACTGCTGGGCAGTTGACACTTTGTGTACAGGACATTGTGTTGTTTGCTAACTGTGGGCCGTTTTCAATTTTAAGGGGCATTTACTGATTACAATTGAAGACCTAGCAGCAAGAGGGATGCAACTCCATCTTGATCAGTTTCGAGTAAATTGGAAAAAACTATTTGTAGACATAAAAGAATAACATTATTTTTGCGTTTATAATATAATTGAAGATCTTGAGTAGGTTCTTAAAAAAACTCGAAGAATGGTGCGGCACTGAAGCGAGCAAAAAAATTGTAAGTGAAGAGTTGAATATATGTAGGATCACGGAAAAAATGGACCTCGGCAACGGGACTCGAACCCGCGATCTCCGGAGATTCGTTTAAGGTCGAGATTCCTAGCCCACATATATGTACAGAAGTAAGTAGCCAAATAAAATTCTGTTGAATATGTCTTTTTTTTAAAACTGGAATATACAATATGGAGAATTTAGTGTGCAAATTACTAAATACTTAGTAACATCCACCATACATCCACCACACTTTAGTAGAACATTTTAATTCCCACTTACCAGCAACTTCTACAAAATCCAGTGAGTAAGTACCTCTGAATTCATTTCGTAAATAAGCTCTACGACTATCGCGCAGCCAGCACGAGTAAAAAAAACAATTCTTAAATTCTTTCCAATTACCATCCACTTGTCCGTTCCAAAGTCCCAGTTCGAACTTCCTTACGAGAAGCACCAAGCGCGTGTTCACCAATAAGCTTGCCCATCGATTTCTCTTCCTGTTCCACGGCGAAACATATTCGCCGGTTCTCCAACATAAATCGACGATCACGTAATCGTTTATCATTCACGACTGCTTTATTTGCTTTCTGGCTGGGTTTAATTTCCACGTGCCGTGCTTCCATCGCATTGCCATTTTCCCGGCATCATTGCGAAGTAGGGTTTTCCCCGCGGCGGATGTACATAGAGATTTTCCGTTGTTTTTATTCCAGTTGCGGGCCGCATTGTTCCGCACTGTCCTTTCTCTCCGTTGTCGATTTTTCGAGTTCCCGATAGGTATTCCTTTACTTCGAACATTTTTGTCGTGCTTTCACGTACTTGACTGGTCGTGTCACGCTATTTTCCACCCCCTCTTCCCGGCATAGTGTTTGCGCGCTTTTAAAGTGCGCTTTCGATATTCCTCAACCGATATTCCGCAACCGACTTTCATGATTTGGAAACAGCGGTGCTGCCAGCGCAGTAGAAAACACAGGCGCCGCGCCGTTCACGCCTGATTCCTAGGACATAGGTCCCATGAAGAGGGAAACGTGTTTTGAAATTAAAGTAGACTGTCCAATTTCCGTGGCCGCTCGAGCCAATCATTTCAGAGGGGAACGAAGAGTCCACGACGCAGGAGGTGACGTTAGAGTCAGATGAGGTGCAACCGAAGCACCGAAACAATGACGAATTTCAGATTTTGATAAAACGCTTGGAAGAACAGAGGGGTTTCCTTCGGCGAATACAAATCGGCCCCAACCGCATTCTCGCGATGCTGGTGAATAGCGCGTGCAAGGATATTTGCATTGCATGCGCCTCTCGTTGTCAGTCAGATTTCCTAGACTAGCGGAATAAAAAGGCATTGTCTGTGGTGGAAATGTGTTTATCCCCTCGATGGTAACGATACCAAATACCAGCCGCAGCGTAAGTATTACGACGCTCGGACGTAATTACCATAATGGCGGAAGATGGAGGAAACTGCAGTAATTCTCTACGAAAATGGGAAAAGAAGAAAGTATTTTGAATTGAGATCCGGTAATGAAAGTTCTCCGGGTTTATCAGTGCCTGCTTAAACAGATTCTCGCCGGACGGAAGGAAACTGTTTTTCTCGCTCTCCCAGTCAATGTTATTTTCTGAATTTCTTGCGAATGAGCACGCAGTAAACTTTCTCGTTGATGAAATGATATTTTTTGTTACGCTTTTTAATGCAATACCTGTGGTGGGCATTGCTCGTGAATTTGTCAGTTGGGGTTGCTAGGCTTCCGAAGGGTATGGTGGGGTAACGGGAACGCTGCTCGGCTCCGCCTGAACGTAGCTGTTTGGCTGTTATTTATTCTTAACGTAATAGTTGTGTGCGTTACGAAGCTATGCGTAGACCACTACGAGATAAAGCTATCGAGAAAGAATCAATGTTCTGACCAATAAAGCTCCTGAATTTTTTCGGAGCTAACGCACACCTATTCTGATCTGTGTATTTCTACGCTGACAGCTTGGTTTGGCCTACACGCCAGAAGCTTGGCACTATCCCCACCACTTCTGGCTCACTCTGATTCTGCGAAGGCGAGAGCGAGATGGAACGAGAGCGAGTCAGAAAACGTTGAGAAAAGGAGCACCGAGGCAGGCAAACTGTGTGGTGGGAGAATGCCTGCTGAGAAACTGCTACAATTTCCAAAATAATTAGAATTTTGAGAAAATCCTATGCTAGGTTGGAGAGAATATATTCCTGTTTATATATCTTTGTTGTATTTCTTTCTCAGATGATCCAGTAATTCCCGGGAGTGTGGGCCAGTTTTTTTGCAGTGCTCCGGGAAGCCATTTTGTTCGCCGCCATTTTGTACAATTTTCCATAAAAAAAAATTTCTAGCAAAATAAAGATTACTTTAAAACTATGTAAAAATCCAAGCCCAATATTTTTATTCATACGCACAAAAAATCCCATACTTTTTAGTGGCTTCTGGGTGGGGTCCCCCCTTAAACCCTCCCTAATTTCACGCGCACTACATCATGTTTCAATTTCATCAAAATCCTTCACGGCAACTGCAAAGACTGACCGATTAATCTACTAGGTATACAAGAAGGTTTCCTTCATCGAACTTTAGCGAGCTTCTTCACGCTCATACTTAGTGCCCTCTACTCTCAGTTCTACAATCTCCAACAATTACCATGTTCGAAGGCGACAGCCCTACTAAAACCACCTAACGAAGTGATTGCTCAGCGCCATACATCTTCGTGTGATAAAAAGGAGCCCAACAAGGTGTTACTGTTTCGCGCGCAATGTACGGCGGAACTTGAGTGAATTAAGTGAAGATTTTACATCGTTAGCTGCTCGACGATAATAGTGTATCAGTGGAGAAGTTATCGCCATTAGCGCGAAATGCATGCACGTCGTGGCACAAAGGTAATGCACTCTCGTAAGATCCGAAACACGTCCTGGCGCCGCAAGAACGACAGCACTCGCGGCTGGAGGTGGCTTAACCCTCAGGACCGGCAGCTGGTCCACTCTAACGATCACGCCACATCGTCTGTCAAGAGTCTCCGACGATATAATTACCGGGCGCAAAGTGGACGCGGTAATTGCAAAGGGAATGAATGATCGGAAGAACGAGTGGACGCTGACGGAGCGTCTGGGGTTGGTTTCACGGCGTTCGGTTTAATTTCCTGCCGGCCGCTGCCGGAGTGGTAGCTGGCCATCCCGCAGTAAATGACTTTTTATAGCTGGAGACGTTTTCAGCAATCGAAGACCAACGTCATTCCTCGTGCTCGTAATGGGATAGTGTGTTTAATCTAAGATTGGAGCTTCAGAAATGGTAAGTAGGTCGCAGAGACGAGCAGTCTGGCAAAAGAAAGTATTAAAATATACAGGCGTTCAAATAACCATTCACAGCGAGGCAGAACTAAAGATTTCATGTGAGCGCGAACAAAAAATCACGTTGAAAGAGCGACGTAAACAGTTTGCCATTATTTACGAAATTTCGTCTTCCCTCGTGCGGCATGCGCTTCGCTAATGAGGAATAGACACGCGAAGTTCGTGACAAACTCGTAGCGAGTGTCTCAATACACTCTGCACACTCGTGTAGATAAGTTGGGGATTCAGGTACGTTCAGCAAAATGGGTAATGGGTATGCATCTAATTGCTTTGAGCCACCGAACTTCCATAAGGGGCTCTGGACGAAAACTACTATGTCTTTTGAGTTCACTCCTGGAAGAATTGGTGTTTCGGGTTTAGCATTCAGAGAGAGGCAGTCGCAAATGTTTTCTCTGCTAGGTATACGATACTGGGAGATGAAAACGTATTCCTTCTGTGGAACGCGTGTCTGCGTCTCGCGTGGATGAACAGCCGAATGGAATACAGTTGAGAGAGCAGAATGCTTTAGCGTCGACGTGATAATATGGTTTACAAGAGCACACACGCAGATAATGGTATTCAAAGAATTGTGTCAGTGAATATGTGACTGAAAGGAAAGGCTGACAGAGTGGTTTGTAGCAAAATGAATGGCTGTTTAACCGTGGATCGCTTTCCCAAAGTGGCTTCAGGTTTCTATCAAACCGCTTCACAACACAATGTCAGATGGCAAATAGTAAAGGCGGTTTGAATGTAAATATATCTTGAATATTAGAGTGGAATATGTAATGGAATATTAGAAACGCCATGCAAAGAGGACAAAGGAACTCTATCACGACTGGTTACATTTCATGTAACCTCAAAATCAATTAGATGTACAAGAACCCAGACATTTTCAAATTAAAAATCTTAATAAATGACAAATCCCTCGAAAACATCGTGTCAGTTATAGCCTTAAAACTTATATAAATTATTATATTTCATGGTGAACATAATAACTTCCAATTCTCATTAACAAATATAACAACACAGTAGCTACTACATATATCGTATATTCCACAACACCCTTAGGAATCACAGTGCAAGCAACGCATGCACGGTAAGTTCGACTAATTTCAATCAAATGGTAGTCAGCTTAACTGGTCGAATTCAATTGATCCAATTCTCGCTACCATCGACAAATGAATTGCTGGTGCAGTGTAATAAGACGATTTCGCGTACCTAATTAGCATGAATCTGCCATCAATCTACTAATCTCGACAGAAAGCCATGTATACAGACATGATTTAGATGTAAACCCACGATAAAAACTCCTGGTCATCACAACATTGAGTATCACTTGTAAGAGTCGTTAACACTTTTTCTAACACCTTCGTTGTTTACATGCCTCATATGTAGGGACTTTAGGCTGCCAGTACAAAAGTTTGACGGATAAGAAATACTATAGAGATAATAAATAAATTTTAAACCCCTCTTACTTTGTTCTATTTCTAAAAATGTTTGGTAGAATTTTTCAGTGCAGACACAAAATGCTGAGTTTCTTTGTACTTAACAGTTTAGATGATTCTGCTAGACCTTTACGAGAATCGAGTGATATTAATTGGTTAAACAGATAATTACAACGCCGCTTGTTTGTTATCACGATGTGCATTCACCTCGGTGCGTGTTCCAGTGCAATCCTCGCGTTTCTCTGACGTAATATCAGGATCGAGTGCCTGGTCGAATCCTCGGGTTAACTTAACGAGCAGAAAATCGCGAATCCGCACATTTAACGAGCGAGGCTAGCGATTTCGCAGTTGCCCTCTCCTCTATTCCGTTCAACCCCTTTCGTCTGCAACTGTATCCTTCGTGCAATCGGGTCTGCACAATAGCCCAGCCATATTGTTATTTTCCTCTAGCTACTGTACCGAATGTCATTGTTCAAGCTGTAATGTTAGGAATTTTATAGGACACCATTATTAACGAACCTATCTACGAAAGTATAGACATGGAATATCGGGGGCTTTAATCAATTTGCTGGATTGTTTCAAAATTAATTAATATTTAGGTAATATCGCCTGGTGTAATAAGCACTCTTTAATCTGTCTACGTTCCTATTTTATAAGAACTATCATTTAGGGATTGATTTGGGGTTGCAAAGGAGATGGAAGAAGAAGAGAAACGCTGACAGTTTAGTCTGCTTACCTAGGAGAACAATAGTGCAGGTTTGAAGGATCTATTGGAAAAATCGATGATTGCAGTTGCGACAAAATTAACTGACCACTCGAAGCTATCCAGGGACTAATCTAATCTTTATCTCGCATCCCTTCGAAGAAAAAAAGTAAACTAAGCGTGGATCACAACAGGCAGAATCTGCATATATATAATTCTGATTATAAAAAAAAATTGGTCGAAATAGAGCCCCGTAGGACACTCCTTCCTATGACCATAGCCACACGACATAGGATACCACGAGAGCTATGTAGTATTAACACAATATCTATACATTGAACCTCAACCTTATTGAATGCATTCATAATAAATCCAATTTCAAAAGCCCTTGCCTAACACAGCGTATTACACATAAAAAAAATGTCCATCTTAATCAAAGCGAAGTATATTTTCTTAAACTTTTCACATGATAAAACCAGTGTCGGGGCATTAAATTGTTAACAGTAAAGAGGAAATTAACAGCAGACGTGTTGCTCCCCCGCCAAAGTGAATTATTTTATGGAAGCAACGTGTTACGAATACAGTGCCGTAACGCAGTAGGTACTGGACGAGGGGAACGTGTGAACGAATCTTTAAATAGCATTGACGCCCGCCAATACGTAATGCACCAGCTGCATGTGATTGCGAATAATTATTTAATCCCAGTCAGTGGCCCCCTATGCCGTTTCTCTTGGGCGGTGCATCGTGCCTGGGATTCATACTGTCCACTCATAAATCACGTTTCTCGATAGCGGCCTGTACGTAGGTATAAGGCTATAGCGAAACTGCGAGCTGGCTGCGTTACCTGCGAGCCTTTTCGATCTCCAACTTCCACCACATTTCACGCAACACGTATTTCAGTTAACTAGAAATTCGCGATTATTGTGAAAAAGGCGTATGTGAATATGAAGAGGTTCATTCCTGTTTATGCACTCTGCACGATTCGAAGTGTAAAGAGAATTGAAATTGTTGGTAGTAGAAGTAGAATTTTAGAATATTTTAGCCACTCTCATAGCTGCGATTAATAAATTTGGTTCTAACGAATATTTACTTATTTTCATCCTCAGTTCTGTGAATCATTAAGTTACAACGAACGCGAGTGTTTGACGGTGATAACTCGTTTTTCATGAAGCTTGCAGCTAATTTACTCTCACTGCGATCCTCGACAAGAGGGGAAGGATGAAAGCTTGCGATATTTCAAAGTTAAAATGTTAGACTCGAATGGCGTGGGCGGGCACCACGATCGATCATTGTTTTCCATCGTTTTGTGCAGAACTACAGTTCTGTGCTTCTCAGCTTCTAACGTCATTGCACTCTGATGAGATGTGAGATAGGATGTCGGAAGTAATATCCTTCATCGTCCCGGTTTCATTGGAATATAATACAATCTCATCGTTAGAAGCAATTGGAATGTAACATATGGAATATATATTATTGTTCAATATACAGGATGATGTGAACATTTGCATATTTTCTTGTAACAAAACCCCATATTCTTTAAAACATTAATGCAGGTACTTGTTCATTCTTCGTATGCATAGAATGTTTTCCAGGAAAATCATTCATTTATGAAATATGGGGACTTCTGACATATTGTTTAAAGCGACGAAATAAAGACCCAGATTGACAATATTTCCGTCCAATTTCACTGGACTACTCGGGCCCGTCCGGAGCTCGTGGAGCTCGTCTAGGCCCGGCCAGGGTACGGTCTGCAGTCTGCACTTGTTCCACGCTCCGCTCGTCTCCGGCCCGTCCTCAGTGGCTGTATAAACTGACCTTAACGCGGATAAGTCGGTGATGGAAAACCATTCGATCCTCTTTATCGCCTTCTTCCCTATCTCTAATCCTGTCAACGATAAAATTCACCCAGGCTCCTTGTAACACCTTATGCAAAGAAGGCAGTTATTCTAAGGAACAGAAGTTATATTCAACGGAGCACACCGCGAGCCAAGAGTTCTCCCAGAAGCGAGAATTCTGGGCATGGAAATTGCTTAGTCTCGTTCGAACGTAGCACAACAGTACACACAGGGAGAACTATACATAGTTATAGATACCGTGCCGCTAAGGATAACGATGGCAGAATTTGCAAATCAACAGATCTATCACCCACATCTTGCCTTGTTAGGGTGGACAGTACGCGTCAGAAATTCACGAGATACAATCTTCATAAACTCGGACGTTATCACTGAATCGGGCACCCGAGTGTAACACCCTCGAGCACGCTCTAAACTTGGCACATTCGACCGCAGATATATCTCCCCGTTTCACCCCCTCGAACAGGGATCCTCGATGACCTCCGACACTGTACCGTGCTCGTGTCGCTGTGGGCGGTGGTAAGCGGGGCGCGCGATAATAAATGCCGAAAGTTTCGCGAGAAGAAGCGTTCGCGTTGTTTGACGAGCATCGTCACGTTGAACCGAGGCGAGGGTGGAGGCGAAAGGCGCGGGTTTTGTCCCGGCGTGGAAAAAAGCGTAAAAGGCGTTTATTCCTGCCGCGTATATAAACTGCGGCGCGGCAAGCAAAACACCCCCGAAAAACGACTGCGGCCGCATTCGAGCACGTAGGCAAATTCGTTGCAAACATCGAGACAATGGGGTATGACCCGTCGTGGGCGGCATTTTAAATCGGCTCCTTTCCGTCCTCGTACGAAGCCACGTCCTACCTTTTGCTCTTTGTTCTACGCGGCTATCCAAGGCTCCCTTCGCTCCCTTCCCTTCCCCTTCATTCTTTTCTTGTCGCATCCCGTTTCCAGGCTGCGAAATTTCCCCATCGCCGGCTCGGAAGGAAAGAAGGAGGAAAGGATAATGTATCTATCTCCAGCCGGTACAGGGATATACAGCTGCTGCATATATATAAATACATCTGCCTTGCATGCGGGATAAATGCCCTTGCGGTGATAGCGAGTGCGCGTGACAGCAGTGGCAGGAGCTATCGAAAATTCGGGGATTTGGCAAGTGCAGCTGGGTCTTAATCTTTCTGGAGGGAGATTCCTGTCGAAGTGAATTGGGTGGGCTTGTTTCGATACAAGGAACATTGAGACGGTGACCTTAAGGGAACGGGGCGAGAATGACAGCATAAATTGTAGGTATGAATGGAAATCTAGATAATCTTAAATAATAGTAGACTGATTGTGATTAATCTCTTTGTTGGGAAAATATATATTATTCCTCTGTGGTTTCAAACATCCTGTGTATTATTTCTACAATGACTATATAAATACCTAAGAGAATTCCAAAATTGATGGGTTCGTTTCTCAAAAGTGCCCGTTCTCTTCACCACCTAGGTTCGTAACAATACTTTTCCATTAAACTGCAACATTTCTTTTCCGCAACCTTTACAACGCCCCCGCATTTTGTCACGTACAGATCACTGGGCACCATTCCGGGATAGGTCGACGTTAACAGAACGGCAAAGTCAGGCGACAGATATGTAACCGTAACGTTACCGTGTCGTAACCAACTAACGAAATGATGTACCATCTGAAAGAAGCGACGCGACGGCAGGGTAAAAGTAGCCACGGATTATGCTGTTACCTCGGGCTCTTATAGCAGGCGAAATGGCGTAAATAATGTCGTGGGAGTGTCGGAGGACAGGCATAACGAGCGGTCTGCCGCGCGGATTAAACACACGCGTAGCTCAGAGTAAGACACACAACGGCCTAATGCTCGTGCAAGCGTAGGCCCGCTATTATCGCGGTCGTGATACTCGTGACTTACGTGACTCCCGCTGTCGTTGCAATTCATGCCTGTACATAATGCCGCACGTGTTATACGGACGCACTCAGACACGAGAATCGCCGATCAAATCGGGATCGGGCGGGGGCGGCGGGGGGTGAGGCGGTTGCAAGCGACGAACCTAGGGAATTGCACAGGAAAATTAACCCCGCGGTAACTACCGGCCGTCACGTGACGCCGAGATTGACCCCCCTCACGACTGTCGGGTCGCGAAAGGGGCATGTTGCGAGCAGAAGCTGCGGTTAGATAATCGACGAAAATTTGCCGTATCGAAAGTAGTTACGGGAAAGTGTTGATGCGGGAATGATTAATCTTGAATCTTGATGACTCCGAGGCTACGTGTTACGCTGCACTTTGGGCACGTTAAAGCTATGTTTGCTTCTGTGGCTTGGGCGAATTGAGCTGCTAGCAAGCATCCTACCTACTAAGGGGGCGTTAATGAGGATTAAAAGGACCTTTTTTGGAATCAATTTTTGTACAAGCAAGGAGTAGACGATAAGAGAGATTTTTTCCATAGAGAAATATTTTTAATTACATATTGAGTAGGTATATCTCACTGAACAATGTAGGTACTTTTCCATTTTTGACTCGAAAAATTCAGAAGCTCCTAAGCTGCTACTTCGCAGTGAATCATCTTGTATATTCTCCCTCGGCGCGTAACATTCAAATCGCCTATTCTCATAGCAAAATCCGTGTGTCTTATTAAAATTCTACCCACGAAAATGTTATTTACCCGAAACTCCTTGCACTCTTTATCCACTTATTGGAAAGCCACTGGCATAAATTCATTGAGCAGTAACGTGTACAGCATCGATGTTCTAAACAGCGAGTATTTCTTTCCCTGAATGTCCCCGATATTCGGCAAACTGCATTTTCACGAACCATTAAAGTTCAACGGGCATTCGGGGCACGGTATCGATACGCTTTGATTATAGACCAACTAATTTCGCTAATCGGTTAGAAAAAACACTTGGTCCCGACCGAGCTTCCTCTTTTGCAATAATAAACCGGGAATCGTTCCAGCAGGTAAATACCGCGGGGAAAACGTTGCGTCCATCGTGACTCGTCTCTGAATCGTCCATTGTTTCTTTCCCGCGGTAAATATTACCTACACAACCAAACGATGGAACGTGGTTGACACGATGCGATGGCTCGATGCATTCGTCGAGGAAACAGGAAAACAGACTGGAAATCAACGCCATGAAGAGCGATGCAGCGAAAACGGGACGCGGGAATGTAATTAGCATGGCGAAGGACGCGTTTGACGGGCGTTCGCGAGTCTACGAAAACGAAACGTGGCTCACCGCCCCCTCGGCACGCAGCGTACCCATATCTCTTTCTCCGACATTTTCGCC
The DNA here is from genome assembly GCA_029448645.1 of Andrena camellia. NCBI lineage: Eukaryota > Metazoa > Arthropoda > Insecta > Hymenoptera > Andrenidae > Andrena > Andrena camellia. The sequence goes on along the minus strand of CM055679.1, from coordinate 46,746,602 downwards.
CGCTCGTCGAATCGAGTACATAACCGCCGCAAAAACCGCGAGTTTGCATTGCAGATTGGTAACTACATTCCGATTTTTCGCGGACGATTTTTTCCACGACGCGTTCAGTTCAACCCTCGGACCGGTCCGCCCTGAAAAACCCCACGGCGCGCTCCTTTCAGCCCGAAAAATAATACATGCAATGATAGGCTCCCTTACATTTTCGCTCTGCGTAATCAAGCGTGGAGAAACAAAGGAGCTCCATCACGATAACGCAGGCGTCAAATAAAATTTCACCGGTGGCCCACGATATTAATTTATCAGTGGCTCGATTTAGCATCGAAATGAAAATAGAATACAAAAAGAGCTGAAGTCATGGAGAATATGACGCAAGCTACTATTTTCCTATAATTGAATATCGTAATTTAGATTTTTCATCACTTTTGATAGTCCCACCAAAAATCTGAATTTCCACCGTGGTTAAATGAGTTTCATTGTGTGCAAAAGTACGAATTCGGGTTATGTGTAGGTATTATACGTGATTGAAATTCCTCAAGCATCGTGGATTTTGAAAATATTATTTCTGCAGCTTTTTAGTTGGAAAAGATGATCGCGTTTGAAGAATTTTTAAATAATGGAAGATATTATATTTGGGATATACACTGTCAGTGTCAATTAGTGGTGTGAATTAACGAACGTACATTTGTAGAAAATCTGCAGAGCTTAACTACAAGCGAAATCGAACAGGGGATCTTCGTTCAGCGACATCCAGTGCTCCAGACGGCACACGATGCCCGCGAAACCATAAAATTAATTAAAGCCGGAAACGGAACAACGTAATTAAAAGGGCAGAAAAATTCAAGGGGGGTCGAACAATGGTAGATAAACGCGAAGCAACAGGAATAATGAAAAACGACGACGACGACGAGAGACGGGATCAAGGTGGACCAAGGGGTGGCCTGCGAAAGAAGTCTCGAGCGCGGAGCTAAGGGGGAGGAAGGAGGCAGAAGGGAGCACGATAGACCGCGACAAGAACAATGGGGAAAATGGTTGCGAAAACTGGAAGCGAGGAGTATGAATGAGAGAAATGCGCCGAGAGAAGGGGGATGAATGTGCGTGAAGGAGTGAAACGATCCGCGGGAACGGGGATGGGGTGGTGGCCGTGGCAGACAGAGACGACGGCAATCGGACAAAGTAGCGGCGGGAAGAAGAGGGGAAAAAGGGTGGAGGGCTGGCGTATATAACCGTTAAAAATGCCAGCGGCACGTTGGTGGTGTACACGTTGTCCACTATTGACCGGCTGCAAAGGGGTCCGGGGAGGCAGTGGGGTGGCAATGGTAGCGTTGGTGCTGTTGGCGGAGGCTGGACACCGCGCTATTTTATCTGCCATTGAAACTGGAACGAGCTGGAGGGAGGACGGCCAGTTGACGGTGGTTTTCGGGCTCGGCCAGGAAACGCAAACGCTGAGGTAACGAAGCGCTCACGGGGGGGAGGGGAGGGCTAGCCGCACGCTCCTCGCTCACCCGTTCTCTGAATCAACCTGTATCATCGGTCTATGCGTCATCAGAACGCCTGTTGTTCCTGATGGACAATGCTTGAAATCATTTTTCGCGGCTTTGTCTCGAATCGATTATACAACTCTCGCGGCTCGTTTTCTGCTAGAACAGTTTGGGGTTGCGTAGATGTGCGCGGCTGAAAGTGTACCTACGGTTCAGGCGTTATTCGTTCGCGCTCGCATCATTTTTTATATTCTTGACAATGCGTGAATTAACGCGCACGATACGAGCGGAGCGGTAGTTTTAAGGGGAAAATGTATGGGGGATTTGAATCAGCGAGGATGTTTCAATTGAGGTTATTCGAAAAAATCTCACCCCCAACCCTGGGGTCTGAAGAAAAGCACGTGTGAAATATCTTTATAAGAACTACTTTTTATCAAAGTCGTATGAAAATCGATGATTGTCTCCTTGTTAGAAATGATAAATGTAAAAATATTTGTACACACAATCAACGTTACAAACTTTGTACAATCTAGAATAAACCCAGACTCCTAATTTCACTCCCCTTTCTCCATTTGAGTAACCAACGGATGTGAAGCAGCAGAAGATTGACAGCCGCAAGCTGCACTCTCTGTGACATTTATTGACGTCAATTGCACTGAAAGGTTTAAAGCGCGTGGGCATCACTCACGCATCGGGATATCATAAATCCACGCAGGGAATTCCGAGGAATTGAAAACTCATGGCTCCTGTGGCGCGTCAGCGTGGGTCCTACACCAATTCGACTATCCTGGAGCACAAGGAGAGTGGGCGGAAGGACGGCGAAAGGAAGCAAGGAAGTCACGCGCAAGCAGCCAGTCGGTGGAACCTCCTCGGCGACAGAATTGTTGCGTTTTCAACGCGGAAAGTTTAAATTAACAACTTGCACACCGAGTGAGATCCACTGAGCACGGTTCACCGCAATCTCCGCTCTACTTTCTGTTTGGACGCCAGAATATTGTGCGAATTGTGCGCGCAGAGAAACGCTGCCACGGACGGAGATTGCGTAACCATTTCGGCAGCCAGCTCCGAAAACAATTTACGGGAACGTTACGCCAGCGTAAAGGCTTCACGTGTTGCTTTTGCGTTTTGAAACCGAACGACCCGACCGGCTCGATTCGCGCGACAAATAGCGGCTCTGTACGGAATTCGTCACCTGTCATTACAATCGAACGCTCAGGTGACATCAGTGGCGTCCTTTTTAGTATGGAAATCTGTGACTTGCCAACCAAATACTAACTGATAAATAAATATGTAAAACATGTAAGTGATTTTTTATAAAAGACACTTCTGTGAATCACGAGCGATATTTCGGATATGGAAGACAAAAAATCATGTCAAGTGAATCATGAAAATTGACCTACATTCCGCGAGGTAAACGTAGAAATGTGTCATTTGTCACGTCGGCACTCTGGAAGCAACGATTCACCCTATTTTCGTTCAAAGAGCCTGGCTCTGTTACTTTGATCGTACGTGTTGAGATTTTGCACAAAAGCGCGGTATACCTAGCAGCGAACAAAAGCAGCAAAAGTGGATGAATCAAGGTCGACTGCGAGTATACAGGTAATCGATTCGGTATACCTATACCACCGAGCGAACTGAAATTTTTACAATTTAAAACAGTTGTATTTTTCTGATAGATATTTGCACAGATAATTATTTATGTACTACGCTGAGTTATTTGGAATAATAGTGACACCATTTCTTTACGATTAAGAAAGAAATGGATTCCTTGGAAAAATTAGTCGAATGTCTCCAAAACTTAAATTAATGATATTGGAATATTCTGGAACCAAGACATATCTGACAAGATTGCGTGAGTAAAAGAAATGAATTTCGCAACATAGATGATAATAGTGGAATTCCATTTCCCTTTATCAAAATTGATTGAAAGTCACTAAGTAGCAACATTATGAAAAGGTAATACACAGCCGGAATCAGCGATTTCAGCGGCTAATGGTAAAAGTGTACCAATTAAATATTGATTTCGCATCACATTATAATAATTTAGTTTTGTGAGCTACATATGTATAGCTCATATTTAGAGTATGTGTTCAATAATTACATTTGCTAGTTAGCAAATTCCTTTAGAATTTCTCTACTATATTCCTAGCGGTTATAAATTGTAAACAGAACACTATTTTAAAACTCCAATGAAACTTACACGTTCTGCAGTTTCATTAACAGCAGTATTTTTTTATATGTTTGTTTGAAATGATTGTGCTAGCCCTTAATCACACCTGCGAGAGAGAATTTTTTTTTAAAAGCACCTTTCCATTCCACATTTCTAAAAAAACTATCACTTGTATTTATGTGAAACAATTTATGCGTATTGTCCAATAGTTGTTAAGTATGTCCCCAAAATTAGAGAACAATCCAGTGAGTAGATTGTTCTGTATAAAATCGTCGATACAACTCTGTTTTTTGAAAATTGAATTATATATGATGTTTATCAAGCATTCAGAGTTAGGTATATATGACGGAAAAAGAACATTTTTATGCAAGAACAAACAGTGCAATTTTGTGTACTCTAAACAAGGTATGATACGCGTAAATTTTGATGTGAGCGTTATCAACGAGTAAAAAACGCATGGAATCATAAAATTTTAGTGTTAATCGTAGGATGTGCTACCCCGTCAATTGGTCGTTATTACTCTAACAGTTAATTTCATTCCCGCATTCGCTATAACGTGAACGTCGATACTTGCTCATTCGAAATTGAATTCATTTCGCCTCCCATTATTCCTTTGATCGCCGATGAACCCTATCGAATTGATTCACCCGTCGATATAAACCTGAATGACGTTACAAAGTGAATTATAACATAAAAGATTAATTCAATTATATTTTCATCTATTTCAAGCGCATAATTATGCGTAATGAGATCCGAGCGATATTGCATTCGAGTCTACTATGCTCTCAATAATTGTTTATTTATAATTAATATGGAGAGAAGAGAGTAGAGTACCTATATCATTTCACACACACATTCTTTGGAAATATTCCTGCATCGGCGCCAATCACTCTTACATACATAATTGAATAGCTTTTTCCTGGCATGTGCTAAATTCACTCTTCAACGAATGTGAAATCATATGAAAAAGACTGCAAATGCAATTAGTTAACATAGACACTTAATATACACCGCGATACCTATATCAGCGAATGTAAAAAATGACGGAAGTATCAAATACTTCGTACTGTTTAAATTGTACCACATAACTTGTGCAGTAGGTATATAAGTAACTTTCAAAATATCGCCCATTTTATTACAGTTGTCTATCTCCTAATTATCTTAGAAAGTGTAATCCAATTAAATCTAAAAACTGAACACTTTCCATAATCCCCCCAACATCTCGAAAATCAAAGTATATATTTCAAATAATTCGAAGAGAATCGGGATTTCCTTATTCTCCCATTTTTCAAACTCAAAACCTAATGACAGTTCCATCAAGATGAATTTGCAGGGGAGTTAACGCAAATCGTATCGTAATTGTATCGTCTCGTTATCGTAATAGATCAATAGTAAACCATCCAAAGTCGTCCAACGTGCCTTCCAGTTGGGACATTGGCCAAGATGACCAAGCGGGCCAAGAGTCGACCAGACACAGATTCAACCCCTTCGAGCTCGGAGCTTCGCCCTACGCCGATGAAATTGGAATTTGATCCGCGCCCATGATATCTAATAACACCGACGTCTTATGTATCGACGAACTGAAATTCCAACTGTAACTGCAAAGGCTAACCAGAGAGTTCTCCTGGCATGACCTCGTTGGTTCCTTGATCCCTTGGAAAAAGAAGGGTGGTTGACTTACGGGCCGCATTATGTGGGTATTGACCATCACGTTACTCGATTCAACGATATTGCGTATCCTCGGATCGAATTATCGGATGAACTGGAGGAACTTCAATTATTGTCTATTGTATATTGAAAGCTAGATTGGCCCTAAAATTGATTATTCACCCCAGCACAAGATAGTACCTACGCGTGATCAGGCCGTGGTACACGTATTACGCGAAAGTTGGTCGGCGTGTACCTATTTGCCAGAAGACCCGTGTATGTGCAACGATTTGAGGAAGAGCTCGACGACGACGGGGGTGGCGAGACACGGTCCGTCGGGATGGAGGGGTGGACCATCCATCATACCGCGGAAACCAGCCGGCACATTGCCGGAAGTGACGTCATGCTTGAAATATCGACTAATAATTTATACGCAGACGTTGGCGCCCGCTCACGTTTTGCAGGCTTACCTATCCGTAGTAACAAACTAACGCCTCCATGTACTTGTGGTCGTCGGGGTGTGCACGCGACGTCCGAATACACGCCGCTGGGCTAACAGCTTTTGGATGTGGGGGGCGATGCGTCTCGAATGATTCTGAGGTCACTGAATGCAACACACACCAAAGAGAACAGCAGGGAAATGTATCGCTTCTATTTGTCATATCAACGCGCTTCATTTGCTTTTGTCGCAAGTTCACTTGTTGGACATTCGAAGCTGAAAATTGCAGCGGTAAGGTAGGATATTACACATTCAGATGACATTGTTGATGTTTCAAAGTCAAAGGAATTTTTGTCCTGTTTACGTAGAATGTTGCGTGGAATTCTTTTCTCCAGTGCAGTGGTGGGAGGTCTAGGTGATTATTGTGAAACGTGATATTAAGGCATAAGGTCGATCAAGAGGAGGAATACGGTTAATGAAACATTTTGTGCATGTCCTCTTTATTTACTGTTCCCCTATCTTGCTATTCAGAGTAGAAGGTCTGGATTAAGACTGGATTAGAAGTGGGTTAAAGTTTGACCCAAACTAAACTTAATCAGATTTAATCCAGGCCTAATTACAGGAAAAACGGAATTGGTATGAAGGAAGAGATGAAGGAAGAAGCTGAAGAAAGTATGAATCCTATTTAGTGAAAGTGAAGTGACCCTAAACCTACGAAGATTTTCATCTTAGAAAATCTGTACTTCGTATAATCTCCAACAGCGAATAATTAATCCCCAATCCAATATCGCTGACGAGAGGAAAGCACAAGCAGTATGAATGCTAACAAAGAGGCGTCGGCGTCGCCATGACAAATGCCTTGTCCGAGTATTCGCGATGTCTCAGAAGCGAAACTAAAGGGAGAGGTAGAAAAAAGGTGACAGGTACTGTTTGGAAAATCTCCCTCCCCCCTTCAGCGGCCAACTGCGAAGTGAAAAAGGAAAGATTCCACGGCACTCAATATTCCATATTTCTCATGACAATTTCTCCTGGCAAATTTATAGACTTCCCTTTGGCCGAGGTGACGCTCAAGAGTAGTAGTGGAGCAGTGGGAGGGGCAGGAAATCAAGAGAAAGAGGTTGAGAAGGAGCCGAGGATGGAAACGGGGGCTGAGAATGACGATCGCGCGAAGAATGAGGGGGTTGTTTGTAGTGGTCGCTGCAAAGGAGGGAAAGGTACGAGGAAGGGAAGGAAGGAAGGCGATCGAATGAAAAGCTTCTACCACCTCCTCCAAGCTACTACCCCGCTGCAATCAGTTATAAAGGGACACGTCGATACGTTCGCGCGGCTATGTATACGTGTCAGAAAACCCACGTGGACTTACGTATAGATGGCAGTACCAGGCAGCAGCTGCAGATGCGGCTCGTGGACGGAAGGTACAGCGACGGAGGCCGAGGGAGGGATGCTTGAAAGCACCCATCAGTGTTCTGGATTTTGATACCCGTTTTACAGCGGGACTGTGTTGGAGGAAAAGTGAAAAATCAATTTGAATTTATGGGGCGTTGCTAGGCTGCTAAAGCGAGTGGTGACGAAGATGTGGTTGAAAGACGAGTTTGGAAGTGCGCGTTGAAGGCGCTTTGCGAATTGCTCGCAAGTTATGTATTACTACTTTAGAGTTAGCCGATTCGCGCGGGGCGAAGTGTACGTGGTGTAATTAAAAAGGGAATTTCTGCACAGATTCATTGAAAATGTGGAATAGAATGCATCCATAGGAGGATTCATTCGTGAGAAAATCGACTTTCAAGAGTCCATCAATCAGTTCCGTACTTTCTTCGATATTTTATTAGCGTCGATGGTTTCGTGTTTACCTACCAATTAATGTCGTCTATTTTTCCACTTCTCGTTATTGACATCCATTTCGGTGTCGAAATTCTCAAAAGCTGCTTGATAATCAGCTTCCAGAGCATTGACCTCCTGCCGGCCAGTATAATCTACTCCCGGGTAATTTCCTCCAAATGATTCTCAAATATAGCCACGTCGCAGCCGTCTACTCCGTAAAGTTAATTCTAACGAAATTCTAGTCGTGATTAATTCAATAAATCCTCCTACTCATGAAAATCTATATTTGCTCAACTACCGAATCACTTTTACATAAGTTACACCGCAAGCGTTCCCTAATCCTGTTACATTAAGGTTTCATATTCTGCTAACAAACATTTCCCGTCTATTAAGTCGGATCGCGCACAATGGCCCGTCGAGCTCTACCATTTCTCCTTTTGCTAGGATCTCCTCCAAAATAAAACGACTCCAGACAAACGGTGCTATGTAAACGATATTCGATCGGGTAAACGATCGAATAGATAGTAGGGCACATTCACCCGTCACCGTGCGAGTAGCTTACGAGAAGAGACAGAATATATCGGTCGTATCTAAATGTCGATCGCAGATGCGGAACAGCACAATACGTCGCCGTGTGCCGCCCGCAAATCGACTTATCTCGGCACAGACAAACAGTGCGAGTAGACGCTTTGCAACGCGCTAATCGCGCGAACACGGCTGGCCGATAGGACGGACGTAATGCAACCGCGATCCCAAGAGTATAGTTTGACAGGCTCCGTCGTGACGATCGATCTACCACCAGCCCGTGGTACGAATCAATTCCCGAGACCCTCGAAACTCCGTCGTCTCACCGTCAATCTCGCCTTTCACCGCGTTAATTGGATTACGGAGTTCGCGTCGTCGTGCCTCCGCTGCTAAACATACAACCCGCGCCTGTAAACGTACCTATTCGCGAATTAAGTAATCAAATTCACTGGGTACGAGATAATTCGTCCATCGCCCCGCCCCCCCCCCCCTCCCCCCAATACGACCCACGCGATGAAATATAATCACGTTTCGGTTATATCCGTGACGATTTTTTCCCCCCGGCTTCCGGGCCCGCGATTACGCATTAATGAAAATTCGAACGCGAGCTAATAACCCCGAGGTATCGAAATTATTTATGGAAATTCCGTAATATTCCCATGCAAATTGCGTTTTCCTAGGGCTCTCGTGTGCGCGAGCCAGGACGGGGGAAATTGTTATTTCGCTGGCGCGCCGCGCCGTTGCAGTGGTGGCGTTCCGCGGGCCCTCCTCGCGGAGGGAACGTTCACTCTCAACACCTGACAATCGATGAACTCGCGCCTGCTTGATTAACGGCTACCACGACTAGGTAACTGGTCTCTAATAGCGTACGGACAGGATGAAAGGGGAAAACGATGCACCGAGATTCGTCCGGTGTGTAAAAAAAAATTGTGCACTGGTCATCCCACGCATATATGATGAATTTTCGCTGTTGGTGTCGGGGATTTTGGTAATAAGGAAGTACGATGCTCTGAACGTTTTAAACTATTGCGAAAGCAGCGAAGTGATTACTTAAACCCCTCCTAATTTCACGTGAGCTACGTGATATCTGAATATCATCGAAATCCCTCGACGTTTAGTGCTAGAAGCAATCGATGTGACGTGGAGTGACTATTGCACTGATTTCCGGGTACGAACTGGCGTCAAAATATGCCAACCCCATCGAGCAAATGTAAATAAACCAGTTTACTAGAACACAAAGGATCTCCAAGCACATAAAAAGGGTACATTTTCAAAGAACAGGAGACGAGTGTTGCTCTACGGACCTCTGAAAAACTACCCTTCACTAGTTTTAGTACACCCTAGACCCGTGCGTTTGCCGTATCGATACGTATCCTCATTCCCTTCGTAGATAACTTAACTCATCTACCTCAACAGGACTCCGCGTCACTAATTGCGAGTTGCAAGAGTGTGTGTAGCGCTGCCATCGTGTGATACACCAGCTTCTCACCCGAAGCACCTGCAACTTTGTTATCCAACGACACAATAGCGCGAGCCAAGCAAATGTGACGCAGGCGGGGCGAGAGGGAGGAAGAAATTCGAAGCCAAAATGGGAGGCGATCGCAGAAGGGCGGAGAGGAACCGAAAGGGGCGAGGAGACGGTAGGGGCCAGTTGACGAGGTCGATTCAATTTCGGCTTTTGTCGATAGTCGATTCGGCGTAAACGTACTGAAAATGCTATGCATTCGTGCGAGCTGGTCATTATGCGGGCGACATAATGCACGATTGTGACACGACAATCACCGTCACAGCGCATCCTTGTTCTCCGTTGCGTCACTCGAATTTGCGAGCGCGCCGCAGCCGCCCATTGCGCAGGTACGCGGGACGAGGATAGGACTTGTCCACATCTAATTCCTAAATCCAAACCAAAGCCAGCCCAGCGTGTGCCTAAGCATTTGCGGCTAGAATGTTTGTTCTCATCAACGATACGCGCGCAACTAATTACGTCCACGTGCTGGCCCGTCTGCCCTGGATATTTAGACCGAGCTTCGCGATAAACAGCCGGACTTGCTACCGGGGAAATTCATTCGGTGGTCTACTGGCGAGAGAGCATGATGTATCAGAATGTGTTGCGATGATTATCTTTACGCGGGGGTCCGTCGGAGACCAGTTAGCAGAAATGAAGTTTTATGATGTGCTTGATGTAGAGTTGCTGTGACAGTCGCTGGTGAAATATATGTAGATAGGCGTAGATAGATACATGTATTCTTCCCTTTTCCCGTAATATGTAGGTATTTCAACTATTTGGTCGCCAGTTTCATGTAGGCGTGTGGCATTGAGGAATTATCAAAATAGAGCTTCATATTGCTTGCTTACACGGAGCAGTTAATTTGTTTCCACATGATGTGTATTAACACGATGATTTTAAGCAAATAAATTCTTCGCGTGAAGAAAAATCTATACCAAACACGGTGCCTCAAAAATAGACAAAGTGGTGTCACGTGAAGCAACAATAAAATTCTTGAAACCTGAAGGCTTTCGATTGGCTCGAGCAGCGCGGAACTTGAAATCACGCTTCATCTGAACGGAGCAGAAGGAAAAAGGAAGGACCGTGCCTCATTTGTGAAGCAAAAGAAACCGTCAGATGGTTTCCGTGGGTCCGCATCCTGCATTATATTTAAATATTCATCGAGGATATTTTATGTAAATTTTCTGTATGCACCGTTGCTGAATGGAGAGGTTAATCGCTACTTTCCATAATAATTCAATGCTAGCAAAAAGGTCCCATGGCTTGTCTCATCTTGATCTTCTTACGTTAGATCGGCCAGAGGATTCGAATATCGGGAGAGAGATAATTTTGTCATAAAAACAAAGAGGAACCAGTCCAGTTTCCATGATCATGGAATCGCTCCTTTTTTGGATTAAACTTCGTTCATTCGATCGTGATCAGGAAGAGCTCGTTTCTTTCGTGAATGAGTACGATTGGAATCGATGGGATTGCAGATTTCTAAGATTCACGACTCTATGGGCACATATTTTTTATAAGCAAGCATGGCACTGGCTTCCATGCGATTGAGAGGAGTTAAAGAAATTACTTTATGTGTAATTCAAATACCAGAAAATCTCAGAAACTCTACCATTACCTGTACCTACCTTGTGTACCTACCTTTACATTTCTTCTGGATTTATTCGAAAGAATTTAATTGAAATTTGCGATAGCGTTGATTATATGACTCTTCTTTATAAGCAGGAATGGCAGCTTGATGGCAGAAATTAGGCTTTTCAGAAATAGAGTCAATACTGTGCTGTACTAAGCAGCAATGATTAAACTCTAAGCAGAATTTTAACTATTTAAACGAATTCGAAAGATACGCAGTGCTCAATGATTAATGAACTAAATTATTCAGTGACATAAGAATATCCTTAACCTTCAGTTACTGCATGGATATGTACGTGTAGGTACGAACTTACACGTTGAAGTGGAAAGGGAGCACGGTAATGAATAATATATTTGAAAGATAGTAGGGAAACGAAATTCCTTCGGGGCTAGTTGAAGCCTGGTCATCCACGCCCTTAACAAGTACCTAACACCAGTATAGTAATTTGTGGGAGAATTAACGTAGGTTGTAAAAACAATATGTTGCCAAGACAGTAGCCTATTTGAGTTATTATATTGAGTGCTACACTCGATCTTACACAAAATTAAAAAGTATCACAGTTTCTAGTCTGATTTCCAAAGAATTCTGCGAACCCCACTTCGTTCGTGCTCACGCTTCCAACGGTATCCCATACCGCAGCCTCTAAATCTTTAAATCGTAAAACTCGACTGGCAGAAATTCCTTCACGAGCTGTGGTTTACAACTCATTTGGCAAGGCTGATCCTTTTGCCACCTCAGCCCGCCGAAGCTTTTATTACGATTGCGCCATGCGGCGCATAAATGATGGCCGACAGTCGGGTGCTCACAATGACTCGTTAAGGCCTGTCCTAGCGTGTGGGGAAACACCAGCAAAACAGGGGTGGCCAGGGAATGGGAAGGGATTGATCGAGTGTGAATCATAGCGTCCGATCAGCGAACTGATAAATGTACGGCTTGTGGACTGTGGGTTTACGTTTTGGAAAGAAGAAACTGTCGAATTTGAACAGGAAGCCGTGGAACCGTCAATTTTTCAAAACGGAAGTACAGTGGTAAGGATTGAAAGTCGACGGGAAGTCGGCAGGATGATTATTGAACGATTGCACTAAAGTGGTGAAAATGGATTTTTGGGGTAAAGAATACATGTAGGTGTTGCGGTGTGTTTTGAACGATTCAATGAGTAGTTAATAAAAAGTTACAAAAATATCCAAGGAAAAATATGATACCAGTGCGTATTTAGTTGCTATTTTAACGAATAACTTTGAAACTTAAGGCTAATTTTATCGTTACTTTGGGAGGGACTGGTCGTCTGCGGAGGAAAAGGAAATTACAAATGAAGGCAAAAAGTCTCACTAGATTCTCCCTTGATTTCGAGTATCCTCGTTAAGACGCTGAAACTCAGTGAGTAACTTGCGATCGACGGTGTTTAAGGGAAATGGCCAATGGTGGAAACGAGCGGAAAATGTTGCAAGAGGGGAACTTTAACGACTGGAGTTACCCTAACGGCGTGGCCGTAAGCGTTTCAGGATAACGCCTTTTATCCTTCTTTATCAGCTCATTATTATTCGCGGTAAATCTGTTGTCGACGGAATTGACTTATAGAATTAGTGTTAGGTCTTCTCTTAAAACCTGGAGACAATATATTTTTACCTTGACTGTTTCTTCATCGCTAAATAATCAGATGATAAAGGTAATTTGACGTGAACTATTCATCTTTCCTTGTTTATCATCTCTCCATTTTATTAAAATTCACATTTGCGATGCTATCGAATTGATTCTATAGATGTTGCACTCTCTTTAAAGAAGATATTCCAAATTCTGTAATATCATCGTTATCGAAACATTTTATGGAATATCAAAATTGTGTCTACATCTTATTTTAATCACTGATTAACTGATTAGTTATAATTTTATCGATACTTTTATAACGAAGTAATGATTACTTCAATTTTCCTTTCTTTCACGCAATTAAATGTCGCCCGCAATTAATGAATCCATTATCCTCGATCAAACAATTTGATTGCGCAGTTTAGCACCTTGATTATTAGCAGATATAATTTCTTCACAATGATTTTATGAATACTGTAGGAAATAACATGAAGATCCATTCAACTGATTAAGATTAATACTGATAACTATTTTTAAAAACTATTGTTTTTGAGCACTATTATTCTGAATCTTACTATTCTTGAGTATGACTTAATAATATGCACTGCTGTTCTTCTTCTCAATTATTTCTCTATATAGCCACTTGTAAGTATCATTCCTCTTGAAGTCAATTCTTCGACAAAAGAAACCTAAAAAATAATCTTCAAATTGTCGAGTAGCAATCGTCGAAGGACATCGTGTTTTACTTCTAGCTCGCAATTAATGCATCAGCGGTGAACATAAGTGTCCCGAAATTTCAGAAAGTCGGGCAGAAAAAGGGAGCCAGGAACGTGGACTGTGAGAAAATGGTACAAAACGAAACATAACGAGAGCACTTTAAAGTTACACCGGCTGGGTGAAACCAAGTGGCTCGGTACACCATGATCGAGGATAAGCAAAGCCAGCTGGATCGTTAGAACTTCATTTCACTTTATTGTAATTCCATTCTTCTCGTCTGCAAATAAACGCTCCGCTGGTCACGTCTATCGCGTTATCCGAGAGTGGAGGGAAGTTTCAGTTCGGCGAGGGTTAAACAGCTCCCGTTCCCCTCTTTTTCTAAGTTTCCCTCCCTTTCCTTTATGTTCCCAGCCCGCCCCCCCCCCCTTCAAAGTCTTCCACGTCACTATCAATTGCCGTCGTAGTTTTTCGCCTCTCCTTGCACTTTTGTCTCTCGTTCTTTTCACTTTGTTAGCCAGTGGTTGCAACCGTTTATCGTGGAATATTTCATCCCCCTTTTTCCATTTTACTGCAATTCCTTAGTCTTTATTATTTTCTCTTTATTCCACGTTTCAGCTCTGTGCGTTGCTTTGATCGGTGTCTTTTTTAAACCCATTTCACAATGCCTGAAATGCTATCCCTTTATGGTTGCTTAGTTACATACATACCTATATACATCTGCCATCCGGTTGTCGCGAGTTTCCTTAGCTCACTCGTGATTCCGTTATTCCTTTTCTGTCAGCGATTATTATTATCTTTACTTTCCATTTATTTTTTGCGCTTCTTGGTTGTTCCCTTGGCTTTCTCCAGCTTCACCTTCCGTTAATGCTTTACGAACCCTTCTCGATTACGTGGCACGGCTCCAACTGTTGCGGTGCTGGTACCTATAAAATAACATCATTGAGTTATCACAGGGATGCGATCCTTCTTCGATACTTTCACTCTGCCTTTTTCTTCCGTCCGCGTCCTCTCGTTTCTTCAACTCCCTGTTCGGTCGTCAACTTACGTCCCCGTTCCACCAATTCCCCATTCCTCTTCTGAATAAAAATGCGACCTCTTCCCGGCCATTGTATACTAATTCGTGGGGAATAAGAAATTTGTTTTTTTCCCTCGTTGCGTGGAAAAGTTTCCAAACTCGTGACTGACAAGTTCAATAGAAAGTTAGCAGGATTTCTAGAGGATTTTCTGCTGTACCATGGCAATGCTTCTCTTCTTCTTTTCCTCCTTTTTTTATTACTCTACTCGAAGGGGCTCGAAGAACGTAACGTTTGTTCACAGAAAACACATCTTGCATTCTTTTTTGGTAGACGTGAAACGACCAATGAAATAAGGAATAACTTGCAATTTTTTCTGCAATATTCTGTCTTTGCCTCTTTGCGTAGGAATCTGAAGCGTAATGGTGTAATATGCTAGAAGTGTTCATACTACCGAAGCATAATATATTTTTTCTCTCGTGACTTTCACGCTAGAAGTTTTCATATGTGTTTCGACGGAAAATAGTGCTTAATTTTAAGATGAATATTGCCAAAAATATAAAAAATTTAAAGAAGTCCTTTTTTAAACATAAATCAGTGTATCTTCAATTGAAGTATGAGCATTTCAACACTATATTTGCTAATAAGGAATCTAATACTTCTAAATATTTGTAGATTGAAGACAATATATATATATATATATATATATATATATATATATATATATATATGAAATGGAACGAGTTCAGAGCCATATCCGTGTTATGCCCTCATAAAAGGGTATACCTACATAGATTAAATTTAAACTCAGGGCGCGTGGCGCGCAGAACAGTGAACCGCTATTCGTACCAAAGCCAGCACACAATGAAATTCTACGTTAGTCCAATCGCATTTTAATCACTCCCTTTTATTCAAAATCATATTTGCCGCAGCAAGATTTAAATATATTGCACCGCGGGAACGTGATATTTCATTCGTGATCGCGATTCTTCTCCGTTTCATCTCTTTTTTCCTGTCGAACCAGTACGTGTCCAGAATACAGGACGAGTCTGTCCAATTTTTCGCGAACAACGAAAGAACATTTCGCCAGATGCACATAAGCTTCCTACTCAAACTTCATTAACTATTATTTGAAGTTACGTGACGCTTTCCCTTCAAGCTCGTTCATCCTTATTTGCATGCTAACGAAATGCCTGTCTGCATTAATGAAAACAAATATAAATATGTCGGGAAACAGAAGTAATACAAGTGTGACGAAGGGAAATGTAGCTTCGAAGAAGTCGATGTTCGTACCGTCGATTTTTGGAGCTGGTACTCATAAAGGAAGATACGAGAATATATTTCATGCGTGTTCCAAGAATTAAGAGTCATGTGTGTCGAGGTTTATCTTGAACCTTGTTGTACATACAAATATTTAGGAAACCACGAAGAAGAAGCTCGCAGAAAGATGTTTCGTCCAGATGGCACTGTCTGACTTTTTGCTTCGATACCGTTTTCATATGGCTCGTTGAGAGAAGCCTTGCCCCTCTCGACTTGTCAACTCGCCCCCCCCCCCCCCCTTTGAATATTTAACAAGCACACATGTAGCCACTACTTTAATCCTACTTAAGATTTACCACAATATAAACATTTATACTGCTACATCCGTGTACATATTTGGCTTTCGTTCGTCTTCTCTTATTTTCAGTGGTCGCCCGCGCCGTTGCTCCGGGGCCATTCCAAGCCAAACCTATCACTTCTTCCATTCGACACGAAGGATTTTGATGAAATTGCAATATGATATAGTCCACGTGGAATTAGGGGGGGTTTAAGTCATCATTTTGTGGGCTTCGAATTTATTTGAAGAATATGCGACATTGGAGCTTGCGATTCTTACTTATCTCCGTGAGACAATCTCGAAACTGACAAAAGGATCACTTAAATTCCCTCTAATCTCACGTGGACCACAGGATACCGGGTGGAAAAATACAGGCACCCAAAATATATAATTAGAATTCTCATGGACGAAGTTTCCAATGTGTGCAGGCTAGGGATTATAATTTATTTCGTCTGATTTTTAACATAGAGGGACATGTAGATATTTTTAATAATAGAATGGGCCATTGAATATTGGAATATTTAACTGGATATTTAAACAAAAACTCGTACTCCGTCGTGACGAGGATCATTTTCAACCCTCTGCTGATAAATCCACCAACACTTAACCTCGATATAGGTATGTATGTACTATGTCTACTATTCGAACGTAGAGTATAAACACGCGCTCTCCTCTCTTTATCGTCCATCATCCAGTGTTTTCGATACTTGCTTGCAAAACGGTTGTGTCTTTCATCGATTGTTCTTATGTTTGCTCTCAGCACGCTTGGCTCTGTTTTAAAGCGTTCTTACGATCGTTCACAGTACCGTTCTAGCACGTCCGCGGGAAGTACAACATTGGCGTTCGAAGGAGAGATAGAACACTTGTAAAGGCGTGCAGTAACACATGCAGCCAGGTGCTATCATTCCCTTTCAACGATAATATTGCCTTTGCCGTCGTATGCGTTTCTTCCGCTCTTGAGTTTACATTCGCCTCTACGACACTGCCTGTACGTGTGTACAGTAGGGCGAGACTTTTCTTTCCGAGGGAATATAAATGTGGAAATAAGTCGTCGTGAAAGTGCAAATCTTGCGCGAAATCGCCACCACCAATTTCGTTCAAGGGCTGCACGAAGATCATAGTAGCGATTGTAGCGAGAGCGCAGTGCGAGTGGCTTCCTCCTCTGAAGGCTTTAAAGGATAATTGACAGGCCGATCCACGAGATGGACGGTTTGTATTAATTAATTTTTACAGGAAACCAAAATGTCTGTCAAAGTTAATTTTCGTGGATGGAGAAATATGAATGGGATTTCATATATATTTGCAGGCATATAAGCATATATCAGATAACGTTTAATTGAAATGAATTGTTCTTTAACTCCATTGTCCATTCAATCGCGATTTTTTTCTCGAATGAAACGCGCAAATCGGTCATTGGATTCGATGGAACAAATACGTACGCGCTGTTACGCGGCACGGTAGGTATCCGCGAGGATTAATCAAGAAACGCTTAAAACATCTATTAATTAAACTTCATATACGCTTTCATTTCATCCCCTATCGATTCGTTGTAATTACAAACTGGGCACTTTTCAATTAAATTGTCGTCGTCATTGTCGTTCGTTTCGCGGAATATTGTAAACGGGCAACGTTATCGTTCCGCATTTCCCTCGCACCGGTAATTCGCATTACACCAACAAGAAATGTGAAATGAGAAGCTATTCAGCCCCAATCTCTTTATTTAAGCAAATAAACGTGTCAATTGAAACAATATAATTTTCTGATATTATCAGCACTATTCGCTGAACATTCCTTGCAATTTCTGTGTTCAGGTTCCGTATTTCGTTCAATATTCCAATAAGCTGATAGACTATAGAGCAATACAAATATTTTCATTCGTAGACGTATCATGCATAACGATGTCATAAACTCCGATAGAAGCGATTAAGGATGAATTTCAATGACAGTCTTATTGTTAGCCAAAAGTTAATTTCCAAGATATCAATAGGGCTTTTTCCTCCGGTGAAAAACAATCAGAAATGACAATGGTGTATTTTTATCGCAAATTCAGTTGAATTCGCTTATATATTTTATTTTATTTTGTCAATTTATTGAATATATTTTGATCCTTTATCATAAACTTGTTTCTTGGAATGTAGGTACCTATATACCTGAAATGCGACTCGTTCGAATTGACTTTTTCCTCGTTTGAAAGGAAAACAAAGAAGTACTCATACCTACATCTTACCTGTAAACCTTGTGACCCATGAATTTTATTATTAAATATCTCGTAAACTGTTAAGCGTCTACGCGACAGGCCAGGCATGGTTGAAATATTTTTAAGCACGCTATCTACCTGCAGAGGTTCGTTAAAATCGGTGGCAACGATTTATGTGGTCCGCTTGTTAGGCGACCAGAAGCAAGAAGACCGAATCATGTTTGAGATTCATCAAAATCTCATGGGAAGGAGGAAAAGCAATGGTGGCTCGTTCGATGCAAGTGTTCCGTCTGCCGAGAATGCCTCGAAAGTGAGTCACTTCCTACCCTCGTTTCGAGCCCCGGCGGGGTTGTCGGTCGCTGTACGACCGCTATGCAGTCAGCGGAGCCCGAAGAAAAACACGAGGAGGAGTTTGTCGGGGAACGTCGAAGGAGAAAAAAAAAGGAGGAAGCACTCCCGTAAAGATATCACTTCTTAGGTTTCCGTCGACGGGGGGCGCTTGAAATATCAGAGGCCGGCTGTCGAAGAAAATACTTGGACCAGGCGGAAAGCAATCCGAGAGGAATCGTTTTGGAATCCAGCGGAGCAGACTCCGGTTGTCGGTCGTATAAATCATGATCCCAGAGAATGAAATTCATCCATCCACTTTTAATATTGATCTCTATGTAGGTACTTACATATTCCGCGTATACATATTACCTATTCCTTGCGAAAATATCTATACTATGCTTTATAATAATCAAAGGGATCTTAACAACTTCGTTAACGTCTACTTGCTGGATGTATGTTTAGAGGAAAGTAGAGTAGAGTTTCGATTTTAGATATAAGTGAAGCCTAGTGTTTCTATATGCAAATCTATGGGACAGGGGACAGATTGTATTAAAGGGACCTTTGTCCTGTTTAATAATGTTACAATAATAGTAATGAAATTACAGTTAAAGACGGTATGTAATTCTCGTTGATGGGATTCTATGCTTAGAAGGGAACCGGCGCAATGGACTACGGTGCTAGTGCAGGAAGAGCATGGCAGAAGCATGTGAACGTGACTAATGACACCAATAGGCAAATAAATGAATAGTGATATCACGTAAAATAAACAGCAGCTGTCGCGGCCGCGGAGGTGCATAATTTGTTACAACTAAAGGCTCGCGTCAATTATATGCTGTGGTATAGCGACGAATGCATTTGCTCGTATTATTCGAGTACAGAGACTAACTTGGCTGAAATATGCATTAATCATCTACGTTTAGCGGGTAATACCGGCGATACCAATGTTTCTGGTCTTCGCCGAAATATTGTCGTAAATTAATCCATAATCTATTGTTGGCGGGTCTAGATGATTTATAAAAGCAAGCTTTCATTGAAACTTGGAACAAATGATTTCGTTTTAATCAGCTTTGGCCTTTTCATGCACACTGCACGAATTTCATTTATCTCGCCCTAACACACCAACACATTTAAAATCTCACGAAATGGTCATTAATTTTGCACAATGAGATATTGAAATTTTTCAAGTAAATTGCTTCTGGATGCAATGCTTTTCACACTAATATTTTTCTATATTCTGTTAGTTTCTATGCACGATCTGTAAAACGGTAAAATATTGACCACTCAGGTTGGTAAATTTTAATTAACGCACTGCGATGAGATCGAAGAGTATGAGATGCACCAAAACCAGTATAAACTGTATTATTTATTAATATGGTAATATAAGCGGCGAAACAAATGTGGAAGTCAAAAATATTGTCAGTGCAAAATATTAAAAGATGATATAAATCATATGAAAAAGTATGACAAACAATATAACAGTGCTGGAAATGCAATAAAAAGGAAGGGAAATAAAATATTTTTATTAAACAAATGCAGTTGTTGTAGGAAAAGGCTATTAAATCTATTTGAAGAATATTTCTATATATGAAAAGCAAAAGGAAATTCTAGGCAAGAATGTTTTTCATCTGAATTCAATGTTTAAGTATTTCCTCCTGAAAGTACCGTCCGCGATGAAACAGTTAGGGGGATGCTCCGAAAATAATCCTATAACAGCGGTGTCGTCATAGAGAAACCATAGGTGAGTACTATTAATGGAAAAGGCCGATCAAAATTTGCCAAAAATATGTTCCAAATCTTACTTTATTGTTTATAAAATGTTATTAAAATGCGTTTTAACATGACTAGATACGGATTAACACTATTCCTGTTACGCACCCATGCATCTGGATAAACGTTTTAGAACTGATCACTGTTTAAAAGCTACTAAGTAGTAGGTATACTTTATTGGCAACGAATTCAAGTTTCCTTTTTAATTTCATGAGTTTTTCATACATCGCTCTATACTGTGAAAACTAATAGGTACATGTTTTTCTACATGCTCATTAAATAGAAATCCCCAAGAGCGAATGAGCAAATACTAATTTCAATATTAATGTCAAAAGCCCGGGGCATTATTATTCAATTATGAAACGAACAAACAGGAGGCAATGCAATATGTATAGGACGATGGCGGATATTCGAAAGCAGTCGAAAGCATTGTCAGTTCGCGTGCTCTTCATCAATTTTCTTGGTTCGAAAGCCTGATAACCTCGTGTCACGGGTTCGTCGCCATCGCGACGACTCTCGAGACAGCAGACCTGCATAATAAAAGCCTAATTAACCAGAGGGATCGGGGACGAGCGCACTTAACCCTCGAAATTGATAGTTCGAATCGACAAAAAGCATGTGGCTCGATGTCGCGCACCTGATTTGCAAAATCATGCACGGCATGCAAGGTTTTGCGCGCTCGACAAAATTGGAAGGCGGCTCGTACGCCACCCCTCTTAACCACTTCTAGTTTCATACCCCCTTTTAACTACTTCTAGAGTATATAGGTACCTATGTATATTAATTGGTCAAGAACACCTCGGTAGCTATTTCGAATTCCTCATTTTTTCTAAACTTTCTTGAAATCCTGAAGTCGGTACATAATAGCTTTTCAATGTCAAACACGTGCCAGTATACAAGAGGTTCTAATAGATGTCGACATTGTGGTCTCAGAATGGGATTAACTAAATAGATGTAACACTTTGACTACCGGGGCACTTTTAGTAAAAACGTCACCTGAAGTCAGGTAAAATTATTCAGAAAATACACAGGGCTATTATGACCGATGTTTAATTAGATTTCACAGTTCAGAAATGTATGTAATAAAAAATGTTATATACCATTATGTACCTCAATTCAATACATATATAGGGGAGAGTCCTACAGTACCGACCACTCCAAGGTTTTGCATTATAACTTGGGCTATTGTTGGTAAAAATCAAATTTCAAATAAGTAATTTGTAGTAAAAATTGTGCTTAATAAAAGGGGATACAACGTTTTCGTTAAATTTTATCATAAAGATTAGTAATTCGCTGGAATAAAAAAGTTGCAATTCGCAGCAAACGAAAAATTGTCATCCAGTAATTAATAATGTTTATAAAAACATTTAAAAATACAATAGAACAATAAAACCTGAGGACTTTAATTATAGGAAAAAATACAAAAAAATTTGGCCGGTACTGTACGACAAGCACGTAAAAAAGTTTTAGGTTTGATGCGTAATATAGAAAGCAAATTGCAAAACCGGGACATTTATGTATACCTAATAGTCTAAAAATAATGTACGTAATATGACAGAATCATTTAATTAACTGAAAAATAAGAAATCAGCTATGAAAAATAACTTTTGTCGTAAATACGGAAAACCAGCGTAAACGTTAAACGTCTTAAAACTCTGGTAATACTGAAAAAAAAAGAACGTCACCGGAATACGTTGCTCAGGACTATATTATTTATTTATTTCTCCATCGATAGTGTAATTAACTAACATTAGAAGCGAGATCTAGCTTTGGCCGGTACTGTACGCTGCCCGGTACTGTAAGACTTTCCCCTATGTAGGTATATCCTGTTTAAATTGATCCTGTTAGCTTTGTAGGGATCTATATACAATAAAAATGTGACCATTTTTAACCCAGGAAAATTTTACATTTGACCACAGAATATGTGAAGGTATAGATCGCTTATAGAGTTCGCTTTAAACGCCACATAACATCGCGTTTATTTTCCTCTCGCAATCGAGAATTTTCGGTAATATCTCTATTATATTTAAATGCATTAAATATAATACGTTCACATGTGTTCAAATGTGGGACAATTTCATTAAATAAACCCGTAATTAGGTTTTCTCGTGATTTTGTTTTCTAGAAATACGAATGTTATACGAAAAATTAAATGTTTCTTGAAACGAGCAAGGAAAGTAAGTTTGATGAGATCTTTCATCATTCCGTCTCTTACCAGAAAATTTGTGAACGAGTTTTTCAAATTTACGGTTTCATAACTCTCATCCGAGTTTTCTGGTTTAATGAATATCCATTTGCTGCTTTACTCGTGCATGAGCCTCTGTTTGTAAATTCTCAATCGAAACGAAAGCTTTTACATTTAACCCTTTCACTAACGGCGAAAATATTCTAAATTAATATTGCATTATTTCATAGCATCTCGTTTTTTCCTTTTATGTTACCCCCTTTATTTTCTGTTGTTTTTTTTTTATGAAGAAATGCATTCAACGGAAGTAACTGACGGTGCTTCGTGAAATCAGTATATTTTACGAAGTATATATACATGTATACCTGCGTTCGCTATACGGATCGAAGATCGCTTTTATGGGGGTACGTGGGAGATACGTAAAAAATGTTATGAATCCCACCTTCACTTGTAATCTTTCTTTATATCACATAAAGGTAGAGCTTTGTGCAGATAAATATCGGAAGGAACAGACGATCGTTTAGAAGAAATATCAACTCTGAAGAAATATTTACATAAAAAGCGAAAATGTTGGGACAATTTGTTTAAAAAATTCTTTCATCATATAACTTAAGTTACAAATAACTCCAAGATTAACAAAAGGAATAAAAAGACTTCGTCTCTAGACTTGCGATGAAAATTCCAATATCCAAACAATTTCTTTGTCACAAATAGTTTGATTTCATCAACTATTAACTAATAGTAGCATTAGTAGCATGATTTTACAGTAATACACATTTTATATTTCATTATTTGCCATTTTTTACGCGAGCATCGACAAATTAACTATTAATTCGAGGGGAATAGAATTCGTAGTAATTATGCATCTGCGCTCGGGTTCAATGTTCTATTTCCCACGGCAGATGCAAAGCGCTGCCGGTATCGGCCTGTCCAAATAATCAGTGTAATCCTTTTCTTAGCTCTACGTCGGCGTATTGCCCTTTAGTAAACCTCGGTATTCATGAGAAGAGGCAGGCTGGAATTAAAAAAAGCACACCGTGGCTACCAGTTGGAAGCTGCAGGAATCTAAATATTATGCTGGAGGCTTCCCCGAAAACAATCGTCCATTGTTTATGATCTAAATGAATCTTTCTCCTTACTAGATGGCGCAAGTATAAGAAGGAAACGGAATTACCTCGAGGAAAGATCAAATATAATCGTCCCGCTAATTACATTGAAAGTTGTTTTTCGAAGTACGATGTTAGTCAGAGCAATCAAAGAGAAGACAGTTTAATGTTCCTTACACAACTGTTTAATGAGACTTCCTTTTCACATAAAATATCGCGACCTTTGAATCCTGTAAGTTGTCAGAAAGCAATAGACACAGAATTTAATAGTACTCACAGTTTAATACGATTAACTCGTAATCACACGGTGTCCACTCGATGCACAAGCATTGGCAACGAAATGGGTACGAAACTGTCCACAAATTATACAATCTAGACATTTCAGACATTTGCGATTGCTAGTAGTGAAAATAGCTCGCTTCCTTTGACGCACTTGCCGCTCGATAATATAATCAGTAACTTCAGATTCTCACGAATCGTACCCTATAGGGTATACAGCGCCTGCGTATATATATAGCTGCGCTGATAAAACACTCAATATTGTCTTTACACCCATAGACGCGAACTTTACGTCGATTTCAATGGATCGGAAACGACTAGCAGATAGAATGGAGTGTTCAGTGTTCATGTCTTGCCTCGGCGTCACAGGATCAGGAGTGACCCTGTGACTTCCGACAGAACAGTCCTACTCCAGCCTGGAGAAACAGTTTACCTTGTGCTTGAGCGACCGTAGCAGATAATGGTTTTGTTGTTCCACGGACCAATCGATCGGTCCCGTCTCCAGACCTCGCGTGCCTCTTCGTCTCTCCTTGTCGTTGCTCGTAATTCCTGCCGACAGGGACGATAAGTCACCTGAAAGGCACCGAGAGCCCGCTGCGATTCAATTCCAGAGACTTTTGCGATAACCCCGACGCAATTCGTGAGGTAAAACTGTCGGAAGTTGTCGCTCTGGCTGATCGCGATACCTTTATGTTTCAACGAGCTTGGCATTCGATCGAGCGACGGCCACGATAAATATTTAACCCGCCGAGATATTCGTAGGTAATACCAACTTCCGCGGATCCCATTAGCCAGGCTCGCGGCAGTGCCGGCGTTTAATTGGACGATAATTGATAGACGTTTTGAATGTGCCGCGATTCTTGCCGCGTCAAATTAAAACGCGAGCAGCGTAACAGCTGCGGGGAACTGTTTCGCTGAAAGAAACGTCGCGCTCCTCCTGTACGTCAAACGTAATTCATACATTAAGCCCACTCCGCCAGAGTTGTTTGGAGGGCTTAGGGCACGGTGCCCTGGACCGTTGCAGCAACGTGTTTGCGCAACTCGTGCTTTCGTGCCTGCTCTTTGATGAAAATCAGAGTTGTAAAGTATAAATACGGTCAACTGTGTACGTGAATTACTCACTTCACAGCTGACCCGCCATATTACCGACATTACCGCGTCCTATCAGGTCTGTTTAAAGTCGCATTGCTAGGAGAACACTCGAATGAAACGCTGCACTGTTTCGAACTGGTTACAATTAAATGGATAAAAAATTTGAAACGGTTAGATGCTTTCTAACAGCTGAACCGATCAAAGGGTTGAAGCTTAAGCGGTTCAAGTGCATCTACAGGCATGAAACACCCGAGGTGTAAACCAAGGCGCTCTATCGGACCATAATCGGCTGTTCCAAACGTCGAGAACAAGTTCATCAGAGGCCACCAGACGAGATCGCCACTTATCGTTATACGTATAACAGAAACCAGACCCACCGAGCGTCCCACGCGTTTCAGGGAACAGCCCGAGAAGCCGACTTTTCAGGGGGGTCTCGACTCTCGACCACTTGTCCGCGGCGCGTTTCTATTCCTCGGCAAAGATTGAGTAAGGACGTGGAGTGCCTTGGCAGTGAGCAAGTCTAGGCGGAAGGATTGCGGTTCAACTAACTTCCATACGTGGAGCAGGGTAACTCCAGGCCCGACCCCTTACCAGCTATCCTGAGGCAGCTACGATCAACCCCGCCACGCCGGTTTAGTTCCAAAGTGGCGGTTTCATACGCGCTATATCCCCGATATGAGCAGTTTCCGAGTACTTGCTGCTTGCTGGCGCGAACTACAAACCGTTCTAGTCGAAGTGAGCTAAACGTTGCACGAAGGGAGATTGGGCATCCCCCCCCCCCCTCGCCCCGCCCTGGATAGCTTCGATTCAGATTTGGAAGAGACACGCGGAAGAAAGAGGGACGCTCGGCGGGATAGGGCGGGCGAGAGTCGAGACAGAAGAAAGGCGATCTAATGTCTTACGGGTGGGTCTCATTGCAATGCGAGCTCGTGCCGGGCTGTGGGAATATGTATGCGAGTATATCTGCCTAACCAGATTAGAATACATATCCTATCTACCGTGTCATCCACGTCGCCCTATTCCTTCGCGCTATAGCGCCGGGTGGCGTTATGCCTTTCCAGGGGGAATCTAATTAATTAGCCTATCGCATCGAGCACGCGAACCACTGGTTCCTCGGTGCTCTCCGCAGCTCCGTTAAAGGACAAAAGGCTCAGATGATCCGCAGAGATATCTTTCACTTTGGGAGGCGCCACCATTACCTTCGCTTCCGTGACTGAAAATTTTCTGCGGTCCCGCTGACGACTCGAATCAGAGCACTTTGGAGAACGAACAGAGGTTCTCATTGAAATAATTGGTCTTTACGATTATTTGGGAACAGAGAAATGGAAAGGTACGGTCCACCTAGATTGTTTTTATATTCTATTGGTACACAATAATTAGTGCCAGCGAATAATTATTAAATCTTAGAGAACGTATCAGGTATCTCACGTCGAATCGAGCACTTTCTGTAACGATTTTGATGAAATTGAAATATGTTGCGATCATTATAATACTGGTTTCGAATTTGTTCAAAAGTTTTTGTAACCCGAAAATTATAAACAAATTCTTGTTTTTCAAATATCGCTCGAAAATTGTATTTTCAAAAATCCCCCCAAATATGGCTGAATTCTTTGAGGTCTTCTCTACGACAGAATAGTTTGTCTAGGATGGTCACTACAAATCTTTAAAATTGACTTAACAACAAATTGTTGAAAACCGCGGTGCACGGTTTTATGAAACAAATTCCAGACTTACAAAATCCATGACTATCCTCCGCCTAATTTCACTTGGACTACAGCATATATCAATTTCATCAAAATTCCCGACCACGAGTGCAAAAAGTGATCGATTTAATGTGGGATAACAAGTACATCACCTTCACAGCTTAAATAGCATGTCGATTTATAAATTGATATTACTACGTGAACATTGTATTTATATGATAGTTAAGTTAATAAATAAAAAACACATGCTATCTACTCGAGACACAGGTCAATGTTACTTCGATCCAACAATCAAAAAAGACCGAGCGAAATCACAAATCGAGCGTGATTATACGAAATTATCGTATTTTAAGGTGCCTATCGTCTCTGAAATAACATCACCATCGATTATCACGGAACGTAATGGGGTAGGTCAGCCCGATTCACGATAAGTGGAATCGACCCAACAGTTAAAAGGGTTGAAAAGGGTAATTCTGTTCGATCGCGAGGTAGAAGTACAAAATTTCGTGATTATTCGGGTATTTAATCTGCTTACTATAATAGCAGAAACGGTACAATACGAATATATTGGGGATAAAATTCGCAAATCCCCCGAAAATTCCTCGAGCAAATTATAATTTTATACGTGCACTTAGGATTCTTAAGGCATCTACACTTTCCTTTCTATTTCCAACAAAAGTCATCTTCCATCTGGTATAAAGCTTAATTAATTTCATATTCACCAACTAAACATTGTATTGAGTTTATTTTCTCTTTACAGATACCAAAACCTATGTATGTAAATAGATAATATAATTTTACTGTAAACGTCACGTGATAAAAATGTGCCGAAAATCCAACATTCGTTGGCAAGGTGACCCCTAATTCACTGAATTATTCTATCTTTTTGAAAAATCGCTGCCGTAAAACCGAAGCAGCATTATTCACGACGCGTCGTTTAATAAACCTGTAAGGATGTAGGGACAGAATATTTCAACAAAGCGTTTCGATAAGATAAATATTGATATACTCGACGCCAGAGCTATGAATTACAGATGTTACAATCGATTACCCATAAATAATGGGCGAAGTATCGACGACCATAAAATTGTCTTTATATCCTTAAAGTATCGATAATCCTGATAAATCGACGACGGTAGAACGTAACTTTAAGCGCCACTAAATTTGTTCTAAGGCAGACATTAATCGAGCGTATAGAAACTGTATACCTACTCGAGAAAGTGGAGAAATATTTTTATCAATAAATATTTATAAAGGAACTTGAAATACTCTATATGTACTACGTTAAGGGTGCCGTCTCATTTTTGTTATGGACGGACGCTAATGAAACTACTGCGGTCGGTAAAAAGAACTTGTACCGAGGTGACATCTCCGCGTACCTACGCTGTGTTGACGAATTTTTTCTGAAAGCGTTAAGGCACAGTTGCCACATCTTCTGTTCTCTTTGACTCTGTCACGCTGTTGCCATAGAATTCTATCTTTCTATCAAGAAGTCTTGAAGAAATACGGCGCGACAGCTGCGTCTAGCGTCAGAGCCTCGCTGACCGTAAAAGAGGATAGCAATAATGAAAGATAGAGAGGTCCGGGAGTGAAGGAAGTAAAGATGTCGATGAAACAATATTAATTTGCGTATCAATATCTTTTTATTGTACGTAGAATGATGTAATATTTTGTACAATCAATGTGCAATTTCAAAGCATACAATATGAGTTTGAATAAGGGACATTAGCGAAGTGTAAGACGCCGATCTTAATGAAATTTATGTATGAGAAACTGATTGATATTGTTAAAATACTTGATGAACGACTTTAAAAGAAACAAATTTTTCCTTAAGAAGCTATAAAGTAAATTTCCTACTCAGATAATTAAAATTACACTAAGTAAGTAATTAACTTCTACTCGAAGCAATAAAACCTGCGTTAACGTACTGTTAAATTGCTAACTTTCAATACCTCCAAAAACGTTGCATGTCATTGCAAACTCACAGATACTGTATACTTCATTTTCATTACAATTTCACAAAAAAATTCCCCCTCCTCCTCCTCCTCCTCCTCCTCCTCCTGCTCCTCGGCTACACTGATATTTTCTTATAATATAGAAAAATTTTGCCAAGAATTTAGAGTTCAGTGATGTAGAGCCGTGAACGAATGATCCGAGACGCAATTTCATGAACTATGTATGAGAGCGTTATTTTGCCTCTTTATAGAACAATCTCGTTTAATTTCTTGATTGTTGATAAATCTGGAAGAAACCCCCACCTCCACCCCTCTTAATTCTCTGTTGAAAAAGTAGACCCCCGTAAATGATACCAGCTTCCGTTGCCGGAGCATGGAAGGCGCAGTCCTTACGAGCATACAAATTCCGCATTCCTCGAATAAACGATGTCATAACCGCCAACACAGCGCAAACACGAGGATCGAGCGCAGGTGTCGCGCGAACGCTTGAGGCCAGGTGGACTGTCTTCGGCGCGGCGCAAGAAACGTCTCCAGTACGAGAGGCAGCTCCAGAACTCACCGCCAGCACCTCCCATCTCGATTTCTCATCACGTTTCGGTAAGTGAAAAGCATGAACGTATAAGTTTTGGGCGCGAGTGATAAGATAGAGCGGCGTAGTTTTACCGAACGGTCTCGTCTTCGTTGCAACTTCCCTCGACAATTGGGGATATAGTCGTTTTCGCAAATGGCATTATTCCCCGCGGTTAGGATCCTTTACACACGAGTATGTGCGAATGTAATGCCAGCTTCGTCGAGGCTGGTTCTGAATATTTCATTGACTCTGTAAAGATTTTATAGTGGAAGGAATGAGTGTGTAAACGTTACGAGTAAAAGATACGCGGCAGCGAGAGTCGACATGTACAGGGTATCGAAACATGTACTTGGCGTCGAGACGCTACCGCGTCTCTAGATAATTAATTTTTCAATTATGTTTGTATACAAGTAGTAAAGATAAAGGTAAAGGTTTGAAAATTTGTGCATTCATTTATACATATTTTACGGAGTTATATAAATTTTTTTATGCAAAATTATATTATAGCTACTTAGATATACGATATTCAATATATGTTGTTAAAGAAATAGGGTGTGCTTGGTGTTAGGGTCTTGCGACTTTGTGCGCTTGATATCAAGGGATGTTGATGAAATTAAAATATAACGTAGTCCACGTGAAAATAAGGGGAGTTTAAGTCATCACTTTGCTGTTTTCGAATTTATTTTGTATAATTCAAACGTTACGTCTACTTTCGCGTATTATTCTCGTGCCAACGTTTTATCAAACGCATATTTCGCAATTTCGGCAATATTCCTCGATATTTGCTTCATATCTACCAGCAATATGTAAAAAGGCAAATGTTGAATGGAAATGGCGCTTTTATGGACACGAATTAAACGAAGGGGCCCGATACTATATTTTCGCTGATCGCGAGGAGCGCGTTATCCAGCTCCCTGATCGAATACACGTGTTCCCACGCTTCTTCCGTGTAAAATGTCATTTAAAATGATAGAAATCGCACGGCGGGGTTAACGTCTGCGCCAGGAAGAGGACGTAAAAATTTCTACGTCGCGCTTAGCCACTCGCTCATCGTCAACGTCGCGATTAACTTGACTGACTGACTGTCGTATTGCTGTTCGGTTACACTGTGTAGGTGCACAGTAATAATTCATTAACAAAGACGGACGATTAACGCGACGGACGAGCAACATTCGTTTCCCTTCCTCCGTGAATGATCGTGCACTGCGTTTCTTCGACAACCCAGAGATAAGTGGGCGCGCGAGGATCCGTAGGTACAGTTAGTTCTCATCGTGATTAATCGTCTTATTTAATTACAACTCCGTTTGTCCGTTATCGTAATCCATTTATCGCTTTTATACACGGAAAGCAATTTGCCACGTTCACGATGCATCTGTTGATGCATTAAGCATTTCTTCAGTTCTGAGTTAACACTTTCTGTTACTTTTAAATGTCAATTCTCTGGCAAGCTCTATTTTGTTTTTATCATTTATTATTAGTGAGTTGAGATTAATGATAAATTTATCGGGCTTTGCTGTTTGAAAACGTGTACAATCGTTAGAGCAACCAGCGGAATTTATTTACTTGGAATTTTCGTTTTCTTCGTTCAAACTAATTTGATTTAAAGACGACCGCCCAACGCTTTAAGCACTTATCCTCTTACCATTGTCGAAGATGGGATATCAGTCCTGTGCAAAGTAGGTATATACACAATAATGTGGCAATTGTCGTTTATTAAAGCGATGATTGTGTTCATATCATTTAACGTCTCACTAGATCGACATCCCATTACACGTTTCTTCCTTCAACATTCAAGTATACTAATTCGTTCAAAATTTGTTCGTATTGGCACGCTCAATTATGCAGACTGAATGCAGCATCGATAGCACAAATTGCGCTGGGATGTAGCTAATAAAAATGACACTCAATGGTGTGATTTTAATTCACGAAGGAATTCACGCTGCTCTTCTTTACGGGTTTGCTCTGGAATTAAAAATAATTTACTATCTATATATAGCCAGTAAACGGGTGTCTCAGTGCTGTGAAACCGTGCTCACAGATCACCGTGTCGTGTCGAATCACCCAGTACGAACGAAAATTCGGTGAATTCGTCCATTTTAGCGTGTTTTTTCCTACACCGCGGACGCGAGAAAAGCGAAACGTGCGTTTAATTATTTTCCGTACTCGTGTCAATTCGCGTCGGTTCGGGCGGCAATCGAGAGTCGAAAGCTGTGACGGTTCCTTGTTAACCGGCGGTGTATCGGTAGGTATAAGCCCAAAAAGAGCGGAATTGTACATTTCGGCTGTTAAAATTCCGGTGGAAATACTGCTACGATGAATTCCGCTGAATTCAATTTGTAGCGTATCCCCATGCCGAACGAAAGGTTTGATAAATACGTGTACTGGACCTGGGCTCAGGATTGAAAGTGTAGATAGTACATACTCACTAAACTGAGTGAAAAATTATTAGTAAACATGAATGGAAAATTTAACCCACATGAGTTATACCTATGTAAACGATTTACGGTTGAGCAGGGCAAGTGGCTAGGTTGCATTCATTCATCTGCAATATGAAAATAAGCAAACATGTTACCATATTATTAATCTGACGTCTATAAAATATGTTCCACGCATGTTACACATTGTTTTATCACAGAATTGCTAATTTTTTCCAAAATGTCTGATTTGATACTTATCGTTTGAACAGCATTTATTATTTAACGATGGCATTCTTATAGGTAGATACACTTATCAGGGAAGAATATTCTATGTTTTCAAGATATTCTCATAAATACCTTTTATAACCTTATCCTTATATCTTTTTATAATCTTTTGGGTAACATATACATATGTCTACATAAGAACATGTGGGGCACTTTCTGTAAACATAGAATAACAATGTTGTGTGACGCTTGTTCATTTTGTATACAACACGCTACATATTTATAAATTATAGAAACAATCAAATCGCTGACGTTACCAAACAGAAAACCACTATGACGAGCGGAACGCGTCGTAGCAAGTTCCAGGAAACGTAGCGCGTCAAAACAAACGGTCGCAAATCGCGACCTTTCCTTGTCCTAGCGACGAGCCTTTCGAGACCGACATGGAGGGGCCAAGCGTGACTCATTGTCAGGTAGTAGTCTCTCGAGAGCAAGCGACAGAACCATAACGAGCTTTCAGTAAACAGTTATATTATTTACCACCAAGCATAGCATTAATTTACCCGTACAATAATCTTACATCACTTGTACCTACTTATAAAGCGATTAACTTTCCGACCCATGCTTACTAAACATTCTCTACTCACTTTCATGAACACTATCGCCCCGTAAGTCCGCAGACTTCAGACCTTTCTTCAGTTTCGTCAACGCCCTGCGGCAGCAAAAACACTCCGAATCTTGAAACATCGGTAAGAAGAATAATATTTGCGTGAACGTACATTATCGCCTATCTACATTCTACATCCCACGGCGTTATCACGAACACGCTATTAAAAGATAAAACAGTGCTGGTCGTGTCAGACGTTACACGCTTCATACATGCAACCTGCGCGCATGCATTATTGAAGGAGCCTTCCAGTTGGTGAAACACGCACACAGGTGAGCTCGTGCAGCTTCGATTTGTTGCAAATTCGCCATGACGGCCAACGCTGTCACGCTTCGCTGCGTAAAACTGCGGGACGTTTACGAGCTGCGGAGGTGTTCACGATCAACCGCGATACAGGGTCCCGTTTGGACATCTCATTAGCGAGGCACCCCTCGAAAAACAGGCGGTCGCTTATGCCACCATGGGATATTTCCGGCACCGTTAATGTCGTGTCAAAGGAATGGATGAATCTGTAAATTCTGGGCATTCTTTACTTTAACAGGAAAGGGTGTGAACGTTTGCGCGATAATTTACAATGAAGGGGGTTCTGTTTGCAAGTCGACCAATGTGTAGTGCTATATGCTCGCGGTTCATAGTTCGGAAACATTCACATATTTTCCATCTTTCTTAAATCAATGTTGTATCTACTGAATGTGTATCTCCCAAACACCAGTCTCCCAACTCCTTGTTCTCACGAATCCAGCCACGAATAAAGTAATCATCACAGAAGTAACTTCTATAACGTTGAAATTTGTTCACTTAAAAAGTGCGACGTTATGGGTGATTTCGCGAATCGTCGGTACCGAGCGATTACGGGTGTCCCATTAATCGCTACACTCGTTCGAAAGTGCTCCGCGAGAAAATGCGGAATTACACTTTCCTCGGGTGAATTGGGAAACGATCTTGGCCGAGCCGGGGGAATCCAGTTTGGGGAGTAGGTAGAACAGTTCCAGCCACCGAAACATCCACGTGGCCATTACTACTTGGTGGGAATCGTAACTCACCGGCAGTCCAGGAAGCCAGCTGTTATACGTATACACGCTGCGTCCCGACTGCATCAGCGCTTGAAATTGGAAACCATATCGCGGGATATACAGATTATTATGCCATTAGGGTATAATGGGAGGCGCATTCGAGTCCACCGGGGAAACGAGGAAGTAGATTTCGTAGCCGAGGATCCTGGAGTGTGCGGCAATTAAACCAGTCGACGCTCGTGGGACGATGACGCGGGGTGGGGGGCGAGAATTATTTTCGCCAAGTGGAAGTGCCAGCTCGAATTCCGCGGCCGAGTACAAAAAGCTAAAGTAATTAATGGAGCAAGGTGGATTGAGGGGGCCGCGTTTGAATGGCGCGCCGCAGAAGACGCTGATGGAGTATATTAAAGTGTCGTGATCGTCAGCTTAATGCTGCCCAATGCAGAGTGCCAGGGAAGAGAGCCGCGGTGGCTGAATTTTTAAGGGGACACAGAAATATTGTTACATTGAACAAGTACATAGCCAACAAGCAAAAAATATACAAGTGCGACAATTGCATCATCTTTATCGAAGTACTTGAAGTTCGTTTTATTTGTTCTAATTAGAAGGCTCCATTCGACAACGAGAGCTTTATTGCAGTAATTGCTCCCACGTTCGAAAGTAATTTCGTAGACATTACGAAACCGAGAGGTCTGAGGAGGGTTCAATAAATTTTCAAAGAGTTGGCACCCTGTGTCGGTCCTAATGAACTCCTAATTAAACTTTAATTAGCCACTGTTACACGTATCGACTTAAATTTCGCATGAACACCTTTAGGGGCGATTTTACGTAACGTTACTTAGTACCTACCTGCAGCCAGAAGCCCATTTTCCTTCATTATTCCACGTCTGCGTTTTGCTTGCCGTCGAGCGTATATTTATTAGCGTATTCATATGTCCGCTGAAATTTCTTGTCGTTGCGTTCATATATTAGCAGCCGTTATATCGGACTGCGCCGCTCTCAGCTGCTCTTAAAAACAATATCGCAGTTGGCTGCAGTTGGTGTTGTTCGAATAAAAAGAACTGCAAGACGTCCTGGTCCACTCAGCGTGAGGCCTCCTCTTACGCGTAAACCGGCTATTATTCACTGCGGCCGGGCTGAAAGGGCTGCGGAATGAAGAAAGCAGGATGCGAAATGGACGAAAGGTAGACCAGAGGTGTGTACTGTTTATTTAAAAGAAAGAAAGGAGTTAAAAGCGCGCCACGATACTCTCACGCCGGGTTTTGTGCGGGGCCCATTCGACGCGCGAATAGCCGCGACGTAAAAAATCGTGCAAATAAGTGTTTAGTCGACGGAGAATGTGTGGGGAGGATAAAAGGGCCTGCAAACGTATTCTGTTGAATCAATGGATTATCACATCTGTGAATTTTCAGCAGCTACGGGCGGCTGTCGGTTTTCTTTATTCTAGTAACAACCTTACTAATTAGTCGGAGCTTTTGCAATGGATGCTGTTGGAGATTTGCACGTGTCAATCATAACTTACTGGGAAATGTTGCCCACGATATGTCAGGACTAGCTTTCAAAAAAGTTGGAGAGGTCATTACATAATGATAAAGTGTTATTATATCTTCTGATTGTCAAAATATGGAACTTGAAATTACTCCTTCGATTCACATCGAAAGCTGGAAAAGCTGTGTCAAACGAAATCTTGGACGGGGACACTCTGAATTATTTTTCATCTGCAAAATGGAAACAACACGGAGACATTGGACGAAAAAGATTCTGAAAAAAAAACATTGAATTTTCTTGCGGGACAAAATTGATTAAAAATACAGCACATTATTTATTTTCTTTTGTGGCAACTACAACCACTTGCTACTGTCACTGCGCTCGCCGTTCGTCGTCACAACTGAACAACTTTTTTATTATATAACAACGTTTGTCTTAAAGCCACGTTCCCATAAATTTAAAACACAATAGGGAATATATGTTTTAAAAAGTTTCATTTTTTAAATTATTGGAAATCAAGAAGGTGTCAATCTTATCGTTGAGGCTAAACATGAACGCTTGATCAAAAAATCAATAAAATTCTAAGATGGTAGATGTTTATTACATTTAATTATATTGCTCCTCTAGTGTGTTCCCTATAAATACGGTGATTCTGAGGGTGCCACGTGTTATCACGATAAGCACGGCTTCTTGCTTTTACGCGTTTTCCGCTACCGCTGTAATTACAGTTTATGCAGTACTGTGACTAGATTTCTCGAGTGTGGTAATAAAATTCTGTTGAACGGTTCCCGTTCTCCCCGAGGATGCCGCTAGTTAAAGGGACCTCGACATTTATAACGACGTTAACGCAATTACATCGTGTAAATACAGGATGTAAATGATGACATAATGACGACTGAATTAACTCCTTTATCGTTGCACCGCTATGACATGCACGCGACGGGATGCATTTCTGAATACATCAACCCTTCGAAAATATGTTAGATGGTAGTTAATACCAATATCTTTCGTGATTTCCAAATTGCACCAGAAGCCTGTAACTTGCCCAACCGGTTCCCAATCGAGTACCAAATGGATACGATGATACAGTGATGCTTCGCCTAAATCATTCGGTTACTTAAGGATGCATGAATTAATTAGGAATGATTAAGTGTAAGTGTACAGCCCCGTTTACAACCTTCTTATCTCTGTCCTCTAATTTAAAAAAATGTTTACCTTCGCTTGTAAGATAATATGAAACTGTCTGAATATCCTCCTAAACTCCTGCAATATTTTATATTCAGTCTGTAAAATGTTACGAAGAAACGGCTGGGGAATTTTTAAAGTTGTTCGTGATTCGTTCGATTTTTCCAAAAAGAATTCAATGAAGAACCAATTTAATTTTTTTCTGATATACTTCGCAGTACCTTTGCCACTCTGTTTTAATACTACCGTGAGATAATAACAGTGCAGTATTTAATTAAGGCTTGCTTCCATTCGTCTCACCCAACGAAATGTCACGACATGGGCTGTATCCATGTTCGACAACGAATTATGGGTCGCGTACAAATACCCTGACAGGTTTGTCGGCGAGAAAG
Organism: Andrena camellia; assembly: GCA_029448645.1. Classification (NCBI taxonomy): domain Eukaryota; kingdom Metazoa; phylum Arthropoda; class Insecta; order Hymenoptera; family Andrenidae; genus Andrena; species Andrena camellia. The sequence goes on along the minus strand of CM055679.1, from coordinate 46,709,905 downwards.
GATTCACCGCAGGTAGATATTTAGTAATTGCCTCACAGAGAATCTATAGCTCAGACAAAATCCATTGGTCACTTCCACAACTGTAAATTACAGCCATAAGGATATACTAGAGATAATCTCTCTGTGGGTTTGAATTTATGTATTTACAAAATGAATATGTGTACCAAATAGGAAGACAGCATGTAAAGGGTGATCTTTAATTATACATCAGTGTTTAAGACGGTGAAAAGTACACGGCTTCCTCGACTTTCTGACTTTGATTCATTAGATTGTTATGTCTGAGAATATTTGAAATTAGTAATATTAGCTTGTAATATCAGATATAAAATAATTTCGAAATTATTCAAATAACACACCTAGGTATTTTGCAGCGACTGTTGCAATTTCTCTTGATTTGAGCTCCAGATTCATCCCCTTAAGTATTGACACAGTCAAAAATGATGTTGCATATGTATGTATATCCCATTCACGTGGTAGAGGTCTTGTTCACCTTTCATTAACTGCTGTCCTCACGCATGCGTGAGTTCCCACTTTCGATCTATAATTGCGTGAGCGCCTAAGAACTCAATGTTGTTTCATATTTGCCAGCAAACAAAAGTGGACCACTGAAAGATCTCTGCCCCATTTAGAAGATGCAGTGATCCACACTTTAAAGACCCAAAGAATAATTAAAATTTTGAATAATCCAAAACTTGTGTCAGACAAGTTAAAAGACAAAAAGTTGTCCTTGTATTTTCTCTAACAGCTCAGTGGTTTTAAGCGACCGGTTGATTTTGTACCACCTGTAGTTGTCAAAATCTTGATGCAGCTACTCCTTGCGCCGACAAGAAGACACAGCGGAGCCAGACATATACGCGTGATAATCGCTTCTGCCGATACCAAGAACAGACGGGACCGTTTTTACACTCACCCTCCCTTTTTTTTCTTTTTATCGTTATAACAGGGATCGAGGCCCTCGAATCTGCCGCACGATTTTCGAGAGCTGGGGCGGCTGAACCGCCTTAGTGACGAGATGATTAGACAGGGGGGAAACGGGGGGATGGAAAGAAGCAGAACGCCTGATAATTAAAAAACCCGTGCTTCAGTGATCAAAGCGGGAAATCACGGGTTTAGAGTTGGTCTTAGGCGTTTTCAGTAAATATCCTACCGATTTGATCAAAAGCGCACGAGACATAAAACGCACAGAAGCAGTAATTCGGACTGTATTGATCGTAATGAGGGACAAAGTAAGAGAAATAAACTAACATTTTAAGTGCTCCGTTTTACATCGTGACTTGTTGCTACGAAGCTCGTAGACTGTAGAATAAAATATTTTTAAGGATGCGGCTGTAGATTAGAGAAAAGAAATTGTTTGTTGAGAAGGATAGATGTAGCTTCAATGGTGCCCTGAGAATTCTCACTATTTATTGGGGAAATAAAGAAAATAAGAATGGATTATACGATTGCATGCTTGCACTGTCGATTGCTACCATTCCTCTTTTCTCTTATGAAAAATAAAGTATAGATGGTATGCCTGGTAATTAGTATCAGTCGTTAAAGATTTTATCGCGCCGGCCTTACGGTCCAATTGCTAATAACAGGATAGAATCTGCCGATCGACGCATGATTTTGCGTTTCGCAACACGTTTGACTTGTTACATAGCGATCCGAACATAAAGCAGGTATTATTACAGTCTTATACAACTTGGTCGCCGTGCGAGTGTTAATATGATTATGCCTATACTTCAACCAACTTTATGAGACTCGTTAAGTGTCGCTTGATAATCGGTGTCTAATATTATGGCGAACTTTGCGAATCATCTGCGGACTACTTAGTGGTAACGGTAATTACACTGACGACGATAATTTACATTCCATTTGCAGACTATTAGTGAACAATAAATTCCTTGAATTTAGATGTGAATTCCTAATAGAAGTTAGGTATAGAAGCAAAAGATTCATTTGATTTGATGACTCTCCTCATGCAAAATTTCCTCAAATTGAGGTATGAATTTCAAATAAAAGTTATCCCTAAATGCAACAAATTCGATAATCCAATGACCTTTATGGAAATATTCTTGAAATTGAGATATGAATTCCCACAAAAAGGCTAAAGTTGACAAATTCGGTTGACTTAACGGGTTCCTTCGTGAAAAATTCCTCAAATTGAAATACGATAATAATCACTAATAGATATTTAATAACCGCAACATTGAGCAAAATTACCTCTTCCCGATTAACGAGCGGATACATAAAAGAAGGGTTAGTAATTCTCAAATTTATAGATAATCAGAATGTTACATTGTGATGACGTGCAACGGGTTAGTAATTCTCAAATTTCCACACATCTTCGTTTGAAACTTTAAGAATAAAATCAAGCATTCGAGTAGCAAGCAACTTAGATTAAAAGTCAACAAGACACCGTTTGCAATTAACTTTTGCAATAGCAATAAAAATATTTATTTCGCTCGAAAGATACCAGTCAATTAATCCACTGCTAAATAGAGTATCCTATGTATATAACCCCCCCCGTGAAATTTAATCATGATCGCTAGAGAAAATATTACCCACTCGATATGAATGTACGTTTCACTGAACATTTCGGCCGGTCCGAGTTTCCCGCGGAAAAAAATTTCATACGCGTGTACGTACAACTACCACGGATCAGGGAATGTTGATCTTCAACCAGCTTGACCTAAATACGCAACTCACGGGTTGGGCATATTTTTCTTTCGGTCGACCGGTATCACGTTTCTCTCGTCTCATCGTGTCGTTGCATTCGGCGCCACCTTTTCCGCTTTTTCCCCTCTTCGTTGCTTTTGTTTCTCCATTTTCTTCGTTCCTTTTTTTTTACATGCATATATGCCCTGGCCAAACACCGCATGAAAAATATCCGCAATCATCGCCCCCGTTGCTGCCATCCGCGGGGCTTTTTTTTCCTTTCCAGTCATCAAGATATCGTATGAGAACTGGTTCTCGCGTCGATGCCAATTTCGCATTCAGGGCGATCCGTGCGTTGATTGTAATCGATAGTTTTGCACGCGGTCACCTGGACCGTGGATCATGGAATTCGTGCGTGCTTTGTGATTGATATACCTATGTTTGTCATCGATAGCGTTCTACCGCACGCGCAATTTTCCCTCGATTTCGATCGGGTAATTGAAATCGTAATGCCGACGTGATGAGGTTCAGCCCGATTTGCGTCATTAATTTGCTATTGGTCGAATTCGACGTTTGATAATCGATTTTTATTTCTACTGCAGTTGGTGGAATCGCGAGCTGCGCGACTGACAATCGGGTAGAATTGTGGAGAACGGTCATCAAGCATTTGATGTTTTTATTAAGCACTTGAAAATGTTTACGTATTTGGGGGGGGGGGGGGGGCAGAATTGAGATGCATAAGGAGTGAAAATATTGATTTAATAAAATCGTGATGAATTTGTATGCTTTTTACTACTTAGTATATGTATATGGTGCTAGAAAAGAAAGTACATACCTATGTCTATTCTAGTGGTGTATGGCAAAATGGAGTTCGCTATGTTTTCTTTAAATAGTTTAAATAATGCAGGTCGAGTGGATCAGGTATACGGTCCTTATGGATTGAAAGAAGATGATTTGTCAGTCACAAAGAAAGTAGTGTTCTTAGTTTTTACACTCATAAGATTTTGTCAAGCAGTTACCTTAATAACACTGGATAGTTGTGAAATAAAAAATGGCTGATAAGATATTGGACAAATCAATTTTAGCGGTTTATCATACGCTTCTACTTTCATATAAAGCGGGATTATTTATTAAAAAATACGTTAGGTACTATTGAAGCAAAACAAAAATAAATTAATCGATAATCAATAAAATTCATCACAATGTAACATTCTGATTATCTATAAATAAGTGATAATAAATGGTTATTATCAACCTGCATGGACTTACTGTAAATCTAAGAGCTCCATCTCTCTTCTACCTAACACCACAAAATAGATAGGTACACCTCTCGCTTCTTATAATTGTATTGGGAGAATGTGCCGCGAAGCCAATGCTTATGAGACTCGTTTAAACTTTTTTGGCAGCACACCTTCAGCTTTTAAGCGTTTTTTAAAACGTTTTATTTTACTACCTGTATACTGTTGTAAACTAAAGAGCATATCAACCCGTTATTAAATAAATAATTATTGTTAGTTGAAATTCAAATTATTGAGCGTTGGTAAAACGATGTTCAAATAATCCAAGTTCTACTATAGCTTAATCATTGATTTCACGAGCAGTTTAGCCAGAATAGTGTGTGCTTGCAATTTAGTTACTTTCAATAAGCCCTGTTCGTAATGCAAATCACAGTTCCCTGCTTCTCAGATACCAACAACTTCAGGAAATTACCTAACTTCAACTTCATACTTGCATACCATTATTTACAACATTCTCCCACCCCCTCCTGCAGCTCATATCAAGCACCATCAAATATTTGACCCGTAAACTAACATCCAAACGCCTGCTTACTCGTATTTATTTCGACATTTTAAGCTTTTCTTCCTTGGAGTCAGCCAGAAGTTTCTTCGAATCTTTCCTCTCGGCTATAACTAGTAAAATACGGTATAATAGCGCATGCACGCGACTAATTAACATGACTTTAATAAGTTCTCATTAGAACTGCTGAAATCTCGGAAGTAGAGGTAAAACTTGAAAACTTCCTCCCATTAGAAAGTCTTGAATTTAAGCAATCGTAATTCACACGAAATCCTTACGAAAAATAGCAATTCTAACTGAAATATTTGTAGGTACTCTGTAAAAAAGCATTATCTACTATTATTAAGTTCTTTTCTTACTTATGTAAGCTTATGCTCTGCAATCTTTCGAATTACGCTCCGTAGCGAGATAAGACAGTATCGTTTCTCCCCTGACACACAAAGGAGCGTCGTTGCGATCAATACCTTTGTCGCTGTTATTATTAACATCGTAGAGAACCGCTTCTGTTCTGCTCATAAATTGTTTTCACAATCCCACCGACACGGAACTGGCTGGGTGAACTGCGCCTCTTTGTCAGTTCGGACCACCGTGAAGTGTTTACCATCTTTTAAAGCAAGCCTGCATAACGATCTAAATAGACTAGGATCGACTAGAACGAGAATCGACCTGGAGGAGTAGAAAACGCGCTGGTGGCCACGCGGAAGACGTTAGTTTCGTTCCTTTTGTAAGCTATTCTCTACCAGAATAATTTTGGTAATGGAGCTTGCTTCTAATTAGAGCCAGGACTGTAGCCATTAGGATCTAAGCTCTAACCATAAAGGTTTTGGAGGTAAGCGGTGTTTATAATTGTCTTTCGCGAGGACTCTGGTTATCCATGAAACCGTGTCATTCCTGTTACTGGGGTAAAATTATTCTTGAATATATCTTATTTATTTCATGTGAATAGCATAGGTATGTTTCCAAAGTCTCCGACCATTTATTAGATCTCCCTGAGTATCGTATCAAAGGTCGATAAAAAAATAGTTTGAATTATTGTTAAATGAATAATTTTTATAATGTTTTGTCGTTTAGACGAGACTTAATGATCTAAATAGTTTTGAGGAGCTCTCGTCGTGAAAGAAAATATTTATAAACATTTCTCGTCTACGACGCGATTGCTTATTAAGAAATAAATATAAAATACGATTATTCTGCAGTAATAATTCGTTTGTCATTTATTGGCATTGCAATTATTATTGACAATAATGCGAAACATATTCCATGCCTTAAGAAATTAAACATTGACGTCTGTGCAACTGTTGCGTTCGGAATAACGTTATATATAAGAATAGTAACGAAGCAAATTAAGAATTAACGAACTTAAACCTTATCGTCCGGGAAGCAGCCCCTCCGTTTCCCTTCGTTTCTTTCTTACTTCTTACATTTCTGTCCGTGTCGTGCGATTAATTCTAAGATTACTTCTAAGGCTACCGTATCCCAGTTACTCCAGACGCAACAGCGCCTAATCTCGGATCTGTGGAACGGTTCCCCGGATCTTCGACTCCGGCATTTTCTTTGCTTGCCGATTTTCTTCTTCGTATACGTCGCGGGCTAACTCTATTTACCGTCGGCGTCGCGTCGGTGCGCCCGACTTTCAGACTCAACGTCTCGCAAGATACCCGTAGATTACAGCGTGACCGTTTCGCCGTTCTCCGCCCCTTGATAATTGCACGATAAGGTTTCGTCGAAATCAGAGATTAGAGGCCGTGGCAGTGTACACTCGTTACTCTACACAGTGGCGCTCTCTGATAGTTCGCCCTGGAACGATATAGAATTTCATGACGCGCGACCTGATTAAACGCGAGTAGGTCTCATCGACGTCGACGAGGATCTGGCTTGTACAGGATGTCCCGCGAGATGACCGCGAAACTTTTGCAGCCTGTTTAGCCAGGCCTTTTTGTATCCAGAAAGCCATATATGTCGAAAACCGTGTCCCATTTCTAACATACCTATTCGACTGTAATTTACGCGTGACCCCTTATCTCTGCAAAATACTTTTCACGTTTTCCTCCATACGTGCAAATACTGACTCATCCAGGCTTGTATATATTTGAGAAGCGGAGTGCCAGAGATTTGGGTCACCGATTTACTTGAAATTTCGCGTATAGCTGGTGCACAGCATGCGCGATAATATGTCAAAAGCATACCTATAGCGCGATGCTTAAAAATTTCCGAGAAAATGGAATTGCAAGTTTCATCTTCTCTATACCCACGATACCTATATGCACACGTACGTGAGCACGGAACCGCAACTCAGTTGCAGTGGCAACTGAAAGTTAAAGGTGCGTCTCCTTCGCTGTGCACGTTTTAGAACAACGCGACACATCGATCTCGAGTGCACTTTATTCATGAACCGTATTGCTTCACATTCGATGATCGAACGGAACCAGTGTCTCTCAAAATCCCGCACACGTTGTAAAACTGCGCGCTTCGCATTCTATTGTCACCGTTGCACAAAAGTCTGTACAAATACAATGCCAGCGTAGTCTGCGTTTAGAAACACCCGAGGGATCGTGTACAGTAAACAGAAATAGGCCAGTCGGAAAACAGAAGCTGAGCATCAGGAACGATTTGCATCTTCTTGATCAGCCAACAGATTTCACATGGATGCTGAACAATGCTTGTTTCCATAAAGGCGCATGGTGCATTAGAGAGTCATTATTCAGAATGATTTGTCAAGCGTGCTGGAAGAGTTTGTCAATTACCTCGCGGGGCAATCTATATAAACCGGAAGTATTAGGGCTAGAGCTAAAGATAGGGCAGCTGAAATTACGACATGAAACTGTACACTCTAGCTCGCCCCAGAATTACCACAATGCTTGGTCCTGCTAATTAGCTTCCGTTTCGGGATCAGCGCGCCGAATCAGGCCGCGCGCACAAAGAAAGACCACCTGGATCCTCTTACAAGCCACATCGCGAAGCGAGATACGAGACGCGGGGAAGACAGTCGACGCTCGCTTTACTTTCTTTACGGGGGACACGATTCTTCTACCTGCAATGACATACAATCCCCACGGTTCGGCTGCTCCTTTTTGAGCAACGTCAGAAACGCCTCGTCTCGCGGCATCGACTCCCCTTTGCTTATTAAAAAAAAAAAAACGAAGGCAAGGGGCGACCAAAGAGGCGGCGAGGGAGCGTGAGTATTCGACGCGCAAGAAGTCGAGCGTCGTTGGGCGAAAAGAGGCTTATTCCTGACCGGGGAAAAAGAAGGAGACACACGCGTCCGGCGTCGACGGGTGGATCCGGGTTGTCTACGACGAGCACCACGACACGTCCAAACGAAACTGCATTCCTCCGCGCGGACAGCCGAGCAAGAGTCGAGGAATGCTAAGGGCTTAATTATGCGGAGAGGTCCCAGCACTCGGCCGGACGTGAACGAAGAGTTGTTTTCGCCGATCCCGATGCAATTCCCGGCAGCTAGTGTACTTAATTACGACTCTACGGGAATTTATTTCGCCCACGAGCTCGTCTGCGCGCGTCCCAGCGCACGTGGACCACCTCACTCTTATTTGGGGTGCTGCGCACGTGTTCCACTTTTAATCGCGATACGAAAGTCGAAATGCCTGGGAAAATTTCTATTTCGTTCCTTTTGTTGCGAGTATGGAGAAGATATGGAGTTATATGCGGTGCTCAGCTACAATGCTTTGCTTTTACTTGCTGCTGGGTAAGTTTGTTCTTTGAAGTAATAATACTGACTTCAGATTCGATAGAAGAAATCATACTTGTTTCTTATAAGAAGCCACTTGGAGCAGAATCCTTTTGACTTTGGGAAATTTGTAGATCGATAGGTGGATTGTGGAGGATATAGCATTAATTTTCCATGGGGAATATAGTGGGAGAAGGTATATTTAATGGAATAGTTAAATATTTATTGTTCTTAAAAATTATTTTATCCTCTGTATCCTGTATTATAGAAGCTGCTAGGAAAACGATTTCTTTAAGCTTGGTGTGATCTATCATCTTCGTTTCTGGATCAGAAGACCCTAAAACCTAACACTAATATTCGAGGTCAGTTCCAAATATTACAACTCCAGTATTGATTTAATTCTAGTCGACTACAAATTCGGTCTCAATCTTACTCTGGTTCAGTTGCAGCTCATTCCTAATTCAGTACCGAGTCAGGTTCAATAAAGCGGCAGCTCTAATTCCCACTTAGTCCTTATTCCAGTTCAAATCTGAATCAGAGCAGTTTCAGTTCAGTTCCTGGTTCCTGACCAATTTTGTACCTTAAACGAAGTAATTATTCATTCTTTTCTTACATCAATTATACAATATTTAAGCTGTGTTATAAACCTTGAATGTTGAAGGTATTTCAGTCTTCTTCCACAAAATAGTAGGGGACTGGTACTACTCCTTTATGATGCACGCCTGCATAATGAGGACAACTATATTTGCAAAAGTCTACGTCGATATCTTGCTGCGATCTCTATCGTGCATTGGTTGAATAGAAAATTTTTGCAGTCTATTCTCATTTTTTATTCCACCGGACGCTTCCACCTGCGGTTGCCTATTAACCTTTTCTTATCTGCGATCGGACTTATGTTAATTGCATTCTGTGGCGAACCATCGTGGGCAGAGCAGATTAGAATGATTCAGGCAATGGTGGTTGAAAATATTATCCTGAAAGCTACTTGTTCAGAATCTTAAGGGGAATTGACACATCCAAAGACTTCTTTTCTTTCTCATTTCGCACAATTAATGTTATGGCTATTCATAATGTCATTTCCCACATGCATATATAGTATTAGCTGTTCTAAGGAATTTAGTAAATGGGACGAAGAAATTCCACACGAAAGTCAAAGTGCATTAGTCCTTATTCGAAAGTCTTAATAATTATTACACAAGTTGAGGGCAGGTGCTAATAAACTTTGGAGTTCTATAATTTTAAACTACAATACACGAAAGATAGGTTTTATTTTTCATACTGGTGAAAACGACTTGGTCTAACAATTTAGAAACACCAAAGTATAATATTACTGTACGTACGTCGATGTACTATTCAGTTACATAATTCATCTCTTACATGATAAATAATTCAGGTATTACCAATTTGTATTCTATATAAACTCTGCACTTTCATTAAAGTTAAACTGTTTATCTCTAATTATGATGTATGTTTCAAATGCGAGGGTATGGAAGCAGGAAGTTGGGCAAAAACAGGCATGGGAAATGAAGAGAATTTATCGAGAATAGTCATAGAATAAGTTAAAAAGACGAAAGGGGAAGCATCAGGTGAAAGAACAGCCTGAGCTTTACTCCCCGAGAGATTCTTTGCTTCGAGCACGTACTTCTTCATCTTCCAGTACATTCCCCTCTTCACCGTGGCAAATGCTTTCCTTGTGGTGAATTCACTTCGATACGCTTCCACCTACGACATGAGACGTAATAAATGGGTTGGACGGTAAATTGAGTGGGAGTTATTTCGGTCGATGGGGCGAATCTGCCGCGTTAACACGACTCTCGTGTTACCGCGTCATTATCTTTTGGGAAACCTTCCGGTTCCCAACGCTTTTCTGTTTTCTCCAATACCTCTATAAATGAAGAACATAAGAAACTGTTGCAAATGTGTTCTAATTATTTGTCCTGTATAAACAATTTGAAATGACTGTTAGATAGCTTTGTCTGCGATTTTACATAACAGAGATATTTTTACCACTTGTGTTGTAAGAATTCAGTGGCAAGATAGATGTTTGTATCCTGGTTAAAAATTCCGAGTGCTTTATGCCAGGTGCAACGTTCTACGTACTTGTAATGACGAGTTCAATGATTTCTCTCGAGGAATATAATAACGACACGGTTGAATTATTAAAAATAACGAAGGCAGTTTATAGGAAGCTGCCAGGGTCGAGACAGGGCAGAATTCTATTGATCTAGCGTATGGAGCTATACCTACATGCTCCAGTACTCACCCATTCGTGTCCTTTTTAAAAGGTTCGGTTTCATATTAAAATATCGCTTCCGTAGTCAAAGAGAAAGGAATTTCACGTGTTCGTTCGTCCGGTGCGAAAGATTACATTACATCCATCGTCTTTTTAAATACACTGCCCAAGATAGATCACCCACGTCATTCGAACAGTAGGTATACAAAGAGATTTTGAAATTTTGAACCAGTTACAATTTCTCCCTAAGAGGAATTGTATGATTTAATTAAATATACCGCGATAGACAAAGTAGGTATAGGTGCCATTCAGTGTGAATATTTCTAAAAGTTTAAAATATCTTTTATTCGGTCTTTAGAAAATTCCCAGCTTATTCAACGTATTGATGAAAAAGTAATTACAGTGACCCCTTCAACTGCAACACGAATTCCACGCCGATGTCATTCCATGAACGATCGTATCTCTTCAGAGGAAACCTTAAATACTCCTTACGAGCCATATATCACGGCCATACTCAATTAACGGATATACGATACCCGATACAATGAAATCGATTCAGGAACACGGGCTGTCTAAGTCAGCGAATGACGATGAGAAAATTTCGAGGACCCCGAGATTCTACCCCGGAGGTCCACGATCGTGTAGGGTTTATATTCCTTCCGCGACAGATTTATTCAATTCGAATGGGGAGCTGGATTTTTATACGTCCTGTCCGAAGAGGCTGGACAAGAGACACACTTTTATCGGTACTTGGGGGATCATTCTGCCGTGTTCGACGCTCGATGTTATCGATTTAACGATCCTCTCCAAGCTGGTGCAGCCGATCCTTTCATATAGAAATTTCATTATAATTGTTAATGGAAATGGGAACGAAAAAATTCTTCACCCCTTGAATTTATTCCTGTCCTCCACAGGGAAATGAACGGTGGTTGATTTAAGCTTGATTAGCATTTTCGGGGTTTCTTAACTTTAATGGGTGGTAAAGGCAGAAGAAACAACTGTTCCTGAGAAAGGTCGTGTTCCTGTCCTCGCGCCCTTCGTTTCGGATAAATCTTGTCTGTATCTATCGTAACATACTATGGATGGTCACGGAACACAGACACGACCATATTTATCTTTCTATAGGGAGTGCTGTAATTTAAATGGATTGTTTAAAGATTCGGCAGGTGCATATATGGGTTGATAAATGTGAGATTAAAAAGTTTTACACCTATATAATTAATAATAATAGTATTCTTTTGATGTTTACATTGCGAAGGATTCGCACTAATATCGTTGAGATAGTTAGACATGTAAAAAAAATCGATTTATCGTGCACTTTTTTAAACCATATCTCAGCAATACAATTTCAAAATATTACCTGCAAATCTAAATAGCTAATTAACAAAGTCGTGCAATGTTAAGCTAACCAAGATCTAAATACACGAGCACGTGCCACTCCTCCGCATACCTATCTCTGAAATGTTTAAAAAAATTTCAATCAAAGTTTACTTAGCAACAATTCAGTACACACAGCATTAAAGAAGAACAAGTTAATTAAATCAACACAACATTATAGTTCATTAAATAAAATATCTCGAAGTTGATCCTCCTTCTTAGCCACTCCAATTGTACCTAACCCCTCGAGTAGTGATTACGGAAAATTATAGTTCCACCTAAGTTCCGGCGAAAAATATCCACCCGTATTGGCCAAATAATTTCCAGCGAAAGGGAGATGGATTCGCGAGATTGATCATATTTTTTCGGTACTATTAGAGCTCGTATATCGTCGTGCACGTAAGTGTGGGCAACGGGCATGGATGCGCGGCACTATATCCACCGCCTGGTGATGTATGATGGGGGGTAATATATTTGGGTACCGTAGCGACGTGTTAGGCGCAATGTCGATATATTCGCCAACGATGCATAAATCATCCCTCGAAGAAGGCGCCCGCTGGAGAAACTATCGAGCATAGGCTTAAATCGCGGCGTTGGAAAGTTTCAGCGTGGAATTGGTGTAACGAAGGAGCCGCAGCTGCGGCGCCCCGTAAAACCTGCCTCAAGCGATGCATCCCATTTATGCAATTCTCTATCAGCTGACGTCTCATATGCAATTCAAGGTACACGCCGGAGTATGTAGGTAATACCTCATTAACATGGATATCGAGGCGCCCGAGACGTCATACGGCCATCACGCGTTGTAGTCCCTGTACCTACATAACGCAACGATTTCACGACGTGGAGTAGTAATTGTAATGATAACAGAGCATTGCATTTAAAATGTGCATTGCATTGTGGCAGGCTAATTTTAAAATTGATCGTGGTGCATCATGCTTAGGGTGGGAGGTATTAAGTAACGATACATTATCTCTACTCGAGACTGCTGGAATAAGTCTTGATTATTCGTGATATTATAAGCATATAAGCAATTAAAGTTTCGAAGTACAGACTACATGGGACGTTTGAAAATGGGGAAATTTCGTTTGGCGTCTAGACAGGACAGTAACGATTTAAGACATTTCAGCTTTTACTCTGTAATAATATTATTCGGAGCAAAACGAAATATTTTTTAACTACTTACCCAAGGAACATTTCTCGTAACACAGGGGTATATCGGCGTGGAAGTTAAAGTTTGAATGGCCCGAAAAGGGAGATGCTGTTAGCACCGTTGCTGGTTTCTCGTCGGCATATAGCCACCGTGCTCCATTGACATCTAAATTCCGTTCCGACATGGGAAATTTACGCTGCAGACAATATCGTCCGCGGTTTCTCAAACGCCAATACGTTCGAACATCCTCGGCGAGTGAGTGATATACGACACAGGTAATGCATTCCTACAATGGAACGGCCACGGCGTGTCAGCTGCAACATGGAAGCATTACCGGACGATTCATAAGTCATTGCAGAAGTTCGTATAAGATTCGGGCAAACGATTGCCCAGAATTAACCAGTCTTATGTATTGATTTTGGGATATTTCTGGATGGACATGTGGGCTGTGAAGGATGCCACAGTAATTCCCCTCATAAGTATCAGTGGAAGAGATTATACACTAGTAGGGTAGTTAAATATGTTCTTCTGATTCACATCGTTTTACCCTCTGACTTTCTACGTCACATGAACAATCCTGAAAAACTCCAAGTTTAGTCTCGATTTCTTCTTCTGGTTGAGTTCCCGTTTATTATTAATTCTGGTAATTGAGTTAGGTTCGACCCAGTAGCAGCCCCAATTCTTATTACGTTTTACTCCAGTTCAAATCTATATAATTCAGAGGAATGTTAGATCAGTTCTTGGCTGAGTTTGCGCGTGAGCAATATAACTATTATATGAGTCACTGACTTCAATTCACGCTCTAAATAACAATTTCTTAAATTGTAGGCACACCATTGCGTTCGGGCATCTCCAGCGTAAAATGTACACGAATAGAGTAATTCATTTCGACAATGGAGCAGCGTGTCAGTCGCAACATGGAAATATGTATTACGGAACGATGCGTACCTAAGTCATTCTGGAAGTTCGTGCGAGATTCAAGGAGGTCACCGCGCAGGATTAAGCAGAAACACCGAGGACATTCGGTAACGACTTTGCGAACCAAGGTTCGGGGGTGGAACGACGAAAGTAATTTCAAGATTTCAAATAATGTATGCATTCATATACTCCGACAATCGTGGAATTATGTTTGAAGACGATTGACGTGAGAGTAAATCATACCGATCCAATCAGATCAATTATTCTGAAACCCGATATTTTTCTCAATGTACAGGTATCGTACTCAGTGTCACGTATTTGTGTTACAGGTTCACTATGTGTACACAAGAGTATTAATGAACTTTTATTCATCATAGGATGTGTTCTATATTGATCTGAATGCATACTTTAAAAAATTTCCTGATATAACCCTGGATAATCTAGAAAATTCTAGTTTTTTATTTATTCCTCTAAAATCAGATTTAGGTGCTTCTGCGCCTCTACAATAGTCACGATCTCTGTTTAATATTTTTATCTTATTCTCTTCTTGCCCATGCACAAAATATAGGTAAACTTTGATAGCAGTTATTTTTCAAACAAAATCCAGCAATATGATAATATAATCTCCTCTCCTCTAATTTCACATAGACTACATCAGAATCCCTGCCATCAAGTGCGAATATTGATTGATTTCATGCAAAATGACCCACCTGTCATTTTGATTCTAAATGATACGATACAACATTCAATCGCATATACGTAGAAGCACACGTATCTAATGAAGCCCCAAAACTTTTATAAGTTCAGGATCAAGAAATGAGATTGATTGATGAGGACAAGTGTCTGATTGATTACTACTCAAGAACCCACAACAGAAATAGCTTGTAACTCGGTTACAGTTGATTCCCGAACATATGTATCTCTGCCAGTACTTTTCTCTTCATTTTCATCGGTACTTAACGTGTGCAATATAGTGTTTGTACATACCTATAATTCGTGCCCACCCCGTAGAAGCAGTGCGTTTATTACGAATGGCGGAGCGAAGCTCATTTCGATTTGGTAGGCTATCGTGCAATGATAAATGTCAGAGTTGAATGGCTCTGAACCGCAATCAACGATCTCTGTCCTTACGGGGGTGTATCACAAAAGGAATCGAAATAACCATCTTGCGAATAACGCCTCTGTCATTTATTACGGGTTACACGAGTATCGTGTTTATTAAGTTTATTTCAACGTTACGCGGGCCAACTGTTGCCGTAGTAATATGCTGGCGAATTTCTGTGACACGGCGCGGCATCCTGCAAACGAGCCCGGACCTGTATTAATTTTAAGCACATTTCGAGGTGTACCTGCTCCCTGGCTATCTTTATAGCCGATTGTTATGGTGACAGCAACGGGCTTCTTTCGTGTCGCACGCGAGAAGATACTTACATACTTCAAACATCGCCTGAACCTCTTTTTATTGCATAGATGTAGTCGGCGAAACTCGACTGATTGTCAGTAGGTACATTGTGGTTCCTTTTTATTTTATTTCGCAGTAGTACCTACGAACTTTGTGGTCTGTTTTATTCCATATTTATTACCATAATGTTTTAATCATGAAGCCATCATCCACTAACACCAGCTCCATATATGCGTTACCTGATATTCCTCTACTTCCGCGAATATTTATTTAACATAGTCTTCGCGCATTTGTTCTTCAACGATAATATTCGATATTCGTGCCTTCTATATTCCTCGTATATTATCCGAAAATATTCGTGCGCTAATTTACCGACTGTAGTCCGAACCTTCACTATTCCACTCGCATTCCGAATACATATTCGTGTCCGAGCACAAATCCCCACCCTTGCGTTTTTGAACGCGGACACCGAATATATTGTCCAACAACGTGTTTAATGCCGAATATTCGTACACGAATAACATTCGCAAAAAGGCCGAGAGGAGCGAAGAAGCTGAAAAGCTGTGCGACAGCAGCCCGGCCCTCAAAGGTTGCCCCTGCCCTAAGAATTGAAACGGGTTGATGATCGCAGCGGGTGGAGAAATAACGTTGCGACAGGGCAGAGCTTTGCGGCGTACCGCGCCATGGTTCCTCGGACCTGTAATTCTCATCCCTCATTACGATGCCTGTCTCGTCTTGTAATACGAGGTCTCCCGACTGCGAATCGACCGACCGTCAGCTTCAGTGGCACGAGGCGAGTGCTCGTAATCCTGAAATGAAACTTCTCGTAGTTGCTGGCGCGCCGGGGTTATCGTGACGCGATGCCTCGAAGCGGAAGAGATACACGGCGAGACGGCAGGACCCTAAGACCTTGAGAGGAATGTCCAACTAAATGACGTCTTGAGTACTCAGCTTTTAACCCCTGCTGCACACCCCCAACGGTCTCCCCCTATCGTGCAATGGCTCCTCTCGTCCTGGCGAGATGATACTAGACTCGGTTACGTGTCGATAGTGTCGTCTCTGAGCAACTTCCGACGATCAACTTCCGATTCGTGTATCTGGCTAAACTTTCCCAGCCCGTAAATTCGGAACAGACCAGGCCTCGCTGCGGAGCTTAAAGCTCGGTAACGTTATTGCCCGGATTAAGAGTACGCTGATACCCGTTAAACGCTTCTCAGTTACCGACTCGGCCGTCACGATTCTAATGCTGGCGCTTGCAGACGTTTGTTCATTGCAGTAAATAGGGAAGATTGACGCGTCTCATAAGCAATGAGGTTTCACTGTGATTAATTTTATAAGAATACGAGGCTTAAAGTACCCGGTGTTGCCCGAGCTTCTTACTATACAGGGTGTTTCACTAAGGGTAGTAAATTTGAGGGGGGCGTGATTCTACAAGACAGAATAATACGAAAATATAGAATAAAAATTTTTAATATCGCGCTTCATTTTCGGGAAAATTGACTTCTAAATTTTAGCTAAATATGCGTGCACCAAAGTACAGTTATAGGCGCTTGAGGGGCACGCGGAGTTACCAGCTCATAGAAGAATTTCATTTGAATGTTGAAAAAAATCAACATTTTTTCGGGTACATATATACCTTCACACCTAAACTGGCCACGGTATTAAACGTTCAACTGTTATTCCCTTAATTAACAGTGATAATTAAACAACTCCCGTGCCTCTGAAATGAAATTTCTCACGAAACTCGTCGCTTCATTTACCAGCCGTTCCTTTTCACAAGCCCACCATCTTTCTGCTCGAAAAATCTTGACGGCGCTGAATGCTTATTAAAAATTTAATATTACAACAAATCCAGCGCACCTTCCCGTTCCTCTTCGCCTCACTCGGAGGGCTGTGCTCGCGATCGCGCGCAACGCAAGCGTCGCAGGCAAATATCCAGAAGGTATTCAGAGAAAGAAGGGTCTAATGAGAAGAAGGGAGAGGCCAGACGTAATCCCTTGGAAATTAACCTTAAATCATCCCCAACCCCCCTTGATCCAGAACGAATAGAGTGTCTCGTGAAAAGGCCAATCGTACCCAATCGAGAGATCGTAATATCTTTTCCTGATATCTGTAGAGGAAGCGACCAGTCATGGGGGAGGGAGGCATTCACCTTCTACCCCAAGAAGGTGGGCAAAGGTCACCAGGATCGATTTCTCTTCCCTTTGAAATGGCCAAATCGTCAGGGACCGGTCACCCTCCACCCCCGACAGCTCCCTCTTCGATTCCGTCGGGATAATGGATGTTTACTCATCATGGTGCGGCGGTACGCGCCTCCAGGGTCACCGAGGACGGATGTCATCGTTTCTTAGAGTGCCAGCCAAGTAGGACACACCTTTCTTAGTAAAAAGGCTGGCAAGCCAGTTGCCAGTTTCGCTAAAAGCGACGCCCCCCCCCCCCCCTGGTCGTAGCGCCTCGTGTAATTACCAGCCAACGAACTGTAACTGATTGCGCTAAAACAATTAAGGAACGTGACTCAGAGCTCGAAATCTCAGGCAGCATAGCAGACTTATACGGTGGCCGTTAGCAGACGCCTGGCCGATCTTATCCATTAGTGATCTTGTCCTATTAAGCTTAGATGAGGCTCGAAAGGGTGCGTGCGCGTTGAAGACTAAGCGCTCACACTTAACTCGGAAATAATTCACGGGGAATTAGATGGGCACAGGTAATTAAACGAAAGAACTGCGCGGTGGCAATTATCAGGCGAGTGTAATTGTGTAGGTTGTCGTATCGTTCAGTTTGCTAGAGGCGTGTGTATCGGGGTGGTCGACAAGCTGGCCAATCTGTGTCATGAAGGCACAGATAAATTTCATTAGTATTCGATTTGGAAACGAGCTCTGGAAAGTGAGTGCATTTGATTTTGGTGGCGTTACACGTTATATAAATTATAACGTACACCAAACATTGTAATTTATACGAGTTTAACTAAGGGAACAGATGAATTTAAACTGTGAGAGATGTTAGTACTATTTATTTAGAAGATTAATCTGCAATATTTTGTATGTTGCAATGGTAATGTATTGCTGGAAAAACAATGCTTGGTTCACAGAGAGTCCATCAGCATTTGATGATACAGATTTACGGTCATTTATCAAATATACTTATATAATTCATATCGCATGGTAGAAAAAAATGTCTAAAAATTTGGAGTTCGTTTGACTGCAGCGTTACGAAGAATTCGTCATTAACATAATAACGACAGTATAATAAAAATTTGAAGCTTTAACACCCGCACCGAATTTTCTAAATATTTCACAACATAGTTTCCTCCACAGTAAAACATTAAAAAACACCATAGTAGTAAAAACTAGCACAAACACATTTCTTCAATTCCAAAAAGAAAAATCATTCAATAGTGGAATTGTAATATTGACAAAAAGGTAGAGAAAACTTCCACTAAACTAAGTATGTGTTACCAACGATTTGCCCATCTCTGATTTGCACTGACATATCAAGTACTTAAACATGGAACATCTTTGCGTTCAACTATTAACACAATTTTGGAAACCTTTCCCTTTGATACTTGGATGCTTTGCTTTACATTCATGGAAAATGTCACGCAAATAGAGTAGTCCAATTTACCTATTATATCAGAACCATTCCAAAATCGAGATTCACTTCACCGAAATAACGGCGGCGTAAGATCTGTTTTATAGGGGGCCGATAAATCGTTTATATTGATCAGTATGGTCCCGTCGGTCTACCATTAAATAACGATATTTACGATCAGGAGTTTCCTGGTAATAAAGATTAAACAATCGGAATAGGTAGCTCGAAAAGGCCTTTATCTCGTTCAAATTTCAAAAGCTGAAACGTGCGCGCACGCCATTTACTGTGCGCGGGTATATAATCTATAAATCCCGCGTGTTTAATGAATTTTTCGCTAATATCAGCAATTCAATCTACAAATGGCGCGCCGCCCGTTTTGTCGTGCCCTCGCAATTCGAATTTATAACTCGCACTGTACTTTGACGTATCGCGTTGGTTATTTGCACACGGGCTGGCGAGCGTGTGACCAAACACGCACACGCACACGCACGAACCTAGCTGGCCATTCACTGTCGTATGTACGGTCGTTGTCACAATCGGTTAATAACGGGGTAGGAATAAAATTTTCCATCGTGATCTCGCAATTACACGAATCGTGGATTCGTTGGTCCACCAATTGCGTAAGGGGAATGCTAACAAGTGAAGATTAATTGGCCACAGTTCACTGGGAGGGGGGGTAAACGCTGGAGACACATGGAGCAAAAAAATATGCCAGAAATTCCTGCGTCATTAACACTGTTCTAGAAAGATTTTAACCAAATATCCTTCGAATATGCAATGTAACAGTTTGCAAATATACAGAGTGTCTATAAAAAAATTAATACTCAAAATTAAAACCAATACTCAGGTAAAAAATTTATCTGCATCTCACTATCTTCGTTGATTATCACGCATAAGACTAACAATAAAATTCAATGTTACATATTTTGTCTTTATCACCAATAAAGCTGTACAATTTTCAGACATCAGGAATAATTGAACAGTTTGAAAATTCGAGAAAGATCGACAGCTTGTTCCAAAATGTATGACAGATAAAGTACTGGATTTATTTAATACTTTATTGTTGATAACCACTGCAGGCTCGCCATCAGGGCTAAAAGTAACGAACAAAGTTCACATAAACGTATGATTGATTTGGCCCTGTTTCCAAACTATAATTATTTTTGTGCCCGATCAAGTTATTCTTGCTTATCTTTGAATCAAGCGCACGAAATGATTACCTTGCACCTCGATTCAAGCCTGTAACTATCTGATCGTAGACTTTCCATAGATCTCGTAGGTGGCCATTCATTCTCGGCAACGTTTTCTTATTTAGAAGACGTGTATTAGGAGAATGTTACACAGACGTCTTGCTTTAGCAGCATTATATTTGGAAAGGCCATAAGCTAAAGGGAATAAGCTTCTATTATCGTTTCGAAGGCGAGGAAATACGAAAACCACAGAGCTCTGATGATGGTGATCAAATATTTATAATCCATTCTTTATTAACCAAGTCGATTTTTTCTGTGGTCTGATTATCACACTCATCCCTCGATTTACGCGGTACGCTTTTTACGTGGTACATTTTTCAGCGGTAAATAATCTTCATAAAATCTTACGTTTTTTTTGTATCTACTAACATAATCCAATCACACTATTTCCAACCGTGTAAAAAAAAACACACGTGGAACGAATACTGTGTAGTTTCGTACTGCTTTAATGGACAATTTCAAGTAAAAATTCGGTGGAGAAGTTTCTGTCAATTCATCCGAAATTGAAACTAAACCGCAAACAAATCTGATTTTTGTGAAACGTTGAATGTTGCAAAAAAAATATCTCCTGCCTGGTGAATTACTCGCACAACTCATAAAAAATCATTTCCACACCTGCCAAATAACGATTAAACGGGGCTTTCATTAATCACACTGTCATCATGCACCGCACACCCATTCTCATCAACTGTATCCCATTATTCTTCCCCAAAATTAAAACATCATCGGCAGAGACTAAGAATTATAAATGGTTACCCTTTTGTACAAATTTCGGCACCGACTTTAAAACTGGCAGATACCACAGGGAGTGGTTCTCAAACACGACTGAATGCATTCACGAAGATCGGTCTCTGCTAAGCAACCTTTCAAGACATTCGCACAATGAGACCTATTATGCACCATCAAAATCTGATGTATGTTTGACAGTAAAAAATCGAGGGAACTAATCTCACACCACGTAGCAGCTTTCTTTATTCTCGTTATGGCACGCTGTAATAGCGCTACTAACTGCACAAAGATTTTTCTCTGAGGTATAGCATTCATCCACGTTCCAATAATGCTTTGAAATTCTCGTGCCGCTTAATTTTCCTTCTCGCCCCATCCCTCACTTTCCACGGGCGACAAATACAACCGCGAACTAACAAACCTTCGTACCTAGTAAACATTATGACAACCGTTCCGTGCACGAAATTCGTCGTGAAGGGGGATTACAAGAAATAAAGCATGCTGGCGCCGCGATACGGCGCTGTGGCAATCAGGGTGGCATTAAATCCGCCCCCGTCCTTTAGCGTCTCGCAGGTAGAGCTGCTAAGGGTAAGGAAGAGGCAAAATGTGGCACGTTTTCAACGTTTTCGCGTTTTATGCGGGTACACGGACCGAATCACCGTCGAATTTGCAAGGACGTTCGAAGTACTCCGGATTCGACGGTGCTTAACGTCTGTTCCTGTCCATGGTAATTTATTATTACGACTGGTGAAAGCGGGGCATATAATCCGTATAAAGTTTTCTAATTTTGCGACCATTTTTCCCTTTAAATCTTTTTTTACCGTTACTGTTCTTCGTCGAACACTTTATTTCCAGCACTCATCTCTTCGTATAAGCCGAGGATCGTAGCAATTATGCATACTTTGTATAGTAGTTTGAAAATATGTAGTGAAGTGACCTGCAGAGCGATATTGTTTAAGATACAAGTGGGCAAATGTGTTTTTTGCCACTCATTATAGGGTAACATAGATTCCATATGCTTGCTACTCTGACACGTTCAGGCCCTTTAGCTGTTAACTGGGGAAGACGAGTTAACTCGCCATTGAAAAGTTCCTCTACGTTGAATAAGACTGCATGACGAAAGATTGCATTCGAAATATTCGGATAATTCAGTTATGGACAATAAATAGTAGGTGAAACTACTGACACCAGAAATAATCAAAAATATTCTGTTCGCATTAAAATAATACACCAGAATCACTGTCGCCGCGAATATTATTTCAACAAACTAAATATTCGATTCTTTCAAAATACATCGTTTCGTTTCGAGACTGTGACCAGCAGTTTTGGCACACTCTGTACGCAGCGTTACCGCGGGCGAACACGGCGAACCCTTTAATTACGCTTTTATCTGATCCATGGCGTAATGATGTTGCGAGAGCTTCGAATCGGGATGCAGGACGCGCGCCGATGCGCGCAGGAGGACGGGGCGTCGCGACGCGCGCGTGCACCATGATGCCGCGATGATTCGAGATTGATCGACGTGTCGGGATCAAATAAGAAAACGTTGGATGGCGATAATGCGCGGAATAAAAGGGGTGATTTAGATCCCTGCCGAGATTGTCGGCATTGAGGGGATTCTGGGATGAATATCGGTCCGAACAGATTTACCACGTGCTCCGAGGTAAGAGCTTTGCGTTGGTGGGTAACGAAGTTGTAGTTGTTCCGTCCAACACTCCGGTGTTATAGCGAACGACGAGGCAGCTGCTCTATCTGTGTTACAAATTAATGGATAGGATACACGCTGTGACTGTTGAGTCCCGACGAAAAACAGAGCTCATAGTATCGGACAGTGGTTTACTGAAGATCGTGTTACAGTCATTACATAAGGGTGTTGAAATGTAGTAAGGAATGTTCCTATTGTAGTATTTAGAAACGTGAGTCATTTCTGAGAATTATTTTTCGAGAAAATACCAGCTGGATCTTCTTCAAATTTTGTGAGCGTTTTTATTCATTGTTCAGCAGGGCTTGAATATTCATCGCAGTCAGGAATTCTTTGACTTTAACTTGCAGCGTGATGCAGGGATATCTGATCCTTGGAAAAATTCCGTAAAATGTAAAATTTCGTCGAACAGATGGTTTAGTATTCAACGCGTGAAAGACTGCGGTGCACACCTTCTTGCTTATTAAACAAGTGGATTGCGTGAAATGCAAGCTGGCGGAGTCTTCTTGAAATTACAATCGAAACGCATGTCGTTGCGCAATGACATAACGAGATGGACAATTTAAGGAGTTTTAATAACCCGCTGGATCTTTTCCTTTCAACACTCGTTCCTCTGATCTATTATTCTTCTTTGCCCACCTACGTGTCTCTAGCAGTTGTAACTCATGTGTTGCAATATCGTGTTCCTTGTCACGACGCAATCAGCTTGAACTTTCCTGGCAAGTATCCTCCAGCTACCAACTTCTGCTGTTCAAGGTATAGCTTTTTTATTTTTCCACGTCTTCTTCCTTTATTGTTGCGTACAACTTATTTCTCTGTTGAGTAGTAACCGCCCTTAACGATCCACTTTCCAGAACCTTCACTTTCTAGATCTCGATCACAATTGCAAGTCATGCTTGCCTGCATTCAAGGAACTCTCTTTACTCTTAATCTCGTAATTTGTGTTGACTTCGAGTTTATTTCCTAGATGCATGTTTTTATGAAGTGCACGATTGGAAATTCTGCGTAATATCTTATTATCTCCATTAATGTAGCGTTACAGTGTCGCTGGAGTTATTATAATTCAAATTAGTGAATAGATTAAAGTAGACAGCATTATCATCATCATTAGCAACTATACGTACTTAACATTCGACATGTTAGTCACTGGATATAGCAAGTAGAAATGTATGGTGTCAAATACGTTTCAAATTGATTTGAAAGTATCCCAGGTCTGCCAGCTGGTATCGTCAATGGGGTTATAGCGTAGTTAGCATAATTATGGCGCAATATTTTAGCGTACCTATACGTATACTGTGGTCGGCCATAATGCTACTGGCATATTCATCAAATGTTTACGTTTTAACGTCTGAACACGTAGGTCTACGTGATTCTCGATTCACCCAGACCGTCACTGAATACGGATCGTGTAAATTTGCCGTTTTACGGCGAACGAGATTTATTGAGCAACGAATAACGCAACTAAATTCTTAGGAAATAAGTAAACATTACATGCTGTACATAAATTAACAGTTACATTTTAATTTCATTTCATAAACATTTTATTCCAAAATAACGATTTCTGATTACAATTCTATGTTACAATTAATGTAATATGGAAATTTTGTGCATTAGCATGTGCAATATAAAACGTAGATATCATGATGTATTACCTGGAAGTCATACAGTGTTATAAAGGATTAAGAACAATCTTTCATTTCTTGCAGCACGTTGATGGACTTTACATTTATATAATCTGTTATGCATTTTATTATGAGGAATCAATTTACTGATAAACTATCAGAGGATTTCATTGAAGATGATCTTAAAGTCCTGATTTATATACGAAACATCCAATCCGTGGAAAACATATCGACAAAGAAGGATACCTACATCTTATTAAACTGTGTGTATTTGATGTATCTTCACTGACATTTGTTGGGAAAGAATTGCAGCCTGTTTCAATTCACGCGGTCTGCCTGCACACTTTCACTGTGACAAGTTTTATGTAAGATGACATTCCCAAGAGAAGCAATATTCATATTAATCTCGATAGCAGTAATAGAAACGACGAGAACAGTAAATAAAGCTGAGCATTCTTATTGAACCAAAATTGCCTAGTCATCAAATAGGAGCACACAATCTACACATAACCGAATATATTACTGATTACACAAACTATTTAGCTTCCACTTTGCCACGCGTCATACATTCATAATTCGATAACAGTAGGCTCGATGGCTCGGTAAGATCGTATGCAAATCGTTGATTTCAGGCTCCTCGTCTCTAGAATTCCACACGACGCAGTGGCAGGAGGGGGTCGAGGCATTACGAAGCTAATTCTCCCTGGGGCTCCGTGAATCCTTCGGTTCAAGAGAAACATCTTTTCCCCCGTTTCTTTCCCTTGATCTGTGTTTCCTGAGCATGGTAACGAGGACCAGTCGTTCCTCGTTAAAGGGAAAGCCTCGGGTGAAGGGGGGCCTTCGAGCAACCGACGCGGCGTGGCGTTCCCCGTAGGTATCCACGGCGAAAGGTTCCTCCTTTTGTTTCTACCCTTTTTCCTCCCCCGTTTCCACTCGTGCTCCTTCCTCGGCTCTCCCCTGACCTTTATTATGTTGATCCAGCGGATGTTGTCTACTTTACAAGTATATTGCGAGCCCTCTGTTCTCGCGGACACGCGAGCACCAGCCCTCATCATGGATGTATACGCCATCGATAAGATACCGTCGACTTATGTGCTCATTTCAATACGAAAGCCCCGGCGATGCGCTGTAAAAGCAGCCACCGCATAAAGGTGATTCCAGCAATAATACGACTTTATACGATGGAGAAGCTGTAATGCCCAGAGAGCCTTTCAGTTGCAGATACGACTAACTCCGTTCCTTCAGAGGCTTTTCCTTTCTTCGGGAATGTTTGATGCCACGAGAAGATTAGAACAAATGCTTTGATGATAGAAGAGCTTGATTGAAGAATGTTCATTTGCTTGTCCTTCTTGCTGTCTCTTATATCTCTTTCCGTGGGGAGAGTGGCTGCTTACTTCGTCCTTGACTATTTTGGGTAATCGTGCAAAATAAAGATCGTTTAATTAGCGCACGGGCAGGTAAGGGTTACGGTAGATGCGAATTGATTATAATGGTTTGGATTGAATTGAAGGATGAAGCAGAGAGGGAGAATTTTAACGAGACTTATAAAAGAAATACCGTGGGTAGTCATTTGTTCTAAAGGCTAACGGTGACCCAAGGCCTGACATTTTAAACTGTAATTTACAATAAGATGGTTATGAATAGCCAGATTGTGGTAGCTTTTCTTCGCATAATTTACTGGTTGGTGATTCTTGCAATCATTCAAGGAATAAACTCTTTTCCGACGATTATTGCATCTAGATCTCTCAAAGCCACTGATAAATTATCCCCACCATCCTCTCTGTACCCTCTTTGCCGAATTAAAATCAAAATACACGACTCCATCGAGCCAAAGTCTCCATCTAAAATCCTCCTACATTCATAAAAACGAATTTCCATCATCATAAAGCCGGGAATCCACGAGAAACCTTCAGCTGTATCGCAAGCACATCGGAGCTACTAAAATTTATAGAAGCATGATGTGTGCCTGCATGGTTCTACGATATACTTACCTGCCGCTCGCATTCAATCACGCGCAGCAACTTGGCGCGAAGATGCTTCCGTTCGATAAAAGCGATACAATTTCAACCGTTGGAATCGTATCGAGCCATCGAAACTCGTTACTATGCGCGGCGTAAGGGCGCGGCATGGTCTCTTTCCTTTTTGCCACCGACGCGGACGATCTGCAAGCAGAGAGATTTAAAGGAAGAATGAGCCGCGTCACTTTCGTTCCCCGGGCCGCGAGTCATCTGCATAATACGTGGCCCGTCCATGGGTTCCCATGGCGCGGTGCAGGTGCAATACAGATGGGGGGACGGTTGGCGCGAACGCCCCGCGATATTCGCCGCACGCCCTGTCGTCCATTATCGTTGCTCGAACACGTTTCTCAGCCGACCATTGCATCGCCGCGGCATCTTTCATTTCGCCCTTAAATTCTCTGCCTGTCGCTGTCGACGAAAGAAATTGGGGGACAGAGATGCTGCGGTTTCTTGGCGAGATAAACGTGGACGGAGTAACGCAACGTAATCTGTCACGGGAATATCCGACTGGCGAAAGTTGCTCCGATCCCTTCTCGTTGGAGTGAAAATTCAATTGCATCGATTCGCCTGAGAATGGCGAGTTAAGATGATCGATGTGAGTGGGGCGAAAGTTCCGGTGCATTAAATGCTAAATTAAAAAACTTCCGCAACCGAAAGGGGGAAACTCGTAAAATTCCATTAGAGAGGGTCGTTTCTATGCCCCCCTTGATTGCAGCCTAGAAGTTGCTGATACTGTGCGAAGAGTAATGGTCAGCGAAGGATATTTTCCTTCAGCGACGTTTCGAGTTACGCTCGTCGCGTGTTTCCTCTGTGCTTCGCCTAGGTCGCGTAGGATGTACATACGGGACGGTGATGTTCCACGCGCGTCGCCAGGAATCACGCTACTTTCTGTCCTTTTTTTTTTACGATATCCACGTGTCGTCCCGCGAACGAAATGAAAAAACTTTTCCTCTATTTCAGCAGCAACGCGCCATAGCGGCAAGCAAGTTCGCCGCGGCTATTTCGGATAATTTGCCGGCGTTGAGAAGCGTTTTTACGGGGTGCGACGGGGCGGCTAATGCGTCAACCATTAATGCCCCCGCATAAATTATGCTAACGTTATAAATAGCAACTCGCCTCCTTTCCCCTCCCGTTCGCGCGGCAAATGTACATTTCAGATTTTCCGTGTACCACAGTCTCTAATCCCTCGAGATCTTTTTTCCAGCAGGGAAGCAGCGCGGACGGGCAGCGGATGGAAAAAACAAAATCGAGCATCCGGGAAGAGCGGAACAGAACGTAGGGAAAAAGGAGGATAACGGAAGGGGAACGCGTGGTGGCACGAAGAAGGATAACAAGGAGAAGGGTGAAAAGCGAGACCCTCGCCGCGGAGGTAGCAGGAGAAGGACAAAATCTCGCTGGTACGTGGACGGAAGCTTGCTGTTCGGCAAGGTAATCGTAATAACTATTCTACTCTTGGCCACTTCACGGAGAAAGCGCCATCTACCGCGCGTAAACACCTACATAAATTTCCACATGGTCCTCCTTCACCCCCGTTTATGTTACACCCTGACCATCCTGAACCACCGTTAACTGTTACGGCACCGTCTACCGTTTCTCACCCTCCGTTTAGCCGTTTAGCGAGACGTACCCCTCCCGTTCGACCGGAACAAACTTACGAACACCAACGGTTGTCCATTTGTTCGATCGATTTCGTTGATAACGGTGGACAATGCCGCGAGACCGCCGCCGTTAAGCGATTAATAGCGGCACCCGCGATCGTGCAGCGCTGGAGGATTTTTCTGCGGGCGCGGACGCGGCGTCTCGTTTCAGGGGAGATAGAAGCCTGTTGAGGGCATCCAGGACTAAGTTTTCTTTTATCCGTTCGAGGGAAAGGTATTATTGTGATACAGGGCGGGCTGGTGCGAGAAGAAACGGAAGCCATTATTCACGCGGATATCTGCGCGGAAGTCTAGTTTGTAGGTGCAAGGGTAGGGTGAGCGTGGCGTGGCAGGGATGAAGTATTCGGGGCCATTAATTAATCGGGAGTAATAAGAACAGGTCGAATGCGATTTCTGGACTCTGGTATTCTTGCTTAGAGGCTGGTGATTCTTTTGCTTGATGAAGATGAAGTGTAAGGGGCGAGTCACCGTAGATTATCACCGTAAGTAAGTTAGGACCATTCCATGATGAATCGATCACGTTTCGCACGCGACATTCGGGATTTTGGTGAAATAGGAAAATTATATAGTCCGCGTGAAATTGGGGGGGGGGGGGGTTAAGTCATCATTTCGATAGTTTTGACTTTGTTTAAAAGATACAGGCCGTCAAATTTTGCGTACTTTCGTGAGAATTAGCTTTGTAAATGAATTTTTTTCTTCAAATTGCCAATCGTATGGAGTTATACCAGCATACTCCCAACTAATTTTTTAAATATTTTTCACACGAAAGTGATTCCATTCTCTGATGTGGTTTATTGAACACTTTCATCATTAGACCCATATTATAACCCGACAGGAAGCCAATCCGAATTACATGGATGATTGATAGATCCAAGTATTCCGCGATCTATATCAGATCTACCAGCTGAAACTAGATACCTTACCTATTCATGGACTGCATCTTACTAATCACTTCAAGAAGAACCAAACGTTCGAAACTCTACGTAAGAAATGAAACGTACTATAATTAAAAATTAATTAGCTACTCTTCGTTTGAATAATAGGTATTGTGCAATGAAGTTAATACATTGAGTGTCACAGAGAAATTCGCAGCTTTCAGCAGAATTTTAAAAGCTGCTGAAAAAGCTAGATCGTAATATTCAATTACAGGGAAATTGAATTTGCGTTACACTTTTTAATTCCAGCTACTTTTCTCCTGGCATTTATTTTGACACCGTATCACGGGATACACTTCCTTTGATTCGCCAAGTTATCAAGTTTTACTTTAGTTTCAACAAACACCCAGTGCCAGCGACCCACGTGGCACTGAACTGACTAAATACGTTAACCCCAACACTGAAGACTAAACTGAAGGAAACGAAAGCAGGATGCATTTGTGCTTCCAGGAAACTTTAACCCTTCGAAATCTTTGAAGAATTCTTGAACGCCAGAAGAAATGTGTTTCCAGTTCCTCGAGGGCAACAGTTTAAGCCACAGCCGCAGTTTGGAACCGAGTTTCGTCACACTTGCTCGATTGCGTGGCTCTCGAAATAGCCGAAGAAAGTCACCCTGTTAAAGACCGTCACCGTGTTCGTCGTTTCTGGGGTAAACGTAAAAAGCAGGGCAATGCGGCGATCACAAGCTGGGAAACGATGTGACTGACAGGCTTCATGGTTTATTCGACAAGTCGGCGAACAGACCGAGAAAGCCTATAACATCGTATTCAACTTGTGCTTCGGGTTAACAGCCTGGGTGTTCGACGGTGTACCATGATGTATGACGTGGTGTCAGGTTCCAATCCTCTGGGAATGCCATGAAAGCGGGTTCTGTGCTCGATGTAAAATATCGTTGATCTGCTGCCTGTACTAGGTACCAGACACACTCTGACCGTTTCACGAGGAGATCGCGAGCGGTTGGAGCGTTTTCGAATCACCGCTTGAGTGTCGTTATCCCTGGCGATCCGTAACGCGACTACCCTTCAAGGCTTTTTCATAGTCCTTCCCCGAATCCAGGCTTACGTGGATTATTTGTGCAGCGATGTTTTATGCCTTTGGAACTTCAAAAGGAAGGTTACATATTATGTACTTGTGGGCGCGGAAGATTGAACAGACGTGTTCTGAAATCGTTAGTTCAGGCTTTGATCGCGTGTAGTATTCGTGAATGTAAATACAAGGGTGTTGGGGAACGTTAGTTTGCAGTCCAAGTGATTTTTAGCCACGAGGGCAATTCAATTACTTGTGAGTGGAAAAACTGGTATGATGAAGTTTGTTTTGGTACTTCGGGCAGATTGAAGCAGGCAATTTACAACTGTTATTGGAACGTGGAGCAGAATTTTAGAGTTTTTGATTATGAGAGTTATACAGGGCGAGCTGAAACAGAGGTCAACGACTTTTATGGCACAACTTTTGTATTTTTTTTATATGTATCTTGTTATTTGTGTGTAATAAAGCCTGTAATTTCATATTGAAGAAGATATATATATACGAAAAATCTAGTATAGATAGCACCATTACAACAATCCATCATTTGTTCTACTAATAATGCAAGTGACGTACTTATTCATTTTAGCAATTTTATTTAACTTAATTAGTATTTGAGACATCCAAACTTAAAACGAAAGGTCTAAGAATACTTGTACACATTGAAATTGAAAAGCATTAATTACAATTATGGTGTTTCGAGTCAATCATTTCGAGATATTACTATTCGAATTCAGAAAACGAGATATGACGGATTTCAAGAAAATCCCTAACACTTTAACTAACAGTACTACCAGGCCCGGCTCGTCCCTATAGGGGCGCAAAATGGTCTTTTCATTGTTGGCATTTTTTAAAATAAAGTTATAATAAAATATTACAAATTATACTATAAGTTAAGCTACGGATAAAAATTCAGAGTGAGCTCATGAAAAACTTCAAATAAATGTATTATAAATAAAGGCCGCAATTTGGCAAGTTCGCCTAGGGCCCAAAAAGGACTCCAGCCGTGGCTGAGTACTGTACTAACTTTGGACAAATTTCGATAACGATTTTAGTAGCAAACTCTGACACTCTAATGTCATACTACATTCTTAAGAGGTGTATAAAATTAATATTCTCCTACCTGCTTTGCAGATTTATATCTGCGCCATTGATACATATTCCTTTAATTTAGGGAGGTGTTGGATACACCGTCGAACACCCAGGATTTCTTCTTTCGAATAACAACATTAATCTTTGAACATTATACTCTGACAAGAATACGCTGTGATTACTGTGTACACTGGTGCCCGAGTTTAAGCTAAGGATTAAAACTTCGTCTCAAAGCTAATGGATCCCATCTAACGAATAATTATTGTCAGTCAGTGGTATAACGGAACTGCCTCTCCCTTACAAGATTAATGGGGCCTAATATTGGTACATGTCCGTATCCCACGACAAGGTCACTATTACCGTTGTACAGACCAATGATACCAGCCATTCTGCATTCTCATCGGGGAGCAAATCATACAGAATCTGCTGCAACATCATCGAGACGCGTTTACATCGAAGTATGAAAAACGTATAGGTACCACGTCTGCAGAACGTAGCAGACGTCGATCATGACTAGTTATAGTGGGAGGAGAATCGATTGTACGAATATATATGACCTACAAATGATGAACTTATTTCTTCACAGCATTACTGATTTAAATTCGTACAGCGAGAAATCGCTCAGACTTCTGGATCATTAATATTGCGAAACATACAATGTTAGGCGTTCTTCGAAAGCTAACATACGGCTCACAATCAGTACGTGTGTAACAATTGATAATCAGATATTTTAAGTGGGAAATCTTGACGTGTACCAACGATACATGTCTTCGAGATCATTTATAAACATCTCGGTATGTAGGTACATCTTAAATTTGGTCATTTTAGATCTCCCAAGCACGTGTTTCCTCTATTTGCAATATTTCTCAACCTGCAATATTTCTTATAATATTAATCCTTTCACAGTGGAATAAAATGATAACGAACTGCCTAAAAATGTGTATTTCTTTTACCGTGTAAACTATTTGCATTCGCGATAAAAATACAAAACGCTTGTCTGACTCCGGCTCGTATTACAAAGTAGACAGTTCCCCCTTTTCAGTGTCTCCTATTAGTGCCGTTATTGTTGTGGTTAATCGACTTTGCGGTACATGATATCACTAAAAGGATTGAAGACGACTATTTGCACAACTGAATAAACAACGACGCATCGATCAGTCGCTCACAGTAAATTCACGAAGCATTCCTTCTATCAGACATTTAACAGAAATTTTCGTTCGAATCTTCGGCCCGGATGTATAATTATTCGCGTTTTTCTGGAAAGGGGGAAGCAATTTTCCAGTTCGACCGAAAATTGAAACCAAACACCGAGACTCGCGGTTGGCAGATTAAAAACGCTAGTGAGGGAACGTACGGGGCGCCCTGATGCAGATAAATTATCGTTCATCCTGGCACACGCGGGCGAAACGCAGCGGTCGATGCATCAGATCGGTGCATGGTGTACACGTCGATCGTAGTCTCTGATTATCATTCGATTCCCCTGGACAGGTATCGAGACTTTTTAAAAACCATGTTTTAAACCCGACACCGTTCGATCCAAGATTCCGTGCTATTAGTTTTCATCGCGCTTTATGAGATTCAAAGGCGATCGACTTTTCCCACACAACGACGTGCCTGGGAATTAATTGTGTATTTGATATGCACGGCGGGAAGGGGGAGAAAATGAGAGTTCCGGATGCAGGCGTGAATATTTCCTTTTTATCTGTTTGTTCAGGGACGAATGATTATACGTTATTGTATGGGAATGATAATGTGAGAGCTCGAGAGTCGAGATTTGGGGCTGGCTGTACGGGGTAGGGTATTAATTGTTGCCACACAAACATTTTTAAGGTTGTGAAAAGTTATGAAGAATTTATTTCGGATGGAAAATGAAAGGTTACAATAAGGCCTTATTTGTTTAATTTTCATTATATTTAAGACAGGAATGGTGAATTTTCTTTTGTAAAGAGAGTAAGCCTTCTGATGTTACATTTTTGATTTTATAGAGGCTGTTTAGAGGAGCAGCTTCTTTCGACTGTAATTTTAAAATTGCTGGTATATTTACACGTGCATATCTGCCTTTGTATGCAATGTTTTACGATAGTTAAAACAAAATCAATTGGTCTATTGCTTATTTTATTTGAAACATTAAACTTCATCTTAAATTTTGATCACCACTGCAGCGCTCTTTACATATCGATTTTTAAATTGCAAATTCAATATTCCATAGTTTGTTTACACGTCACGGCTGCTATAGTTGAAGCTTAATTCTTATTACAAATTCACATGTAGATCACGATATTTTCTGTGAATGGTGGAGTTTTTAAAAAATTTCTGAATTCCACAAAAATATCAAGAGAGACACAGCAGTAGCAATAATGCAAATAATAAGAAATGTAATCATAACAATGAAATTTCGAAATTAATAAGTATTTACAAAATCTAAGAGGGGAATGTGTTTAACCAAAGAATATGGAGCATGAAATTTGTTCGAAAAATTTAACTGGTTGAACGGCTTTGGAATTTCCGATATAGGTAATATTAAATTTAACCGTAATTGGATCGTAACTCTGCTGCCTTCGAGTTATTACGCGTAAGCAAGTGTTGGACTACTGGCACGTTCTTCCATTACGAAATTAAAAAATTCCATTACAAAGGGAAATTATAGTAATCTCCGTTCACCTCTTCAAAAAGTTCAAATCTGTTCACGAATGAGTATCTTGGGTATATTTTCGCCTGGACCCAGGTAAAAGCATTAAATCATTATATCTTCAAAAGGAAAGCAACTCTAAAAGCTCCACTGATCAAAATTAAAATTAAGCTAAAAATTTTACTAAGAGCTAATGCAGTAAATTTTAATTCTCACCAATATTAAATCATGCATAGGTTCACTATACTCAACATACAATGATCCAGCAACTTCCTGAAGCCCTCAATATAAAAAATGTAACGCAAGAAGAAAGAAAGTATAATATTATCCTCCTTGCTTCGATGATTTACTAATTGTAAGCTTCTCAGTGATGATTAACTACCCAAATGTACGGTATTTAGTTCGGACAAAACGACTAGGCAAAAGCCAACAGGACTTTAACGTCATTAGCTTAATCGTGAAGGGCGGAATAGAAAGTTGAGGAGCATCAAAGCTACAGGTTCGATTGCTGGATCGATCGATTCGATCCTGGCTTGGTGAAAAATCGCGTCTCGCTGGACGTTACGTCGGAAAAGCTGGGAAAACAACGATACACACGTAACTAAGCCGGCAATGTTCTGGAACGTTCGCAGGGGATTTAGGGAAGGTACCTTCGGAGATACCTACTCGATGAGGATTAGGAAGTGATTTGCAGGCGATTCCCGATAGCGACGGAAACACGAAAGCCGGAATTTATCGCGATCGCAGAGAGTTCTCCTAGTCATGAAGTTTCGAGGGGTGTTATCTCGCGCGTGCACCGCCTATGCACGAACTATCAGTTTTCATGAACATGTTTATGACGCAAATAAGGGTCCCCCACCCCCCGTTGCAAATCGGAACATATGTTTCGTGATGCTCATTAACCTCGTTCCGACTACGACGGGCTTAAATTTGTAACGGGCCGTTTAAAATTACACTGAGCCACGGAGTGAATTGTATTTTGTGTATTGAGCATACTTCCTTTCGAACGGGCTTTCAACCGCTAATGCTTAGCAGTTGCATTACAGAGATTAATCGGCTATTTATTCGCGTCGGGTCGTTAGTTGTGTGCCGGGCTTGGATTTTGCGAAAGACTTTTTGCGAACAATTTTTCGAACACGGTTATTTTAACGGGAACGTTTCGTTGTATGGGGGGATTTTGGGAGTCGTTTAGTTGCTTTTTCATTGGCACGTGCTGATTAGCGTACAAATGTGTCTTCAGTCGCTGTTTGAAGAAATTCATCAATGGTAAAGACAGGAAATTACTATTCTTCGAAGGAACATTTGATGTTTGGATACAATACTACATGTCTAAGAGTCAATATGGTCCCATGAATGGTTGCAAAAGCAATGCTTCCAAAGACAAGGTTACTTCTTTATCATGTATACCTTTCGTAACAAAACACTCTCATCCACAATGCCTGAATATTGAATTTTACAATTAGAAAATGCATGTGTGGTCTAAGGCATTTGATTAAAAATCAAACGAATGGAACTCTCCTCTCTGCATATTTTACAGCTTCTAATCTTCTCGACGAAAGACATTCTAAGCTATCCAATCTTGAAACGCCATGGATATCAACTAATTCACACGTTATTGCGAAACGAGAGAATTATGACCAACGTTGGCCCATAAAACGGATAGTAATTTCACAACCCGTTAGCATCGAACGAGTCCCAGGATGGCCGGTCAGGTACGTCTTACATAAGGCAACAATTTTCGAGAGTTGCCGTTCTCCGGGTCCTCGCGTTTGAGGGGCTCTAATAAAAACGGACCGCCACGAGAGTGATTCATTCAGAATGCGCAATGTTCGGGGTATATTGCCACCTTTATGAAAACTGAAGGACCAGGGTGTCCTCTAACCCATTGCGCTTCAACCCATCCTTCCATCCATCGAACAGAAATATTTTCACGATACTAAACTTATTAAATACAAAACCCTGGAATAAGAAATAATACACAAAAACGACTCCAAACCAAACAGATGACTGTTTGCATTCCATCACGGGGATTCTGATCAAATTGAAGTATACTGTAGTCGACGTAAAATTAAAAGGGGTTTAAGTCATCATTCGGCTAGTTTCAGATTTATTTAAAAAATACAGGCCATTGAAGTTTATAATTTTTGTTCATTTTCGCGAAAAGAGGCTGTATCTACCTATGAAGAAGGTTTTATCTCCAAAACCTTCCTGGATTAAAAAAAAGAAGAACGAAGTTCGTGCGATCGATAGCTACGGAAATACAAATTCATTTACATACCTATTTACAGAGCCTAAGCTGAGCGAAAGTTTGTTTCAATTTCATCGTAATCCTTGACGTAGGTCGCGAAAATCATAAATTTCCCGCGGTGCACCAATTTCGATCCCAGCAATTTATTTAAATCCTGCAAACTACAAATTCATCCATTCCTCGTAGCTTTAACGAAATCGCTGTACAGAGTTAGCTGACACTTTGCTGTAACTGTGAGCTCAGTTGAAGTGCAAAGGGTTAACATTGTCCAAGCAGCTCGTGGCTCGCCGAGAGCCCTGCTCCCTACGCCCACGCACGACGCTGCGCGGCGCCCTGCACCACAGAGATTATGGCGACTCATTAGCCGCGCCGGTAAATCATAGTGATCTCTGCGCGCGGTGTGCATGGCCAGGAGAAAGCTGGAGAAAGAGAAGAAGCACGGCCGGACCGTACGAAGCAGTGAGAAAGTAAAGGTGGTCGCAGGGCCAAGCGATAGGGACAGAGCGTCGCCCTGGACAGAGACCGACAGAACGAGCGTGCCCGACGAAGGCCGAGCCGACTCGAGGATAGCCGAGGCGACTCGCGGCGGTCCTTCGCGGTACTGAATGGTTTCAGTACCGAGCCGCCGCGGGTTAGGTCTCGACGTGGCTTTATCACGTAGGGGAAGTTTCGTTGTCGGTTAGCTTGTCGACCGTGATCCGGTGTTCCGAGTGATCTATGAATGAAAATCGCATTGGGAAAGTTTTTCCTACTTTGCAACCCACCACGTTCGCGATAAGTATCCGTCGATCGATGATCCATCCAGCCCGGTCAATCGCTAGAGTGGGCCAAAGTGACAGAGGACCCTCCGTTCTTGGGGGTTGTTCGCCAGTACGCGAGTGAGTACGTCGTGGTGACTGTAGCTTGCTTCCGCCGTCGAAGACATCACGGTGATGCATTCTTCCGTTTAACGGTCCCGTGGAGAGCTCACACGTGTTTGCCTTCCTGGTGCACGCGAATACGGTCCAGCCGCGGCCCCCCATTAACTCGATCCGGAGAGGGATGGTGCTCCGTGTCGTCGAATGATTTACAAGGATGTGTATGCGTCTTCTTGCCGTTCGTGCTGGCCAGCAAAGTAATCATGGTGCCGGACAATCGTGGGCTGAGTTTCGCCGGCTGATTAATATCGATACGTGGGAATTTAATTACGCCGACCGCTGGTCCCGCCGCGGATGATCGCGGAGCAACGGCGCGAGTAACGAGCCGTGAGATAGGTAGGGGCAAACCAACGAGTTCATTCGGAACTAGTGGTGCAGCAAACTGGACCCGTGTCTGGAGCGTTACTTGCGGTCGAGTTGGACCAGGGTCCAGCGATTTTCGCAAACGGAGGATTGGACCGGTACATCGCTTGCCCCCGAAACGGGCAGTGAGTTCGACACTTTTTTTTTTTATTGAGAAACGTCGGTGGGTCGACGTAGCCGCACCCAGGGTATTGTTTACGAACGACGCTCCTCAGAAGTCAACGTTTCCGTGCACGCACTACGGGGTACACTGGTAGAGCTGAGGGTGTCCTTTCAGTCCTGCGCTGGTCCCGCTCCGACGCGGACCGCCCGACACGTGTCTCCGAGGGCGTGTTACAAATTAGCGGTTCCTCCTTGGCTGGTGTTTTCATGAAACACCACTTGGATCGATATCGATAATCGTAAACCCAGAACTGTGACGCACGATCGTTGACGGAGTCGAAGGGGACGGCTGATACCTCTGTGCTCCGGAATGTACACAAGTTCCGAATACCTCGATTCCTAAAGTCGCGTGTGTTTCCAGTTTCTATAACAACTACCCCTAAAGACAGTATTGACAGTATCCACCTCCCATAGTCCGACAGTGGTACTACACCACGCGATCTGAATTCCTCCAAACGATGTTCATGCAAAAAGCTAAGGAGCTTCTTACGCACCGTTCTGCCCAGTCAGTAAAGATTCTCCATTAACAATCACGCGGGAGGATTGAGCGGTCAGATTCGTCTGGTCCGATTAATCCAGCACGGGGGTAGGGGATTAATTGAGACACTGTCGGGGGTCCTCTCAGCGGGCGTTGCAATTAGAAAGAGCCTATAGAGGCAGCTCGCGATCGAGGCAGGGGCAGACGTTGCCGTGGAAAGAAACAGCCTGGCCGCTCGGAAGACGATCGCCATTGAATGGACTGGAAGCAGGCGAAGCGGTCTGGTGGCAAGTGGTCGTGTCTGAAAGAAGAACGGCGGCAGCGTCGTGGAGGGCACAAACGATGTTGACGACGGCGGCGCAATGCAGTACCAGAAGCAACATCGTCGCCGGCGACAACAACGAGTGCACAGGCAGCAGCAACAGCGGCTGCAATTAGTGCTGGTTCAGAACGGTCGCGAGGCTAGGTAACCGCTGAAAAGGGCGAGGGAGGCGCGTGTGGGGTTCAGGTCGCTCGGGGGTGGGTGGGTGGGGTGGCGGCAGGATCGAGGGTGTGTGCTGTGCGCGAAAGGGAGACAAAATGTGGTGGAGGTGCCGGTGGAGTGTCGCGACTACGACCACGGTGTTCGTGCTGGGGATTGCCACCACGGTGTACTCGCAGCTGGAGATATCTGATCTGGATAAGCCAAGTGAGTCGTACACGGTTATTATTATTTATACAGGATCCCTGTCTGGCGGGGGGAGGGAGTTAATGGGCGCCGCTGGCCGCTGGGAATTTTTACGGGAACTCCCGATGAAAAACGCCCCGGGAAAGATAAGGGCGACCAGCCTGACGCTTAATTTATTTGGATGGCTTCAGTAACCCTCGTTGCCAATGAAAAAGTGGCTTTGCACTTATGTTTCGCATGGGACAGTAACGGGAGCAAGTTATGGCTGAAATCGAGTGACGTTTATTGGTCGCACTTGGAATTTGGCAACGAGTTGAGGGAATGTGTCTTATACGTGCGCAGATGCGTTACTTGATGCTCGGCGTTGTGAAAAATGTGAACGGATGGTAGGAGCTGCTTAGATTTAATTGTTCTTTGATCCTTGGTCAACGCTGAGGGAAATGTTATGCTTGCTTCCAAGTTTCGAGGAAAATGAGAATAATAGTCTTGAAGCATTTCTTGTCGAAGTTGACGGGGTTTCGCAAAATAGGCACACGAGTGAACACAATTCTTGGAGAAGGAATTCTGTTTGAGGAATATATTATGTTTTGTAGAAATATTAATTTCACTTCGTTTATTCGTGATAAAGAGAGAATGATATTCTTTTTATCCGCACCGTATTTTATTCAAACCGTTATGTTATATCCTTAGATTTTAGAAGATCTCTACAAGAAGATCGACCTAAACACCGAGGCCCACCTCATTTGATCGTGAGAGAAAATTTTATAAGGTTCTCGATCTTCTCGCGCATTGTAGATAATCACTACTGTAAATTTTTAACGTAAACAAGGGAGGGAGAATATTAACAATAATTGTCGTGCTGCCGAGTACTGTTTCCACATAACTATGAAACATCCAATAACCGTGCTCATGCTTGCCTAGCTTCACCCATCGTTTCGACTTCCGATCGGATTCATTGTATATCGTGCAC
This sequence comes from Andrena camellia, assembly GCA_029448645.1. Lineage (NCBI taxonomy): Eukaryota > Metazoa > Arthropoda > Insecta > Hymenoptera > Andrenidae > Andrena > Andrena camellia. Next base: position 46,670,655 of record CM055679.1, on the reverse strand, counting down.
CGATGGATTTACTGTCAGAACTAAAAACTAAAAACGCATTTCCGTATTGGTGCTTTTATGCAGTGAAACGTAACGAATTTGAATTAAAATATCCGATGATTTTTCGCGAAAAGGGCGACAGACACTTGTTAGCCTAGGGGTGTCAAATCTCAATATCCGCTCCTGGATATATGTCTTCAGAATCCGATAACAATTCGTTCTCTGGACGCAAGATCCTTCAATTACCGATATACCTTGAATTTAGGCGCTACGGAATCCCAAGTAGATCTTAGCAGACGCTCTCAGGTGCGTAAAAGTAAGGTCGCTGCGTTATGAAACCACTTTGCAAGGCGACATTCCAGTGGGAAACATTAGCAGTTTCTTTTATTGAAACGAATATCGCGTTGCGTGCACTGTGGGATACTCAAGTCGGTTTTCAATCAACGAGACGCGTCTTTTTGTGCGTAAGGACAAGTCTAAGCTCGGGCACGGGATATTAATACGCATTATGCAATGTTTCGCGAGGATGCGCGTGTATTTTTGCATGGTTAGAGTCATGGGAAAAATCGCAGCGACAAGCGTTTCTTGGAAATTCCTGACGGGTTCGTGATTGCTATCGCTGTGGAAAAGTCATGCGAACATCGCGGCAAGGATGGAAAAAATGATCCACCGCGGCACAAACGTGCAGAGTAGTCGTAGACGTTGAAAACTTCTGTGTTTATACCTGAAGAACTTAATGGAAAGTAATATCTTATCTAATGAATCGATTGAGATTCTGTGTGGTTGATATTGGATAAGTAAAATAGAATTTTCCGAAATAATATGACTTATTATTGTAACGATTACTTATAAATATGTATATTCCATAGAAATAATGCTCAATTCTGATTGACTAAGATATTAGAATTATTTAGAAGCACTTTATAGACTTATCTCTAAATTTCTATAAAAATATCAGGGACTCTAATTATTTAAAAGTGCATATGATTTTTGGAGCGAATGATTTCTCTCCCATTTCATCAAACTATCCTTATTCGCCCTGCGAGACTACTTCACCTTGTGGGGAACATTTTCTCGTACCTTTACCAGTAAAGAAACAAATTAAGCATTCAGATTCTGGTGAACCAGGCTGTACAGTTTAAATGAATCTAATATGTTCTATTCGATCACGACTGCCGGTCACTAAACCAAGTCACATATTATACTACGCGTATACGGTACAGTAAAAGTTTAGCAGTAAGTAGACACTATCACTTACCTCAGTATTTATATCTTTATTTTCCTTGTTATTTTTCCCCATTCTTCCTCAACAAGAGTTTACAAGTCATGAGAAAAGTTTAAAGTAATGGCTAGATAACAAGTAAAAGTCTGAAAGAAAGCTGCTCGTAAAGAATATGGATCACTGGTAATTGTTCCAAGTAAATAACTCATAATTGTGCTTTTCAAAATATCAAACGTTTGGAGCAAACTCCAAGAAAACGGCAGAGCCGATACTTTCATTCTTCTCCGATAAGCATTGCAATTGCAGTTTGCGCGTTTCACATTAAATTAAGTTACGCTGAATTTTAGTGATCGTATCGAACAGAACATGTGTGCCACTGATGCATACGATACATATTTTCATTTAGTAATTCCCCCGATTTCTTTTGAGAAATCATCTACATACTCAATGCACCTCTCCATCAATATTCCGTACCGTCTGGACATTAATATTGTTTTAATATCCGACTTAATTGAGTTTGGATGTTCTATTCATGGGAGGGAAGGGCGCGAAAGATCGGAGAGGAATTTCTAATGCAACAGAATACTTGATCGTTTGTTGAACGTAATGGAGTCGGGGCTCCTTTGTCCTCGAAATTAATATTAAAAGCCCGCAATCCGTACGTAGAAGTAATAAAAATGTAGAGCGAAAGCCTCCGTATCTATCGATTCAGCCGCGCCGCATGGAAGGCTAACTTGAAGGAACGAAATGACAGTTAAACTAGTTTAATTAAACCGCTGCTCTAAGCCTCCCTTTTGAATTTATGGTCCAATGACAAAGAGAAAGAAATTCTGTGTGCACGAGGAGAGACAGAGAGGGAGCAAAAAAAATTGGAATTTCAATAGGAAAGTTCGGCTTACTTTCTGACTGGGCCATAAGTCGGAAAATAATGTGGTACAGACTTTGGAACTTTCGAAACTTCGTTGTGAAAGTTCTCTATTTATTAAAACGGCCCTCCCCTTTCGTTTATTGGCCCCATTTCTTTTCGTATTGTTCACCAACACGTCGATACATTGTAAACTTTCGCCAATAAATTTTTAGTACTGCCAATAAGTTTTTAGTTCAGATCATTTGTTATCCATGCTTGAATAGGTAACTGTGTGCTATGGAACCTCCAGTATCCCAATACCTATCATACGAACGTTCTACTATTCGAATGTGTATTTCTTTTTATTGTACCCAGTGCATGTAGGTATACCCTTTCTAAACAGATACGGATGTAGTATTTCAATCCTATAAAGATCAGAATGAATACTATTCACGCAACTTTAGGATGACATTAACACCTTAAATCTAATGACATCAGAGTGGAAACGAGTAGTATTAACTGTTGGAACGAAACAGGGGATACTTCAGAAGCTACGAATAACTTTTCTATTGAAAGTCACCATTAGGTATCTATATATTTTACTACTTATCTATTTCACACGTATCATAAGTGTCATCCAGATGATTTTTCTTTCAACAGGAGCAAAAATAACCTAGATATACTTTCGCACTTTAGACTCAAGGGCAATAGTTTATTCTCTTTTTGCTCATTACTGTAACTCCCTCTGTTTTGGGATCAGCTTCTTGTCATCCTTTTGTTTCAAGCGCGGGGCGGCTGAACTTCTGTTTGGTTGTTACTCTTGAAGACTCTGCATTCCTTCCCATGAATTTCACACTTTGTTACACGGCCTTATTATTGTTGTCCTCGTTACTGCTCGACTTCTTCCCTTCTCCCTGCTTTAGTTATCTTCTGTTCCTTACTTCTATCCCAAGATTTATCAAGATTATCCCTCACAGCAAACATCGTCTTACAACTACTTGCTAGTAGTTGTAACAGGGTAAGTATTATTAGTTACCCAGTCAATAAATTTAGAAACGAACGATTATTTCTAACGATTCCAAAAGTAACCCCCACTGACATCCAGTAATTGTCGCGGAGCTTCAATGACAGTACCAACAAGGAAATAAAATTCCACCGTTGTAGCACCGGCTCCGCACGAAGAATCACGGGCAAATATTGCCCGGGGCAAATTAATACAACAACCTTTCGGTCGCGCCCGAAAACGGTTTAATTGCGATCGAAATTGCCTGTTCCAGTTACAAAACTGCCCTAGGACCGTGTGATCGAGCGCCATCCCTGCGCTGCCAGCCGGGGTTTGTACAACATTCGTTTCAACAGGTGCTGGCACAGGGATGAAAGACAGGAAACAGACGGTTTTTCATGCGTGTGCTCCTCTAATTAATAGTTTTTGCGTCGGTTCGCGTCCGCGGACCCCGACAATATCCAGCCGGGTGCTGGTGTTTTACGAAACACCACGATGTTTCATTTTCTTCAGCACGGCCTGGGATAATTAATGGCCGCGGTGCTCGTCAATTATTCGAGTATTTGCCGCGATTACAGGTATCGTAATATTGGGTGCGCACTGTAAAGACCCGTTGGGAACCAAGGCTACCGAGGTTTTACGGGTTTTTTGCGATGATCCGACAGAAATTGTACCGTTAGGACACACGGCGACTCATGCTGAGATTCGTTTTTAAACGCCTCGGATTAACAGGAGCTTCTACTAATTTTTCCAACCGATGGGTGCCTCGTACGTTCATGTTTTATGTCAGGGAATAAGTTGCTGTTTGATTTATGAAGATTGTAAATGAATTTCAAAGGTAATATATACCTGCGACTGAACTGTGCTTGAATTTGTCTAGTAGATAATAATTCTTGCTACAGAATTCGGTTAAATAGGGATCTGTGGGAAGAGGATTCGTTAACTGGTTCACGTAGCTTTTTCTTAGTTCTTTAGGTAGCAATGGCGATCGTTCGATTCATTTCCATTAATGTTCGTTTTACGGCGAGTGAGCCCTCACTGCGCGATATTTTCCCGCGATTTTCATGGATATTCACCCTTTTTAGTTCCGAGCTTTTACTGCGGTATACGCACAGTAGCCTCTATTCGGGAAACGGTGTATCTTGTGAAACCGCGCGGTAGCCGCCTGAACACCTCCATTCAGGTCCATCTAATTTCGAAAACCACGGGGAGAAAACGTGCCTGTGGCTCCTTTGCCATTGGTTAATGGCTTGAACGGCCTAAATGGAGAATTAAAAGCGCAGGTGCTTTCGGTTCCTCTATCGCGAAACGCGGTACTTTCGTTTTTTCCCGCAACTTTTCTGCCAGACACAATCGCGGGGTGAAAACCCTGAATGACACTTTCAGTTGTATGAACTTAGGACTACAACTATTTGTCGTTCTTCTTTCTATGTGGTCGCCATTTAAATATTCGTGTTTCGCGAGATAGAGCTTTAGTGGAAGTGACTACTTTCACACTCGTGTCTTCACTCGTGCACACTTGAGGTAGTCAAATGTATACGAGTTTCAAATTCAAAGTACAAGCCAAGTGACGTTCGTGTCGAATATTTTGTGCTTACAATTCGATTTCAATTCAAAGTATTCGAACAGAAATTCTTTGCGCCACTCACAATCAGCCTACCCAAATACACCAACATCCATTCGACGACTACTCAAGTACATTTTCTTCTCCAAGTCTGGTACATAGTTCGAAAACAACTATCATCGTACCTCTCGAGCTTCCCGATAGCCCCCCCCCCCCCCCAGCGGGGTAATAAACGTTGCCCGGTACCTACCGTTCACGAAAGTGGACGCCCGCTCTAGGTATTCGCCCATGCAGCCAAAGAGGCGACGACACTCGAGGACGACAGTTTTAGCATCGCGCGCCGACCACTGATGGTAATTAATTTTTTGCGTGCGACTCTCGGAAGCAGAAGAACCGTGGAATGACCACGGAATCGGCCTAATGGGCGGCCATTTGTCATTCCACGAAGGGCGGAAGCCAGCAGCGGTGAACAGCGGGGAGAGCCTCTCGCACGTCCCCGACGAAGACGATAATTTGCACGCGACCTCGTCCACCTTTCGTACACACACCCTCCACCCTTGGTGTACGACTTAATGGAAACACGAGTAAAGTTGTTCCAGGACCGTGAATCGGGGGCGAGCCGCAAAGTGACGCGGGCTCTTTTACTCCGCGAGCACGCGGGATTTTGAAACATTTTTATCTGCGATCTACTGGCGAGGCTGGCTCAATTAGACGTTGTCGTTGATTAGGTTAGATCGAGAACGAGGGGACGGCGTCCATTGGGTTTCCTCGTGCTCGCTATTTAATTTCACTGCTGGCTAAATTGGGGATCTGACCCCTCGGCGACAACTTCCGTGACTTACGTGATTTCTGGTGCTTCTTGCGCGTTGCTGGTAGGGTGAACGATGCGCGGTTGTGTGCATGTATAAGTTCATATGTTCGTTTCACGTGGCTGATGATTTCAGTTGCACGTAAGAATTATGATGCTTGATTTTTAATAGAGGTATGAGAATTGAAGTGAAATTTCTGTGATAGAGATTGATGAAGGAAGGAAGTACAGTGATCGTAATTTGAAAGAATGGTTATCGTATTTTTAGTAGACGCGGCGAAAGTAGATTGCTTTTGTAATGGGAGAAGATTTAGTAGCTTACATGTAAGTATATTACAAATTTGAAGGATCTTCATTCAGATCAACCTCATAAATTTAACTACGCCAGGTAAAACCTCTCCACGCATTCTTGATTAGAGAGATTTCATCTCTGCCCCTGTCAGAAACGTTTGAAACAGTTTATAAGTACAAGCGTCGTTAACATACTTCCTACAGCAGAAGGGTGATAACTTCAACGACACAAAGAGCGCAGATTAGTACGATGTATTTATACGGTCTTTACACGCTACTTGCACTCAGTGCAAGGTGCATACGTTTCCACTAATGGTATACCTGCTAATGAAAACACGAGCGAGACTTGTCCCGCGATTGAAGAACGCTAATCGGTCCTCGTTTAAACGGAACACGTGTAAGTACTCCATTGTCCACCGTGTGCTGCGCGAACTCGACAGAGAATTGTTAAAAACATCGACTCGTTTTTTCGTAATTTGTACACGACCCAATCCTGGCGGCTACGATTGAAACAGGGAATTCGACACGACAAAATCGGAAATAAAACTGTTGTCAACGCTGCACGGGTAACTTGGTCGGTGTAATCCGTTTGATGTACGCTTTTATGAAAATAGTGGGGCCATTCCGGAACGGTAAAACGGTGAGTGGGTGGTCAAGTGACATAGCGTGTTGTGTTTATCGAACGGCGCGGCGTGCGTCCCATATATGTAGAGGGCTCTTAATTTGAATATGCCCGTAAGTGGAGTGAACCATTAAAATTTCTCTCGTCACGAATTAGAGTTCTTGCCCCCAGGAGGCCAATGTGACGTTGCGCGGTAAGAGGCGATGTCGTGCTGGGCTAATGTTGCCGCATCGTGTACGAAATTTTGGAATTGGGCTGCCTCTCGACCGAAGCTTCACTTTCGATTGTTCGTCGAATCGAGCCATGGTGCACGTTATTAGTAAAATCGTACACAGTTGTCAGTGCTCAGATTTCAAAAGTAAAGCGTAGTGAATTCCATCGACTTTAGTTGATCGACAGTTTAATTGATGTTGTAAATGGTATGGACCTACGCGGCAGCATGTATATTTGTTGATTGCTCGTCAAACCGATAAAATACTTAGAGGATGGTACACGATTTACGGTAAACAATTTAGTCGATAGTTTGCACTAGGACTGACGCGAGGAAATACAATCTCCTTATGAGAATTTTACAGGGAAGAATTAATAACGTTAAAAGATATGATATAAATATGAACGGTACGCTATCTATTTCTGATTGTAAACTATAAGTGGGAGATGCGAAGAACAGGACGATTTTTTCATTTAAGTATCTAAAGAGGAAACTCGCTTCCTCTTCCATTCCCACGTGATGTAAAAAATTAGAAGAGGGAGATGTATCGATTAGTAATGTCTGTTTTACAGCGATCTTTTCGAATGATACATCATGCATCAGTAAAATGCAGTGTGTATGTGCTTCAATTATTTATCACTTTCAAAAATAAATCATGACAGAAACCTCTGCCCATTCTACGAGATACATCACTATTTAATAAATTAATTCAGCCCACTTCAATTATAAACGAACATCGAACGAATGACAGACACGCGTTATAAATATCTAATTAGCCGAACGCAACATGACATGATTGTCATGAACGTTTAATCTACAATCCATCGTCGAATATCTACGATCCTTTGCTTTCGTATATTTGCCGTGCAGTTTATCCTATTATGTCACGGCTTGTGTACCAAAATGGCGGACAAATTACGGGAATCGCGGCAATCGTACGTAATTCCCGTTTCCCGCGGTGTTCGTTATGAATGTCCGTTTCGACGTTCGACACTGTCAAGAATCCAGATATATCCCGCATTATTATAATTCATTACGCGCCGCACAATTATGTCGGGCGCGTTTCGTGTTTCGCATATCTCGCGGGTGTTTCGCGGCTGACGGCGAAAATTGCGGAATATCGCGCCCACGGGTATCGTTCTGCAAAACTGCGATATAGGTAACAAGTGGATCCACTTTCGCACACCGATACCGCAGCCAGCTTAACTCGCGGCCCCTACTGTATGGAATTTTTATGAATTTCCACTCCGTACGCTGTGAAAAATCGAACGCCCCCGATTTATGTCGTACAGATTGTGTCCGCATTTCACTTTGTCGCTTGGTACTGTATCTGCTGTTCTCAGGAGCGGGTGGATTTAGAATTTCGGTGTATCGCCGAGCCTGAACCTAATAATTGCGCCTTACTTCAGAACTGTTGTACTTGCATGGTGTGTATGCGAAGGTGTTCATGATTTAATTAAGTAGTAGGTATGAATTAAAAAAAATGTTACCGAAGCAACTCTCGATATTCCCGAGCTTATTTTGTGTTATACTTCAGATTTTGCTATTGCGATTTTTTTGAGCAACAGAGGGATTAAAAGAAATATTGTGATACCTTTTTTACTGTTAATTTATTATTGTTAGTCGGTTTCGTGGAATTTCAAATTTTATTATTCGTTTAATGGCAACTAAGGGGAGTAGTTGCATACTGTACTGATACGCAATATTATTCTTAACTCCTCACCAATAGTTGAGGTGGTAATTGTAGTGTGAAATAAAGAAAACGGCTTGCGAGAATATGTTTTCTCATTTTGGTCACTTTATTCGTTCACGAAACAACGGGGTAATACTTTTTACGTACGTTTGAGTCAAAATAACTAGATTTAAACAATAATTCAAATCGCGACTGCTTCAGAAAACAGTAGCTTGTTCTATCGTCATTACAACGTCAATTCCCATGTTAACAAAATATTCATAATTAGTATATTCAATTAATTCTCATTAGAGGGCCGTTTTAACACCGGCCTTGATCCCTCGATATCAAAGCGTTATATTAGGTACTAGCGACCCAACAAACACGATTACATTAAACTTTAATTACATCAATCTATCCCAATCTGGTTATCACTATCAGATCAACAGTTAAAGCGATACGACTGCTGCAACGTGTCCGCGAAATCCCCTTAGGAGGGTTCAACGACTCCCAAATCGTGTGCAATAGCCCCGACTAATATTTAAAAGCCGATTTCGAGCATCCCTCTGAACAAACAAGTCTCTCGTTCCGTTCGTTACTCCCGTTTAACGGTAATTCGTTCTCAGCGTACAATCGATAGCACTTGCCTCCCTCTACGCCTGGCGATTCGATTTGCTCGCGGAATTCCATTTCGCTTATTGGGAGGAACGGGATAAGAACAGAAGTTGCGTAAAAATTCTCCCTGGAAGCTCCCCCAGCCGCGGGTAAGTTGGATTTATTCGGCGAAACGCGAACTTCTCGAGGGTGGTTGGGAAAGCGTAGCTCCTGGCTTAATCAATAACGCTATATGTACCTCCACGCATATATCTCGGGACTTAGCCTAGCGCAACATTACATTCCAGTAATCAGCCGGGCAGCCCGCGAGCCTCTAGCCCCTACGGAAATATCCGCTCGCAGCAACACTGTGTTTTAGCATATTAAATGCAATAACCAGCCGCCATTACCTATTCGCCCGCACCTCCGCGCGCGTCCATTCGATTTTCTGCAGGCGATGCCGAGGAAATTCTGCAAGTTACCGGTTAATTCGTACAGAAACTATTATCATAGCCGCGCACACATCCGCCAGGCTCGCTGGAGCGGTGGCTAACAAGTCTCTGGGCGGCGGTACACGGCGGCTGATGGTGAACGCCGTGTGGATGCGCGGGGGTGGCAGCGACAGGGTGAATTGTCTCGAGTTCGAACGATTCAACGAAATGGCTGCCGGCTACTCCTAACGATATATCCGGGGACAGGTTGCACGTACCTGTTCACGTACCTCAGCTTACCGCAGATTACCGGTAATCCCTCGGGTTCCGGTAACAGTTACACGCTTTCAACGAGACGGAGAAGTTTGACCGTGCACCCCGCGCCGGACTGCGGCGTCGCGGATTTCCCGTTTCGTAAAGGCGAATTTACACGGCTCGTTGTGGTTGAACAATGCAGCTGCTTCAACAAAATTGAAACAATGACACTGAAAGGCGAGCAAACGCACATTCCGATGAAATTCACCGAGCTGGAATATTTAAGTCAAATAGAAGTGACTTCGTCGCGTTCTGTCCTAATACTCTGTGTTTGTACATTGCAGTCTTGATATTGCAAAGACATTCGTGGGTTTTGTAGAAATCGAGAATTATCGGAGTCTGTTCTGCTCTCCATTTACAGACCGTTATAAAATCGAGAAGTACTACTACAAACTATTTATAATATTCTTATCTGTAACTTTCTGGCACAAAACTGCAAACTCTGTTTACGAACGACACATCAACGAGGAATTTGTAATATTGTCTTCCACTGGTTGTGATTTGAGATAGCACCAGTGCTGAGACCTCGCAAGAGATTCGACTAGGAGTGTTCTGTGAATGTGACAACCCCATCGAGGCTAAATAGGGGATGAGGACATATGGGAATCAGGTTTGGGCCAAGGAAATTCCTCTGTCTGCCTCTTGATAGAGGTGCGTAAGGGTTGGGGTCCCCCTTTGACTCTCAAATCAGGCTGAAGTTCAATGAACGTGGATGGCAGTCATCAGCTTTCACTTGATTGCCCCGATAATTGGGATTAGACTCTCGAGGACAGTGATAATACCCTGAAAGTACTTGCACAGGTCCTCGGCATGTTATAATACGCTGTGACAGTTGCACCCCTATCACCAAAACCGTACAGAGTGGAGCCTTGTTACTCTGGAGAACTTAAGTAGGTTCATAACACACTAAAAAATGCAAACAGACATAAATATCTGGGGGCCAAAGAACTTTGTATTCACCCTTAAATGGTGCAGACAGAAAAGATTTGAAAAGGAAATCAAACGTCTTCCTCGTTGTTCTATTCCTGTAATTAGTAGCGAAAGATATGTACACGTCCGCCGACCACATTGCGTCTCCCCATTAAGTTCACCCTTCTCAAGTGTCCCCAAAGCAGTATTCGCTGTCTCTGTTCAATGATAGTATATTTTGCCCGGAAACGATGTTTCAGATATGCAGTATGTATCAAAAGTTCCCGAACTTCGAGTTTAATAATGCGAACTTGTGCTTTTAAGAAAATCGCGAACACTTCCAGCGTCTACTGTGAAACAGCCATCCTCAGTTATACTAATTGTAAGTAGGTATCAAGCTATCCTTTTTACTGTCTCTCACTGTACCAGAATAAATTAGTCCGGGAACTTTCGATGCATACCGTGTTATGCGTTATAAGTGAGACAATGCACCCCTAATGACGATGTTGTTGCACCTCGTGTTGTTGGCCATAGGCACAGGCCTTGGGGGTGGGAAGTCCACGGTTGAAGATTTCGTGGAGCGCCTGGGGATTCTTGGAGCGTCCCAATTATCCGATTAAACTGTTCGCCACTTGACGAGCAACGAACGGTTAACGGGGTTACTTCGTTTTGCTCGGGTTTCGTGTAGAATTACCCGTGGCGTGGTGTAAATGAGCGGCAGACAGGGTTGGTGAATCGGTTGCCAGCGGATTAGAGTACACGGGTTGCCAGCTGAAGCCTCGTATTTCCAGGTAATGGCAGATAACCCAGATCGAAATCCCTTCGTGATATTTTTAGGCGATATACATAAGGGGTCTACGATTCCGTGAAGTGATTCGCTCGTCGATAGGTTGTATCTTCGCGTGTATCTCCGATGCAGGAATTTTTAAGGAACCACGGTTGCGTGATGTCTGGCAGTTGGACCGAGTTTTATCGCTGTATTCGATGTGCCTCGAAGTGCAATAAAGAAATCTCGACGGCGCTAATAAAGAAAATTCGTAAGTACGGTGTACGAGATTAGGTACTAAGCCGATTTATATCGACGGAGACTGCTGGAGTGGGAAATGCAAGGATTTTTCAGAGTATTACGTACCGTAAACTGGGGGAACATTGGCAGTACGGGGTAAAATTGGCATCTACTTAATATCTATTAAACAGGAAAAGGAGAAAATTTTTATGCATTTTCACACTTGTAGTACAATCACAAACGATGCAATGTTATGATAGGATACCTAAACCAAATTTAAAAATGTTAATTAAGAAAAAATAAAAAAGAGAGTGCATTAAAGATGAAAAGAAACCAATTTAAGTGTTACTGTAACTTCAGATGTGATAAAACTTTAACTTTTTAGTGCTATTTATATATGATGTGTCAATGTTACCTGGTTACGGGGTAACATTGGCAGGTATTTAACACGTATTAAAGAAGGATAAGGTCAAAATTTGTATGCATTTTGACACTTGTAGTGCATTCATAAAAGATGCAATGTTATGATAGGATACTTAAAGTAAATCATATAACCCTATTATTACCCTATATACTTGAATTTCTCAAATGATTAACACACGTGTAACACCGTAACACTTCAGCCACTGGAAACTCCTAAAGATACAGTTCAAGACATCATCAGTCAAATTAATCCCCACGCGTTCGAGGCGTTCATATATTTCACGGTGACGCCGGAAAATGTCGTTGCCTGACTGTTTAGAAAAACCAGCCAGAGGGAGGGGGAACGTTCACCAAGCAGGGTGACTTTTTCCTTTGATAGATGAGCGTTCCAGGTGACGTGTAACAACGGCGTTAACGCATCCTCCGTAACTCGAATGAAAAGAATCCGAGAGACGCGACATCCATTAATTTATCATAGAACAAAGTGGGCATTGATGCGCAACGGTCAAGGATCCTCGTTAATCCGTGTCAACAGGATTAAACGCGCCAGGATATCGCTGGACGAAAAAGAAAACTGTAAGAAACTGAAGAAAAATGCGCGCAAGGGGTGTGGGGAGGCGGGTGAAAAGATACTCGCTGGGTTTTTCTGCCCGCTACCCGTGTCACATTCCTTTTTCTTTTCTTCGACCTCCTTTCTCCTTTCCTCCGCGACCATCGACTCATCCCCCTACCCCCACCCAGGGGATGTCTCCTTTAATGAAATTCCTTTATTATTTTAATAAAAGGTACTCCCCTCTTAGCGATCGGGGACTCGTCACAGACTCATTGTGTCACGCTGCTCGCCTTTACTCCCCACCCCCGTTGCACGCGATTCACTTTTGCGCCCGTGTCCTTTGTACCAGTTTCGTGGAAATGTTTTGGCTCGCTGTGAGTTCGCGGCGCATATTGCACGCCATAAACTTCGCCAACCATCGGGCCCCCGCTGTAAGACTGGCGCGAAACGTTGTTCCGTATCAGCGTCTATTTATCGGGGGTAGTATCGATGTTCTCTCGCCACCGAGCGAAACGAACGCGGCATTGTTATGCGCGCCAAGAACAAGCGTTCTTGCACGTTCGACCAGGTTACTGTGGTGTTTTGCGTCTGTGGTTGCATGGCCGTTTTGTACACAAGGCTTCCAGTGCTTTCATTCAGGTGGCTCTATTTCGTAAGTGGTGACATTCTTGGAAAGTATCGATTTGGTTCGGCCACTGGTTAAGATTCGAATCTGTTTTCTTAGAATTGATATTTCGAGCTGTTTCGGGGAATATTTATTAGGACCAACGACGTTTTGTTGAATGTGGTGTATAATAATTGCGGAGGGAATTGGTTTTACGACGATGCTTTCCATGGTTGTGTTTTATTCCAAGGAAGATTGCAAGGTATCGAGGATTCTTTTCGAAGGTTTGGAGTTTAAAACCACGTCTGGTTTTCTTTGCTCTGGAGTAGCCTCTAAGTAGTAAAAATGTTTCCTTGTTTTTGAAGTGGTCCGTGTTAACGGGAGCTGTTTGTCGATACATTTTCTACATTTCACTTCGCTTTCACCGGGGGAGTTGTTACCTCTCTGTTCTGCTGCTTTTATTCGCTTCTTCCAGCAAAAATTTCCTCGCACAGAGGAACTTTCCTGTTCATAAAAATACATTTTTTCCAGCGTCGACTCGTCAGTAACTAAGCATTTATTTGTGTAAAAGTTCATTTGTTTATAGAACGTAGCTGTCGTAAAAAATCCTATTTGTCTCTCTCACAGTGATATCATTTCTGTCTCATCCTGATATATTTGAAACTGTTCTGTCTTGGATTCTTTGAATACAAATTCATACATCCTTTCCTTTCGGATGGAGCTCAACACACAATTTTCTGCTTTGGATAAAATACATAATCAAAAATTCCGTTTAAGCTTTCCAGTTTCCATCTTGTGAAGCTATAAATATTACCGGTTTTCATTCTCTGTTAGCTTTTCTAGAGTTTCTGCATTGCTACGAGTTGCTATACGAGTTGCATATGCCGCATACACAACAGCCATAGTCTGGCATAGATGAATATTGAAGCGTGGAAACTCTTTCCCCTGCTTCGCCGTATATTTTTACTCTCTTTTTATAATCAAAATAAAGTGAAACGAAATAACTGCTGCGTCTGGTTCGCAGTATCACCAATTCTTTTCGTTTGCAGGAATAACCTAGAAAATATGAAATTCTCCACTACACTCGCGTGTTAAACGGGAAACGATCTTGCATTTATAGAAAAGGTCAGCAAAAGCATCTTATATTCCCAGTTAATTAATTTAATGATTGAATACTTTGCAAAACTAGAGATCCATGAAAGAGTTAATTCTGTATTTCAGCAAGAAATCAGAGTATAAACAGAGATAAAGTAGAAACAGACGTTTCGCAACTGTTTATACTTTTCTGGCCTTTTTCTTTCGTGAACGACTCTTCTTCCCTCTGTAATTATAATTTATTCCCGTGCTACTTTATACGCGTTCGCTCTTGCTAGCTGGAAAGATAGTTGAAGCCGTTGATTATGTAACTGCCGCGTTGATATTCAAATCACCCCGGGTACACCTGCACGCGTTGATTGCTTTCCATTCCACTCTCGCCACGTGTGAAGGATCGTGCTGATTAATGAAGATGTTGGGACCGTGTTTACTGCTCCCATGTTTTCTCACGTTGACGTTATGCATATTAATTCGGTGACATAATACCTTCGATCTTGCTTAAAAACTGTATTTCACACTTTTATACGTACAAATTATTTCCTGAGAGGGAAAAACGTGAGCTTTCCAAGGGAGATTAAGCAGCGCAGCTCTGAGACCTATTTGATAAATTTCACTTTTAATAAGATGACACTTGCAAGTTTCGGCGAGGGCGCAACATTAATTCTTTGGAATCTGTCGCAGAAGGTATTAACGCGGGAAGTTGGAAAACACGAAGTAACGTTGTAACGCGTGAAGCAAGTTGCAAACTTTTGTAACTGCCCCATGATCGCGGTAAAATGACACTGGCTTTCACTTACACCTCGTAATCTTACCGTTAAGGGGGATTATAACGTCATTTCGTGTGTTTCCAGTATTAGGCAGGAACTAGCCCATTTTAAGGGACCATTACACTAGCTTAACCACTCTGTTCGCGCGCAGGATCATTATCACGTACTGAGCGCTAGCGCTTATCATAAATCTGTGCACGAATATCGCTACAAATCTTTGTTCCGTGGCAATTAATAGAGCACGTCTAAATCCTCGTGTGAAATATCAGATCTGGCTGTGGAAAGCTGTAATGCCACACCATTTTCACGGCACCCTTTACTCTGACTAATTAAATGGCACTATCAGTTTATTAAGCTTTCAATGGTAGGTACATGTATCTGTCTATTGTCGCTGGGTGTTTCCACTTTCATTATTAAATTCACAAAGCAGCTTGATCAAGACTTGCAATTGATATGGTAAAATTTCTTTTCGTAAGGAATGTAAACAAGAAGCACGAAGTACAAAACATTCCTAAGTGTGACACGTGGCATTCCATTTGCAATGAATTATAATGGATGCAACAAATAAACTTCCCAAAGGGAAAGACACGACTTTTTCGACTGTCGTCAGTTCCAAATAAGTCTGAAATGAGTTATGCACTTAAAAAAGAATATTCCTTCATCATGAACGTATCAATGGGGCCATACATGGAACCATTTGATACTTTCTTACGATCGACATGAAAGATTTTTATGAATCTAGAATATAATATACTCCACGCGAAATCGGGGGAGGGGGGTTTAAGTCATCATTTTGCTGGTTCTGAATTTGTTACAAAATACGGACCCTCAAAGTTTGCTATTTACTTGAAAGTAAAGTAATACTCCCCATCGCCCCCCCCCCCCCCCCTCAAATATTAACGCAACCTGCAACCTTTGCATACATCGCCTGCGATTTCGCGCAGAGTTTACTGCCAACGGGTGAACGGTAACGCGGGGATTCACGAAGATAGGCCGAGGAATCTTCGCGAGCTGAGCGCCGCGCCGGCCGTTCCGTCGGATTAAGACAATGAAAATCGCGCGATAGAGTGGCGCCGGGAAACGTAGAAGGGTGAAACGGGCGCAAATATACGGAGAATATAAAGCCGGGGCACAACAAGCGTGGGCGGTGTATCCCCAACACAAAAGGATTTCTGTGTAGCTGCCTTAGGTCCAATCTGCGGGAACGTCAATAAAACGTTGGATCTCTTAGCGCGAAACATTCAGGGACCGTTGCGATATCCTTTGTTGAAGATGAGAAGACGTAAAATCGCGATGGGGATAGCCTGCCGGGGCAGGCGACCCTGCCACGGCTCTGTTTAGATTTTTATGGAGTTTAACCGGATAATCTCGAGTGAAATACCCCTTTCCCTGACGAACGCCCGCATAAACTGGTAAACACCGATAGCCCCCTTTTAAATTGGATTTCGATTCTTAAACTCCGCGCAGCTCCTGGGGGCGCTGGAAGAAGGACGGCGCAGCAACGTTCGGAGGGGCTGGCAGTCAAAGTAACGCAGCTTTATTGCTGTTCGTAAAGGGAAAACGGATCAGGCTAAATTCTCTGGGAAGTAGATTGAAAGGAAGCTCCAATGCATAAGGTTTGCTCGTGGCAAATTCTTACTTTCCCAGAGAAATGGCAACTAAGAAAGAAAATTTGACGCGCGTAAAATCGACTTAGCTGCAGGTTGCGTCCGTTTTAATTCCATCGTGACACTTAGCATGAAAATGATTGAGGACATGATTTTCTTTTCCTACTGACATTGGTAAGAACAAATTTCCGCCATTACACATGCTCTCAGAAATTCGAATTACAAGGATTCTACGCGGAGACGACTATGAACCTCGCAGTTCCAATTAATTATAGTCCCACCACAAAACTGTTGCTGAAAATCATCAACCTCGGTTCCACTCTCTAATTTCTTCAGGCAAGAGCCCTGGTGTTCCATTGGTATTTGGACAGGCTCAGGCAGCTGGTGCCCTCGTAAACGACACGGGAGTCAGAAGGATCGCGCAGCGATATCACGGTAATCCTTGCCCGCGTTCCCGTGGGGGAGCGTGACAGGCATGTTGGTTAGTTAACGCTACGGACGTTCGTCGAGTATCCGCTATCCGATCTTACTGGAGACTCGTGGGACGCTGTTACACCGTGACCACCAGCGTGACGAATCGTACGGGCTGGATAGCCAGTAGCACGACCCAATTTTCCAATGTCATAATCCGACATTAGATAATCCATCCGAGCAGCCCGATGATCGAGTGGAATACTTTTTCTCTGCCCTCGACGTTCGCCTTCCCTTCTGATTCTGCCCGTTTCCAAGGTTTTGCTTTTGCGTAACGCGTACGCGGCATGCTCGAAGCGACGAAATTTACCTTCCAATCGTGATTTATCCGTCTATTTCGCTGAATGAGACTGGAAGGATCGAACGTGAGTGGGCGTCGCGGAATTCGCTCCATCGACTCGGCACGCGTAGCCGAGAACGAGCGTGGAATTGGATCGTTATGAGGAAATCTGTGATCGGCGATTATTAAGCGTGAAGGGACGTGGAGGTATTCGATGGGATTGGCCGGATTGGTCGCGTTGAGTTTTTGTATGGCATAGTTTCTTTCGGGCTTTGTTTCTGTTAGGATTTCGATTTAATGTATTGAATGAAATTATGAGGAGACTTTGAGGTAGTCGGTGATCTGGAGGATTTCGTTTACTTGGTATTTTATATGATATAGCTTCTTTGGGGTTCTGTTTTTTGTGGGAATTTGTAAGTTTTCAATTATTATTTTATTTTTTAAGGTTCTTGTTTTATGTATTGGATTGAATTGTGAAAGGATGCGGAGTTACCCGGTGATAGGAGGATTTGGCTTCTCTGGCTTTCTGTTCGCTGCCGTTTGTTTTTCTGCTCCGTTATATGGGCGAGTGCTGTTCCCATTTTATTTTATTATAGCTAGCGTAGCTCTCGTAGCATGACAAATTAATAAAACTTTATAAAAGGGGTCAACAATAAGCTGCGGAGCATAACAATACACGTAAAAACTGTTATTGCTTTCACCACATTGGTTAGTAGCAAACTCCAAATATTGATCCTTTTAATAGAAATATTCGATTGCGTGTACCAATATGCAAAAGTATAATACATACATCATCTAACATCAATTAATTCTGCCTTCTAACAGTCTTTCCATCTCGAATAATTTTAAACATGCAGACCTGTGTTTTACAGCAATCAGAAACAATTATATTACACTTAAAATAATATCTACTTACCTTTGCGGACAGTTTTATAAACTAATATCATACGCAAAAAACGCGAGAAGTGAAAATACGATTATGTTGAGTTCGTATTTCTGCCGAATATGAATGCTGTGTGCTTCGCCAACATCCGTGTACCCCAGGAAACCCGATGCAATTTTACGTCCACGATATTACAGTCGTAATAATGCGATTTACGCAACCACATTCCGTTCCTGTGAACCGTAACATTGCAGGTTACCATAGTAGTAGGTCGCTTTTTCGACACCCTTCGCGTTCACGTGCTCGCAAGCGTAATCAATTGTTGACAGGTCCGAATATTGTTGGAAAAGCGATCCTGTTCCTTCGATATCGAAGCATTTGCTTCAAGCAACGGTGCAATTTGTTTGAAATTCAAACTTGTCCCGTTTTTCATCCATTCTCTCAATATTTCAACGTTTATTCCTACATATCAATATATTTCACTTTTAATTCCATTTTGACCGTCAATGAAAACGGTTTCTCTGTTTCTTGTTGAGGGTCGAGTAAAAAATTAAGTAATTAAATAATCTGTAAATGTCCAGATAAATAGTATTACCTGTTACGAATCCTGTATTATCTTTCGACACTTCGATAGAGGTGCAGAAGTGTACAAGTTTTTCAGAATCCAGTTCTCGAAAATCTCGAAATACGCAAACAATCGAGCCGAAATTATAAATCCAATTAGCATACCGTCGAGACTGGATTTCTGAATAATTCAGGAATCGCAGGTTATCGTATTAATTGTCTGCCATGCGTTAATTGTCCTCGCTGTCGAAGAGGAGCGGCCTTCCGCCGGCGTAGACGGCGAAAAACACGTCGACGCGGGGAAGAAAGCAAACAGAGGGGAAGGGGCGGATGATAGAGGGCCCGAGGGTTAAATTATACGCCGACTCTTATTAAAGGTCGGCATTATTAGCTTTTTATCGGCGCCAAAGTCATCCCTCGACCAGTTCGCGGAGCGCGTTAACGAGCTGCTCGCGATTACGGCTGGATCTCCGAATCGTATAAATGAGCGATATCGCGACAGGAAAAACGAGAATCGGGATTGCGCGACGACGTTTTATTCCTCCCGTTTCCGCTGCCGAGCCTTTTCTCCGATTCTCTCTCTCTCTCCCCTCTCCGAATGAAAGCTAACGCTCGTCCGGGCTCCCTTTCGCGCTCGCCAGCCTCGATAATTGCGTCCCAGACATCCGTTATTTACTTAATTCGCGATAATCCGCGCGATCATGACCGCACGGAATGCCACAGAAACGCGACTAATGACGGAAGGAGCGGCCGGCCGGCGATATCGGTTTACATGAATCACGCGTTGGTCAACAGAATCATTAGACGACACGTTAATGTTAGCTTTTGAGGTATGTATGGAACGTGAGTTGGAAGATTGTGCTAGGAGAAAACCTTGATTGTCCGAATTAATTGGTGGATGTACCTAATCTTAAAGTAATTGATACTTTGGGGTTATGGAACGGTTATATTTTGATGGAAAGGGGGATTATTGATTGTATAGCATGACAGTCAAAAATCAAATTTAATAGTTGGTTTCATTGGTACAGAATGCTTGTGGTACTACTAGATTCAGCCACACTACAAGTAGAGTTTTAGATGAGATATGAATTAGCGAAGACATCGGTGTTTCTAATTCGCAAAGTATTATTTACCTACAACGGTCATACGAATCTTTACAAGAATGTCCTCCTTAATTGATGGACTACCTTAAGTGTCCATTCATTAATTGATCGTCAGTGTATAGCGTATACAGATACCTAGGTCGATGTTATTTATTTTTACAGTATTTAAATTAAAGTTACATACTAACACCATTAAACCTTGTAAAAGTAGAACCAGATGAATTATTAATTTTAAAATCACTATTCTATATTTCTTCCTATTCCGAGGTTCTGTATTTAGTAAATTCAGCGTCGAGCGAAATATGTCTCTCTGATCAATTGACGAGCTAATAAATTCTAGCTCAAAGGGCTAAAAGGCGGCGTTTCATATGCATGAATTTAACGAGTCGTGTGCAGACGGCGACAAACACACCTGCGCAAATATACCTCGGCGTGCAGCGAGAAATATTAGGTGTATCGTTAATAATATTTACCATCCGTACGAGCGGAGCTGGCAGAATGAAATACAATAATTGATGAACGAGTGCGTCATCGTTTCGGGATCACTGGAAATACGTGGGTGCATTATGTTGCGTAATTCGCCCTTGTGAGGGATGCACCGTCGCTATTGCCCGTGCCCTGGTCCCTCTAATTCCTATTCACGGTGGCCGGGATTACTATTACTTCACATTTGTAATATTTAATTTAATCGGTTCTCGACAGGGAAACCCTGCCAGCTACGCCGGTATTACATTACTATTACCAGTTCGCAAATCACTGGTACGCCCGCACCATCACGAAACTCGCTCGTGTCAAACATAATCCGAAGATATTACGATGCATTAATTAACGGATAGAATTTCGTAGCATCGCGATCCGCCTGTTACGGTCGTCAGTATATTGGCGAAAGGCTGCACGCTCTCGATCGATGTTCCTCTTGTTCAAAAATGTGGATGGGATTCTGTGAAGGGTGAGTCTCGTGTTTATGACGAGCCCCAATTGATAATTTAAGCCATATTTTGGAACAAGGATGAAAAGATAGGTGGAATGTTCGTGGAGCTATGGAAGCTTACTCTATATGGTTCGTATTTTCATAGATCATTTGAGGACAGAGTTGTGTGATACAAAATTGATTATTTCTTGCAATCTATGTAAGGTATTTAGCTATGTTAAGTCATCATTTTACCGGTTTCACAATTTTTGAAAAAACAGGCCGTAAAAATGCAATTTTTTCCAATTTTCGTATAACCATAAATAAATTTTTCTTCAGGTTCACAGTTATCTTTGCAACGTGAAAATTATAAACAAATTCTTCTCTTAAAAATTTTGCTTGTAGATCGCATTTTTTAAAATCAAAGTAGAATAGGTACATATAATATGTTCGTTTAAAGTCTTCTCTATGAAATACGGCTTTGCTTAGGCTGATCACTTCAAAATTCTCATCACCACAGCGTAAAAGCCTGAGTGCACTCCAATTCAAGTATCCATCATAGCTGCAGTCGTGCGTCGGCTAAACACATTATGAAATACCATTCAACACGCTACAATGTAATCTTCAACATATGTATGTAGGAATGGTAGTAGCGATCGGAATGTGATACATTGTCGCGCGGAAGACGGAGGTCGGCGGAGGACGAAGTTCGGCGAAGACGGTCGAATCGAGGCTGTCCTCGGCGATCGTGCGAAGCGGAAGTCGGTTGACGAGCATGTTAAGGGCATTGTCGCGTTGTAATATTCTGCATTCATTTATTCATTTATACTATTCTTTTATCATTATATTGATTATTCTTAAATTCACTGGTGTGTCTGATTGTTTTATTTGTGAAAGTGGGTGACTTTCCTATATGTATACATGAAAACGTCCCGTTACAAATCTTCCAACATTTTCATCACTGTCTATCCACAAGCAACCCTTCAAATAAAGCATCCAATCGTCAACGAATAATTCAAAATAATCTCCCACTGGACAATAATTTCTATAAACTCGACGGCACCTTCGTCACCAGACACTTAATCCAAAATTCATTCACTCAAACCCACGAATCAAGGCGCGAAGCAAAAGACTCTGCCGTTCTATAAACCACCCCGTCCGCTTTGTCAGCCTCATCAGTCGACCGTGAAATAATTTTGTTCGAAAAGAATGACGAATACCGGTGCCCGCGATGGCTGGCGAGCAGTACGACCATCGTTTTCAGTGAAGCTCCCGAGCTCCCTCGGCGACTATTGTACACTATAAAGCACAGTTCGCCGCAGCCCGGCTGAAAAATGCAGGATATCTGTCAATAACCGCCTCTGTCCCTCCGATCTCGCGGAACTTTATGGTGAGGGACATGGCGCGCCTTTCAAATTGATATTCATCGATAAAAAAATTATTAGCTAGCGAGCAGGGCAGGCATGGTTCGCGGCGAGTCTATGTCGATAGTAAAAATGATTTCATTCGTGAGTGAAAAGCGAGTCGGTCGGCGTGGCGCCGATATTCAAAGAGGGGCGAGCGGATACGAAAATAATTCGCCGCGCCGGAACGCTTTACGACGGGGGGGAAGGTGGAATGCTTTTTCTGTCAGCGACTTGTTGACCAAGAACACCCCTCGACCAAGAAGAATAACAACGAATGGAAGCACACGTACACGCTGACTAGTTATGGCGCAAACATCGCCCCCGAGGAGAGCGAAACGCTCGAGGAATCCTTTCGTTCCGACCGATCGATCTTCCATGGCCGAATAAACAGTCGTCAATTGATATAAAACGATCTCATACGTTCACCTGCGAAAATATTGCCACACCGTGCGTCGGCCGCGCGCCAGGGCCCAACTGTTTGCAAATAGCTCGTAATTGCTGAAACGTGTAACCCTCGTGGATTTGTTGCGTTCCGCAAATTTATGCAAAGTAACGTTCGCGGGCAACTCGAAGGTATTTATAGTTTAGCTATCCGTGTGGGGAGTTGGAATATTAACGACGTCCAGTTTTGTGTTCGTGTTCTTCGTTTGAATAAGTGGCAATTGGAATATAAGAGTTGATTTAGTTATTCGTGGTAGATATACAGGGTTATCCATTTAAGACTGGTGACGCTCGCGCGAGTACAAATGAGAACGGCAATAGCGTCACACGCATACTTACTACTACAATCGTATGTCAATACATCCGCCATCTATGGGCTGTTGCTAAAAGTATAGGTTCGCGTAGGTCATCGTGGTGTTATTGAAAGGTTTTAGTAAAAGTTTAGTCGAATATTCATCTAAGTAGTTTCCAGTAGTGTTTTTTATAGGAAATTTCCCTTTTCCCTATTATATTACTAAATATGAACACACGCTATCTCCCACGCGTATAGGTACCTTATAAACAGCATTTCTGAAAATAATACTCGAAGCAATACGCGCGATTTTCTACTAACAAAGTACCCAGTGCCATTAAATTAAACATCGAAATTGATGGAAAAGTGTATAAACGTTATATCATACTCCACCTATCCCCATTAAAATTCTTTACAGCGTTCCTACATTCAAGAGGAAGGTCGAACAAATTACACCGAGATAATCGCGGCTCCAAGTGGCCGTAAAACGCAGCTTTCCTACGATGAGCCCGATAACGTCGACGAGGTCTCGCTTTATCTAAGGGTCAATCAGACTGCAAATTTGACTGGCTTTTATCTTCGAACTGACGATACTGCGATCTGTTCAACTTTCTCTAGCTGATTGCCTCATCGTGACAGTTCGTTTCGCCTGTTGCGCGAACAGAATCGAACGTGAGAACAGATCGGGGTGAATCGACGGTAGACGCTGCACTTTCCTCCATTGCGTTGCTTATCCAACAATTTCATCTTTGACCGTTTAACTATCCGCACACACCGTTCGCGGGATAGTCGCCACCAGGAAGTGACAAATGACAAGCGGCGGCCAACATCTCTTTATTCGATCAAGCTTCGCTTGCTTCGTTTTTCGAGCTCGCGCTGTAATTACCTACTTACTTCGCTGGTATTCGGCGAACAACACTCGAGCTTTGTTCATTCTCGTGTCGAGCGGCCCGATAACATCTCGGGTGATTTTTTTCCCTTCCCTGGCTCCCCACGTTTTAGTAATTAGTCTCCGTGAGAATGCTCCTACTGCGGGGACCGCGGGAGGGTGCAGCTAATAATAGGAACGCGTTGGTGTAAGTCACCCACGTTAGATCAATATCATTTCTTGTGGGTCAATGGGTCACTGTTGCCGCTGCGAGTAGAACGCGGCGCATATGGGTTTCTAATACGAATCGATGCGATTTTACAGCCACGATAACCTCGTCACTGGTACTTGCGACAGCGTTTGAAATTGATCTGCGCTCATCTCTGACGGTTTCGATATCGATATCTTCGTGTGATTAAAGTATGTTCTCATAGGAAAGGGAAAACGTAGAGATGTATCGTGCACCGAGGTTCCTGCAAAGATTATTCATAGGACCAGTGCTAATACAGTTCACTATCCAACGATTAAGGGGGCCAGTTAAGGTTCCGGTCGAAAAATGTCGAAAAATCGACTTTTTTATTTCATTTTTCGATTGTTCGACCTTTTAAGAATACGCGTGTAAAAAATTTGCTTTGAAAACATTTTGAAAATTTGTATTTTTTAAAGGCGTTTAAAAGAGGAGAAACATAGGTAAGAAATAATTATAAAATTCGTGTCGTTATTTTGTAAAAAATGTCATTTTTGTCATTTTTAAAGCTATGTCCACTAGGGAATGCCTTTTAATAATCTGGCATTGTTTCTTATTTCAGACCAATGGTTCAGGTGCTACAAGTCGCACCGTTTTGGATGAATTTTTTATACCTCCACTTCAACGAATCCGGAGTGCCATTTGCAATGATTATTTACAGAAAAAAAATATATTTCTATAGTTTAAGGCATCCTTAATACAATGCAAAAGTCCGATTAAATTATCTGTGGCAGTTTTCCATTAATTGGGCTCTAGAGTCTAGACCGGAACACCCCCTTAAACTACTTACGACAATTTGTGTATAACCAGTACAGCAGATGATCCAAAAGTTCATTCACCACGATTACCGAAGTAAAAATAAGCATACAATAATTTTTCGACGTCGAGATCGATGGTTATGAGAGGAGAGATGTAGTTTCCACTCGATGCACTTTGAAAACGTTATCCTAAGAAAGAATAAATTCTGCCGCAAACTCAAATACTCAACGTCGCGCGCTGTTACATTTGCATTTGCTCACTTTCAGCAAAGTTTCCCGTATCATTCCCACCGCGCCGCTAAACAGCGAATCCCGACTTCATTCCGTCGGCCACATACGAGGGAATTAAAAACGAAAATCGTTGGAGAGAACGTACCGCGAACGCAACTAATTACCCCCGCCACCAACCCCTCTTCCCAGCCGGCTTCAATCTCGTTACTGGAACTTCACGATTCCACGAGGCCAGCTAGAAATATAATACTCGTTATCCGCTAGGGAACGATACATCTCTGGTTCCATTACGCCAGTCCGCTTTCAACATTTACCCAGCATCCCGCGGCAAAAAACACACGAGGGAAGGAAACCACGGATCCCTCTATCGCGCATCGCGATTTCCCGCGAAGGATCAGTGGTCGACGGGGCGAAAGTCACGAGGTAGGAGTATAAGAAAAATTGCGTAGGGCTGCGAGAGGTGTGTCTGAATGCTCAAGACTGGTCCATCAATGGTGTGCACCTGCCTTACGACGAATTAATACCGTAGAGCTGGTTGAGTTCGATTTAACAGCGGCAAGGTCTCTTTTTGCTGGACTTCATCTATTACATACTCTCTTAATTGGAGTTGCGAGGCAAGTGGACGAGGTTGGGGTGTTTGATTTCGCTCAAGTGTTGGATCGAGTTAGTATGGTTCATGTACGACAGTGCCTATATAATAAGGTACATAAATTTAAAGAAAATAATTCAGGTAACTAATTGTACAAACAGTAGAAAATTGGAGATAGAGTGTAGGTATACAGGTAGGCTTAGGATTGATAGCAGGGATGCGATATACCATGGTGAGAATACAATTTTAATTAATGGTTTCGTTCTTACTTAGGTATGGGTGTTTAGGGATGATGGAGTATTTAACAGAAGTTGAACTCGAAATTTGAAGTAGTAAATCCTATGTCAGTATATCCTATACATTGCCACACATCGTACACCCAAAGTTTAGTCAAATATTCGCACGCGGTATGTCTGGACTTGAGTTTCCCTGTTTTTCAAAAATCTCCTAACATTCCACCTCGCTTCGTGAGCCACCGTTGCGAAGCAACAATCCGGCTAGCCCTTTGTTCCTCGATCCGTATCGAGTTGTCAGTCGCGGCTCGCAGCGGGCGGCTTTCCCTCGGGGTGTTTCGAAGGAAATCGCTTCGAACGATGCTAATCGAAACCCCATCGGCCGGCCCACCTACCAGCGATTAATATTCGCTTTCAGAGCAGTCCATTTAATTAGCCCGCGTTGCTCGTAAACGTTAATCACGCGAGCCACCTCGGATCGGCCCTTACGGGTCTCGCGGCATCTCGCCGCGTCGGCATCGCGTTGCGTTTCACTCGCTCGTATCGAGCGCGAACCGGAGCTCGTTTTATCTTCGCGCTTGATGTATCTCCGGCTCGGGGTACTCGCGATTCCTTTTTTTTTATGGACCGAAAGCCCCTGAGACGCGAGCCCGCGCCGTTTCCTTGTATGCTTTATGGCCGCCTGTTTCCACCTTTGCTATCTATTCGAACCATTAAGTTGGACGAAGGTTAAGTAACGGACGAGGAGCACGGCGTGGGAAAATCTGTGGCTCAGCGCTGAAGGGGGTGAATTGTGGCGCAAAAACGAGAAGATGGAAATTTTCTACGCGTGATTGTTCGTCTTTGAGAAGAGTGATTTTAAAGGTTGATCGAGTGGTGTTTGATGGAAGCACGTGCCTTGTATTGTGGAAGGTTTTACACAGTTTAGAGCAGAAGGGTAAATTCGTAATTTTATTGTGCGCGGTACTGTTTGACGGAACGTTTGTCGAATTGTGGAGTGCTTAGTGACCTACTATTAAAGTGTTAAACATTTGCTCAATACGCGTGCAATTGATGATGGTATGGGTTGTGGAAATGGTAAACGTCATTATTTTTAGGATTATGTTTATACAGTCTAGGATTTACATTGCTGAAAATGTTGTTGTATGTACAACTATATATAAAGACGTTAAGATTTCAATAAAGATTGATTTTTTAATGTTTCTGTACATCCTTTGTGTACCAAGTTTACTTCGTACATTTATAGACAGTGAAGCTCGAAACTTCTATATCAGATTTTAGAGAACTTGGAGTTCCATTTTATATCTCTCCTTCTCAGCAACGAGCAATGCATGTATTGTGAATCTACTGGATTGCCAAGCACGAAACGGATTCGTACTATTTGACCCCAGCCTCATTGTCAATTCATACTACTGAAAACCACGTTTGTTCAATAGTTAAAATACTACGCCCAAACGTAGAATCTGTTTATTCCTAGAAATGCTTAGATCTGAAACGCGAAGCCAACCGATCATTTCCTGCACTTGGCGCGAAGGATTTTTACAATATCGAAATGTGATGCGGCCGATGTGTAATTACAGGGAGTTTAAATCATCATTTCACTGGTTTCAAATTTGTTAAAAAATTGGTGTTAGTGTTAAAAAATTACAGTCACATTAAAAAGTGATCTATGGATCATTCCTCTCCATTTCGCTGACGCACTACCTATAATAAATTAGAAAGCAATGTCATAGGATTCACTAAGCATACTCTTCCAAAAATGAACTTTCACCCTTCCCATTGCAACATTACCAGCACAGCCATGTCCAATTATCTAACTCCTCAAGTCTCCCTATTTTTGGTGATGCTCGATCGTTGATCTTCACCACCGAGCGTCCTCCACTTTCAGGGCTCGCGTTGGGGTCGTTGCCATCTTTCCCGTTACTAACGCGGGGTTCGTCGTCGCTCATTGTCCCCCCGCGACAACGACCTCTCGCCAAAGAGGTCGAAGAAAAAGGGAAGAGTCGGGAATTGTTAATAAACAGAGGCCGCGTGCTCGACGGCTGAGGATGGAGTCGTCGAGCCGTTGCTCCGATTTACGCTTAACATCCGCTTTGCAGTTCCACCAGCCCCTCGGCGGCCTTTATCCGCTAACGAAGGGACGTGTTAGACGCTAATTAATAGGGTACACGTACGAACACGTATCGCGCAGTTTCCGATCTGCCAAGACGAGAAGCTGGCTCATTGCAGCAGTCTCAAACACGGGGATTGTGTCCTCGCCTAATTAGAGCCCCCTCCCCCTGTTGCAATGTTATTAAGAACGGCTCAACCGACGGCCTGCGAGTATTTGGTAGAGACGCGGTGCTATTCCTCCATTTTGATTCCCCTCCTCTATTTTCGAGATTGCCATGGAGTACCTATTTAATTTCCTTCACTGGGTCAAAGTCAACTTTCAGGGAGGGGAGCTCGTTAACAGTTATTCTGAATAACAACTTTCTGTACTACCGTGAAATTAACTCTTTGAAATCGCTTCGAGAACTTCTACATCAGCGGAACACCTTTTCGGTGGAATATCTTCGTTCCTAAAGAAATAATTATAAATTCTCCGAGCAAAGGAAATATTTTGGTCGACGGTATGATGTCAGATATCATCTGCGAACTCTGTAGATCCAAAGCACCGTCTACCATCAATGTATTATTTAAGTTTTCACGCGAAACTAGTGCCACCAAAGAGTCCTCCACTGTCAGTGGTTCATAGGTTACCCCCTTCACCCCCGAATGATCATACTTTTCGCCTTCGTTCACAAAATTTCCAGCCGCGACCAGTGCCCAAAGATCCGAGCGAAGTGTAAATGAGGTGAAGTTGCCACTTTGCTCCCGCGTGTGGCGCCCGCGCCCGAGCGGGCAGATGCAGAACGAACAGCACCCAGCGTCGCTGGCAGTTCAGATTTTGTCGTTTACAAGCAACTCGGAACAATGTTGCACGTATGTATGAGCCCGAGTGGAAATTTCCAGCGTCAGATTACGCGTTCGCCTGTGTTGGTCAACTGGGGGACAGTGGCGGAGCCGGGGTCAGAAGTTCAGGCAGCTCGGGCTTGGAAGTTTTCGACTTAGGGAAAGTTTTCGTTCTCGCTGCCCTCTTTCCCCGTTCATCCTTGTAAACGATTACACGGGCTGGGATTATTGCAAGCCCCGTTTGCACCGTTCACGACATTTCCAGTGATTCGAAGGATCAAGCAAGTTGATCAAGGGATAAAGCTGTTTTAGTTCGAGCAGCTTTTCTGCAGGGGCGATTGACAGTGGAGATTGCAAACATTCGCTTGCGCCAATTCCCATGTGTTCCATTACGTTTGAATAAAGGCGCGTTTAGACCAAACGAACGAATGCTCGTTCGCCTCCCATTTCGACAAAATCCATATGATGGAGAGTTGCAAGTGAAGATTGCCGTTTATACTAAATGAGCACGAATTTTATCGAAGGGGGGGAGGGCGAACGAGCATTGGTCTAAACGCACTTTAAGGATGTTAGCACAATTCGAGATTCATGTTTGCGAAGAAGGAGAGTAAATTCATCAGTGTAAAATTAAACGCTTTGGAAGGGGTGCAAACTTATGATATGAGCATCAAACTCGTGTCATCTGTTCCTCATCCAAAGAAACGTTCCGATATGTGGGTTATCGCGTCATTGGGAGTATTTAAAATAATATAATACAAGTGTGTCCATCGAAATTTAAGATTCTGTTAAAACTTTTCGAGCACTGAACACTGTATGAGCCGCTTATAATCCAAATTGTTTAACTTTATGATATGAAATGTAGAGGAACTTCATTAAATGAATACAAAATTTAGAAATTTGCAGAAAGTGAACTGAATCGATTTCAAAAACGCATGAAAAAGTCGCATCAACCAACATGTATGTAATAGAATTATACACAGAACTGCATTTTTTCCAAAGTTCGTCGCGAAGAATCTCGTTCAAATAATTTACGCAGCTCGAAAGTTGAAATTTCACTTTTACATCCATCCGCCTCCCCACTATTCAAGCGTAAGCGACATTGAAAATCGGCTATTCTGCTTCGACAGAGCGACACGCACATGTAAATTTAGAATTTGACGTGGATATTGCCATCTGCGCAGGAAGGAAGGATTCGATAAATATTGGAATTACATGATACGAGCGAGACCTCGTTCAGATATTCCTTTCAATAATCGGACGTTTTGTGCTGGCGATACGCGTGTGGTAGTATGTGATATTAAGTCTGCGAGCCGTTCGATCCGAATGTATTAAAATACGTATTTAAAGATTCGAAAGCCAGTATCCGATATTTGTAGAGTGTAACGGAGAATGCTGCCGTGCTATATCACACTATCGCCGACATGCAGCCCCGCAATAATACAAGGGAATCCTGAGATAAAGCGTTCCTTATCGTGTTTATAGCTGTTAACGCTCGGGACAGGTACACATTACTTTAAAATACAACGGGCTGTGTGCTATATCAGGTGCCAGGTATCATAATTGCGTTCCCAGCTGGATGCATTCTGCATAAACACAAATACAATGGAAAAATGTATATCGGTAGCAGAGTCCAAAGAATAGTCACATGTTTGGCAGTAACTTTTGAAAGGAGAACTTTTCAAATTAATACGTGGATATTTTTATACTATTTCGACTAATGATATTTTTAAAACAGCTAAATTCTGCCCAATGTTTATCTACTCGGTTTTCCTTCTGGCTAATACGCTGCACTCTCGTAGAAAGTGCGAGGGATACAGGAGCCGGATCGACGTTTATGTCATATGAGTTTCGTGACCTTAAACGTGTTTGCGAGAGTTAATAAACAATTGAGTTATAGAGAGGGCCCGATAGGGGCTCGTACTTGCCACGCTCGCCACGAAAGCGACACTTGGTGTCAATTTTCCTCGCGGATACACTCCCGCGCTCGTCTGCGCCGCGTTAAAAGGCTGCGCGTTTATAAAGTGCATTGCACCGACCCGACCTAATAGGTAATTACAAGTTAGCCTGGACGTGCCACTGGCACGCGTCCATTTTCACCTGGGCGCTAGTTACACCTGCGCCTGCGTTCAAGCTTTCTGACCTTTGGCCAGTTACGCTTTTGATTCGTGTGCAACACGGATCGTGGGACGATCCACGAGGTAAACTTCTCATGTGCACGACGATAAGCAGTAATGTCGTAAATTTTCTCGTTCGTTGCTCTAATGTGCAGCTACGACAAAGGGAATTGCAAATGCGGGGGTTAAAATTTAATGCGCTTGATGCACGTAATGTCTTCCGCTCAATCATCAGCCGGCTTGGTGCAAGGAAACTTGTGTGGCTTTGTGTGAAAAGGCTGGGGGTAGTTTGTACTTTAAAAATTTACATGGAACCCCTCAGTTAAACCTTTTCTACCTTTGTTCGCACCCATTCACTTAGTTTCTTCCATTCTGTATGGGCAATCACACTCTTTCATTATCAGACGCCGCTAGTTATGCCAATTGGTTCGTGAAATTGGTCTTACGTCGTTTATGCGACGGCTTTTATACAATTTAACGTGTTCCGCGCTACGGTAGAAATTCAGATTTTTGGTTGGACTATAAAAAATGATGCGAAAATTATAGGAAAATAGAAGTTGCGCACTACAATTGCAGCTGTATTTTATTCTATTTTACTTTCAGCATTGAATTGAGTAACACTATTTTTCCTTTGGATAAACGTTTCACCACCGATGAATATCGTGGGCCGCCGGTTATTAGCAACATTCTTTTATTTGTTTAGTGGCATACAAAAAATTAGGAATACTCACATAAGAAAGGTGAAGTACAAAATTACCTATGACAGAACGAAATCGTAAAAACTGTCTTATAAAATGGGGTCGTTTTATTAAGAAATTTTTTTAAGGAAGATTAATTTTATTGTCTTCACTTTTTCTTTTCATTATTCAAGAATTATATAAGCATTTGATCATCTCGGTCTTTATCAATATTCTTTCAGCCTTCTCCGTTCCACGTGTCGTTGCTCGCGTTATGAAGCTAACTATGGGACGGTATGCTCGGCTTATTCACTTTTGGAAGTAAATTAGGAGAGTTTCGCGGAGAGTTTACTTCCTGCCACCCCGTAATTATGTCATCAGGGCAAAGAAGTTTGCGACAATGTTATCGCCAGAAAAAAAGAGTATCACTTGTAGTCACTTCGACCGCATGAGAATCTTAAATTGATTCAAATATTATTTAAATCTGAAAAATGTTAACGCCTTGATGCCTCATGAAACTTTCAATAGGTGTTGAAAGTCTTGATGAATTTTCCATTCATCATTCGACGTATAATCTATCAATGGAACTGATAACTGAAACGGGACTTTAAAAAACTAATCGAGGCTTTTAAAATTGCAAATATTTATATAATATTCAATATGATCCAGTTGAATTAGATGGAAATTAAAAAAGTGGGTTTAACACTCATCACTAAGCTATAAGCGAATAATATTAGATAGTGCAGGCTGCCATATTCGTTTTACTAGATACGAAAAGGCGACACTGCGAATGCACACCTTTTGCACGACGGCCAACAGCTTTCCGTATTCCTCGAAGACGATCCATCAACGCTTTCGCATCAGAAAGAAGGTACATTAAATCGTGGTCTCGCGAATACTGTTCCTCGTCGGGGCTTACGCCCTTGAGAGCTTACCTGAGTGAAAAAAGGCCCAGTGAATGACGATAAATTGAGTTCAGATGTAGAGGAAGGTGGAGGGAACTGCATTTGGTGCTGATAAATGATGTTGTAACTAATCCTTTAGGATATTCCCATGTCGCAGTCTGTTCGTGGCCGTAATCAATTTTCTTGCTTCAGTGATTCTTCCAAGATTAAATAGTTACTAGAATTTTATTCTTGTAGTAACTAAAGTGCATTTCATTTGTGAATCAAATGGCTATTTTCGAGAAGTACCAACGTATTTTAAAATCGGACGCACATTTTGCTTTGCATTAATTTTTATTGCCATTTTTATTAGCACTTTGTATAAATCCTCTAAATTATTTAAAAACGTGACCAAATTCCTTCATCTCAAACCTCTCGCTACATATTCATACAAACTCTCAATTAGCAGTCTATAAAAAACGTGAGCGATACAAAACCCCTTCATGTTCGCCAATGCAAGTAGAAATCATGTGTGCCGAAACTCT
Organism: Andrena camellia; assembly: GCA_029448645.1. NCBI lineage: Eukaryota > Metazoa > Arthropoda > Insecta > Hymenoptera > Andrenidae > Andrena > Andrena camellia. Next base: position 46,637,702 of record CM055679.1, on the reverse strand, counting down.
CGAAACCTTTGCTACTCGAAAACACAGTCCTTGTTTGCAATCCATGAACATACGTCAGCAGAGAACGCCATGAAAACTGCTTGCACGACCTCACGGCCTCGGTTGCAGATGCATGGTACATTATGGGAGGATGATAAGTAGAAAGAGTTCCAGCGAGGTGCCTCGAAATTTCATGATTGTTTCTCACGAAACGAAAAACGTGCAACGTGGCTTGGGCTAGTCGACACGTAGCCGCCATTAACGTTGAATTTTTTCCAATTCGTCGTCCACTCGTTTCCATTCTACCGCGTGTCGTCCATCTGTCAGTCTGGCTGGGACTTTTTATACACCCATCCGGTATTATTGCGCTACGGATATCCAACGCTGCCACGCAGCATTATTGGATTAGCACTTTTACTGTTCATTTGGAGGGCTGACAGCCGCAAATGTTTCATGAACGTTGGTGATGAACAGAACAACCTCTAAAGCACAGAGTAGCAGAGTCTACGGTATCGAAAGCTTCGAGTATTTATTTTTTGGTTATTCGTACAAATTATTTTGTTTAGATAATTTAATTTTCTTGTACAATTTTAATTTTCTTCATGTCAGATTCTTATTCGGCTCGTGTGTTCGGCCATGTTAATGGACTAACGAGTATTAAGATAATTTGCAATTACACCTGCGATTTTCTAGTGCTGGTCATAAAATCTTACTTTCCATTCAGTTTTCGAAATTTATTACACATTCTTTAGTATTTAATTATCTCTGGTCCCAAGGATGACTACATATCAGTTGCTTTGAAGTCACTTCAATAAATAATTACTCGTTCAGAAGACGATTTTCTACTTGGCTTATTTAATATACCTTCATGGACTTCGATATGTAGCCACTACCACCTGGCAAACCTACAACTAGTTTAAGTATCCTCCTTTCCCTTTGCCAAGTACTTTACATATTCAATGAAAAGCACCTCCAAAATGCAATCACTAAAAAATAACTAAATATTTCTCAATTTCCCATCTACCCATGACAGTCCATTAATATCGCTGCATACCACTCTCCATAGTCCCCTTGCCAGAAATCACCCTATTAACACTTATTGCAACAACACCACTGCCACTCTGAAAATGTCAAGCATCTTACACGCTTCGCAGTCGCGACTTTCCCCAAAAAGCTGATCCCATTGTCATGGTGTTTGGAACGAGACAATGGTCAATGCCCGTGGGGGTCGTTGATGCTGACGTAACGGCTACTGTCGTTCGTGCTGTTCGCCCCCAGAAGAACGATGAACTCGTTGCATGGGCAGAGGGGCGCGGAGGGGGTGGATGGTGCACGTGGCAGACGAGGGTGGAAAGTCGCGTCAGCGTTCGATGGTGGTAACCGTGGCGGCTTTCATCAATATTAACGGTGATTTCTGTCGATGTAAACGGCGCAGCGGCCGAACAAAACGCAAAATAACGTTGACCGTAACGTCAGCGTCCCGTTCCAGCCCGCAGCCCACGCGACTGGCTCTTTTCGCGGGCACGCGCTCTGCCCCGGCTAGCGGCACTAAATCATCGTTTGCATCAGATTACGGATGATTTCGGAAACAGTGCTTCGATTTGCGTTACGAGATAGGTACAGGCACGCGCTGCTTCCGCGCCATTCTGGGGCCGAGTCGAGCGTTTTACGAAAATCTGATTACGTGCACCGACGAGCCCGCGATGATCTTCCGCTCTACGATGATCTACGATCACCGGTAATGTTTAAAATTACGGGCCGGTTATTAGGGCCGCGGCTATATCTTCCGCTATTCGGCTGGAACGTTCCGCTTGGGGCTTAATTGTGATCACGTGGCGAGGGATCGATTCCAGCTCGGTTTTGCTTCAGGGTGTTTTTTTTGTTCGGTTGGTTCTGGCTCGATAAGACGGCGAGCTTCTTGAATTGCTCTGTTTTTCTGTTCATTATAATATTCATGTAACATCTCGATTTCTTCGGAGAAACTTGTGTAGCAATCTCCTACGTAGCTTTAGACTTTAGATATGTGCGCACGAATGGAGTTTAATAGATTCTGTTTTTAGTATCAACCTATTTGCATAAAACATAAAACTTTCTGTTTGCCACCGAGAGAGAATGCAAACTCCAGTTTTAGATTCAACAGCGATAGGCGCTGTCTTTAAAACACGAATCGTGCAGTTTATGGGTTAAAAGCAGTGCATTCGTCCATGCTCGGCGGACCATGCGTCGAGCTGCGCTACTGCGAAGTAGAAACTGCTTAGTATCGCGGACACTTTTCGGCACAACTTTTCCTCTCGCGTGTTGAATTTACATTTGTTATTGGAAAGTATTTAACGTAAATTTCTGCACTAGACAGGCTTCGAGATAGGCTATTAATATTAATGAATATTAATAACCATAACTGTGATTCAATTATTTATCAGATGAACGGTCGTCTCTGTACGAAGTGACAGAAAAATTGTCCTCTATGCAATCTCACAATTCTCCTCTATGCAAACACAATTTGCCAACTTTCAAATCAAATCAAATCATATCGATTTGGTTGCTCGACTCAAGTAACTTAGAATTAGCGCTTTATACCCTGAGCAGTTTCTGATTGTAATCGAGATTTTTTAAAAAATGGCACTTAGAGCCGTAATTACTTTCAGTCTACGATTAGTCTGTTATAAATAACCGAGTAAACCCGCTGAAGCTCTACGAAAACTTGACAGAATTCCAACAGCCATTCATTACTATTTATTCGACACGTTTACGGTTGTTATAGCAGAGCGAATCGTGTCATAGTTGCGTCAAGCCGTGTAAACACGCGTATCGGTAGCCCCGTCACTATTATTCCCACCCAGCGGCAGGAAAGTAAAATGTGTACATTTTATAGGGTTCTTCAATTTGCATACAGCCCATGAATCATCGTTCCTATCAGATTACGCGCAATTTCGAGAATGGCGTTTCAATTGAACGCGGCAACGCGAACCCATTAGCCTAGTCGTGCGGCCCTGATAGCCGGTGAATTTTTCGGGAAGCTGATTACACGATTCGGCTGCAGTGCGACAGGCAAATTATTACGTAGGGGCGGCGTGTAAATCGGGAACACCGTTGAATTACTCGAATTGAACTTCGTGAAACGAATCGATCCCCGTTGATAGCCGGGAAAACATCCCCGCCGCAGTCGACTGCTGCCTCGCGATGCAAAAGATTGTGAAACCCGAATGTCATTACCATTTTCCTTCATGCGTTACATTGGGGTATGGTTAGTTGTTAGGATTATATTTGGAAATTGTTGCTCTCTGCTTCTCTCTAAGCTAAGCTCTCTAAGCTTCTCTATAAGCAACAAAGATACACAGCTGCACCTTTCTGGAATTTTTAAATAACTGCTCCTTTTCTGCTTGTATGTACTTTCTTCTTTGGTGTTTTAGTAAATGGTCAGCTGTAATTAATGGAATTTCTTTTTTTAACGGACCTTGCAGATTAGAGGGTTTCGTGCTTGTGAAAATTGTGGTGTCTTCGCCGTAAGAAAATACGTATTAAAAGTATTCAAAGTTAACACTCCAACAGGTGCACCTCTGAATTTTGCAGTATTTTCATTGGCGTATTTAACATTAGATTCCTTGATGCTTCTATTTGCAATATTACCTCATACAAAAACAGCAACTATTTTGTCGATTAAATTTATAGAACTGCGATGTGGAAACATTCCACCCAGTGTTCCCGTGTCTCCGCGAATTCTCTGTTCCACGTTGGAAATAAAAATATAGTACTAGATAGTCACAATTGAAAGAGAAAACCATACACACCCTCATAGTTAAATACCTGCGCACCCCTTTCGTTGCACAGCAGTTGAGCATCTCCGGTCTACTCGAGGCCCGAACCGAACGACTATCCGTATGTACGGCAAAGTGACGAGTCGAATTGATGTTTATTAATAATAGGTAGGTATATTCACGACACGGTGCGTAGCATTAATAACGAAACTATTCTCGAGCGCCGATTACGGGCAATGTTAAATGGTGCGAATCAGGGATTGTGCGCGGGGGGCATATTGAATGTTGATTTTGTAACGCTCGGCAGCAATTATTCGGCATTTCGCGTTAAGGCGATTAGTCAATTCGTGCGTATCGTTAAACGAAACAATTGCGATTTTGAAACGGTTCCTGAACAGAGGCGATTATAATTCCAACAAATGGGAATATAATGGCTTTCCCTTAGACCCGATAATGAGGCAAACTACTCGCGAAACATAATGAAGCAATTAATCACAATTTGGCCAAGTTCTTCGACGAGCCGTGTTTCCGAGCAAATTGTATTAAACTTTCCCGAGTCGTAATGTTAATTGTATTACGCGGAATGTCAGCGGAATGTTAGTACGCTTTTGAAATAGTTTCAAGATGGCGCGTGTCTTATGCCAATGGTACGACTCGTCATGGTCTGGGTTAGGTAGCTTAAAATTGGTATTTTCGAAGGTGTGCGCGCGTACGTAGTTAGCTTCGATACTGGACTTTATCACGATGGAATACTGGTTCACTAGAGGAATTTGTTCTGTGCTCATAGGCTGAGAATTATTGCTTAAATGAAGTTAGTCTTCTTCATAAATTACTCCATATTCCCTATGGTTAACGAAGAACGAAATAAAAACAGAAATCGGTTCAGACTTCTAGGGTTGATTTTACTGCTGTACAGTTATACTGAATTCGACGGGTCACGAAAAGAACTCATTTGCACCTGAGAAGCCAAACTGATGGATTCTATGAAATGAAAAGTAGGGGAATTCCTCGTGTATTAATATTCAGAAGTTTATAGAATGTTTGGCTTCTGACCATTACTGGACCATTTTAGCTTGTGGCTACCTTTGAACACTCAAGACACTCCCCATGATCCATAAGTATATCATTCTTAATAAAGTCACAGCACAGAGAGAAACATTTGTTGTCTTAACCCGTAAGAACACTGCTTACACCACTTCCCTTAAGTGCATATTTAAGCTAACCTCCAACCAGACCCAAATTTACTACCCTTTTGCTTCAAAGCTTAAACGCACGACCTTTAACACCATCTTTCAATGAGATCCCATTGCAACTTAAAAGTGACCATTCCCTCTACAGACTTAACATTGTCTTTCAACAAATTTCAAGCTCACTACATTAATACCTTTCTTCGCCAGAAGGTCCAAGCCCAAGGTCTACCGGCTTCCTCCGAAACCCCAAAGGCGGTGGCCTCAGTGATCCCCGATCCACGATCCACTGTAATTCAAAGGCTCCATAGCAGCGCGAGGGCGCGTCGTTAACGCGACGCCGCATCTGTTATGGGTGCAAAATTGTAGGACAGCTTTGCACACTCATCCTGTCGGCGCTAAGCCGCGCCTGCTGGGAATTAATTTTCCCTGGCTGTTGGCTGTCCTTGCCGCAAGTAACGCGGCCGGTATCAGGTGGACGCATTATTTACTGTCAGCCAATTAACATGCCGTCGCGATCACGAGTGTTCACCTAGGCCAGGCGTCGGCGTCGCCGTCGTCGTCGTCGTGTGGCGAAATCGATCGGAACGGCCTGGGCCGCCGGTCGGTTTTCGTACTGCGCCGTAACTACGGGGGCAAAATTGCACGTGGAACGATAATATCGTACTCGTGTTTCAGGCACGCTATCCTGAATCGCGGCCGCTGAGAGCAATAGCCGTGAGATCGGCTGGTAGACTCCGCCGACCGTTGTGGGGGTGGGGGAGGAGAAGGTTAGAAGAACCCTTAAATCGCTGTCTGCCTTGTCGAATTCACCTGAAATCTTCGACGCGGCGGATTCGATCGTCCGATTTTAGCTGGTTGCTGCATAGTCAATGTGGGTTCTTCCTTGCTACGTCTGCTTTCTCCTGTTTTCATGCAGTGGAGTCGTGAGGCAATTTATCTGTTCGTAGGCGGGTTTGTGTAGTAGATGACGGGCTTTTTCGATAGGCAGTAGGTCATTATTGGATCGCAGAGGTTTTTGCAAGTGTGATATTTTTTAGATGCGACAATACGACCTCGCTATATCGAAGCGGTTACTATATTCGAGTTAGTCCTGTATTTGCTGAGAATATACAACATATGCGATATACGAAATGATAAAGGTATTTTTAAAACCCTCTAATGACAAAGTCCGACTTGTTTAGTCCTTTCTTATAAACATATATAATTGCATAAATTGTCACAGTCTAGTTATTATTGTGAGACAGATATAGCGAAAGGATAAAGACACGCGCAGAGGAGATTGCTCGGGAAGGCCTAACTAACTTAAGGAAGCATTGTTCAAAATCTTGCACCACTCAAACTGTTAGAAACCCGAGTATGCCAAGGTGGCTAGGTGTTTTTACTCTGCAAGACTTTGCCAATGAGCGGTGAAAAATACATCCACCGAACTTGAGTGAACTTCGCGCAGCTCACTGTAACTGTACCACCCCTATTCTTAGAGCATATGCTCTAAGCTTTTATTGCAGTAAACTATTTACTCTAAGCTGAGTAACGGTTATTTACATATTCCAGTTTAAAACCTGCATTTATTATCCAACAATATAATAGCTAATGCGAGTGGCTCGGTTACGTGCATCAATATGAGTTTCTTCAGAGTCTGAGGTAACTTTTGTCGCGCGTCTGACCATACCACTGATTCCTCCACTTGTAACTGTCTGGCAATAGAAATTACTTCGTACTTCTAAAACTGTACTTCGTAGTGCCATTATAAAAGGCTTGGGGTGTCGTACCGACGAAACGGTCCACTTTACGAAGTCCCACCTCGTACGAGTGGCAAGGAGAAACGCTTAATAGAGCCAGTTAAGGAAAAAGTGGCAGACGCACTCGTTGCGAGAAACTCTGGCGTGGTTACGCGACTTCCGTGAGAGTTACGGTTGACTTCTTGCTGTATGAAATTTGTGTTTCCTCGTACATGAACTGCGAATACCTTTTAGGGAATAATTTGAGTCACGTCGTATTTTCAAGATAATATTTTCGTGCATTCATAAAAACAATGAGGTTAGGACCTTTTCACGCGAGACACTTCTATGGCTCGCGACAGGTATTTCAGATGCATTCACTTGGCAGAGATATAATTGGATTGAAAAACATAGAATATATTTTGTTGCGTCTTGCCTGAAAAGGCTCCTAAAGGGTCGAGATGCAGAGTGGAATGAAAGTCTGTGGAATAATTTCTTGTGCTAGGTTGCATAAAGCAAAATAGACATTGTTACTTATTATTTGTTATTAAACAAATTAAGTCTACTATAATGGATTATATGTTATATAGTCGACAAGGTTTTGAACAACAACTTCTATCTAACTGAGTACAAATGATGCTTCAAGAGAAAGTCAGTTGCACTCCAAATTTCAACCAAGTCACTTAGTTGCACTCGTACCGTTTGCCTCGAAACTTATGACCTGTGTTGCTCGTGAGAAATAGAAGAGCACGAAAGTTCCCAGTATTTCATACAATCGTGGCGCGCATCTTCGAGGTATGTAGACTGCTCTACTGTTCTACCGTTCTACCGTTTTCATGCAGAAGAGCATAAAAGTGCAAGTTCGTACGGGCGTAATAAAATCAGAAATTTATCTTCCCCCGGTGCGGAAGTGCATGCAAAGTTTTGATGCACTTATTATTCCTACTGTAACGCAGAACGCCATTACAACTTCTACCTCGCGTTCGAGAAAATCATTTGCGTTCTGATACTTTACATTTATTCCTCTGAAAATGTAGAAGCTGCCCACCCCTAAAAGCCAAGGAACCTTGCTGCTATGTTCCTCCATTATGCATGCAAGAAATATTATTGAACAGTAGCTAAGTTACATGTAAATGAGCGTTCCATTGTAACACAATAACGAAATGCGTGAGAAGGTAAAATTTCACGTTCCTCGTCAAGCATTTATTCGTCTCATTAAAATATGAGTATTAACGCAAAGTTACAATTAATACTAACAGTAGCAACTTGAACATTGTTGAAAATATAGACTACTTAATCGTCCATCCACAACGAAGCTATCATACGATAAATAAAAATGCAAAAGTACAAGCTTGCTATCGCATCTTCTAATTTTACTAACTTTCAAAATCGCTTCCCTCAAGAACAAAAGCTCGAGTATAAAACCTTATTCCACATTTCCTCTATATTTTTACACACAGAACCACCCCTTTCTGCGTATCCTCTGCTTAACAATAAATATAATATCCAACGTTAAGTGTGTGTATTCAATTTTTCAATCCGTGCTCCATTTTATCTGCGCGATCAGCGGTGAAAATTTCGCAATCACGCCCGTTCGAGGGAACCCATCAGCGGTCCTTCCCGTTTTTCTGTCACCAGCTCGCCCGACAGCGTCGATGGACGACGCTTCGCTCATCAATTCGCTCGATATTGTCGCGCCTCGGCATTCCCTCGCCGCGTGGAAATCCGTCACCGTGCGGGGTAGTTTTCCAATTTTCTTTATTTATCGCCGCCCGTCGTGGAAGCAGAGGCCCCCAGGCCCGAGTGCATAACGCGAAACTATATATTCCGAGGAATTACCGTCTGTCCCGCCTGATTAATGCGGACAGATTCGGAGCAACGATATTATTGGTTGAGCCGGAACACGTTAGAGAAATACGTCGTTGCAAACTACGCGGCGGACAGTATTTACAGTTGTAGCCGGCGGGAGTGACACCGGTGATGCAAAAGCCAAGGAAGCCCGTGCATGAGGTTGACCGAAATTTATACCGGCTTAGAATTTCTGTGGCGTTATGGCGAAAAGTTGACTGGCGTTGTTTGGGTGGAACGCGCAGGGATATCGAGCCTCGCGCGGGGTGCTTCTGAACGAAAAAGCGTTTGCAAATGCGGACGATGGGCTACATGCAATCTTGCGATTTGTTTTCCTTAGTACCATTAAGGGTGGGGATTAAATTCCTGGCCGATGGTGTGGACTTTGGTGTGCTTGATGTTTGTGTAACGAGTGGGATATTGCTGGCTTGGGCAATCAGTGGCCAAGAATGTTTTTTCACATTGTTCTTTCATGTAGATTGTAGGGAGTTGTATGCGTATTTCTGGCTGCTTAGATTGTTGCGTTCAAGATAATTCTGTGTAAGATCTGTGATCAGTTGAAATATATTTAAATTAGATGAAATCAAAGTAATGGAAGTTGTTGAAGTTTAGAGATTTTTGGAGAACTTGTGCGTAATTTGTGGTAAATAATCACACATTAACTCGAATAATTTTCTCACGAAGAATCATGTAAAGAATAATAAAGGAAGGAACTTTTATCATCAAAGTGTGAAGACAAAATTCCTATGCTCTAAATATTATCAAAATTCGAGAAAATTTATTACTCACCTATTATTTTTAAATGATTTCAAAATGGCAATGATATTTTCTCTCGAAGCAGCTGGCCAAGTTAAGTGCCAATACTTAACCACCTTATTGCTCTCCAAAGAGAGGTTCCTTTAAGCTGTTCACGTTTCGATCGATTTACATTAAGTGGGTACCCCTGTGGTTGAAATTCGAGGCCATCCAGGGAGACGACATCGTTCGGTGCTTAAGATAAAAAGGATCTGATCGGAAATCCTCCCTTAGTTCTAAGATCAGAATGCTATTCCGAAAAATAAACCAATTCCGCGTTGTCAGTGGGGTCCTATTTGATGCCTGAACCTCCATTCCACAATAACAGTTTCGATTTTGAACTTGTTACCCTTATAAATCCTTCATTCAAGTCGCAGCTATTTCGTGGATCCAAGTGGTTATTTCTGTTCCTGGGACTGTAATTTATTTATGATCGATTCCTACTATGGTTCATTCAAAAGATCAGATGGCTAGGTTAAAAGGCAACATTCTTTCGACCAGATTAGTAAAAGCCATCGAGAGTGCAACCTCATTCGTTTCAGGTTACACAATGAACAGAAATTGCCACTCGAAATCAGAATAAAGGGAGAAATATTCTGAGCTGCCTGACAAATTAATATGATCTACATGTAGCAAGATTGTTCAATGAAACCTAAGTGCTTTGAATACTAATTGTGTTTTATTGCTTGTAAATATTGAAACAATAGGCTTCAGAAATATACGCGTAGAAAACTACAATATTCTACGACTTGCCTAAGAATTTTTGAAAATTTATTATGCAGAATATAAAATTTTCTTTTTGTAGAAACAGTACTAAATACAGGGTTCAAAATTTGGTAGAAATGTGGGTTTGGTAGAAATGTAGATTTTCAGATTATACTAATTTTGACTTAAATAATGCGACTAATTTGTGTTTTACTACAGTTTTTATCTCGTATTGTTACCAAATTTGTAATTTAAAGTTTTCCAAGTCTGGCGGGATGGATCTTTCGTCATGGATGTGGTGTACACCCAAATAGAGGTAAACTTTTTCAAATTTAATAATCACATTCTCATGGTACTTACTAAGAAAATCCCCCAAATTTAATAAAGCAATTTGGGGGTACTTTGTACCTTCAATTTACAAGATAATTCTGCAAATACCAATAAATCAATCTTCCCAAAAGAAAGTGCTTCACCTCGTAGAAACCTTCCTTCAACCAAAATAAAATATTCTTCCTCGCTATACGTAAAGAGTTACTGAACCATTACCAAACTTCCCTCATCACTTCGACGACCACTAAATAACCTGCCCGTCACGAGCCCTTCTCTGTAACGTCCCACATATCACGACAACGAGATTAGTACACGTACACGATTTAAATTCAATTGAAACTTGGTCAATCCATTACTTAACCGCGTCTGCCAAATTCCATAAACCGTGATAAGAACATAAGACCATTAGCAGGGTCAATAATCTGTCCCAACAAGCTTCGCAAACTTCACGCGTAATCAGTAGTCCCAATCTACCTGCTCCAGCATCCAAAATCCGATACACAATCGAGGCATATGCATCCACGATACATCGATCCTTTTTGCAAATAAAAGTGGCACGTACCTATGGAATTACCGTGCACGCCGTCGCTCCCTTTCAAACGGAAAAAGCTTGTGACCTGGGTGATCATCCGTGTCCATTGACTACTTGGAAAGTTGTCACTGTCGCGTGGTTAAGCTTTTCACGGAATCCTGGGTATCGGGGAGGAACTTTGCAGTCCGTGTTAGGCGGAGGTCTGTGTCCTGGCCGCGTCGTTGAGCTCCTTTTTACGACTGCTTTCACCGACTTGCTCAGCTTTAAGCTTGCAGTCTTCAAAGTAGACCTGGACACAATGCCCGCGCTCACGAGCATACACAGGCAGGCGTGCACAGCTCGAAGCAACGGAAAAAGAGCTGTTGAATCGACGGAGGCCTCGTTGAATCAGCGGGCTACTCTGTCAATCCTCGTGCATATGATTCGAAGCAGCCACCTTTCAGAAAAACCTCCCTCTCTGAGAGGTCGCGACGATGACGCTGGAATCAACGCATTTACACCGCACCGCCCTTCTGTGGATATTATACCGCGATATATAATGCTATTAGACCGAGCGAGGGGTTGGATGAAAAGTTCGTGGTGGGAGAGGGATAAGGAGATCTATGAAAGGGGGCCGAAGAATCGAAGACGAGGGGTAGAGTCTTTCTTACTTCGATTACAAGAGTGTAATAACTGTGGCTTGGAAAATGACAGATCGTCGCTGAAAAGGGCACCCAGACAAATTCGGTTATTATCATTTTCTCTGTGAGAGGTTGCCTTAATGAGGCTGCAGGCGTTTGATAATAATTGGAGGACGTGGTGTGGTTATTTTTTAGTGAAAGACTTCTTTTGCAGGCGATGGTGTAAGTATGAATGAGCAGTTGGTGGTTATTTGGATAATTGAGGATAAGTACTTATTTCGAATAAGGGGATGAATAAAGTAGCAACTTCTAGATGAAAAATGCGAAAGAAAATTGTTACGAGACATGGTGCGTATAAAGCATTACCTATGTGTGTAGCATCGCAGTAGCCTTTAATATTCGTGTTCTTTTTACATAATGTAAGCGGAAAATTTCCACTTCTTTAATTTGATTACCACCAAAACCAATTTCATCAGGAGCAAAATGACAATAACCACTTCCGTCCGAAGCAAGCAATCGCCACAGATAACACTTTCTTCTGATAACTATCTCCTTAATAGGAGAAACTATCGTAGTTCTACGAGGAGGCATCAGACCTCTGTGGACAAAATTCATTCCACGAAAACGTTATACACAATCTAATCAGATCCTGAATAATGCAGGCTAGTGTCCACCTCCGATCTTGGTGCGTGCTTCTATTTCATCGACTTCCTTTTATCGCATTATAATCCGTATAATACAAGAGCAATGTGTCCAACACTGAATAATATGGCACTGCGCGTGGAAATTCTGTTCGTGAGTTGCGTGACATGAATGCATGAGATTCCAGTCAAGCGTGAGTGAGTTGCACAGCCAAAACATAGCCTAGAACAGAGTGGTAGAATTGTGTTCCAGCATCGAATTCACAATGCTTTAGAGTTTGATGTTTACGCCTAGGTTTAACTGTGAATTGTGTTTCTTGAATTGTCAACTGCGCCAGGTATTGTTTAAATATCTATAGGGTTACTCAACGCCAATTTGATCAGTTTTCGGATTTCATGCCATGGATTTTAATGAAATGGAAATATAACGTAGACCAGGTGAAATTAGGAGGTGTGTAATTCCCTCGCACCAATTGCAAAAAGTCATCGATTTGGTGTGAAACGACCCACGGCAATTTTTCCATCAGTTTGATGATTGTCTACGCATCGTTACCCTTGTCACTTCGCGATCGAGAATATTCGCCACTGTCAATGAGAAACGAAAGACTCATCCTAACTTTCAAATCCCATCGTGACTTTTAACATTCTCGAGATTCTTAGCGTTTACCTCTTTGAACGCTATTGAAGGCGCCTCGGAGCCCATCATTACGTCTCCAGCCTCTAAACAGGCAGGGCAACATTATACACAAGACCACAGTGACTTTTAAAATTTGAAAGATTCGAATACTCTTCGAAGCAGAATCACGACTATCCCACGACCAAGCTTCTAAACGATTAGAGGAGTCTTGAAGTCGATCGCTACGTATCTCAATGTGAGTATCACGATCAGCGAGAGGGCGGTGATCGCTGGATGCGTATGGTGGTCTTGATGGGGTAGTTGACTTGTGGTTACAGCCACACGGGGAATGATTCACGACTGGGACGTACGGTATTCTCCGACTTCCCCTGTTCTCCTGTCACTCCCCGAAAAAGGTATCATTCCCCCATGGGAGGTGGATCCACGGAAGTTCGTCGTACTCGTTGGCCCGGTCTTGGATTCGCGCGTCTGCTTGTCCTACCCGTTTGGGAATTAAATCTACTTAGGCGGCTGTTTTCCTTGCAAATTGAGGTTCCCCGCGCCAAAGGCGCGCGCTGCGTTTTCGTCGAAATTCCCTTCTCCCCCGGGGGAAATGGATGAATTCCTCTGACGGAAATGAACTGTTTTCGCTGGAGCGATTCCCTTTCTTTGAATTGTTCCGGGAGTCGCGGCGTGGCGGGACGAGTGAAAGACCGCGGTCGCTTTTTCTTTGGGAGCCACGAGGAACAACGTATTAATAATTAACAAGAGTCGAATGTTTCGCGGAAGTTTAACGGGGAAGGAAAAATGGACATCTTCGAGATAATGGAGACTCTTTTCTGTGGAGTACAACTATATTCTCTGATCTCTATATTCCCGGGTCGCTGTTGCGTGATTTACCTGTGTGTGTCAGCGTATGCAGGGTGGCTTCTAATCAACGCTCATGTTGCTATTGCGCTCTAGAGTGCAGTTTTCTAAAGAGCAATCTTTTTCGTGACATCACGACACCTTTTCTGTAATCATTCATATTCAATCTTGTTTATTAAAATATTAACTTAGATACTTATATACTATATTACAAATACTAAACTGATGGCGAACAATGGTCACTGCACTGCCTTCAATGAACACTGTAGGTACTGCCAAACTTCCGACTTCCCAAAAAGCAGAAGATCAATGCTGTCATCGAGAACGGAAAACAATAAGCCAAGCTTATGTCAGCTTTCAAACAGTAACTTCAGATCGTATTTAATATCCATTTTCCAGGTTGCTGATAAAACCCAGGCTCCTTAACGTCTCAGTAATGATACACCCGAGCACTAAAAAGGAACCACGTGACGTCCCGTATCGATAGAAAATACGAGCCAACGACGAAGCTACTCGCGAATTTATGGACTGACCAGATGCGCGCGCTTATCTCTCCATGAGCGTTATCAGGGACGATAGTTCGTCATCGGTAACGTGCACAGTGTACGTGTAGGAAGCGCGCTGTACTTTGTACGTCGATATCGCGTGTCGACTCGTAGGCAGAGTTCCTTTACATGCGGCAAGGTGGGCTTCTTCCTGGCTCACGTTTTCTCCGCGGTGCACACGTGATACCGGTACAGGTCTCACACGTGAAATGGCACGCGTATGCCGGGCACGCGTGCCTCATAAATAATGGCGGCTGTTGGCGCGGGAGTTGGATCGCGGCAGACGCGCGGAAAGTGGCTTCGAAAGCAACTTACAAGTTCCTACCCGATATTGCGTTATTACTCTCAAGGATCGAAGGTACCTCGGCCGAGGAATGGGGATTAGACGGGGTGGGAAATCGAGAAGTGGAACTGTCGGGTGGAGGGGGCGAACGGGGCGAACGGGGCGATAAGATAAAGGGAGGCTGAGCGACAAGTATTAGGATGAGCGGTAAGTTTGCCAGTGTAACGGATGGGTATCGCGCTAAAGTTATCACGACGGACGGCTTTTTGCAGATGAAGTTCATGCCGTGGCCCGTGGATACGAGAATTATTGTCATAGTTAAACGTTATACTTCCGGCAATCACGAATTCACGTGTACCTACCAAATGACGTATTTTCATTTAGACTACGGACACAGTTTTTTAAAGCTTGCATTGTATTGTCTTCCTTGTCTTCCACTTTGTATTCCTTGAAGGTTAATACCTACATTCTCTTAATGTTACATATTTCAGTTCTGTTGTAATTCTTAGCTCAGTTCATTAGTAATTCAGTGGCAAGTGAGCACCAATTTACTAGCTTATCCCACAGATCATAGGGTTTTTATTAGAGTCAAATATTTTTTCTTCGATGGCAATAATTCATAGAATGAAGGTCGTCGTGATTTCCATTTAACAACCTTTAAAACTTTGCACATTCCCCCAGTCTCACTCTAATTTAGTCCCAGTTCTTACCAGTTCTAGTAATAGTTGTAATTCGTAGCTCACGGTTCGTTCAAAGCAGTTCTATTTCTGTTCTTGGCTAACTCTGTGATACTATTACAACACGAGCATTATTGCAATTCCTACTATTAATCGTACGAATGCTTCGTTAAATGATCCATTAATAGTTGGTCCATTTCTTCTTCGTTCACCAAGTTTTGCAAAACTTGGAACACACGAGAGTTTGATGAAGGGAGATCCAACAGGTACGACGAATGGATTATTATATCCCAGCTAAATTGCTTCAAATTTGAATGAGAAATGACTGTTGTCACATGCAAGCTGCTCCCCAAACATTGGAGATTTATTCTACTTCTATAAATCGATTCGTATAAGTAATGTCTCAGATAATTCTCCCAGGAACGTACGCATCTTTGAAGTTCGAACGAACTTATTACTCAGCTTAATGAGATTTAACGAAGACAGGGAGAGCCTGGAAAGGGACGGGAGTCGAAAAGTAGAAGCTAACAAGAGTAAGACAAACTATAGGATGAAACTGGCGGGAAGTAAAGGGAGCTTCTGTAACGAACAACGTACAACAAATAGAGAGTGTGCTGGAAATGAGAATGGATAAAGGGGGAAACAGAAATGGCCGTTAAAAGGGAAAAGTGAAATTGGATGGACAGATAAAAAGAGAAATGAGGGGAAAGAGAGAGCGTCAACAGTAAAATAGGTTTCAGTTAGTACAAGGATTATGGAGTACAAAGCCTGCAGAGAAAGAAGGATTGGAGGCAACGCTGTGAAGAGCATGTGGGAAATAGAAATAAACAGGAACGACGCCGACGGAACAAGCAAACGAATTATTGAATCAATTAAGTTCATGTGAAATATTAGAGCTGTGCCAAACTAAAAGCCGTACAGGGCGCGCGAGTCAAGGTACTGGAAAATAAGGAATTCGCTGCAGAAACAAGCCGGAAGGAAAATGGAACGAGAATAACCAAGTGCACCGTTAAAAATGTAATATAACCGCGAGCAGCATTACTGAAATGAAAGTAACGTGAAATCAGAAAAAGCAGATTAAATCGAAGTGAAAGCATCGTCAAGGTGTGAATAGACTGGGGACGTTAAAATGGCTTGGATCAGCAAGGAATTGTAAGCTCATATAGGGTGAATCACGGCGAGACAAATAAAAGAAGGTGATGACAGAGATCGACAGCGTGTCCTGGGACAGCGTGGGGTGCTGAATGGTCGTTGCTGGTCGTGAATGGAAATAGCGGTGTTCGAGTGAAAGATCGGATAAAGATTGCTGCACGTGCCAATTCCAGCATTCTCTGGTCGCCACCACGAGGCAAAGAGTTCCTCTGAACGGAGATTCCCCGCAAATTTCTCGACGTGGTCGACAATAACCGCTCAGGAAACGTCCAAGGTGGAATCGCGGGCCTGGTGGCTGCGTCTTCTGCCAATGAGTTTTTAAACGATTCCCCAGACACAACAGACACTGAGCAATCTGAGCATTTTTATTCCCCGCTTTCTCAACCACTCGGGCCATTTTCAGCGCTGTAGTTTATTACGTCGTATTTCATTTTGATCGATCACTCCTGTCTTGGCGAAGGAGCAATTAATCCACTTGCGCTCGATTGACGGCGCTGCACAATATTTGCACTTTTACATAAGCCCCCAGCGTTCCTGCGATGTTGGTCGATGATCTATCCTTGGGTGTTTATTTGTTTGGCCTGTGAAAACTCCAAGCTCTGCGTGCTTCAATTTTTTAGACTCGTTTATACTTTGATTTTCGTCCGTTTTTTTGTTTTGTTATTGTCTTTTAGATGTGATGGGAATAGAATTAGTAATAAGTAATCTGGAATTATTGGGCATAGTGGGAAATGAGTCCTGTGTGAAGGTTTGATGCGTGTAAAGAAGTTGAAAGGCACAGGGGAATCGGTAATGTTTTGTTTTAAGGTTTTAAGGTTTTGGGATATTTAACTTTGAAGCTGCGAAATGGAAATCCTCGGTTATTTTATTCCTGTGGAAATTCTAATGCTTAAAGGAAGAGACTTCTAAGAAATTCATGATTAACATTGACGAAGAACAAAAGAGAATTAATTTCGAATATCTTTCTGTGTTTATTCGTGTTATTATTATTTGAAATTTCATGAAATTGTACTCCTCTGGCGTAACGAGTTTTCTGAATCTTTAGCATTAAATTTCTGTAACAGAATTACTGTTACTACATAAAATCTTGTTTCCTTCTGACGCCTTCAACGTTAAAACGTTAGGTTGAAAACTTCACGAAGAATTCCTGTTGTTAAACTTTCAGTTTCCGCGAGGAAACATTTTTAATTAAGCGTAAAGGAATAACCTCGCCATATTTTAAATCACACTTTCGTTTTTGCCGAGTCTCTGAATTTATGCAGACATTCCCAGAGGAACTTTGTAATTGACTTTTAAAGTTGACAGTAAACTAAATCCTACAGCGGTTCGTGTCATTTGAATGCAATATGCAATATTTCTGGAATAACTTGGTGTTGGAATTTTTGGTGTAGCAAAAATTGAAACGAAATAATAGTAATAAACTTATTTAGTGTCGCGTTTCGTCCCATCACTCGACAGTGCCTGAATCTTACACACATACTAATTCACACTTCACCTACGTGTTTCACTTCGTTTCGGGTGTCATCGACACCATTCGTCTGGTTTCGTAATTGAGCGTGCCGCGCCGCGCCGCACGGGAGTTCCCACAGTTGTTTAACCTCTCGGTAACGTAGGACGTGTATCGCTGCTCTGTTAACGCGAATATTCCCGTGTACCCATAAATCCATATTAGTCAACTAACTTTAAAAGTATCCAACAAATACCGTGCTCCTTTAGAATTCAATATCTTAACGCTACAGCTTGTTGTTAACGTAGCGTAGTTGTAAAGGGAAAAAGTAAGAGAATATACCGCGCATAGAAATCGTCGCTGAGAGATTACAGTGTTATACGAAAGCACGTTAGAAAAGTTGTTTCTTAAAAGTGTGTTCTAAATCGCGAAAATGAGAAGAACGTATAGTTTTGCTTGACACATTATCAGGACACGTGAAAATATGCGTGATAAGACTTCGTAAATCATTCGCGACGTTTATCCGGCTCCTGCTCTGCGTGCATGAGCGCATGCGCTGGGTAGGTATTTAAATATGGCGCGCTAAAAGTTGGACTTTTAAATTCTAATCACTTGTATCTTGAAAAAGAAGCCGCGAATTGGAAAACGGTAAAGGAAGATTCGATTTCTCTTGGTACAAGGAATCTACGTATCTTGGTCTGATGTGACATTTTGTAGGAAGTTGAAGATGTATTGTCAAATACAACGAAAAAGAGTGAGTTGGTATAAGTGAGTCTCGATAAGTATGAGATCTTTCATTGTTCAATTGCTACTGATATTGAGGATTTATTATTTTATGATGACGTTTTGAGGAACAGGTAGTTGATAAATATATAGTAACTCGTAACTAGTTGTAGAATCGAGAAATTGATTAATCGATATGAAAAAAAGTGTAGAATAAAATTTTTTGGTACAGAACCTTGTTTCCAAAAGAAATGTCTGCATGTTTATCTATAAAAGGATCAAATAAATTAAGAAGTATCCTTAATGGAACTAACGAAATAGTGAATTAGTTCCATTTTTGACATAAAGAACACAATTATTTCTTTCATATCCGAGGCAGTAGTTTCCTCCTTACATCTTCTAAGCGAAAGTAATATTTATTGTTTTATTATTCCATTGAATTTAAGGTCGTCTTATTGTACAACTACTTGTAAAGGTTTAGATTTAGTCTCCCGGGTTCTTAAACAATTTTTTGGTCACTTACACGACGACAATGGCGTTTAAGTACCTACTCATTTATCATAGAGTGAAAACTGTTAAGGGATGATGGGGGAAGTTAGGCGTTCCAAAGTTCTAACGGAAAATCAATTTCCTCCGCGTGTGTCATTAATTGCACGTTCATTGTTCTTGAAAATGGTCGATTAATAGCTATAGGCTTCATGAAACTGTGATGGATGTTCTTGAAACTTGGATAGTTATTCGACACTTTAAAGTTTAAACCTGCTAAATAACAGGTCGTTGATCGAGGTAAACGTTGAAAGCTTCCACAAATATTTTCGACGCGTAGGATCCGGGGAATTAAAGTCACTGGAACATTGGTTAACTTGTACAATGTCAATACACAACCGTCAACTGTAAGTGGCCGCATTTTCGATTAATCAAACTGTGGCTATTCAAAATCTCTGCAGCTCGCCAATTCATGAAACTGTAATCTGACTTCTATATCGAAAATTCGCTTGTGTTGTATCTTCCATCAATCGGTCTTTTCTCGTATTTCTTTAATATTTTAAATATTCCGTGGATTATTGGTATCAAATCACATTGAGCACAGCAGAAACCTTTTATTGTTGTAACATTTATATTCAGCTTTGATTGATACTCTGATTGGTTATACCCTTCATTCTAGACCTAAAATATTGGTCGATTTTTCGAACTAAGCCTGATTAAAGTACACATACAGATTTGCCTCGATCTAAGATGAGAATTTATTTATTTAAAAGAAACTTAGGAAAGCATGCTGTTTCTTCATAAAAACAATACAGAACGCAGTACCTACATCGCTATTTTTCAGAGCGTAACGTTCATTATAAGCAACTAAGTCAATCACATAGTCGACTGATCACAAGTCAAATATGAAACAGCTGGCAAGGTGTTTCCTCAGGTGAACAAGCATCTTTTAGAGCTGAGAAGTGTTCCTATGACAGAATTTTAAAATCGTGTTCATTAAGGTGAACAAGTGCTTTGAGAGGACTAACACTAACTCTACCTCTCTCTCTTGAAGTTTCTTTAAATTCTTGTCATTCGTTCTCGTTCGTAGCTCGTCGTAGTAATTGATAAATGGAAACACGCATTTCGTGGTCGCACATATTCATACACATTCATGCCATCAAAAGGCGCATTAATCTCTGGTCGGTACTTCGCGAAGAGGGAAAAAAGTGTATAGCTTGGCGAGGTCGACGGACCATTATTCACCTTGCCAGCCTGATGATTATTTACGATAACGTACGAGAGTCTGCTAGTTCGGCTGTGGTAAAACGCGAAACGATACGGGAAGATAATTCGCCCGCGAGGGTGTGTTATTAATATTTAATTGGGGTTAAGTGAAAGTACGGATTTCTCGTGGTATGCTTCGGACGTGTAATGGAAGTCGATATTTACGTACCTTCGAGGTATATCAGATCTACCAGTGTTTTGTGTTTTTTTTTTCAGTCCCGTTTATGCAGATTTTAATTATGAACTGAATTTCTATTCTTCTTTGTGGCAGTTTTTTTAGTTTTAGTTAATTTGTTAGTGTAGTCGAGGCAGAAGTTTTCCTGTGACATTAATATACTTTTCTCGCATCATTCTAATAGGGTTATTGGAACAGTACCTATGTCATACTCGTATTTAACTTCAAATAGACAATCTTGCAATAGTTTTACAGTGATTCATTAAGACCACTTCCTCAAAAAAATAATTTCATCCAACGACATAGGTACTAACTTAAATTTAGAATATTGGAAGTCCTATCATTTCAAACAAATCGATATTCCCATTAATTCCAAATAACATTGTTGCAAGTGAAAGACCAAAATAGGCTTCCAAATCTTTCAAGTCTATTCTAAATTAGCAGTTTCACCCCAATGCATATTCCAAACACAATTTTCCTTATCAGTTGCCTTCACCACACTTTCAAGTTTTTAACTCGACAGTCCGATATCGACAATACACTTTATGTCTTTAACAGCAGTTACTCTTCGAGCAACTTGTCAATAAGATGACGCTGTTGCGGCGGATTTAAAATCAAAAGCACCTCGTTGCACATAATAACTGGCTCTCGACGAGTGTGGGCGGGGGGAGGAGCGGGACTAGTAATTAATTTAATGACACTCTTGGAATAATGCCACGTTAATTGCGAAATATGTTTTCGCTTGGCGGTTGAAGTACGTACGAGAGCCGATTAACGTGCAATCTGGAAGCGGGTCAAACAGGGCGTTTAACTATTAGTACGATCGTAAGGATGAAAGAGAGAGCGCGGATAAGAGGCTTTTCGCGAGAAAAGAACGTAATTATTATAGAAGTTTATCGTAGAAACGTAACATTTCGGTGTTCCGTTCCGCGGACTGTTATAGCCAGCGGAATAATCTTGTTCGTTTAAGGTCGAAAGGACTTCCTAAGTGTGTATACAGGGCTCGAGGAATAATTGCGTTGCGTCGTGGAACGAGCACACAATGGGCCCTTTTTTTAAAAAGTAACACGCCGTCCGTGGGATGGGGCCAGCTCTTTTTTAATTATGCGCTACGTCTAGATGTGAATTATTTTTTTAAAAAGAACCGGTTTACTGTCCGCGATTATGAAAGTCTCCTCTGCCTTTTCGTTTACGAGCGGTATCACTGGGAATGTGAAATCTTATTTGGGAAACGAGTTTGTAGAATTTGTGTTGCTTTTTGAGCTCCTTAGTGATGGGAAGGTTCTTATCATTCGAGGAAATGCTGATGATTTATTCAATTGAAGAGTTGTTGGTACATCTTTTACGCTTGACGTTGTAGAGACGTGTATAGACTATGGGATAAATGAAAAGTAATGAAATATAAGACTCGGGAAGAAATTATGGCTAAGCAGTTTCAGATCAAAACTACACTTTAAGTAATACAAAATGTTATTGTATGTAAATATGTTTGGAAACTCTTTCGTACGAAGTTGACCACCGACATTTTAGAAAAATTAATTTAGTCAATATTACGTACATATAAGAATATTAGTCTGCATTGAACATTTATATATGCAAATGTCTTGAAGAATAGAAGTTCCTACAGACAGCTTTGCTCCAGATTCTCGACTTACCTCAAACAACAGCTCACTATCCAATGCAGTCCAAAGGGTACAAATTAAAAACAGGTCCTTTCGCGTCATCGTGGAACGAAATACCTATGTATGTTAACCGAAAAAGCGACAGGTCGATGAAGAGAGCTAGATCAAATAAAAGAGGAAATTGTTCCCCCCCCCCCAGCTTGGCACTAAACTTTTTAAATACCTGTCCAGCGTCGAACGAGGCCAGTTGTTGGTGTCACCGTTGTCTAATATTTTTCCCCTTTGTCGTGCCTCTCGAATTTCATTGGATACAATTTTCCCTGGCTTATCACTGAAACGCGCAGTTTTTTCCACCCCACCCCTAGGAGCAAAATTCTGTCCACGAACATCGTGCAATCGTAAACATACCGAACATTCGCCGAAGCGCGGCATTTATCGTGGTGCTCAGGATTCCAGGACTTGAGAATGTTTAGAATTCCGAAACGGAGCGTGTCCCGTGCTATACGACCGCATTCTTCGTCTCACGTGACGACCGAGGAAACTTTCGCAGCACCACTTTTCCGGAGGGTCATTTTTTACTCGCGAACGTTTCGTTGCCGTATCGAGGGACATTACGCAGCACCTTGTAACCGTACGTCGTAGATAAACGAGTGTCTTTCGTATGGGATCCTCGATAACCTGAAAAACATGGTTCCTGGTGGAGGAGTTTGACGATAGGCAAAGTGGTTTCTTGCAAATACTAGACAGTCTTTTATTTCTGGCTTGGTTGTTAGCTGTCAGAAATTGTGACGATTTGAAGGTGATTAATATTGATGTTTTTTCTCCATTCTGCTAATACTTTGTTCGGTATCAAAATATTTGAAAAACTGAGAAGCAGAAAATAGGAGGATAAATGTTGAATGTTGAAATTTTTATACGATTGCAGTATGGCTCTCCAAAGGCATTTTTCACAATATCTTTTTGCTGTTGCTGAAGATACACTTGAAAATCACAAGAAATACGAAATGGTCAGATGAAACGAATCCTCGTGAAGAAATAATTTTTCCAAAATAATTTGGTTTGAACATCCATCCGGGTACACGGGCACTTTACCAAGAATCGCTGCACCCTCAAAATCGATTTGTCCCACTTACCATCTATTACGAAAGACCCTGTAAAAACCTGGCTGTTTTATACGTCCCTGCACGATCCTTCGGGATTAGCAGCTTTGCATCCTTTACCACTGCAACAGAGTAACGAGCAGTACATACGAAAATTAAGTATTAAAAGTAACGGCCGAGTGTGGAGCAAATTTTTCGTGGCTGGTCTGATAAATGTTTCTTCATTGTGGACGCGCCTGTAGGATCTGCTGGCCACGGGGATTGGGGGCAGGCTGGCAGAAAACGGTAAGGACCATCCTGGGAGCGCTTCGTCATCTCTGATAACTCTTCGCGGTCCTCCAGCTCCGTTGAATCCCTTGGCTTCCTAACCCCCAGCCCCTTGGAACTACCCCGTGAGTAGTTATCTTGGGCCC
Source organism: Andrena camellia (assembly GCA_029448645.1). Taxonomy (NCBI): domain Eukaryota; kingdom Metazoa; phylum Arthropoda; class Insecta; order Hymenoptera; family Andrenidae; genus Andrena; species Andrena camellia. The sequence goes on along the minus strand of CM055679.1, from coordinate 46,614,217 downwards.
TTCCAGCGCGATCGGACACTTGGTGCCGTCGCGGCTGACATTTCGCTGGTAGGGAAAAAAGGGCAGAAAAATTTGACTTGGGTAGGGCGAAGTCTGGAGATTAAAAATTCTGCGAGTTGATAAGGACATTTTTCACCATTTCCCACCAGTGGTTTTAGAGACCTATTTTATTAGTGGATTGCATGGAATTACGGGACATTGCGCGAATTACTGATTTTATATCAGGGCTGTTTACAATGGACTAGCATCCTTTATGTAGATATATTCTCGGGTTATTTAAACTATGATGTACCTGTCACAGAATTCAGAGAGCATATCTGATTACCTATATTATCCATTAATCGTATATGTATCCATGCCAATAACATGTGTAACTTTGTTGCCTTTTTTTGTAACACACCGGATGAATTTAAAAAGCCACTTATGCGAACTTTGTAATCTTACCTTCTGTTTATATTTTTTGTATCATTGCTAAGCGGTATTACTCGTTAATAAAATAATAATAATAATATCTGTGCCTTTGGAGGTGAAAATATTAAAAGTCTCTTTTACCTCACTTTGAGAAGCTATACTCTGAGACTCAAATCTAATTAGTCCTCGAAGATCATCGAGTGATTTCCGGTAACATTTGGCTGTTTAATCACTTTACCTTTCGTTTCTTTCAAAATCGACTTTCTCAAAACGTAATCCCCCTATGAACAAATTTTATTCCTCATTTCCTACTTCATTTTTTCTGTATACATGACTTTCGCAGCTAAAAAGTTACCGCACGGAAGTCGTCTAATATTTGCTCTCTCACGGGGAAAATATAAGAAGGAAAGTCAGAGTTTTCCACTGGCTGAGCTGCCTTCGTCAAATGGAATCGCAGACGTTGATTTCGTATTGAAAGGACGGGGTTGGCGTACAGTTCTGCCTTCTCGTTCATGCTGCCACGGCGAAAGGACCAGTGAAAAATCACTGCACGGATCCGTAGCCCGCGGCCTGGACATAAATTTCAAAGTGGCCCGATACACTGCCACCAGGGCTGTTTATCAGGGCTCTTTCACCTTCCGGAAGAAGTCGAGCCGGGGATCTATTAATTTTGGCGTAACGTTTCACTAACCGTCAACAGATATCCGGTAGAATCTAAAGGAGCAACGGTCTTGGTATATTGCTTCTTGGATAGGTAGTTTCCCTCCCTTCTGAGCGAGGGGAAAAAATCGAACCAAGACACTGTTAGACGGTTCAAGTTCAAGTGAAATAAGATGACATCGTATTAACATATCGGTACATTCCTTCTGGAATTATATTGGACCATTTGCGTGTTGAGGAAACCACTCCGGGGGTGTGCACGTTTCGAAATGTTTCCGAGCTTGATTTGTTTCTTTTAAGAGAGAGAAGTAAATGTTAGGAAATTGCAGGAATTCGAATACTTTCTTTTTCCGCTGAAAGGTAAAATCGAAAAGTTTATTCAACTTTGGTCCGTGAAATTCTTAGAAACTCTTCGATACTTCTGCCTAATTAGTTGATTATAAGACAGCAATCCTGGGTATCCTGATATGTAATATTTAAATTTACAAAGCTTTGCTCCCTTCCCAAACGAATTGCGCTCAATTCAAATTGCTGTGCACGAGTTAGAAGAATAAGACATCATCTATTATAGTAACGAAGCGAACTCTGACACTGCGCTTCGCGTCATGAAATCACTCGCTCAAACTTGGAGGCGATTTACAAAATGTCCCCTCAATTGTCTATGCTCATACTAAACCTTTATCTAGAAGATCTCGCGATCACAATATAGGTACACGTCTCTGCATCTCCCACTGAACGAAAAGAAAGGTCAGGGAAAAGTTGCCCAGTACATCGTCATATTAATTAAATGTTTACCTGTACACGTTGGTCGCGCTCCCCCCGTGGGCACAAGTGGCTCGACTTTTTTCCAATTCCATCTATGAATTGCAGCGGCGCGAAACGGGAAAGACCACGATGGATGGGGGGGGGGGGGGCGAAACAGGGAAACGGGCAGATGGTCGATGAGTGCAGAGGTTCCGAGGAGCGAGGAAATTTCATTCGTCTCCCCGTGAAATAGAAAAATGGCGGAGTTTAAAGTACTTAAAGTACTCCTGATGGCGCAGGGATGTTGCCAGTAATAACATCGTGCAAAATAGTGGCTCGAAGCGGATAAGCTAATGACTGGCCGACACTGGTCAGTGAGAAAACGCTGGCAAGAACGTCGTACAGGTGATGCTCAGACTTTTCTGCGAAAAAACTGATGAGAACCATCTTGTCGCGGAAAAGGATACGGTGTCCGCACCAGTCGTTTACTCGAACTACTTCCTGCGGCTTACATTCTGGGCGCAGAGCGTTATGAGCAATCGCACGCTTCTTTCATTTCGTTAGGTATAATTTGTTGTACGCTTGTCCGTTAAATCCTTCTTGGTGGCCAGCATAAAAATTGGGGACACTGTTCTACGACTTTCGTGCTTTATAGGGGAATAAAGGAAATTGATCAGATCGTAAAGTTTAACTGGTGAGATATTATATTAAAAGTTATGGTGGAAAAATTTTGTGTTCGCTATACACATTTTTTGTAGACGTAACTTGTGGTACTTTCTGGTTAACCCTTTAATTCGAGAAATTGAGTATTTGGATGAATGTACGAACGAATTTATTACGTTTCTCTGTAAATATTGTTACAGAAACTTTTATTTAATTTTTAATTACTACACTACGTTACGAGTGCAACTTTCTTGACTATAAAACAATCTTAATAAATAGTCGTGGTTCATTCACAAGTTACTAAATGATTTTTCGGATAGAATGTAAAATCATAAACCATTATTCCTTGAAAATTCAAGAACTTTTTAATCTACTGTACCTATAGATTCCACAAAATGTAGGTATTGGCATACAGCAGCTTAAACTTGATACGCGAGTCTTAAACAGACAGCGAGTCTACGAAACATATGCTCCAGGGGAGTCTACGAAACATATGCTCCATTTGACTAAAAAAAACATCTTCCAGCAAAAAAGAATTGCTATTATTTCAGTCCTCTTTTATTAATTTTAATGAGTACTATACACTTTCGAAGATTGGAAACAATTTCCTTTAAGTACTTTGCTCGATACTGTTAGTACTGCAACAGAAACATAAACGACACCTATCGAGTGCAACTCTCCAAAAGACTTCCGCAATTCTTCAACTGCTAACAACGATAAAAAGAAAAGCACTATCAAGCTCGCGGAACAGGACGCCCCAGAAACTTGTTCCACTCCCCTTTAAACGCGGCTTAATGATCCGATTTATAAGGTATCGATTCGCCTTTAGGTCCACAGGGACGCGGGGGAGGTCACAGTGATGTCTATATTCTTGGGGACCGTAACACACAAACTATCGCGGTCCGTTCTTGAAATTCGACTGGGATCAAACTCGCCCTCCACCTATAGAACATTCTCCTACATAGCAGAGAGAGAGTGGACGGGGATGGTTCTTGTGGCGGGTGGTCGGGGCCATTGTTTTCGCCTTAACTATAGCGCGCGGCCTACTTGACGCGGCTAGACGAGGTGGTAAATTAACAATTAAACTGTAACAGGATTTTCAGTCGTCTACCTAGCGGAAATCCAATACCCGTCGCCTCTTCGGTGTCCTCAAGAGCGCCACGGTGAGAACCGTGGATAATTAAACGCAACCTGTATGACCAACGTGCAGGTCTCGGCTTCCACCCCCGCGCGCAGCCACTGGCCGTTTCCTGTTGCCACGACCGCTCGCAGCCGAGTCGGGAGCACAACAGGCCGCCGCGCGCCGCGCCGTCTGGAAATTGGAATCCTGTAATTTATGGTGCTCACCGAGGAGAGGACAGTTGGATTAATGTCCAGCTCGTGTGCGCGGCATCGCCAAGTGCTCGGCCCATCGCGATCGACTGGCTGGCCGCGTGTATCGTTATCTGGGGAAATCGACTTTTCGCGAGCCGTTGCGATTGCGGATGCTCGCGAGATTGCTCGGCGCCGATCTTTTTCAGCCACCGGCGCGGCACAGCGAGCGATGAAATTGCGAACGTTACGTGGTAGAAATTATCAGGATTAGAACTGTGATTCACTGTTGTAACAGGGGACTGTAGAATCTGAGGGAGTCTTTTCGGGGTGAGGGTGCTTTCTCGGATAACCGTTGTATCGTGGATTATTGATGCCTGCATTAAGAGGAATTTGGGATCCTTTGCGAAAAGTAGAATCAATTTTTGAGTAATTCTGCGAATGAAACTCCACCACGTTTTTACTCTCACGTGATGAATACTACTAGGAAAAAATTGTATCTTAGGCTTTTCCAACGTGACTGCATCACGTTAAATGGGAGAAAGGATCAGAAGATTAATATACTAGTAACTCCTCGTGATTGTAATCTCTCACCGAAGTTCAACACATTTCTTCTGATTGCAGTTAAAAGTATAGTTTTCAATCTTGTCCGGGGGTGCTTTTCTTTTTTTACAGGGAGAAAAACAGGCGAAGGTATTATTGTTACCTTATAAACAAGGAAACTGAGAGTCTACGACCACGTCACTGTTAATTTCGCGAACCATTTCGAAGACATGGACGTTCAGCTCGTAACAGTTATTGGTTTTCTGCGGTGGGGCCGTTAGCCGCGAGCATTTACTGTGAAATGAGAATTTCTACGTGCCCTTGCACGGTCGAATTCATTTAAAGTTCCGGCAAGAACCATTCTCAAAATTGTACAATCAGGATATCTATTAACGTAATGAATCATCCAGCATGTTCGAATTGCAATTGCTCCGTTCTCACCTTCTTCGGCTATTAATTCGTGCAATATTCCCGAAACTTGCATCGATTTCGCGCGAAGGGGGAAACAGATGTTCGAAACGGCGCGGCGCGATAGTAACATTAATTCCATCAACTGTTTCTAGGGATATTCAATTTTATTACATACAAGGAGGGAATTTCTCCGTATCTGCATTCGTTATTGCAGCGACTACACGGCTCTATTAGTTTCTTAGCCTCCAGTGCGAAGTTCTATCTCGATTTCACCAGTGTTCAGTACTTTCTCAACATTCTGCATTAACGTTTCCTCACGATGTGTTCAGAGACATCAGCAGGTTTTAAAAAAAAACATTGACAGCATTCGCGTCACATTCTCGAGTTAATGCAATCACATTGAACGATCGAATAAGACATAATTCACTTTTTTCACTCGATTCAGACATTTTCATGCGAAGTTGGAGACGAGATTGATCGGTTTAATTCGCCACGAGGGTCTCAGGAAGCGAAATCGCAGTAATTTTCCAAGACACCGGGCAACCGTTAGAACGTGAAATAGACGGTGGAGGTGCACAAGTGATAATTGCTCTTCCAGACACGCATTCATTTTAGTACCTATTCTCGAGGTATCAAGCTTTTCATGGTAACTGTTTCCGATCCCATTCAGGGGACCATTAGCCGGAGGTATTTACCCCTGTTCCGAGAGTATCGCGCCCCCTATCACGTACGTAGGGTTAATGGGGGCCAGGATGAACGAAACGACGACCAAGTTAGCCAGGAAACGTGCTCCACTTTATTTATGGCGGAAAAGACGTAGACTATCCTGGGACCCAACGTTCGCACCGTATTGGCTTCCTTTTTCTCTTTTTCTTTACTTAACCAAGCTGAGAAGGTTTATGATGAAGATACAGCTCTACAAAAAGCCAACTTGTTTCTGTGTTCCGTCCAGTGTGTCGAGCTATTCAGTTGATTCGGTTGCTCACAGAAATTGGACGAATCATAGGTATTGCTTGTAGAAAAATTCAATCGAATTGGGTAGTTCATTGGTTGGAAAGGGAGTGGTAGGAAAATGGGGGTGTCGTGTTTATTTCATGGATTTGGTTGTTAGAATTTTTATTATAATTTAACAGTAGCTTTCGTATATCCACATAAGTTTATTTCAACTTTCTGGAGAGTTATTGAGAGTACCTAATTGAAGAGTCGCTTTCTATCTTCATCTTTGAATGCTTGGATGTTAGCAGGTACATTTCCTTTGTTTTTTATCTTATTCTATTTTCTTCTGGATATGCTGTACTTTTTTTAATTTCTTACCTACATACATATGTAGGTATTTATATTCCCATTTAATCCATGCATGGAATCCAGTACGTACTTCTGAATTCTCAAGTGCATATCCAATCAGAGTCTATCGTCACTGATGAGTGACTTTTTAAAAGTTCGTAATATACGATGAAAGCTCCTCACAACGAACAGAGACGTTCCACGAGCACAGCTATTTTAAAGATATTTACAACATCAAACGCTGCATAGCTGGCTTCTAGTATAATTAGGCCCCCTCATTAAGCGCCCGCGGGAATGTTTATGATACGCCCTCGTAAAAAATGCGTCACGTAGCGAGGGACCCGCATGCTACACGGTAATAATAATTTCCACCGTGTTATCTAATTGGTAATTTGATTTCGTGCTGTCTACCGTGTCCCTCGATTCGCATCTTTCGCTTTGACAGGAGACATTTTCATACAGAATATGAAATGCACATAATGAACTGCAAGAAATTAGGCACGAATTGGGCCTGAAAAGTAGTAGAGAGTATTTTTCGTCGATGAAGAACTTTAAATCGAATTCAAAGTAATATTAGTTTAAAAAATATTTCTTTTTGTGGGTGAAATTTTAAATCAAAGTCCAATTACTATTTCGAGTTTCGTCGATTTTCGTAATACATTTCCGTGCCACTTCTGATAGACAAGTTAAAGCAATTGTCGAATAAGAAGTACATGATGCCTAATGGATGCAGCACCTCCACATAATGGTTATGTACCTCAGCACCTACCAGTTAATGAATTTAAAGGTGTACATCGGTAATATAAAAATCGTCAAGGTTACTTAAATGAAAAGTAACAAAATCAAGATTAAAGAATAAAAGTTACAATTATATAAGAATTTCAAGTCCTAGCGGGAGTTATATTCTAATACTCTCTGAAGTACCTTACAAGGACTTTCTGCATTTAAACAGTCTATTCCCCGTTCCTATAACGGCACTAATACAGTAAATTTTTCCGGCAACGAAATTTTACGCGTCGAATCGTCGTAAACCAATATTAAAGAAGTTCGTGGCAATACATCGTACGATTTCGAGGGGGCGGAATAAAACATGAGCCCCCTCCCCCTCCCGTGTCCTTTGACCGACATAAAGGTAGCGATTTATTTGCGTACAAACGGCACGCGGCTTTGCAATCGAACGAATTTCAAGGCAAACCAACTGGCGCTGCCAGCTCCCCAGAGGATTAAGGCCCCCGTACCTAAATCAATTCCCGTTTGACAAATCTTCGGCCGATGCTGGACGACAGCGGATATTTCATTGGCGGTACAATTTCTCTGTTCGCTTTGCGCGATTGTACTTGCACCTTAGCACTGACCATGCGAATTTGCTGGCCCCCGGGGATGCCAACCGGTCACGTCTGTAATTTACGTGTATCAGCAAAGCCCCGAAAGCCCAAGTAATTGAGGTGTTCCACCCCTGGAACAGAGAGGTCGCCGATGCAAGTTGATTTTCGACCTGCTGCTGCAACTGTATTGCGATCGCTTTGGCGCGAATACTATCGCGTTTTTCCCCCATGCCGAAGCTGCCTGTTATTTCGGCGGGATTTTTTTCAAATATTGTGAGCTGGAGAATTATTGTTCGAGTTGGAACGTTGATGTTGAAGGTTGAAGTTTGAAATGCTGGATGAAGGAAAATATTTTTAGTAATTTTTGTTTTGGAACGTAGTGTGAATGTTTTAATGGAGGGATTGCGCAGCAAGGTAATAATGTTTCGTGTGAAACGTAAATGGTAGGAAAGTGTAATAATTTTCTTTTGTTTTGGTGTTGAAAAAGCAGTGCTACAGATTGTTCGTTTTGTTGAAGCAGACGAACTTAGAGATCTTGGATGTTTTTCCGTTTATTTCGGTGGAAAGTTAGTACTATTCATTATAGCGTTGGGTGGTGAATTTTACTGTAAGAATTGTTAATGAGTTAATCAGGGTAATGTTTAATAAAAATGAAGAACTAGGTGTGGACATCAGAAATATTACACCAAAGTGTATCAAAATATAAAATACGCAGTGTTTCGTCGATGAAAGGAACGATTTAAACTAAACTAATTTCATTTCTTCATCCTTTTGTAGACTTATGCACAACAAAATTTTAGATCTATTTATTTAATTTCATTTTATTTCACACGTAATATTTATCCTTTTTCTAATTTCGTTAAATAGTTTACCTATCACAATATTTAATTCTCATTTTTGAGAATTCTCACTTTCTCTATAATTGAATACAAATCAATGCTCTCATCGTCAAAACTTAATTGCCATGAACTATAACAGTTTTGCTTACGCCATCTCAAACTACATAAGCCACAAGCGATTTCATTTCATACGTCCTAACCCCAATAAATTCCAAATCGTCGCATTATTTCTACATTTTTCCTCCACTATTTACGCAAGATGGGGGTGCGGGAAAGGGGGAGGGCAATAAGAAGAAGGAATCTGACCACCTGCGGTGTCTTGGCCATTCTTTCTCGCTGACAATAAATCCGCCGTTGCTCGCTGGCGCCGCGAACAGCTCGGGCCCTCCGACGATTCCGTGCCATTTTCCTCGTCGAAATTTACCGCGGGTATAATGGGGAAATAGTGAGATATTCGGCGAAACGCGGTATGAAAGATGGCGGGAAAGAAGCTTGGCATGGCGGAGCAGTCGCGGTTAAGAACCAAAGCTGAATGGCAGAGAGTAAGGCGAACTGGGAGATAGGTGTGCGAGAGAGAGAGAAAGCGGGGTAGTGGGAAAAGGGTGACGGGGAGCCGGTAGAGGAAGTGGCTCGAGCAAATATTGCGAAACGTATTACCTCTACAAACTGGTAAATTCAGTAACGAAATTTTCCTCCACCGAGTGAAAACCTTAAATTCGATTCCCGCCACTTTTTTATAACTTGGAAAAAATATTTACCGCCACGACGTAAATTTCCTGTCGTAATGGCGGTGCTAATGGACGGCTTATGGGGTTTGTAAATGTAGTAAACGAAAAGTATATACCTACATGTAAATATGTATACGGGTCTTTGAGACTTTGATACTTGGTGGAATCTAGAGGGTAACGGATTATATTATATTTGTGTTAGAAACGTATTCTGAACGTGGGTATGGTTTGTGACGTGGAAGCTTTTCGAAGGAGAAAGAGGTTTGTATTTAATGCCTGTTGTGGGGTTCAATAGAAGGAAGATTCTTTTATTCCGATTTACGTCAATTACCATTAGGCCATTAGCTAAGATTGAAAGAGGAGGCTTATAGTTTGAAATGATTGACGCAAAAGACATCCGGTTCCAGGTTCTACTTGTATTGTTAGTATTGTAGTGATATTTGCGGTACCTATATTCACAGAATTCTCATTTTCTTCTATCTGTTCAAAACCACACCTCTCTCTGCCAAGATATATATTTATCACCCGTCTTCATATCCGGCATTTTAATCTTCACGAAACTAGAAAAACATATTGTCCTTCATCACATGTACCAGTGGACTCCATCTTCCTCTCGGTAAAAACGCAAACTTGGAAAGCACTTCGTCAGCGCACCGCCACCTTATTAAAGCGCCAACAAGAATTCCTGCCAGATATTCGCGATTAAATTTGCCGCTAAATCTCCGTGCAAACCGGCTATTCCAGCTATTCCTGTCCGCTGCTAAACGGCGGCTATCAAGCTCACCAAACATTTGCATCGCCTCGATGACCCTTAACGACTCAGAGATCGCAGCCTGCTCGACAAACGCCATAACCGAAATGTCTGAAATTCCTCTATTACATCTCATTCGTATGATGTTGCCGTGGACGTAATAAAGGGTACACTCTCTCTAGGAACATCGATTCCGCCGTGGAACTTTCGATGTCGCGGCAAAGTTGCCCCTACGATGGGTGTAATCTGGAAGCAGGCGGATCGGGAATTCCGACAATGCGTCGGATGGAAGATTGGTCAGCGAAGTTGACCCAAGTTTCTCTGGTCGCCTAGGACGGTCACGTCGACAAGGACTCGAGAACGGCGAGTCACAGAGAACTCGCGCCAGCGACATGAACTCCCTTTCCCATCTGTACCATTATTAAGCCCTAGTGGGTGTACGAACGGCGAACGCCGCTCCAAGCATCGAATTATGCTTTAAAGGCTGACGAGCTAGCCACCAAATTGGACACAGAGGCGATCCCGCTGGAGCGTTCCAACTACGAGGGCAGCTTGGCCCCCCAGTTTCTTCGAAGAATACGAGCTTAAGGCGGAGCTTTCATTTGTATCCCCGTGATCGTGCTGATGAGATTGGTCAATAGAATCGAGACAGACACGGCGAACCGTCCCGGGGATCGTGTCCTCGAAGCTTCATCGGATCTGGATAAACCGTGGAACGTGCTTCGTGGCACGAGCTCGAAATAATGGAGGCAAGGCAGTTCCGGGGACCGCGCGTCGCGCATACGGTGGCCGTGTTAAACTGCAGACGTGGCCCTTTCCTGTTTTTCTTTCAATTATCGCCGCATACTGCGCGGGAAATAATGAAATGAAATCGTGGGACCTCGCGGTGGGTTTGAAAATTTTGTTCATACTGTGCAAGGTAATTCTTGTTGCTCTTAGTTTCCAAGATAATTTCTCATTAAAATGGTGTTGAAGCTGGGTGGCTTTCACGCAGGGTAAATATAGCGAGCCTGTAGTGATAGTAATTGCAATATTATGTGGATTTAAATGCTACTCTCCATCGGCGTACTCGATAAAAATGGTTATCCCAATATTTAGTGTCCATTGGAAACTTATCGTAGACTTGATACCGTCTGACCAGTTGTTTGTGATGTATCGAGGTGCGAATGAAATTTTCACCGCTTATTACGCGTAAATTTAGTACGCTGTTGATCATCAAACGACATTTCTAGATGTGTAGGTATACTCGACTTTAACATACATATGTGTCTTCCACGAAGCCCGTACTTAATCACTGTATTAATTTCCTTGCAAATTCCATAGAATCTTCACTATCTTATAGGTAAATTACATGTTTGGTCCTTTTTAAATTTCGTTTTTATTTTATTTTCTCCTCATTTTTCTTATTTCAAATAGGGAATCGACTTTGACTCCACCCTCTTTCAGTTATATTCCCTCCACACAAAAAACATGAGACTATACAATACACATAAACCACTGCACACTCCTTCATAATCCTGAAGCTTCCTCATCAACCGATACTCTCCATCTAAATCAAAACATATTTATCTCCGACAAGTACATCCCACGGTTGACCATTTCAGTTATTCAACGCAGCTCATCGGTTTAGTTGGGATATCGAGCTGTTGAGCGAACTTCACCGCGATAATACCACTGTAATGTCCAGCATCGAACGGCCGCCGCGATCCCGCGATGCCCGCGGTAACTTTTAATCTACGCATTATTACTTCCATCGAATAAAGGAACCGAAATTTCCATCGGCGGGGATCGGGGGAAACCTCGCTTGTACGCGGGATTACACGATGTGGATACTGGGGTTCCGCTCTCGGCTCGAAAGCCCCCCCCCCCCCGTTCGCGATGAAACGATTGCGTCGGGAGGAACTCCGTGAAACTTGTCGAGAGGAAGCCGTTGGAGTAGAACCAGGGAGGCTTAGGGAAGCTGCACCACGTTGCCGTTCCATCGGAGACGGTGCCCTTCCTTTTCCTCTCGTTCTTGCACTCGAAGCGTCGAAACGAAGTTCCGCGACAGAAGGGTGTTGCGAGGGGCCGGGGGGGGGGGGGCAGGTAACAGAGAAGTAAGTCAAGCCTCGCAAGTTACACACGACCGGCGGTAACGGGCTATTTGGTTCTTCCTCCGTTCGTTTAACTTTCCTTCTCCCTCTTCTCAGTTCTCACCCGTTACTTTTTTTTTCAACTTTGTTCATCCCACGCCCCCTCTCTGTTGCCCCCTGTTTCGCTTCTGACTTTACAAGTTCTTGACAAGGTAGGTGTAGTTTTAATGAATGTGTCGGTGGGGCACCACGCGAGGCCCGTGGCTACGTTCACGAATTGCAGTTAATGATTTATCAAAGACCACGCAAAGACCATGGTTTAAAAATCTAATGAAATATTCCGTGAATCGTGTTAATTGCATAGGAGTTATTTTTGGCCCGTTCTATTTTTCCAAAATTGTAACTGATTAATTATAGACGCAGTTGCTCATAATTGATGTGTGACGTGAGCCAGTATCAGTGGGTCCTTAGACCTTTGATGAAGTTAACTGCAAAGCTGAAACTTTGGAACATAGTTTCAAACGACACGGCTTACGCCCGGAAATCTCAAATAGTTCCAATGGCAAGAACGGGCCGTGGAAGCTTTAAGTGCAGTATATCAATCCTGATACTTCGTTTCTTGTTCTGAATCGTTTGAAAACATGATTCCCAACTTGTTTCAAACTTTATTCCCCTCTATCACGTTTCCATCATTTCAAAATCAACACACTTCTGTAGTAAAATTGAGAAATAAAACTTAGTTCATCAGTTTCTTTATGAGACATTGAAGTTTACAAAATCCATGCACAGAAATGCAGAAGCCGATCGATTTGTCGTGAAATATCTCTATAACAATTCCAGACGTACACATACACATGTCCTAATTTTTAATAATATCTAGGATCACTTATTTAAATCAATTTCGTCTCACACACATTTTGCAGATGCCAAACCTTGGACTCAATATTCTCTAACCCACTATTAAACACAGTATGCGTGAAAACGCAAAACTTGATCGAAATCAGTGACCCCCACTCATGCACTCCCTTCGTATGAACCTTCACACATCGACCGTGTTCGGCTGCAACTTCTGCCTCCCAGAGCAAAGTGTATCACAAGGAAAGCAGTACCGAGTCAAAGTCTCGCAGCTGCAGCTTACGTAAAGACGCTCTACCGCCTGAACGGCTCGCAACTTTTGTAAACAAAAAGCCGTAATACGATTTTTTATCGACCGTGAAGGTATTAAGCTTCTTCTCCCCTATAGCTGCCACCTTCTCGCGTCAGCCTTTCCTCTCAACTTTTATCTCCGCGCCCGGTTTTCGCCGTGGTTTTTGTGCCGTGTCCCCCGTTTCGCGCTATTCTTTTACAACTTCGCGCTTTCCGTTCCGATGAATCGCCCCCTCCTTCTCCCTGCTTACTTCCTTATCCGTTTCTTCCCGCGTCATTTCGCTCCCGTCGTTCGAACATTTCTTTCCGCGACTTGGCTCAAGTCGGATCGATGCACCACGGGGTTCGATTCCAAGCAATTTTCTCGACACGGAACGGGACTACTTGGTAGCAGGCGCCCGTAGCGCGTCCGTTTAAAAAATTTCCTTTGAGGGCCGCGTCCGCGTCTCACGCGCTCGATCAAAGAGCAATCAACGGGGGAGGCTGAAGAAGCCCACGGGGAGGATAGAAGGGTCGTTAATTAAGTAATCCGAGTTTCGAAGCCGAGGTGGGGATGGCGTTCAAGCACCGCACCGTGGTAAAGTTCTCGATGAACCGAAGGCTACTTCCTTGGGCGTTGAATACCTCTCGACTCGCAAGAATGTGGTATTTATAAGAAATGTCTTTAAAGATCGATGGGAAAGCTTGGATAGTCGCTTGTGCTCACGACCATTGTTTTATTCTCACTGAGGAAATTTGCTTGAAATATTGGTGTTATTGAAGCATTACGTTTGAGTCACACTTAATTTGTTATTTTTAACACACTTATGCGTGCTACTAACAATTTTATAACATCCCAGAAGGTTCCAATTGCTTCTTGGTTTACTTACAACGATAACACCCGAAGAAAACTATTTTTCAATTTCTATATTAGTAGTACATTACGAAGTACTGTTTATACATAGTCCCCAAAATTATGCACTTAAGAACAACGCCAAACGTGCCACGCGTCACTGTAGAAACAAAAAAAGCATTTTATTCAACTTCAAAAATAACATCACTCCCAACCCCTTGCCTCATTTCAATTACAAGAGCATCTTAACGAAAGTTTGAAGTATTCTCAAATGTCAGAAATATTTAATCCCAAAGAACTGTACTGTCAAAACGTTCACACACCACTTGTTTATTTGCTTCTCATTTTAACATCGTTCTATCCAAAACTTCCAATTTTCTATCCATTCATAACCACCAACATCGGCCTCCCCGAATTCCGTTCAACTCGATTCCTTCATCCCCTTCGTGTCTTCGTCATTTTTACGCGCGGAACTGTACCGCGCAGAATTATGCCGTAATTTTGAAAAGGCGTTTTAGTAGGCGTCCCATTTCCGCAACGAAAGGTAATTTCCGAGCGGATAAAACAGCGCAGTCGTTTCTGTGCATCGTGGAATACTCCCTTTCGGGACACGCTGGAAGAATATGCAGCCGGAAGCTGTTACCAGTTTATTGCCACGTGATTTCGGAATTTCATGCCTGCTGTATTTTCGTCACGGCGCGGCGTCCATGGTTTGCTGGTGAAATATTCCTTTCGGTATACGGCCGTACCGTATCATCGTGTGGTCGTTTCATTAAAACGATGAAAACAGGCCGAACGATGCTGCTGGAATTCAGTTTCGTACGTTGCGCGCATTGTAACGTACATTAGCGAGGAATATTGCGTTACTATCGATGCGTATTGTTGACGAATTCACAGTCGCGCCTGGTATTTCCTTCTCTCATTGAAATTGTCCGTTCCCATTAGCTTTGCTTGTTCCCTGGTTGTCACTTGTCGCTGAAATGTTTTGTGGACAACAGCCGTGACAACGCTCCCCGTGGCAACGTTCCCAGTGACTCTGATACTTGCAAAAAATGACGTAGGTATTTAAATAAACATCCTGTCCTCGTCGATGGATAACAACAGATTTCCAATAGCTTTATTTGCCACCTGTGTGTTTGTGCGCTCGCATTGTGTATTCTGCAAATGAGGGGTAAATGGCTAAATAAATGGAATAAATAAACAGATCGATAAAATCACGCAGAAATTTTTATATAAAAATTACACGATCCTGTACATATTAGTTATATTATAAATGAAGCACCCTTCAGTTTATCAAGTATAATTTCTTTCAACAAACTCAAGTTGATGTTTGACACATATGTACCACATCAAAGCTTTGATTTTCAAGTACTTCTTTAATCAGCTACACAAATAAAATTTTCAAGTCGCTGTCCTGAATACCCCCTAAGTTATCTAATTTAAACACTTGAAAAAATCTTCGAGGAATCGTGCTGTCATGAAAATTTGGCGCGTGGTGGAGGACCTATTAAGGCTGTTTATCAAGGTCTGAATTTCACTTCTTTGGAATCAATTTCAAAGATTGCAGTGTTCAGCACACGAAACGCGAGACAGTTTTCAACGGTCGCTGATTTATCAGACATGTACCTATGCGCTGCATGTTTCAAGAAGAGGCGAGGAAGGATGCTCGTTGTTTAATAGGACGGGTGGTCCAAGTATGAAAAGGGGATCTTTAAAGATCGACCGTGCAGATACTATTCCTCTTCTTTTCTCGGGAGTCTGCGGCCTTACCTTTTGATCCCGGACGTCCTTTCAGTGGGGCGAATAAGTAATCGGATACGGAAGCACTCTGGCCGTACTTGAAGCTAATGCACAACAATACGCCCGAGAAATGAATGACAATTGAACTTGAACGAGGCCGGAGAATGATTAGAGGAGTTCTGTGGGAAATTCAGAATGGCTCGCGTAAAATTTCCCAGTCTAGTTTCTGGAAAGAACTATTAGGAACTACTACAGGATTCCTTTTTCGTATTTTAAACAGCACGCGAACCCCTGTTATCATTTACTTTTAACGAACACGGTGTTTCAATCGCTAAAGCTAAAAGTTGGAATCATTCGTAAAATAAACTTTTGAGGTTTCAGTTAAGTTTATAATACTCTTTGTTCCAAGAGGTCTTAAGATTACCAATTTTTTACTAATTCTCTCTAGTTAGAAATTAGAAATATCGAAGGAGACAAGATACTTCTACGTTACCTTTTATCCCCCGGCGACGAAAGAAGTGAAAGTTGAAGGCTGCAGATATTACGGCGAATAGGAGTAAAAATTCTCTTCGCTCGATAGTTTCGAGACAGGGAAATATGCAATTTCTCATTGCAAATGCGCCGACCTGACCTGTGGGATATATTCTCGATTTCCCTCCCAGCAAAGGAATGCTTGTCCCCGGAAATCCTGTAGGAACCAGAGATTCGACTTCGTTCGAGGCACGGATAACAGCGGAACCGAGATTTCCCTACTGAGAATCGTTCGAGAGCCATCATGGATTTCGACGATAGAACTGGAGCAGTCGGTCGTTCCTGTAACCGTTATGTATTTGATACAAACGGTATTTGTCCTTCGCAAACTTGATCCTGAGATAGATCGTATCCATCAAACGTAACGGGACGCAATTTCGTAGCTACGTTGTTTATTCAGGAGCGTATTTTGAGTTCTATCATTGTGCGCGAGGAAGATAACAATAGATCCTCGAAGACGTGGTATTTACAGAGGACGTCAGTTTTCTATTAATAATGCCGAAGTCAAGTATTGCGTTGCGAGAAGACAGAACCTTTCCGAAGGTATGTGCTTAGTGAGTAGAGTTCTTAAAACCTTAAAACTTTAAATTATACAGTGACAAGTTACGGAGGAAAGAGAGGGGAATACTTTTCTTAGTATTTAATCATTCGAATTGATATCCTGAAAGCTGCCTCTGATTAATGGAATCTTAGCATACTTTTGATAAAACTTCTCAGAACGTCGTTGAGTAAACAAACTGTCTCAAAAACGAATTATTGAAAATTTTCAAATTTTTCCAATATTGAATGAATGTTCTCCAACCATGTTTCTTCTCATTACCAATGTACACGCACAGTGCACATGTAAAAGAAACTAGCCTTTATCATATGCTATTTTTAAAAATTTTATTTTTGAAAAGATATGAGTGTTTGAACTTTAATTCAATCCCGTAATGCAATTTCTGACACAAATTCCATCAGTTTTTTTATTGATTAAATCCAAACTGTGGCTATTACAAAAAAATCCGTATGATAAAGACTAGATAGATATTGATGTGAGAAATAATCGTGCCAAGTTTCATTCAAATCAGTTCAGTAGTTTTTGAAATATCATTGGCATCGATTTGAAAAATGTAGTTGCGAGAAAACAGCGTTTAATGTTTAACGTGCAGGTTAAAGTGAGATAATATTTTTTAATTTACCAAAAATCTTCCATTCTGGGGCCATAGAATTGATCTTCCTCTGATATTGTAACTTCTGCGATTTCTTTATTGGAAAAATCGATTGTTTCGACCATTCTAGGTGTATGTAACCCCTTAAGAACGTCTCACCCCTCACAAATCTCCACAAACGTTATGAACAACGTACGTTAGTCTCCCCCCCCCCCCCCCTCCCCATCACGTTACTAAAAGAAACAAATGGAAATGTCACCCCACTATTGCTGTCTCACAGCATCAGAATTTCCTCCTGTCCGAAGGTCAGCGAAAAAAGTGGACAAACGTGTGGTTGACTGACGCGGAATGGGAAGAAAAACGTTGGGGCACATGGAAAGCGCGAGTGGCTGGTTAAATAAGCATGATATCCGACGCATTGGAGGGGGTGCGAGACTGCGGGCGGCGCAGGGCGCTCGTGGCGGGGTGGGTCGCAGAGGGAAAATAGTAGCTGCCTGTTCCCTCAGTTTCTTCTTCTCCAGGGTGAAAGACAAACGCGCAGACAGACGAAAAGGCGACGGGGTGGGCGGAGATGGAGTTGGCACGCGTCTGGCATACGGTACCGAGCCGTTAAAACCTGCCAGGTTGGGCACCGAATGCTATTCCGCACACAGCGGTCCTGGGCACATACTCGGTGTCTGCGAGAAATAGAAACAAAAATCGGAATTGTCACACGGGGGGATAGCTCCGTTGCTTTTGACGATGTGAGGAAATGTGTGTGAAGAGAAATTATTTAAAGAGTACAAAGAGTGGTTTGAAGAATAATTTTCTCTCAGGATCACGCTTTTTGACATTTCAAAGTCAATTATGATTCTAGATAGGACGATATATTTTTATTGTAAAAAAAATCTGTGGGTATATTTTAATATCATCAACGTAAGCACTTGTGTAACTGAGGCAATAGACGACTGTTCAAATTATATTTCTTCTAATCGCAGACAAAGCATGCATTTAAATTAATAATATTACACTAGTTTTTTTTGCGTCTTACTATTATTTTGATGAATTTGATTAACAGGGAATCTGTTATTCAGGTATCATATATTTTATATTGCGCAATGAAAAACTTATTAATGCTTTATGTTTAAGTGAAGTATAACTTAATTTCTAACGAAATTTGATTTTCTTGATGGTAGGTACGACTATATAACATGTCTAAAATATCTATATAGTCAAATTCAGTAAAAAACAGTTTTATTTACGGTTTATTATCATTTCCCTCGCCAGAAAAAAAGGTGTATTCAATTACTCGTCAGAAATAATTTCATTTCACGTAGAAATCCTATAATCAAATTAAAAAAGCAATTAAACACGGTTCAATGAAAAACTGGGGTGAAAGAACAGAATTGTATTTTGTATTTCCGTTTTTAACATTCGTGATTATTATTCAATATTCGCCATAACGCGATTTAATTTTTCATTTAATTTTCCGAACGTAG
Organism: Andrena camellia; assembly: GCA_029448645.1. Taxonomy (NCBI): domain Eukaryota; kingdom Metazoa; phylum Arthropoda; class Insecta; order Hymenoptera; family Andrenidae; genus Andrena; species Andrena camellia. The sequence continues at coordinate 46,595,597 of CM055679.1, read as the reverse complement.
GTACATCGGCCATGCAATTATTCACCGAAACGTGCAGCAAAAGAGATGTAAGGGATCCAGTTCATTCACGGTTGATCCTATTGTTTGTTGAATCTTTTAATTGGTGTTCAACGCGATAGTAATAATCGCACTCTAACGCGTTCTGATACTTTTTTTTTGCAAATGTGAGCAATTTTAACTCCCAAATTGTGCTCCCGCATTCTCCTCACATACCTAGTCCACCAGTAAAAAACATCTAAACGATCAAATCGCACATAGGTACCTATTTCAAAACGAATGCATTTCCCTTCCCTTCGTCCTCTAAAAGGCCGACGTTATTCTTTCGTCGAAGCAAACAGGATAACACGTACGATACGCGCAACCCGAGAGCTTCGTTAAATCGCTTTTTCTCGAGCATCTCCCCTTGCAATTTCCGCACGAGTCGCCTGCCCCCGCGTCTCACTTTCACCGGCAAAGCGTAATTTTCATGCGCGAGAGTGAAGCCTAATCGCGAGGAAAGCGTACTGCTCCCTGCCACGCATTGCCGTTTCGAGGCGAATCGAGCGTGCCTCCTCTATACGCCGCGCCGTTGAAAAATCGTCCGCCGTGAGCATCGTCAGAGGGTCTCAGATCGCCTTGCCGCGCGATCCCGCTGGGCCTTCCACCGTCGCGTCGGATCGGTAATTATTAGTCGCGACTTCTTCTCTATCGTGGCGAAAGAAGCGATTCTGCCCTTGCTCGAGCCCTCGATAACGAGCACCCTGGCTCCCCGATAATTGCGTTACGCTTCGAAACGACGTAATTGCGGCTCGCTGCATGCGTTTTTTCTTTTCCTCTGGAGACGGTCCGCGGGGATCGAATGGCTTTGGCGTGTGTAGCCGAGATCGCAGTTAATCGATAAATCAAGGCACGAACTGGAAGGTCCGAACCGAGCATCAGGCCCGAAGGAATTATTTATCACATCGAAGCAGACTTTATCTGCGAGTGATCGTCGGCACGATGTTTGGCCGCGAGTCGACGAGTGTCGATAATACCTATCCAGAATCGTAAATTTCGGCCTGCGATTTTCGGACCCTAAATTATTACGAAGCAGCGATTCGCAGGGAGATACTGTGGGATTCTTTAAGGCGCTCGAGTTGGTTCGATTCGTGAATTTAATTTAAACGCATCAGATTCCAGCAGTGTTTTGTGCATTCTCGTGTAAGGGACACTACCATTTTTGGCACTTGACGTCGAGGGATTTTGATGAAATTGAAATATCATGTGGTTCGTGTGAAATTAAAGGGAGCTTAAGTCATCACTTTTCTGGGTTCGGGTTGGTTCAAAAAAATATAGAACGTCGAAATTTGCAATTTCTTGCAGGTTTCAGGAATAGCGTGACAGAAGAATCTTCAGAAATTAATGTCGATGGTCTGAGAAACAATACTTTGGAAGTTAGCACTGGTGATTCATCGTGACAAAGAGATCTTGAAAATTTATAACAAATTTTCGTACTCGTAAACCCAACTGCGTTCCAAGTCTCGACTGAGGTGTTAATAAGTGGAGTAACGTATAAGGCCTAAAAACCGTGGTTATTTCTGGAAAATTACAATTTGACGAATAGGAAACAAGGAGGGGCGTGAAGGTTTTCAAAAAACATCGAGCCATGTGGCAGAAAATAATGTGAAGCAACTACTTTCTGCGAGATCTATGTGAAGATAAATGTCGCGTAGTTAGGCAAAAGCTGTTGCAATTCTTCCTGCGATACAAATCATGCAAACGTTATTGCACGAATAAAATAAATCTGTCTTTTGGAAGTATAATATCTTTTCTCGCTGAATATTCAGTGAAACTTTTACTGCTCCTGTCTCTCCACGTAGTTTTATTTCCGCGCGGCTCTCTGCCTTGGGACAATTTTTTCAACGATACATACAGCGACATCGATGTTTGAAGCCGCGTTTTTTTATATAAAATTTCCAGTAATGTTGCTTGCCACAACTTCGAGAGCCACTATTGCAAAGTACATAACGGAACTCACTCTAGGGCCTCGGATTTGTCGATCACACTTGAATGGCGAATTCGTTAATATTTGAGCAACTCAAAGAACCTACCGTGTTAAACCGCTGACGTTTAAAAATATTTTCAAAAAGACCTGTCGAATACTGTTTCGTCGAACGAAATATCAGTGGTTTGTGCCACTTTTAAAATTACAAAATCTATCACTCTCTGCCTTCTACCTCTCCACCTTTTCCTGGCAGAAATTGTGCTATATTGTGTGAAAATTATAAGGAGCAAATAAACACTGTGTAAGTATATATGTATGCAAAGCATATAATTTTTCTTTTTACATTCTCCTCTATTTTTATTAAATTGGGTGCCGATAGCCACATGAAAATTCTTCGATAAAAGAACAGCAAACGATTCGTATCCATATTGAAACTTTACCAGCCAGAATCACTAATAATTCCAAATGACGGTTTCCTGAATTTTCCCACATTTTTCTCTGCTGATATCAACCTTGAAACAGTCCCCATTCATTAAAACACATTCTCCATGCCACAATGACACACCAGTTATACCTGGTCAGCGAAACGTTGTTACCTCGCGCACACGGTGGTCGTTACATCATAGCGGATTATACTTTTTATCCTCTCCTTTAGCGTCATCCAAGTGGTGTAAACCAGCGCGGCTACCCTGTATTCCGTGAGAGCTGTCAGTCGTAAAAAGCGAGGGGCCAGAAGACTGTAAAAGAAAGAACGGGGTTCGATGGGTTTCATCATCGAACTTTTTTTTACCGGCCCATAAAACGAAATCGGTACATCTTGGAAACAAGTGCGAGCGACACTGCAGGTTATTCAAGCGGAAATATTAGGAATTATGAGGAAAAGTTTCTCCTTGGAGGGCGACATACGCTTGGTCGGTCTTGTCCCGTGGCTTCTTTAATTGGCCCTTTTAGGTGTTACGTTTCTTGTTACTTTCCTTAAACGCATGGGGGAAATCTTTGCCTCATACTTTTCCTTTTTGATAGGATTATGGGAGCAGAAGCCTTTGGGACGTGTTCGTTGTTCCTCGCGAAACCATATAGCTTCTATAGAGAAAACTTGGAATATTCAAAGCAGAGAAAACATTTCAGACGATAGTGTTAGACGTGAGGATTCGTATACTCTTAACTTATTTTTTAATAAAAGAATTATTCTCAATGCTCGTATCGTTCCGTCGCAAACGTTCACTTTTCCCGTCATCTCGTTGTGCATACTGTGAGATCGGTTTCCTTTAAACGACTCCATAAGTCAGGGTTTTACTCCTGCATCTTAATTGTGACAATTACGAGCACGACTCTTCCCGGAGAACGAAGTATGTCGTGGCGATACAAGGTTCCTGAACCTACCCTCTCCCATCCCGCGACTAGTCAAGCGACACGCAGCCTCGCAGGCTCGCTGGCGCCACTTCCCGCGGAACTTCTCGAGCGGAGACGCGAGTCTGCCGCGGGTACGTAATTTGCCAAAGTTTCCCGCGACGGGAACTTTCATATTTGCCCGGGAATCGACGGGAATCTGGCGATGCTGGGACTTAATTAAATTCGATAAAACGTCCCGTGAACGGGGAGGACAGGGCGGGGGCGACGGTGGGCGTCGTAAACCGTGAATTACGAGGCCCAGTAAAACGAACCGACTTACGTGTCGATAGCGACGGAATGAGCAGCGTTGACACGGGGTTGCTTTTTATTTCCCTCGAACGCTGCTGTCGATTAATTTCTTCTTTTTTTCTCTCTTCTCCCCCTCTCTCCCTCTGTATTTCTATCTCTCCTATCTCCCTCGTCGCACGTGCCGTTTTATAGCCGTAGGCTCGATACACCCATCGTGACGGCGATTGCGAAACCCTTGCGTCACGGATATAAATATATAGCTGTATAAATATCGGTATCACCGAACGCGTTACAGGCAGAGAAGGGCGTCGCGTGGGTGTAGGACGGGCGCACACGCACACGCGCGCGCGCGCGCGCACACACACACACACACCACGCGCGCGCGCGCGCGCGCCAGCGCACGTCGTAACTCATAAGGGAGATTAATGTCTCCGGTGGAACTCTAGAACTGTAAAGCTTCGCTACAGAACTGTTCTGTTCTGTACGAAAGCTGTTACTCGCGGAGGAAACTGACGCGAGGATCGTGATGCGACTGTGGAACGTCGTAAAGGGGAGAGGGGCTTAAAGCGTTCAACTCGCCGCCTTTTGCCGTTTTCCTTGGGCTTGAAATTCGGGCTTCCTTATTGATAGCCGCCCGCGCGAACAGGGAAACGGAGAAATCGGTTTCGGATACGTAACTGGGTGAGCGAAGGAACAAGCGGGAGACAACAGACGCCAGCTTTTAACTCGTTATACGTGTAATCTTTTTTAAGACGCCTCCTGTGTGCTTTGAGAGTACGAGCTTTCGTGCGGCTGGGTTCCCGCTCGCGTGCGAATCTTGTAGATTAAGTGGAAAGATATCGGGATGATGGAGATTGGCGATGAAGAAGATAGGTATCAGACTGTAGCGAAAATTGAAATGATAATGTTATCTTTAATAGGGCGCACCAGGCACTACGTTTAGGTTCTGTTTGATACTGTTTGAATGAAATTAATAGGGCATTAGATCTGTGATGAATGGGTATCTGGCAGAACTTACCATTAAAGATAGTTATGCGAAGACGAATCTTTATCTCGTATGTTGTAAAAATCGCGGAGCGCAGTGTTGGATATGGAAGTAGTCTGGTTGTTGTTGTTCAGTGAATTTTGTACGGGCTTTGATTCATATAGAATTGAAGTGGAATTAAGTTGACTAGCAAATTTGTCTGGGGTTTTGCGTAGAGGAATGTTTGGGGAATGGTGTCTTAATTTATCAATAGATGAGTAGTCGAAGAAAAGTTTTGAGTTAGAGTAGAAGAGTAGTACAAATTAGTAGAACGTTATCTAAACATAGGTATTTGCATAGTTCTAGACTATTATTACCCTCCACCATTTTTGGGATCACATGCACTCTTCATCAAACGTAAAAGTTTTCCCTTTTTTTGCTGCTGTCAGTCCCAGACACACGAACCCTTCTATAGCCCACGATTTCCAATGATTTTTAATTCAATGAATTTTCTGGGACCCAATTAAGAGTTGGATTGAATAACGTTCGACGAGTATGGTAACGAGGATTAAATTTCTTCATACTAGGACCAGAAATAACGGCTGGTTAAGCTTTCAGCTGAAATGGGAATATTGTTTCTATTATTTGATCTATATTGAGCTTGTAATAAAATTTCGGAGACATGACGCTTGTTAAGCGTCTCATTATAACAGTGCATCAATTTTGTTGAACAATAAACGAGAAGTCCAAACTGTCAAAAGATGTGAAATCAGTAATTAGCAAGTGGAATGTATCTCTATAGAATATTTTACTTCTCGAGATATTTACAAGAAGAAACCACCATCTGTGTGCTCCTCTATAGTTAAATATAGCAGAAACACCATACATCTGTCCCAAGCTCAGATCTTGAAAGAATTTGCAATGGAGGTTGACAGACACCAGAAGGTATAAGCTAACTCGGAGATAGCATCTGTAATTACGCAGACGTACCTCGAAGTCGATTGTAAAGAGAAAAACACGCGTCCTGGCAGTAACAGCTCGCTGCAAATCGGCTTTGCGTATTTAGTAGAGTAAATCGGAGATATACGTAATCTCATTCCAGGATGGGGATCGTCAAAGGGAATCCATAAAGTTGCGACAACTAGTCACCCATAGGGTGTCTTTGAACTCTGCGTCGCAAAGCGCCAGCAGCATCGGCAGTTAGAAATTCACGGAGTGACGTGGGTGGAAGATATGTGGATTTACAAAAATCTACTAAACTCCAATATTTGTGTAATCTTAAAGCGAGTCTAGTCGAGGTTATTCGCGAAATCACACATCGCTCAATGGTTGACTGGAAAGTTAATTTCCCAATTTTCCAATACCCCCATTTCCTAATCTCCGAAATTTTTCAAAGATACACAAAGAGATTTCACTTGCGATCTTTGACGATACGAATTTATTTTTCTACATTAGAAGACGAAGATAAGGAAAATTTAAGTAACTAGCAGAACTGTAATTTATTATATTAACTAGAAGGTACACCTAATTGATTAGTAGGTAGGAACTTTGGTAGTAACCGAAACTCTTCGTGACTCGCGTGCAATTTAAAGTCTTCGTATGGATTAATATTCGCCTTGAATTGTATAAAATGGTATCCAGAAGGTCACATTACAATTTTGCTATCTGGATTTATAAGATTTCCAATAAATTTACATGTACTATCTGATTTATAAACATACGTTCACCAGAAACTTTCAATTTACTTTGGCGAGCACTACTGGATCTCTAAGCTCTTCCAACACCTTTTCCAACAGCCAAAGGAGTCAATGAAACAGAGAGAACGAGTCGGGTAGGGGCAATTCAAGCGGTTCCATAACAAATGAAACATTCACGATTGAAATTTACAGGGTTGGGGGAGGGGGGTACGAGTAAGCTCGCAAGCACAGGTTTATTTACGCGAGCCTGGCTGCCTACTTCGCTCTGCGGTAATTACTACGGCAATTACATCGCGATTTACAGTAATTACAACTTTTACTGGCTGAGTGGAACCCGAACTGTGCCCGTCGCGGCACTCTATCCCGAGCCCGGGCCACCTTCCTCCATAAAAAGGTTTCCCGAGCACCAGTAGAAACCATTAATCTACCCTGGAAACGTTGTGGCCCACAATATATCTAGACTTAACATGGAGTCGTCCTTGCTGCCAGCCAGAGGATTTTTCTTCGAGGGGGTATACCGCCATTTTAATAGTCTCCTTCGTTCCCCGCCGCACAAAGGACGACGTCGCGTTCGAAACGTGCGAGAGCCAGGCGGTCTTCCGGCCCCCTTTTGTCATCCGTTTTATCATTTCTATTCGCTCGAAAGGGTTTTGGACGTTTCGCCAGCTGGATCGAGCTTGGGATACTACGACAGATTTATTTTGAGAAAATGGGAATGACAGTCTCGAAACTTCATCTGGGGGATTTATTTTGGAAAGATTATTATATATTTCTGTTGATTCATCGACTGTGCTAGAATTCTGTGTCTTTATTATCGATGACAGTCGAAGAAGTTGTAAGTTGTAAGTTCATCTAAAAGAAATGATTGACATTTTAAGAGACGATAACATTCTTAGAGAATTAATGTACAGCTAGTGAAGCATTTGAAATTAAAATAACTAATTGGTTAATTTGAATCAAACTAGACGACGCTGGATGTATTAATAATCAATTCTTTAAATAATCTGAATGTTTTTATATCTGTTTGTTTGGTAGGTGTGTGATGGATAGATTGAACATTCGTAAATAGAGGAACGTAGGCGTTCTGACATAACGCGTCATGTTTCTCTTGATATATCTTCCTCTGTGAATTCCATCAGGTGTCCAAGGACTGATGTACAAGCTATTGGTGGGCATTAAGTTTTTTAGTCAATATGATGGTTAAAGGCAGAGAGATAAATATTCATACCTGATTTAGAAGGTTAAGAAAGTTGAAGCCTGTCAACTTGATGTATGTGGCTTAATTATAATTGAGTCGAAGATGGTTGGGTTGGGGATAATACTGCTGCACATAAAGAAAACAGAAAACATCATTCATCGTTCACCTCCATATACGTATTATAAAATACCATCTGCTTGGATATTTGAAGAAGTTCATTGGACAATGTAGCAATTGACAATTATTGCCACAATTAGTTCAAGCATGATCCTCGTCGAGGATCATACAGAATCTAAATTATCCATTATAACAATGTAATTTCAATTCTGTCCCCTTCGATTAATCCAAATAGCGAGTGAACACACCGCCAGCAGAATCGAAGCAGCCCAATGTAAATCCGCGGTTCATTAGGCACTTATAAATGCGACCGATATTTTCGTGTCACGGTAGCCCGTGAATATTACAATAATATTCATCGACGCGTGTCATGTGGCCACCCACATTCGCCACTAGCGGATATTTTCGACGTTTGGTCGATGCTTATTTGGCTTCGATCGAATGTGTAACCGCGCTCGACAAACTATGGTTTATTAGCATTAATATTTTGGCAGTAGGTACTTAATAAACAGCCCACTAATCTAGTTTCAATTGTCGATTGACTCTGGCTAGCAGAACCTGGCATTGAGTTAGATACTATAACGTAGAGAGGGGAATAATTTGTGTAAGATTGTCGCGTCACGGGAATTTTTGTTTAATCGCATTAATAGCACGCGAAAAGATACCGAACGTTACCAGAACGCCGGTAGTTAAGTTTATCTAAATAGCTACGCTCCGTTTCGCCGTTACCGTAAAAATGGTGCCGCATGCCGAACGGCCACTCGAGGAAATAATTAACACGGGTAAAAGATCTATCGCTGCGTAAATCTAGATTACACGTGGGGACGGTGAGCGCACGACTTAAGAATCCTGCGACGTTTTTTATCCACGATTACAGAGGGTGGTGGACAGGTGGAGAGGGGTGGTCTTAATTACCTCCACTGCGTGGGACAATCTGTCTTACTTTCCCCGTTCCGCCGGGATCGAACGGAGGAATACGGTTCGTAATTGATGAGCTTTAAATTACGCCGTGCCAATGAGCAATAGAGTATTGCCCGCCGTTCGTGACGCGAATTCCATATCGAGTAAACTCCTATTTTCATTGCTCGACTCCCGTTCTACTCGTGAAGATCGTTACCTTCTGCGACACTCGAAATTGAAGTTTCTTTTCTTGATGTCTTGAAGTGCGCCTGGGACAAAAGCAAAAATCGATACCTCCTCGCTGCATCCACTTCCGACCTGCATCCTGAAAGTTTCTCGAATGTATTTCTGAAAGGTGCACACTATGATGTACAATCGTTCCGTTGCGAGACGCACACTTTTATTATACGAATTGAAGCGTGCACTCTTATTTATTATTGAGTTCTGGAACGTAGGAGATAAGCTTGGATATTTTTGAGAAAATTAATTAAACGTGCTAGATTGCTGCATGTATCCAGTCATTCGTTTAACAATTGTTTTGTTAAGTGTGGGGGTTTTGCAACGATGTATTGTAGTGGAATTGTGGTGGATCGGATCCGTGACTTAGAATAAGAAGTTTTGAGAGCTAGTTTTGAAATAGCAATCAACTGGAACTAGTGACAGGGGGTGGCAAGATGGGGCGAGATTTAAGAAGGATGTTCTGTTTATCGATGCAAATGAAGTTGTGAAAGATATTTGTCAAGATGGGAAGTCATGTGTTTTGTAAATATTTATTGCGAGCAAGCAGGCAAATTACTAAGAGTAATAAGCAGCTGGCAAATTGTTATCAATCAGATCAGAAGAATACAATGTTCATTAATATCATCCTTTTGTAAATTCCATTTGATCCGATTTTAAAAGCGCGGGGAATGCAAAGACTTGTGGAGCAACCAAGTAATAAAAGAAGCTATTGTGTCCGCAATTTCTTCTATCAGCGATCACGAGCGCGAGGGAAGAGAAGCTTCCGTGATGCGCGAGGAGGAGCACGGCGCGGCGGGCCGCGAGAGTAACGTTGTATTTCATTTGCTGATGGCAAGCAGTGGCGAAACGAAAGCCGTGAAGGAATAGGACCAGGGTTAAATTTACGATTTGTTCGATAAAAGCAAAAATAAACGCGATATCCTGCGCGCCGAAGACACGAAGACACGAAGACGGTCGTCTTCGGGGTTCGGTGCCGTTGCGCGCATTCGTGGAAACGGGATGATTACTTATTTACGGGGTCTGCCAAGCCCACTGGAGCGTAGGGGTGAAAAAACGACGGAGCCGTGTTACGTTTGATGTTGCCTCGAATTGGCTAGTTAAGGAGCCTGGCCGTTGATGGATTCGTTTTCCACGTAGAAAGGTTATTTATGAACCTTACCAGCCCCGTCATCGATCCGTACCGGGAACGATGCGAGCGGCTCAGAAATTCTTCGGCAACGTGAACAAATTACGATGCACGCTACACATCCGCTTAACCGAGAAACGAGACAGCTAGTAGCCACTTCCCTCGGTAAGTTGGAATTAGTTTCGTATCGGGCTTTGGTAATTGACGCTTCTATTAGCTAATGAGGACGAGATGTATTCCCTCTTGTCAGTGGCAACGATCGATCGAACTGGCGGTTTGCTAAGCTAAACAACATTCAAAGAGCAGATTTTTCATTCTATCTGGGTGTTTATGGGTATCGATTAAGGTTCTACGAATTCTACAGGGTTTCGAAAGTTTGTGTTACTAAGGGATATTTGGTTTATTTAATTCTATGGATAGAAGTTTGTTTTCAGTACTTGGAGCGATATTCTTTGTGGTGTTGAATATGATAAGAAATGGATGGAGTCTTGTTACGCTCGTTTTTTTAAGTAGGAATAGTGAGGCATACCCAGACAGGTGTTAGACATGTCATAGTTAATCGCTCGCGTGTCTTTAAAGTTGATTTTCACACGAAGAATCGTTCTTTCTTCACTTGCGCCAGGAATTACGACGCGCCTGGTTTTTGATGAACTGATTGATTAATAAATGAAGAAATTACATTATTAATAAGGTACCAAAGCTTATCACCAATCACTTGACGAGTATTTAAAAATATCGTCCACTATCAGAAAATGTTTATAGACAATAGACTCGCATATCTACAGTGCAACGACAGAAGACAATTATAGCAACCGTTATTGCCACCTTCCACGCGTCGCATCGATTTGCTGCAGCAAATTAAATGGCTACTAATAATAAAAATCGCCTCTGGACTGCAAAAGGTTACAGGAAGCACGATGCTACGATGAAGAACGGAGTAGTAGAATCAAGGAAGAAGCAGTCAACCGTTCGCTCGGTTGTAGCAACAAACTCGCGTTCAGCCATGCTCGTCGGGCAAAAGTAATTAAGATCGATCCAGCGTTGCTCGAAAGAAGTTATACACGTTCCCCGATACTAGATACTCGATCGACTCGATTCTCGAGGGCAACGATCCAGTCGGTTTCAATTACTGGAATCTTATTGCGAGTCGCGCTGGCGCAGATGAGCGCAAGGGTCGCGTAGCACGGGGTTGCAAGCTTCGCAGCTGAAGTCCAATAAACTGCATAACAGGATGATGGTTGGCTCGAACCCCCAGGACGGTTTCCACGCTAATACACTCTCGTGCGGCACGACACGAGCGGCGTAACGACGGGGACGACAAAGAAGAAGCGACTCACCCTCGGTACCCTCCATTTTCCAGCGTTTTCCCTCCCGATCTTCTGCCTGGTTACGAGCATAACCCCCTGCGCCCAGCCTCCGCCCTTCCCCTCGATCTCGCGGAAATATATGGTACACCCGGTTGCAGAGTTTAACCGCCATTTTTCTCGTGATAAATGAAATTGTTCCGCGCCAGGCAGGCGTCGCGTTTGTTACTAAAACTGAAATGAAATGAAGTCCGCGATAAGTCGTGTGCGAGGTAGTTATATGTGGACGCTAAGTGACAAATATAATGCTGCATTTCTATGGCAGAGTTTTAGATTTTTTTTGTGATTAGCGTTGAGTTCCACGGGATCTTTTGATGAAAGAAATTTGAAATTGTTGATGGGGAAACCTATAGTTTGAAACGTTTTTATGGTGGTAATTCCAGAAGAATTCGGTATATTATAAACTAACTCCATCCGTCAACCCCAGGGACAAAATTACAGGCTACACTTTGTGGAAGACTTTCACTGTCCTGCCAATGAAAAATCTTCGCATGACTTTCTAAAACAATGTAGTCCATAATTAGAAACAGCTGAGCAGATTCAGATCGCCCAGGCGTAAATTAATAAATCCTCGAGAGAATCGTTTCACTCGCAAGGGAATCTCGTTTCCGAAACTTTCCAAGTTATCGGTCCCCCCTCTCAACCCAACTTCGAACCCATGTTCTCCGCCTCCACTTGGTCCCCGCCAAATACAAGCAGAGTCCAATTCGACAATGGAATTTACAAATCTTGCGACGTGGAAAATGTACCGTAGAAACTTCCTGGACGATGATATTCATCCAGACATCCGCGCGAACTTTCCGACGATTCATCTCCAGACGCTGATCCGCCTATCCACCCTCCGACGGTTTTCCAACCGCGAGCGCGGCTTTCGAAGTTGCAGACAAGTATCAGCGCTTTGTGGCTGAAGATGGAAATCCGTGAGACGAAGCTGTTGCGATTGGTGGCGGGCGGAAAGGAGGGCAAGAGCAAGTAACAGCGTCATTGATCGATGAGATCCCTGGGAGCGATCGATCCTCGAGCGCTCCCGGAACGATCGCTGATTTCGGCTGACAACGATGGCAAACACGTCACCGAGGGAAGATAAGAGGTGTTTGCGGTGCGCGGGTCGACGAGTAGCTCGTTAAAACGTGATAACTCCATCTACATGTAAATCTAATAGGATAGACGGTGCCGCGAGGGCATCAAACCCCCGTTAACCACCGTCTACGCCATCAGCCAGGAGGACTACTGGGCGCCGAGCACCTTAAGCTCCGTTGGAAAGCCACGACCTTAACCGTCAGCGCATACGTCACCGCTAAATTCCCGCGTAATAAGACCTAATCCCAAAGGGTGTCGCGGTGACTCGTGGAGAACGCCTTGCCCTGGTCTCAGTGACGGGACCCCTGTTTGGCGTGTAAAACGATTCTGCCCTGAATGAATGCAGTTAATTATGCCTGCGAGTACGTACCGGCTGGGGTTTAAGATGCTCCTCGGTTGGTGATTTGCGGAATCGGCGTAAGAGATCAACCCTGGGCTTTCGAGGGTGACGTTTGTTACGGAGTAGCTTTGATTTTCGTAGGTTGGAAGGGACCGTGTCAAATTTGAAAAGTGAGAAGGTGTGATAGGTAGGTAGCGTGGGTGGAGACGAGAACAATCGGCGAAATGAAGTGGTTAGAATGATAAATAATTGACTATGGAGATGAAATTTAAATTGAAATAGAAACTGAACAGTATTTAAATACCTACTTACTATAACGTCACTCCTGACTTGTTAGTATAAGGTATCATGTATATTATGTACCGCCCGAATTTCTGTATTTGGTACTCACAACCAGTGCATAAGACACTCATAGGACGAGGAAACATTCGGTATGTGGTTTCCTTTGGGCTTTTTATTGTATTGGCAAGTCAATAAGCATAGAAACAGAAAAGTTGATCTCGTTAATAATATTCGATATATCTTTATTTTGCAGTTCCAATCCTCGCAATCGATGGAGTGGTGCACAACAAAGTGCAGCTTCCTTGCGACATTCGTTCCGCCAACAACGACGACGTCAGCATGGTGCTGTGGTACAAGGAAGGCGGCGGTGAGCCAATCTACAGGTAAATTAGAGATATTCCACTTCTTCCGAGCAAATGAAAACTATAAGTCAAGCAAGTGGGATGATCTGGGAGCTTCAGTTTTGTTAAAATTAACAAGAAACCTCTTAAGAAATTTTAACTCTCTATAACCGGAATTTTTACTCAATACGCAAATTTTAATTTCATTTTGTACTAATTTTATCGAAACAATGCACAAAAGTTGGAATGGTTAAATATGGAACTTCTGTGAATAAACCCCTGCAACAGAGAACACAGATGATATACCTAATTAGGTATGTTACTTTAAAGTCACTCTGCGTTATAGAGGGTTAAACATCTCAGACATACCTACAAGAGTGAATCTACATTTGGAAAAAAGTATGCTAGCATTTAAAAGAATATACAATCGCGATGTCTAGGTATATACATACTCTACACTTGAGAAAAAACTCGGAACATGAGAATTCTGTTCCATTATTCATTTCTACCTCCAACATAACGGGAGCTACAACCCGTCCCAACTGGCTTCACCCCACTCTCCAAAGCATACACCTTAATTAAACCACGAAGCATATTAACGCTACACCGTACAAAAAATACCCTCGTGATTCGAAACATCAAATCGCAAGGGAAGCGTGGCACACCAACGAGTGGAACAAATTCAAAATCCCATTAAACCTGACTCGAACAGGCTGACACGAGCAAAATAAATTCTCCGCCATCCCCCGGTATCCGGGTATAATCCCGGGTACTCTACATCCCCCGAATTCATCAGAAACCTTTAAAAAACCAGGCCGATTACAAAGACATCGTGCCAGGTGGGCGTTACCGTCTAAAATTCTCTCCCTCCAGCGTCGCGAAACCCGATAATCCGGGAATATAAATTACCTGGAAGAAATAAAAAAGGGGCCGGCACTCGGGGCGGGGGGCGCGGGGGCCGCCCAGAAATTCCTCGCGTTATTTTCCGCGGTGAACTTCATTTGCTTCCCGACTAGCCGTTTCGCTTCCGCGGCCCGTGAAATTTTGCATATAGAATGGTGCTCGCCCTACCCCCTCGGTAACCCCTCTCCTGTGCACGCCGATTCGGGAAGAAGCGCGACTCGCGTCTGCACGAGGCGCAGGAGGGGATCGGCTGACGTTGGAGGAGGTCGTCGACGTTAGTACCCGTCGGGTCATATTTAAGAAATGTAATAAGCTGTAAGATATGTGCTGGTGGAGGCGATGCATCGTCCCGAGACCGTCTCTCCACCCTCGCCTTCCCTTCCACCGCGGGCCAAGTGGTTAGGGGATGGTCCCGGTCATAGGTCGCCTCCTGTTGTAAAGTCAGTTTAATCCTCGCCGCACGAGAGGAGAAACTTTAAATTTAAAGGCAGTCAGAGACCCCCACAACGAGACCCTTTCCTTGTTTCGCCCAGCCACTTCCGGGACTAGCGGTAAAATATTTATTACGAGGCAGGCGGCTCGCTTATCGTGCGCGCGACCCCGGGCAGTCGAGGAAACAAAATACCAAGATCACGTGTTCATAAAGTTGAGGATACTTTGGTGCTTTTTCTGTTTCTTCGCCTCGATTCGGTGTGGGACTGTTCTTTACACAAGGTGATAAGGGGATAGTAGGGTACGGGACAAAAAGGGTGTATAATTCAGCCTGCGAGTATGATAAATGTACGTAGCTTGATGATGGGGTTCTGGAACAGTGTGCAATTAAATAAATCATATTTGTAATCTTCTTAAGGTGTCATACGCTTTTGTGCTCGCTAATGGGGACATTGGAAATTCTTTTTCAACTGAGTTACCTATATGAAATGCCAATAATAGCTTAGCTTAGGTGAAACTTCTTCAATACCTTTTCTACCTTCAAAGTGCAGAAGGATCAGCTTTGTGTCGTTAATCATAAATTCGTTTAAACAAGAATTGAAGTTTGATGCGTTAAATTAATGTATTCTAGGTTATTCTTCTATTATCAAACCAAATAACTAAGCTTCTGCGAGAGTAACGTTAGTGGAAATTTTATATTCTATTCCTCAGTCCAGTATCGACGAGTAACTATACTAATTTCAATTTTACAATTCTTCTTCGACTGAACAAGCTGCTTAGATTTACATATGTATTTTGCAAGGTACGCTACATTTTAATCCCGTTTCGCGATGTTCATAAAAATGTATACAACCCCTGGTACCGCGTAAGCGAGGCGCAAGTTTTAGAGCTTCGAAATTAATGGGGCACAATGAAAATATATCCTCTGGTAAAAAAAAGCAAAAGTGTTCGTTACTGTCACTAAGCACCGTTATGCCTGATAAACGGGGGTAACTTTTTTCCTGATCCAAAGGAACGATGCGCAGCTTTGCCCTCGAGCAAACACCGGCTGAAGATAAGCGCAGCCATGTTTTGTACGTGGATCCACCTCTGTGCATCGTAAAACTTAAACGAATTATGGCATTATGTTCCGAATCTCTTTCATGACCTACGTCGACTGTGAAGTTAACGTTTCTAAAGCTACCCCCCCCCCCTCCTCTCCTCCGCTCCACGATGTCGCTTTACTTTCATTTAATCTGATTTGTAATCTCATTATGCCGATTTATTCAGCCACTCGAACGTTTCACTCTATCAGGTCCCCGCTCGTTCAATTCTGTTGATTACAGACTCGTCTCCTTCATTTTCTTGCGCGACCCTTCTGCTTCTCCGTTCCCCTCCTCTTCCGGGTTTTATTTTTCTTCTCTCTTTCCTCGCCTTCTCTGCCCTCGACTTTTTATGAAATTTCCCGTAATATTTGTGTCGCCTCTGAATAGCTGCCTCGATTGCTCTTAAGGGACATCTTTCCGCAGAATTGAATCTGTCGAATCTCGCTCGCCGGGATCCCCTATTTAAATCGCATGCATTACGCAAAGGGCCAGTCGAGCGCCGTTCTCTCTAAAGCGGTTAATAGGTTCTTATCCGACGCAACAGGGGCCGAGGAAGTAGAAGCGTGATAGCAGTGGCGACTGGATCGATGAACGAAAAGCAGCGGGCGTGATTTAAATATATACGACAGGGATTTGTTGGTCCCAAGGTTTCTGATTTTGGAGAACAGTGGGCTATCAGGGTAGGAATACACGATTTCGATGAGATCGACTATGTTTCGGTGATCTTGGAACGAGGAAAGTGTTTGGCGGCAATGAAATGAGAGCATTCGTGTATGGATTATTGGAAAGTCTGGAAATGGGAACTATTTCTTATGCACCAAAGCTGGTTGATGTACCTACCTACTGGCTTTTGTATGTACGCTATCTGAGAATAAATTTATGTGGCGTGGTTGAATTTGATCCTATAATACGAGCTTTCGTTTAATAGCTGTACTTAGACGATGATCGTTTAGTTCTTGATTCAGAAAACCTCTGAGCACAACGATTTCATCCTTGGAATCACCAGAATCTTAAATCTCTGCTTCGTTAAACTCAGTGACTATTTTTCACACATATTCGTAACCACTTCCAAACTCATTCTCCTCTACCATTCCAGCCAATCTACTCCCACGCAGCGTATAATTCATCAACTTTCCAGTGGATTCTAAATCAAAGGATCGACAACACAGCTCATATTCAGCTCACATCTCCACGCAAGCTGTCGCACAGCTGCTGCTCGCTAGACCATAGCACAATCACTCCAACGCTCCACTATATCGAACCAAAAAGCCACTACGGCAAGAGAAACAAAAGGAACGATCAGAAGAAAATACGTGCAACCATGACATCTGCAAGAATATTCTCAGTATCGCCAATGCATATAGAATACTTTCAACTGCAGTCTGCGCAGTAGCCACTCGCTCCAGTGATTCCTCGCAGAAACCGAGGGAGAACCTCGAACCGCTTTGGTTTTCCATGCATCTCCGCTCAGGAGCGTTCGTGGCCCCGATTCTTCTTTCAAAAATCTCCGCGAATGAGCCGGGTGATCGACGAGGCGCGCGGCGGGCGCGATCGATCCCGAGATTCAGGTGACGAGCGGGAGCCAGGAGCTGCAAGACCGATACCCTGGAATCGCTTTGCAGGGTTATCGTTGGCGGAGAGCCGGTGGAACGGCCGCGTTACACCCGGGGATCGTTCTGGTGGACGGAAAGCCGGTGATTTTCCGAAGGTAGAAGGTAGCTAGCGCCGGTGTAGAGGGCGGACGGTTGCGTTTGTGTGACGGTGGCCGATGGCCCGGAGGCAAGCAGCCACACGGACGCGGACGTCTGCACAGCAGCGGCACGTCACGGAAGCGCTTTCCTCGTCTGCTGGAAGTGCGAAGTGGAAGAATTAAATCGTATTTCAACGTCAATGCCGCGGAAGCAGACGGCAGAGTGGGATAGCTTTGGGAATACTCGGTCACGGCCGGAAATCCGAACTCCCGTGCAGTCGTGGAACGCAATTTAACTTTTAGTCGCTCGTGAGGAACCGTCGGCTTCCATGCTCACGAGTCTCCTACGGTGTTTCCCTCTTCTTTCGTGCCCTTCCCGCGCCCCGCCGTCTGATTTCACTCTCATCCTCTTTCTATCTTGCCGAGGCGACGGTCTTCTTCCCGCACGCCTCGGCCATCTCTTTCCCCGCTCGCTCCCGGATGTTTAATATGCAATCACGCGCGGAGGATGGCTCCCCAGGTGACTTTGATACGTTCCTGCGCTTCCATCCTGTCGGATTATAGGTCTGCTATGCTTGTTTCCGCGCGGATCCATCGCGCCGCGGCTCAACAGCGAGGATCCTGCGTACCTGGGCCCCTGCGGTCATCTTGCACGGTGCGCTTCTTAACACGAAGGAAACACTGCTGAAACAGGTTCCCGAGTGGGGCAACAGAGAAGCAGAACTGGTCTCTGTGATATCGCTTTTGAGTTACGGTCCTATTACTGTGTTTTGTGGGTAGCAGTTGTTAGGAGTCTGAGGTATAAGTGTTCTTGGCGTTATTCAACGTAAAATCGACTACTTAGTTTTTGTATTCGATGTCAGGGATTTTCATGAAATTGGGATATGATGCAGTTCACATGAAATTACGGGGGGGGGGGGGGGGGTTAAGTCATCGTTTTGCTGCTTCCGAATTTGTTTAAGGAATATAGAAAGAAAATTGCAAACTTTGATTCTCCGAATTTTTCAAACAAATTTGTCACTAGCGAAATGATGACTTAAACCCCCTATAGATTCACGTAGACTACATTGTACGTATTTACTCGAATTTCATGGAAATCTTTTACACGAAGCGGACGGCATAACAGATTTGGCGAGGAATAACTCCATGGTCTTCTGATAGGGATACTGGGAGTTCCGAACAATACCATAATAAGTTAAAATGATTACGTGTTCTATAACACAGGGTACGAACGCTAACATTAAGTGTGCTTTCGATGCTCGTATTACAATTAAATGAAGAAATCGTTGAGAAGATGAAGACGTACGCGGTACGAGGAGCAACGGGCTGCAATAAGCGCGTTTCCAACTTTACACGTGACACCGGCTAAAGACTACATCGCGAGACGTCCTGAAGGGGCGTTGTCAACTTCGTTTGTCGGATCTTCGAGATTACAAGTGCTGGTTTCATGAAAATTCGTCCCTCGCTCCCGTAGGATTTTGGTATTAACTCGTACCCCAGCAGAAACGTTCTTGCGAAGAAGTCGTGAATGGGGATTCGCCGAGACACTAACTCCTTCGCCATCGTGGAACAGTCTGAGCTTTCCAGCAAATTATATTCCAGAACTTTTCGAGTAAAAATAAGTCTCCGTCTCTTCAGTAATTACGTTTAAATTCGCACTGTTAAGTTCAATCCTACTGAACGACCTATAAAACATGTTTACATACAGAATCTATACGCGATTAATTATGTCCATTTGTCATGTCACAAATTTACACAGTTTTCTATTCCAATAAACCTCACCAATGCGCAATGGGAAATTACATAAAATAAATCAAACAAAAAGGAAATATCAATTTTCATCAACTGTATGCCATTATTCAGTCAGAATAAGTAATCTTCGGATGATTAAATTGCAAGTTTCTAATCTAAAACATTTTCTTACGTTTAAGGGAAGTTATTCTTCGCGGATGTTGAATATGTACAATGTGATAATTGTATCGTTATTAAGTATCTATGTCGATTATGGTTTCGCGTTCGCATGAGAAAGTTTTATGTAATATGATTTCGCGGTTACTCGGCGTTGCTACAGAATGGTATAACCGATGGTTTCAGCTTCGATGTCCGAGGTCGTCGACAGTTCAGCAATGCTCGCCTCTGGTCGTCGCCGATGGCATTGGGACCAAGAGCTTTTTTTACCACGGCGTCGAATCCCGCTCACCTCAGCATCGCTCAATTGGAGACCAAAGACGAAGGGATCTATCGGTGTCGAGTGGACTTCAAGAATTCGCCGACGAGAAAGCAGAAGATGAATCTGACTGTTATAGGTGAGCAGCGAGTCTGTTACTTATTTAGCAGAAATTATGTCCCGTATTGGCAGATAGATGAAACGGAAAGAGCTGCCTCGGCAGTCCCTGTTCCTCACTGATACTGCAATTAAAACTGTACAAGTAGTCGGCCGAAACGAGATGCAATCTTCCGTAAATGCAGCCTCTCGACTCAACAAGGTTCACCCCTTCTAGTGTCTTCTGTAGAATCATACACAGGGCAGTATATTAAAAAACTAGAGCACCTCGTTACCTCGTTTCTGGATCAATTCATTCCACTTGAAAAATTAGTGCAAGCCATCTTCTCTTACATTACTGTCCACGCGTAACCTTCATCACAACCGCTGTGCCGACCCTACAGCACCAAACGCGTCAGATAATGACATGCACCGTTCGATCGATCGCCCCGATATTCCTGTTTTGTCCAGGCCCAGCAAAAACCTGGCGCACCGTTCCTACGGCGAATCGCTCGCACCAGCGGAATTCAATTGGCCCTTATCAATCTTTCGCCAAGTAAATCACATATCGTCACGGTTTCGCTCACGCAGATCAGTCAGTTCTCGTCCAACAGGCGAATAATCAATCCGCGCTCCCGTTGATTCAATCGCGCACGATGTTCCCACAGTGCCGCCGTCGAAGCCGGTGATCCTGGACGGGACGACGAGGGACATCTCGAGGATAGAGGAGCCGTACAACGAGGGAAGTGACGTGAACCTGATTTGCGAGGCACGAGGTGGCAGGCCGCCCCCGAAGCTGACGTGGTACCTCGAGAACACCGTGATAGACGAGTCCTATCAGTACAACACCGAGTCAGGGCTGACGGTTAACCACTTGTCCTACCCCAAAGTTGGACGGCAACACCTCAAGGCCCGGCTGATCTGTGAAGCCAGCAACACTAACTTGGTGCAACCGCAGGCCCGGCTAGTCATCCTCGACGTGAATCGTAAGTCCTCGGAGATTTCTCTGGCTTATCGGCCATAAGTATTTCGTGGGCATTTCTCTGTGCGGTGTTTCCGTGTGTATTGCGTCTTGGAAGGCTGCCATCGGTCGCAACGCTGCTCTCTATAGAGTTGTGGGTACCTTTCCTTGAAACTGTCGCCTCGGGGAGCTGCGCACAGTAGTTGGAATTAATGGTGTGTAGATTTAAGTAGATGGATGTGAATGTTATTTGTCGAATGTGGTCTGCGCGTGTAGGTATAGGTAGGTATGGAAGAGAACCTTGCACGTCTTTCTGTGCACGCAAACTCTACTTTATAAACATCCTCGTATCTTTGTTCATTAGATGGTATGAGGGCTGAGTTCTACAAATTTTTCTGACAGTCTAATTCGAGTTGGGGGTTCCAATCTCGTAGAAGTATGAGACTGAATTCTCGTGGTAAGTGATAAAGCCTATGTTAGAGTGCGAAAGGTCCACGAAGCGTTACCATTGTTTACTGAGAGAATAGATATGCTGCTGTTTAGAGCTACTGGAGAGATATCTGGTAACTGCTAATCGGTGCTAGTAAAAGTTATCCTACTATCTAAATATATAAGTCTGATTGTGAGGTACTATGGTTTTAATTTTTGATATACGAACTCAGAATGGAAAAGAAAATATTATAGTTTATTGAACGCTGAATAGTATCGTTAGTGTTCTGAACGTGACTGCAACTCTTTGTTTGCTATTGAAAGCACAATACATGTGGACGCACATGTTCTGAGTAGTAGATGAGTGTAGTAGGTAATAAATGTCCACGAAGGGAATGTGAGACGATGAAAGGCAATGCGCAGTGGGAGTGGTCGAAGAACAGGAAAGAGTTACCCACGGGTTTGTAACATATTTCTATGACAATAACTGCGTGACATTCTGTGGGAAAAATCGTACAAACGAAGCATTCTAAAAGTAGGTATCTACACACGTGTACCATTTTTTCATTTGCATAATTCGAAAGAGAGAATATAATGATATAAAAACATGACTTTCCTTTTCCTTATTATTCTTGTTTTCCGTGTGTGAGTGCTGCTGACATTTAAATAACTTTTAACTTGTTTAATTGCTCGGATCTTGAAAACAACGCGACGCCCGAAATCTTAACCCGGTAAAGTAGCTTTTGATTTATTTAAACGCGAGAAATTTGTACGTTTCGGATTGCCCTACGATATTTCCATTAATTTTCATTATTCTCAGCGTATTCTCTCCTCGTCACTGGAGACGTCACCCTCCCTCTGTTTTTTTTTGCTTCTCGCTTTTCTTTCCTCGTCGCGTCTCGAAACGACGCCGGTCCCCTTAATCTCGTTGCTGCTGTATTCCTCTGCATCCGAGGAACTTCAGCGACCTACTTGCCGTAATTCGGCGATAATTGTTCCATTCTATGTAGCGCAATTTAAAATTGAAGATTTCTATGAGGATAGCGAGGGAGCAGCGTGCTGGCGATTAAATCGTGCTGCAGTTAATGGTTTAAGAAATGGGGGGGGGGGGGGGGTGATGGGGCTCGTTGAAATATTCATTTCATTAACCCAGTGGATTACGTCAGGACCTAGGACAAATACGGTAGGAGAATGGTCAGATTTACATTTGATCTGTTATCTAGTAATTATTCCTCTGTTAGTGGAGCACATGTACAAAATATAATCGACGAAGCTGGGATTCGTGACATTTATATACAGCCTTCTGTAAAGTGTACAAGGCGATTTATAATTGCGTGGTAGCTTCATGAAATAATTCTAGAGCACAACAGAAAGAAGAAGTGTGTTATGGACTAGAATGGAGTAGAATATCCAGGCTACATTCTCTGAGATAATACAAGTTAAAGAAGCACGAGTACTATGTGGGTTACGCCGTCATTTAACTTAATATTTACTGAAGTGATAAGGCATTCTATAACTGAAAGCACATTTTTCTTCGTTCGTCATAACTTGAAAGATAAAACCTGTTGTACTCTCGTTCAGCGTTTAAAATCTATATTTCCTAAGCATCATCGCTGCATTAAATCACCCTGTAAATTAAAATCATTTCAATATTGTCTACAATCCTTTGCAAGCAGGAGTCATCTCAACTTAAAGAAACTGACGGAGATCTTGTAGTTTCCAGTTCTGAAAACGTTAAAATAAACGTTGGTCCTATATAAATTATTCGCTATTTTTTCTGTATCCAACAGAAAGGTTTCTCTCTTCGATGATCTTACATCCACTATAGTATCGCACCCCTCAGATCGCGTTGATACCGTGCGAATACCAGGCTCAGTGCGTGCTTATTTTCTCAGCTATAAGTAGCTGGAACCATGACATCGGTGACGTCAAAGTGGAAAGCATTAAACGAGGCACAGAGCGTTTCTTGTGATCCGCCTCTCGTGCCGTGGAATTTCGCAATAAAATTATGCAGATGCCAGTTGCTCTTGCGTCGGATTAGCGCATAAGTCAGGCTTGAAGCGAGGCTTACACGCATGACTCGCGGCAGACAGTTTGGTTTTCTCTATGGTCTCAGATGCGAGGACCGATTAAGAAACATTTCTCTGGTATGTCCGAGTATTTATGTCCCGCCGATAGCTCACGCGCGTTTCCACTTGGATTTATATGCGACTCAAGAGTATAATTTCCAACTCCTTGCACGAGCAGGACGATCATATTTCACTAATATCTGGAACGAAAAGCAGGTGGTGAAAAAATAATTCTCGAATTACAAGCAGAACATTTCTGAACTAAAAGTAGCTATACCTCAACGTGTCAGGGTTCAACTTACAATCGGTACTTAGAATAGGATTTTTAATTAACATCCGTTTAATACACATTCCCAACTAGGTATACACCAAGCTTCTCCACTGAAACACAAAGCAAGCGGGTACCTCGAGCTCCGAGCTGTGTCACTCCAAATCCAAACGGTCTCAACTTTGAGAGAAACTCCTTTAGGAGAACAGGGAAAAATGCACCGTGCTAGATTCGCCGATAAACGCTTCAAAGTAATATTCCTCGCGCGAAACGTGGCGGAGCCGGTCGAGACGCTCACGAAATCGGCTCGGCGAAGTTATCGTTTCATCTAGCATCGCGGTTAAACAATTCTCCACGACGATTTCGCGGTGGCTCGGGGGGGGGGGGGGGCACGTAGCTACCGAACGCCTTTTCACGTGGTGCCCTGCCAGGACAAGGTGTTCACGCGCTGAACCTATTAGTCGTCCGCTCACGATCGCCCGTTGAAGATAAGAATAACGCCTCTCGGAAGACGGATCAGTGGATCGCGTGCCTTCTTGCCCCCAGCTTCGATTCCGTGTTTCTACGGGGTCTCCGTGTTCAAGGGTTGACGGGTCGATAGAAGTGACGAGGCGTCGTGTGTGCCGCGTTCCTCTTTAGAGGTGTGTGTTCGCAGCACACGTACGTGCGGCCACGTGGCCGTTCGCTGGGCGTGTAACATTCGAAGAATGCGCGCTTGTACGGGCAGGTTACGTGCCTGGGTGTTCGCGAGCAAGAAGGTGTTCCAAGTGGCAAGATATCGTGCGAACGGTGTCTGGAGGGTGGTTCTGCGTCTAAGGGTCTGGAACAGCCGCTCCAGGGGAAGGGTTGGGAAGTGTGGATGCCAGAGCAGTGGGGGAAACTATTCGAACGTGGCGATAATGATAATGTAAACAAGCGTAAAACTATTAGGGACTAGGGGTGCCGCTCGAGGCGTTAACTCGTACCTGGTTGATCCTGTCGATCGACCTACGACCACTCACGCAGCTGGCCGGCTGGATGTGGGGTTGGAGGGTTATCGACTTGCAGGATAATGTATTCGAAAACACTCGAGTTGCTTTATTGATAATGATGTGTAGATGGAGTGGAAAAATCTTCTGTCTTTTTATCCATCGTTCAAGTATGCACGGGGATGACAGTTGTGGAGTGTGACAGTTTGATTGAGGCAATTTTGAGGAATATATCTGTGCGTTCAATGTGCGACAAGTTGCAGTAGTAAAATAATATTGGTACGTATTGGGTTAGATCAGATTTTTCATTAAATGATAATATTATAACTTTTCTTCTTGTTTTCAGCTTTACCTTTAACCTGTGAGATGTTAATATGCAAAAATGAATTGTTCGCTAGGCTTTGCGTTGACTTCATTCAATGAAAGCTCCATTTCTGCTCGAAAAATTCTTTCAAAGCTTTTAACAAAAAATACCACTCCCAAATAATGAATTTCATTCTTCATTACACTTTACTCCTCTCTACGCCTAAGTATTATACTCACTTCAACCCTCACTTCAAAATGAAATCAATCCGAATTTATTTCCACCAACTCCTACATACAATTCTAATCACATTGAACTAGGTAAAATACACCGCAACAAAATCAGCACGAATCAATGGTCACTCATAATACTCACAAGAAAGAAACGCGTTCGTAACTAATCCAATTATGAAATCGGAGAATCCAGTAATGGAGGAGGACGGAGAACAAAGCGATGCAATTCGATCGGTCGACTTTGAAATTTCCTCGTGTCTCATTAGACTGAACGGGGCTTGGTGCACGTGCAGAAATCAATTATCCTCTTTCCGTGGAGCACCGATCCCCTAAATTCCCAATAGACAAACGTTGCTTGAGCTACACAGGAGCCGATAACGCCCGGCGTTTGATTAGTTCCCGCTGAAGAACGGTCGCGAATAAATTTAAATCTCCAAGCGGTGGCCCGTTCGCGGTTCGCTGACTTCGCCCGCTTTCACAAGAAAGTACACACGCGTGTCTATAATTTCATACGACTCCCCAGGGCGATACCTATTAATTCGTACCGTTGCCACTCGTAGCCAACTTCCATACAATGGGACAAATAATAATAAGCAGCCGTGTTCACGGTCCCGCACGGCCCGCTGCGTATAAATTCCCTCGTTAATTGCTCGCCGCGTATTAGTGTCGTCGTTTCAATAGCCCATTAAATGTCTTTAAGCATTAGGCTGTTCGGTGTGCAGGCAACTTTGCGTTTTCCGCTTTTCCGTCCCCGTTGTTCCGGGAACGTCTCGTGGAACTCCCCTCGTACTTCCTGAAAGGTGCCCCGGGGTCAATCGTGCCACTTTTTGCTCGTAGCAGCCAGTTCGAATTGTTTAGCTCGATGGCAGAGTTCGTGCCTAGGTATACTCCGTCTTCGCAGGTTTTTACGTTACTCATGGATGGGAAATTTTAATTGCTTGCTGTAATACTTAGTGGCGTTTTGGGATAGGATTACGAGCAACCATTTTCAGGGGTATAATTTCTGTAGCTCTGTATTTTAAATTTTTTCTACACTGCTATTATTTTGTGTGAAAACTAAAGAAGACGACTAGAGAGAGAGACTCTTCTACACGAATACGTATATAAACAACCTTCCATTTCTCGTTCAAAATTCATTTCTACGATCTTTCTTTCTTCCTCTTAACACGAACACCTTATAATAATAGCTAAGATAATTCCACCACGTTTAGGAGCACTCACTTACGCTCAAGGGCTCGGTATCACGCAACACGATCGCGGCAGTGAAATAGGTCACCTTATAGTCAGCCAGAGCCCAGGTATATTCTAGAAAACCCATTCACTGCCGTTCATAAATATTAGGGCACCTGCTGTATTTGCAGAAAATGTGATATTTGGTACACATTGGATACTTTTCTAGCAAATAGAGTGAAATTTGTAGGAAACAAATTCGTAACAAGTGTGCAGTGTTTTTCACAATTATTTCATACAGAGTGGGCGTACTAATATTTACGAACTGTAGTAGGTATACATATCACGTGAATTGCAACGACCTGATTCACCTGCGAGAATTTAGCAGCTAATTGCCCTCTTAATGCCCGGACAATTTGCGCAATACACTGCCAATTAAGGTTTAAAGAGTGACCATAAACACCCGTCGTATTATTAATAGATGGCGTGACTGGGACCACCGTTAATTCGCGTCCGATTGATCCGCGTGTTCGCGTATGCACGCGCGTATATCCTGTCGCAATATTTACTCGGGCGCGGTGATGCGTGTCGGCGCTGTTCACGGAACAATAATTAATAACGAGCGTGACGCGGTTCCTGCGTTTTCAGCGGCGCGCAAATTATTCCAGTTGTCCGCGGAAAATCATTTTGACGCCAATGATGGCCGTTATCGCGGGACACGATTTTTCGCGGGGTCGAGCACGCATCACTTCCAAGCGATTTCGATGGAAGCAATTTAGCGCAATTCTGCTGAAGGAATTGTTTAGTCTCGCAGGGTAGGTCTCGTGAAAAGTGTAGGTACCGCTGTTAGCAAATTACTGTTTTACAGCTCGTTTCGAACCAAATAACTCTAACGCGATTATGGCGGGGGCTGTGAATGAGTGAAAGGTAGGATCGAAGGAAGGAAAAGGAAATTGCGTTTCGTCCTGGGCCTGCTAGTGGATCCATCGGTAAGGGTTACCTAGCAGGCCCTGCCTTAGACGTATCGCTAAAAAGATTATAACGTTTCGAAAAGTTTGCTCATTATTATTGGATTTGATGATGCATTCGTCTACTACAATCTTTGTATTAATTACAGATATTAATATGTGCCGCGAGTTGAATTGAAATTAGTCGCTGTCAAAGTAAATTCCTAGGAAGAGATCTTATCTTCTCCTTGTCAAGATTTGGGCAAACCTAATAATTGTAGTAGCCATACGGCATTTAGGTAGCGGCCTAGTGCGTGAATTAGCACCTATGTGGTGTCCATTTAAGTACCGAGCGGAACTAAGAGACCTCGGGGAAGTCGCCGTGACGGAATCGGTTAGGCGGCTGGCCAATACGCAGACGGACTTGGGTTCGAATCCCAGCACCGCGGTTTCCCTTTTTTCCGTCTCCTATCTAATCGAATCGACTTCCAACTCCATCACTACATTCCAAGATATCTACCCTGTTTGTCACACAACCCAGACTCATTCCAGAACAATACTTAAACTAAGTAGTTGAAGGACAATCGCGCGTACTGCTCTAAGCGAGGAAAGCGTCGCGAATCGAGAAGTCGATACGCAATGGTGTTGAAGTGCGATGCCCTAATTAACTCAGCGGTTAATTCAAGGTTTGAAAAGTCGATACAAGTCCAGCAGTCCGGGGTCTTTTGACGCTTCGATTCGGGTCGGCGTGGCTGGTTTTTATCGGATTTATAATTCAGGTCGACGTAAGGTCTGTTTGGAAGGGTGGGTGCAAAACAAACGCGAAGGTGCGCGGGTCGACGAGTGCGCGACGGGTTCGTGGGCAATTATTCGAACAGAAAAACGATAATGCCGCAATAAGCGCCCGTGGAAACGTTAAGGCGAGCCGTGCAACGTTAACTGCGCGCCGGTGTTAATTCGCGATTCCGGTTGTTAGCGTACGTCTGCACAAACGGTGAACGTACTACTGTCGCGAGTCAATAATTCGTGCGACGCGAGCAACGTTTGCACACTCCAATTAATAATGCCGCCGGGTAAATTCTATTGTCGATTCGCTGAAATAAGTGCATTATTCGTGACTGTGTGTAATGGCGGCGAATAGTTTGCGGGCTGGCATTAACATTTCGCTGTGTAATCGAATAGGCTTGCGGGTAGTGGAGTTCTTAAATGGAAAATGGACGTCCGTTCACAAGCTACTTGATTTTAATGGCGGCTGTTATTTTTGTATTCGGGTACGCGTGTTGCTTAATTGTTCATTCCGTAGTTGTGATTTATTAATAGCTTGTGGAAAAGCAAATTTCTTAAGTTTATTCATCGGCAGGGCGTGTGGCGGCCAGGAAAATTCCCTCTAATTAAGCCCGTGATGAATTGATCCTTTGAAGCGGAGAATAAACTTGACACAATGTCTGGATAATGTTTTCAGCAGGATTTAAGGTATTTATTGATAAATACCCAGAAATTACAAGAAAAGAATCTCTACGAAATGTCTGCGGGGGTTAAAGAAACTTTGCGAGTTTATAGAACAACCAATGGGCACTGCCTCCTTTTTTTGTCTCGGTAACACAAGTTTAAGGGGCAAAACGACCTTGCACAGTATTACCTTTCTCAATTTATCTCCGAAGCTATTAAAGATACAATAGGAACTCTTATTAAACACATATTTCCTAACTTTTGATAGCATATACGTTGGTAAAGAATGTAAAAAAATTTGATAAAACAAATATGACATTCTCGTCTCTAATAGGGAGTCGACGGTTTTTATTTGTATTTGACAACGATGTTGCACGTATCTGTATCAGTTTAATGGTGTCCGTATACAATGGTGTTTGCAATCACAGTAATTGATAGGCAGTGCGTAACGAGAGCTACTAAATTAACTGATATAATAGCCTACTTAAGAGGGGGGGCTTATCTAGAACGGTCAAAACGACATGCTTCTTTGGGAATTTTTTCTAGAAAACCCGATAAACTTTTATTATTAAACATTAGTCTATTGGAAAGGGTACATCTTACGAACATTTCAGTATTTTTTGTGGTAAAAAGTATTGAAAGGTTTGTGAATTATAGGCGATGCCCGAGACGTTTTTTAAGGCGCTTTGCGGCGACGACCGTAGCTCGGTGCAGAACCATCCAAAATTGAAAATTCGACATTTTTTTTATAGATAATATATGAAATTATCTCGATGCTATCGGGCCTGATTTTGAAAAAATTATTTTGAGACCAAATGACGGCAGTGCAAAGTTGAAGCATCGATATTTGGCAAAAAATCGCTCGTTTTTCGAGTGTAAAAAATATGTAGACCAAAAAAAAAGGAAAAGCTCCCGATAGCGCTTAGATTTTTAACCCTAAAATAAGCCTGCAAAGCCTCGAGTAAATCGGTTCATTAATTTTTGAGTTATGTGTGTCACCGACTTTGTAAACATGATTTGAGGAAAACGCGTTTAAAATTTTGGGTCTGAGCGCTACGCCGAGGAACACCTACCTACTTACACGCGTATAACTTTGTCAATTTTGGTCGGATTAACTTGACATTTTCAAAAATCGATTTTTCGAAAATTTCTAGGAGGCCTCCCCCCTTAAAGCCAGGTTTTCACCAAATACTCGAACACGCTAGCCATAGGAAATCTTCCCGCTGTATTATCCTACTAATTGATTCCAGAGACTGTAGTTGACTTTTTTCTTGCTTCTTGAGAAGTTGATCTTGATTTAATGCCACGCGATGCTTCGTGCGTCAAACAATACACCTTCCTGTTTCTAGTTGTGCCGTTCTTATCGAGGCTTAATACGTGTACCCAACATGCTTCGCATGAGACGAACTTCTGCGATCCTTGTCTATGATTTTGCCGACATTCATGCCTAATTGAAAGTTAAAACTGTTGGTTTACAAGTTGTATTTACCTGTCGTTGCTCTATATTGCTTCTAAAATTTGACGCTTATTTCCTTTGCTTAAGGTTTCATTGTGAAAAAGATGAAGGGCACGTCTTTTTCACGACATCTTACTCGAAGCAATTGTCTAAATAATGCACGGGTTGAGTAACAATACAAGTATGTAAGGGAAATAGTTCTGTTTATAGTCAGGCGCAGAGCACAAGCCAACTTAACGGAAACTGTGCCACTCTGCAGCTGTGCATACTTGGAGTATCTTCAGAATTGTCTCGAAAAAGATTTCTTAGGGACATGAAAAATTTATAGCAACTCCATTTCATTGTATTTAAGATGCACGTCCATTCCGCCGTTGAAAGAAGCGTATGGTCTTCCCCATGTATGTAAATAATACAATAAGGCCCCTTACACTTCAATTCCCATTATAATTTACTATAAATTAACACACCTTAACATAATTTTGCTGCACTAATTCATCGACTGACACCCAGGTGACTAAAACACCAAGTCTTTAAACCTTTTCGTGCGTTCCTCTACCTCGGAGAAAAGTACTGTCAAGTGTATTCCTCCTAAATGATATAACAATGTCGTTGCTCGTTGGGTGGCAGTATCCTTGTCCACGATGCAACTTCTAGGTCGTGCAAAACTTCCGTTTAGCGTAGGAGGACTGCTTGCAGGATTGGAAACCTTGAGGAACGCGGATATATGCGTCCATTGAGCATCCAATGAAAGGGGCGACAGGCCTCCCTCCCTTGGCCCCTTCCCTCCCCCCCCACCTCCCGGTTGATGGGGCGTCAAGAAGGATCACCGTGCACCCTGGTGCACAGAGCAGCGGATAGGCTACGAAATGGAACGGAGGAACCAATTTCAGAGAAGTGGCTACCGGCTAATGGCAATTAGGGGTTGTACGAGTGGCTGGTTGCGGCGGCGCATAAGCGTGCGCTGGAATTTACGAGGCAGACCGCGCGAGATGGGCAACGTGGTATTAGGGATCCTCGTAGATACCGCTGGGCTTTTGTTTTCGGCCTCGATCGTTATTAAATTTCGCCGAAGGAACGCCGAGCGCAGGGGTGGTTGCGGGGGAAGGGGCCACGAAGGATTTATAACGCGGAAGACGCTTCGATGGGAACGGAACGGGGCAACTTGAATCGCGCCACGTCCAGGAGAGAATACAGGCGCGACGGATTATTCAAATTTATTAAACACTCGTGGGGAATGCGAAACGAAGGCGGGCCTGCCCTCTACTTTGTTTCTTTCCATCATTTAATGGAATTATTTTGGACGCAATTATTCCCATCGAAGAAGTTGAAAAGTTGTGGAGGCAGCTGAAGTATTTGTGATTAGGTTTCCAAGAATGTTGAGTGTATTAATCTGAATGATGATTAGTTTTCGTTATTCTGTATGCAAGACAATGCCAGGCAATTGAGATATTGTATCGTTCAGGGAGATATTTGGTATTTGAAAGATTCAACATGCTACAAACTACATAGTATAAATTTTTTGGGAAATTCTTCAAAATAACACAAAATCATTTTGCACATAGTTCGCATTCAAAACTCCTATTTAAGGAAAAGGGAAAACAGTTTCAGTTTTCACTTGAGTCTTCTGCTTGTTCAAAATATTTTCGTTTTAAATAATTCACACTCGATTAACCCTGGTCAGCTAGACTACACCTCTTATTTCGTACGTTTAAAAATTTATGAGAAAAAATACTATAATATTTTGCATATACATTCTTTACTACAAGTGAATTTTATTAGGTAAGTTTCTAAAACACTTACGTATACTTTCTCAATACATAAAGTTCTTCCATTTCTGTCAATCCCTTGAATAACTAACACGATATTAAAGGAATTTCATAAATCTCTGGAACAAAACGAACATTTTAATCCCTCATTTTGTTTGCCACAAGATTGAGCTAGAAATATAAAGATTAAAATTCGCCACACTAGGGATTAGCTTAATCGTATTAGTTTTAAATATACCAGCCTATATGCTGCACCCTGTAAATGTTCCAAGCAATTAATATAAACAGCACTGTCCTCAATTCTAAACCGTCGCACATGCCTTATTGTGCGTGATTAAGGCAATCCAATATTGCACGCAATAATTGCAATCAATAGACGTTCCAAGATTTATGGCTGATGGAAATGGACAGGTAGTATATATATGCGTTCACCGTGACAGATGTATACGTTCCAGCCTATGAATTTCCCTGAGCAACGCAGGAGCGATGACGTTAATAGGAAATTCAATATTCTCTATCGTTCGTCCCACAAAATTGCATGTTATAAGTGGTCGGCGTAATTGCAGTCGAATGTCTGTGCGTGACAGATTTATGCGTACAACAGCAAAGAGTACGTTTCGTGAGTGTAAAGCAATTCGCCATGCATACTTTGTAACAAAAATTTTAACGCGAAACTTTCACAATCCTCCTTTTTTGTGCTTATTCCCCGGCGTAAGAACATGATGGGTGATAAATGAGAATTTCAATTTAAACTTCAGACTAGAAATTCTAAAGAATTCTCAAATAAGTCCTTCCACTGAACTCTGAAGTGAAAGCAAATATACGTGCCCATGTTCAACAGATTTATTTCTCTAATCCAAAAATTAGGCAAAGTATTTAGTATTTTCAAAATTACTATAGTGAGAAAATATTTGTGTACATAAATTGTAGAATGCATTGAATTTTTTATAGTCGAATTCAGTAATTCTCTTCAATTCTTAAAGCAATGGTGGGCTAAAGAAGATGACACGATTTTAGCGTGGGATTATATTCAGAAAATACCATTCGTAATACTTTACGAAAGTTCCTGAGCATTTGAATGGCCGGCCCCAGCGATCTTCCATGCAATCCTTCATTTCCATGCAAAGCGTCATTCTGTTGAATCGTTCGCGTTGGCCACGGAGCACTAGGCTGCTGCCTTTCCCGTGGCCAAGAAATTAAATAATTGAGATTTATCGCCTTGCCGTGCTGACAGGATTTGAAGAGGTTCTTCCGCGTAATGCGGCAACGGGGTTCTTCAACCCTCTCCCGCTCGTTTACGTGGCCGTAAACGTCTCGAAAGAGTCTCCTTAACCCTGCTTACAAGCAACGTGCTTCTTCCAGGACAGAGTGCACCAACCAGTCTCGAAATTTCCGACTCATTCTTGCAACTTCTCCACGGCTTGTTTCTGCGCGTATAAACAGAGTTTACATTACTCCCGACCGTTGTTTCAAGAATTGTTACTGCTATCTTGGGAGCTACTTCATGGTCTATGACAGTTTCGCCGGTTAAAGAATTTATGCATTGAACATTCTGCCAGGAATTATTCGCTGCTGCAATTGTAATTCATGCTTCACGATTTGACTTTTAAGGAAATTATTCTAGAAGATATTTCCTGATAAATAAGCTTGAGTCATTGAGGCGAGCTGTTTGGACTCGGAAGATATTCAGTTTCTGCGCAAACACAGTGTAGGTTGTAACGTAAACGTCACGAAAATGAAGTGAAATGAGTTCTTCCTTGAAATCAAATAACTTAATCACAATCGTATCTTCTTCTATCCAGTATCTATTTCTACAAATTCTCAATGCTAGACATCAACTTTTTAAAACTAATTACACAAAATGTTACATACAGTTTCTGTCACCTTCTCCCAATGCCAAATTCTTTTAACATAATTCGATATCGTCACAGATTAAGATGGTATCATCAAATACGAGTCCACTTAACCAAGGTTCATTCTTTGGGATTTGGTACATGACAAACCAGATTAAATGCAAATCTGACTGTAGTTGCTCGTGAAATTAGACATTTTTGCCTCATGGTCCCTCTGAACCGTTCGTGTTATCCACGTGGTGAAAATGGCGCCGCCACACCAGAATAATTTGCAGTTTTCGAGAACGACGGCGCAAAGAGGATAAGTTCGAAAGTAGCGGTGCTCGCATAAGTTAGTTAAAGTTAAGTTGTTCAGAGGGAAAATTTGTTTTTGCTAGTACGTAGAAGTTGGGCATATAATGCGCTTTATAACGATCCTCGACGAGTGAAGTATTCTTTACGAGATTTTGGTACACACGCTGCCGCGCCCCTATCTCCTCTCGTTTATCCTTTCTCGATCGCGCCAAATTATTTTACGACCCGTCGCGGCGTTATTCCTCTACAACATCCGCCGTATCCGCGTTATCACCTTGGTTTATGTAGGGAAAGTTCGATATGCTGAAAGTTCTGATTTCTTTGGGGCGTTAATAATTTGAACAAACAGTCGCTACAAATATCGTGTAATTTACAGTTATAGTACGTTTCGAGATATTTCAAGTGAAAGTTGAAGTGAAGTTTCACCTTGAGCTTTATAAAGAGGATGAAAGAATTGCTGAATTAAAAATGTGGAAATGTGTTATGTTCGATAACTTATAGTATTTACATTTTATAATTTAAACAAGAAATATCATTTAAAAAAAAAAACGTCACCAGTATTGGAGGTAGGAAAATTTAATCATTTAAAGTAGAAAAGTTTTTGATTAGCATGTAAAATGTTAGTCAGTTTAGTTTTAAAATTGAAGTGATCTATAAATATGACGCGATTGTCCGCAACAGAAGTAGGTATTTAGTTTTTGGTTTCCGTTTCGCTTACTGTGTTATAAACAGTTTGTCAAGAATGTAGTATTCCATAATTTTTCATTAATTTTTATGGCATGAAGAGGCGTTTTGTACCACACGTAAAGAATGTACTCCCCCTACTCTTCCTTCAGGATGAACTGCGATGTAACATAAAACTCTTAAATAGAATTGTTGCAAAATGTTAACCGGTTTCTGAAGTGTTTGCTAATTTTGATAACTTTTAGATGAAATAATTTTTTAGAATAATGTATATAGAAGAAGTTACAAAACGATAGCGCCACTGATATTGGCTGGAGAAGTGCTTCTGACCATTAGCCCCCTCATTTCTAGTGGTACAGGTCAATCATATCTGCTCTGCCTCATATCTTACCACGTGCACCCTTTGATACCTGCATTATTATGAAAATTATTTCAAGCAGGAGATTTCTAATCTGATGGAAGCTTCCTAAAGACAGTTATATTTATCAAGACTTTCATTTTATATTCGCAAGTAAGCCGTTACTCAAACTGTCCAGAAAAGTTTGAAACAGATCCCTTCTTCTTCAGATTTTAATCATACAAATTAGTCACACTTTTCACACCACTCAATAAGTACAGTATTCTGAAAATTGCTCAAATTCAAGAAACTCCTTGAAGTTCCGCAAATACACTGGCAATTCTATTTAAGATTTTCAAGCCACACTACATCCCAAGTTGCAATACCTCTTTCGAGTATGAAAACTATTTATAACGAATGAAGCACCCTGTATTCAATGTTCTTCTGCTCACAATTGCTTAAAGGAGAAAAACTCGAGTCGAAATTGTTACGGGAGGATAAACTTAAAGCCATCCGCGTTCTAGAGGGATACGAGGTAATCAAGAAAGTTGTTCTTGTCGCGCGAGAACGGGCTGTCGTTTTCTTACCGTTGTTTCTTATCGAACTAGCACGGGACACGATTCTTTGTTTTCTTTTACAGTGAAGCCGTTGGTCGTACAGATTTTGACGAAGGAGTCTCGAGTTTCCGCTGACAAGAACTACGACGTGGAGTGCAGGACAAGTGGTTCCAGGCCAGAAGCAGTAATTACTTGGTGGAAGGCGAACAAGCCGATTAAGAAAATGGCGCAGAATGTAAGTTTTGTCAGATGGCAGACGATTATGGTAGTTTCTAAGTGCACTGACGCGAGACATGCATTTCTTAGTGAACAATGAATTGATTACGGAAGCGCGCGGTACCATAAAATTCATATGAACTGAGAGTAGCATAAAACTACTGGTAAAGAAAGATATCAAATTTTTTTCAGTTAAAACTTTCGACTACCGCAATTCCATGCGCAGTCTTTTAATCATTTTCAACGTTATCAAACTATCCTTTTAAATTTCTTTATAATACTTACCTGGTACTAATTTATCGGCGTATTTCAGACCTCAAAAGCAGTTTAAAAATCTTAACAAATACGAGTTCACGAATTTCTCGTTCCTAGGGGTAAACAAATCTGAAAACAGAAGAAAATCTTTGGAAATCTATTTAACCGTGGAACGTCAAGTGACAGCGCAGTTCGTGACACGATTCTAAGGAAAATTGTCGAAATCGGCGCCCCAGCGAGTTTCCGCAGTTCGCGACGGTTCGTCGTAAAGTTCGAGGAATGAAGTTATTTCGTTTTTGCAGCAAGCAGTCTAGTCCCTCCACGCTTTTTTCGCCCCCGTTTCGATCGACTCGGCCCGACACTTTCCTCCAAGCTGACGGAGTAAGCGCGCAAGTACGCGTACGAATTTACTAGATAACCTCCTCCTCCCCCTCCCCCCTCCCCCACCCTTCCCGCGTCTCCCTCCTTTTCCACGCCACTCGATAAATTACGGAAGATCTTACTTTCCCCTCGTATTTGCGATGCGACTTTTTCCGTCAACATCTCGGAACGGTTTTCTGAACGTTACACTGTCAAGTAACTTTGCCCTCGAAGTCATCGCACGTACGCGAGAACGAATTGCTGTACGAGGAATCGTGTATGAGGAAGAGTATCGATTTCATTTCAGAGGAAATTCTTCTGTTAAATTGTTTGTGTATTTCGCAATAAATTATTCTGTTTATATAATACTATTTGCTTATTTATTCGAGTTGAAGTAATGCGACAACGAGGCATTGTGTGTACTTCAGTATGTATCCAGGATTTAATTTTACAATGACAGAACACAGCGTGTTCTGTTTATGACAGTCGAAACCTTAAGTTCCTCTAGTTTCGTGTGAAGTAATATGAAGATTGATGTCCCAAGATCTCTTCCCATTGCTACTGACACTGCTATTAATGACGTTCAGTAGTAAACCGGGTTTAACTAAATCAACCCCTTATCTGTATAGTTTCAACTAACTGCGCCGCCTCATCAACAGTATCGTCGAGAAACAAGTGTTATTAAATAAGTTTAAAATTATTATCTCCCATGTACACATAAATCATTACCACTCCGAAGAAAAGTACACGTTACCCGAGGGAAAAATGTTGCACGACCGAATCTTCTATCCTCGAGCCATAAAACCTCGCGACCAAGCAAACATCCTAAAAAATTACGCACCGATATTTCCGTCGCTGTCGTCGTCGCTGAAAGGAAGAGTAGCCAAACAAGTGGATTCCCCGTATAAGCGTGCCGCGGCGCGTTGTAGAGCCGTCAAAGCGTTACGGGGCGAGCCACGAAGGATCTGATTTATTCTGCATCCCTCTCGGAAGAGAGCTGCCGCAATTTCTGCGTGGATAACTTTCGGCCAGCCGCGCACATCCAGCAGCGCGATCGTGACGGTGGCTCCCGTATACAATCACCCAGGCAGGATATATCGGCGCTGGCTGTTGGACTGTCCGTGGAGCTTTATCGGGGAATTCGATCGCGTCGCAGCGAAGCGAACCGAGAGCGCTATGCATTGAAGCTTTACTGAGAGGAGGGATGGAAAAATGAGAGAGGAGAGAGCCCGTCGAAAAACCCAGCGCTAGGGACACGAGTGACGAGGAGGGCGGATAAAAGAGAGGGGATGAAGAGAATACGAAGGAGGGACTCGTGACGCGACATTCATCCTGGCGAACAGTTACTTCCATTCATCGTATTCGCAATACTGATGCGGAGACGCGGTGCCCCTCTCCGATATGCGTGCCTGGTGGCGCTATCATTAAAATGACATCGCGGAAACGGAAGGTTAGAGCGCCAGATAAAGAGAAACAGGGGGTTTGGAAACGAGACGGGAGACAGTCACCGAACTGCCTCCGCGTAAACCAGCCCGCCATTTTCCTGAATTCCGCGCGACTGCATCATAAATCCCGAAAGAATCGTTAATCTCCACTCGTCCCTTTATTCTCTCATCTCTCTTCCCGCGGCGGTGCGTATGACCGGCGAATTGATTTTCGTATTAAACACGTGACAAATTGTAGCTCCGTTGGCAACATGCTACTGTGTCGCGTCTGTTTACGTTTTTGTGGAATTTCTCAGGTGTTAATGTTTAAACGATATCGGCCGCGAGTGGGGTGGGGTCGTTTGATGCAATTGCGGGGGATGGATCGAGTGGCGTGGGGAGGTGCAAGGGAGCGGAAAAATGTTGAAGGGAATGGTATACGTCAGTGGGGAGAGCATATTTATCATCTGATCCTGAAATTAAGGGAATGATCGCGATAGCGGGATATCAGTAGTAAGAAGCACGATTACCGATACGATTTTGTTGAAGTTATTATTATAATTTTCTCCTGTAGGGATGTCTGGTATCACATTGAATTTATATCATGGGACGTACTGGCGCAGTGAAGGTGTAGATTAGTTCTGGGATATCAATGCTTACACACATACAGGAGTGGGCGAAAGAGAGATTAAGCTGTGAACGGTGACAGAAATAAAATAGTTTAGGATAGGACTAACGCACATCGATAAAAATTAATATTTCCTATTTTATATGAGCAGTACAGACTTGGAATACGTTACTGTTACTAACTCAATTTCGTAAAAATTGTAGGTTAGTCTGTTTTTGTTCTAAATGTCTTATCTTTCTTAAAACTTATATTTTATAGATTGGGGGTTGCCAGAAAGGGCCAATGATTGATTGATAATATAGCCTGGTGAGTCAGCGCGCCTCCGAGTGCCGAGCATACCCAAAACGCATTTTAAACACGTTTTTCTCGAAACCACGTTTTCAAAATTAGCGTCGGGGATAACTCAAAAACTATTTGACCAATGAACTTCAAATTTTGCACACTTAGTTTATAATATTCCTCAGAATATGAACCACAATGTTTAACCAAAATGATTAATTTTAACTACTGGTTTTGAACAAATAAAACGCGAATGTTTGGCGAGAATGTTTGCAGTTCCGCCATTTTTAAAATGTGCAATTTTTTACACCATTTGTTTCATATTCTTAAAATTGGCAAATAAATTGAAAAAAAAATTGATTGGTCTGTTTCTCATAACTACCAGAGACGCTACAACCGGCACCGTTTTGCATCTCGAAAAAAACCTATTTCAGATACTGCTCTATTTCTTTTGTATTTGTTATAATTTTACTGTTATAAATTTTTTTACTTGTTATAATGTTAAATAAAGTACCCTTAAAGTTACGAAAGGATTAGCGCATTGGTATCTTTGTAAAAAATTCCTAAAAATTGGTACAAAAATAAGCCGTTTATACGGGCTTCTCCCCTTAAAAGCTCCTACTATATTAGTTACACCTACAGCAATGTAAAAATATGAGTTTCAAACTTTCTTTTGACTACCACTGTAGTGGAATAAGGATTTCTTCTTACAGCAAACAAGGAGTCATGACAAATTCTCCTTCAGACGATTCCATTTTTCGTCCAGCTGAACCCTTGAAATTCGTATTTAAACCTCCACTGTGTCGTGAAAACGATTACTTTAAAATCATCGTGGTCAATGTATTTTCAGAGCCATGTATTTTAAATTGTAAAATTAATAAAATATTAGGGGATGGTTATTAACGACCACGGTTACGTGTGTTTTATCGATAGTTCGCGCAGGAACATAACCAGAGCCTCAGCATCCTGAGCTTCGTGCCAAGTATAGATGACGATGGGAAATACCTGACGTGTCGCGCCGAAAACCCTTCTGTTCCTGACAGCGCTTTAGAGGACAAGTGGAGGCTGGACGTGCAGTATCAGCCAGTGGTGACTCTCAAGATGGGTGAAACCTTGAATCCAGATGATATCAAAGAGGGTGACGACGTTTACTTCGAGTGCTCGGTCAGAGCTAATCCGAAAGTGTACAAGCTCGCCTGGTTCAAAGACGTAAGTCCTTGTGCTGCAGTCGATTTACGAGTTTTGGAATTGGTCCATGAATCTACTGATACGTTTGAACAGCATATTCCACCTTTTGAGCTTCTACCTTACAGTAAATTTTTCTACAAAAAATTACACGTGATAAGCATATTTTACTGTACTCCGTAGCTTGACACTTTTATTTGGAATTTACTTATTAGTTAGGTCAGCTTCGGATCAAAAATCCCTCCAGTGCGTTCAGATACGATTAAAAGCAAATTAAATCATTTTACCTATCGTGAATAAAATGGACATAATAAAATGTAGAGGAATTTTGAAATAAGTTAATTCTTCCCTATGTAAGTTGTTAAAAAATTAAGCTTTGTAAAAAAAATTGAGTGGTATAGGTATGAGAAAACGAAATTCGAGAGAATAAGCTTTCAGTATTATTGTCGTTTCACTAATGATTATTTTGAGCTTCTTATATTCTCAAGGAAAAGATTCTATATTCTGAAGGCGAGGAAGTAATAGGATTTAATGGATTTTATCAAACATCTACAATCACGTACAGATGGAAGCAGAACCCTTCTGGTAAAGTGCGATTGTTTGTTCCAGGGTAAGAAGCTGAAGAACAATGCCACCGCTGGTATCGTCCTCAGCGATCATTCTCTGGTTCTTCAAGGCATAACCCGATACTCGGCCGGTGATTACACTTGTCTTGCTGCCAATAGCGAAGGGGAAACTGCCAGCAACCCGGTGACTCTTCAAATAATGTGTGAGTCTACATTCCTCGTGCTCCAACTACCGCAATCTTATTCAAATTCTATTAAATCTACCAATAAATCACTTCATTTGTTCGAAGACTTAATAATACAAATCCTTATTCGATTAAAAATTTATTCGGATAAATTCTCATTCGACTAAAAACTTATCTGTTTGTGGCGAATACCGGTTTATTCGTTATTCTCATTCGTTCTTCGTCGTTCAAATAAAATTTTGCTCATAGTCTAATAGTAAATAAGCTATCCCGCTTCTAAATCTGGTCCTGCAGCATTCGCATGTAGCACCATTTGGGTTGTACACAAATTTCTAAAATACAGTCGTGAATCGAGTTTCTAAATAGAACAGCTTAGATCTACCAATCGATAATTAATAAACCTATTCGGTTATGTGCCAAATATTTGGTGTCTGAATAATCAATACACCAATAACGTTCTACTGCACCATTCAAAATGAATATTTCATTTGCATCAGACTACAATCAAAATACAATCTCTGAAATACCAAACTAATTTAATAATTCAACAAGACTACGCTCAGCTCTTATTATCGCACATTCCACCCACACCTGTTTCCACGACTCCCAAACAAACGAAAAGACCGATAAGTGGAGCAACGATTAAAGTTTCCTTCGATCAACAACCTAGACGGAGAATCACCGAAATAATGGCCCACTTCCCATTCCTCAAAGTTGCACAAAAGCGTCCCGTTGGCGTTAGTCTAATCCCCCCCCCCCCCCCCCGTTATCCCGCCACTCGTTAATCACAAGAACAACGGAAGAGGTCGCGAATAGAATTGCAGCTGGGTGGTTGATATTCCCTGGGCCGATTCTCTAATTTGCCAGCTCTCACCTCGAGTCCTCGATAATTACTTAATCGATGGCAAGTAGCAGCCGAGTACGCGTACTGGGAATCCGGTTTGAAGGGTCCTCGGGCGCTTTGCTGTGGAGAATCAACGAGAAAGGGCCGAGAGGGCCGCGGCCAGAGGGGAAATGACTAGTTTTCTGTAAAACACACAGCGCGAGTTATTCTATTAGAATGGTTGGTAGTCGTGGCGGTGGCCCAGCGTATCTGCATCTTGTAAATGACCTAAGAGGGAAGGAAGGACTACGATGCATATTCAATGTATGTAAAGCGTAGCTGAATATTCATGTGTAGGTGAACGCGCCCTGGCAATGTGCTAAGCTGGGCCAGGGGGCGCGACGGAGGCGAGCAGAGCTAAAGGGAACGCGCGATTCCGTCGTGATGGTTTAACCCCCCATTCCGTGGCGCTGACACTGACCCCCCCCCTCCCCCCCCTTCCCGGCGAGTCACTCAAAAATCTCGAAGATTGCTTCCACGTCACAGCTCGGTTGCAGACGAAAAATTTCTGCATTCCAACCCTGTGTCATTGCATTGGAGAGAGGAATTAGAGGCATGTTCATTGGATAGAGTGTTAGCTAGTCGTGGTTGAAAAATCAGAAATAATGATAGGTCTGTGGTAAATTGAGTCTCTTTCGCATTCTCAACTTTGACCTGAATTCGTGGAACTTTTCTAATTCCAATGTTTCAAAGGGAAACAATTCAATTTTCAACTCGCAGAACTTTGTAAGTGGAGGGGGTGGAGTGTTGTTTATGGCGTTAGATCGTGGTTTAGAAATCCGAACGAATTCATGACTTCGAATTGAATTTATGGAGCTTTTACAATTTTAAAATATTTCAAGGGATGCACCTCAATTTTAAACGGGAAAATTTTCCGAAACTCTTCCTTTTTCTGTATACACATGCGACATGTGCACAGGGACTAAAAACAATGGCAGAGTTTAGGTCGTTCAATAGCCTTAACCGTTTTTATGATTGATGGGTAGGTATAAGAAATCAAACTATACAATTAATGGGTACAAGACAAAGCATAGGAAATATTGTAAACACAGAGCATTATGTAAATAGAATACTTCTTCATCTAAAAAGGAGACAAATACCACGTATACAGAGAAACGGGCAAGAAAAAGCTTCTAAACGCAACAGAATAATTCTACGTACATAGAATGAAGAGCTAATTATTGAGGAATCCCCCAGTAGGATGTAAAAGCAACTTATACATGTTTCCAAGAGGCTTAGGCGGCTTTCATGTCTCGCATGAAAGCATCCAGTGCAGCCCGCAAGACAGTATTTTATCTACGCATATCAGTTAGTCCCAAGCACGTGGTAATGCGTATTAATGAGTACCTACTCGAGCACCGTTCTCTGAATCGACGAGCGCGATGCTGATGATACGTCGCTACCTGCCAATGCGGTGTCCCCTCGACTTCTCGTATTAGTAATTAATCCTGCAGTGCATCAAACGCATCAGATTGAAACGGAGTCGTCCCCTATTTCCGTCGTAAATCATCCCCCGTGCCATTTGGAATTTCCGTATGCCGCGGCCTATTGCAAATACCGATGACAAGGGAACTTCCTATCACGCAATCGATCGAACCTGCCGCGGCTTCAATGGTGTCAACCGTGTACTTCCGTTTTACGACGCCAGATCGCATTGGGGGATTAAACGGTCCTCTCCAGGGCCCAACCGTCTTCTCCGTTCGCTTTCCATACGAGCCCCCGTGTCGCTTTTGTTCGCGGGAAACGGTCGAAAGTAGTTTCCCATTCGGGGCCAAGAGGCTTTACACGATCATCCCCATTTCGCCATCGCCAAAGTAATCAATTTTCCCGCGCTGAATGGGGCAAACAAATTTCAAGCACGGTAGAGTTGTCACCGAAAGACTTTCCTTTGAGGCGAAGTTTGCTAGGGAGTTCTTTTGTCTCCTTTAAAATAACAGGGGTAATTGTTGGGTACGTAAAGGTCCTGGGCTGGAAGAAATGTGTGTGTGTCCATTGACTAGGTGAGCTGGGATTCTAAAGGCTGCGCGTCGTTTTATTGGTACGGCACTTGCACGTTTCTGCTGACCACATGCGCCTCTTCTTTCTTGGAGCTCAATCGCGACTGATGTGCCGTGAAACTGGTCTTCTAGTTGCTTTTGAAGGCAGGGAACGAGGTTATTAGAGAAAATACTGGTGAATGAGATGTAAACTGTTGGAACTAAGTTTAGAGACACCTTAGTTGCTTTGCATCAGTAAAACGTAGTTAAAAGTTTATAGGGTATGTTTGCACCAGGTTTCTTTCGTGGCTAGTGTGTGAATTCCTCGAAGGTAAACGTGTAGCTGCCAATAAGAAGTTGAGTCGAATGAAATTTTCATTTGCGGTTCGAGATAAATGTGCACTAGTGCTCGCTTCATAGACGTAGAGAAAGTAGTACAGGTCATGCATTTCCGATACTTGAAGGTTTCTGATTCCATGCGAAATTACTGTACAACAAGGTAGCGTACCCAAGGAAAAGTGATTGGCTACGTAAACGTCCAGAGCAGAAGCTACGTGCAACCGCAACTGGCTATATCGCCCAACTTACCCCTGTAATAGGTCAATTGGATCCGAGTGGCTGTTTAGTTTATATCACACTCTGTGGCTTCTGATTCACAAGCCTGTTCAATAACATTAGAATGCAATTTTACGTGGAT
The DNA here is from genome assembly GCA_029448645.1 of Andrena camellia. Lineage (NCBI taxonomy): Eukaryota > Metazoa > Arthropoda > Insecta > Hymenoptera > Andrenidae > Andrena > Andrena camellia. Next base: position 46,551,572 of record CM055679.1, on the reverse strand, counting down.
CGACAACGTTACCCTGTTTTGACGTTTGAATTGCTCGAATTGGAGTACAGTTCCTGCAGAGAATATGAAAGTAGCATGGTCAACAATCTTTTTAGAGTAATTGCATCCAGTGTATCTATTTCATGGCGTTTTATTATCGTGCTTTATTTTCCACGATGCGAAGAACTTGTATAAATAATAAAGAAAAATTCATGACACGTATCTTTTTAGCTGCTTTAACACATGAAGGGATGGAACTATCCCTTCTAGATTTTATACCACTGATATTATCTATTGCAGGTATAACAATATGTTTTGGGCAAATGCTTTCCGACTTTTAATTGAAAATAACATGATTAACAAGTAGTAACTTTAGTAAACAGTTTTGGTAGAATAACATTAGTAAAGTTCAAGCCGAAAGCTTGGAATCGCTTGCCCATTTTCATGGAAATTGTGTCAGAAGACAAACTTTTCCCTAATTCAAAGTTGATACTTTCAGCTATAATTACGATCAACAAGAGAATCGTGCGATGCTTAACATTTTAATATCCAGACAATCGAAGAGGGGAGGTAACCGTCAGTAACAGAAAGTTAACGAAATAAGTCTCTCGACTCATGCTCTATTAAATAATCCCACGGAGCTGAACAATCATTCCGTAATCCTCCCTCGAAAGGGGAAGTCATGAAAAATTCTAACAGAAGGGAATGTATGGTGCATGTTTACAGACACGCCGGTGTGCAAGGAAGGGAAAAGTGAGGTGGTGGTCGGTGCCCTGAAGCAGGAAACCGTATCGTTGGTTTGTTCCGTGGAGAGTCATCCGGCACCGTTGACTTTCCATTGGACATTCAATAATTCTGGAGAGCTGGTGGAGGTCCCTCATTCTCGTTACTCTCACGTGCCAGCGCTCGGGACGCCGTTCGTCGCCGAAAGCCTGAAGGAGTACCAACAGTTCCACGGGTCCAGGCTAAACTATACGCCTGCTACGGAAATGGACTACGGCACGGTGGCGTGCTGGGCGAGCAACCAGGTTGGAAAGCAACGAGCACCGTGCCTCTTTCAGGTAAGTGCATTTCCCTTATTTCCCATGTGCTACAGTGGCAGCAGCCTCACTCGAAATTTCTTTCTGTTTCTGTTTTGAAGGCGGGGGAGGGTAGGGTTTTTACTGGAACAGTTTTGGTAGTACAGTTCTAGTGTCAGAGGTGTGTATTATTTTATATTGTTGATCGGTATACTTGCAGTTTGAAATTAGATTTGTGAATCAATATTAGGCAGGGAAAATACGTTGGTTAAGAAGACATGTAATATATTCTTACTTGTACATAATAAAGCGAACAAACTTCTTCACTGACCTAATGATAACACGTTCCATGCCGCGGTGGAAATTCAAATGTTTCCTGGGACTATAAGTAGTTATAAAAAATTTAGTTATAGAAAAATATCATAACAGAATTACTTTTCAATCAAATTAACAATAAGAAGAATACATTTATAAGACTACAAAAATGGTGTACTGCCTCAGAGCAGCCACTGCAATTTCGAAAAAGGATTTTCCCTGTTAACTTTTTATTTCAGTTGACGAATTTATTTTTGTTGTATTCTCTTCATCTAACACGTGGCGCAGAGATAGAGTGAAAAATTCGAGTTTGAGTTTTCGACGGTCTCGCACGTTTTGAGCATGAACACGATTTCACCATTTTCAGAGTGATGTCGATGTAGCCGCGTGTGCGAGTAACGATATCTTCCGAACGAACGAACCGGCAAAAATGAAACTTGATACGTGACTTTGGCTCGTTTCCATGAAACAACTCTATTATTGAAAATAGATAAAATTCACTTGCGTTTATAAATTCAGAAATTCTTAAGTCTTGATCTTCTTGCTGCATTTTCCACAAAAAATTAACATTTAAATTTTAAGTTTTTGTCCCCCAAACTAAACGATGGTATTCGTATCAAAATACGAAATACCGAATTTCCTTATTTTCTTCATCACATATTTGTCACTTTTAACATAAGATCACCTTTCAAATCCACTGATCAATAAACATTTAAAACGTCCAAAAATGGGTCGCAGACTTTTAAAGAAATGTCCTATTTTTCATAAGAAGGAAATGGGTACAACCTGTGACTACTATAAGTAGTAAAAAGGAGAGTTAGGTATCTCCGGATTTTGGAAAGCAGATTAACAAGTAGGGTAGAAAAAATCAGTGGCAGGAATTCGTTCGATTAGAGGGAAATACCAACGTCACTTTGCTTGTACGTTATTCGAACGCGACGGCCATCGTTGCAGATTGAGCGTGCAAACACAGAATTGCTTTTAATGGCTCGGAATCGAATTCCTTCGAAAATGGAAAATTTGGGTGCCAAGGTAGATATCTGATGGACGTTGGCCGATTCTCATGTTCGTTCGTATCTATCTAAACACGATGCACCAACGATACGTTACAGTAAACAAATAAAAGTGATCCCTTCGTTCAATCTCCACCGTGTTGGATTCACCTTCGAAATTATATCAATAATCTTCGCAGGACGAATATTAATTTGTACGATCATTGCAAAGTAATTAAAAAAATGCTTGAAATCCTCGCTTAAATTCACAGATAAATCTTTGATTCTCTACATCTATCTTGCCGTTAGTGCAACATCCGACGAGTAGAAGGCAAGTCAATCATTCGCATTACTGGAAGAGAAGATCACCTACAGTGGTTAAATATTCTTTCATCCCTTTCGTGAGTAGAAGGCAAGCTGTTCCGCGGTTGATCGATACTTTCCTCAATACTCTCTATGGGAATATCTAGATTAGAGTAGCCAATTGGACAATTTCTGACCTCGTTCCCGCACGTATGCGCAAATATTTATGCTAATGAGTATTTCTGTAACGACATGTATCACCTTTGATCAATGCTATCAATCAAGCTCCATCAATTAGTGCAGTCAACACAATGCATCATGATAGTTGCATTGATCTATTCAATCTAACCGTAGTTACAACCTAACATTGAGTGCTCCCAACACATTCAGGTCTACACACACACACATACACATGAACAAGCAAACATATACATATTGTAAGGATTGCATTAAGCGTTCGGTGTCTTGCAGAGATATAGGGGTGTAAAGGCAGCAGGGGGTGATGTCTGGAACAAGAGACCTATTAAGCATCATTTTTAGACGTTAGTACTGTAACACGTTCAGTGCTCGGTGCACTTAAGAGTCGAATTGAACATTCCTCTCGATTGAACAAGACGAGCCAATTGATCGAGATTATTTAACAATTGCCAGCTGCAGTGAAACAGCCTGTATAGTGAAAGGTCATGTGTATCATTCGATGTGGTTTGTAAATGGGCTAATTTGCCTTTAATCATTCTGATTATGCATTTCTGAACACGCTGGAGGCGTTTCTGGTCGGAAATGACCCAGTTAACAGGTTAATTTTGAACTGCCGAATGAATTACATATGCTACATCGAGTAAACGTGCGCTGATCATGTCTCGCGTGTTACCGATGCATACCAAACGCGTTAAGACCCCGGTGTGTGCGTGGAAATGTGACCAAATTAGTGCATCAAAGAACACATTTGGCAGCTTCTATCCTCAAGAGTATCGATTTCCGCGCCACTTGCTCACTGGATTCGTGCAAGATACTACGTATCCGTGGAGTTGATAGCTCTTTCCTTCACGAATTTCACACATATTATGCTCTTTTGTTGTATCCCATATAGATTCTCATCGCGATGGATCGTACTTGCACAAAATATCAAAGTGCTCTTTTTGTCGTTCAAGTACAATCATCCTACTATCATTTGACGCGCGCGTGGAAATACTGAAAGCTGAGGATTTGGTGAATCCTGCTTTTGTCGAGCTCCGATAGAAATGCAGCATCTTGCCAAATATACAAAGAAAACATCGCGGGGATATTCCCGCGGAAGAATGGTTTCAGTTGCCATAGAAAAAGGAAAACCAATATTTAACAGAGGAAATACTTTCCGTACCAGATTTGGGTAATAAAATTCAATCGTGTCCTTTTTTATTCACTATTGCTTCTGAAATTTAGCCCTCTTTCCTGTTGTGCAGTATTTTTAATCGATCATAGGTTTACACTTCTCCCTTTTCCTTTGTGACATATTTGCGATATTACTTAATATTTTCAATAAAGACACTCGATTTCTAATAAGTACTATACAAATATTTAAAGTGCACCACTGCACGCCCCTCTCTACGAAGGATGCATCAATCTCCAAATCCTAGCCCCAGAATATCACAATATACCAAATAGAAAGTTAACATTTATCAAATCTCTGTATAATTTTCCAGCAAAAATATTCTATCAGAATCACGAATATTTCACAAAAAATTTCCAGTAGTTTCTTTTCATTCCAGATAATTGCGTCACTCTTTCCACCGCGCTATATAATAAAACCCCGAAATAAAAGATCTTACATGTACCTAGGTACTTCCAGCAGTAAAGTTTGACGACCGGCAGAACAGCTGCGTGTATTTCCCCGCATCCACCCAGAAATTGGTTAACGCAATATCGCAATTTTCCATGCGAAAACCCATTCATGCCTCTGGACATTCAATCAGCCACGCGTTCTCATTTTTTCCCAGGTGATAGCCGCGGGCAGGCCGTACGCCCTGCACAATTGCAGCGCCACCGAAATGTCCGCGCCCGTGGAAGTAGAGGAGCTCAGCGCAAAGTCTGGCACCGGCTTGTTGGTCCGTTGCTTGGAGGGCTACGACGGCGGCCTTCCAATTTACAGCTACCAGCTGGAGGTGGTCGCCGACGAGGACGGCGGGCCGATTTTGTTGAACAAAACTGTACCGGCCGTCTCGAGCGGGCCGACATTCGAAGTGGCGGGCCTAACGACAGGAAGGAGCTATCGACTTTTTCTGTATGCGATTAATGCGAAGGGGAGGAGCGAGCCTGCCATTCTCGAGCCAGTGACCCTGAAAGGTGTCGCTATGTACACGACAGGTGAGTGCATTCGCTCTCTAATACGGCCCGTGTTTAGCGGAACCGTTCGACAGATGTCAAATCGACCGGTAGATAAGAACCGGTCGCATTAAACGGCTTTTTACGCTCGTGTCCTGTGTTGGCGTTCTCTGGGTTGGGGACCATCCTGAGCTGCACGCTGCTAATGTGTATAATCCATGGGACAATGATTTTGTTTGTAGCGTATAGTGTTCTATAGTATTCGATTCATATATAGTGTAGTATCTCTGAACACAACTTTATTAGATACAAATTTTCAGAATTTATTTAATTCTCGTTTCGTGTCAGACGATCAGGATTACTTTGTAAAACACGGACCCCGCGTGCCTCTTGAAAATCGCGACTGTGATGGAATTATCTCGCAACGATATCTTGCTTTATCAAGTTCTGTTAATTTACGAACACCTACAAACAAGGGGGCCGCGAATGGAAACTGGACGGTTGTGCAGCTCCGCGATTCTGTAATTCGACTGGGACGAAGTTATTTACATTATCGAGTTCAGCAAAGCATCGAGAAGTTTTCTCGTTACCGACGATGATTATTTTCGTATTATCTGTAAGGCAGAAAGGGAAGCCCGGCGAAACTGGGACGTCCGTGGAACGAACTTCTTACCGTTGACAGAAACAAAAGAAAGAAGGGAAGAAGGACGTCCGGTAAATTTCAAGTCTCGGCCGCGAGTTCGTTCCTGAATCGCAGTTCGGCCCGATTAACGGGCAAGAAAATGATCGAAGTAGACAATAAATTGAAAAATATAATTGGAGGATGTAGCCAACCCCTTTTATCGAACATCGAGCTTACCGATTGGATATAACTATCGATGCCCTATTTTCCGTTAGAGGCAATACTCGATGGCCTTCGACAAGACTCGTTGCTCCTTGTCCCGAGATACCAACAGTCGTGGCTACTGGCTACAGCTTTGCACACCAACTATATTTCCATATCCGAACTCAGTTTACTTTATCAAACACGTCGCTGTCATATAGAAAGTAAGTATGTAGGTATATTATCAGAAATTTTCAACCCTGCTCCATACATCAGCACATGGTAGAATAATCATTTCTTTTAAGAAATTAAGAAATTCGTAAATGTGTTCGTCAGATCTGTAACTGGTTGACGACGAAAGTAGCATCAACCCAAACTAACTGTCACGCCATACTCTTTTCAAATTCAACAGGCGTCTCGATTTACTCGTCAGAAACACAAGCACGGCTCCACACTCGCTAACACGTTCAGGACGGCGTGACCCAATGTGAAAAGGGTATTTTTTGGTTCTATGGACATCAGGATACGATTTTATAATCATCATTACAAGAATAATGAGTAGAATATTGCCGCTTGGCTCTAAGAAGCGTCGGACACTGTCATCCTGAATATGTCAACTTCCCCATCAACGCCCAAAGGTTCCCACCAACAATTCTCCAAAGGTCGAATAAAGCATCGTACTATCGCCCATCGGAATCGCCCAAACAGTCGCACAGACGCGTCAAACAAAGCGCGATCGACTCGTATAAATCGTCCCGTTGCCGTTTTCACGCGCGCTCCCGAAATTCACAGGTTAAAAACGGGAAAAGGCCAGCGTCCATCCCGTAACAGCCGCTGGCGCAGCGGCCAGTCGTCACGCCGGCGCGGGGGGAGGGATCGGCTTTTGAAAAATGGACAAAGGCTGGCGGAAAAACGCTGAGCTCCGCTTTTGACGGTCAATTAGCGCGTGCACGTAGCTCGAAACGGGCACCAGCCACGCCTATTATACTCGTGATAGGTGACGCTAGGCCGGCGGATATGATTGCAATTGCGCAAATAGTCCGACTGGGCGCGTCAGTATTGCAATTAGTCGGTTAACCGACCCTCAAACCCGCACCGTCACCGAGCCCTGGCTCACCCTGGCTCACCCTGACCCCCATAAGGGAGCTTCGCCTGTGGTCGGGGGAGGGGTTCGAGCTCGCGAAGGAGGGTCGAGGGGGCACGGAAACTGACGGCAGCCTCGCCTCGTAACGCTGAGCGCAGCAGAACGCGACCACAGGTATCGGCCTCTGCGGACCTTGCAATTAACAAAACAGATTACACTCAATCAACGAACACCTATATCTGTTCCGCCTATGTATCGAGACTGTTTCCACTGGCTCACGGTGGCCCACCGTGCCGACACTTGCACCAGGCATCCTCTACATACAACACACTGCTCGATGCTGACGAGGATGGGCTTGAAGGAATAGGTGTACTGTCGGTTGGGACTTCGGTCTTTGGAAAGTACATAGTACAATAGTTCAAAAAGATATTGAAGATCAACAGTGTGCTGCATCAGTAGCTTCCTTTAGTTTTTCAAGAAACACGAATTTTTTTACAATAACGTAAAGACACAGTAAATATTTACAGTAGTCTATACTTTAACTTAAACCCACTTTATCAATTCATTTATTTTCAAAAAAAAACAGCTGTAAAGACAAATTGTATCCACAATAGGGATTTTCCAAATCAAAATTCATCGTTTGGTGATTCATCTTTTATAGATTCAAAATTAATTGCAAAATATAAAGACCCCATATCCTTCTTTGAATGGATCATTGCACTTTTTCTCTCACGCATGGTATCAATTGCCAAGACCGGTATAAAGATCTTCTACGTAACATGCGTCCACATCACAAGAAAAGCTTAAAGAAAAAAGTGCAAACGTACTTCTCGATCCATTGTGTATTCAAATTCGTTCAAAGAACGAAGCTCGCGCTCGCAGCAGATGATGGCATCCCACGTGTTTACCTACCCCGTTTTCATCGTATTTCCTCAACAATCGGGTTCATCGCGCATTCTTCTCCACCTTTACGCTCGCTCTGCTAGAAGTTCGCCGAGCAAAAGCGACTCTATCGCCCGTGTCATCATTTCACACCCTCGAGAGCACCTTCGAAGACGTCGCTGTCGAGGCGTCAGAGCATCGAGCCGTCGCGTCGACCGTGTATGTTTATCGAATTGCACGCAGCGAGTTTCTCTTGGTCCCAATGGGAGTAGCTTATAATCGACTTTACCCAAGCACCACCAGGCGTCATAATGGAAAGTCATTGGTAGCATACGGTCGCGGGTCAACAGCAGGTTAATTCAGTTTACCAGCGATTTCCGGGGCGATCAACCATGTAGAGAGCCTCCAGCTGCCCCCTCCTCCTTTCTTCGTCACGCTTCCACGCTCTGGTCCCCTTTTCCCCCTAATTCCAGCGGGTTTGACTTCGCACAACAGCCTCTCTCTATGCGAGGGTGGCGAGGTGCAAATATTGATTTGACGACCGTAAGCTCGCGGCGCTGATTTACTCCAAGGACGTGGGCCATCCGAGCCAATTTGCGACCCCTTTGCTTTGTCCGTGCCTGATAGACTGCCATCGAGGTCAGTTCGCCAGGAAAGTCACCGCAGAGCCCTTTGTACGGCTCTCTTCGCGCATTCAGCGGTTCCGCTCTGCGAGGCACTTGTATCTTTGCCGGGGACTTCTCGTCGAGACAAGTGGGACGGTGAATATCGTAGGGGTACGGTGCTGGCATCACTCATCAAGTAGTTAATTCTTCGAAGTTTTCGCTCGCGGTGTTTCCCGTCGCGGTGGAACACGCGTCAGACGAACCGGAGTGTTACTCGAGTTCTTAGCTGAAAGTGAGTAAAAATTTCGTAGCTTTGAGGTATAATTGAACAATTTAACCTAATATTACCACAATGTATTCTGTGTACTAAAGGGTTTCACCCGTTGATTTCAATAATAATAATAATAATAATAATAATAATAATAATAGTTAAATGAATAAGAGTGTTTAGCATACTTTTTGTATGTTAAGGGACTTTTAGTACGAGGTTAAGAGGACATAGAGATAGGGAATATGTGAGTTTGTTCAATATTCAAATCACAATTTACACAATTTCGTCTGTCTTCCTTTGTACCTACGTCCCAAACATGTGATTCTCATTCATTTTTCTCTCTGTAAACTCGTTTACTAGGGTGGCAATCTTTTAAGTGAAATATAGTAAAAAAAAGGATAGTTTCCGCGCATGCTGTATCAGTAACAGCAAAATGAAGTCCACAGTAAACGATGGAAAAACCCCCACCCACCCATTTGCACCCAACTAATAATTACTCTTTACATAAAAGTTTCTAAGAAATACTTCATGCAGTACAAAGAATCCCAAGGTGTCCGAAGAATCCCTAGACATCAAACTAGAAGAATTTAAAAAATTTTCCAGCATTTTCGTACCGCCTCACCAAATCTCTCTCTCTCTCTCTCTCTCTCTCTCTCTGAATCGAGTCGCAGAAAAACACTCAATTCGCCATGTAATTCCCGGGTCGGAAGAATGAATGTCATAGCGAACGTGCCTCCCGTGGCTATAGGTATCTCGATTCTGTGGGCGAAGGGCATGACGGCGCGTGTTCAGGAGCGCGTGGATCCAAAAGGAGCCGGTTTCTCGTCAAGATCGCGGTAAAAGACGGTTTCGGGGCTTCGACGAGAAAGAAGAAGCGTTCCTTTCGTCAAAGAAGGGTGGGTGCGGCCGAAGAACGGAAACTCGACGCAAGGGTCGCAACGCGACGGTGCAAGAAAATGAACGAGAAGAATGAAAGCAGACGCTGCTGTCATCGGTGGAGAGCGAAGCGCGAAGAGAATTACAGTCGCTGCCACGGCTTTCCATTTCGTAGCGGCGACCATTGAATGAGCCCCCGGCTAATCCATTAGGAGAATTAAGTACGGGGCCAAGGTTTTCCTTATTCCTGACGGAGCAACGTGTCCTCGGCTCTTTGTTAGACACGCTCCACCTGCCGCGGATCGCGGAATAAGAAATAAGGGTGACTCTTCTTTAAACGCGCCCCCTCGCCACCCGTAGCTGACGAGGAAAAGATGGTGGAAACTGGCACAAAAAGCGCGACCGAGGAGGGGGTATAAGATATTGGAGATGAGGGAACGAAAGGGAGGTGATAAATAGTTATTCTTCTTCCGTTTTTCAGCCCTTTTCCGTATCATATCGTGCTAAGGAAGCAAAGAGAAGCCCCGCGAGAACACGCGCACCGCGACGTAGCAGATTATCATTCATTCGACGAGTACTTTTAGTGATTGGTTCTCGTCTGATAATTTGTGGAGTTCGAATTTATGGATCGGGTGAAATTAGTTGGTGATGTTTAGGGATTCTTTGTTGTGGATTAAAAAGGTTTTATGGATTGTTTTTTTTTTTTTTTTTTTTTTTTGAAATCAGGTGTTTAATTGTATACTTTATTTTTGTGTCCTAGAGGAGTACATGAAATTGATGAATGAATTTTATGACACAAGTTAAGCAAGTAATACTCATATATTTAAGTATGTGTAATCATTTCGAATGATACTGCTCTTATTGTGTAGCTATGAAAAATAGAATAAAGTTTCTGAAGCCTCAAAAAGTTTGGTGGGGTGCTCTAATAGGGAGAAGAAACATTTATTTAGAAGTTGTAAATTTCAGAGGGAAGACTTTCACTTTTTTCCAACTCATCTCGAGCTACATGCAACTTTTAATCGTTTAAAAATTAAACACAATTACTTGCCAGGGACGCGCATCCTCCGAGACTAGCGTCCAATTCAATTTTCCAAGAGTTACAAATTATGCCTCGCACGGAGTTTGAAAAGTTGTGGCGAAACACGAGAAAGAAGTTTGTCAATGTACAAAACGTACCTTTTCTTAATGTACTTGATTTTTCACGCCCGCTTGCCGATATATGGTTGGTAATGTGACTGACGTCACAGTTAATGGTACTATTAAAATTTCAGTCTGTCGCAATTTATTTCTGAAATGTCGTAAAATGTTAAGATCCATATTTCGAAACATTCCTCAGACGCTTGAAGTATTTATTAATACTCTTACTTTAACTTTATGCATATAATAATACGTTATCGCTATAAAATGTAGTAAGTATATTTATATAGGTATTAATACATGGGCCAAATTGATAAATATATTCATCAAGAATAACTAAGTAGAATTTTATTCCAAAATTTGAAGCTTGAGCATTCTCACCCAAATTTAATGCTTGAATATTCCCAAATTTGAAGCTTGAACATTTCCAAATTTGAAGCTTGAATATTCCAAAATTCAAAGCTTGAATATTCTGCTATTTTGAAGCTTGAATATTCCCAAATTTGAAGCGTGATCATTCTGATCCGTAAAGCTTTAACATTTCCATTTAATATTTCACCACTCCCCATCGATACACTAGATTCGATACCGTAATCCCCATACATACACGATACACGACGCAACTAGTGAAAGGACAAACGAGGAAAAGAATCGAAGACTCGGGAGCTTTGGATTGCAGGGCAAGCAGCTAAGAAAACAAAAGAAGGGATCGTATACTTTCCGGGGTTGCTTTCCCTTCTTGACTTAGCACGGTATCGACTTCGACCACCAACTCCTCGACAAGTTTCGGCGTTCAATCGGATCGACGTCTCGATCGTATGCGCGGCGGTTGGTTGTTTGGCCCGAAGCTAGCACGCGGATGGTTTTAGAATGCAATCCTTTCGAAATTGGTTTCGGGTTTCCGCGAGATTGCTTCGATTTAGGATGAATTGTCTCGGCTGCCGTAAGGCCACCACGCGCGCGCGCGCGCGCGATCCGGCTCGCTTCCGGCCGGCTCAAAACGCAGAAAAGTTCCAGTTCAAACTCAACGACTTCGAAACTCCATGCAAGAACCAGGGAGTATCTTTTAGCAGACGTCGTGTTGTTTTCCTTCTCCCTTTACTTGGATCGATCTTTAACCTTGTAAAGGGTGAACAAGGGATGAAGAAGAAAACGTGAACTAGGAAGTAAAGATTGTTACTTCATCGAAATAGGATCGAGTTTGCATTTATCAAAGGTATTTAAGCGCATCAACTCTTAATTTAGGACTTCCAACGCATTACCCAACATAGCGATTTAAATAATTGACAAACAGAATTAGGGTGCATGAAAGAGACACCACTCCTCTGCTGTGGATTTGTCATTAAGACACTCGGGAGCAAATATCGATAATCTAATGAGCCAATAGTGAATGAAATGGCCAGTAACAGATGCCGGGCGCGCAAGAAGTAATGTCTGCAGCTCTAACTCGTCGATTTATCGGTTCAAGTTCCATCGTCTTAAGGTAAACGGAGAGCAACGGTAAATAACGTTGAAAATGGTCGGGGATTTTAAGTGAATAGCGTCCTCGTCCCTTTATGAGTGCAACTTCTTCAGAACGGAATTTGAATGCACTTAAGGCGTTCTCCGCCGTCGTAACGCCGTGTTGACCATGCACTTTGTTCCGCTTGCATAAACAATGCAGAGACGGCGCTGGTGCTGAAACAAAACGCGCGGACAGCCCATTCACAGGGGCCTCCGTACGAACGTCGCGAGTGCATGCACTTGAAATCATTATGCAAGCCCGTCTAGCGAGGTGACAGCTGCCAACTGTCACCCAAGCTATCTGTCAACACTCCTGAAACGGAATTTCTATGCGCCACCGTGGCAGACGCGTTCGGGAATGCCACGCTCCACGAATCAAAACACGCTGCCAGAGAGAAAAATGTCTGCTTGGCGGTGCATGCCGCCACTGTGCGTGCTTCACGTTCAATCGGGGAGCGTAAGTAACGTTCGGAGGAATGCAGCACAGTCTCCGATGGGAAAGAATAACGAACTCCATCCAGTTGTGTCTCGAACCGCAACGTGGTTTCGAAAATTATTAAGTGCAAAAGTTGAGTGGAGTTTTATCCATTCACATTTTATTTTTGGATTTGAGAAACGGAAGAACTTTTGTGGATTTAATTGATAATTGATTTTGGAACGCATCGTGGGGGCGGTGTTTCTATGATATCTTTGGTATTTCTGTACGTGGAGTGGAATTCAATAAAATTTATAGAGCCAAAGCTGGAAACCCATCCAATCAGGTCTTTCGCTTCGAATGATAACAAGTGTCTGTTAGAGGGATCGTTACAGAGAGCTCCGAGGCTGTGCTTCAAATATTCGGCTACGTTATAAGAGGAGATACCACGCGGGGCACAAACGTGACAGAACGACGTCGTTGATTCGATGACGGACTAATTAATATTTGAAGAGATCAATGCACTCCTGAATAACGGAATGATCCTATTGATGCTGACCGCTTGCGTGTGACAAGTAGCTTGTTCGGTGTAGTAAAGGGGCTCGAGTTTTCCGCGTCAAACATCAATGCAGAAACATTATTTTACTCATTCGATGTGTAATAAGATTTTTTTAGTGTAAAGTAGGGGCTAGTTTTCAGTTCTGTAATTTGCATCGAGACCAATACATATACACGCATTTTTCATCAGAAACGGTATTCAGCGATTCAGAACCCACCTAAAGGTCCGAATCTCTACCAATCATACCAACGGAATATTAAAACGAAAGCTTAGATGACTAAAAAATGCCCCCCAAAAAAACACTTTAACCTCAATTTTCCCATCAATTTTGGATAGTGCACGGTACACATTTAATTCGTTATTCCACGCAATGCGCACCCTCTAAACGCAGAATTTGACGCAAATCGATGACGCGTGCCTCCAGCACTCCACTTCTTTTTCAACTACTTACAATGAAATAAATTGAAGCTGAGACTTGTTCTTTGACACACTGTTTATTCACATCATAAGCTTTAAAATAACATGTTCGTTTCGTTAAAAATATGAATTCTAGATGACATCAGATGATTCCTTAAGGAACACAATGGAAAGGTTGTTTCCTAATTACAATTTAAGGGACTGGACGCGGCGGGCATGGGAAACGCATCGGCACGCAACGCCGACGTCGGATATGCCACGTTTATGCTAAGAATTTCGTGCATGTTTAGCCTATTATTTGCAGCATAAAAGGCGGTTCACTGCTGTACCACGCGTTGCCGTCAGTAACTTCGCCCGTCGTTGCTGCAACGTAGCAGCCGGGTATATCAATATTTGGCAGCAGTTGACGTGGCGTTGCCTGCTCCTGTCGTTGCTTCATTATTTGCTCCTGTTTCTGCCACAATTAGTAATAGGACGGCAGCTAGCTAGCGAAGCTCGCGGGAGCACCAGCGCAAACAGTCCAGGGAACGTATTTAAGCCTGGGCTGAGTGTGTCCCGCCCACCGGTGGGAACAGTTGAGACGCGCCAGTCTTACGATCCTGTTCCACCGTGCAACTTGAAGCTCGTTTAGATTGCTCCGGAGGATGGGAAACGGCGGATCGTCGCTGCGATTTCCGCTGTGTGATTTCTTGCAAACACTAGCGAGACAATTACAGGTTCGTCGCGCATTAGGATCTGCACGGGTTCGGGTAACATGGGAAATAACAGTTTGTTAGCTGGAAATATGTATGTGCAGCATGCCGAATTCTTCTGATCCTTTCCATCATTTCGCGAGGACTTTACTTTTCAATTTACGTTTTTCTATTTGACTACTTCGAAATACATAAAATATAGAAATAATAGGTAGAATGATTATCTCCAGTTTCGATAGTTTATGAAGAATTTCACACCGTTAATACTTTGGTCACTTCTCTGGAATGAACATTAACCAGTCACTAAAGATCACTTGCCAAATGAGATTCAACCTCATGTCATGCCCCGAAATCTACACGCACGCGTCGACTTTCAAAATTAATTAGATTATTTCCTCTGCACAAAGTAGCCGCTCGTAATGCGCGCCGTGCGTGAACGCGAATCGATAGATCAAACGCCACGCTGGACAAGCTGCGAAACGAATGAAACCGAGGGAAAGAGGGGGTGGTGAATGAAGAAATGTTAAAAGCATCAAGCGTTTCCCCGTCAAAGTTTCGTTTCACCCCGCACGGGAATACCGTAACGCGAAATGTTTTCCAATTCGCCGAGATTACTATTTAGATGAATCGTTATTGTATTGCGCGGATGCATCGGCCGCCGGAGCTTCGACTTTCCCGCTAATGCACACGTTTATCGCGATGAAAATTGCGAGCGAATAACCGAATCGCCATATGTATCCTTTTTTCTGCTCTTTTTCGTCATCCGACGGCCATTTCGCTTTTGCCATTTTCCGCGGCGTTCGATTAATCTCCTGTCGAGTGTGCCCCGCCGCCGTGGCAGTCGAAAGGCCAGGGATGGAAACGGCGGGCAACCAATTTGGCGGCGGAAAAAGTTTAATTACACCCGATACCAGCGTGTGTTCCTGTGTAAACAGCTGTCCACGAGTCTCTGTTGCAGAAGTACCTACTGTGAGCCAGGTTTGTTTCCTTGCTAAATTCTTCCGTGAACGAGGCTTCATTCGAGGTGCGACATTCGGTTGGTCACTAGAGCGAGATTAATACCCAAATGGAATGGTAAAGTGGACGGTCTGGGGTATAATGATGTTCGCGATACTATTCACGAAACTAATGCAATTATAAAATTAGCTCCTCTGCAATACTTTTATATAGGTACTTATAGGTACCTACTACTATACAATATATAATACTTTAATATGTCGAAATTGGTTGTCGAATGTTTCCATTACATCAAGGCTGGAGGTCTCTAACCGCATTACAAACAGGCCACGATTCCTCAGCCTAATTGAGGTACAAAGTTGGTGAAAAGGCTGGGCTTTGATGCGTGCTTACGATTTCAATCTTTTTCAAGAAACACCTTTGTAATCCAGAAATCCCGAGTTCAAGATTCGTTTCAGCAGATCACTTTTTTATATTGCTTCATTCGAATTTGTATAGTAAACAGCATTTTATACCTATTCCTTTTGCATTTAAATTGCTTTATATGTCGTTTGAAAGGAAAGCAGAAGAATGGTCATACATGTTCCTTTGTAAACGTTTATTACAGGATTTTTATTGTCAAATATATCGTAAACTGTTGAGTGTATACACGAAAGGCCAAGCAGTACGTTGAGTTTATTACGAGGAATTACTGTAATGGTCGCACTCGATCACTCCTCTTAAAATGACCTATTTCCATATTACCAATAAATTAGCTTCTCCTATTTAAAAAAAAATAAAGCTGCAGCGTAAAAAACCACGCATCATGATTTTATTAACCCTCTCAAAATAAACACCCTTCTTCGTACTTCTTTAATGTTCTTAATTTTTAAATTCAAATCTCAACGAAACATTCCCCTGTACGTGGATTCTAAAGACTCCAGCTCTATTTGAAAGCCTTTATTAATGAAACATATTACGCAATAGCAAGTATGAATTCGTAGAACAGGCCCGGTTACTCCCAGCGTCGCGATGCGAGACGAGAGACAATTGAAACCGCGATTTTTCAGCGACGACGATAATATTTGCGGGGGACCGTCCATATTCCCCTCCCATTATACAATTGAATTACAGCGGCGGGCGGGCGGGCTAAATTAAATGGAGTTACGGAGAAAATGTAAATGCAATAGGCAACGATGAAAGAGACCACCGTTCCCGTGCTTCTATTCCTCCGTTGTTTAATTCAATTCCGCGGTGTGTTGCCGCGTGAATGTTCGGTATAGCGGCAGTCCCTTTTCCGCCCTGTCGCGGAATTCCCGTCGACAATAATTCCCTGCTTTCCCTGCAGCCTCGTTAAGAATACAAAACGTTCGAATTGCGATTAATCGGGAGGGGGTGGGGGTGGAATGGCGGGTCGACGCGAAAGCAATTCGCCCCACACGCGGGCAAAAATTTATTTCGCTCGCTGGCCTCCTTCTCTTCCCTCGCCACTTCGTTTGCAAATTCACCTCGCCTCGTCGCTAATTACTTTTTCCGGGATCGTAATGCTGTTCCAATGGGAAACGTCTGTTTCAACTGTTCCGCGCGGCTTTGCTTCTGGCGCCGTTTCTGTGGAAGAGCAAGGGATTCGTGCTCTTTCCGCGGCTTTGTTTTTCCAAACGGCCATTAAAACGGTGATCGCCCTGTCGAGGACATAAACGGTGGCTCGCACTTAAAATTTAAACGTCCGGCACGCGCGAATTCGAGAGCGTGGTATTAAGCAAACCTGTTTGAGCCGATCCCTGAGGGGCGAGAGAAGGTGGAGGATTAATCGACTCGAAGCAACACGCTCTGAATATGGAGATTGGATTGAAGGCCGGCGATGATTAGCGATCTCGGAAATTTTGAGGGTTTTATGGGTGAGTTTAAAAAATAAGGCGAATTGCAGTGGGAACTTTAGTCTCTGGAAAAAAATTTAGAGGGCTCGTGAATCTGATCTGCTAAACAGAATTATAGTTCTATACTCTATTTTCTGTTATGTACTCTCTCTAATTAATATTTTGCGTTTCAAACTCATCACAGTTATGATATTAATTTTGTAAATTTGGAAGTAAATTGTGTCATTTATAGACAGCTCTAACTGTAAATCTCAGATTCTTGACTAAAGTTTGACACCCACGTCAAGTTGGCAGTTTTTATTAAGTACGCACAGCGACTCAGAACGATTAACAGGGTTATTACTGGTACTTTTCGTTGGTGTTGCTTCCCTATAGATATCTTACGAATTTATCGGCTTTATTTCATGCAATTTCAGACGTGCTTGACGAACAAAAAGGCACAATGAATGCAAAATTTCCATGGAAATGAGAGGGAAGCGGCTGTGAAACTACCCACGGTCAATCAGGCGCAGCAATGAAGCCAGAATGTTTATGGAACGCAGCCCTTCAGCAGTTTTTTGAATTATATTCCTCGAGCATTCACCACTCAATTCAGCTGCTAATTTAATAATTTAACAATTATATTTATCAAATGTGATGTCGCTCACAGTATATTAGCGTATTAAAAAAAGAGCATTCTGCATCAAACTTAATCGTCATTAAACAAAACGTCACTGAGCAAAAATTGCAGAATCTGAAACCAAGAAATGCGAAAGCAGCAAAGTGATGGCTTAAACCTTCTCTAATTTCGCATGAACTGTATCGTATTTCAATTTCATCTAAACCCCAGACGTCAATCCCAAAAACTTATCGATTCGGTCACCGAATTTCTGTATGGAATGATTCGCTCGACCCCGTTTAAAAACTTTGCCCTATTAATTCCGATACTAGCGTACTGGCTTATTAAAAAACAAATTTCATAAAACTCTACCAGTTTATCCTATGAAGACATTCTCAAAGCCGTCGCTGCAGCTCACCAGACCCAGTCGCGAGTCATTCGTCAAACACGTTACAACCGATGTCCCGCAAATAAATGGTTAATTAATAGCGATCGTATAATCCGCGCAATTACTAACGGACGGGCCAGCGCATGGACACCCACCCGACCTTATTAATACATGTCAAACAAACCTGTTCGCGCGGACGCCAATTAGCGATCCGCACGCGCCCCCCTCGTGACATCGAACGGCGGCTAGCTCGCGTCAAAAATCGGCTCGGTGTTTTCGGGGTGAGGTGGGGGATTCGAAAGCGAAGCCACAGAAGGGGGCATTGCGTTAATAATTTACAACGCTTACGCGCTGGACGAAATTTACAACGCGTAACATCGGCGCGACTGGCTTTACCCCGATTAAAGCCCAAAGCGACTGCGGCTCCTAACGGCTGATTTACGATTCGAAGCCCCCCCGCAGCGGCGCGGCGCGTGTACACGCTTCCACGCGGGCACACGCACGCCCCCGTGTGCTCAGACAGCCAGCACGTCGCCCCCGCCTGTCGCTGACCACCGACACACGGTGCACACTCAGAGGGGTCGATGCAAGAACGTTCATCTAATTATATGCATCGGGGTGAACCGTAATAGCGGCGTAATTGACGTACCTTCGTTAATTATCGTTCTGCTTATTAAGCTGACCTGCCCGACACCAATGCCCTCTTGCGCGGTCCCGGGTGAATGAGACGCGCGTAGAAGGGGGACAGCGACGTGGCGAGAAACGAGTCCGCATCTACGGATTCGGGGACGATTCGGGAAAGGTGGGTTTATCAAGAGGGAGGGTGGAGGATTTTTGTCGTAGGCGCAGTTGATTTTGGATTTTGGTGGGTGGGTTTAGGGAGGTAGGCTTGTACGGGTGTGATGGAGTTCAGCTGTATTTCTGTGGGGAATTATTGATGTATTAGTGGACATTCAGGGCTATTCAACGCTGGTTCTAATTGTAATTCATTGATGCTGCGTGTAGGTGCCCTCGTGTGGTTCTGTATAGTGAATGGAATCGCGATTATAGAGCGAATCGTAGCTGCGTATCAATACGTGAATGGGGTGAATTTTGTACCGTAAGGGAGGGAATAGAATGGTATATGAATATGGGGTGCTTTGGGTTTTTTTTTAATTGCGGCGAGTTAAGGAGGTTATGCAATGTAGGTTGTACCTATGTCGTAGTCTAATTTGAGCTGATATTAAATGGAATAATTTCTGTGTACAATTTCTCTTGTAATGTGGATCACATGGAGCATTGTTTGACTCAGTAGTGGGACAAAGGTGAAAATATGCACCGAGTTTATGGCGTACATACCATTGTTTTTAATTTATTCAAATGCAGCAAACGAATACTGAACGAAGTATGTTCATATTACATACTCTCCTTCTTCTGTGGTCTACGTATGTTTACTTTAATACGAAGTGGTCCGGAAAATTGTCAGAAATTTCATTCTAAAAGTTTAATTGAGAAATCCGCGATCTGCAAGTTATATTATTTATCGAAAGTAAAAGTTCATCGTATAGTTCAATGGAATGTGTATACTTATAGGCTCTCGCACCTCTGATTTTGTGTTGAAATTTCAAGTTTAAAAATGAAGAAGACGAACAAACTCAAATTTCATTGCTTTGCATTAATTTAACAACTTATTTCGAAAGATCGCGGACCATAATTATTTGCAAAAATGAAGCCGAAGAAAGTGGAATTGTAGTTTTTAGTACAAATTGTGAAACCAAAAATAGATCAATGAATGAAACTGTACAGCCGTATGTAATTCGAAACTGGCGCGTCTGACCAATGACGGACCGTATCTACTGGATCCACTCCACCAAAAAATGCCGGTACAAGTGGCGCTGGTCTAAAATAAATAAAAAAAACTAATAGAGTACTATTGTAACGTATTGGTAGTTAAAGTGTTAACAACAACATTCCACATATTATACTTTTTTTTACACAATTTTTAAACACCGAAACACACAGTGCTCTGTTTGCTTGGTCAAGACTTTTAATATGTAACAGAAACGAAATCAATTCCGTTTCTAAATTCTAATACTTCGTGTCATTTTCTGTAACTACACCGAATTATTAGCCTAATATTCCAGAATTTGTTTACAATTACCTCCCCCATACTTGAACATGATATCGCTCACTAAATGCTCCTCTTATTCTTCATCTCCCCACACAGCTATGAAATTCCACCACTTTCAGCAAACACGCAGTCACCACTGAGCAGCTCAATAAGAAATACCAAATTCTGGCTAGCTAATATATCTATACAGTAATGCCTCGTAATAAACCCGACGAACGGGGCTGGCGGCGGGCGATCGACGTGATGCGGACACTATTCCCTTAGAGTAGTATATGCTCTAAGACTATTCCGTGCGGCCGATGCCGCGAGTGAGAAAACCCAAGAGCCGAGCGAGAGGGAACGAAACAGTTGACACGAAGTTGCCGTCGACTCTTTCGTTCTCTCACTCTCGACCGAAGGATTCCAAGAAATGGTGTGGATAGTCACCGGGCGTACTACGCGTTCTAAACACGGGACTATAACGAGGCATTACTGTATTCATCCATCCTCGCTCTTCCCACCCATTCCATTTCCACCAAGCAAGCATACGATTGCTATACCACAAAAGTGTCTAACGCGAAGAGTCCCTAAAGGAAACAACGCCTTTAGTGGACAATAAATTTAGCAGCATCGGCTGACAAAATCCGGCCGTATCCCTGACACGAATTGGCCGATGTTAGAGTGGGCGGAGTAGTTTGCCCAGGTAAAAATATACTTGGCCACAATAATCAGGACGCGGGGGGGGGGGGGGGGACAAAACATAGGAAGGGCGAGCAGATAGGTAGCCCGATAGAAGTTCCGGTTGATCGAGCATTTTGCATTGCTCCCGTGACAGGCGCCACGGACGCATCGATGCTGAGCCCGTTGCTGTTGGGCCTGGCGGCAACAGCCACCCTTTTGGCCCTGGCTGTAGCTGGGATCCTGGCGGCGCTCTACCGGAAGCACTCGAACGGCCGGCCCGGAAGTCCAAAGCACGCTCCCATCGTGTGCGAGCCACCTAATGCAGGTGCAACCACCCCGGTGCACCCCCAGACCAAGCAGGCGGTCGATGACATCGATCCGGACATCATACCCAACGAGTATGGTGAGTACTACGGGTTTCCGATTGTTCGCGACGCGCGCCAAATTACGGCCTACGTGACAGAACGGGATCGTAAAAGCCTGCGCGCGCGTGGGCGTGGCTTAGTGCAGTCTTGCGTGATTCTATCGTTTTGGGGCCCTTTTGCGCGGGGGACCTTTGTGCGCTACGACTGGTGTGGCAGGTGTATCCACTGGGCTGGGACAGAATTGATTCGAAGAATATAGAAAGGGGTAGGAAGTGGAACGTAATAACCGCGAGTCATTCAATTGTCCTGTATGGAAAAGCCATTATGTTATATGTGAATCTGTGAATCCTTTTTGTTTGTTACTTAGGTAATCAGAGGGGAGTGTTGTCCTTTGTTGGGGGTAGGAAGCATGTAGTTAAATGAATTGTTTGCGAAGAGTTGTAACTTCTTGGGTTATTGTCGTAGCTTATTTTCTTTCTGTAAGTTTCAGTTATCTCGAAGCTTCCACGTTTGTATCGAAATAATTTCATCTCTCGAATAGAATCGTTCCCCCCTTCAGAAGTAGAAAAGCTCCAGGCCACTCGTCCATTGGTCAACGGAGGTGTTCCCCGCTTCGAATCGAAGTGTACAACCTCAAACCGGAAATATTAAACGAATCTCGCGTGTTACAAGTGTCCGCTCTATCGTCCACGCAAGGAGCCCGCTCTTCTCTAGATACTATAATCGATTAATCTGCTTAGCGGACAGGGAACGTTGCATGGCTTCGTCGAATCTGTTCCCAGAGAGAAGACCCCTAACGTACACGCCGATATACAAGACGCCCCCGCAACGGAGAAAGAAGGATCGAGTGACGGACGACGCGATCTCACCAGAGAAAAGGCCCATCGTCCAGCACGGTCTTGATCTACCCCCGGACCCGATTCTGGCCGACTGCTTGCCAACGACAACTATAAATTACCCCCAGAACCACGTATCACAGTCAAACACGTACAGCCATCCACCCACCATGGCGGATTTCAAGCAAATGGCGATGGACGCGTACAATCAGCGTAACAACCAAAATGTAAGTTCTGTTAGATGTTATCGAGCACCGATCAGTAAGCGGGCAACTTTGATAAATTGTTGCAAGGGGAGGAATCCTGATGAACAGACGATTTGAAGAGCCACAACTTGTTTACATTTCGATAAAAATCCTGGATTAGGATCGTTAAATACTTACGTACTACGATCTCTCAGAGACTAATGTTTAATAATCACACACGTCGCATTCATCAACACGAAGTACTGTAAAAAGAAGGTATATTCCAATCTCTCCACTATCTGCCACATTAATTCCACTGAACCGTCAAAACCGATCGCAAATCTTGATAACCGTTGTACCAGAGACAGGGTTCGCCGATCGTCCCCACGGGTGTGCGAATCAATGCGATAATTAGCCTCGTAAACTCATTACGACCTGTAGATTAAAATCGGACCGGGCTTTTTTCCGCTTCATATCGAATAAAGTATATTTAGTTGAACGCCGGTTGATTAACGAGAGGCAATTGACGCTACCTTTTGCCGAAGAAGCGCGTTGGCGGCGGCGGGCGGGGGCATCGCGACGAATCACCGAACGAGCGATCGATAAAGCGTGATACAATATTCAGCAGGGGGATCGCACTCTCTTTTATTTTGCGCCGATGGGAAGTAATACAATCGACCGTCTCGTTGGCACGACTTCACCGTCTACGATCTCTCGTGACTACATCGGCGGGGTTGTTTTAAATATTCGAAGTTTCAAAGACGAGAGGAGGGCCGAGAGAAGAGGGATCGCGCGCTTTAATATGCGGCAGTCTTCCACTTTAACTTTTCCGGTTTAGCGAAGCCTTAGGTTATCTGCGCTTCCGCGAGTTTAATTACGTCCAAGTTTTCTCGATAATTCAACGGAAGAAGGGCGGGGGAGGGGCAGTCTCGATGTGCGTAACTCCCCGTCTCGAGCTTGGCTTCCGTTTCCCTTCGACGTTGATCGCGTTCCATTAAGTGTCTGAATAATTTTAATACCCAATCGAACCCCACCCCTCAGCGCTGTTAATTAACTGACCCAATATTCGTTTGTCGATGTTTTCGTCCCGTGGCTGTTGTTTTACCCTGGGATCACGCGAATTCCGCGGTTTTTCGATTACTTCCCTCGTCGTCGCGCTTGCTCGCTGGGCTGTTCCATTATTAATCCGACCCCGAATTTGCAATTTTCACAAGTATCAGGGCATTTGCATTTCAACTACCTGTCTTTCGTGTTTTCCGCGGTTTACTGCGAGTCCAAATCTTTTCCCGATCGTTTTATTTGTTTTTGCCGGGTATCTCGTTGATAGATCTGGTCTTGGGGTTCTTTGTTCCCTTTGATGGCAGAGATGTGTGGGAAAAAGGAAAAGGTTGAATTTTTGTGACATTTTTTCATTGTAAGTGACATTTCCTTTAAAGTCGTAACGTTCCAAGTTTTGAAGCTCTAAAGTAGTTGGCTTTGAATGTTCAACCTAAAAAACGGTAGCACTTTTAGTAATCTGTCATTCATTTTATATCTTCAATATAAAGCAGACGATTGCATTTGAAACGATACAAAATGAAGAACAAAAGATGAGTATATTATTTACGTTTGAGCTGTTCTCGTAAAAATAAGAAATCTACCAAAATCGCGATTCAGTTCTTTAAGCGTGAAAGATTGCATGCAATTGCTCCCTCAGTAGCTGCATTTCTCTCTATTTTGAAAATTCTTATAAAAACTTTTCTCTACATTTTTATGTTTATGAAAGGGGGATTTTCAGTTCTGAGTGTAATTTGAAATATCTTCATAATACGATGTTGAACAGCGTGGAAGGAGATTTTAATTTGACTGCGGAGGTGTAAAAACTTAATTAACTCTAGGAAAACATCTTTAGAGAGGCAGGTTTATCCTTAGGAACGCGTTACTAAAACAGACCTACCTTTCGTAATATCTGACATTCAACGTCCTGCTCTCTTAACGTAATTACCTTAACGTAATTAATTTACGACGTAATTTAAATTCCGGCAAATGTTTGCATCTTTCAAACGGCGTTAGTGAAAATACTTAATTTTCTTTCTGAACGTCATAAACCAGTTAGGTTTAGGTCCAGCGCGCGTTCTCCTTTCACAACGGGACACTTGAACTTGACAGCCATTTTAGCATCGTAATTGCATAATTATTTGCAATAATTTTATATTCAAAGTCGCTCCTTGAGGAAACTTTGCAAAAAGTCAGAGAAGCTTGCAGTAGGTGTATGTCATGTAAATAGACATTTATGTCATAAATGTACATTTTGGCCCTCGTACTAACTATACTAGTGTACTATCTTATCTACTATCTATGTTGTATTTCTTATTACCATCTACATTTCATTAAGTTTCTCACACTCTTTCACTTGCGTTTCACTGTACTTACTACCTCTGAATTATTTCTGCTTCTTGATCTGACCAAAATATTTATCCATGTTTCTTTACGCTTTATTACTTATGTACAAATTTGAATGAACGCTTGAGCGGTCTTATATCGAATATTATAAAATCAGAAGCATAAGCCTGAGGATGTGTATTACACAATATTTACACTGATTTATTTAACTGTTGAATATGTGCCGGGTGAAAATCAAACGTGTATGATCATGTCTAAAAACGACTCCCTAATTAAGGTTTAAAAGTGCCCTGAATGATTCTATCAATTAACTCTAACGACGCAACTTCCCCACTCGTTTGTACCGCGGAAATCCGTGGCCAGCCTGTGCAGAATTAACGTTTCAGGCGTGAAAGTTTCGACAGAAGACGAGACACGAGCTGAACTGATTCCAGGTCTACTACAGTCTGCAGAGGTCGGGCAAGGGGATCTCGTCGATGCCGCAGAGGCCAGTCACCTCCTCGGTCTCTGCACAGGGCAAGTTCCATCAGCCGGAAGTGGTGACGCGCTCGAATCGAATACAGGAGAGTTGTATATAAACTCGAGAGACAAGTCTCGTCCGTGAAAATTCGAGAACGCCTGCTCGAGATCGTTCGCATCGGCGTGCTTAATTGCCAGCCGGGGGTGTCACGTCGACGGCGCGGCGTTCCAGGGCGTCAGCGACGGAGTCGTCGAATTCTCGCGAATCGAGCTCCGTCTTCCTTGCGGTCGACGTTGAAGCGCGCGAGTGGCTTCGCGGAACGCGGCGTACGTTCGCTGTACAAAAGTCGACGAAGAAGACGACGAAACCAGGTCGTCGTGACGGGAACGCGGATCCGTGTCTAATCGACGGCTTCCTTTCGCGGGAACGAACGAGATTGGACACGGTGGGTGTAAGCTGGTTTGCTCGCAGGGTTAATAAAACGCCGACGGTCCGAGTGGGAGAGGGATACTCGGCGGTTAACGAAGTGTATCGAATGAATAAGGATTCCGTTCGATTGTCCGTTCTTTTTTTACCCGGGCGATTTTTATAACAGAGTCTGGCCACGTTCACCGGTGAACGAGAGACGAGAAAGGTTCGGCAAGATAGAGCAAATAGCTGGCAATTTGACGGAGCTATGTCGCCGAATTAACGAAGCTCGACGTGCAGGCGTAGATACCTACGTATACCGATCTGCTTTGTTCCCGTTCCCGTTCACAGACACCTGCCACGGTACACGTGTGTTTTACTGTTTATATGAGATTAGTTTTTGTACAAAGATCTATTGTAAATAGACGGAGGCAGCCAGCCCTAGTGGATAGTCCTCACCGATGTCCGAGTTTCATTCGCTAAGAGTCACGTTAAGTCGGAGAGGAAGGTTTGTTCGGTCACGTAAGATAAATACTCGATGGCATACGAAATAAAGAGAATACGTTTCATCTGTTTTACAGAAACGAGCCTTGCCTCTTTGTCCTCCCCCGCCACACACCCCCGAACCTTTTACCGACTCCGCTCTATTAAGAGACAAGGAGAACCGTAACCGAACGAGGAGCCGAAATTTCGGTCGCACGTGAGCCGAATTCGATCCGTCGATCGCATTGACCATCCCGTCTCGCGATCCCCCATTTCGAACGTGAAGGAAATCTTAGCGAGGCGCACTGTGTGCATCCACGACAGTGAAAGTCCCATGAAAGTTTTATTCGGTCGTTGAACGTGCGGTGAGCGAGCTCGTTTCTATGACGATTCGGGGGATTTTCGGTTCTGCACGACGTAGAGTGTAAGCGACCCGACTAATCTTTCGTTTGAGTACGATTTCTTGGGTTGGTGAATAAGTCCTTTTCGACTTTGGTTTTCAGATTTCAATCAGTGTGAATGGGGTTTAGAAAAAGGGGGATTTGATGGCAATATATCGAGGAAGATTAAGTATTTTATTTTTAAGTGCAATACATTCCTACATGAATTTGTAGTGAATTGCAGCACTGGTGGCGTTAATGGTTCTTTGGTTCAAAAGAATTAAATGGCGATTCGGTGTGTATGCGTCGAGTGGTATAAATATTCGATAGCCGATTTATTCACCACTTTTGTGGCACTTCGCTTATTGACTGACAGGGTTTATTGGATTTAAAATTTTTCAATTAAGCCCTTAATTGAATCGTTGTAGGAGGTAAAATATCATTCTCTCGTTACAAAAAAAGCGACGATATTAATTGGTTCGTGATAAGTGAAAGAGAACTTTGTTTGCCAAACTCGAAAAGTAATTATTCAGCAACGTAATATAGGTACTCATTACTTTAACATCGACGTAACATAATACTCTTTTTTTTTAATAACTGACATCTGATAAAGTTTTATTTTACTAATTTGTCGGTGTTCTTTTATTTAAATTGCGAAAGCTAATCCACTTTTCTCAGTTTTCGTTCATCCTGGACGCATCGGATGGATTATTTAAATAAATGTTTAGTATAATATTTGTTAGCGATATTTAAACGTCAATCTGATATTTTCTTTGTGTATTATAATGCAGTTTTAATTAAATTTAATTTGTCATTTGTGTTATTTACTTCGTGTTTTATTTCACTCGAATTTTATTTTTAGTGTTGGGTAGAGGTGTTCGTATCAACAATGGAATATTTTGAACATTGATAAGTTAACACCTAAACGTTCGAATATTTTCTCGTTACACTGGTAAGAAATTATAGAAACTACTCTTTTTTGCGAAAGTGGAGACTAAAAATTTTACGGCAGAGGAAAGGCTAAATAAAAATTGTTACACTCTATTGAAAACAACCGCTTTAACAGTCCCGTAAACCTCCCAATGTTACAGCAACAGCAATAAAAAAGTGACAATAAGAGCGTACTAAAATTATTCAAGAAGAATGAAGCTCCCAGAAAGGGAGCAATAATTACTGCATTTTGATTCTTTGGAATCAAGCATAATCCAATGAAAAAATTAGAGTGGCTTTCGAAATTATCATTTTGTAACATTAGGAAGCGCACACTATAATTTCAAACGGAGGATAATATTACGTAAATTATTTACTATAATAATTGAACTACATACTGGCATAATTTAATAAACATATCGTGTTGCCCATTATTACATTTGATTTCGCAGATCAGACACTCTGAAATCACGCGATAAAGTGACCATTAAGAGATTAAACCCTATCATCACCTATTTTATGTTATTGAAACGTTTGTTACTTCCTTATTTTCTATCCAAGGCGAGAATATATTAAAACCACCAATAGATCTACGTACTATTGTAAATCAATCGACAACCGTCATCTACCGTGAAGCTCACGCCGCGTCTGTTCAAGTAAGTACAATTTCACTTAAAAAATTCAACTTCTAATACACGCGTTGATTCAACAAAGCGAATGAACTTTTCCACGACCTCGTAATACACCATTCGCATGATAAACAATTCAGCATTATATTCAATGAAGGGATCTTTTCTCGGTAATACTGATTTGTTTCCCCTCGCCGAAGCGAAAGAATCGCCCCCGTTGGAGCGGAGTTGTGAGAAATTGCGGGCAGCCCTTTAAGTGTTAAGAAAAACAGATGGTCGCGACTCCATTAGTTTCGAGGGGAGTCGCAAAACCACCTTGACAAGTAGGAGAGGGCGCGCCCCGTCGGACTGGGGCGCAGTAATTCGAGCATTTCCACGGAATCCCAGGGCGCCAGGGTGTTTGCATACATTGTGCACCTTCGGTCTTGCTAACAGGGACTAACCCAGGACGCCGGCATACCCTATTATTCTATGTGCCAGCCGTGTCTCTGGGGCTGTTAAGACGACCTACTCTACATCCAACGTTCCGCCACCTTTCCCCGCGCCTCGACCTGTCGCCCATTCCGCTTGTGAATACGCTATGTGATTACGATACATTCAGCCATTGTAATCCGATGATTTTGTAGCGGATACAGGGGGCGAACGCTCGTGATCGTGGCGCCGCGGCCGCGTCGCGCCGTATCGACGTGTGTATGCACAATTGGTGCTCCGAATTTTCGATCGTCTCTGGTACTCAAAACTGTTACACGTGTGGATCGATTTTACCTTTAGAACGAGCAGGCTTCGTGTCTTCGTTACTTGTTGCTGCGTAGGGGTGGTTTACTGTTACGCGACGCGGGGTGCGCAGGCAAAGAATAAAGTAGAGGAATATGTTTGCGTTAGGTGGATAGGAGTGAACGGGAGATCGAGTAGGAGGGGACGTTTTATGGCGTGAGTTGTTTGTAGCTGAACTTGGGTGTGGTTGTGAATTTGTTAAAGAGTAGGGTGGGCATTAGTTGTTCTGTATTTAATAGGTGATAGTTCAGGAGCAGAGCTCGTCGAAGTTATATCATTGTATAAGACGCTTTCCTCTCTGTTCTACAGCTGCAGGGTGTTGCCAAGTTTCGAAGCGAGACGAAAAGTGGAAATTGCTCGTGACAAAAGATATTGAAGCTTTCTGGCCTTGCAGCCTGGAGTCTCGTTTTCGTGGCACAACGTTCGATTCCTACTTTTGGTTCGCGTTGTAATATCAGAAGATCGCGCGAAGTCGAGAATGTTATCTCGAAACACAGAATACATGGAAAATGTAGAATAAGTAATTGAGAAACCTTGGCAAATATGATAGCAAACCTGCAATTCTATTTATTTAGTCATTGTCAATACTAAACTGCATATTGGACACTATCCAAATGGTCCTTAAGACGAAATTGGAAAGAGGGAAAGTTTAAAAGTAGACGAATTTCTTGATGGAATAAATACAATGACATTTTTCTAATAGAGCCTACTGAAATGGATAAAGCACACAGTAAGCAACAAGAAAATTACGAAAAAAATCATATTTTATACCTTGGAGCTTACCCTGGTTTGCTTAAAAATGCCACCTACTACAACAACAAAATTCAGAAGTCCTCTCTTAAAAGTTTCAAAGCCTGAAAGTCATTTCCTAAAATTTGTTTATTTCATTACAGTGAGTATTGTATAAGGGAATGTTTCGAAATATTAATCCCCGAACAGAATCAAGAAATTTTATCGAATAAATATACAACCAAATACTCTTCGTGTGCGCTATTGCGATTTCCATTGTATTTTTGCGAAATAAACCCGGAGAGTAATCTTGCGAAACGATTCCATTTGCTACCTACTTGACCCAGTTTTGTCACTGCCGAATGTTCGGTTGACCAAGCGTACTCAAAATTAACCGAGCCCAGTTGATCGCGACCACTTTGGCCAAATTGGTTTGTGGGAAGGGGGCTGGGGTGTCGGTGGCCAGTTAAAATGGCACCATTCCTTCGACCAGGTCGGGGAAACCTAATTGGATTCGAGAACTGGCCAAGATCTTGCGAATTTTAAAAAGCAGGTGGTGTGCAATACTCATTTTAAAACAATCGAATGGATATTTTACTACAGTTGCCCCTATCTCATTTACTATATCACTACACAATACGAATCTAGCAGCAATTTTATTCTGAAAATTATGTGGAAAATAATTATTCGGCCGTGGCGAAAATGAATGATTATAGGATATGTTTTAGGACTTTTATTTATAAAAAAAATTCTTATTACACATGTTTTATTGGTCCATAAAGTGGAAGAAAAAAATTATTCACAATGATGTTTGTGTTCAATTGTTTATGAATTTTGTGGTTCTGTGGACCACTGCAGAAAAAATGATCGGCAAGATATCTCCTTCAAACATCGATGGATCTGAAAAATCAAATGATGTAAAATAATATTGCCATTATTTTTTATACACAATTACAGAGCGAATTTTTGAATGAGAAAAATTCATTTAACTTTAAAGGGCCATAAATTGTTTGTTTTTTTTAAATTAAGTACAATCCTACGTATTATTAGTAGAGTATAAATCTACATATTTCCTAGACGCATAAAAACAAAGAACTGTATCCAAGAAAATCAAACTCCTCAAATATGTAAGACTGGTTTTTATCAAACCCATCAATCTTTCCTTACATTTTGGCGTGAACAGGCTACTTTTACCCAAATGCAGCACAGTTACTTCAATATTCGGGCAAATTTCCACAGATATCGATTGCATGAGTATTTTCGCGTGTCTACCGGGTTGTCGAACTGTGTCCCATTTCCCAAGTTGCGGCATGTTATTTCAGAACGTGAAAAGTATCTCCGTACATGTCTGGGATAGTTTGTCTTGGAACAGTTGGCCATGCGAATGCATAAGACGTTGTAAAGTGTTCGATATCCAGGGGCGTTGTGGTCCTTCAATAATTGACGAGCTCGTGGTATGGTCATGGAATCGTAGGTTAAATTACTGCATTTACCTACCTAAACCGCCCATTAAATCTACGCAGAAACCTATATTATTTTAAGCACAGCCCCTCAGGATCGATATGAACATAGTGGCGCATAAGTGTTGGTTTCGGACTGACTTATATTCTTTGTTTGAACATTTTTCGTATTCCTAATCGTGTGCTTAATCTTTCGTTACAGTTAGTGCTGACCCTGAGTCATTGTGGGAATTGTAATTTTTTTTATCCAGAGGAGAATGATGAAAATTGTTTTTATTGTTAATCAGTGCATAAACAAGTCGTAGGCTTGATAAGAAGAGCTTATACAGCCCTCTATACGACCCTTTTACTTAGTTCGGTTAATAGGAAGCAGCGCCAATTTAATTGAAACTACAGCTTTCAATCATCTACAGCGATTGTCTGCGGTAGCCACACGGTTTGCTTTGGCGCTCTCTGTTGTCTCATATTTGTCTCGCAAGCTAACGTCAAATATACTCACTGGAACAGGCTTGATACTATCGCATCAGTAAATTAACCAAGCCATACTTGGAGTGCTGATCTTGAAGCAAGATCTACCGATAAACTGATTCAATTAACGATTAGGTTTAGCGAAGTTCGCAGTAAACTCGAAACTAAGTGTTTCTTAATTTGCTGGACGGGTTCAGACCGATGAAGCTAGATTCCCTAATGGATTGCTTCATACATTCAAGTATTTCACTGGTGCACCTTCAAAGTCTTGTATTCAATCACGTTACTTGTATCGCGACTGTTTTGTCCAAATAGA
This sequence comes from Andrena camellia, assembly GCA_029448645.1. NCBI lineage: Eukaryota > Metazoa > Arthropoda > Insecta > Hymenoptera > Andrenidae > Andrena > Andrena camellia. Next base: position 46,520,025 of record CM055679.1, on the reverse strand, counting down.
ATTACAAGTACCTACCAAGTTGTGATAAAACGTTTGGAATCAGTTTGAAGATTAGGTGCTAATACCTTAAAATAGATTAAATTTCAACGATCGAGTGAAGAAGAGAAATTTCCTCAGTGTTTTAATAATTTCTTAATCAGCCTATTTTACAGAACATCGATATCGTATTTAATTAAGCGGCTTGTTGTATTAAAATTTTAATATAATCGTATTTCTGGGAACCTTTGATGTTATTAAGCTTACAATTTCGCCTTTGTTCCCGCTTCCACATGTACTTACATTTATATTCTACCCTTTACACTGCTTTCAACAAAATCGTGAACGATGGCGAAGATAGAAAGCGTTGATTACGCATGAATAATATGACATGCTGCTCTGACATCTGATAAAGGGCTGACAGACACGATACGAACTGACGGTTAAAATAGTAATTAGGAAATATAAATCAACGTAGGGTGCTCTGATGAGAGATTAACAATGTAATAAAAGAAACAGTTCATGTTGGGGGAAACATATTGTGGCTTTCATATTATTAGAGACGATTGATTATTACCATTATAATAAGTCTTATTACTTGTATCGCAATTGAGTACCAAAATTCTTTTAAATATTTATTGTAGATTGAGAAAAAATTCGGACAACGTCGTCTTTACTGCAACTACAAAACGAAGCATAGGTACTATTCTGCAGTAGGGGCTATATCTCCGAGATTTTTCAAAATTTTTGGTTCAACTTTCATTTGGAAATATATTTCTCAACGATCATAAATTTGATCGAGAAAATTTAAGAGTTTCTTAGAAACAAATTCCTATAATTCCTCCTGCTCTGCTACTCCATGCCAAATCGATCACTTTGCATTTGATATCAGAGATTTCGATGAAATTGGTATATACCGCAGTCTACATGAAATTAGGAGAGGCTCCAAGTTTCGCCAGCAAAGTGGTAACTTAAATCCCCCCTAATTTCATGAAACCATTTGTATTTATCAGAGCACAACAATTACGCACGCACGATCGCAACAATTGAAATTGTCGCACGCGCGGAACAATAAAAAGAATAATCGTGCATTATCTCGTACTTCCGTTGGGCGGGAAGCAAAGGTAGCTTGTTTAGTTTGTGGGAGGCAGACAGACATAAGACGCGTGCAAAATGCAACCACCGGCCAAGTATTATTCAGGGGCCGCGCGTTGCTACTCTACTCGAGAATAATCGACAATGTCTGATATCCGGAGTGGCTGCAAAGTGACACATGGATGCGGCCGTTGGACGCTGCGGATACCCTATGAATGTTGAAAGAGACTGTATCGATCATATCGAGCATACGTACGGAGCAAAGTGAACGCGTATTGCGTGCGCTATGGCGCGGCGGGCATTCCCATTGACCGTGCATCTCGAGGAAGGGAAATCGACAGTCGAATATCATCCCTCAAGTGTTGTCGATCGTTGCTGTAGCTGCAGTTACTCGCTGGCATACAGTAAAAATCTATTTCTGGGAGCGAGCGTTGGGGCCTTTCCACTGGCCTCCTGTGGCTCGCAATTGAGGGCCTTTGCAGCAAGAGGGGTGCAGCTCAATCTTTACCGACTTCGAGTAAATTAGAAAAAAGTGTTTATAAAATTATTGCTTTGACTTAATATTGAAAAGAGAACACTAATTGAAAAATATATATTTTCACAGAATAAGTAGGTACCTAGTACTTAGTTATTGAATTGATCACTTTTTATTTCTATTCTTGGCGAGCTTAATTCTATTATTCTCGTTTTATATATGAAATTAATTGGTAACCTCTTTAAGTCTGTTATTTCTACTTCCAAAAAGAATTATGAACTTGGAGAAGAAAATAACTTGTCAGTCATTGACATTAAAGGAAAAATTACGTTAATGGAAGCTAAGTAAGTTGATTTAGAAGTCTGCCGATTCTTAAAAATTCAACTGCCAATGAGTTACACTGCTGGAATGGTTTGTTCCATCACTCGAATATCTAGCATCTATTCACTTCCACCTCATTTAGTATTAATATTCGGAAAGTGTTTTTTCGCAATTGTTAACCAGGCGTACAGTGCCCGATATCCTGGTTTAAATAAGCTGGATACCGTCTAGTTTATCAATCATGAAGTTATGAAGATTGTTTCACAGCACAATCGAAAAAATTATAAGCAATACAAAGAAACCCAAAGAATTCATACAATACCTACCACATCCAAAAAGTAAAAAACTCCTTCGGCAAAAATATCAAAATTATCAATACTTAATTTAAGAACTTCATATTACTTAATCCTTACTAGTTTCAATTTATTCCAAACGTTCCAAACAATAATTTTATTAAAAGTCGTAAACAATTCAGCAACGTATAGAGTGAACCAAGACTCCGCAAGTCGCTTCTAGGCTGAAAATGTGCTCGATTTCTCAGTTTCGAGGACCGCTCCGAGCCCAGCACGCAGGCACATCCGACGAATTTCCATTTTGCTAGAAAGACCCGTGTAATCCTGCGCGTTCGCGGATTCGCTGTGATCGGCGCCGTTTGCATCCTTCATCCAGCGCAAAGTCGGCTCGAGACGATTCGAAATATCCGCTGGGTTTCTCGCTCGTTGCATTTTTTACGACCAGCAAGGATCACTTTTTACGCACCATTCCGCGGCCAGCGTTGTCCAGGATTCATCCAGCGGCGTGGGCACCCGATCCGCCTCGTCGGCGGAACGCCCTCGTCGTCGAAGAGGGCTGCAACGAGTGGTGCTCGAACTTTCGATCGACGTCGCATGTTACGAACGGAAACGAGCCATCGAAGACTACTTCCCCGCGGCGAATCTCGCCGAAAATGTGCATCTCGACGCCTCGCGGGAGGAGCATAGAGGAGGAAAGTTTAGATTGAAGTTTCCGCGCGAATGAAAAGTTAAGCACTGTCACTCGCACCGTAGCAATCGGCGGTAACAAGTTCGGCTCTGGGGCCGTTTCTCCAGTAATTTTCCACAGTCGCGTGGCACATGCGGGTGAAGCGTGGTGATCGAAGATTTCGTTAGGGAATCGTCGATTTCCGTGATCAGCGGGTCTGCGTTCCGTGGGAGTTCTTGGAGAATCGTGTATGCTCTTGGGGGGATAGAAAGGATATTTCTGGTCTACTGTAAAACTGGTCTATGTAGAATCTTCTTCTTGAAAAATTCTGTTCTAGAAGAGTCTATGTAGACTTTTGTGATTGATTGTAAGTGGAACTATGAAGTACACACATGAATAATTAAGTAACCATTACACCCTCAATTTGTACGATGGTTTGAAGGTTATCGACATTACAACTCGCAGAGGAACAATAAAATGTAGGTATGCATATGTAAAATCAGCCTTTTTGTCGAAAAAAACGTTTTTACCTCAATTGGGCTGAGGAGCACAGGATTAATTAGCCTCGAAACTACCTCTACTTCTCCTAACATTCGAATTAAAAGTCCGCTCTTAATTCTTGAAAGCACTCAACCCGCGCCCACAAACATCCGTCAATGTCTCCGGCAACATTAGCACGTACAAACGACGCAATAAGTTCCGTAACGCTTTCGTCATAATAAACACCGTTGCCTCGCATCGCCGCGCGGTAACGAGCCTCGAAAACGTCTTCGTCGAATCAATTAACGCGTAATTAACGGCCGACTGGGCGGAATTCGCAGTGCTACAATGACGTTGTTCAGACTGAATCGTCTGTGCAGCTCGCGCAATTTGCGTCTTTGGGGCTGAGGAGCGCCAGCCGAGGATTCATTTCCTCGAGTCCTAGGCTGCCTCCGCGCGCGCCTCGTTCCTCGGTACGTGTTAACGAAACGAGCTGCTGAAACGTCAGTGTATACACAGTGTACGTCGGCCTGGTAAGTGGCAACGAGCACAGCTCGAGTGCAGTTTAAATGCAGCCGTTCCGTGGAAACGGGACATAGAATAATGGGCCCCCAGCTGAAAGGTCAGAGAATTACGTACGCCTAACGTGGCGACGTCGATCATGCCACATTGTATAAGGGTCGATTATCAACGCCACTTTGGGGTGTCTACAGGAAGTTTTACCGGGCAGATCTGATAGAGTTTGCCGAGGGACTGTCGCTTATCAAAAAGTTTCCCTTTTCGACCGACAAGTGGTAGAGCGTGGCTCATCGAGCCAATTAACTGCTATTATAGGTACATTATAAGGGTGTTTCGCTGACTACTATTCCCCTGTCACCCCCGAAACTGTCCAACTCAAATCTAAAACAATTCAGTATCACCAATTTCAATATCGTCTCACTATATGTACATATCCTATACTAATGGCGTTCCAGCATAAATATTAACAATATCGAAAAATGTTTCAGACGAAAGTTGAATAGTTTCGAGGGAGTCTCAATGTAAGTTCAATAGTTTTTTTTATCAATGGCCACGTGGAAGAGACATCAAGCTCTACTTCTTTTTTTAAATAAAATCGTAGGTATTCTTATTCGTTATAAGAAAGTATCACAGTATTCGTGTGGAGAAACTGTTTCTTCAGAGTTGCAACTGGTCTGTGCCCTTTCACACGAATCCCCCGGAGTGTTCGAGCAAGGCAAGTGTCTTTTCGCAAGTTCGTAGCGACGAGTCAGCTGAAAACCATAAGCCGTCGCGGGTACCCCATTGGAATAAGAATTCGCCTGCATGGGATTAGCAGGCGCAGGGGGAACGGCGCCTGAACGAGACAAATTGCCACGTTCGCGACTTCCATCAGAGGCAATTCCCGATTGATGCGTGCTCGCCGTAGGTCCGACATGGGGGAAAGCGGGTCGCCTCGAGCGTGCGGCTAAGCGCCGCCGACGCGACGGAGAAATTGCTTCGAATCAATCTCGAAAATTGGCACGAAAACAGCCGCCCGAGCCGCCAGTGGCTCGCGTAAAATTCCACCCTCCCTGGAACGTGGTTGCATATTTATATCGCGGCCGGCCATTTCGAGACGCGAAAGAAACGCGCGGCGAGCATCGACCATTCCTTGCAGGTGCAACGGTCGTATCAATCCATGGGAAAAGTGACTCCGAGGAATGAGGGATCGCTGGACGCGCGAACGAGAGTCAGCCGATTCAGGAAGCAGCGGTGATGGTTCCGTGTACAGTCGGGAGAAAGTTTCGCATGACGAGGCGCGAAACGAAAGAGGGAACTATGTATATGAAGTTACGGAGCATTTCTTTGTGGAAAGTTAATAGGCGACTGACACAGGAAAGAAGCGGTGGGCTGTTAATTTTAGTGGGTTTTTTAAGATGGGGTGTATTTTAATGCTTCTTTACCGATTTTTTTTAATTATTGAGGGTTTAGTTGTAATTTTGTTCAACGAAGCTTTCTTGGGATAATACTATTGATAGGAGAAAATCGAGGTTTAAGACACAACTGCTAAGACATTCGTTTTATTATACCACTGCGTTACTACGCTGCCGTTATTTTTCAGTATAGGCGGTGGTAGGCACCTCTTTCAATTATGTATTACTTTTGGTGGCATAACAGTACAAATGTCGGGTCATTCTGTGCCTCTTCTGTTGAACAAGTTGAGGTTCATGTTTCTTAGAATATGTACAGTATGTATGTATTAAGCACATAAGCACTCGTAGTTGAATACTACCTATTCAATCTGACCAATAAAGACCTCTCCACATAAGCTGCTTTTTGACTGGTTACTAATATTTCAGACACACATGCACAGTTTCCAGCATCATTACCAAGTGAATTTACCAAAAAATACCAACCCAAAAAGTCACATAAGTAGTATCTCCTAAAATTCCCCGACCCTCCGTCCTAACCCAGTCTCGAGCTTCAAAATTCTAACAAATGAACACTTCCCATTCTCGCGTGGTCTAAACTGCCAAACAACAAAAACTCCCAGAAAGAAGAGAAAAGAAAGGAAACCTAAAAAGCGCAGAAACAAAAAGCCAAGGGCATAAAAAGATATAGCCGCCGCTTGGGCAGGGGGGGGCGCAGGAGGGTCACGTATCTCTGGAAAGTTCGTTACGAGTGAGCCTCTTTCGGCTCGTCGGGGCGCAATGAGGCATTAATTTTCCAGGATGTTAATATAGGGTACCGCGAGGGGGTGTTCCATCCCTCGTCGGCTGGAAAGGAAAGGCCTGGGCGACTTTTACTCACGTGGACGGCCGCGAACGGGAAATTAGAGGGCGAAAGGGGGGATGCTGCGTTTGAAGCTGGACGCGGCGGTCGGCCTCCGCTTCGAAGAACAATTTCCAGCCGCTGACTGCTGCGTCACTGCGCGCACAGGCTAGTAAATAGCATTAGCAAGTCAACTAGCGCTTTGCTCTCTCTCCGGCCACTTACTTCTTGAGATTCCAGTTAATTTATACAAGTGGCGCGCTGTAACGCAGTTACACACTGCTACTAGGGGCGTTACAACTTAGTTTTAGTTTCGGGGGCCCGGGACTCTGCCTTCTTAGCGACGCCGAGGACGATCCCTTCACGGTGTACGGAGACGCTGGCGGAAGGGGTGGAAACGCCACTCGAAGGCGTCGAGCAACGTCCCCAACTGCGTTCGGCGAAACGGTTAATTTTGTAACGGCCGGGGGGTGCGACGACGCCGCCGCTGCGCCGCGTCGCGTGACGTATAGAGAGTTCGGTCATTATGCAAGAGATACGGCTAATTGCCGTGCAGCGCGGTGTCGAGCTGCTGGCGTCGAGCAAGTAGGATCGCGGGACGATTGCCTGCTCACAAGCCGTTTTAGTTTTCGACAACTCGATGTGCTCACTTTGGCGCGCCGGAAGAATCGAAATGGAAACGTGGCTATGAATGGATGGGATGGTGCTAGAGGGTGGTTCATTTTGGAGAAATAGTGGATGGTCCGATTGCGAGTGTTAACTTCACGATTCCGATCTGTTACTTTCCGCGAGCTGAAGAATTCTAGCTTATTTCACACTTGCCACCGATAAAACCATTTCATTAAAAAATGTACATTCTATTTGCAGTATGCAGTCTTAATGGCTTTCGAAAATCAATGAATTGTTTTCGAGTGTCGTGTTGCTTTATGTTGTTTTATCGTGGAATCCATTTGTGAAATGGGAAATGGCTTGGTTTCGTTTTGTTGGTTTAGTTGCAGGATAAATGACGATGAATTTTATCAGTTGTGTTGATACTAGTCTTTTTGAATTTGGGGAGTCAGAACGTTCTTCTTTCATAATGTAAAGGTATTATCACTGATTATATGCTACTAATAGTTGCTGAAATTTTAGTTTCAGTTAATAGGTAGGATTTTTCGAGGATTAAGGCAGTTTTATCATTGTTTCTTTTGTTGCTATCTATTCTTCTGAAAGTTGATTAATATAGAGCTCAGGAATTTATGGAAGTTTGAGTTTACATTATACGCCTTTTTAACAACATCTATGATTTATATTCAACTCTAGTCTACTTTACCCTTTTTTGAAGTATTCATAAAGCATTTTCCAAAATTCAATAATGAAATGCTACAGTGTACAGCACTAAGCCTACAGTAGATACTTGAGCCTGACTCCAACACAATTAACTAAAACAACAACACAGTATAAAATCATTTCATTTCAAACAGTACCTTCTCTCTGAATTAAGAAGAAAATCATGGGAACGAGGAGTAACATCTACTCTAGTACTCGAAAGATTTCAGGCAGGGAGCGATAATCAATCTCCATTAAATGAAATTACTCGAAACTTCGTTATCGTTCCAAATCAATAAACAGAAATCGTAATTACACGAAGGATGGCTACAAATTGCGCGAAGAAACTTACACGCAGAGCGAAGATAAAAGGCGGACAGTTTCATTAATCATTTTATCGATTCACCTTCTTACGTTAATTTGTCCGAAACTATCAATCTTATGGGACAAGACAGCGGGCTCGTTGAAACGACATTGTTAATTGAATTCTCTCAGGAACTTAACAGCCGATCGCCGAATCGATCCACTCTCACACACTTTAGACAAACTAATTTCTTTTCAATTTTTGCCGTTCAATTATACACGTGTCCACCCTCCATAATTAGATATGCTGAAACTGACGCGTCTTCTATCGTTGTAATGATTGTCGAGAACCTTTAAATATATTTGCATACTTTACTTGGCTTACGAACTATTTGTTAAGTAGCAAAAATTTGGCAATGATTATTAGTAATAAATTGAAACTATAACTGCAATATTTTGATTAGTAGTTAGGGGTATTGTGGTATCGAATGGTGCTTTAACTTCATAGCAAGGGATCTATCGGGGTATCTGAAGCAGTAGTATAGATCAAGCATAAATGAATGAAGAGTATTTAATTTTATGAGCACGAACATTCATATTTCTTTTCATGAGATTAAGTAGATATGTTGCTGATGTAAAAGATAGAATTACTTAGAAGAATTAGCAAACATAATAGGTAACACAATAATTCATTTATTGGCCTAGTTTTGATCGCGAGGAACGTGAGATAAAGTGGAGGATAGGTGCTTATAGAGAATATAGAGAGATAATTCCATAGTATTATTTTCAAAAAATTTCCATAGAATGTGTATAAGAACCAAAACACTATTAGACAGAGCACTAGTTAATATTAGAGTCTAATTTATAAAAAAATATCTGTGGTCAGTGAATATTCCGTTAAAAATCACTTCGTAATTATTAAGTTCATGATTGAAGGATTGAGGAAAAATGAAGGTTCATTGGAAGCAGACTAACCCTGAGATTAAAGTGGAAGGATGAAACTTCAATTTTGATTATTAAAAAAGGTCAAAGCTGTAGTAACCTTAGAGAAACCAATAAAAATTTCTACCTTGCAGTTAGTTTTACATGCAACCCTTTCTTATCTATATCATAAATAAGTTTCCAAAATATGTTATCTGTAGTGATACAACAAGATGTTTATTTTCTGAGAATACCTGAATTAGAACTCCAAAGATTATAGTAGAAACGTTCGTTAAATAGTAAATACAACACGTAGAATTCTGATAAATACCGATATTTTTGTACCACGTACGTTAAGTTAAATTTTATTTTACCTATTCTACACATCCATTCATTATTAAATCCACCTCATGATGTATTCATTCTCCACGCATGTACATGCAACTCAGCGAGAAGCACATTTTTTCTTTTTCCGCCATGGTCATTATAAAAACGAATTTACAAGTTCGATGGACGTCTCTGATTGTGTCGCGTATGAATTATTTAATAAAAATGAAAAAGTGTCGCGTGCTAACTTGCAATTTCATTTCAACTTCCGGCGGATATATTACCGCACATTTTCGTGTCGTTAGCTTGTACTTGGAAGGGAAAGGGACAGAAACCATGGACGGGAAGTGTGTATGGATAAATAGTTTCGAAACAGTGGCATTAATCACGCATCCCTTCGTGGTTGATGAATTGCATGACTAAAATATCTTAGCTCATACAAAAGAATAATTCCAAGTGACCCATCATCGATGCCGATGCTAAATAAAAGCATCGAAACGCAGTCTCTAACCTTCGCTACATTCTCCAAACCAACTCGCCAAATTTTTCAAATTCTTTTCCCCCAAAAGCATAGACTCGTGCAGAGTCTTCATTGCACACTTTCAACTTATTTCTCACGAAGATTCCTTGCGTCCCCAATAAAAGCCCACCGCGTGTATTCATCGGCAAAAAGTCCACCTTTATTAATCATAGCTCCATTGGGGCAGCTAAAAAAGGGATCGATAAGACGTGTCCGTCGCTTTAAGTGACTCTCGAGTTTTTCACGTGATTTCATCTCTGGTAGAGGGGACACGGTCCTTTGACGGCAATGGATTGCCCCGCAGCATTTTTCGGTGTTCACCCTCCTCCCCCCGCCGTCCCAACCAACCGCCGAACCCCATCTGCGGTGTCCTCCAGCGATAGATAAAGGCATTAGGATACCCGGATAACCGCGAGCCCGATTCGACTCTTTTTTTTGCCCCCGACGATTTGATGTCGGGGTGGCGACGTTTCATCGCGACGAGGAAATTTACACGCGTCACTTCCAGGACTCGTCCAGCGCGGCGTTTCAATTTTGGGCGCCAAATTTCGGGATGGATTTCGAGAACGTTCGACACACGTAGACCGTCGTTTACGATGAAAGGATCAACGTGCGCTAGCTGCGGCAAACGAGGGTCACTCTGTATTTCGAATCCACTGTAGGTTTTCCTGAAACAAACATCTTGTTGAGGCTGTTCCTTTCTTATTCGTTAGGGTAGCGTATTATGGGAAGAATATGAAGAAAAATTAGTTTTTTCGATACTAATTCGATAGGTTCTGATAAGTATAACGAGCGAGGTGGGGGCTTATTCTTTGATGGCGTTGCATTTGTTTAATACGATATTTATTATTTGTGTATTAAATTTATTTATGAAGTTATTGTGTGAAATGGATTTCAGAATTTATCTGGCTGTTTGGTATGAATGAAACTCTTATCGTTAGTGCCATTTCTTCTCTCTGACTTTGTGGATATAGTATATTTTGTAAACTTTCAATTTTCCAGTTTGAAGATAGGGAAGTATTTAATATTGACAGCGAAATTTTTTTTCTTTTATTTGTCAAAGTTTTATGGAGGAATAAACTGTTGCGAAATATATTCTGCACGCGTTTGCCTCAAGAATATAATGGGATGCAGCCATTTCTTGCAGCGATTAACTCCTAATGGCTACTGCTATCCAGTTGATTATCTCGTCAGCGGAAGTTCAACTCTAGGACGTTTCGTTGATAAGGTAGCAAGTGCTCGCGATTAATATATCAGGAAAGTACTTGGACTTAACAGTGGTAATTATCTGATACATGAGAAATGAATTCTCTAAGTAGCAATTACTCGCATAATTTGCATAACATGGAATTTAGATGCTGATTAGAATGATTTGTGAAAGCACAGTGCTACATATTTTCGAGAATTCGTAATTGTGCTCTGAGAGATAGTTAATTCTAAAATTCACAACATTCTTTCCTGTTGTTAGCTCATGGAGTGCAAATATTCACGCGTAAATCGAATTTAAACACAATTTTTCAGAAATAAGAAGTACAAGAAATATTTTGTAGAGCCCACGGCATCATTTCATAATAATTACTCCATTCAGGTTAATAACATACTTAATACTTGGACCACTTAAACAGGTATACGTGAACTCGTAACCATAAAGCCAGAACTTTTCTTTTTATGTTTACTTGCTTTTGAGTGTACGCTGAAAATGATGTAAAAAGAACTTCAAAAAAATTTATGACACATAGTACTAAAACTCTTGAAAGTCTTGACGAGTCTTTTGTTTCTCATTCAACAATGACAATAAAAAATAATCCCTACACTCCAACACATGTGTTCCAACTCTGATTCCTATTAACAATAGAATGTCAATCTAAAAGAATCCAACGGAAAAGAATTATCAGGTTTCTTAAAATTTTCATGATCTTTAAGACTTAAAATTCCTAAAACTTGAATAATCTTAGAAACGATTCGAAATTGTCATCATTCGTTTGCAGCGACTCGAGGCGTCTGAATGTGCATCATCGCTCTCGTCCCCTCTGAGGGAAAGCAATACGGTGATAAAACAGTAAAACGAGAAGAATTCGGAACGAAGAACGCAGGCGGACACCAAGAAGGCGGAAAGGAAAAGTAATTGAAACCTGCTGATGAAGTTTACGCTCGTAGCTGCAAAGTTGGGGGCTTCCTTGCCTATTAGCGATTGGATTAGCCGCGAAGACACGGTGGAGCGGCAGGAGGGAGCGCGAGGAGAATCAGGAGTTGGTGGCCAGACCCTCTGGAATTCGGATGCAAAAAGAAAGTCCATTTCTTATTCACAGCGCGATGCAGCATCGTCGCTCTAATAACGACACGAATTGCAAAGGGGGGGGGGGGCGAGATCTCAAAGAAAGCTGACGAAGATGAGCTGCATCTAACGGAAAAGAAAACGTGGAGACAGCGCTACCTTTTCCGCGGTGGCTTTCAAAGACGATGGAGAGGTTATTCAAGCGAAAATGGCCGCCAATGAAATTAATATTTAATTACGTTGCGATGTTCGTCGCTTTTAGAAGGGCGGGGAAAAACGAGCAGGATTGCTGGAAGAAAAGACTCGAATCTTGAGGGCGTGGACTGAAAGAGATGAACGAGGAACTCCATTTCCGAAATTCATTATGCAAGCCCCAGGAAAGCTGGATCCACGTCGACTGGCTACAGAGATTTATTCCTTTGGTTACTTTGCGTAAACTTCTGTCCACATTTCGATTCGTTTCTTGTCCAGGGGAAACGTGATTCGAGGTGCTACGTCGCTTTTTCGTTTGTAAATTCAGGGGTTCACTATGCTCTGTGTAGTGCTTCCAGGACATCGGGGCTCTGTTTGAATTTTGACTCGCGAAAGAAGACTCTGTGGTATTTGCTATCATTTTTGATCGCGTTTAGGTTTTTATTTTTGAAAATGAAACTGAATATTGACAATAGAATCAGGGCATCAGCGAAGAGGAGTCGGGTGACGTCAGAGGTCCGCAGCATGTACGGATTGAAGATTTTTTTCTGCCTCATTGGATATACATATCATAGAGTTTACAGGACAAAGTTGTATTTCAGACTTTCGTCTGAATCTTTTAAGAAGAATCCACTTCTGCGGTATGTGTACCTACTTCACAGAATAACAAATCCCTATAGCAGAGTATAATAACACCTAACAAAACTTTACAAATTAATATTATTAATAATCTAATAGTCTATCAACGTTAAAAAGTCCAAAATTTCTCAATGACCTACATATATTAATTTCTGTCTCAGGAATGTTCACCTAATATTAATGTCTCTATCGGTTATACGAAAGTAGAAAGGTAGCCAAAAGTCGTTGTTCACGAAGACAAATGCCTGACAGGGACCGTTTTGACAAGTTGACGCACCGATACATTCGGTGACTACTACACATGAATCTGTTTTAAACTCACGACACTCTATTCGGTAAAATTAGTGGCACAAGCGAGGAAAGCTTCAACCAAAATTTCACAATAAATTTTTTCATATGAGGCTCCGTTTTCGAGAACAAACGCCTGCACTTCGGCTCTACTTGCGTTTGTATTTCCTCGATCCCGTCATCGTATCGAATGGAATCATGTAAAGTATCTCTTTTATACTAAACATATACTAAATCGTGCCGAATTAAACGGAAAAGTTGTAGCAGTGTTTGAACAATAATTGAAATCCGAGCGTCCGTTAGCAGAAATTCAGAAATCAATAACTGGAAGAGCATTTTTTAATTAGCAAAATAAAGAAAGTAGATACTCGACAACTTGTTTTATTCCCTCGAACACCTTCCAAATTTTTAAGTGGTTTTTTTTTCAAAAATGGAGCTACGTCCGAAAAGAATTTATTCTTAAATTTTGATTCATTTTTGCGCGAGAAATCACCCTGTCCTCGCTTTGTACCGCGAATTTCTCCACACCTTGTATTTTTCGCCGGCGGTCTGAAGCTTCGCCAGAAATACAGTTTTCAGCGAAGCGCTTCTTCGATTCAGGTCCCCAGCGTGACCCCACTACTTTTCTTTTTGTTCTTGGGAAAATTATCGCGATCGTGTTTCACTTTGTATGCGAAGCATGGCTGAAAAGTATGATCCCCGCGTAAACGCTCCAAGATATTGCCACGGACGGTAGGTTATGCAACTTACCGGTGGCACCATATTTCGCTGGTGAACGCAAGTTAAATTAAAGGTTAAACGCGTAACTTACGAGTCGGGGAAAAATTATGAAGATTACAGCGTTATACATCGGGCGGTTTACTTTGTAACTGGGAAATTGCAGAAGATGCACTATAGTGCCACAGCGGTGTACGCTGGATTATATTCATCTTTTGTGAGGGAATTTATGTTTACTGTGAATTACGAGGCACGAGGACACAAGAATATTTGTATGTACAGCGCACTGCTATGAAGTAGCATATTTTTAGTAATAATTCTAGTCAAAGCCTTTAAAAGTATTTTAAAATGTTTCTCAACTGCATTGCATGTTCAACCAGATTCCGGACAGATGTCTTTCTGTTTGGTGACACCGTGTATAAAAATATTCCAAGGTAAATTATAAACGAAACGTTCCAAAGTTTTCGACGAATGAAATTCGCATCCACTGTATCAAGCTGTCACATGAGAAATTTCCAATAGGTATATTTGTCTTCAATCTTTTCAGAAATACGGGAAAAATAGTTTCATGATTAGGAATAAATAATTTGAGACTCGAATCCGCCAGGATTGCAAACACTGGAACCTAGCAGTCATTACTAAGAAGTTTGATCAAGTTGTTCGGCACATTCGGAACGGAAGCAAATCTTAATAAATAGTTGGCTCGGACTACCCCCCGTACTTTCTTCAGACTTATAATAGAAGTAGGAAACAATGTGCGCTCTGTGTGCGTAAAGTATGATCCTTCGCTCTCCTCACGGTTCAGGATCCACCGGCGATCCATAGTTGGAGGACGTTTCAGCTTCTTCCATGTATATTTTCTAGCCGCCTGACGTGCTCTTGTGTATGTGCATGTAGCGTGATCTATAATACACATAAGGAGGCTTTGTGCCGGTAGGCCCTTTGTACTCCGATGGAACACAGCTGACCGTATCGGACGAGTCGATGCAAACTGATTCCGTGGGATGCAAACAAGGCTCATAGTTTTACGTGTCTAACGGCCGTTGTGTAAAATTCAGAGAATAAAAGGAGATCAATACGTCCGGATTACCGTTGTTCTGTAAGTACGTTTAGCGTGTTATTTGTGATATACCTAATTGGCTAACCAAACGAAATAGGGCTATATCGCACGTGACATTGTTTATTTGAGATTGTATCCATATACACAACATTGTAGCATGGATACATCCAGAAAGTACAAACGCCTGCTAATGGTGCTTTTCGTTACGGCGACTACAGATTTGCCTATAACGATGAGACAATACGACGTTTATTCGAACTTTATCGGCTTTCCGCGGATTTCAGGCCAGTTCGAATTCTAGCGGCACGTTTGACAACCGCAAATTCGTCTCGTTCGATTGTTGAGGGTCGTTGCACCGAATGAGTTGCCTGTTAAACTCGTTAAAAACTCCCCGGAACCGCGGAGGGGCGAGAGGTAGAAAGCAATTGTCAGTGGAAGCTCGGGCGCAGTCAAATTTAACGAGCCACACTTACCAGCAAGAAGGATAGAAAAATGAAAAATCCAATCTAAACAGTCATCCATTTTTATTCCGAGCGAAACCATCTTCATTAGCAACCTGTTTATTAGAATTTGATTCGATAGGAGTGAATTGAAATGGCTCGTATTTGTTCGTCGAGCAAATAGAATTTTTACGGTTTTCGGGGCTCCTCAGCGATTCGATGGACTCAGAAATGATTGCTGGCGAGTTTTTAACACATTGGGGGAAAATAGGTGGCAAAGGTCATACGTAATTCTTGCTGATACATTGAAATTCATCTACTAGAAATTAAACTGTTCATTCGGTGGGAAAATTGATTAAACGAAAATGGGAGAGTGTTGTAGGCGTGTGGATTGCGGAACGAAATAATTGAAAAACAAAATTACAGAATATTGGAGTTACTGCAATGCTTGCTTGTAATAGAAACTGGTCAGAGAGATCAAAGCTTTTTAAATTTTTTATTTTGAGTGCATGAACCTGATAAGTCGTTAGCCCATTCTTGAAACTGTATTTTATGATATTTGTACAGTTTTTCCGTTATTAAATTAGTTTCCCGGCGTACGTAGGTAGTTAGTAGTCTTACGAAGCTACCACTCCGAAACAAAGTAAATTTGTCTCGCGTGGTAGCTGACGGCGTCAAGGGACGCATATTGATAAAATATTCAGTGTTTTTCAACCTTATATTTTCACCGAAAGCCAGAAGTTTCCTTTACTTTTAGCAAGGAATATCCGACATTTTACTCTGGAATTAGGGAAAGTGTTGGATACTGAATAGAAGAAATATTATAATATATGGAATCTCATACTATTTATAAAGAAACATTGGTTAAAACTGTTACATTAAACGGTTTAAAGTTTACGAATGACCTGAAAATATGAATTTTAAGAATTGCATATTCCACACATATTTTATCTTCAAAATTTCAATATTACTCTGTGACTTCTTCAATGATTTCTGTGTTAAATAAAGAAAGAACTTGTCTGTTCATGCCGAAAACTGAAGAATACTTTTTTAAATGGAAAATCAAACTCTCCTTAGCAATCCAGTATTAACATAAATAAAACATTCTACAAAGTGTGTCAGATCTGCCTATGGTTCAGGAAAACAATATTCTTGTCCTGAAAGCATTTTCCCTGCAATTTTCGAAAAGAATTCGTCGCCAATGTGTCATCCGTATACAACGATCACAAACACTTCCCCTGAACAATTACCTTCTCACATCGTATTCCAACAGATCCTTCAAACCCCACGTAACGAATATCTACTCCGACTCTATATATTCACTATCGAATGAACACCCCTCGTATCGACGACGTACATGGAGTAATCTGGAATCCGAGAGAACACAATCGAGTTTCTGCTCGGTCAACGACTAAACGTACAATAAATTAAGCATTACGGGCGAATGTCTCGCGACTCCATCTCCGTTTTCTTTTGTCAGTGTGAAGTGCATCCTGCCATTAATTCTAGGAATGGAGGATATTCGTCTCGTCGCGGTATTAAATCACGGCATTACGACGATTAACCTCGGCTGAGGCTAAGTTATAGTTGCTCGCCCCCGCGTTTCACGAGTTTCTGAACGCACCCTCTGCTCTTACCCCATCCCTTTTGCCCCCCCCCCCCCCCTCTTTTCCGCCGGCATCCGGCCAGTTCTGTATCAAAACTCTGTTACACGGCGAGAAAGGTGACTCGACGTTATCGGGAAGGGTTATCGCTCGTTTAAACTTCAGGGGACGGGGGAATTAATCTTGCGCTTCTTTCTCTGACCCCGACTCTTGGAAATGATCCAGGAATGGGTGGTTTGAGAATTAATGCCAGTGTTGTGAAATTGCCTGAAGCGCAAGAGGTAGGGGAAATGTGTAAATGTTGATTGTCGTGGATTACTGTTTGACGCTACAAAATGAATTTGTTCTGCGAAAGACAGTTTAATCGTAATCGAAATGTTATTAGTTTGAAATAAAGAAAGCTGATATTAGCCGTTTACCTATCCATTCTATTCATTAAAGTAGGTGATTCATTAAATTTTGCGACACCTCATTTTGGAATCTACGTATAGAACGTAAAAGTATGGATTTTCAAATTGAATTCATAGTCTGCTTGAAATTTTCGAAAGAAACACTACACTTTTTATTGAAATTCTATTTTTTTCACCTCTGCTAGTAATAACATAATTAATCACGAAATCTTCACCTATCTACTGCGTCGAAAGCACTTCAAACGTCACCAAAAGTGAAAAATAAAATCGCTACAGAATCCCAGAGTGCAATTTTGAGCAAAAAATCAATCGCCAGTTCAAAGTCAATCCGCGAATTAATGAGAGAAGCCGTTAGTCCTTATCGAAACACAGAAACTCTGATATCTTGAGTTCTGTCAAGTGTGGAAAAAATGATTTTGACAGCGAGCCCGTAACTTGTCTGTTTCTTCCTTCGCACTTGCTAATGGGAATCGTTAGGTTCCCATTAGGGATTATTTCCATAGGGTGGGAGGGTTTTTGTGTCTGCGGTTGCTCTTCATTCTCAATGCACAGGAGAAATAAAAGCTTTTACTTTGTTCGGGGGTTCGCCCTGTGTATTCACATGTATACTGGCCCCGTTGCCCGTTATAATTGCTCCGTATCATCAGTATGTATAACGTAGCGGCAGAACAAAGGGATTTAAAGTGACGCAATTCAGAAGTCCCGAATGAATATTCCGAATGAGGGGGGACCTAGGCGCTGGCAGCGAAGGTCGTAAAATGCACAACTGTGGAAACTTGAGGGTCATTCATTATTTCGTAGACCGTGCTCGCGAAGCGATGGTCGTCAAAGATGATATTTAAAGAAACGAGAGTAAGGCACTTTGCTAGTTGCTCCCCTAAACGAAACAAAAATAGCCTAATTTGGATTTTCACTCGTCTCGTAATTTGTGGCTTGTGGTGTGTTATTAATATCGAAACGGATATTGGAGAACAGATTTGGCATTTCATTCGGATACACCGTTAGTTTCAGCTTTTGAAGCGTTTTACAAGTGGAAGTACCTATCTGCTAACATTGGTGATCGCTGACAGCTTTCAATTTTTCTTTGTATGTGTGATTCTTTTTTTTTTCAGAGGATGTACAAGAATTTTATTTATGGAAAGGGAAAGAGGGGTTGAATTATTTAGTTAATGAAAATTCAGCTGCTTTTTAAGTCTGCGCGAAAGAATAATATCTGATACACAATTGTCTGTTCTTCATAGAAATAAGAGACGTTAATAAAAGAAAAAGGGCAAGTTGTTTTAGCTTATGAATTTACCAAGATGTCCATTAAATAGCGTTTACAATTTACCACGGCAGCAGTGTATAGGGCCCCGACTAAAGAAAGCTTCCAATACAAGAACCTCAATTCAATGAACAATCCCAAGATTGCAACGCAACAAAAGACCCCCAGTTTTAATTCCACTTTCTCTCATAATTTCTCCATTAAACACCCATTATCAACCTTCAAGAAGAAACCCTTCTCCATCCGCAACAATTACTTAGCCACACATGAACAACAGAAACTTCACAAACCATCCCCAAAATGGCCACAGCCAATCTTCCCATTCGCGAACCAGCCCATAACCGGCACGCACCAAAATCGAGTCATCAGTATGTATGGCGTGGGCGCCTAACAAATGGATTTAAAAGGGCCACGCAATTCAGAAGTCCCGAATGAATATTCCAGAGAAAAGAGGGGTCGGTGGGGAGGGGGACAGGGTGATGTGTTGGCGACGATGTCCGCGGGTTTCGGACTCGTGGAAACTCGAGAGCCATTCATTATTTCGCGCTCTGCCCTGGCCGAGGACGACAAGGTCCGCTCCTGCTAGAAAGGGGAGGGAACGAAGGAGCGAGAGGGGGCTTGCTGAATTAGGGAAAACTGTGCAAGTCCGATTACCATCCTCCAATTTACTTGGCCCGTGTTTCACGAGGCCCTCCAGGAAGGCAGCGCGAACGGAGAGAGGAGGGGGAGCTCTCTAGCAGCGCACGCAGCCGCAATACGGGCGAGCATTCAGCTCTGGTAATTGGAAGGTTAGGGGGTCGAATCTGTGCCCCTTGGAGAAGCGTTCGCCCGGTACACGCAATAATTTAAGCTGGAATTTGCAGTACAAACGCGAAAATAGCGGGAGGTGGCGGATCGCGGGAGAAACAGTCCGTTCATCCGCTTAGCGCCAAAGTGCTCGGTGTCGAATCCCACTTTTCATCAATTTCCCAGCCGGGACCGGGCGAGGTGCTTCGCGTGTGGTGGGCATCCTCGCGTCTCCCCCCCCCCCCCTCCCCCCTCTCGCTGGAAAATCGAACCGATCGATCGAGCACACCGTTTTGCTTTCTGAAAGAACACCGGGGATGACGCGTAATTAAATTACTCCTGAGGAATTCGTCGCGCTCGCTAAGATCCAGGATGCTAGCTGGGGTGCTTTGTCAGAGACGTGGATGCAAGCAGGAGGAAGTTGTACTGCGTTGTGGCAATAAAATCTTGCAGGACTGAGAATTTATAAATTTATCTATTAGAAAGCCAACCTTTCATTGTATAAAATTAGAGGAAAAATATATTTTAAAACGAATATGCGTGTATCGCATGAAGTTCTATTCATGAAAGAAAAGAGATTGCATAGAGAGGATGAACATTTCAGATACAAAAGGACAGGAGTACCTATCTTTCTCCTTTCCTCGATGAAAACACAAGATCACTGTGAACGAATCATTCCACCCACGAATATTCTTTCAATACCATGCTCCCCGTCGAACCACCAACAGCAGGTAATACAAATTCCCTACATCGGAGTCGACACATAATACAAACGATGTCAAAAAATGCCCCAAGCAATTCGTCCCCTAAGGAACTCCTTCTACCCCGCAGATTCGAGCAATACTTCCATGAAAATCTCGAGCAACCTCTGGACACTGTAAATACATTTCCCGCGACAGAATCTTCTCGTTCCTCCCCTCTCAACGTTCATGGTCTCCGCGCCGAGCGTTTCGTTAATCCGAACCACGCGCGCAAACTTACGGCGACGTCGAGGAACGCTCTGGACGAAACCACGCGAAAGAGCGGTACAACGGTTGCGGCTAATTTTAGAATCATAAGATCCCTCCGTTTTCACGGCTGGCCTCGGAGCCGAAACTGCGGGCTACGAGACGGATTTCGTGTTGCGCACCGTCGTCTCACAAAGCGTCCTTAAGTCAAGCTCCCCTGGGGCGGCACAATGTCGACCGACAAGCCCACCTCCGTTATTCCACCTTGGAACTCGCCACCAACTACCTGGAGGACCGTTTCTCAGGCTCGCCTCCCACGCGATTTCTATACTCGAGTGGCAGCTTTGTCGGTGCGGCGGTAATGCCGCAAACAACGCCGCGGATTAAACGAAACGTTTGACAAACTCGGGCGCATCCGCCCAACGAGTGGCCCGTCATTAATAACCGCGGACCAGTAAAGAGATGAGAGTCGGCCTGTGACGAGAGGGAGACGAACGCCTTGCAGACCGAGCATGGGAATGGAGGATGTTTGTTTCGCGTTTGGTCCTTGGACCACGGAGTATCCGCGACATGCTCCTCGTGCGTCCTTCTGCTTCCTGTTGTGCCGCTTGAATAAGTGGCACGAATCGAAATACCTTGGTGAAAGGCTTTCAGCGGGGGGGGGGGGGGGGGGGGGGAATGTGAAAATGGCAGAGAGTAAAAGTTTACCGAGGGTGGATAATGTATATTTCTCTGGGAACTGTAGTATCGTTGCAATGAGTTTCTCAAAGTTTCTTTACTTACGACTACAAGTTTCACTGGGGATGTGCTTTTAATTTATGGAATACTAGCTTTACTATTTGGCTTCGCCCAAAATTTAGATTCTGATTTTAAAAAAAAATTTTATTCATTTATTTTTTTTGTGAAAATAGTCACATTTATCCGGAATGGCTAGGCATAATGAGCTGCGACACATTTCGTGACCACAGTGTTTACCGTTCGAAAGATGTTCGGCGACAGACAAACACACAAACACTTGCTGCTTTATATATTAAGATATGTATATACCACTCTCAAAATCAAGTGTTATTTTGTGAAGGAGAGACAGGAACTTCGTTAATCAAATTTACAAAGAATTGTTGATGTATCGAACCGTCTAACATTTTCCCAAACGATAATTAACATAAGCGTAACTCTGTGGTATTTCCAAAATATCACTAAGTCCGTCCAATCTATGCAGCTTCAATAATTAAGTCGAGTGCAAATATTTTATATGTAGTAATAGTCTTACCTGCAACAACTGTTGATTCTCTCGAGGTTTGTTTTCGACAGCTTCCATGCAACAACGCAGCAGCATCGTGTCCTTCCGTTTTCCCTTTTTGCCTGTTTACCGCGACGGTACTACAATGTCCTAGGATGAACAGTTTCCCCATAACCTCTACGTATCTTATAAGTAAAGGTTCTTGCATGTCCCGCTGCGTGCGGTGTTCCATGTTACCAATTGCATCTGACAGGGAAACATTCCAAAAATTTGCTTCCACGGGGGCGGGGGGGGGGCTATTTTTATAGCGGAGGAAAGAGGGGGGGGGTGGGTCCGTTTTCCCAGAGGATGCTCGTCAGGGTGTAGCTCGTGGACACGCAGCACGCTCTCATCCTGAGTTACGCCGACGCTAAACCGTGCATCGCACGCGAGAGCCATCCTTATCGTTAAGGGCAACATCCCTGATTATCATCCCAGCCGAAGGTTCGCTGAGAATTCTCCCCACCAAGGAGATTTATCGAGCCTACTTCCACTCGACTACCTCCCCCGAAAAGGGGGTCAAGAGGTCATTTCGTTCGTATTCACCCTCCTGCTTCCTCCTGCTCGTTCCACCGTTATCATCCCCCGTCCCCCTCCGTTCGTTTCTCCACTGTCAGTCTATATCGTTACCCTCGTCCCCGTTCATTCTTCTTTGACGGATAAACGAGAATTTGTGGACATTCCTGGTTGTTCGACAGAACTCACCAACGCGGGGAATAAATGATGAGAATTTACATGCTCTTTGTTTATGAACGAGGGGTGGGTGAATTTATTTGTGATACAACGAGGGGGGCGTGTGGCGAAGGGTGGGTAGGTTTACGATATATGTATTAAGGGGATTTTTAAATGGGTAAATTGTTTTCTTATTTGGGGGGTTGCAGGGCATGGTTTTGTGATCAAGCTTGGGTAGGTTGATTTAATCTTCGTTTCATTGTAATTCTGGAACTTTATAATTTCATAGTATATAAATTTTCGATTCGACCGATTCAGAGTTCGACAATTCTGTGTCTACTAATGGAGATATATTAATATATGTATAACTCATTATGAAACGGTTTTAGAATAGTTTCTTAGTGACGTTATTCTAGAATTCTTGCATTGTTATTATCAACATTATGATATAATTTATGTACTATAGTGTAAGTACATATATTGCCTTTTACGATTCGAAATTCAGGATAATGTGACATTCACATATGATAGCTTGTCGGAATTTTTGTATCACCCTAAATCATTTGACCCTAATTCTTCATCCATAACATGTTCTGAGTGTTTAGTTCTAAGAAGGGAAAGAAATAGGACGGTCGTCAGCCAGCACGCGAAACGACATAAAGGGTGGGCACGCATGAGGTAATGGTTTATTTAAAAGGGTGGAAATGCGAGGGTCACGCAAAAGAAGCAATGTTGGAAGAAAATTGTGTCGCTTTCACTCCCTTTTACTGTCTAGTTGATAGGAAATTACTAATACAGTTCCACATTCTCTTCATTAAGACGCGAAAGCATTCTAAAATGGCAACAGATAATTCTGTACAGCAAAAAGTGTTATACCGACGAAAAAAGATTTAATTAGAAACGGATGTAGAATCGCATTTTACTTTGAAAGATAAAAATCAGGTCGACGACTGTGGCAGTATGTAGTCGTTGCGAAAATAGATACAAACTGTCAAGTGATCCTGTCAAGTATCCCGATGGAAATGAAAGAAATTTAAATTATTTAATTTTAGATTGTTCGTTTACCTATAAATATATTATGCCACACTACTTCACCTGCAATATTCAATTACCTTCCCGATATTTTTGATCCGCAGACCTCAACCCTCTGAATCTCTTTTTATTGAAACATGTCCAAAAATTTTTTGACAAGCACTAAAATTAAATTTCTTCCAAGATCTTTAGTAACATTGCGCAAAAGCTATACTTCTTAATATATTTCTAAACGTTCACGAAGTCAACACATCGTGCAGGGCGGCTTCTGTTAGGGATTATAGGATATCCGGAGTAGATCGATGGGGCGGAAGTAAAGTTGAAAGTACAGCGCCTCAAGTGGCGTTCTACCAACGACAAAACTCTGCTGCCCCTTTAATATAACTTTCCACGGTAATACATTTAACCAGGCGCAATCTTGCTCGATACTTTGGGAATTCAGCACACTGAGATCTGGTCTATTAAAACTTAATTCTGGATTTGGAGATATAAAGCAACATGCTGTTCGCGGCGCTGTGAAAAATTGTATGTCCAAAGAAATTATTTCAACGCGCCTGCGTAGTATCGAACAGGTACTAACTAAACTTAAATTGCATAATTCCTCTTAATAACACAATTTATCAGACACGGTTAGAAATGTCAAACACAAAGTATTATGCATAAAGCCATTACCTTTTAATAATTGAACATATTCTAATAGCTTCATTCTCCACTGCTGCTTCCTGAAATATTTCTTAAAGTTCCCTACCTGCATATTAAGTTCTTTCATGCGGAATAAAGCAACGAAGATATAATTGAGTTATAAAAGTTTAGACATTAGTTTTAGGTTTGTCAGACTAATTTATTTGTAGCTCAAGTTATGTTTCCACTTGCTTTACATTTCTTCAAATATATTGTACTCAAAGGGCAGATAAGTAAATTCAATTGTACACATCGATGCAGCTTACCTTTATTAATTAATTCCCTTTTACTGTAACGGGTCAAATATTTAAAAAGATAATTCACATAGTTTCAGAAAACTACCCTACTCATTGTACGAACAGTACACTTGACATTTAAAATCGTTCTTCCCTAGAAGAACAGTGTTATAATATCAAACCTCAGTTTTCCAATTTTCTCGAACTCTTCCCGAATTTAATTTTGTAAGCTTTTGATCAAAAGCTTATTCATACACTGTGTTAGCATTTACGGGCGACTTCTCTGTGCAAATCTCTCTTAAAGTTATTAAAGAGATACTAAGAAGCCGTGACAAACTGCGTGCTAAATGGATTAATAAAACGGGTGCTTCTAGTTAGTATGCTTAGCTTCCTCGTAATTATTGGGACACGTTTCCTTTCTAGAAGGCGAATTATAATCAAGAGAAACGCCAGCGATTAAAACGGTGAACCTTCGACTTGTATTTTCAGGAAGAATCAATTCGTTCGTGGAGACATCCAACAGCACAATCCTATCGATTAACCTCTCGACACCCAGGTCACGTCAATCTCACTTACAATTATTTAAGTTCTAACAGTGTAACACAGTTCTATTACTAGCGATAACAACCGATACCAAGTCACCATAACTTCGAATCTCAAATGTCGTTAACCCCGCATTATTGTACAATATAGTTTAGTTCAGTTCTTGAATAATTACCTTCTGAAGTGTTATATTTACGCAGAAAAATATGAACATGAAATATTTTAATTTTTTGAAATCTTCTTAGTTCTTGGACAAAGTGCTTTGTTACAACTTCTCTCAAGCTGCACATAGATTTCAAATGTCCAGGAAATGGGAGAAATGTAAGATAAAAGGGGATAATTTAATTAAAATTAAATAGCTTCACGTGAAGCATTCTGTACAGAATTATTTTTTGTGTTATTAAAAGCAGGGAAAATGTACAGGACGGAAGTTGGATAACTTTAATGACATATTTAAGTAACATCAATAAATTTTTAAGTAGAATGGTGTATCTATATTCGCGTGGGATTCCAAAAATTTCGGAGCCAAATTGGGAAAGATGATGAAACTGTGAAAGAAGTTCGAAAATCAAATAAAATCGCATAATATTTTACAATGGGCTCTGTAATATATAATGCACATCGACTATGTACAAAAATTCGTTTATAAAAACTTGCAATAATTAATATTCTTCTCTATTTCAAAAAGTTGTAACCCTCTTGAACGCGTTGACTGCCGCGCCATATTTAGCAGAAGTTCCATCAGAATACCCACGGAAATTCCACTTATAATCAAACCAATATTCAAACAACTTTAAATGGATCATCCATTTATTATTAACACTATTAAGACATGACTGCCGTGGTGACCACCAGTTACAACTTTCCTATGAAGTCCTGATAATAAATAAATCTCTAGATTCGCAAACTCCTGAATAATATTACTGGTATCAGGGATTATGTAGAATATTAACTAACGTCATTAAACCATCAAATATTCTCACTTTTCGCGATTCAAATTTACTCCACGTGGCACTCAACATACTTAGCACAATTTAAATTATTTGTACTCCTGTAAATAGAACTCACCGTGTGGATGACACCACAACATACTGTCAATATCATTGTTAAATTGTCTTTTAACGGTTCTTGCGATGCCATGCGCAAGAGAAGCGCTATCTGAACGCTGTTATCGTTTACAAGTTAATTAATACCGCCAGCTTAACGAAGAATTATACCGACATACTAGACACAAGACATTTGGCGCAACTGTCAAAACATACAGACCGTTCGTCGGAACGGAAGGATCTCAGTTGGCTGGTGGTTCATCATGGCGACGTTATCTTCTGCGAATTCTATTCCGGAGCGACGCCACGTGCTGTTCATATAAGTTAACGGGCTGGGCACTGCGGTGATTAAAATTGATCCGCCCACGGCCACGGGAAAATATGAAGGGGCTCCCTTACAGGCGTTGTAACGATCGTAAAGAGGAGATAAGATGCTCTCCACTGAACATTTCGCCGAGAATTACGAGCTTTTAAGGTCAATCATTTTAATTCGAGGGCGCTGGTTAATTCAGTAGTTCCGACTGTATCAAAATGCGCTCGTGTTCAGCGTACAGGGTGTCTTAGAATTGTGGCTGTGAACGTAACTTGATTAACAGAAGTTGTAAAGCAGAATGAGGAAATGCTTATGATTATCTAAAAGTTGCATAGTTTTTCTAGCTTGTAGAAAAAGTTGTTTGTATAAGATTGTAGTATCATTTTATTGATTGTTATTTTTTATTTATTTTTAGCTTTATTATTGATTTATTTGTAACAGGTGTTTGGAATTATGGAATGCTTTGAAACATTGTTGGACTTACTGGAACTGAAAGGTTTTCTGCAAAAAAATGTTTTTTTTACCTTAACCTTCCGGCGGGCGCGCTCGTGTACACAGTACACGACAATTAGTCAGTCTGAATCTGATGAATAACTTTCTTCTTCATTCTTCGATTTTTTTACGATACTTCGTAACAATTATTATTCAAATAAATCATTAATAAGCTTTCAAATATCATAAATTTTCACCGCATAATGTTTATTTTACAATAATAAGTCGTATTCTTTCACGGTGTACTTTGTACACGACGCGTCCGCTCTCGTTATGAAAAAGAGCGCGCCCGCCGAAAGGTTAAAAGGATGGTGTAAGGTGTATATTTATATAGTTTCCAATACTTTATTCATCTAAATAACTTTTACTCGGAAAGGTGCACTTTCTACTGCATTGGTGACAAAGCGCGTCTGACTATATACGAACCCATTTCTCTTGCCCACTTACACATCGCCTCGCTCTGTATGAAAGAATGTACTACATATACATATTTTTCCTTTCTCCACAGGTGAAATAAAAGGAATTGCCCTCCTAAAGCCACTCGGATATTATTTCTATCATTCTTGTTTTATTATTCCACCATTCTGTGTCTCGAATTGAGAAGTGGGGAAAGTCACTTACAATTACAGCGACCATTTGATTTTGTTCCAAGTACCATCCAAAATAGTAATAATAAATAGTAAAATTTTCAGTAAAATATAATCATATGAATATGCTCCAGCTGTATTAGCGTTATCTTTACGAATGGACAATTGACCTGATAAAATTGCAGAACAAATTTATCCCAATTTCTTAGATACCCTCGTGACAAAACTTTTTTAAATATATTTTTGTTTTTAAATAGAAGAGTCGTTCAAGGAAACTAAGTAGCGCAGCAGAAAGTCCAATGATATCGAGTACAGGAAAAAAAAGGAATAAAATTGATTGCGCAGAGTGGTTTGCATTTCAATGACGCCGTCCGTTAATGTACTTAAATGCGCCCTATAGATGTGTAAATGGTAATTTAAATAGGAATTAACTAAATAGCAGCGTTTAAACTCGTGTTTCGAGAACGACTTATTCCCAGCAACGTGGTTCTAAACAGCAATTATTCGATTTCAACGTAGATACACGCAGTAGTTCCCAGCGTTCGTGCTCGTGCTAATAATAACCTTGTCAGATCTGTGTCAGTGCATTTTTTTATGGCACGTGGAAATTACACTAAAAGCTATGCAAGCTATGCGTCTTAATTAATTAACGTTTGCACCACGTTGATTTATGGTACCAAAAAAAAAGAATATTTCGTTATGGAATGCATTGAGTAATACGACATTCGAAAATAAATTTTGATAATTACGTAATTTTTAATTACTTTCTCTCGTGGTTCTGCTTTAATCGTTACATTGAATATTCTGTCCACGAGTGGCGGCACAAAATTTAGTTCCGAATGTAATAACTTATAATTAGATTCCCAAATAGTTTCCATAAACATTGCGATATAATTTACGCAATTTGCGATTTATGATTTAGTAATTCGGATACCTGTTATTGCATTAATAATATTATTACCGAAAATCATTCCTAACCCCAAAAAGAATTATATTTGTGCCTATGCCTATTGGTTATGATAATTCCTTCCTTTCCTTTAATCTTTTGGCCCTACTATTTCGTATACCTTGCGATTATAATATAATATAGATGGTTTAATATTTAGATAGATCCCAACACATTTAACGCATGAACAACTGTCTGATAAACCTTATGTTTCCTATCAGTCTCAAAAAATGAATCGAAACCACACCATGTGAAACTAACATTCCCACATACTTGATGCCCTAAGCCCTAAGCAACCAAAGTCATATCTTTATATTACAACAAAACCATCCTAACCACAATGAAGTGAACACATCTATCAAAATCCAAGCAAATCCTCTACCTTCCAAAAACCCTCGTCCGCGACATCCAATACCAGAGGGCTAGAACAGTGACAGACCGTTCCCTATATGGTTGAAAAATGACCGCGGCGGGTGGTGAAAAAACGTGACCGCGTGTCTCAGAAGCGAATTGCATCAATTCCTAAACGCGGACGGAACCGTGTACTTGAACAACCTCATCTCGCCGTCCGCTGTAACAAGTCCCCGTTGCATCACGGCGAGGAAACGATGCGATCTAGCGTGCAACGCGAGGCACAAGCGGCTCTGGAAATGTCAGCAGCCAAGAAAAGTGCCGCTTTAAACCTCCGTGGGTGGCGTGGGGCGTGCTGTGCGCACGAAACACGCGAGCGCGCGTTCTGCCCCGCTGGCTGGCCGGCGGAAGTCGCCATCTTTATCGGGGGATCGCACGGTCGCAGCGGGTGTCACGCGCGAAAACGCTTTCCCAAAAAGCTCGATGTTCCGTGACGATACGAGGGAAACAGAGGGTAGAGAATAGAGAGAGACGTAGGCATAAGGGGTTGAAAGAGGGTGAACGGAGAAAAGGGGGATTCTGGAGGATAAAGGAGAAGGATGTAAGAACTAGAACATAGGGGGTGAAAGTATATAGATAAATAAGTAATAGATGAATATAAGGTGAGTAGATAGAGAATAGAAAATGGAAATCGGTATAAGGGGAAGAGAGAGAACGAGAGAGAGAGAGAGAGATTGCGGGATGAAAGGAAGACAGGGGTGCATGAAAGCCTTTAAAAAGATAAAGTGCGAAATGGTGCGTATTTTCATTAAAACCGCGAACAGTCCGCAGAGAGGAGTGAGTGGTTGGATTTGGCGAGGGAGAAGCCGAGGCGAAGGGCCATAATAACACGCGAACGCGAGTACCTACCTACTGTCGCGGTTCCGAGGACGGGTTTTTGTTTCGCGAGAGGGGTAGGCTGGTGTTTTTCGTGCGATGCTTATCGGATCAGTGATTAACAGGTGAAAGTCTCTTGTACAACAACGATTTTATGCGCCGCGATAATGTGCCGCCTCTCCTCTCCTATCGAAGCGTCACGCGAAATTTCGCCACGAGCCTCGGCGACCTGCGACTGAGCTTTTTAATTGTCCGCCGACAGGCTGGCCAGGCGCTGGGAGATAAGAAAATTAATACGCGCACGCACCGCCGGAAGTATAAGCGGCGATAAATCAGGACGATGCCTTCGGCGGTCATAAACCAATGAGAAGTTGCGCGAACACGTTACAGCGTATGAACACTTCGATAAATCACACGAGGTTACGACCGAGGAAAAGCGTCCCGTCGTTTCAGGAAAAACGGCCGCGCCAGGCAAACTCGCGCTTTATTCTCCTCCGATAAATGTAGCGGACAACTTGGCCCCTCGATTTCCCTGATATCTTTATTGTCCGTGTACCCGAGAATAAACAGAGTTTTATCGAAGGATGGCGGCCGCCGCCACCGCCGCGCGCCGCGCTGTCTATTTCGCTCCTCCTAGCAAACAATTTCTCGAACGAATAAACGCAACCAGGCTTTCCATTCATTTGCAAGACGCCGTGAAGCGTTCTCTCTTATAAAAATCTTATAATACAAAGTCCTTAGCGTGTTTGGTTAAAAGTAGAGTTATAAACAAAAATTTGAATGGTATCACATGGAGAAATTTCTAGAAGTTTAAAATTCCAAATTCATCTTACAATTCGTCGAAACTATTTCACAGTTTTCTGATACCTACTGTCTTGCCCCATTGAAGAAGCTGGCGCTTACATAGCGATCGCCCTTGTTAGGTGGTTCACCAAACCCCTACCCGTGGTCTTGTATCTTCGCGATACCAGCCCAGAGACAGTTACCGCAATTTTCCTCCAATTTCTGAAGACTGACAGGCCCGCGTAAAACAGCTATAAAGGAGCAGCGGAGCTGAAAAGAGTTGGCCCCCGTTTACTGACACTTGTGCCCGCGGACGGGCCAGCGGGTAAAAGCCAGCCCGTTTATGAAGCATCAAGAGAGGGGGTGGAAGAAGGGACACGAGAGTACATACGTATGGCCCTTGTCTCGACGCGAGAAGAGACACAGTGTCCTGAAGGAGAAAGGGAAAAAGTACAAAAGAAGAGCTGGGGGACGAGATAGGGTAAATGGACGCTGGAATACGAAGAGTGGGGCGGGCTAGAAATTCGAGAAGGACGGCATGCGCGGGTACGCGGAATGCAAATGGACAATAAACCGGCCTCGTCCACCGTCTACCGACGGTATATTTTAGTTTATGCTGCATGCATAAGCGGTGTTTCGCGTCAGGAGTCCAGCGTCCGATGCGATCCATGACTCGAGGACACAACTTCGTCCAGATCCCTTCTCCGTTCCCTTTTGACGTCCTCATCTCACAAATTAAAGTCGTACCTTGAGCCGTATTCGCGAACCGGAATGGGCAGGTGTGGAGGATTATTCTGCAACTCCCTTTGGAGACAGAAGGACGTTGATGTATCGACGATACGTTGAGTAGAAGGTGACGTGGTACGGATGGGCGTTCAATCTGGGATTCAAATACACTAATTCTGTTTTTACACGATAGATACGGCCCCGAAAAATCCGCGTAACAAAGATACCGTGCATATGAAAAAATGGAGCATTGTATCCAGACCGCAATCATACAGACAAATCGTCAAACCTCGTACTCCATTTCTTCTGACAAGGCTTTTTACTTGAGAGTGTGTTGAAGCCTTAAATGCAAAATTTAAGAATTTTTTTTATTGAGAGCAGTTTCTTTGAAAAATAAGTAGGAATATTTTTTTTTACAATAAAATTTCTCTGACGAATTTTAAAATGGCAAATTTATCGAACCGTGTTACATAGATCAAAGCAAATCGTGCAAAAAGAGAATTGAATTTCTTTCTAGACCCTGTTAAATCAAAATCGTATAAAGACAGAGTTTAGAAATATTGATGAGTCTGGTTGTGCAAGAATGTATGTGTGTGCATGTGAGAAGATTTCATTAATTTGTTCGATATTGAGACCCCCGAAAACTTTAAAGACTTTTGCGATTTTCAAGATTAGATCAGCAATTTCAAAGATTTGACTAATATTCGAAAGGAATCGAAGGGTGCTGAGACCTATGGCTATACCACTGTGTTTGAAAGTTCCTGTGTTTGGTAGCATGGAGACAAGGGTGCTTGTAAAAAGGAACTAATAAAACGAAATAGTAAAATAATTTAGAGAAATGACTAAAAACTCAATAAGAAATTGGGGAATGAGTTTACATTCGCTGTAGCCTTAAGCACAGAACAGAAGTGCCTGCTATCTATTAGAAGAGTACAAAGCCTGTCTTCGACAAAGATGATATGTACAATATAATCTACGCGTTTAATATGCTTTTTAACGTCAATTGATATTTGTAAACTCAGCACAATCAGCATGTTTTAGTTCCTTTGATATATGAACGCCCTTTCATCTTTTTCGCGACAGGGTGCTGAGTGAATGTCTCAATTAAGGTGAACGCATTAATCGAATATCGATCACCCACCGCTACAGAGTACTTTACATTTTAAGGCTTACTCTCACGGAATATAAACGCGTAACAAGTCTTTCCTCCCGAGGTATCGCGTACGCGGCATTAGCATACGCTAGTATGTCAAAAGTTTCATATGTATGTGCATAATAAATGAACCACGGCTGATCCCTCATCGTCGAAACGATTTACTTGATTTACATCGTCTGTGTAACACACAGAGAGCACATTCGCCGCGTGTTCGGTGTCGCCTTTTTTCACGATACAGCAGATCGTATCGAGCAGATTTAGTGCGCTTTAATTGAGACACTTGCGGCATTTTTTGCGAGAGCAATTCCGCCACCGAGACACTTTAACTTGTTTTAATGATCACCGCTGCGAAACGTTACGCGGCAATTGCGGTTGGTGGTTAATAATGTTTCAATCGGGCGTGTTATTGTTGGCCTTGCAAATAAGACCCAGTGGAATAACAGTACGTATCACCGTATTACGTTGATGATTTCATAATGAGAAAAGAAAAATACAAAATATAATGTAATGGAATTAGGGATCGTAATGATGTAGAATGTAGATAGATAGAATTCCAGATTACTTTTAGTAATGGAGTTTAATTTTACTTGAAAAGTGAATGCAATTGAATTACGAATATAAGTAGTCCAAATTTGGGAACTTATTTTAATAATCTTAAGAGTTCAGACATATTTAGAAAACTTGCATTATTAAGTTAGGAACACGTTTCGCCGTCTCTAATTTTATGAAGACACCTAAACAAGTTAACAGACGCCTGATTACACTTCACTGTACTATCAAGCTGACTTATTCAACCACTCCAATTGTCTACTGCTAACGCAAAGAAAGTGATACCAGCACATACTTATGTACGTCTATATTCTATCCATACAGATTTATCACCGCCAAGTAAACCCCCATATATTCAATTAAACTTGCTAATGCAAATTTTATTTCTAACACAACATCCCCCGAATCTCGTTTCTCCCCTGTTGTATCCTCGCCGGGCGGACGATAGTGGAAACTGGCGGCCCCAGAAGACAGTAAACGCGAACGTTACCTGTGATGCCAGCAATTTAGCGCGGTTTGGTGCTTCAAAGGAGTTGCATCTTCCCAAGGATGATCGTGGTAGGGACGCAGACCGAAACTATCGAGGGGATACACTGCTCCAAAAGCTCAACGTCGACATGAAACATCTTAATAGCTGAACCGTCGATAAATATATACGAATTAGGGGAGGGTTGCTGGTTAAGTGGTTCAATTAAAACGCACTCTCGACGATAACCCCCGTCGTCGTCGTCGCCGCCGTCTTCGTAACGCGAGCAGGGCCGTAAATCAGCGGCGCACGCGATGCTGAGAGCTGTACAGCGACCTCGGAAGACCGAGTGTCTCGTTTTTCTCCTCCCATCAACGAGTCCCAGCGCGAAACTTTCTGGCATGCGTCGTATCGTTGCCGAATGCACGCGACGGGGCGCCGAGTTACTTGGTATTCGAGCGCGGTGAGTATTTTAATGCGATTATGGTAACGTATGTCGCGCAGAGATATCAACGGTGCGTCGTGGCCCGGTACATGCTATTGCCTTGTCCACAGTTTGAGAGGATTGAATATGTAACGTTGCCGCCGCGCTCGGAATTTCAAGAAGGGAAATTGAGATCCGCGAGTGCCCGTGCAGTCGAAACGACTGGGGTTGTGCTTCCTTCTCTATTGGCTCTAGCCTGTGATCAAATATTTGTTTCTCGTTTATTGTTCATTTTTTAGAGACTCGGGACTTAGCTCGAATACGTCGAAGTGTTGTATTGGATGAATGTGGCAAACGAAGTTGAAAGAACAAAGGGTGTTGAGGATGGTAGAGGTCGTGGATGTAAGTAATTTAACCCTTTGATTGTCTTCTCTGAGCTGAAGCCAAGTATACTGGTTGATTCATTATTGTGGCTTTTATTACCGATCACAGCTGCTATTCTTCTAATTTCTGTGTCATAGTGGCCCATTTTGTTTTATTTTGAAAAACAGGGATGCAAAGGGCACGAAGTAGTATGAGTCGTCGCGATGGGCCATCGAGGGGCTATGGCCCTGTGTATACCAGCAGAGCTAAAGAGAAAGGTCTGTCCCACTATCTCACTCGCGAACTACAATTTGTGATACCCACAAATAGTGAACGATAACTGCACTAGAAAAAGTAGAATTTTATTATTAAAAAGTAACTATGTACAGGGTTATCCACTTTACTCAGAACGCCCGCGCGCGAACAGATGCCTTGCGTGGCCTTTTTCAAAGCATGAAAATCTTGAGCAAGGCGTTGGTACATCCAAAATCCAATTTCTTCTTTAGGACAGGGACTGACTACTTGGTTAATTCAACTGCTCTCGCGCGTGCGCGTTCTGAGTTAAGTGGATAACCGTGTACTGCACAGAATAGTAAAGTAACATATGCGGAGCCATCAATTGTAATTAGAAACACTAAATAAATAACGAGGGATAAGTCTGTTCATGTCGACTTCATGCATGCTCTTGTGAGTAATAGAAGATCCTATTCTTGCATCAAAGTTGGTCATAGATTAATAAACCGGCAAGCAGCGCCGAAAATAATTGCACGAGATTATTTTCCTAAAACGAATCGGCTTCACTTCCGTATTTGGGTCATCGATCGTAATCCAGTCGCATTGGCTTCCGTTCCACATAATGAGTAGCAGTTCACGAAAATTGGTTAGTCGTGTATACTTCATGACTACAGCGAACGATAATAACGTATCTGCAGTGTTCCGCCTGAGTTGCCGTAATACCAGTAACACAGCGTTACCCGCTCGTCAACAATGTTAAGCGAGGACCAGAGTATTATCGACGATTTTCAATGATCGTTTCACGAAAAACATATTTTATCATATAAACAATAATTTAGTATGTTCTTCGTAAAATGTTCGATACTGACGGAACATTCTAGTTAGAGCATTG
Source organism: Andrena camellia (assembly GCA_029448645.1). Taxonomy (NCBI): domain Eukaryota; kingdom Metazoa; phylum Arthropoda; class Insecta; order Hymenoptera; family Andrenidae; genus Andrena; species Andrena camellia. The sequence continues at coordinate 46,485,319 of CM055679.1, read as the reverse complement.
GTAGGAAGATACATTACTACAGCTTCTGTGAGAAAGACTGAGAGGATAGGGCAACTCCATCTACTTTTGTATTCTCTATTCCTCTTATTCGTGTTCACGAAAGCTGTCCTCTCTAATTAACACTTGAGAAACATAAACTCCACCCCACCCTCTCCATAACAATCACTGAACCAGTTCTCAATATTTAAACGACAATATTCAAAGAGAGCCATTCATGTCAACCCCCACCGGCAGCAAGCTAATTCCTTCAAATTCACTGCCCCCTAAATCCCATTTAATAAAACAAACATTTCTTCCCATTAAACTTCTCCCTCCCTCAAACACCCAAGATTCGAGTCCCAAAGCCTTCATGCATAACATCACAAATACCCCACTTTGATACTCCATTAACCTCGACTCACCACAGTCGTCGGCCCCCTTCAGCACGCATCCCACCCCCTAAAGAGCTTCCATTTCCTATCGCGACGACCCCAATTTACAAACAAGTCCGCTTCCATGAAACGGGCCTCTATAAATGCCGACTTTGCGGTTAATCTATCCAGAAGGTCGATATGGACCTTCCGCAATGGCTCCCTCATTGGGGAAGGGGGGGGGGGGGCTACGCTGTAGTAACACCGTAGAGGGGGGGGGGTGCGCATTTGTTCCGTTGCGGACTCGCCCCACTATCGGTGCACACGTACGCGGCCTTAACGTGGCTCTTCGGTATCTTCTATAGCGGTATGCGTACCTGCATGCAAATATTTAATTAAAGCAGCGCTAGTGGCGGCGGCATATGTGCCCCGTCTCTGGTATGTCCGTGCATCTGTGTTCAGGGAGGGGGGTTGGTTACCCCCGTGGAACCAGGGGTTCGGCCAGCTACCCCGCCACTGTAAATATATGATTATGCATGAGGCTCGGTGGCGCTGAGTGCACTTTCACGGCCGCCGTACAGGCACGGCCGCGTATTAACCGTAGCGGGCTGCGCGAATCATGAGTTATGACATTATAAACCATCCGCGACACGCTGATTCGGCGGGATGCGGGAGTAGGTTAAAAAGTGAGAGGGGATCGGGTTCGATAAAGGTGCTTGAACGATCGCGATGGCAGAAGAGGCGGCGGGGCATGGGTCGGGCTGACGAGTGGTAAAATGGTGGGTGGAAGAAGTTTAGTGGAACGCTTGAGGCACGGTCGAGATGCGCGTAAGGGATACACGCGAGGGTACAAGCTGAGATATGTAGCTTTTCCTTGTAATTTCCAAGTGTATATAGGGTGGAAGGAATACCTATAGTGCGATCGTAAGAGAAGTAAAGGGTGAAGATGGTGTTAAGCTAAGTAGGTTTTCACTGTGCCTCGCCGCGGTGCGAGGTTTTTTCTCACTCGCATCTAAACTCGCATATCAGAAAATTCACTGCCAATGCGAGTGACAATTGTTTTAGTGAGACAAATTGTGAAAACGTATAAGATAAACATATGAAGAATAAAATAAACTGAGGGGAGGCAAGGCAAGGCAAGGCGAGGTGTACTGAGAGCCTACCTTTAGGGAGCGAGAGTCAAGAGGATGCATTTTTTATATTTTTTTGGTAGTGGTACATGCACAAAGGTAATTAGTCTGTTTGAATGTATACAACTCCGTAACGAGTGGCGACAAACACATTTGAGTCTATTTTCCAATGTTATGCGGTGAAGTAACTACATATGTATTATTATTAAGGAATGTATCTTGTCGATCATCGGGTTGAATAATAAAAATTTGGAACGTTCAACAGTAACGTAATAAAAGAGACATTGACCAGTAGTCTATTTCTTATACTAAAAATTCTGCATTTTGGAGCTCTACGCACGAAATTACTTTATTCCATTCTCGTCTCTACTCCCGTGCCCGTTTCAAGATCCGTAACATTTAAATTTCACAGAGGCAGCTGTCTTGATTACACAGAAGAACACGTGTATGAAATTTTCATCCATTTGTTGCGTTTTATCACTGTTTACGAGGCCGCGTTCCGCGGGGACGTTCACTTCCGGTGATATTAAAAGAACGGGGGCGAGGGTTCGCGCGGAAACGCAGGAATTTCACGAAACACGCAGTCGGTTGTTACATCGCTGCCGATGGTGTCTTTGAAGTTGCGAATCATCCCCAGACGGAATATTCGCGACGGTGGTAGCTGAAGGAGCAGTTTCGCGTTTCGTTACTGGCATATCAGCGGCACGCGCAAATAACAAACGGAATTTAAAGCGCGCCATCTTGCCCGGTTTGAAAGGAAATTGACTGCTCGAATAAATACAGAGATGCACCCCCGACCGAATGGAACGACATTTCAAGAATTTCTCCGATCGGGTAGAACGAAAATTTCAAGAAACACGCGGAATGACGTCGTCGCCATTAAACGTTTTATGAAAAATTTCAATGGAAGGTGGATCTTCCGTGCACCCTGGCGAAGACGTACTTTAACTTAGAACGTAAATACCGGCGAGGAATGCAGGATGGCTCGACAAAACGAGCACCGTAGAATAACATGAAATTAAATAACCGTTGGCTGCTCCGCTGTAATAAAGTGAAATTCAATCTGGAGCCGTCGGTGTGCTACGTTGCGAGCGCGGAACGCGGGGACACGTGAACGCAACGGGGCGAGTAGCGTGAATTTGCGAGCGTAGACCGTCGTCGTTCCATGAAAGTTGAAGGACTTTGGCGATCCGTTACGCCGGGAGGAATTGTTATACCAAGAATTCAACTTCGAGGGAACATCTTCCGAATACAAGCGTGCTGTTAAATAAAACATATGGCCCATTTGCGAAATTGGAAGATTAACGATAATTCAGCTACCGTGCAACGTATCCAGTTCTCAATTAAAGCGAATAGCGATTTACAAGGAACGGGGCTGACTACGCTGACCAGCTTCTCATTTCAATTCCCCTTATACTAACATCTCGTGTTACGAAGAATACGCAAATTCCTCGACAAAACCATAAAATTGACAATCAGCGACGGAAAGGAGACCTCTTCTCGAAAATGTATGCCCCTCCTCCTCCCCCCCCCCCCCGTGAATTTTAATTAATTATACGCTCCGAAACAAGGCGAAACGACATCGGGACGGGTCAGTTGGCTTCACAATCCCCCGCGTATGATCCTTTCGCCCGTTTCTACCCTACTTCCCCGACTTTCTTCCCTCTTTCGTCCCAGCCATTCGTGCTCCGCTATACGTCCGGCCATTTGCGGTCTACATCTGTTTCTCTGTTCTCGTCTCCTTCGCAGCGCTGATTTATGGGCCGTGCTTTTAACTACGGTCCGCAGAATGTTCCTGTACGTGTGCACGTGTGTACCACTCCGGTTACACCGCCGCCGTCCTGGCTGGGGGAATTACGACGCCACGCTGCTTCCACCCCCTCCGGCCTGGACCAATCTTCGCCACCACCCTCCCCTCGCCCCCTGCCCAGATGTTACGCGAACTTTTATTTCGACGTTATCATTCGGGGGTGTTCGCGAGCAGGCGTATAGTGGCTCGCCAAGAAACAGTGACTAAACGGAGATCACTGAAGTGACGTGGATGGGTACCATTGAGGGTACTAGCCTCCAAATGTGTCCTTTGCTACTTGCTACTTTTATATATGACGACACTGCAGTGTAACGTCTGCTATAATACCTTATTACTTCTGGATACTGGTTTGTTAGGTAGCAAGCAATAATTCGACGATATTTACATCTACCATAAAATAGAGCGATGTAATAGCATAGAAGGGCTTACTTGCATCTTAGAATTTCCTTGGAAAGTATAGTAACTTTATCTCAGTAAGTGCAACTACTTGTCAGATGCGCGAAGAAGTTTCCAGCTCCTTGTGCCAGCGTTCTCTTCTGATTAATTGGACAGCGGCAGGAGCAATTCTTGAAAATCGCCCGACGTACCACGTTTCCAACGCGTCAACCATAATGTACAGTTGAAAGAGTGACTCGTCTGCAACCCATCCGCTGACGTCGGGCTGCCCAAGAAGCAGCTAATAACACGTTCCATTGTGTACGCGAGTACCCAATGGTGTACGTACCACTTAATAATTGTTTCATCGTGCTCCGGGCAAACAGCGATGGGATGCCAGCCGGCAATCGCTAATCGCGTACTTAATTACCGTAATTAGCGATACATTTCCACGACATCGTTCAACATTCTGTCAATAGACACCACACGCGGACGGCAAAGAATTTAAAAGCTAAACGCTGTGTCAATTGCATTCTACTCCACGCAGCCAGTAGTCAGCCATTAAACAATAATTTGCTGATTATTGTCTCGCTTCGGCGTAATTCTAGTGCTATTGTTAATGTTAGTCGAGTGATTCGTGACATTATAATCATTCCTGTGGCACAGAAATTGCGCTACGTCCGTGGAAATTGAAGCGACATCGAAATTATTTGATTTTATTATTTTCAAAATAATTAATATGGTATGAGGTAAATGTAGCTTCCATGCGATACCTAAAACGGATAAATATGAAATTATCGTATATGATATACGAATTAATATGGTAAAATTGGAAGAAAAATAGAAAATCTGGGATACTTTAACTATCTACAACTACATCATCAATTTGCTACAAAACATCAAACTACTTTGCAACTTCTCTTTCCTATCATTCTACCCACTAAATCACCACCTTCTCAAAACTAACCCCTTAGCAAATTAAAACCCCCAAATATTCCCATCGCATCTCCAAACAGAATTCTCAAAACTCAATCATCACTTTCCACTCCTCCAACTCTAGTCACTTCCAAACCCCCAGTCTCCAAACCCCACCACTAAAATACCATATCTACAAATATCAAATCACGGCACCGATCACTCCAGAAAAAACTCACCCATCACGTATCTCCTCACAGAAGCTTCCCCTTCAACGTCCTTGTCCCATCACCGCCCAGTAAAAAGCATCTTCAGTTCCCCAATTGTCCAGTCCCCCTGCAGCGACCACAGTACAACAGAGCCATTACTTCTCCCAAGAAAAGGGCCCATATTCCGGTGACTGTAAAATCTCAAGCGAGTAAGTACATTGCCATCGGTTCCCATGCAAATGGCGCCCGAAGTCGCGCACCCGCCTTACGCCCGCAGCCTCGTTCGGGCGGCTTTACCAATTCAGTCGATGTGTTTGGAACGGTTCTTCCAACTCGAAAAGTCTTGATGGATTCATGCAAATTCGATAATGCCTGGCAAATCGTCGGATGGGTAAGCTCGAGCGGGCGTTGTTGTGCGTGCCCCCTTGGAAACTCAAGCCGCGGATCTTGCGACTTATCAGGGACGAGTTTCGCCCGAGTTTCTCGCTGGTCCCAGCGTGTTATGAAGGAGCTGCGATTAAATACAAACTCCGGTCCGAACAGTTCGTTCTGGTGTGCTCGTAGGCTGGCGGCGGCCCCATGGATTTTCCTAGAGTGGAGAGATACGCCTGGCGAGCGCTTCTCCCGCGAGATAAACGGGGGGCTGCTTAGTTCGAGTTGATTTGCGACGAGTGGTTGCGCGCCGGCACCTCGGCTGCTTGGTAAGTTTCGCGACGGCGGAAGCTGCGGACACGGCAAGAGGGGGCCTAAGCTACAGCCGTAGGCAGGCTTTAGGTTTTTACGGGCACAATAAACATCGGACACTTTGCTCTGCTCCTTGGCCGAGCGTGGACAACTACGGGCTTATCGCATTAGAGCGCACGCAGCTGGAATAAGTTGGGAATAATTCCGTTTATAATCGTCGGGGAAGGCTGGATTCGCGGGAGGACGAGCAACGGTGCATGCGACACGCCGGCAACATCGTATTTCTCGGGAAGCAGTTTCGTGGAAAGTTAGTAAATAAGGGAATAAAATCTGAATTTCAAAAGAAGCGAGACAGAGGGTGGTTGGCATGGGAATCACGGTATATTCTAGTGGACACTTCACACTATTTTGTGGGATGAAATGTTTTCTCTGTTCTTCGAATTTCGAGGTAGAGTGTTTTCTGCGAAATTGAGGATTTTGGTGGAACAGTGGTATTTTATCATGGTGAATGTGTGCAAAAGAAATGTGTTCATTTTTACACCCTTCCATACGCTGGGGTACTGTTACATTTATTTCAACAGCTAAAAGTTTGTCATTCAGAATGCAGGAAATATTTATTACTGCAGAGTTCTTATATAAAGAGGATAAACTGATTGTATTCTACTTTATAGGTACATGATAACTTTCAATATACCACTGGACGGGACACCTATTAGACATATTGAAACATAATATTACAACCAAAGCTGGTATAAATGTTAGTATCTCCGACACACTTGCTCTCACAAAATTTCATAATGCCTATACACTATTAGAAAAGAAATCTGATGCAAATGAACAAACGAATCGATACAAAGTCGAAATCACAGGGCAACATCGAAGCAATCATTAATTGTAATTCGATCCTAAAAAATTCCCAGCACACGCTGAAATAGCTCAACGGGGAAAGTAAAATTATTTATCGATCAACAAGTTCGTCAGAGCAGTTCCATGGCGCGAGCAGATGGTAATCAGTCACCGAGGGTGCCGTAAAATGGCGCAGATCCGCGCGGGTTTCGGCACGGGCGGTGGGTGTGAGAAAAGTTAGACTTTATGAATCACGAAGCACCCCCTCGGCGCCTCTCATCCGCGACCCGCTCCCTGGGGGCTTCTTCGTGGCTTAAAGAGACGGCCGGACCGTCTGGTGGTGCTGGCCGATTATATGAATCATTAGTCACTGTCCTCCGCAGAGGTGACTAACTCGGATTTAAAATTAATGGCGCGGGTTTTGCGATACTCGCGGGCCGAATTTTTGCTGCACTTACATCCGGGAAGGAGGGGGGCGCCTGAACGGGGGACAAAGGGGGAACGGCGGCTGGAATAAAAATTAGGGGAATGAAAAGTTGGAACGGCGGAGGAAGATCGGGGAACAGCGAACGGGCAAACCGAACAAAGAGGAAAGAAAGACATAAACTGTGGGGAACGTGGAACTAGAGGGGGGAGGGAGGGTGACTGTATAGAAAAGAGGAAGAAGAAAGAGAGGGCGGGTGAATAAAAGGGGCGAAAGGGGGGTGCAAGGACGGTTGGGGGTGGGTTATAAAGAGACAACGGAAAAGGAAAGGCTGGAGGTGGAGTCGCCATGAGTCGTCGGTTCGCGAGGGATGCCCTGGGAAAGAATAAAACCAGGGAAATTTTTATTAATAATCCAGCGACCGACCGCTGACCGGAACGAACGGCATCCGTTAGAATAGAATTAACATGGCGGAGAGATTCTTGGACACCTGATGCCGTCGTAGGTATATGCTGTTGCTGGTGATGAATACACGTGGCTGCTTGTGTGACGTTTGAGGATGGAAGTTCTTGATGTTTCATTGGGGATAGTGACATTTCACGAACCTAATATCCCGCTTCAAAGACACCTCGTATAGTCGAACGCTTTTCCGATTAAATTGCATGGTTAATTTCGGTATCAAACAAGTGGAGGAGCGAGGGGGCGGGACCTGAAGCGTAAAGTAAGGAACGAAGAAAGGCAAAGCTTGAAAGATAGTTGGAATTTCTTTGATAGCGCACCCGCATAACTAATCACGTGTTTCCTTTTTTCCTGACATTTCCGCGCGAGCGAGCACGAATTCCTAATACCGTGTTCGAGAAGGCTTTGAAGCGTTTCAACGGTTAATGGTATGCGGCACTTCGTTTGAATAAATAAAGCCAACTATGTGATTCTAAATCTTACTTAACATAAATGACGCGCACCTTCGATTTTTCGAATTTTTAAGAGTATGAATATTTATGGAGAATTCCTTTCTCTCAGAATTCGCCTCGCGAAATTATAGCAATAAAGTATAGGAGAATAGCAATTAGCAATGATTACTTCAATTAGATAGCCGTTTTCTTCTCTAATTGAAAGAAAAAGAAAGGGACAGTTATTCTTTAAACCCGATTATTTCGCAACCGAGATTTCCTTCTTTTCTCCTTTCTTACTGTCTCGCGAAAAACTGCCGTTGTCAATGGCCCACCGCGATTACTCACCACCCTTAAACGACCCAGCTAATATTTTAAACTCCACCATGGTTTTTACTATACGCGCGGGTAAGAAAATTTAAACGATCCAGCCCCGAAATGAAGAACCCTCGACGAGGAATTTATTAATGAAGCAGTCGGCAGGTTTTGCCGGTGAATGGATATGAACCGTTCAGTAGGATGAATATGCAGTTAATTCACTAATATTCATGCATAACAATATACGATAAAGAACGAAAATATTGCCTATGAAATTGTCTGATCCAATCAAAGAAACAGAGGCGACGCATAAGCACCCATTCCAGGATTTAATCAAATGGCCGCCCCCCATTATCAGCGACGGTGGCCTACAGATATCGCTATTTCGATACACCACTAATTGCTGAAGCTTAACAACTAGTAAACGAGTAGCCGGGCACTCCAGGCGGCTCCACTCGCAATTGAAGTGCAGAAGAAGCCGCAGCCACGATCGCGTTCGTGGCATCAGGCTAATTATTATGGTATCAAAGAGGGCACCGCTAATTTTTACGGGAAAGTTGATTGGAGCCCGCGCTACAACCGAGGCGAATCATAAGTACGCGAGCGTTCGTACATAGCCGGGCCCCGGTGTACATGCCCACGCCCTAATTCCTGCGCTTCATACAATTTCAACTATGTGGCAATTTGCAATAACGACCCGCTTCTAATCTCGGACCATTCTGTCTGTACGTGGCTGGCTGCGTGTTTAAAGTTCCAAGGGAACGTGGTCGCGGCGTGTAAGCACAGAAAGGTATGTCACGGACGTGCTGATAAGTACGTACACACGAAGTTCGCCAGCAACCGCGAAGTGGAACGGCTCCAATGAATACTCGATGCACGGCAACTTTTGTTAAAGCGCTACGTGCGACCGCGGCGCAAGATTTTTAGCGATAGTGGTCAGCGATACGCGTTGCATCTTGGATGGGGTGGAGGGCATTCGTGGGAGAAGGAACTGATGTGGAGATGGAGCTCCGTGTGTGACGATGAGAACTGCTGCTTCGTTTGGATGTTCCGACAATGGCTCCAATTGTGGTTGATTGGGGTGATAGGGCTCTGCCGTGGTTATCACTGGTGACTGAGCTCAAAAGAGAGGCTATTTGCGTAATAATGGTTTGAGTGATGTGGTAGTGTTTGAAACTGTCGGTGGTGATTCATGTAAATATAATAGGTATAGTAGGTAGTTCGTCTTCGGTTGATACATGTAATCGGGAAGTCTGTAAATTAAGTTAGTACACAGTGGGTTCGTTTATGGGATAATATAAGAAACTCTTTATCGATGTACTAGGTGTACATAGTAAATTCCTATAGTCTCACTATCAAGCTTCATACTACATCATTCTAATCCCCAAACGCAAGAACAGAAAAAGTCTACTGAAGCTCCCCACGCATTCTCATGGACTTTGCGCCAAATTTAGCACAAAACAATATCTCAGACAGTATTACCACGCGTTTCCATTTTTCCGACAAGGTGCACAAGCAGTTGCTGCGCAGTTGAGGTAGAAATAGAACCGCATTCAAGGTTCAAACAATGTACGTCTAAGACTACAATGTTGCAAGCACAGCCAGAAGAATTTATTCCGATTACTGCAACACCAGGGCATGTATACCCAGAGGAATGCACGCGTGGCACGCAATATAGGCCGAGGATTGTGCAAGTTTAAGTCCGCAGGTACCTGACACCCTTGTGAAACTTGGGGGAAGAGGGTCGAGGCCGGAGCAGAGGCTGCCGCGCTCACAGGCCGGGGTTAATAAACACGTAAGTCTCCGAGGAGGTTGCAGACCGATGCCACGGCTCCGTGGCAGCGGCGCTGAAGCATCGTTAGCACCGGCACGGAGCTATTCAACGCCGCGAAATAGTTTACACCGAGCTCCCTTCAACCGGTCGAGCCAGCTGCTGACACGTATTTAGGTGTCACGACTCGGAGGGATGACGCCCGCCTGGGGAACATCTACTGGGAAAAGAAGAGACGTCGCACCGTCGCGCTCGGAGTAATTCAGCGTTTCGCTGCTGATTAAGGTGACGACAAATTTCGCCCCTCTCTGTGCACTGAACACTTTCGAAAGGAAAAGTGATGGAAAGAAAGGTGGAGCTTCTTCCAACGACCATCCGCTACTGCCGCTACTCTCGAGCTTTGTTTCAGAAACTTGAGGGGAAGTTTGATGTAACGATTGATAATAATTGCAATCCAGGTTGAGGGATGCGCGGGGAGATATTGATTGAATTGTGTTTTGGAGATGTTTCTTTCTATCATCATGTTCCTGAATTTGGTATTAAACTCACTGTTAACACTCAGTTTCTAGACTCGAAGAAGTTTGTTTAACAAGTTTGCGAAGAATATGTTTGCTACAGATGAATTAATATTCAGAGTAAAATTGTCAATGAGGATCCTTAACGACGTTCTACGGTCACTAACGAATTGAGCAGCTTCTTTACTAAAGTCCATAATGTCTTAAAAATTCTGATGTATCTCGTTAAATCTACCCTTTTCCAAGTCCCAGTCCAATTACATCTATGTACAGAATAATCAGAGCACCTGTGTTTCATTCTGTCTCTAGAGAAAACAGAATCATGGTGAAGTACCAGCCTCTAAGGTTGGTAGTTCTAATTTAAATCACATATTAAGTTGACTAACAATAAAGTACATATTCCATCAGTTTTATCAGAGTTTTAATTAGTTAGCCACGAAATGTCATTTCACCCTACCCGTTGGAAGTTAAAGAAGCCTTGAAATGTGCAAGCAATTCTCATTATGAATTTTTGCTGCTCTTCCTCGTACCTCCACGTTCTGGTCCTCGATACGATCGAAAAGCTTGTACCCAATGGAGACCAGAATCCCGATTGCCTTTCGCTTTATCGAACCCCTCTTACTGACAGTTTCTCGTGGCTGCAGGCCGCAGCGCGAGAGCAGAAAAGTAAACAGAGCGAATCAGGGGGATGTAGCTAAAAGGAAGGAAGGGGGTGGAAATGGTGGAGAGATATGTAAGTCTTACTAAGCTGATTACACGGAACGTACGTGATGGACGTGAGCTTTTCCTTCAGGCTAAGGCTTGGTGTACCGCAAGAATTCTAATGGTTTCTCCATTTCAACTCGTGCTTGATACAGGAACAAAACTTCCTTCAGGATATAGCACACAACGCGAATTTCTCCAACAATTTTCCAATTGGATCAATTGCTGGTGCAAACAAATCCTCTAAAATATATGTTCTTCAAAAGTAAAGTGAATCGCAAACATGAAGATGCACCCTGTAAATTTGATATATTAATACAACAGAATTCCAAACACAGCAGATTCACAAAGCTTCTCACACTCGATTAATTTCAATTTTAAATATTCCGGATGCACAACACTATTTTTCACAAAATTGTTCACAATTCTGTATCAGTATATCAGTTCAATCAATCCTTATCACAGTTAAATTAAAGCCTGCAACTTTTCAACTCTCCTATTTTTATTGTAAGTAAAGGGCAAGACGGATACAGTCATAAAGAAAGCAACTCTAATAGACTGCCAAACACTAGTCAGTTTCGTTTCTCTTATCGTGCCCTCGGGAGAGCTCTGAGATATTTAAATTTGAAAGCAGCTTAAGCAGCGGATATCGGAAAGAAACACGAATCGCTCCGTCGATTCGTTGATCAAACAAGTGTCGACAGTGAACTGGACGAGACTGATCGAGTGGAGATGGATAAAAAGGGAAAAGAAAAGAGTCGAGGAGAAAAGGAAGGGTAAAATGGAAATGGCCGCGCGTTTGGCTACGAATTTCCGGATTCGTTCGCTTCCTTCCAGATCCTCGTTGCGAAACGAGCTGATCAAAAGGGCGCGTTGGATGCTTGCATAATTAAAGTCGAACGATTACGTCACACTGGCACGTTTAATTAGCGTAAGTAGCGACGAAGCCTGCAGCGATCCAGCTGGTGGCTCTCTGTTTCCAACGCTTCCTACTCCAGGGCTTTAATTTTCTAATAAAATTCTAATCAAATTAGAGTCTTCTTTAAGTGAAGGTGTTTTGCAGTTTCTAATAATAATAGGAAAACAGAAAGCATCGCATTATTGTTGCAACTTCCCTTCGTTTTTGCTCGTTCGCTCCCGTAAGCTTTTAATTTTATTACTTTCCATCATATCCTAGGTTGTACGCGAGGATCTTTTAGTAAAATTGAATTTTTCATTAAAAAATTTAGAAAATTATTCCGTCCAATATGAGTAAGCAGTGGTAACATTAAATTTAAGTAAAATTAATCAATATCAGCGCAGCTCTGCGAGAAATGGCGAGGAATGTGTTGAAGTCGAAATTCGTTTTAAAACAAATTAGAAATCTCATTTAGGAAATGCATACCTCGACCCAAAACATCAAACTTACTCTGTAAATTAAGAGACCAGAGAATTCCGCAAGATAAAATATAAAAATTCATTAAAACAAAGAACACCGCGATCACCACTCAAAGTATTACCATCCAACCAAGAAAAAATTCGCCGCACAGTAGCATTTTAATCAAGAGTCATCGATTGATTCCAACTTTGGCCCCGCCAAGTGTACAAACGCTGTGGGGATCCGTTTCACGAGGGGCAAGTGAAAAGCACATTAATCCCAAGTTGAAAAATAATTTCCTTCGCGCGGGAACCCCAATAAAGTACGATCCAGCGAATCCTTCGTGCTTCCAGGCAATATCACGTCGCGGAGGGGCCATAAAAACGCACAAGCGGTTGAACCCGCGTATGTACTACGGCGCGGAATCTTTAAAGTTATTTGCTCGCTGTCTCAAGAGTAGATACAGGAAGGGAAAATCTGTCGACGTCGCGGAATCAAAACATTTTCTTACCCGCAAGACAGAAATACTTCTCTGTCGCCCCCCCCCCCCACCCTCTTCCCCTCTCATTCCCCGTCGACCCCGTTCCCCCGCTCCCTCTTGTCCAAGTGAACGCGTAGACACGACTCCCGCTGGATTCAATATCCTTCCATCCGGTTATCTGCTCCCCGCACAATTCCATTTCGAGATGGGAAAGGGAACAGTGGGGCCCCACAGCCAACCCCGCGATGGAATCACGGACAGGTCATTCGGCAAACGTACTCGGGGATATTTCGAAACGTCTCCATTTATATCTCGAGTCCGTCTTACTCTGAAGTACAGACGCCGCGCCGGGGAGGCCACGGAAGCAAGCCTCTCGAGACGAGCTGGAATTTTATCGCGATACTTTGCCTTAACAAGCCCATGAAATATGGCCGAGTTAATGGATTTCTATTAATACTGGCGCACGAGGGCGCAGGCAGTATGCCTATGCTCTTCGAAGACGTTCAATCTCGAGTGTTGAGATTTTGGGGCATCGATCGAGGTAATGTGCACAGTCCGCTGAATCACTGGTGAACGTAGTGATAATTCTTTTCAGTATGCAAAGTGATGTTCGACGGACGGCTTTCTATATGGCTACTAAATCTAATGGGTGCCATTATTGATCCGCTACCAGCTGCCACAGCAGTATTACTCCAAAGAGGTGGCATGCAAAACATTTGCAAAATTAGAAGTGGGCACTTTTTTCACGTGTTCTAAAGAAAATCAAGAATATTATTCAAGCAATAATAATCGTGCGTGACAGTACTTTAAACACGACATCCCCGTCGCTCCACTCTTTCCCACCCTTGTCTCCGTTCGTTCACTATTCAGCAAAGCACACCGTAAACAAGATGAAAACGAGCTGCACAGCAACCTTTCACCCCGCAACCTCAAAGGCCTCGTCGTTGTAAGAAATGTGACAAAACGAATTGGTTGCATTTAAGCTGTTACGTCCACCGCGGAACGATACTTGGGGAGTTACGTTTCACGTGGAAACACTTGTAAAGTATATTCTTAAGTTCTTGCGTGGACGGTGAACGCGTCGCCGGGTCAAATTCAGTTACTCGTTCCTCTGACACGGCCACCGTCCCAACTTTGGATGCAAGGCGTAAAGAGGGCCTTAACCTCGCCGTAGGGTGGATACAGAAGTCTGGAACCTTGGACGGGTGATTTTGGAAGCGAGGATCGACACGAGTCGTACGTGTCGAGGGGCCACTGACGTCCAGCTCAGCGAAATGCGATTGAAAATAAAGAGGCTTTAAGGGGTCATGCCTACCTGTGAGGTCGCAGAACACATGTATTTTCGAGATTTTTGGGGGAAAAACTTGAAGACTCTTTTAAATATTCGATTGTATATTCGAAAGTATATATTTTAAAGCTCTTGTACCTAGTATTATTTAAAATACAATATGTAAATAAATAAAGGAATTATGGGCGATTTCCCGGCAGCGTCTTTTTGTAACCACCTTGCGATGACCACTGCAGCTTGGACATGGTTCATTCGAAATAATAAATTCGATCAAATTTAGTTAGTAGGTATATTAGATTATCTAGTGCCCGATCGTTCATTATTCCTTTATTTATTTATATAATTGTTTAGAAAAAATACTACAAGAACTTTAAAACATATACTTTCGAATACACAACCGTTGGTTTAAAAAAAGTCTTAACGTTTTCCAAAAAAATATACCTAAAATACATGTGTTTTTAGAATTCACAGGTAGGGATGACCCTTTAACTCTTAAGGATCTCTCATGAGCTACGCTCATCAGATACGCTGCCCCGCAGACTGTTATTATTCACCGGGCGTGCTTTTTAATTACAAGCAAGCCATATTTTAGGATGGGAATATGTGTAGCTTATTATACAGAGTGTTGGAGATGTTTCAACGCAGTAGAATTGTGCACTGATGAATTATTCGTCAGTACTAGAGTCTACGCTTCAGGCGACGAGTGAAATGAAATTACGTTAAGTGGGTTTTGCTTTTTGTGGAAACAGATTTCTTGGTGAATTTAAATATGGCTATGAGAGATTTTCCTATTCTTCCTGTAAAATGTTTATTGCGTTTTCGAATGTTGGTATCAAAGCTTGTGGTGATAGTGCAGTGTAATTGGGTGCAGATAATGTTGAAGGTTTGTATTAATAAGCGTAGAAGTCTAGAGACAGAAGTCTGGAATACTTTTTCTCAAGCTTCATCACTTCGTCTACGATCGTCTGTCATAGAGCTCGATGTATTAAAAATCCTCCGTAACGATCAAGCGAATTATCATCGAATCGTTGATAAAAATTTAGAGTGAATGCAGCTGAAGCCCCTCGTTAGTACACATTTGCGCATCTTCTGTGGACGAATCGCAAGCGCTAATCCGTAATCGACGAGGTTCGGGTGTCTGATAATGCGTCACGCTGTCCTCCATCATCGCACGGTCCTCCGCGAGATTATGGAAGTTAATAACTCATCAACGCGCCCTACTTATACGGCTACGCGCTGTCATAATCGGCTCATGAATATCGTATTATGACGCGAAACGCCAGCAAAATTCGCCTCCACTCAAGATAGGACACCTCTATTGTCCTCCTATGATTAGACTCCTTGTTATCTGGGAAACATTTATCGGCAGCCGTGTGACAGAGATGGGCGAGCTGAATGTTTCGCTGCCTAATTCGAGTAGCTACGTGTTAAGTTCGAGCGCACTGAATGCTGTGGAGTTCGAAGTTAATCTCCGGCATAATTAAGGATAATTGTGATTTTATGCTCTGAGATAGGTGATGCTTGAAGGAATCCTTGAAGTTAACGTCACCTTTATGAAGAGAAACTTATTTCAGGGCTCTGTAATTTCGTGGGTGATACGTTTTCGTGTTTTCATTTTTAATGAAAGTATTCAGCTGACCTTTAGATCATCCATATAAAATACACTTCTTTTATTTGAAAATTGTGTGGCAGTACTTTGATGGCCTACGATGTGGTTTCATCATCCAGATCTTAATATGAGGTGATTAAAAACTATGTAACTTTTGGGGACTGTGTAAGTTGGAGCTATCTCTTGGCCTATCCGAGCCCCATTGCTTCTAATTCTAACACTCAAATAAATCCTGAGTAATCACTAGGAATCCTACTTGCTCCCGAGGTATGAGATCGACAACTGATTAAACGTGCTAAGCTAAATACTTCGAGTGCAATCTCTATTTCACAGAGATGACTGTAACGACATCTGTCCTATGCTTGGAAGTGGATGGAAATTTGACAACGACACGGAAATTCCTGCAAACTTCAGGTCCTCTCGCGCTGGTGCATCAGTCCCGATTACCGTTAAACAAACTTCCATCCTACCCTTTGGAAACTGCTGGGTTTATGACGCGTCTGCTTGCCACTGAGAACGAGGACAGGCGAAAATTCTAAACACTAAGCAATAAACCCCCTCGTTTCCCCCGCCAGAATGTTCTCGCGCTACTGCTGAACCCAAGCTGATTGCAAACTTGCAGCTCTTCGGTTGAAAAATAGCCAAGGCTCCGCGATCGCCGCGTCAGCTCTGCCAGCGCTTTTTATTAACTAAAAGTCAAACATATTCGCAACACCTTTCACGTACATGCGCGACCAATGTCCCCCGACTTATTGAATTTCAAATTTACCTGTCTGTTAAGAGAACCGGTGCATATACTACTTTACCGGCGAAGTACAAACACGGAAGGTTGTTGTGTTGCAATGATAGTCATAGAGGTGTCAGATAGGAAATTTGACGGTCATTGCATTGGATGAGATAAATCTATGTGTCATCCTATAACACGTTCCGTGGCCCGTGAACCATCGGCGGTCCACATCAAACTGTCCATTCGGGCCATTAGCGATTTTCATTATTAAAGGCTCTATAATCATGAAATATTTTATGCTATCATCAATTAATGTACAACTATCGTAATTGACACAGCTACCAGGATGTGGGCTATCGAGGGCACACGTGCTGCGGCGACGTGTTTCGCCGCTAAACAACTGTAAAACAATTAGCTGTGTATTTAAAGCAATGCTAATTGAGAGTCGTCAATGAAAAAAACAGAAAAGAGAAAGTCACGCAAATGAAACAGAAGAAGGTAAAAGGAATATGTAAGAAGACGTTGCTGGTCCTGTCATAAAAAAGTGGAAGGAAATATGGTATTAATATGCCAGGAAACGCACTGTAAAAGTAGCAACAATCTGGGACGATTGTTTAAATATGCTTTATTCATGTCTGTCTACTGTGTTTTAACATCATTCTATTCTTAACTCATCATTAATTCTAATTACTCGATGAAAATGTTCACTTTGTACATCGTTCTTGTTTGTTCGTGAAATTGATATTTGCATTCTTAGAAACATCATATGATGTACATTACAAACGTTTATATTCTATTCCCCCACGTGGGCCACTGATGCTCTACATGACACGAACGGAAAGTCACGCGAAAAGGCCTGCGCACGGAATACGTTTATTTCTTTTTTTTTCTAATATACATATTGTAACTAGACTAGGTCTATCCAACAATTTGTGACTAATAATTTGCTTCACTTTATGGTAGAGGCACGTCCAGCGGTGTAATCGAAGAGTTACTTTAACACTCCACACTTGTGTTTACTATGCCTCTGCGCTATTCCCTCAGACTAATTCTCACAATTTCGGGCATTTTAGTCTTCGTACTAATTCACAGCTGTCCAGAAGTCGTTCATCTCGTCTTTCGATGTCGATGGACCATTCTCTCATACTTCCACAGTGTTAATGAACAAGAAATTATATTTTCCGAAAGAAAAATGAACTTGGCTACCCCCCAAAAAAGGCACAAGCACAGTATACCTTCACCGTTAAGTATCTAAGCTGCTCGAAGCCAGTCCCTAATCACAAAAAATCCACCACTCCATACTTACCCACTTTCACTTGAAGCGAGCCTCCCCCCCCCCCCCCCCCACTTTGAATACTAACCGAGCACACTTTTCGCCTGAAAATCCCCTGAGCTACCAAAAGCGATCACGGTGACCGTGAAAAAGCTCCGTACAAGGAAGTACATTCCCCTTTTAAAAGCAGCGAGGGTAGAACGTAACGCAAGCGCCCCTGGAAATTCTCCAAACACACACAGCCCCAATGTAGCCGCCTTGTATCTTCTCTAGTTACACTCGAGCGTCCCTCTTTCCTCCTTATTACTTACATGACTGTTGTCGCGGCGCCCGAATGAAAGTATAGCGTGGACAGAAGCTGGAAGGTTGGCAATGGGCGGAAGGGGTGGCGAGGGTGGGCCATGAGTACAGTTGGGGACAATTAGGGCAGTTTCACCGACGCAGGAAGTGACATCAGGTTGCCGTGTACCCTCGGGGCTATTGTTCGCGACACGTACAACCCGCGTCGGCTCTCGACTATCTCACCCTTTGCCGCTCGTCCCTCCCCCCCCCCTCCCCGTTCAGGAACTGTCAGCCGCCCTCACGGTAGAACCGTGGCGTTGACCTACAAAATGCAGCAGCTTGTCGGGACCGGTTGCCAACCGTTTGCGACAGGTTTACGTGAGGAACCATCCTAACTGGCTACGACTATCGTATCAAGATACAAACCGTGTCACAGCCGAGGCACCGTTAAAAGGAGGAGCGGGAGAACCGGGGGTTGCGTGGACGGTAATGTCTCGTGAAAGGGGGATGCAAGAGGCTCGAGGGTAAAGTACAGGGGGGGGGGCGGAAGGGCGTAGTTGTAGGTTTTTATTGATATTTCAACCCCTCGGAAGCGAAACTGATCGACTCCATAAAGTAAGAAGTAGGAAACGTTGATGAGTTTCCTCCTAACGAGAGGAAAAATCCCCTTGTGTGCTTAAGTACTGAAATTGAGAAATTTTGCAAAACGTGGACTTGACCAATTTGACTACTGGGAAGCTCATGTCACTTGCTTCTAAAGTACCGGGAGGATAAGCTTGTTTTAGGTGTATGGGTTAATCGTGATTTGGTTTGTAATGATGAAGGGTTTAATTGATTTCTTTTGTGTTTCAGGCAGTACATATGAGTCTCCAACGAGAGAATCCAGTGCAGGATTACTTTTAACAGGGGAATATGAATTTTAATAGATTTTGGAGTCATCGCTACAGAGGAATGTTAAGAAAAGGGTATGGAATTCGAAGGTAAGTTATATAGAATGAATAGAAATTGCAGGATAGGTACGTTTTTATTGAATTTCAGTCACCTTTAGTGGGATTGAATTACAGTGAATGAAGTATGAAACGTTAGCAATACATGGCTGCTTAAAATTGCTAGTTCAAATGTTTTATGCCATACTTACAATTAGAATCGATCATCGAGCCCATTAGACACACTGTAGGTGAGGAAATGAAATATGAATACGTTACATTTACACTGTTCTTTAAATTCCAGTTTGTAAAGAAATTTAAAAGAGGATACAAAATTGTTGTTATTCGAATGGAAAAATGGACCTCATACTACAACTTTTAGTGAATTTTATTCGCGTTTAATTAAAGAGACTTAATTAATGATCCTTTATCAAAAACTAAATGTGAAAACGTACCTAATTATTATTGAAATGTTATTGACCAGAACTGGGCAAATTTGCCACTGATTCGAATTTACGTATTTATATGGGTACTTCATTACATCAAACACGCAATGATTATTTTGAAATTAAATAACACAATAATATTCCGGAAACAACATAACCGTCAGTATCATACAACCCTACATTTCAATTAACGTTGTTTGAAAGCGACACCGTTTTGTTTCTGACAATAGTTAGTCGATCGAGAACTACAATTAATTTCAAAAAACTTCTGTCACAGAATATGGCATCGATCGCAAGCACGACACAGCTGGAATTACACCACCCCGCTTTCTTTCTTCTTCCCTTATTCGCCGATTAAAATCCTATTTCACAAAACGCGAGCCATAAGTGCTCCCTCTTTCCTGGATGGGAGTTTCCTGGAAATTCTCGGTGATTTGAGTTCAAGTTGGACATTTGATAGTCACGCGACCGTGCTTCCCTGGCTAATGATTGTTCGCGTAGATAACGCTCTCGCTTAGCTTTCGCCAACTACGCCACTGCTCGCCCAGCTCTTACCAACATTTTGGGCAATTCCGTTAATTTAGTCTCCTCGAGGTTTTCTCAGATTTCCGGTTGCTGCCAATACTTTAATTTTGTGGGGAAATAATGACAATCATTTTTTATCGTTTTTCCTGGGTAAAGATTGCAAGTTCCTTTGTCATGTGTTACGATTTGTTGGATGTGCAAACGTATCAGTTTGTCAGGCCTCATTTTATGTCCCACACGGACTGTAATTATCATATTTGCGGAACTTGTTACTCTATTAATATCATCTCTATTTCGAATATCTCTCAGCGTTCAATTAAACAAAAATGTGATGCTGAGTTTCATTGTTCAAAGTTCAAAATTCTTTAAATAGGTCTCTCTAATTAGATACAGTTAGGAACTAGCGCGCCAGTTTTGATTAAATTATTCTGGGTAATAATTTCATAAAATTAACTGTTTTAATCGTAGGTACAATTTTATCTCTATCTATAATATAGCGAGCATTCAGTGAACATGTTTTTCAGAAGTAATAACTCTCTTGTAATTGCAAGGCTGAAGATATAATCGTTTTACATTCTTCCTCATAAAAACAACAAAAAAGGAAAAATAGGAGTGGTCTAGCAATTTCGACATCATTACTAAAATCGATCATCTGTAAGTGGTTTGGTATTGAAATGCTTGCCAATAGACTTCGCTAAAACGTCGTTCCATGGGGCGGGCGTAACCGACAGAAATATCCACCAATGTGGTATATACGAATGCCCATGGGGTTCCGGATGGGGTTTGTCCTCGTGAAGCTCCGTAACTACCGATGCAATCTCGTATCTCACCATTCAGCCTTATCTCTACCGTTCTTCAAATTTAATTCCCCAAGTTAACTATTATGCGGGTCCATCGACTGGCTTTCGCCTCTCTCTGATTATCACTACCCACTCAAAGTCCATTTCGTGCTGTTAGGTTCCTACGAAGTTTGTAAAGGCAATCGTAGTGCAAGTGGCACTCTTTGCTAGATAGTACAAATCCCGTGCATTATCAGGATATTGAATACGTGCTTCTCCATATTAAAAGAGAAGAAGAAATTCCGAATTTCCCCGATTTTCATTTAAAATTTGGTTTTCATGGTTTCATTTATATTTTTTAGTTTGGGAGAATTTATATAGAATTTATGTACTGGAGCTTATGACACTGGACTCCAGCCTTTCAAGCATTCAACAGTTTTTAATATAGCTATGTGTAATACATTTCGTTCATGTTTCGAAAAAGGTATTAGCGATGTCACCCAAATATGCCCAAAGACTGTAACGGTATTCAGGTGGCGATAAGTGGCACGGAACTCTCCAACGGCCGCTTTCGGTCAGCGATTTGGACCGCGTTCATTCTTATCTGCCTCGTGTTCGAAAATTCTATTCCTCCGTCGGGACCTCTGCCGCCGCGATTCGACGTAATCGCGAGTTTACGCCTTGGTAGCGGTGTAATTATCATTGCTGGTTTTCCAGCCGAATCCATAACGGTCGTAGAAAGAACGATTAAACTTTCGTGCGGCCCTGCTTTCATATCAAGTTCGCAACGATCCCAGTTTCTTTCTTTCCCGTGCTCGTTCGGGATATGCTACCGCGGCCGGGGCCAATGAAATCTGGCCATTTCGAAGCGTCGACCTCTTGGGTGATCCTAAAAACTGCTACGCTGGAATATTTGCGGCCAAATCGAACGGCGCGGAGAGCGGAGGGTGGGGCGAGTCCCTGCGAATAAATTCGGATGACCACGAGGATGGCCGCCGACTGTCTTGCACGACACTCGTATAGGTACAAGGATTATTCAAATTTTCGGGATACCCCCCGCGCTCCGTCGGGGCAACTGGCATAGAAGATGGCAAAGGACATTGTGGTCGCAGGCAGCCAGGCGAAAATATAAAGTAACGCAATTCCAGGACGATTCAAAGAGATTCTGTAAGACAATGACCTCTATTCAGGACTCGCTCGCGATGCGGAAAGATGTTTTCATCTTGTGTTTGCCCTTTGTTCGGAAAGCTTCTCGTGGCTCGTCCTTTTCCTCGTCTGGTAGGTAAAGCTCGTCGGTAATCCTTTGACGGCGTATGGGATGATATATTAAAATGGTGCAGAAGGTGGATCGAAGAAATTGATTTACAAAAGGTAAATCTATTGGGACGAGTTCTATCTGCTGTAAGGATGTGATGTAATATTAATTTTAAGAGGGTGCTGCCCCGGCAGTGGCAAGTACAATGCAGCAGGATAGTAATAATGGAAATTATGATGATAGTGCTGCTAATAGTAACTGGAATAATCATAGTAAGCAGATTGTCATCAGATTTTTTTATACTTCTATATCCCACTAATTGTAAGTACCTTTCCTGAGACATTTAAGACTGGTAAATATTCACCACAACTGTGATTTAAAAGTACAAATATGTTACTATGTAAATCATTTTCAAATATACAATTCCATTTCTGTTCAATACTTAAATTTTTAGGAACACAGCATACAGCCGGACAGAATCATTTACAGGTTCAAACCGAAATCTTCGAACTCAGTCAAAGACACAATCCCTACATCAACTAAAAAAACTGCACAAAAACTTCGATGTATACTTAAAATTCCAACTAAAGGAATATTGAAAATTGTATTGAATTCAATCTGAAAATTAAGAAAAATGGAATGCTCTGAAAAATTCATTTTCCATGTTAATTTATCTAATTTCATCACTAACGTTTCAGTGGGCTCCGTGAAATATCCCAGAACCTCAAGCACACAGCCAGAAATCTAGAAAATGGCTCGTCAAGGGGTAACGAAGGAAATCGGAAGTCAAGAGGCTGAAGTCAAAGGCCAAATGAAATCCAGTGCGAACAGTAAGAAGAACAATGACATCGTCGCGTTTCCCATGGCTGGGAGGGGAAGAAAAGGTAAAAGGCCTCTCGTTAAGGGTACCTGCCACAAACACGTCGCAGTAAAACGTACGGGCGGTCCCTTTGAATGCTCGATGGCGGGGAGGTCCGTGAGGCCGAAGTCAAAAGCTGCAAGGGCTGTCGACACGGGCGTAGATTAAACATTTTTGAGTCGCGTCATTAAGCGCGGTAATAACGAATTTTACTGCGCCTACCGTCTACCCGCGCCCTCGTGACACTCGACTGCGGCGTCGAGGCACCAACTTAATTACTTCCTCGCTCTAAGGACTTTAACCTCTTCTCTCATTTATTTGAACACGACTGGAAGAACGTACGGATGCGTTCCTTCGGCTACTTCTTATCGCGCTGGGCCAAGGTACACCGCCCCCCCCCCCCCCCACGGCGCGTTCGCGCGTGCACCGCTCGGGCTTTATCAGTCCTCCAGCGTAGACGGAGGACGAGTCTCCGAGCTGTTTGTGAAATTCAAAGTTTCCAACTCTGGGTCGAGTCCTGGAGCACGCTTAAGTCACGTGCTAACAAGCATGTCGAAAGTCCTGTTTCGATTAACAATCTTTCGAGGCTGGGCATCCGTTGGGGAGAAAGGGGTGACGTTACGCGCAACATGGTCCCTTGACGGGGATTTCGGTGAGGGGTAATTCTCGTTCATTTGTGCATATTGTTTGGAAGCAGCTCGTTGATCAGTGGGATAATATGTTTTTATCTTTTAATGATAGGCAATTGATTATTAATTTAAATACAAATGCTTAGAATTTCTGTTTAATTGAGAACAATTTAGTAGAAAAATAAGTAGGAATATCTTTTCTTAAAGAATTTGTGCGAGAAGAGAATTTAAGAATTAAATGTATGTATATATTGTTCGTGGAGACATTTTCAAGGGTTGAGGGAAGCTTTGGTGTTGTAAAGATTGATTTTGTGTTTCGTTTAGAAATTTAGAGAGGTAATTGGTTGCTTAATATATTGGCTGTACTAGTAGGTATGGTACTTGCGTTACGGTTAATTGTTTAAGTTAAAGATTCTGTTATTTAGGTAGGAAATTGAAGAGAATAGAAATCTGGAGTACATAATGTTTGTCTTGAGTTTGTGCAATTCTGACAGTAAGAAATTTGGGATTGGTATACCAAACGTAGGCTGCTAATTAAAAGCAGACTTCCAATTTTGTGTCTTATAATAGTATTGCGCTGGTGTTCGTTATATCCGCTCAAATAACGAATATTAAACATTTGCTGCTAGCTAGGCATTATTCAGATGGTTCTGAGCTTGAAACAGAAGAAGAGAATTTTCTTGGGATTTCTGTGCCTTCTCCGTATTTATCTTTCTTTATTAAGTTCCTGCATTTATTAGGTGCAGAAAAATGTAGGTTTCTTCTGCTCGTAGGAAACTGGCTCAGATGTACCAACGAAATTGTATTTAACGTGAAGTAGGAGTGAATCCATAATCAATCGTACGATGTACGTCTTATACGTTATTCCTAATAGCAAAATCGCATATTGTCTGAAAATTTGTAGAATTTGAAGCTTATTTTATGCTAAAGACAACTTGCCGGAATTGCAAAATAATTCAATAACGTTTAAACTCCAAAATAACCCAGTAAAGAAATTTTATAAATCTCGCACAGTTCATCCACCTGACATTAGTAAAACAATTTCACTAGGTTCAAAGTCCAAAATGATCCCATTAAATTGCCTCCTAAGCAAATTCATTTCACTAAACGCGGCGTAACGTCTAAAGTGAGATTGACAAATTTTTTCTCCCATGCCCTCGTAATCTCTGTGTAATGTTCAGGTTTACATTCATACGCCCCCACCTTTTCCTCCTATCAGAGAAAGGAATCTTGGACTTTTGCATCAAAATTGCTGTCGAATAACGTGAAACGAAATTGAGAGGCGAGTGGCGTTACACGCGTGGTACTGGCGAGGAGGAAGAAAATTTCCCTTTTCTTCCAATAAGGGCTGCAAACGCGGTGCCGGATGTACCTAATCTAACTTTACAGCCTTGAGAGGTGTACGCGTATAATATCACTCCAATATGCTCGCTGGAGGGAGATCCGATAAGAGGGCTCTTTTAGATCTATTACTGGATTCGGAAAAGAAAATTGCTTTGAATATCGAAGCCGCCTGTACGAATCAACGAACATTGAATATTAACAGCTAATTTATAGCAGGTATTACACCTTGAGACGGGTTAAATATTAGTGTCTGGGAGCAATGACAGTTACATTAATCATTTCGTGTATCCTAATGTCAATTAAGTATCCATTCGGACAATATTTAGTATTGTTACATTTAAAGTGAAGAACATTGTTAGACCATATGCCATTGACAGTATAATAGCAAGTAATTTATCTTTTAAAGTCGTAAGTGTAACTTATGATAATATTCTAATATACTCATAAAGGTTGAATGTAAATTTTTAAAACGATATCACCTCGGTTTTGAACATTGCTTGTAGTTTTTCTACCTCCTTTTCTTCATGAGAAATCTTGAAGATGAATATTACTATCAATTGAAATCAAGGAATCTTTATAAACTTCATGTTAATCTAAACCTTGGGAGAAATGTCGTTTTCAATCTCTAATACGATTCCCATCGTTTTGTTTACCAAATAGTGTCTCTAACCACTACTGTCGCTACAAAAGGCAGAACTTTATATCATAAGAGAAAAATGTCACCATCTTTGTCAGAAATAAGGAAACATTATTTCTATTTCTACCAAAGGATATCCAATTTTAATCTGTAGTCACAAGAGCTGCAATTATTCGGGTCCCCCACATTTCTAGAATAGACTGGAAAGCTATAATAAATTTAAACCCAATCGATGAACGGTGACAGCGAATCGACGAGTAGTTAATAGCATGAACAACGCTGATAATATTATTTTCGCGACCGAGCGTGCACTTTGCTAGTGATATTGACCCAAATAAACCCATGCAGGCACCGAGTCTTATTAATCGGTGTTAATAGTTCTCCGGTGTGCAGAAAGCGCGGGACTGTTCGTTTATTGATAAAATTTAATCAAGTAAAAGCCTCTTGTGGGCATCTTTATGACAACAGCGCTTGTTTGCGCTGTTATTGACAACAGCTCCTCCCTATTATGCGTGTCATTTCCATACATTAAATGCGATCCTGTCTCCCCACTTTATAAATCAATAACCATCGACTCGATTACTGCTCCCTCGTGAAAGAGCATCCATAGAAGAGACGACGCTCGAATTATAAGGAGTTCGACCCGAGTTCCCTCCATTTCCTTCGACTTCCGTCGTTGCTGCTCAAGCTAAGCAGCAAGCTTAGTTAACTGTCCTTTAAATAGAGTGAGCGTGTGTAGCAAAAATGCCGTCATTCTGCAATATTTTTCGAAGTTAGAAATAGTAGATTTCCCCTTTTCTCCGATTCAAGCAAAACCACTAACTGAAATGAAAAAATTTTACTTTCGCAATATTGCCGTTCACATATGTCACATCGTTGGTAATTCAAGTTCGTTAAAGTTCTCGATACGTAACGTTCTTCCACAACACATTCGCACACCAAGATTCACATTTGAATCAGTACAAACGAGGCACCCTTTTGCACTCTCATACTCAAAGTATTTCCCTAATTCCACACGTATGCAAGCTTTATACTACTATCGAACCAAGATGTCCTCTTTTCTCTATTTCCCTAAATTCTTTAACCCCCGATCGAAGTTCTCCAACAATCAAATTCCCATGTTAGCGGAGCACATCGGGGGGAGAACCTTCGCCCAGAAAGGGGAGGGGGGGGTGAAATGTTTATAAGCCATATAACGAATGTGATATCGGCGCTTCTCGATTTATCTTCGCGTGATAAATAATTCCTGTAGCGGGTGCAGAAGGAATTCGCCTCGCCACTTTGATCAGAGTCGCGGGCCTCCAGGACCAGCAATCTCAGCAACGAGATGGGTCCCAGACACCGCCGGTTTGGTTTATTAATTGCACGGAGGTCGACGCGGCCCAGTATGCCGGCTGCGAAAAGAATTCAGAACCGACTGCTTGATTGGTGAATAAATTGACAGATTAACCGAGGAAATTCTCCCAATGCTGACGGGGGTGGACGGAGAAAGGTGGGGGGTGGTCTGGTCGCCCGGTCGAAGGGGTGACGGTTGTCAGAGAGACCGTTAGGGGTGGGGGGTGGGTCGAAAGGAGCATGGGGCCGCGAGGCAATATTTTCACTTCGCCCTTGTCCTTTCGTTCTCTTTTTCGTCTCTACGGCGTCGTTGGAAGTCTCACCTCTGTGCCGCCTCTCTTCTCCTCGATTCCACACGTCCCCCACCCCCGAATCGAAGTTCCGCTGCACAGCAAATGAAAATCTATTGATCGCCTTGCCCTGTAGGCGGATTTAATTTAATTTGCCACACTGTTGTCGCCCGAGACTGCCAAGAAGCCGCGGGGTGAAATGGCGGTGAGAAGGAGACGGTGGATGGGACAGCTAGGTGGAAAGCAGAGCTGATGGTCGTTAAAGAGAAGTCGGTCGCTTTGAAATCTCCTCCTTGGAAAACTGACACGCGAGGGTCTCCGTGGGACGACCATTCTGAGTGCACTGCGAGACATTAGTGGCTGGCACTTTTCGTCTGAAACGGGATCACGTGAGCTGATGGTTGAAGCTCTTACGGTATTTTCACATGAGACATTTCGCTGGGTCGTTGCTATTATTTTGGACGTGTCCACACACTTCCTAGCTGCCCGAAATGAACGTAGGTGACAGGTGAATAGGTATGCTCGAAATACCTGTCGTGACGTGCGACAGTACTTCAAGCACCAAAAAGTAAATCGGTTCGTTACGTGCACCTTGCCTTTATTAGAACTGTGGTCGTTCAAAATAGGAACTATATTTCACTCCCCTGAAATGGGTCTGTCCTGGATTTATAAGTGGATAAGGACATATTAACCTTAATTCTTACTATTAGATATTTCTGGATAGATCTAACAGCAGATGTGCAATATGTAGCTAAACGAGTCTAGCAAGGGTACCATGAGTAAACGGCCCCCGTGACAAATTTTGTTGTTAAAAAAATTATATAGTTAAGGACTTTCACCCCCATATTATCCTTAAACGAGAGGGTAGAGGCCTGAAACTTCACAGAATGATGGTTCAGGTGAGGAGCATTGTTTAGCAAGCAATAACAACAAAAATTGTCACTGGGGCCGTTGACCCATGCATAAGTAGAGACCTTGCTAGACTCTTTCTGTAAGAGTACAAGAAATTGAAGTAATAGCAATATCAGATTTGTAAAAGATAGACTGATCAATGGGATAAGTACTTAATGAAGCATAAAAGAAGCCATTTAGAATAATTGTTTCCTGAAGCCTACGTACATACTACGTTTAAATAAAATGCAACAATATAATTCCAGGTGGAACACAACTACTGAAATGCGTTTAAGATGCTTTCCATTACGAAACAGGCACAAAAAAAGGAAGCATAAAAGACCTGAGGGAATGTATGATTAAATATAAAAGTTACAGGTAACCAAAGGGGGCTGATTTATCCGAGGGTGTAATTACGTGAACGCGTAGAGAAGGAACACCGTAGGGGACGTTGATTGAAGTTTTTAGACGTGTATGAGGCTCTTTAGCGTATGTCAAGCATCCGGCGCCACGTGCGCCAGTGTGAGTGCCGTTAAATGAGAAAACAAGCCAGCGTTCACTGCTGGCTGTAATATAACGGACGCTCGAAGAACAAAGCAAGGAAACTAGAAAGCCCGAAAGAAAAGCGAAATCGAGCGACACGGAGAGGAGAAAAAGAGGTATCTCCTCTTTGACGCTCGCCAAGGAAAGAAATAGACGCGCTCCGTCAAATTGCTCGTCTTCTTCGTAAACGCTTTCGCGACAGATTCGAGATCGAATTAAAAGATTAAAATTCAAGTTAGCAGATCAGGTTAAAAATTACAAACATGATTTTAAAACGAGAGTCTTAAAACTGAATGGAGATAACAGATATGAAGCGTTGGCAGGTCGGATTGTTTACTAAAAAGGAAACTCACAACGCACACGGTTGAAGATTGGTAATGTGTGTGCGAAATTGATAATCGATTTGTTGCATGGGAAGGGGGAGGGGGCGACGATATAAATTCTGGCAGACGATACGTGGCTGGATAGTGACCACGAAGGGAAGAAGTAGTCAATCGGAAGATATAGTGTCCTTCTATACGTTTTTATTGCTCTGGAGATTTAAACTTTATCTCGCCGCGCCACTTGCTTACGAGTGGTGGACCTTTCAAATAAAGGAAGTGGCGCGCGGTGAGGTTTTTTTTTTCAATCCCGTGGTTTTTCCCTTTTTCTGGGGCGTAAGCTACTTTCCACGGGACCCAGGATGCCATTCTTAGCGGCAGGAAAAAGAAATTGAAAACGGCCGCGACAAATGTATCGATCTTCGCCTCTCTCGCCTAGATTTCAACGAAATCGAGTATTATCGCAGTCTATTGCGTTGAAAAATAAATATCTATAAGATCTACAATATTAATGAAAAATTATACAGGGTATTAAAAAACAGGTTCAAGATCTATAGGACATATAGTATTCGCTGAGTTGAGTAAGAAATCCTTTGCAAAGATGGGTCGAATCATTAAGATTAGGACCAGTGTTAATCTCGATTTCTGCAACGGGGACCATTTGCTTTCTTTTCGTAAACGAATAAGTACCATATGATACATCTGCTTTGATGCTTGCAAAAAGTATTCCAAGTTAACTCCCATTTTCATACAGCTTTCGGACCTTTGTGTCAAAGAACTGCATTCTCCTTCGTGTTTTCCTTGTCTGGCCTGGACAGGCACATTCTACTAGCTGTCATAAGAAATTCTCCCTCGTCATAGTATCATAAAATGATGTCACAATAACATTTCTCATTTACAACATTCATTAAATGCACCTGTTAATTGTGCACTTATTCATTTTGCAATGCTGTAATATTACATTTATTACAGAAGAAGGGAACAAATCCCTAACATTTACAAAAGGGACAATCGGGTCTAACTCTAAAAATGTTAGTGCAGTGATTACTGTCAATCCCTTCTTACAAACGCTCTGTCCATTTACTAGCACTAAAAATCTCGCGATGCATGTTGACCATGGTCAGCACGGTCATTGAACGAGACGGCGGCATAAAGTTTCCCGTCTGTCGGCAGCGACGTCAGTAATAAATATCGATGAATAATTGCATCGTCGATACACTCCGTCGGGCCCTGATAATCCGACGGAGCCAGCGCGAAAGGAATAATACGACGGGAGACAACGAGACAGAGCATCCCGCTCATTTACATGTCAATTCGTTCATTGACGTCTCAGGGCAAATCAAACAAAAGCGTTGAATCGAATCGTATCGTTGCATTAACCTGCCCCGAATCCCGAGCCGAAGCCAGCACGGATCTATATTTCACGCCCGTTGTCGTGAACGCGGCCAACGCCGCGGAATATATTTATTTATTTCGCTATGTCGTGTGCTCGCATTGATTAAAAATATATACGAGTGAAGCGAAAATGGAAAAAACACGTCACGGCGAGGAGAATGCATTAGTTCCGCGATATTTTACACTCACCGACGCGGAAAGGTACGCGGCCAGGAGGGAGATTCATCGCCACGGACACAATCGATACGTTTAATCACATAAAATCGCGATTAAAATTACGTTTAATTTGGGATTAAAGGTAGCATATACAGAGCTTCGCCTGTGGGTTTGGTCTATACGTCGTTGAAACGTACTAGAGCGTAACAGAGGTGTTATTAATCGGTTAATACGGGATAAAGAAGATTATCGTAGCTATTTATGTATGTTAAACCACGTCAAACCTCAATTTCCTACTCTGTTTACCGTGCGATAGAAAGTTGTGTTTTAAAGAGAAGACTGAAGAATTCAGTCAGATTTTAAAAAACCCTAACTTGAAATGAAACGTGGAAAATGCGAATTTGTTTTGTTCAAAAACCCTGGTTCTTATTAATTAATATGAAGGAAGAATGAACTTCGTACGAGTAGTAGTTTCAGAGATAAAACTTCATTTGCAGTATTCGTTTTCGCGAAAGTAGGCGCACATTGGCAAACTTCGACGAATGGTATTTTTTAAAGAAATTCGAAACCAGGTGAATGATGACTTAAACCCATCCTAATATCACGTGAACTACCTACATCATTTCCGAATTTCATGAAAATCTCTGGCATAAAGTGCAAAAACTAATCTTGAGGGCAAAAAAAACTCTGCTTTGTATGCAATCATTTCTCATCACTAAAACGAGATTCGCGAAGATCATGTTGTCGAGCGCCCACGATTATGCGGGACGCAACATTTTCACTGGGATTTCCACGGGAATTCGGTTGCCAGTGGCACGGGAGTGTCCTGGTTCGGTGCAACCGAGTGCACACACTCGGGAGGGAGATATATTCACGTTGAGAGAAGCGGTGCTCACGGCGATATTCAAATGCAAGAAACACGCGGGGTTGCAAATCTATGCCCGGCTCCTCGGAACTTTCTGCGGCTGGTGCACGCCTACGCTCCACGAAAGTTTACGGCAAAGAGTTCGCCGTCGCGAAAGAGGCTTACATTAGTTACGGTTATGGTGCATCGTTTTTTGCCATCGCCGAGGTGGAAACACTTTCGAGATCAATAAAACTAGTCGAACCACTCGGGAAGTCGACGCGATTCGGCGGGACGCGTTCGACATTCGCGGCACGTCATCCACGTCCCGCTCCATCGCAAAACTATAAAATAAGCCGACGTCAAGAGAGATCCGTGCAAACACTCATAAATAGTGATTACGAAGTAAGTGTAGATTTGTTGCTTGATAGATCCTGTCGGATTTGCGTAGTATGAAGTCGTGCCTTGTTGTTGATTGTTGTATGTAACGTGAAAGGATATAGAAAATAATGATATTTTATTAGTAGGTATAGATTAATATAGGTGACATTTAATTGAAACAAGTAAAATTATGTAATGGGGTTTCTGTGAAAATAAAAATATATGCATACCTATATAAATATGAAATATTTATTATAATAATAATGTATTAACATAAGGAATGATTAATGTAAAAAATAAATTGATTGTTAATATTTAGTCATTTATTGTGAATTCTGTTCGAAGCATTTAATTTCATCCGTGTATCGTTTTATATTAAATTTAATTTCACAGCTCAGAGTTAAATTTACTTTTATACATTAGACTGTCAGGTGTTGTCAACATCTCTTCACTGTTCCCACGAAGATTCAGTGATCGCCAACGAAAAACTTGTTTCTAAGAAGAATATACAAATTACATTGAATATAATTAAAATGAATCGAAAATACTGCGCAATGATGTTTGCCAAGTGCAAGGGCCCCATTTTGTATTATTTTAATTTTCACGCTGGGCCAATTTCCGTAACAAGGTAAGGCTTATAAAGTAGTTGAAAAAGCTGAAGAAATTCTGGCTGATCTTATCCATACTAATCCTGGGTACAGTTTCCACCGTAACCTGTTTCGCACAATGTTCGTTCGCAATATTCTCTCCCAATGGAAACTGTTATGAAATTTTATCCGATACGCGGTCTCGAAGTTTTCCCTTCCGGCAAAATTGTTCGAGCGGTAGAAGTCTCGAAAATTTCTCGATAGCGTTCAGCATTTGGATGATAACATTACATTCGAGGTTCTGACGAGAATAACCGTGTGTGAATTCTACAGAAGCTATATGAGTATTACATTACGATAATTAATACTGAACAGGATCTTAAGTGGAGTGCAATATAGAGGAAGCAACCTTTCTATTTGTATACTGATATAATACTTTTCGAGTTCTTTTAAAATTACACTTGTCACTACAGAGTTAAATATTTTATAAATTAAAATTATAATAAAAGAGGAATAAAGCTATAAATTTACGAGAAACGAGATAAATGACTTAAAAAATGACCGCCATTCTGTATCCATCTTCCAGCGACGTTAAACGCGCCCAAAGCGTCCGACGATTCCGTCAAGATAAATTCTGCATATTTACTTTCAAAATTTACTCTTTCAAAGTATAAGTTTGTTTCCTAGCAACTGAGTCTGGTGTTATTTATTCTTTTCGCCAACGCGCTCGAAGTGTGACGGGCAAATATTAAACCATTGCGTTATGAGTCTGAAAACTTCCCCAGCGCTTGCGGCTCATCAATTATACAGCGTCGAACTCTCGCCGTCTCCGTGACGGCCACAAAGTAGAACCACCTGTAAAACTTCTGGTGGGAAGCAATGCACGACGTTGCAGGAGTCGGAAACAAGCTGTGTTCCCCCAAGTGTTACGTATTTACAAAGCTCCACCTTACGGTTTGCACGCCGTACGTCTTTTCCCCGTAACTGCTGCGGGCCGTCATTCGTCCGAGCTGAAAGACAAAGGCCGAAAGCTTTTCTACTGCGCAATGGTGTCCATTAACGTAACAATTATCACACTAAGTATTACATTAGAGAAGCTCGCGCTCCCTCTCGCCGTTGAATGCTTCGATGCGTTAGAAAGATCTTCCTGCTGCCGTCACTAAAGATGTCTGTACCGCTGCGGTATAGAACGAGAAAGAAACTTAATTCCCGGTTAGCTTCTTTGCATTCCTTTGCGCATTACAAGGACAAAGATTCTGTCTCACTTATCACGAGTTTTGTGTGTGATATTAAAGACTGTGAATAATATTCAGCTTGAGAAATTTAAAAGTGGTTGTTGAGGATACCTGTAATATTTATCTAAATAATTTGTATACTATAAGGAGCAAGACTTGTTTTAAATCGAAATGGTGTATACACTTATGCAGTCACACGTTTGATAGAATCAATGATGAAACATCTTATTTCTAAGAAATAAAAGTTTAAGTTCTTTTTTAATATCTGACTAAATATGTGAAAATAACGTAAGAAATTCAATTGCAGTGTTGATCACGAAACCGATCACTTAACTAGGAAGCGACCCGTTCGATGTTCATGGACATCCTTGCATCGAAGATTGGAGAACCGGAGCCACAGGAGCCCACTTTTCGCAACGGTGCTTCGCAGGACCACTTATCGTAGTATTATACGTTTACGAGCAGAACGGCCGTCCTATGGAGCAGGATTAATTGTCAGTATAATGGCGCCGATTAAATTCGAGGAAACTGCTCGGGGCAGTACACACAGGCTTGATCCGATACTCTGGGCATGCATAGCGTAAATCAGGCCAAGCTTGAGGCGATGAAGTTCTTGGCACTATTAAAACAGTGTATTCTTTAATATTTCGGTGGTCGTTTGTTAATCCAACGCAAGCATTGGTGTCTGAATTCGAGGGATTACTGAAAGGATGTGTGCAGTTTGTGGTACTATGATTAACGTGTAAAATAAGACGTTTGAACCCTAAATGCTACATTAACGCTGCATCTATATGCTGAGTCTATATAGATTACGCGGTCACTGTATATTTAATGCATCGCAGTTGATATAGGGAATGAAATATTGAAAGAGAGGAATGTGTTTCGACAAAGGACCTGGTATGATTTGGAGGAAGGTGAGATACATAATACAAAGCTAAAGTATACATATAATACATCTCATTTCTGAATTGAATGGTGACAAAAATTACTACAGGCGCAATAACCTCAGCAGAGTGTAATTTTCCAATGAAATTTGAAAGTGTAAATCTTAATCTGTCTGCACATTAATACAATCTCAAATACGGGATCCTCAAACCACTAGATACCAACGTGATAAAAATTGACTACAATACCTAAGTAGCCTCCCCCTCCCCAAGTTCCTATTATTGCCACGTTTCAAACACTTGAACCTCGACAAATCGCCTTCAACCGCTCAAACCAGTCATACCCCTGCTCCAGCAGTTTCCCCGCCGCGATTACACAATGAGCTAAACGCGCATCGTCTCAAAAATCACGAAGCGGGGTGTTACATTGCGCTCGCGGAAGCTTATCGAAGTACCGCGTCGGCCAAAGGTGCAATCGCCGATGAATTACAAGAATTAGAGGCCGGCCGCGGAACACGAAGCTTGCCTTCTGATATCGCGTTCCACTGTACACAGGATACAGCTAAACGGCCCATTGTTCGTCGGGACAAACGGCCACGCGGGGAAAGGAGCAAGCTATGAATGCAGCTAGCCTCTATCAGCAACGGTTGGTGAAAGGAGAAAAAAATGGCAGGAGTTGGGGGGGGGCTCTGGGGGGTGGCAGGAAGCTTCCGGGGACCGGTCGTTCGATCGTCGTCTACGATTCAGCTGTTCCTCGCTTTCGGGCCGTTTGCGACGAAACGCGATTATCAAAAGCGTCGCGGATGATATAACAGGAAATGGGAGAGGATAGGGGCAAAAAGGGGGAGGTGGCGGACGGGTGGAACGCCACGAAAAACAGGGATAAATAGAGAGGCGGAGAGGGAGACAGAGAGAGAGAGAGAGAGAGAGAGGGGGATGGAGGGAGGGAGAGAGAGAGAGAGCGACGGAGTGAGTCAGAGTTTGGGCGGTTACGGGGGGGGGGGAGGGGCAGAGGGAAACAAAACGGCGCACAAAATCGCCCCCGTAAATTCCACGCTTCTAGCGCACGCGCGTCTGTCTGACAGGTGTTCGTACATGTCGCGAGGGAAAGGGATGGACGCGAAGAGTTAAAGCAAAAACAGAGGAGGCGGCCTGTGTGTGTAGGAGGGACGGGAGATTGTCCAGGGAAACCCAGCGTCGGTTTTCGTTAAATGCTCGCCTAACGAATCCGTTGGCTCGTCCGGCTTTTGACGCGCTTGTTGTTCGTACCGCGGGCGAACAATTACCCCCAGAGTCCTTCATGAAAACTGGGCGAAACCTGGAAAAAAGCAGTTGGGCGGGCGGTACGCGGTAGTGAGGGGCGGCGAGGACGGGGAGGGAGGGGTGAGCAGCCCCGAAAAAAGAGCGGGATGATTAATCGCGGAGCGCGCGCGCCCTCCCTTTCCAGGTATACAAGCGCGAAACTCGACAATGCCGAAAAATAAAGAGCGTCCGGTTACGGGACGCGGAGATATTCTCCCTGGCGTTTATCCATTTTCGAGGGAGACGAGCGGAATGACAATAAAACGGACGGCAGAAACACAGGGCGCAGGGGGATAGGAGAAGTCGAATGGAGCCTGTTATCCAGCGCGCCGCGGTCAATAAGGGATTGAAGCGTCGAGTTGGAAAAGATGCTTTATTGGAATTTCGTGGGAGGAATTGGAAAGTTTCGCTCCCAAACCGTCTTAAATCTCTATTTTTGGAAATTGAAGATCACGCGTTTGGAAAGCCTTCCATGGTGATCCTGGGTCTGCATCTTTGTTTGTAATATTGGAAACCTTTCTCTATGGAAATATGGAATTATTTAGAACAGGTCATCCATGCATTGGGATTGTTGTGACAAATCGAAGGATTCTATGGCGATTTTGGGAATGTATTTTGTTTGGGGTGGACAGTATGTGTGATGAATTGAATGAGTACCTACTTTAATCGAACGAGCATCAGAGTTCTTTCTTTCAGTTTTCTTTCTATTCGCGTGTAGAATTGAGTACGACGTGACGTTTACAATTAAGGCAACTGAAGTTTCTGGCCGAAGGGGTGAAAATAATGTCGCGTGAATTTTGAAATTTTGTTTGGTTTCAACTATCTATGCGCGAAGTAACTAATTCTGACTAGAGTCTCCTGACAACGGTGGGCTTGCAAGAATGAAGCGGCTATTTAAAAATGTACGGAACATCGCGGGGACAAGGACTCACCTGTTGAAGTGAAGAAGTGGAACGATTACGCGGGACGGCTACACAGCTGTAAGATAAGAATGAAGTTCTGGCCTCTTAAGATGAAGAATGCGACACTCTGAAGTAACACTAAAAATTAAGGGTACCGAACGAATCGTTTTAATAATATTAAACTTGGAAATTCCTTTTAAAAAATGTCAAGGTATGACTACATCTCCCTCGTGGAAGTAAAGCGAGAGAAACTCAATGTGGGTTGCATTAAACGAGAAAGGAAGAACAAATGCAATCATTGTACTTTAATTTACAAGTATAATGAGCTGAAATGGAATCGTGACAAAAGCATTCTTATATATTTACTCCTTCAGTCGTCGTTTCCTTCCATTTGCATTCATTAATCATCGTTACATTCTTATCTTGAAGTTTGCTGCCATACCATGAATATTGTAGTACTTGAACCGTCTTTTATTTTAACGAACCTCTCATAAAACACTCTTGTTTTGCACAAATAACGATCTTAGGTTAATAAGGCAGCGGTATCGTATTTCAAGCAGTACTATCTGAAATCACTACTCTGCTTATAACAATATTGCCCCTAATTATTCTAAACAATCCTCCTGAAAAGAAGAAAACAATTTTTCTCGCCTCTTCTGCAACGATGAACGCTCGTTTCATTCTCGTTTATGAAATTTATTTAATACGCAATCCCTTTCATTTCGGAAGAGTGTAATTCCTGTTGCATTTATATTTTACAGCACATAATGTGCAAAAGTAAAATACCGGTGTCACGAAACAAGTCCGTGAAGCGTGTGGAGTTGAAGAGAAAGTATTTCACCGTTCTTCCATGTCGACCTTCTCTATTGGGGTTTACCACGAGTTTTTACCCCAGGTAAAAAGAAAAGTCTCGACACGCCCTTACTTTCGGCCCCTCCTACTACACGCGCCCTTGTCAGGATCATCATTGAGTTCGTAACCGCAGCAGAACGCTCCCCCACGACCTTAATTCTTGGAGCTTTTGTTCTTCGCACATCGTATACAACGACCTGTGGATTTGGATCGAGCAAAACCACACTAGCGTTATTTCCCACGAAATTTATCTCCTTATTTTATGAGACCTCTCTCATAGATCACTACCACGAAACTTCATGTACTCCGTATAATTACTTAAAATATGACTCTTCGTTTAAAAAATAGAAAACATGCCTTGCCACATCTCAGTTTCGAGGAAACGAGTTTGAAATTTAAGTGATCGTCTTTATAAAATTCAAAGTGAATAACGCAAGTTATTAATACAAGTATGCAGTAATAAAAGTTTGTGAAGCAACGAAGTGCAGATGTTTAAAGTACGTTATAAAAAAGGGTAATGTTTATTGAATATGGAGAAAATTAGCTCGATCTAGGAAATCAGGCTCCCGCGCGCTCATTTTCAGCATTCGGTTATGTGACACGTATAACGAGGCATGGCAGGGGCTTGACATCGAATATAACAACGACCATCAGCACTGATGGGCATACTAGGCCTCTAAATGTAGAGCTCGGCTATTTGTCTTCATTCGGTCCCACGTGGTACCCAAGGGTGGCGGCCCCTCATTATCACCTCGCCATATCCATCCTGATTAGACCTAAACATCCGGTAAACTCTCCAGCCACACCCTGGCCATCGTTTAACCGGACCTATTCAACAAATTAGAAGGGATTTTTTTTCACTCCACACACTTATAAACCTTGATGAGTTGCGTATTCTTTTTTTTTCTATATCCACTTTCTGAATCCATTAGAAGAAAATCGTGAGTCGAATCAATGGACACTGTTATCAGTAATTTTTTTGTGCGTGCTAATTTCGTTGGTGAAAGTCCACATGCACTAAATTAAAGATATTTTGTAAATTTATATATTTATTATATGTATTGGATAATCCATACATTGATAATTAAATTTGATTGAAATTTGAAATTTAAATCAATCATTTGAAACAAATCAAGGTATAATAATTACAAATGAAATGTGTAGGCAGTGGCGGCCACGTGAATACATGTTCAAGACGCAATTCGTGCTCAACTATGGAGTGTACAATATTAACCTGTCGGAATCTAACATTTGATTCGCCCGAGCAATTTCTCTCTAATTTCCCTCTCAAGCGATTTGATTTTCTTGCGAGCAAGAGTGGCCTTAATCGAAACGTCGAAACTCATTTAAGAGTTGCAGAGCTGAAGGTCTTATTTCAGCAACTTCTTTCAGTCGGGTTCCCCGAAATTAAAGTACACAATCAACTCAATACTGTTCTTGCCGACTTGACAATCTCACTCCATAAAAACATAAAACATGATACTTAGACTTTGAAAGAGGAAGTCTCTACCGAAGATCACAAAATTTATTATTTTTTTTTAATATACGCGTTATCCCTAAACTATAGACCAAATAGGACTTGAACAAGTAGCCATTCGATGAAAAGCTGGCAGAAGTAATTGTTTGTTAGAATACACACTCTTTCCACAGAAAATTCCTCGTCTGGAGCAGAGAGGCTGGAGGGCACGAGATCGAAACGAACCAAATGCTAAGCGACTTTTTTCATTCCTCTCCGTCGTTCTCCAATTATGGTTGGCCGCGTCCAATTAAAGAGGCGTTCGCGGATTTTCCAATATGTAAGGTGCAAACGTACCCCGTTCCATGGGGAGGGAGCTCGGAGGGGCGGCAGGGGGGTTGCCTCGTTGCGGCATACCTTGCAAGAAAGTTCTAACAATATCGCGGCCGTGCTAGAACTTGGACGCTGCGAAGGGAAAAGGCTGAGTTCACCGTGGAGTTTCGTGCTTCCGCGAACTTTCTGGGATACGAATACTTGGGAGCCCGTTTCAAGTTCGAGAATTTTCGTAGAATACTCGTCGCCAGACGGATTACAATAAATTCTCGCTACAACGCCGATAGACGGATGTATGGCTGTTCTACACAGCGCTTCCGCGAATTACGTGGAGATTTCGAGAAGATTTCCGCTCGTCACGCCGCTGAATGTGATAGAATGCAGTATAATCCAAGGTGGGATAATTTTGTCAGAGGATAGATTAGCTAAGGCCACGCTGTGTACTTACTGCATTTTTTCGTCGTGAGATTCCCCAGAATTTTGGAATCTTGGGTAACTCATTTATGAAGTGCTTGCTTCTGTTGACATATCAAGTTAAGGAGATACAGTTTGAGGATTTCTTGTACAGAGTATTTAAGGAAAGAGTCGAGGATTTAGTTTAAAACGATTTTTTAAACAATTTTAAAATAAATAACTGTAATTAACAATCGAATTTAATGTATGTAGTAAATAAGAATTCTTGTTGTATCATAATTTTATGATAGTACGAGGAGCGATGTTTTATGGCTATGTACTTACAATTAGTTTTACATGCTAGTAGAATGTGCCTCTCTAGGTCGGACCAGGAACACTCGAAGGATTAAGCAGGTCTGTGACGTAAACATGTGAGAAGCGTATGGAAATCGGAGATGTATATGTGGAATAGGTGCCTTTTGTCAGCGTCGAAGTAATTATACCATAAGGCCTTTATGCGTTTACATGCTACACGCAATAAACGAAAGAAAACAAATCATTTGCGTTAGAGAAATGAAAAATCGCTTTTAATACTAGCAATCTTAATTTTTTGATTCATATTCACTAAGCATTTTTCACTCAATTTGCTAAACACTACCTACCCTATAAATCTTGAAGTGTTTTGTAACACACAGTATAACATTTCATCAATATTGTAGATTTTAGGTACATTCTTTTTTTTTCTTCATCTGTTTGCGTAATTCAAAAATAAATGATGTATTACTAACGCATATATAGAAACTTTCGCAGTCTCATACACATGCATACCCACATAGTCGTGTATCTACACAATACAACCGTAACTATTTACTTTTCCTGTCGTTTTTTTTTTTAAACTACGTCACTGAGTTATGCTTGATATCGCGTGGAGGAAAAATTCTCTATAAATCATGCTAGATTACAATCGGATGCGCGTTGTTTATTGAAATTTTTACCAACCCACTGGCTTTTGCAGCGACGCGACATTCGTATTCCATAGCCACGGATTTTATTCATTATTTTTGCCGACGAAGCGGTTCTAAATCTCGATTTTCAGCTGTCCCCATTCATAGAATCCCCAGGGTTTGTCCGACTACTCACTTTACAATATATTTGAACTCATTATCCATCGAAGGGGTAGTAGGAACTTCTGTTTTAATTTAATGAAACCGTTTCAACGCCATAATGCGTAGACGCGTGCACTATTGAAGTTCCAAACAATGTTATATTATTCACATCCTCCTACTAATTCGACCCTCAGCCCCTACCATTCAATGCAAATGAGGGGTCTCGAACTTATCTTCACAGAAAAAATTACTCAAAGTCCCTGACTAGACTTACCTTACTAGCAAACAACGAAATCTTACTATTTCTACAAGTTTTACTAATTGTAAGCTCCCAAAAAGCAAAACGTGAACGTCTTATTCAAAATACTCGAATGTCTTATTAATATTATTGTTTTATTAACGAGAAAGATTACAAAGTTTGCATAACTGATTTTCTAAATTCACCCGGTGTGTCATAAAAAAAAAGTCAACGAGGGTACATATGTTATTGGCATGGATGGGTACACATACGATAAATGCAATCATATTTCCCGTATAGTGTGCGATGTGGTTCGAAATGTAACAAGGTGTGCTGTCTCAATTCTCTGACAGGCAATATAATATTGTTTGTTAGATGCTGACGGGGTATATAAGTTGATTCCTCATATAATTTAATATTGAAAGACTCGTAATAATAAATATATGCACAAGATGCAATAATAGAACGAAGCACGGGGTGTTTTCACCTACATGCCACTTTTACCTGGAATTGGTCTTCGAACAGAAAGTGTAAGAACGATCAGAACTATAAATTACGCTGCTCCAATGAAATCCACACGTTTCAAGAAATTGGTCCTCGAACTGAGCGGATTCCCCGAAACTTCGACAGCTATTTGTCCGTGGGTAAGAGGCTCTTCGCGTTGTCTGTATGAAACACTTCTTAACCCACCAATCATTGTTAATCGTTCTTCTCTTCAGGAAATCCTATAGTGCCGGTAGTATTTCCGAGGAATTTAATGTGCCTTTCATCCATTTTGTTCTATTACGAGCTTAATACCATAGTACATTAAGCGAACGTCACAGAGGAAAGCGATTAAAGTAAACCTGTTAACGCATGAGTTATTCTCTGTCAAATCGATCATTTATTGTAGGTCCTCCAACAAATTAAATATGATATTGCCCACGTGAAATTAGGTGGGGTTTAACTAAATATTTCGCCGGTTTCAAATTTGTTTGAAAAATATAGGTGACAAAAGATTGCAATTCTTGCCTGTATCGCTTGTGTATCTGTGGTTTCAATTTATTTTTCACGTGTAACTAATCAGAATCCAGAATTCAAAGGAAACGTGAAATTTATATTAGCATTAATTAAAACCGGAAACATGCAAACTCAATCGAAGTATCGAAGGTGATCCCAATTAAAGCTTCTGAACGTCCCGATCAAATACTCTGCTAATTTATTAATAACAAAATATTCGGTTTCATTGGTTATTGAAGTGACACTAATCTATGAATATTAGGTACTCTGAGAATAATCCACATAGTATATTATCGAACGCGTCAACCACTCGACAATCGACACCCTCATTTTTTCATTACAATTCCCGGTCAACGATGATCGATCACAACTGCTAACAAAGGAATCATCGTTACTGTGCATCGAATCAATCAATGTCGTTATTTAAACTTACATCAGCATTCGAGGGTCTCAATTAGTCGACCGATCTGTTCAATCGCGATTGATTTTTACAGACCCATGCAATGCAAGAACAACGTGCTCTTTGCCGTAAATATAGAATTACTGCTGGAACAAAATCAAGCCGTTCAAAGCCATTTTCTAGAGAGTAAATTATATCAAGCACTATTCTTGCTCTTGTCTCTCCGTTTGAAATTTGACCAATACCACAAAGAATAATAATTGTACGAAATTATTTTTATTCGTTATGGTATTTTCTCATTTTTGTGTATAATTCAGAAACATGGTGCAGGGTGTTTTATTAACATATATAGAAAAGAAAATGTCAAATTCCCGTTGTTTAAATAGTGAAGTATGTTGAGAACGTTAAATATGATTCCTCGTACAGTTTTTGTGAAGCTTTTGTAATAAGCTTCTGAAATAAACAGAGTGGCGATCGAAAAGTACATTGTTCTCCTTTCTAGTTGAGGAATTTCCAAGTAAGTTCTTTGTCAGTTTATCGGGCATTTTCAGGTAACTCTGTACATGAGAGCCCCTCTGCAAGTTGACTTGCTGTCCATTTCACTTTTGCTTTCGCAAAAACTGAGTAACATAGCGTTACAAAGGCCCAAAGGATATCAAAGGTGTACTTTTCTAAAAACAAAATACTTATATCCCCGATATACTCTCTAAACTATTCTTAATTTTCCTCAGTCATAACTCTACTACCAACCTCATTGAAATGCACAATGTACTAACCAAGTTTTCTCACAAATTTCCACTTCTCTATATATGAATACACCAACCAGGCACATTTTTAACTTTTATCACGACTGATATACTACTCTATCATCTCTAAAACAAGCAAATTGGATCGAATGTTCACGCAAAATTCCATTCAAACTTCTTCCAAGCACATTAAAAAAAATACACTCCTCACCTACAAATTTCCTAATTCTAATTCAGCCCCCACCATTCGATCGCACAATGATAACTCCATACCCCAGAATTTCTCTGCAGTGTTCGATCGAAAATATAATTTAATTGCCCAACACAAAGGCGAACGAGGTGAGAAGGAAAACTCTGACAGAACGTGTGTCGGTGGAATGTCGACGGACTGTGTTACCCCTTTTAGAAGCTGTTCTCGTCGAGGCTTCGTCAGGCAATAAGGAGCAAAGCGGAAACGGTGCCGTCTAAATTCTGAAGAAACACGGAGAGATCAAACGCGACGCGTGGCCCTTTATCGCGCGACAACGCAACGCTCCAAACAGCATCTCGCCCGTCTCACACGAACGCCCTTCGCGCTCCAATCTTCTTTTATCGCAAGAATTTTAATAGGATTTTTTTTACGGCGTCACCGCTGGATGGGCAGCGCGAGTGGCGCGTCGCCTCGGAACATTCATCACCTCTAACCGACTGGATGATGTACAGCATTATTAAATACGGAAGGTTCGGCTGGTGGAGCTTTTTTCTCCTCCCCCCTCGATCACCCCTCTGAGGGTCCGCTAGCATCGTATCCCGTCGGACTGCTTGACGTCGTTAGCCCGTTTTCCGCTACCGGAAACTCATCTCGCCCTCTTACCACCAAATCGTTGATTTTCGCGTTTACGGGCGCGGCCCGGCTATCTCTTTCGATGGAAATCCATGATGCATCGCGCGTCGCCCTCCAAAAAAAAAATGACCGCGCACAAAACGAACGGCTCTCCGCGAACGATCGATTCGACGATTTTGTTATAGCCGGGCGATTTCTCGTTCTGGCCGCGGCGCGGCGGCGAAATTCCCTGTCGACTGTGAAATCAGGATACCGCGCGCGTATCCTGTAAACGGGCGAGTCGTTGAAACGGTGGATGAATTGTGGGAGCAGCCGTGATCGCGTTGCGGGGCATTCTTCGAGTGGGAATAAATTCGGATTGGGGATAATTTGTTTGGCAGGATTCGGGGATTAAGGAGGCAGCCTCTCGCCTTTCGATGACGCATTGAGTCTTCCAGGGAAATGTGGCGGAGAGTAATAAGGTAGGTATAGTAGCTTCTGATGTATTGGATACAGATTTAGTTGTAAATTGGTTAAGGTAGTCCGTTATTCTGTAGGAAAGTAATGTAATTTGTTGTCAAATATTAAGTATTGTATATAGTAGAATCCAGGAGGATCGCCGTTTTCGAAACGTAGGTAAGTGGTACATTATCACGCAAAAATATTAATAAAAATAAGCAACTTCTCAGAAGCATTCGTTTGACTGTAAACTTGTGTA
The DNA here is from genome assembly GCA_029448645.1 of Andrena camellia. Taxonomy (NCBI): domain Eukaryota; kingdom Metazoa; phylum Arthropoda; class Insecta; order Hymenoptera; family Andrenidae; genus Andrena; species Andrena camellia. The sequence goes on along the minus strand of CM055679.1, from coordinate 46,440,855 downwards.
CTTGTTAATAAACAACAGGGTTAAATTGAGTATAATAATTTATTTTGTTATATTCTACAAATTTCTTTTTTTTGGGCTGATCTACCCTTGCTCCTTGAGCCCCATTTCGTTTGAGACATCATCGTCTTTGTCTGAACTCCCTTCCTTGTTACCAAAAATCGTAGTCTCCAAACCGTGTCATAGTTTGCAATGCATTTAAGCATACATCCATCAAACAAATCATACGAATTGTCGAGGGAGATTAAGGGATAAAAATTTGAACGGTCAGATTGAATTATTCGCGTTAGTTGTTTATCCAGTTGCTAGCAGGATGTGTTGTTTGCAGACGTAAAGGGCGTGCTTCCTTATACCCATATGTATTTGGGCTCGTGTGCACCCATACGAGAAACTAGTAAACCTCATTGCGAGGCCGTACCAGTTAATATACTCGTGGACAGAGGAAGCTGAAGGGTGGATGTTAATAAGCTAGGTGGATACCAGTGACGTAATTCTCATCCGGTCACCCCGCTGCAGAATTTCTGGATTGCAGTACCGTTATGAACATCGCCTATTAAATCAGTCTATTAATTATTGTGCTTATTTCCCAGCCATCTACTTTCTTTCTATTTTTCTTCTTTCCTGCATTCATGCTCCTGCTTTGGTTGTAGAAGATTTAGAGTAGTACGAGTTCTCGATTAGAATAGTTTATTAGTTGAGGTTCCTGAGTTTGAAAAAGTTAATCGATAATTTTTCATTCCAATTAACAGAGATCTAGGTATAACTTCGCCTCATTGTTAGTCCAAAGAAACTTGGTTGTAACAAATACTCATACTTACACCCTCACTTGCCAAATGAATTGGGGGATACTTTTGTGTGAAATTCGTTTCCAATTGCCACGCAATCTTGTTATTTAGACATGTGAACAAGTAATAATTAAAGTGCCGCCGTTCGGTACTATACGAACAGCCCTCTGTATTTAATTGACTTTTGCTTTGACCTGGTTCCCTGTGTAACGAATCGACGGAGGCTTTAATAAGATCACCCTGCAACTAATTTCCCCACTATTTTCAAGCTATGTCGTTGCCCTGGCAGTTCGAGCGAAAATTTTATGGCTTTTCCTAATACGAGCAGAATTCTCCTGCGCTCCCGGTATTTAGCGGTTTTTCGCCGAGTTTCTACTGATGCGTTCAGTGAAAATATTTACCATCGCGCAGGAGAGCATCGGAATTCCGTAGCAAACACGCGTGGATCGAGGGATTCAGCTTGATTATCCGCCCATTCCGTAGATCATGCGAGCCTTGGCTGGCTCTCGTGTTAGTAGCGCGCGAATGCCAGTGGATTCTCAATTACGCATCGCGCAGCCAAAATTTTACATCCCCTCGTTCTGTGGAGCACTCAAACTTTATTACTCTGCGTGGAAGCAACGCATGAGTAACGATGATGAACATTAATGCTGGAAGAACAGCGTGGCTCTGAACAATCCACGAAGATGGGAAACAACTGTTTGCGTTACTATTACTGTATTCTACATGCTTCTATATTGATGTGAGGGCCAGCAGAGAATTGCAATTGAAGATTCGTTGTGTACGTGGTTGGAAATAACAATATAATATTGCTAAGAATATAGTAGTGATTAGATAGAGAATAATAGTGAATAAATAAAATATTAGTAGAGGAACCTGGGATAAAGTGAAAGAGATTAAAGACTAAATAACACAACAATCAGAAAAATAACAGAAACAAGCAATTTTTTACCATGTTGTATTATACACTTTTGCTTTCTAAAATCCAGAATACAAAGTCTCTGTTACGTTAGAATTTCATAAAATATTTGTTCAAAAAATCTTCTACTAGAATATGGCATATCTACTAGAATAGTCATTACATAACACTACTAAGTAGCACGTACAAAAAAATATTTCGCTTTGCATCACAATTTTGCTTTGCCCCGGTTTCCCCTACATTTTTTTCTCAAGTGTGCTTTCCTTCTTAGCTCATTCGTACAGTGAGATCATTTTGTTTGTGTATTAATCTTGTGCCATGATCAATTTCAAAGATGACATCAGTGCCTACTCAGGCAGTAGGTATAGTGAATAAATTCCCAGAATTCCACACGCTGGAACGTCGCAAATACTAGGCAGCTGATCAACTAATATACCTACTACGTTTCCAATGAAATTCTTCCACCATCCATACGCTCGACCTCACCATTAAACAAGGATTGATTAATTAATTAAGCATGAACAAACGAGCTTGAGTACTCTACAGAGGATGATTAGTAAGCTCATGCTCATTCCACAGCAGCTTGGTCTCAAATCCCAAAGAGCGATACGAACGAGTAATTACTAAATTAACCGAAAGATGAGTTGATGAGAACACAATGTCCTTTATATCAAGAATTGAAATCTATTGTGTAAATTCGTATCGAACAAATAAACCATGCTCCTAAACCGGGCAGAAACTTACAACCAGCCCCTCTGCAAATGTAACACAGGGCGAAGCAGCAGAGGCGAAGGAAATACTCAAACTGGAATGCAATATCGTATCGCCAATTTCGCTGTCGACGAACTCAAGCGCTTTAAAGCATCCAATTCCACGCAAAAGGTGTATTATGCCGTGTTCGATACCGTGTCATGGAAAAAAAACTGGAAAGTATCATGCCGTGTGCCGTTCGTACGTGAAACGATCCCGTAACTTGATCGTAAACGAAACGAACCCAGAATCCTGCAAGAGTCGAGGCTGCCAGAACAGGAAGAGCCCCGAAGGAAAGGATCTCCGGTTCGCTGCTCTGCAACGAGAGCATCCCGATCTCACGAAACTGTCCCGAGGGACAGGTGAACATAGAGTCGGTACTTCCGTGAAGCTAGTACATCAGCTAAGGTCTCGCTGAAGGTTCAAGGGCTGACTTAACGGTTCGTGCCCTCGTCTCATCATCCGCCGCTCCCTGAAGCTTCCAACGCTACCAACCGCGTTTCTTCATCTCGATGCCCTGACGTATTTGATCCAAAAATATATCGCAGTTGTTGAATCGTTAAATGACGTTCCCAGATGTATTTAATATAAAGTCAATGGGTAAGTTCGTATTTTTCTGTGATAAGGTGCCTAGTCAAGCTTACTGGAGGTGATCTACCGTATCTAGACGATTAATGCAAGTTGAGGAGTAAAGGTGTTAGGTCTGTTAATGTGGACTTTTTTCGCATACTTTGTGGGCGAAATCTTCGACACGATTAATAATGAAAATTTATTATAGTTAGTCTTGTGTACCTTCTCGTGAGTTTTAATGGGCAACCAAGTTTTTACTTAGACTTGTGAAACATGCTGGATAAAGCCGATTAATAAAACGGTATTATAATCTGTTTTATGGTATATGAAGATCCCATCGAAGATACGAACGAGCATGCGAATTACCCTGGCATTAATAGTACTTAGGTACTCGGGCGAATGGATGTGTAAAACCACTTTATCGTCCCTTCGAATTCCCTCCTCTACGACTATGAAAACCTCTGCCGTTACCACCAGACCACCCGAAACGGTTACGGCTAGGGCTCCCCGAACAAAGAGGATGATTATATAATACGACGGTGGGAGAACTCCTGACAAATCTTGGAATCGAATGGCTACCTTATATGTAGTTCTAACTACAAATAGAATTGATTCACCGTGATTTCGCTGAAGCACGTACCCAGGAAACGATAGAGAATTCCGCTCCTTCGGCGGAACTTCACGGTCGTAACTACGGGAACGTGATGTATTATTTGCGAGAAGTTTATGCACAGCGTAGCCAATGGCTACGGGGCCTTAGTCTCTCATCGCTTAGGGCTTAATCCTTTGCCACGCCACGTGGCGATTGTTTGGTCTTTGTATTTCGAACTTGCCGGAGCTTCGAAATTAACTACCAGCTCTCCTGACTGTTCTGGGAAGGTGAAAAGTCGACTAGCAGTCAGTATTGGCGGACATTTAAATCACTTAAATTATTAGGAAGCCATTGACAAAGAATTTTGGTAACGGTACGAGAAATTTTTTTCTTAAATTAATAAATTAATAATCCCACCATTACTAATCTATCCAAATGTGGGTTAAGGGGCCCCTTAAATCAACTGATAGACTGAGAGATAATAAAATTATTAGAATATATAAAAACCAAGAAAAAGTATGTACCTTTTCATAAAATAAAAATACAAATGCATAAAATATTTAGTACTCATACTCTAATTCCTCCTCGTGATATGTTCTTACGTATTGTGCGGCAATTTCATCCTTTATTTAGAAACAGAATAAATAACTTTCTACGCCTCACTATTCACATCAATCTCGTACGTATCATGCTTGCTCGCAAATACCGGAAAGCAACAAAAACGTATCGCATAATGTTGCAACGGGAAGAACAGGGGGTTAAAATGATGCTAATAACTTTCATTTGACTGAGCACGTAAAATCAAACGATAGCTGAAATGTGTGTTGATGCGCCATAGGGAAAAATGCAGGGGCGTATTCTATATGGGAAATTGTGTTGCGATACCTTGCAATCGATGCGAGGATGGGGCGGTGATTGAAGTGCAGCAACGCAAAGGGTGATTGCTGATGTCAAAGGAAACCGAGAAGAGTGACGTCGGTGGTAGATCGTCGGATATATTCGGGCTTTCATATTCTATTTATACCGCGCCATAGTCACCTGATGCCATAGCAAACTATGTTGGTGATGGCCGTTTTCAATCCTCGATGGCACAAAGACATTGTCAAAGAGTCTCTTCCTTCATCGAGGGAAAACGCTTTCTCACTGATTAGACGCGCCTCTTTCCTTTGTCTCCCAATTTGAAGCTCTTTTGATACCAACAGTCGATTAAATGTTAACGCGACTCTGTCCGAACTTCGATCGGGGACATTCGCGCGAACGTTTCACGATACGTGAGAATAATTCGGGAAAACCACCGCTTTAAATATTCATAGACATCTGTTTTCTGGTACTAAGCACGTGTGAATATATGAAACTGGATATTCTCGGAAACGTAGAGTCACATTCTCGGAAATATAAATTCCTGCCAGTTTTCATCTCGATGCTTAGCTCAATACTTTAAAAATACTTTTTAAATTAAACATTACCATTTTCAAATTTAGACAGCATTTGATATCCTTCTTGTCTTAATCCAGGTTGTAGTTGAGATTAATCTATTCTCGTTCAATTCGTTTCTCACGTTAATTATGTTTAGTCTTAGATTTAATTATAATAATGTTTAGGCTTATTAAATGTTCACACTGCAGCTTCGCCCTTTACTCTAATTTCTACTATATTACTGAATTTACATGTATTTTCCTATAATGTAAAATAAAAATGAGAAATGCTAATAATGATACTATCCGAAATGAATATTTCACTATGTAGTGGCCACAGTGCTTCTCAAGAACCTCGTGCTTTGCATTGTCTCCCCTAAACAGTCCTCGAACATTCAAGGTATCAAGCGTTGGTGTTTTATCACATCCCATTAGGAAACAGTAGGTATAATAAGAGAGTTCTAAATCAACGCAGGGCGAGGGGTGAAGCGGGGTGAGGGGAACCGCGATGGCGAGGGAACGCGCGCGCGATCACACACACACACACACATGCGTGGGGGAGGGGGAGGGGAGTGGTACCGCCGATGACTCATCCTCTCGGCCCGTGGTCAAAACATGCGGAGGTATTACGCGTAGAAGATGCGAGTCGACACATGCACGGCTATTGCGCAATAACAGCGTCAAAAACATATAATAGGCGAAGGTCAACTTCCGAGAATAATGAGGTATGTCGCGTAGAAGATGCAAGTCCAAACCTGCACGGCTGTTGCGTAATAGCAACGCCAAAAAACATATAATAGGCGAAGGTCAACTTCCGAGAATAATGAGGTATGTCGCGTAGAAGATGCAAGTCGAAACCTGCATTTCGGTATAGCGCCAAGGTCAGATCGCGCTCGCGAACAAGGAGTGTGAGAGAGAGGTACGTTATGAATCTATCCTTCTCTCTCTAGGGGCATAGTCGAAACATACGGCGGTACGACGCGTAGGAGATGATGCGAGTCAAAACCTGCGTTAAAACATACAACGATGGAGGCAAACTTCCGAGACTAATGCGCAGCATTTTTGCGCGAGCAATCGCGACACCACGAAAATTCAAAGCGAGCCGACACGCTTCTATCTATCGTTCGAAGGCGCGATCGCGCCCGCGATTGCTGTGACGAGCGAACAAGGAGTACGAGAGAGAGGCTAGATATTGTCGTGTATCTCTCCGTCTGTAGTCCTTTGTCGGTAGGCGATCAAATAAGAGACGGCGGTATGTCACGTGGAAGATGTAACGCGAAACCGGCGTGGTTATCGAGCTAGAAGCGAGTCGAAACATACCATTTCTTATCGTGTAATCCGAGAATAACGCGCGGTAGCTACCGAGATAATACGGTGAGTAAAAGATCGATAGGACTTAAGGTGGAAATCTACGCGTCCCATTGGGGTGCAATGGGGTAGGGAGAGTTTAGGTAGGGATGATCGTATATAAGGCAGCTCGCATCTTCGACAGGGTAAAATCGTGAATGGTAACGCGTCGGAAGATATGTGTGATATAATCGTTGCGCATCTCGCGTTTTATGACAACGGTATCTAGTGAAGTGTTACATACTTTGACAATAATAATAATAATAATAAATGTGTCCGACATCCTGACGCGAGTTTGACTACGTGGCGGAAACGTGTCGCGGAACGGTATACAGTCTGTTATATCAAGTGACAACATGGATACGTTCAAGAACGCGTTCGTGCTTTTGGCGCGAATGTCCGAACTTTTGAGGACCACCGCGGAATTTCGCGAGTGGATGGACAGGTGCGACGAGACCGTACGGCACATGGTCGCGTATCAGCATGGTGCACGCGTGCCGGTGTGGAAGAAGCAACGGATGGTGTCGCTGCTCGCGCGAACGCAAACATTGCGCGCAATAGTGCGAGGACGATTATCGCGAGTAGGGTGCGGGGTTGCCGCTCGAGCTACGGCACCCAAGGTCGTGTGGGAGGAAGTCGAAACAGCGTTTGAGAAACGTTTGTTGACCGGCGCTGTGATCAACGTCGGGATCGCCGATCCACGCCAATTCTTCGAGAATGCCCGTCGACTGGTGATTTCTCGCGTTACGAACGCCATTTCGGAGCACCGCAGCGTATCCGTGAACACCGTGCTAAACGCGGAATTCATGTTGCGGTACGAGAAGGACGTAAAGAGTTTCGCGACACGCAATCACGTACTGTTCATGTCGTCGAACGTTCGCGAGTGGTACGCGACTCAAGTGATAGCTCCGACGTTGGTCGCGATAGAGGAGTTTCAGGAGCGCGAGAGTGGCTGGGCCTTACGGGCGATACAGAATCTCCTGATTAACATTAATAAGCATAATCTGTTGCGCGCCGGTTGCGACGTACCGCTTCCGCGAACGGTTATGTTGAAAAGAGCGGTAGTGAACGTGCAGTGTAAAGAGAACGCGTGTTTTTTGTGGTCGGTCGTCGCTAGTCTGTTCCCGGCTGATACGAACGGCGACAGGATGACGTCGTATCCGCATTATTCATCGGTGCTTCGTACGGATGGCGTGCAACTTCCCATGACGATGGACCAGATACGGAAATTCGAGGTGGCCAACGAAGTGTCCGTGAACGTATACCTGTGGGACAACGAGGACGGATGCGTGCCTCTACGCGTGTCCGGCAACAAACGGGAAGGGAGGCACGCGAACGTGCTGCTGGTACAGGACGGCAAGGATTCGCAGCGGTACCATTTCGCCTGCATTCGCAATCTCTCCCGCTTAATATCCAGTCAACTCAGCAACCATTATGGCAGAGTGTTCGTGTGCGATAGGTATGCAAATAAGAATAAAAAATCAAAAATTCGAGCGATACGTAACGAGCGAAGCGTTTACAGTGTTTTTTGTTTCCGTACATGTTTCAGGTGCCTCAACTTTTTCTCCTCGGCGGATCGATTGCAGCGGCACACCGCAGATTGCACGCGCTTGAACGAGTGCGCGGTTCAATTGCCGTCCGAAGAGGAGAAAATTTTGAGGTTCCAGCATCACGAACGCAAGGAACGCGTGCCATTCGTGATTTACGCGGACTTCGAATGTTCGCTGGAGGCGATTGATCAACCGGCGATAGATCGTCGTCGCACGTACGAGTATCAACGTCACAGAGCGCACAGCGTGGGATACTACGTGCATTGTTCCGACGACCCGGCTCTGTGCGGGTACCGAGCGCGTCGCAGTGACACCGACTGTGTGCAGTGGTTTGTGCGCGAACAGCGGGAATTCGCGAACGTTGCGTACTCGTGGTTGTGCGTGAAGAAACCGATGACACCCTTAAAGCGACAGCAGTGGACGAATTTTCACGAGGCGACCGCGTGTCACGTGTGCGGGGGACCCTTCGACCGAGGCGAGGACGATGCGAAAGTGCGCGATCATTGCCACTCGACGAGCAAGTACAGGGGTGCGGCGCACAGATCGTGCAACTTGCACTATCGACGTTCGTGCACGATACCTGTGGTGTTCCACAACCTGTCCGGCTACGAGGCGCACTTCGTCATCAAGGAGTTGGCAGACGCGTTCAAAGGAAAGATGAGACTCCTACCGATAACGAAGGAACGATACATATCCTTTACGAAGAACGTCGAGGACCTCAGGGGCGAACGCAAGGACTGGCGAAAAATGTTGAAGTTTCGCTTCGTCGACTCGTTCAAGTTCATGGCCACGAGTCTGCAGAAACTCGCGTCGGATCTCGGGAAGGACAGACTTACGATCCTAAGACGCGAGTTCGAACATCTCCCTGACGAACAATTCGATCTCCTCACCAGAAAGGGGGTTTTCCCGTACGATTACGTGGCGTCGTACGACAAACTGAACGATACGCGACTGCCGCCTCGTGACGCGTTCTACAATCGTCTGAACGATAGCGATGTGTCGGAGGCTGATTACGCGCACGCAACCAACGTGTGGAACACATTTCGTATACAGACATTAGGCGAGTACAGTGATTTGTATTTGAAGACGGACGTGTTGTTGCTCGCCGACGTGTTCGAAAACTTTCGTATGGACTCTATCGCGAGCTACGAACTGGACCCGGCGCATTACTGTACGTTACCGGCGTTCACGTGGGACGCGATGTTGAAATACACGCGCGTCGAATTGGAACTGCTCACCGACGTGGACATGCTGTTGTTCGTGGAGCGAGGTATACGCGGCGGCCTGAGCCAGTGCTCGCACAGGTACGCGCGCGCCAACAACAAGTACCTGCCGACATCGATGTACGACGAGTCGAAGGCGTCGACGTATCTGATGTACTTCGACGTGAACAACCTGTACGGATGGGCGATGTCACAGGCGATGCCGCGCGGTGGATTCCGATGGCTGGACGACGACGCGGTTGCCGCTTTGGACGCGAACTCCTTGCCGGAGGACGACGGACCGGAGGGCTACCTGCTGGAAGTGGACCTGGAATATCCGCGGGACATTCACGACGAGCACGCGGACCTTCCGTTCTGTCCTGTTCGCGAGCACGCGCCCATCGGTAAGCAGACGAAGCTGATCGCCACGCTTCGCGACAAAGAACGATACGTGATCCACTATCGGTACTTGAAGCAGTGCATTCGACACGGACTTCGCGTATCGAGAATTCATCGCGTTCTGCGGTTCGATCAATCGCGTTGGTTGCGCGACTACATCATGCTGAACACGGAGTTGAGAACGCGAGCGACCAGCGATTTCCAGAAAACACTGTACAAGCTAATGAACAATGCCGTGTACGGGAAAACGATGGAGAACGTTCGAAATCGAGTGGACGTGCGACTGGTGACGCGGTGGGACGGACGTTACGGCGCCGAATCGTTGATCGCGAAACCAAATTTCCATAGTCGCGCGATATTTTCCGAACACTTGGTCGCTATCGAGATGCGAAAATTAAAAGTGAAGTTCGACAAGCCCATATACGTGGGCATGAGCGTGTTGGACGTGTCCAAGGTGTGCTTGTATGAATTTCAGTACGACTACATGCGCGCCAAGTTCGGTGATGGGTGCAAAGTGTTGTACACGGACACCGACAGTCTCATGTATCTGCTGCGGTGCGAGGACGCTTACGAGCAGCTGAAAAGTGACGTCAGTGCGCGATTCGACACGAGCGATTACGCGGTGGACAACCCGTACGGTATGCCGCGCGTAAACAAGAAGGTGCCGGGACTCATGAAGGACGAGAACAACGGTGCCTTGATGACGGAGTTCGTGGGACTTCGATCGAAGATGTACGCGACTCGAGTGCGTGACGCGTCGTCGTCGTCGGGAACGTCCGAGACGAAAAAGTGAAGGGGGTGAAGAGAAGTGTCGTAACGAACGAAATACGTTTCGAGGACTACGTGCGGTGTCTTCTCGAGCACGCGGAAACTACGGTACGACAGAACCATATTCGCGCGCGATTACACGACGTGTATTCCGTGAACGAACTGAAGACCGCGCTCATTCCGTACGACGATAAGCGTTACGTACTAGCCGATCGGATCGAAACCCTTCCGTGGGGACACTATCGGATTCCCGAGTGCGACGACAGTGATAGTGACAGTGGTACGGTTAAGTAGATACAATAGTTATGTGTATAGTTATATGTATATGTAGATTCGTAGTAATGTCGCGTACGATATATATTGATATGTATACAAGTATGATACACTGTATGAACGTAGAGGGGGTTTTTAGTGGGTATGCCAGAAATGGAGAGTCCCACATAACCCCGACATAACTGTTGTCGGGGTATGCGTAATGCATTTCCCCCTCTTTTAAAAAAAAAAAAAAAAAAAAAGTATGCAATGGATGGACATAAAATGTTTTTCTTAATATACCCATGTATAATATTACACATTCATGTAAATAATGTACAAAGATCGTGATATATATTGTGCTTTATTTTTTGTTAAATACAAAGAACGAAACAAATGTATATGTATATGTATATGTATATGTAATAGTAATAGTAATACTAATAAAGAGTTGCTATTGAATCAGAGAACATCCTTTTCCCGTATCCACGAGTTCTTGGACGAGTCGAATCCTAACCATTTCACGTACACCTGGTTACCCTTGCGACGAATAATCTTCTCGATCAGATATACGTCCGGATTCGCGACCGAATGCAGTTCGTGCTCGTAGAATCCGCCCGAGATCGGCTCGCCCGCGGAATCGCGTAGAATGTACGTGACAGGACGCGTTCGTTGTACAGCGGTGATTTCGAACACCTCGGTCGACCAGTTCGGCGTGTATCCTTTCTCGAAGATCGTCTTGAATTTGCTGACGCGTACTTTGTCGCCGACGCGGAATTTGGCGCGTTGTCGTCGTAGTCGTTGCTCGACACCCGACGATACGACGAACGGTAAACGAGTGGCGGAGGTCACGTCGACGGGTCGCGGGTAGGTGTGCACGAGCGTCGGCAGCAGATCCAACCAGCGATAAGAGGCTTTCAAGGAGAATTGTTTCCACATCAGATTCTTCAGCGTGCGATTGAAACGCTCGACGATCGACGCTTTCATCACGCTGTACGTCGAGTAGTGGTTGATTCCGCGAGTCTTCGCGCATCGTTGAAACTCCGCGTTGTAGAACTCCTTTCCCATGTCGGTTTGCAGGTTTCGCGGACATCTGCCGCTTCGTCGCAACACGGTCGCGAACGCCTCGGTAACGTCGCGGCCGCTTTTCGTTTTCACGGGAACGGCCCACGCGTACTTGCTGAACGTATCGATGATCGTGAGTATGTAGTTGTAGCCGCGATTGTGGGTTGCGTACGCGCGCATTTCCACCAAATCTGCCTGCCACAGATCGTCGTAGCCTCGAGTGACTACGCGTCTCCGTGGGAAATTTCGCCTCGCTGGAGCGTGCAGTTCGTCGACCAGTTGTACTCGCTCCTTACTCGCGCCCATAGCGACGATAATGTTCCACGACAAGCAACAGATACCGCAACAGGCACTCGAAGCACGTACGGTGTCGACGGGGTTTGTCGTCGTCGTCGTCGCTCATCGCGACGCTTTCTTGCGTTTCTGTACTTCAGCGATCAATGTCGCAAGCACGTCGAGTCTATCCTGCAAGTGATCGAATTGTTGTTGCAGCGTGGTATTTATCGAATTCTTCGAATCACGGATGCGTCCTTCCACGGCGGTATTTATCGCGGTCGTCAAAGCGTTCAGTCGCGTCGTCGTCGATTCGTTCACGTCGTACACGTATCGTTTCGTCGCAGCGTCGGTATCCTCCTCCGGATGCGCCACGCGACGTATCTTGCGTTCCATAGCGTCGAACGTTGACCGATCGGTGCCCAGACACAGCGCGTTCTCTCGCACGTGATTCGCGACGTACAGATTCCGCGAGCGAATCGTCTCCGTGCGTCGATCGTTGTTGTCGTCGTCGTCGTCGTTGTCGGTACTACCGTGCAAAGGTGCTCCAAACTTGTTTACCGACATGTTGGGTGAGCGGTGATCGCGAACGAGACTGACGCGTAATCGAACCGACCGATCAATTTATGATGAGACCGGCTTCGCGAAGTTCCTCCATGATTGACGCGATTTCGTTGTCGTGTCCGGTGTGTCCGGCCGCGCGCGACGCCAAGAGCAATCGCAGTCTATCGACCAATTCGTTCGGATCGTCCCAGTACACGTAATCGATCGCGTTATCGGTAACCGTCATCGCGTCATCGGTGGGCAATCCTCGACCTTCGTGCGTGACGCTGTCGCCAGAAACGCGGTCTCCACTACGCAACAACTCCGACACGATCTTTCTGTACTTGTAACCCTTGTTGCCTAGCGTAGGTTTGCTAGCCGAATGGTCCCGTCGATGCGCGTTCGTAGCCAACAAGATGTCGCGGTACGCCTCGAGATCGGCGTTCGTGTACGCTTGCTCGTTGGGCACTCGCATGAACAGCAATTCGTACAAGCCTCGCGAGCCAGCGAATCGCTTGCCTTTCACGTCAACGTCGTCGTTCTCGCCGATAGCGAGCGTGGAATCGCCGATCATCAGCTGTTCGTCGTCGTCTAGGTACACGCCGTACACGTTGTCGATGAGTTTCTTAGTGTTGGTGAAGAACAAGCGCAGATATTCGCGCGATAGCGGTCCGCTGACGTTTCGAGTGTACGCGTCGAGGTTTTCGACGGTGGTGGTTGTGGTTTTTGGATCGAGAACTTCTCGAATCGTTTCGTCCGTCTCGCCATGGTCCGGCTCATGTTCCTCGGTTGTTTCGTAGACGGTGCTGTCGTCGTCTTCGTTCGAATCCGGAAGTGGAGTCGTTTCGGGCAGTATCGCCGCTTCGGTCGTGGACGGAGTAAAGGATAATCGTTTCTTCGAACGTTGTTGCTTCCGCTTGACGAGCGATGACGTCGCTGGACTCGTTTTCCACGTCGCGGTGTTCTCGGCTAAATGTTTCAGCGGTTCGACGATCGGACGCGCGCTCTCCTCCGCAGCAGCTTTCGTCGCCATTTTACCGAGTTTCAGGTTCATGTATTTTCGTCGAATAGCGGCGCTGATTTTAACAATTTTCTTCTTCGTGTCGACCTCTCGCGGCTGTTGTTTTTGTTGCTGTTGTTGTCTACGACGCCGTTTCTGTTGTATGTCTCGTTGTTGCGCGATCTCAATGTTTACACCGCTGGTAGCTGTTTCGTTAGACATCCTGGTGTGTGTGTGTTGCTCGACGAAGGACTCGCGATCTACTGAGGTTCACGAGCTATCGCGAACTCGTTAAATCCTCGTCGATATCGACCATCGTACCGGGCACGGTCCTTGTCGATGACAACGAAGTCGTAGCGTCGTTTCCAGCATTTGGCGCACAGGTCGGTGAACGCCTCGAACGTCATGTCCGTGTTCACGTGATCGTTGTACACGCGACGCAAGTTCGTCCCGTCCTGTTTGAACAGCACGAGAAAATTCGCGTTGTCTCTGATCAAGTGTTTCGGTATTCTCGCGTACGATTGGCACAGGTAGAAGCAGTCCACGTTCGCGTGCCTGCCCATGGAGAAGTATTCGCGGATCGCCGTCTGTTCGTCGCACGCCACGTCGTCGAACACGAAGATCGAATCGGGCAGAGCGTCCCTCGGCGGGACGATCTCAGCGGTGTTCGAGTAGGGAAAGTATCCGAGTCCACCGACGCGCGACAACACTCGCTCCAGATACCGATACTTTGGCTGGCGCAACGATTTCGAGTACACGTACACGTTCTCGAAACGCAAACCGTTCGGACTCTCCAGCAGGCTGAGAAGCACGTTCGTTTTCTCGCACCCGGACGGACCGCAGATCACGGCTCGCACGCTGTTCGGCAACAACGAACCGTGCCTGCGCGAACGACTCTCGTCGTCCCACGTCGAATCCTCCAACTGTAGTAGGCAATACTGGCATTTAGGCAACGGCCTAGTGTGTGACTTTAGCACATAGGTGCGCGTGCATTTATGAGGAGTTCGGTGGACAGGGACCGCGGAGAGTCGGCGTAGCCGTGGTGGCAAACGCGACTGATCAGCACGCGGGCGGCTCGGGTTCGATTCCCGGCGCCGTGGCTCTCTTTTTCCGGCTCCTATAATTTCAGAAGTGGGATTCTGACCCTTAGGCGTGCGTCTCGGATTATGGCCGAGGGCGGCGCATATGTCAGGTATGGCCGAACTGTAGTAGGCAATACTGGCATTTAGGCAACGGCCTAGTGTGTGACTTTAGCACATAGGTGCGCGCGTGCATTTATGAGGAGTTCGGTGGACAGGGACCGCGGAGAGTCGGCGTAGCCGTGGTGGCAAACGCGACTGATCAGCGCGCGGGCGGCTCGGGTTCGATTCCCGGCGCCGTGGCTCTCTTTTTCCGGCTCCTATAATTTCAGAAGTGGGATTCTGACCCTTAGGCGTGCGTCTCGGATTATGGCCGAGGGCGGCGCATATGTCAGGTATGGCCGAACTGTAGTAGGCAATACTGGCATTTAGGCAACGGCCTAGTGTGTGACTTTAGCACATAGGTGCGCGTGCATTTATGAGGAGTTCGGTGGACAGGGACCGCGGAGAGTCGGCGTAGCCGTGGTGGCAAACGCGACTGATCAGCACGCGGGCGGCTCGGGTTCGATTCCCGGCGCCGTGGCTCTCTTTTTCCGGCTCCTATACAACGTCCTGTTCGCGGTCACGCGAATAGCGTTCGGTTGTTTTGCGAATCGCATGCTCTCTCTCTGACTCTCTCCTCGCAAGCACGCAACGTCACTGCTATTTATACCCGCGAAACCTATCGAGCGAATCAGAATCGTCGCGCTCCTCGAATCGATCGCTATCGAAGAACCGTCGACTTACGACTGGCCTCGCGTCTCCGTGCATCTGCATTTTCACGCGTATGGTTGCGGTAACGCGTAGACCAACGAAGAATAAGAAGAAGAAGACGACAGGATCGGGACTCGTGAACGCGATCATAAATCGTTTACCGTTCGAACTACACATTCCGGGATATCAGTTCTGCGGACCGGGGACGCGTTTGTCGAAGCGATTGGCTCGCGGCGACGAAGGCGCGAATCCGCTGGACGCGGCTTGTCGGGAGCACGATATCGCGTACTCTCGTCGAAAGGATTTGGAGGGACGACACGAGGCGGATCGATCGCTAGCCGAACGAGCCCGAGAACGCGTGTTCGCGAACGACGCGACTTTCGGTGAAAAAGCCGCTGCGACCGGAGTGTGGGCCGCGATGAAAGCAAAGACTAAACTCGGTATGGGTATGAGACGAGGAGTAGGAAGAAGAAGAAGAGGAAGGACTACGGGACGGAAACGCAAATCCAGAGGACAACGCCGTATCCTACCGGTAGCGAAACGCGGAGGCTTTCTTCCGCTTCTACCGCTCGTGCTGCCCGCTTTGTCGGCTATCGGAGCATTGGCCGGCGGAGCTGCCGGTATCGCCAAAGCGGTCAACGACGCGAAGGCCTCGCGCAAACAGCTGGAAGAAACGATGCGTCATAATCGCGAGATGGAAGGGCGAGGATTGTATCTGTCACCGTACAAGCGCGGCGCCGGCGTGAACCTGCGACGACGACCGAGGAAAAAAAAAAAACTCCGCTCGACCGGGCTTGCTGCGGCGACGATAACGCGACAGCAGCTACAACTACTACCTATGACTAACCTGCAATTAGAGCGCGAGTGCGTCGACGTACCGTTCTTTCGGGGGGTATTTATGCGCGACACGCTCCCCGCGCGCGTACGATCGAACGAATGCGGCATCGCGAATCTGGACGAGAATCGCGGCGAAGGTACGCACTGGGTAGCGTACGCGAAACGCGGACCGCGCGTACAGTATTTCGACAGTTTTGGGAATTTGCGACCACCCGCGGAACTGATCGACTATTTCGGACGGGGAACGACACCTACGATCAAGTACAATCACGATCGCTTTCAACGTTTCGACCAGATGAATTGCGGTCACTTGTGCGTACAATTTCTGCGACAAAAAGCTCTGGAATTTTGGCCTCGGCGCTTCCCGAGATAAATTGACGCGCTACCTTACGTCCTCGTCACTTTCGCTCTCTCGGTCTCACTAGCGTAACCTACAGCGGTATGATGTCGCTCACGCTCACGTTAACGGGTCGGAGCAGCGTGCTCACGGTCAATTACTTTCCGCCGATCGATTTGAGCGACGGGCAGTACGAACTAGGACTCGCCGACTTGGAGACGTTTCACACGATACCGAACATCGACTCGAGCAACGACACGTTCCACTTCGTCACGAACAACAACAACAAGAACGCCGCGATCCCCAGCATCGATGCCGCTAGCGACCGCGTTACGATCCCCCATGGCTCCTACGAATTAGACGCTATCGCCAAGCACTTGAGGCGTCAACTGCTCGATCGATATCCTCGAAGACGCGACGACAACGAGACCGACGACGACGACGACGACAACAAGTATCCGCTAGTGCTACGAGCTAACAACAACACCATGAAAAGCGAACTGTACTGCTCGTTCTTCGTGGACTTTACGCAACCGAACAACGTGGGATCGTTGCTGGGATTTTCGCCAACGCGTGTCTTATTGCCGAGAATCTGGTACGAGTCCGACGAACCCGTGAACATTATAAACGTTAACGTGATCAGAGTAACGTGTAACGTCACTGCCGGTGCGTACAGCAACGACAAATCCGTACACACGATTCACGAATTTTCGCCTCGCGTACCACCGGGATATAAGATATCGGAAACTCCTCGACACGTCATTTACCTACCGATCGTTGCGCGAGCGATACACGATCTAACGGTACGCATCGTCGATCAATACGATCGCCCTATAGATTTTCGCGGAGAGGAAATAACGATTCGCCTGCACGTGCAACGACGTTCGCGCGATAAGATAACGTGAGCGCGCGAGTGTTTAATATGTTGGTATTCGATCACACGTACGACTCATCAACATCATCATCATCGCTCACCGCTCCTACTCCGGTCTCTGCCGCGCATTATCGTCGAAACGCAACACCTTCACCGCCACCGACAACGCTGATAAAGACAGGGAGCGGAACAAGAGGAAGAAAAAGAAGAAGAAGCTTCAAATCGTTGACGCATCGAAACGCGCTTTTCCTACGATCCCTGGGATTCGTCGTAACGTACTAACGTATCGCTTATACGTACATACACACGTCTAACAGGATGTATACCATACTGAACGTGATGAGTACACCGACGTTCGACGATCGTATCACGAAGATCGAGGTGCACGGCTACAATCCGTACGCCAACACGACGTACGACAATAACGACGAGATACGAATACCTATTCAGCAACAAGATCTGTACACGCTCCCGTGCGAAAGTTATCTCTACGTGGAAGGACGTCTCTCTTTGATGACCGCCTCGACGACTACCGAGGAAGTGAAAGCTGCCGCGAGAGTTTTTCTGGACAACAATTGCGTCGCGTTCATGTTCGACGAGATTCGATACGAATTGAACGGCGTGGAGATCGATCGTTGTAGAAATCCGGGAATCACGACATCGCTGAAACATTACGCGTCATTGTCCGTCGAGAAGAGCAGAGCGTTGATGAACGCCGGTTGGGACCACACCATCGCACACGACCGCGACATTTTTAATAGCCCGGCGTTCAATTTCTGCGTGCCCATGAACGCGCTACTAGGATTCTGCGAAGATTACAAGCGTATCGTGATGAACGCGCCACACGAGTTGATCCTGATTCGCGCGCGAGTCGATACGAACGCGATGTACGCGACCTCTCTATCCTCCGCGATAATACCGAAACTGGAGATACGCAAGATACAATGGCGTATGCCGCACGTCGTGCTAGAAGACACTCAAAAACTGGCGATGCTACGTCTCCTGCAAAGCGATCGACCTATCGCTATGAGTTTTCGATCGTGGCAACTGCAACAGTATCCGTTGCTGCAAACGACGACCAAACACACGTGGACCGTGAAAGCCTCGTCGCAGTTCGAGATACCGCGATACGTGATGTTCGCTACGCAAATCGAGCGAAGTTATAATCTCAAGAAAAGCGCGAGCAGATTCGACGCGTGCAAACTCACGAACGTACGATTGTTTCTGAATTCCGAGACGTATCCGTACGACGACCTGAACCTGGATTTCGATAAATCTAAATACGCGCTCCTGTACGATATGTACGCGAAATTTACCTGTTCGTACTACGGTCACGGCGAACCGTTGCTGAACACGGACGAATTTTTGCGATACGCCCCTATCGCGATCATAGATTGCTCTCGACAGAACGAGTCGGTGAAGAGCGCCACGGTGGACGTGCGAATCGACTTCGAGTGCAAAGAGAACGTACCCGCTAATACAACCGCCTACTGTCTCATCATATACGAGTGCATGGTTCAATACAATCCTTTGACGAACGTAGTGCGAAAAATCACGTGATTCCAACGACTACGACTACTATACCGATGAGTATAATCGCGAAATAGTCAGTAGCTCGTCTGCAGCCGTCGGTGACACTTGTTTTACTACATACTACTACATATTACTACCTAACAATGTTATCCGTCGTGGCCGACCTGCAAGGCTTCAAGACCGAACGTAACACGTTCGTCGCTAAGGAAATTGCGATTCTCGCGAACAATCGCGACACGGAAACGACCATTTGTCATTGGATTTTCGAACCACCGTACTCCTACGCTCGCCTGTCATCGTTCGAGAAGCGTCAAGCGACCTGGCTCACGACGAATCATCACGGACTTCGCTGGTCCGACGGTTGGGTGCCGTACCACAGGCTATCAGAAATGCTCGCTCGCGAGCTCGCAACCGTCGACGTGGTGTTCGTGAAGGGAGCGGAGAAGAAGACCTGGTTATCGCAACTGCTCCTACGAACAGATACAAGCATCGTAGACATCGTTGACATGTACGAGAAGAAGAACAACAACAACAACAACGATGACACCTGCGACTCCGACTCCGACTCCGACGACTACGAGGATACCGACGAGGACAACGACGGCCCCGACGTTGACAACGATTATCGTGGAATAGTGCCTCCTGCCACGGTCGTTCCTAACCTGAAAGCAATGCCAGCAAAGAACACCATCCGATGCGCTTTCCACAACGGTGGCGGTTGTATGTGCGCGCTGGAAAACGTTCAAAAAATTTGGAATTATATGCACTGTGGACTCTAACGCTACACTTTCTTTTATCGTCTATATTATATAGTATATATTCCTTATATTTTAAATATTTTATGGACATTTATTGCATACATAAACACAATATTTATTTATGAAAATATGTTAAGGCTTTTATTTTAACACTCCTCCTCCTCCTCCTCCTCCTCCTCCTCCTCCTCCTACTCTTCCTCCTCCTACTCTTCCTCCTTCTCCTCCTCCTCCTACTCTTCCTCCTCCTCCTCCTCTTGTAACGACGATGGCTACCACCACCATCACCAACAAACTACACTTTGCATATGTGTGAGTGCAAACCTCTATAAAAGAGGTACCGATCGGTCTTGCGGACCACATCACATCGCGTACGTTCGTAGTAACCGTTCAGTGCAGTTAGCTGTAGTGCGTATTCAAAATGTTTAACCAACATTTCAACAACGCTTCCTACATGGGCGAAAACCACCTCAACCGTTGCAACGCTACGAATTTTCCTGCTAAACAGCGTCGTCTGAATCTAAGGTACATTATATACGTCCGTATACTTTTCGATTTTACACGAAAACCTTCGATGCGTTAACTCTGCGTGTGTGTTTCTTACAGCGATACATCTGCGCCATCGCCCAAGAAGGCCTTCATACGAATCATGGGACGCGATTACCCATTAACATTGACCACGTACAAACGCATCGCAATTGGAGTCCGTATCGACCAGGATTCGTGTCGCGTTGAAATCGCGATAGTCGACAACAAATCCAACGAACTGTGTTTCCCCATGTCTACGTGGAAACTTCTGCTGCATCAAGAACCGGAGATACTTCATCGTCTCCGTAACGACGCAACTCCATTGCATCAAGACTCTATCGTCGTCGATCATTTACGCATCGACTTTACGCGAATCAACAGTCAACGAATTGTCAAAATATCGGATGATAGTTCAACCATATACATGGTCGAAGCTACGATACGGCAAATGTTCAAATACGATCGCTGCATCGATCACACGTTCTCGTGGTTGTCGGAAATTCTAGACTCCGTAAGCCTCAAATACGCTTCCTTCGTAGCCATTATACGCGCCGCTACGACACCGATCGCGGACTATGAAAAACTCATTTCCGAAAGCGAATACTTCGAACCACATTCTTTGTTAGATTGCGAATTATTAGCGTTATGCTTGGACTCCATTATACGTGATGCTCGCAACGTATCCCAATAATGTGTACATGTCTATATATGCTTTACCAATAAATACAACACTTTATCGCACGAATATCTGTATTGTTTGATACCTTAAACGATCCGTTCCTATCCTCGCAGGATATCGTTTATCCCAAAAAACTGGTATTCTTTCAATCTTCGTTTCTTACGCTAGGTATGTTACGAGATCTGGACAACATCAATACCTCTTATTACGCATTTCGAGTAATATCGCATCTCTCCCACCGAATATGCTCTTGATAATCATCTCTAACCTAATGGACCACCGAAAACAGTATTCGATTACATCGCTTTATTCTTGTACACATCATATTCTGCTGTTACGTGAGATCTTTTAAGTCATATGCGTATTATTCCTTCTCGAAAGTTTACCGTCCAAAATTATCGCGCACCGATGCCGCGCATTATTCTCGGAAGTTAACCTTCGCCTATTATATGTTTTTTGGCGCGGCTATTACGCAACAGCCGTGCAGGTTTCGACTAGCATCATCTCCTACGCGACGTACCGCCGTATGTTTCCGACCCCCTGCAACGAGAGAGAGGAGGATAGATTAATATCGTACCTCTCTCTCTCTCTCTCTCTCGTACACTCGATTCCAAAGTAACGAATATCGGGGCGGTATCTGGCCTTGGGGAGATAAAAGGGTTGCGGATCGGATCGCGCGCAAAGATGCTGCGCATTATTCTCGGAAGTTTGCCTCCATCGTCGTATGTTTTAACGCAGGTTTCGACTCGCATCATCTCCTACGCGACGTACCTCCGTATGTTTCGATTATTCCCCTAGAGAGAGAAAGATAGATTAATATCGTACCTCTTTCTCTCTCTCGTACACTCGATTCCAAAGTAGCGAATATCGGGGCGCGAGCTGGCCTCGGGGAGATAAGAGGGTTGCGGATCGCTTTGAAGTATTCTCGGAAGTTGACCTTCGAGCATTATATGTTTTTGGCGCTGTTATTGCGCAACAGCCGTGCAGATTTCGACTCGCATCTTCTACGCGTAATACCTCCGCATGTTTTGTCCACGGGCCGAGAGGATGAGTCATCGGCGGTACCTCCCCCTCCCCCTCTCCTCCCTCCTCCCCTCCCCCTTGTGTGTGTGTGTGTGTGTGTGTGCGTGCGCGCGCGCGCGCGCGTTCCCTTGCCATCGCGGTTCCCCTCGCCCCGCTTCACCCCTCGCCCTGCGTTGATTTAGAACTCTCTTATAATACCTACTGGAAACTTTATCGTGAAACACATGGAAATACATTGACGCGAATCTGTGGTGTTCCACAGAAAAATGCCTACACGTGGCCGCCAGTGAAATGAATTTATTCCCCTCCACACTTGGAAACGTGATGGCGCAGCGAGGCTTCGTTGTTAAACGGCCATCATCCTCGTATCTCCATATTGCATTTAAGGATTTCGGGCAGACAAATCGTCGGCCGCGTTTTACAATTTCGAAAACGCGCCCGATAATACCTATCGTTCGAGAGTCGTTCTATACAGCGCGGCGTTTCAGGCTACAGGTCGGCCGCGTAAGCTCGGTTATCCGACAAAGCCGTTTCGAGGACGAAGGTACTCATATCGGTGAACGTCATTCCCACCGTGTGACAGGATCAGCTCAGGATAACGAATGGACCTGTACGCTGCAGGATAACGCCAGGTTAAAGTATTACCACGAGCGTTCCAACTGTTAATGCTATTCAGAGCCCAGCATTAACGAAGTCACTATTTAGATATCGCCAAACAATCACGATCGACGACATCGATCCTCTAGCGTGTAACGATGTGACAGCGGGCCTAAGGCCCTTTTCACACGAGTCACCTTTGTGGCTAACTGGCGTTGTGGCTTAAATCAGATCTGTCTCTGCCAAGTGAGTACAGGATGATTCGTAATAGATGGTACAATTGATAGTGATTCTACATGAAAGAATAAATAGGAGATGTGGAATATATTTTCTTCTTGGGAAGCTTCCTTTTCGAGAATATTCGGCTGAGTTTTAGGTACGTGTACATATACCTACTCGATGGAATTTCAAACCCAATTATTTGAAAAGGTAGCCATGCATGCTCAAACTTTATTCTATTGTTTTTAGTTATTTTTTCATGTGGAAGCAAAAACCATTTCGGCTGTACCACCTATTACGAAACAACCTGTGCATCTCAGGTACCAGCCATGAAGCACGAAAGTGTCTCGTGTGAAAAGGCCCTTACAGACCAGAAAATTGTGGGACTCGTAAAACCTTAGCAAGAAATTATTTGCGGTTTTACTCGCTTTCGGCAAGTGCTGTGATATTTTTTCATCCCTCCCACCCGGTGCGCGACAGTTTTACGGGCCGAAATAAATTAATTCTTTTATGAATACTCGTGATATGTTTATGACGTACGGATGATTTTTATGGTCGACGATTCGAGCTTATATTTCACGACTGTTCTATAGTGTATATTTGTTTAACGAATAATTAAACCGCGTCAACGTCTGGTTTGAGTGTTTCTGATTTATCTGTTTCGTTTGTGCGATCACGTACGCCATTTTGTGAGGATTAATGCAAACGATATGGCGAATAGATAAACATTTCGAAATAAAATGGTATTCTTTGTCAATCTGAGGAATTGTTTTGGGTTAATAAAATTTATTCCTACGCGCTGCTCGGAAGAGGTATGAGATTGCATTTGAATTTATGGATGTGTTAATAAAATTTACTAAGAAGGAGGGTGGAAGTGCGCTGTGTATTTAATAGGGTAATGTTTTTACTTATATCGCTACCTTTAGTACAATATAAATTATGATTACTGTTTTAAACGTAGCATAGCATATGACCCAGTATCTTTATTCTCTGTAAAATACCTGTAAATCCTTCTACGAAATTTATAAAATTGTATTCTCACTTTTCTTCAGATTATATTAATGACCATAAACATTTCATTTTACTTCCAAGAGAACTTTCAAGTAATAAATACAAGAAGAAACACTGCTGAACTCGCTATACCCCAAACAGGACCGAAATGGGTATTCTATTAATAACATCTACATTCATTTATATAATCATCTCGATCATCAGCTATGGAATAATTGTATTCCTTTCACAGCAAAAGTTCATCACTAACTTCTTTCCTCCAATTATATTGTACATAGTATTAAAATACACTTGTCTTTGTGAAATCGATATAACAATATCCCATCAACTTAATCGAGCAAAAGTAGCCGCTTTGACAGCGACACAGCGCGGTTATTGCTTACGTAGGCATACGCGAACTTGGGAATTACGGCAGTGATCGCCCAGCATCGACAGATCGATCGTAATCCGACGACGAACTTCTGTGTACGGGGCATAAATCTAGCTTATCTGCGAAGTTCCACTAGCCCGAACTATCCTTCCCGTAACCCGGAAGCATCGGCAAACTTGTTATTGTTATTAGCCTCTCGAAACTCATCATGATCTCGCGCCGACGTAATTTTCAGGACACGTCGAGTAGATACCCCGCAATTTCGGGCGCTTGTACCTGGCATTATCGCGCATCTACTTTCGGGCCAGCTATTTCCGTCTCGTTAACCAGTCTGGCCTGCTTTTTTCGCATTCGACGTCCTCCTAAACGCTAAAAGATTCCTATTAAACCAGCACCGCGTACAGATACGGTTACTTTATGTTTGTAATCTAGAATTTTTCCGATGCTCCAGTAATCCAACGGCATTATCCCCACTGCTGAATCGAGCTCTAGTACCACCAGCTGAATATTAAAGCTAGAGCCAGCGATGCCAAACATAGCCACGAATAATATCGATAACGAGACCGGGGCAAAATAAATTTCTATTATTAGTAAATTATTATTTAGTATTCTTAACAGATATGTATTTTTAATATGCGCAATGACGAATATTTCTAGACCGCAAATCATCCAGGTTAGAGAAGTAGTACGATATTTATTTTAAGAGAATAATATTATCATTTTTGGAGGTGCTTTTTATACAACGAAATTTAAATTTATTTTGTGAAGGTCCTTTATTTTGGATTCTTTATTTTGAATTTCCTCTTCACCCTCTCGCTATTCTATTTTTCATATGTTTATTTAGGACGTTTTAAAGTCAGAATGTAATGTATTTATTGTTATTAGAGACATGCTTTTTTTATAGAGTAACCAGTGCATTGAATTGTGCTAACAATAAGTGGTTTAATGAATGAATTATTAACGTTTCTTTAACACCCGTACTACTACCACGATACTTTGAGCCCCTGAGCATTTGATCGACCATCATTTAAAATACATTCTTCTTCCAGATTAAATCTCCCACCAAATCCTGCAAAAAGCAACATCCACTTCTCCCAAAATATTAAAAAACCCACCTTTACAAAGCTTCCAAGACGCATAAATAGCACCAAGCATCGCCAGAAAAACGCAAGTAATCTTCAAAAATTGCCTAAATGAGCACAGAGAACAGGATCCCATCAAGAACACTAGATCGATAGAGCGCGGGCATGACTGAACGAGGGCGTGCAAGTGTCGAGTTCCACTCCACGTCCATCTTCTCTGTTTCCGTAGATCAAAGCGCAAGATGTTTCACGCGCTCGCAGCAAAGAGAACGCCACGATCCTCGAGCTTCTGCGCCTTTCACCATCGAGAGTGGGTAAGGGCGTAGAGGGGTGGGAAAGGGTTCAAAAGGAGTGTTGTAACGAACCGGGCAGGATGCTAATCGCTCGGCGCGTTTCCCGCGCGATCTCGAAGAGGATGGGGGGGGGGTGTAGAAACCGCGGGATTGCGGGGGCTCTCTTTAAGTTCTGCGAGAAACGAACCCCCGTAGGACAAAATAACAGCGGGACGACGGACGGTGACGGGAGCCGGGACGGGTGGGAAGGGTGAAGAACAAGAATAGGAGCAGCTCTAACGGCCCCTTTAACCGTCTCCGCTTCCTGGTGCAAATTTTAGTGAAATTGTCGTGCACTCGAAGCTCTTCCCTTCGAGATGGTGGCGAAGCCCATTCAGGGATCCACTCGAAAAACATTCAAGTGCCCATTCTACGAGTGCCGACCACGCGTCCGTCTGTTCAGGATGCTTTACCCCGTTGATGTGCACCCATCCCCGCCCCCCTACCCACCACCGTTGCACGGGTGGTGAATTTCCGGGTAGAATCACTCAGCGGGAGTATCGTGTTAATGGCGAGCATGTGGATCTAATCGTGTTCGAGATAGAATTGATTGCATTAATTTCGAGGGGAAGGGCACGGCACGCTTCCACGACGTAGTCTACTACGGCGTTTCTGGAACCTTTTCGATCACGGAACACTGTTCAACTTGGCGAATCCATACGTGAAGCAGAAACGGTTAATTGCAAAAATCTGTAGATACCTGTTTTCATCGGGATGCATAGGTACGTACATCTTACATAGAGGTTACAGAACACGGAAAATAGAATCTATGGGGTGTGTGTGGACTGTTGCGATTGATTCGGTGATAAGTTGCTGTAGCGGTAAGAACATTCTATTAAGTACTTCTACTAAATTCTGAAATATCATAATAATGATGCCAAGGGCCATTTAGCAATCGAATAGTAGAAGACAGCAAAATTGTGTTGGCTGAAAATCTGAAATACGTTTCTATGGTGAACGGAAAAGAGGATTTATTTACACTGTGAAAGATGATTTACACTGGAACTCGTGTCAGAGATACTTAGTTGATTCATAATGGATTAAAATCTGATTATTTTCATAGTAAATTACAAGTAATGTTCAAAGGGAAGTTTCAAATGTGAACAGTAATAAAAACACCACAGTTTGACAAAAATGAATAACAACCCACAGCCTGCATCGCATAGAGTGAGGGGTTATTGCTGGGATAAGTCAGGCACAAGTGGAAGTGAACTACATACAGTCAGACAGTTCCTGTATCTAATATAACGTGTACTGCGTCTTGCTATTTCTCGAGTAGTTAGTAAACTAATCAAAATTACAAATGAACTAGTAAACTCCTCAAAACTAAACTTTACTCCCTAAAACTCAAACCTCGCCGAATAATAAATCTTTCAATAAAACTCATTGCGTCTTCATTTCCCAGACGCTACCTTAAGGCTAGCCTTAAAAGACCCTTCACCACACACAAAGCCACACACCCACATTCACATTTCAACTATTCCAAATCTCGTAGTGACTTTCCCACAAAATTCAGTGACATGCAATGAATTATCCATTTAACAAGTAAGAACCAGAAGATCACTCCAATCGCGTTCACTGAAGAGCCTCCATTCTTCCACCACTTCTCCATCGTCATGTTTCTCTTGTCGCACCGCTATCCCCGATCCATCCTCGACGCCTGAACCTGACACGGATGTGAGTGGACCACGTCGAATGGAACGAATCCCAGATTCGCAATGCACAGGTGAGTTGCACCTTGGAGACACACACGCGCCCGCGTGCACTCGATAAGCGCACGCAGACAGCCGCGTCGCTCTGTGCACACACGCGGCCATTTCGAAGAGATCGCGTGCCAGTGGCCCATGAGGTTCGCACGGTGCTTTCCTCGAGACGTTTACTTTTATCGCCGGTGAGCAGCTTGCACTTCCGTCGTTAATGCCTCGATATGGAAATTCACGTTGGACGCGGACCGGAAAATGGAGGAACGTCTGACGTATTCGCCGGGCGGTGAACGTTAATAAAAGAAGCCGTTTATCGTGCCGCGACGAGTTTCGCGTGAGAATGTCGACAGGGGAGAAAGAGAGGTGTGCGGCGACAGGAAAGTTACGGAGAACAGAGAAATTGCGCAACAATGCCCGCTGAAAACGCGACGCTGAGTTCGGTTCGATGGGAAAGGAGTAGAATAAAATGGGGGAAGGGACCGTGGCTCGCTTTGACGATGTGATCGGTGCAAAGCACTGGACTGGGAACGATCCGAAGCTTCCGCCACGCTCTTCCAGCTTCTCTGTGCTAATCCTTTGTACTCGAGATTTAGACGCCACGATATTGGCGGGCTAAGTGGAATAATTGGAGTTGGGTTCAAGATATAAGAGGTAATTACGTTTACGCGTTGAAACTTGTTTCCCACTAATCACGAGGAATTAATGAAACGATAAAAGGGCACCTTAAAAAGGCACGTTTTCTTTTGAAAATTATATCACTTGGAAGTCGTATAATGAGAAGTAAGATCAACGAGAGTTCCTGGGAAGACGTACACGCACTTAAAACACTCGAGTCAACGTCCACCCTTTCAGTAGAAGCATACACTCTCCTCTGCTTTGTTCTGAAAAAGCTATGCCCACAAGGCGACATCTCATAGCACCAGGCCATCGCTGACAATAATACACGTAAACAGGAAACCTTCAAACTTCAAACCATCGCCGATAAGTAACATTTCAAACAAAAGCTGTCTCCAATTGCAATTACTCCTCCCGTGTTAACTACTTCCACGAATTCCAAGCAAGATGAATGCACCGTCCCAGCACCGGCGCAGTTAAATCGATAATCTGGCCGCCACGTTCGATCGCGCAAATTCCAAAGGCAATCAACCGTTCCGGCTACCAGGCGCAACAAGAATTTTTCAAGGTTCGACCGGCGTTGTACGTACAACGAACGAAAAACAAGTTCCCCCACCGCTGATCGCCGGCCCTGACCGTCGACGGGTATGCTATTCCGCTCGATCTGGAACCGGTACAATCAGCGTTGATGCCCCCAAACTGGATTTACATGCCAAGGCTTCTGGACACCGGCCAAATTGGCTGCACCTGATTCCGATCGACGTATCCCGGGCATTACGGTATTTTATACGGCACTGGGTCTGATCCCGCGCCACCCAGGGCGGCCAAGTTCGGCCATTCGATTTTACGGGGCCAAGTTTCTACGGTGCCCGCAAAATGACGGACCTGAGACGACGGCCCGATCGTAGACGTGCGTTAGACAGAGCGGCATCTTGATCGTTGCTAAAGGATCTTCGGGTGATTGTGCTAAAGCGGCCCCGAAATTGGCTGCAATCACGGCGTGGGCGTTTAATTAGTCAGAGTGTCGCGAGTAATTTATTTATTTCTGCAGGTAGAAATTTAGTGACGATGCGCTTGCAGCCTGCAGTGTACACAATAGGGTGGTGACTTCATGGTTGAAGTTAATAGGGAGTTAGGACTGCTTGGATATTCGACACAGATTATATACTTTTCACCACCTTTGTTACCCCCCTTTAGACTAAATTTACATTCAGCTTGCAGCAGTTGTTACGTAAATAATTATTTTAACCATTCAATGCACTGTATTTTCGATAATGTACCAAATATGTTCCAATGCGGAGTGCTTTTAAAGTCCAATTATTCTTTGGTAACACTAAAACATGTACAGCTGAAATGCAACAAACTAAAAACAGGCATAAACAGAACAATTAATACGCGACGGGTACATCGACGAAAAGAAAATATCAGTTTGTTACATGCATATGGTAGATAATGTTTCTGTTATAATATTGAATGTACACTATATTCCATATAGTGTAAGATATCAGAATCAGAATTTTGATTGATCAGAATTTTAATGTAGTAATTGTGTCATATTTCATTCGTAAAAACCAAGCAGAACTTACCTAATATGATAGTGATACTTTAACCCTTTGACGGCTTACCGGTCGAACTGGGCTAAGCTTTTATATTAGATTTTGATCTGTACTGTTTTTCAAACGCTAGTACTAATATGTAATAAATAACATAAGCATCTTGACGTAATATCAGTCCAAACAGACCTCACGTCTGCCAAGCTTAACCTTGCTTCTAAATGAAACCACTCGTAGATTCGTGCTCTTTAAAATCCCTCGATATCTTTACTGTCTCAGCAATGGATACAGTTCCACGTCGTTCGTTACATTAAGATATTTACCATCCGATTAAAGCCCGCCGCGCCGCGGCGCAACAGCACCGACTGCTGTTTGCCATTGCAGGCTACGCTGTTTCGCAGTCCATTGTATTTCGCGCCCGAAATTCCATTCGTACATGTATTTACACCCCCGTCAGCTTATTTATCGGTTCTAAACAAACCAATCCGTTTTTTGTATCGGCTTGTTCGCCAGTGTGCCAGCCAGTGCACAGATATATATTCAATTTCAATGGATCCCAGCGCTGGTATCGAGTAGTCCTGCTTGAAGTGCAGCGGCGTCGTTGGCGCAGCGCGACCCTGCGATCCAACATATCCATTAGCAGGTAATGCTTTGTAAACGGGATTAAGCGTCGCTCAGATACCGTAGTAATTGCGCGAAATGGCCAGCCAAAATCCTTCCCCCGTGGCAAATCACGCCGCTGACTGTTATCTAATATCCTATTGTCTTTGTCGGCACGCCAAGACAACGACCGACGGTTCATTGAGGTCGATCGTATAGGTCGTTGCAGAATGAATCGAATCGATTACCGGAATCTCCTGGCCACGCGGAAGACGGCGTTTCTACCGGGTAATCGGTTAACTGCTGGAGTCTAGTATAGAGGATGGATAAGAAGGGGGATTTTGGGGAGAAATTGGTTTCATCTTTCAAGGATTTTCAGAATATTCCTCTTATTTTACATGTTCCGCATATGTTCTGAAGTTGTTATACTCATATCACTGTAATTGGTAATTTATAATTTCTGCTACATTATACTAAACAGAATTTATATACTAATATACTAGTATAATGTACTACTAATGGTTTTCTTATAATTTTTTTATTAGAATTCCTAAAGAAAGATGCTTGTATTATAATACAAAGCAGATTTTAGAGACTTTTGTTCTTACAGAAGAAACCTGGATTCATAGGAATTTATTTCCAAAATAATATATGTATGGAAGATTACAATAGGGCATTGCTTTAGTCACATATGTAAGTTCTCGAAGCACGCCTGACCATACACCTTCACTTTTCCCTAGCTTATGTGGGGGTACATATCTACTCCTCTACCGCGCTCCAGTAGTAGGTACAGATTAATCATATCTTCCTATTTGAATCACGCGTACCATTTAATAATGCATTACGTATTTTAAATATTTTTCTGACATTAACTGTTTACACTAATAATGGCTTTATGTAGGTCAATAAATTTATGAAAAATTATATTCACGATTCTCCAGTGACATAGACACGACTATTCTATTAAGATGGCTTTGATGTTTTCTCTTTCATATGAAACAGAGGAACCTTTTGTATAATAAAATTTGAAGAAGAATTTCATTTCAGCCTCGTTAACACACACTTACAAACTCCCTGTAACAGAGTTAACGATATACCTTGCATAATGAAAGCATAGCAACCCTGATATCAAGAAAAATTTAATCAAAATCCATCACTACTATGTGTACAGACTGAACTTATTCTGTGTACCAAATTTCAAGCATGGACCGTGCCAGATATCAGCGAAACCTGGACGAAGGGATACGAAGACCTTTTCGTATCCCGGCTTCGTTATCAAATCAGCATCCACTGGATCGTCGAAGGTATCCATGGCGAATCGCATTGGCCAGAAGCAGCTCCATCATGATTTCTGATTAAACCGAAAGATTTCAGTGGAATCAACGGCGCCGGGAAAGGAAGAATCTCACCGCGAACGCTAACTGGTCTCTTGCTGTCAGGAAGGCCAGCAGCGGGGCATAGGTGGCTGTGAAAGCGGGGCGCCTGCCGATTTCGAATCCACCACAAAGACATCTGCCGGCCGACGAACGTGAGAAGAGAGAGGAGCGGACAGCGAAGGAGCTTGAATTTCTGAGGGGAAGCAAGAGGGCCATGCTGACGGGTGAAAGAAGAGGAAGAGCGGAGAATTGGAAGTACGCGGAGAGGGAACCGTTGTTGGACAGAAGCGAGGGAAAGCAAGACGGATACAGTGAATGCTCGGCGAAAAGGAGGAGAGAGGGATCTGGTGGGAAAGGAGAAGAAAGATGTTAAGAAAGATAGGGACAGATATCGAGGCGGATAGAAAGAAGATAGAGGCGGTGTGAGAGCGAGACGGGCGAAGGGGAGGAGGGGGAGAATGTGGAGGGGTGAGCCATTGCCGCATTGCACCCTCGCCAACACGATTTCACCTCTATCGATTCGCGATTCTCCGTGTGTTTTGTGCCGTTGCACTCGGATAACTAGACACTCTCCCTTTGATCACACGTTATTGTATCCAGGACCCTATTATCCTCCCAGACCTCTCTGCTGCTCGTTTCTCGCCCAACTACCATGGCGTTTGCAGTTTCCTCCGCGCGCGTCCTTTTTTGCAGAGGAAAAGCCCGCGAGAGAATCATTTATCGGCGAACTTTCGGAGTTGCTCGAGCGTCCATCATTATATTTGTTCATAAACTGGTTGCAGCAACGAGCTGCGCGTGCCCCTCGCCAGCCACCCCTTACATTTTCACCATTCTTCTTCCTTACCCTTCCTCACATCTTCCTTCAACCGACGTTTATTACACAACCATGATGCGTTCAAACGCCGGCGAATCTCACCTTTAATTAGTCGCCCCGTGTTTAATCCCAGGTAGAGGGGAGATCGAGAGTCGGGGCCGTTCGAAAAAGTTTGGCCGGCGATTTAAATACGCTCTGGGAAATAATGAGGAAAGTTCTTTCGCTCACGCGCGATCCCATTTGCATCGCTCGCTATATAATTATGACCGATTAACGGCCAGTGAAGGCGCGCGATTTTCTCAGGAGAGTATCTCTCATCTGTAATCCTGAAGCGAAAATCGATCGCCACAACGGTTTCCAGATGATCGTAATTAAATTGAGGCGAACGGTCACGTTGTCAGTGCGATTAACACTCCATTCGCTAATCCGTGGGAAAACTGTCGTAGGAGTGGCATTAACTGTGCCAGTGGGCGAAACAGTTCGTGATTTTACGAAGCCACGATAGTGTGTCGCGGACATAATGGTTGACGCGGTACGGTAAATGGAAGCCAGGAGAATTCGTTCGCGATACATGTAGCATAATTAATTCACTTCCAGTTAACGAACCTCTCGGATCTGAAACAGTGACTCGACGAAAATTTCGTCGTCAGTGTCGACTTTGTCGATGGCTTCCATAAGAAATACCTTCTCCTTGTCGACGGATTTTTATTATCTCTTGGCGGCTATGGGCGTTCCTTTTCGCGCCGACGGTTATTTGCAGTTCTTTTCAGACATTTAACCCAAGTCTCGGCACCTGTATATTCTTCCCCTCTACTTCGTCGGAAGGAATTTTGCGCCTTCCGACCCGTGGGATTTAGAAAATGCGGTACTTTGCAGCTGTGCAATGTGCCCCGACCTCGTGCCAAGCTGGAGCTTGCGCCAGGGGGGTTCGAAGCACACACGCGTTGTGTACTTTCGCGATAGCAGAGAAGAGAACTCAAAGCCCGCGTGATTTTTCAGAACTTTTGCTGTTTTGGTAAAATTGCTGCAAAGGCCTGTAATTGAAAGACGATTAATATTTTAATTATCAGTGATTAAAAAAATGAAGTAACGAATGTTCAGAGAAAAACGTGAAAAATATGTTTCTATTAAATATTTGGAAGTACAAAGATATCTACGTATTTGAAATTGTCGTGCAACTGCAACAGGTTGTGATTCATCGTGTAAAAATAAGCCGAAATTATGAAACGAAGATTTTTCGTAAGGGTACATACCGTGCAATGGGATCCAACAGTTTCTGTGAGTGGCGAAATCCCTCCTCTGATGGAAGAATCCCAAGGCGTTTCAATGGAATCTCTGGCAAAGGTTGTACACTACTTGAGCTATTGCGCGAGCATCTTCGCTCATGTAAATGTCACGCTCGTCCTCGTCTGTGAATTCTTTGAACGTTGGTACGTTGAAGGCTCTTCGTTCAATCACAAAGACCAATATTTAATAATTGAGAGCAAACCAATCAGCTAATGCTAAAACAACATTTTGATTGAAAAGATGAAATTCAATAATTGTCCAATACGCAACATATACCTAATTATATTAGCAATATACACGTACGAGTATAAGATCTTGTGAATTGAGCATAAGTAATTCCTTGAAAGTGAAACTTTTAAACATTATTATCCGATTGCAAAACTTTACAGACGTCCAGCTGCAACTTACCATCTAATCATATAAACAAGATAAAGTGTATTAAATCTAGCCACAGACTACGGTCGCAATCCCCTCTTCGCGAGAACGACTTGCTGAATACTGCATCAGAAAACTTTTATACCTCGCCGTGTACTCGAATAAAACTCCATCCGCTTTCTTGCCATTGCGTTACCTCGAGTTTTCCACCTCAAAGTGATGGACCCACCTTTGCAATAGAAAATCCTCAACACGTCAGCGTAAAGGGCCTACGAGTGGCTGAACGATTTTTTCACCGATCTATAATTTATTTAATTCAGCTGGATCACGAGGCCCATGCAATTCAACTTTTGCGCCGATGAATAGAAACAATGGCTTAGGTACATCGAATAAACAGCGCAATCGAACCTGCTTTCGAGGATAAAAGTATCCTGAATAATATATCGTCAACGTTCTCTGCTTTACCGAACATGCTTCGCATTTTCAGTACCCGTATTCCTAGAGTGTACTCGGTTAAAGTAACGATGTTTGCGTTGCTCGACGTACTACAAATTCTTACAGATAATTATTTAAACTTATACACGGTTTTTTCGAACCGCAACCCAAAAAATGTACGATCTGTTCAGAATCTAAATCGTTGTATATTGCATTTCATGAATCTCCAAACTTGCATCTTTGAAGTTTGCACTTGAACTTTGAATTGTACGCTGGGCTAAATGGTGACCAATCTTTTTAAACTATTGCCCTCGTGTATTTCACGAGGTCTGACAAATTTCAAAATCTAATTAGAAATAAAATAAACAGAGCATATAAATTCTGAGTTCCATGAATTTTATACACCTAATCGATGTTGCAAGGCTGAATAATAATTTCCTTGCTTTATTCGCTTTCTGGAAAACGTCCACATTATTACACTGCCAAAAGGATGAAGCTGTTGAATTAAAGTTCGGACGAAGTGTATAACTGGTATTTGTTTTCCGAAAGAATGACTTTCTGAATTCAACATGAGAAAACTTTCACAGGACACTGCACTCCGTAGATGGCAAATCCTCTGGCGGCTTTCGCGGTTACATTCCCTCGAGTATACTGGATTTAGCTCGAATGTTTTCGATACATACGAATCCGTAGGAAAAGGGCTGCGAATATTTCTCCGTGAAACTATTATTTTTCTGGCAACGATACCAGTCAGAATTAAAGATAAAGCCCGGCTCAAAATTGTCAGCCATTATTTCACCCTCCAACTTGTTTTCCTAGAGAAGTTATTTTTAAACAGAGTCTGCAATACGCCAGGCAGAAAATGTTCCTTTGGTCAAGAGTCGTGGAATTCGTTGACAGCTTGTATTTTAAAATTATTTCGCGCAATAATCTTAAGATTGTTAACATTTTATGTTTTACAAATCATCACTTAATGGCTGAATTAAATTTACCTCACATTCACCAGGAAATTATGTAGAATTTCTATTCGAACGATGTAAATTTCCTGAAGAAAAGTGTAAGAAACCTGATTAACAAGTGATGTTAAGCAACCCGGAAATTCAGAAAATTATACAACTTTGTGTGTAAGTTGAGTAGTTCGCACGTAAGAGAAACCTTTTTTTTCAACTCTTGAAAAGATGTAGAGTTTTGTTTTTCGTGGAATATATGTCGAAAACGGTGAGAAAAGAAGTATCAACAAAAGTTGCATCTTTTCTTTATATCTACAAAACTGCGTAAAAATAATTATCGAAAAATTCATACTTTTCAAATTACCCCCACCACCAATCCTTAATTCGAGAATTACTTTTACGCAGTTGTGTAGATGTAAAAAAAGCATGCAACTTTTGTTTAAACGTTTTTATAGCATCTCTCACCATTCTCAAGAGATTCCACGGAAAAGAAAATTCTACATTTTCTCAAGGGAGTGATTTCACCCCCTAAAACTGCAGCAAAGAATAGATTTGTCTTACGCACGAGTTACTCCACTTGCACACAAAGGTGCATAATTTTCTGAATTTTCGGGTTGCCTAATTTCCCTTGTAAGTCTTCCCTAAATCTAAATTATTACCTATTCTAAATACATTTACGGGAAGTAAATAAATATCTCACCCGCATCGTCACCCATCACGCAGAAGACACTCTTCAAAAACGAGGCACACCAACAAATCCATAGCAAACAAGCCGACGGACTTAATTTCCCAAGCTCGCCCACAGATATTGCTGGAAAGAGTGGAAAGCCACCGTTGCGTATCCTTCCTCGCGGGAGCGATTTCCAGGAGGCTGCGTAAGGAAACTTTCATACGGCACGGTGCGCTCCAGTCGGCAAA
The DNA here is from genome assembly GCA_029448645.1 of Andrena camellia. Taxonomy (NCBI): domain Eukaryota; kingdom Metazoa; phylum Arthropoda; class Insecta; order Hymenoptera; family Andrenidae; genus Andrena; species Andrena camellia. Next base: position 46,404,793 of record CM055679.1, on the reverse strand, counting down.
CAGTTCCGGCATCTTTCGCTGCTGCCCCCACCTTCGCGTTCTAGCCTTAAAATCGCGTGCCTCCCCCTTCTGCGGCAGACAGTTCTCGATGCAGAAGCATGGGGGCGGACGAGCGGGGGTGGCACACACAGATACCCCTCCGGCGTGTGCTCATCCAGCGTGCACTCGAATCCTCGCAGAAAATTCGTTGAAGGCGTCGAGGTTTACCCACGTAAACGTCTCCATCCCGTGCCCTCCCCGCCCCTGGTGCACGGTCGGGTGACCCGCGGGAGAGCACACCACTCCAGAATGGAATCAGCCGACGACTTCAACGGGCTCTAACCACCTTCGAGCCACCTCCACGTTGGCTCCAGACACCGGGGCCACGGCGTGCAGCGGGACGAGGCGCGGCGTCGCCGACGTTTCGCGAGCTTGGTTATGACGCCATAAGCAGTTGCCTCGTTGAACTTATTAGAACGTGCAGGAGCTCGGCCGTGGAGAAGAGAGGATGAGTGTGTAGCCGAGTGGGTAGACACCCTCGGCGTACTCGAGCAGCCCGTCCTCCTACTTCCACCTGTGTAGTCGCCGGTTTATCCTCGTTTCCTCCATGGCGGGCTTCTTACGGCCCGTACAATAGCGAGACTAATTCGTGATATACTTTTAGCAAACCTATTTACGTACCGACCCAGACGCTCTGCCTCTGTACGAGTACGTCTCGGGCGGGACCACCCACTAGCTGGCGTACGTGAAACGTTCGGGGCTTATTAGGTACGCGGACACGGGGGAGGAACGGCCGAAAGTAGGTAACGAGTCGGTGGCGGGTGGAAGATGAGGGGGCGGTTTATCGCGTTGTTATACTTTTACGCTTGAAAGCGGCTCAGAAGTTTAAGCAACCGAGTGGTTCGTGTTGGAATGAGTTGTAAAGTCAGCGGGTTATTGGGCTCGTTAAAATGTTTGGCTGACTCGCGGCGTCCGTTACTACTTGGAGCGATCGTGACCGTTTAAGTTCCCCGTGCTTTCATGGCGCTTCTGCTTTCAGCTGAATTCGCGGTTTACAAACTCGCTGCTTCTTTTTTCGGGGCTTCTGTTATTTTCGCTGGAATTCTGACGCGGCTTCGGCTCTGTCTGACCAGTATTGGATATTGCTACTCATTCTTTGCTGTGGGTCTAGCTATCCGTATAAAAATTTGCTTTACAACTTATTTGCATTTATTCATTGAAAATATGTTCTTAAATTATATAGATACCTGTTACCTCGACGTCTATATATTTCCAAATGATACGCCATCTTGTGCACCTCACAATGTGTCCCTGAATAAGATGTCGATAAAATCAACATTTACAAAACCAGTAAGTGATTATAGTCACATTCCCCTTCATACATTTTCTACGTACCCTGCACTGCGCAGATGAAGAGTGCAAACAGGCAAACAATCTTCTTTGAAGTCTCAACGATCCGTTCACACGCGAGACAACGAAAGGGAATTATTCCAAACGTGCAAACTAAGTGTACTAACAGAAATGAAAGCGACAGCATTAAGTAGGCGCAACGTAAACTGTAGTACCGAAGAACTAGAGCGAAGTTGGAACTTTGTCGCGCAACAAGGCAAGTAGTTCCGTACCCATTCCCAATGCATTGTTCACCAAACACGTATATAAACGTGTCTCGAATAATTGGCGCCGTATTTAATTTTCCTACGAGTGGAGAAACAACAGGATTGTTCAGGACGAGACAGCGGAGTGTTAATCTTTCTTAACTCGTTTCTCGCGTTTTGTTCGTCGCTTACGCGATTAAACATTATTACTCGAGGCTGTAAATGTCCCTTCATTAATTCGCAAGCTCGTAGACGGGTAATAAAGAACTGCGCTTAAGTAAAATAAAAGAGCGCAAAAAAGCTTCGGGAATAATTACATGTAATAAAAATGTTACTTCCATGCAATACGTACCGACCAACGATGCGGTAAACAATTTAACCTCGGGAAGGTACACAAACGGGTTATTAACTTTGATGGCCGTTTACATTCTACGACTGCGTCGAATGATATTGCGATCGGAAGGAATGGACGAGCAGCGTCCGAATGCCCGCAGAGAAAATTAAATTTAGGTATTAACTGTACGCCGAATGACGATGCTATTAGTTGACACTGCGCCAGAATAACAGACTCTGCATCCCGTAATTAATTCCCCGCAAAACAGGTGCGTGTGCTCTTTGACCGCGGGAATTACAATTACCAAACTTCTGTTGGCACTGGTCACTGAGACCCTTCCATTTCCCTTGGAAAATATCGCGGCGTAAGCTACGGGTTCATTGCGCTCGCCTTCCAATGAGCACGCGATCACTTTTCGTTTAGCCAATGGATTTTGTCATCAACAGTGCCCCGTGTAGGCGAATTAATTACTCGCTTATATCAGATTGTCCGACCGAAATTGGGTCTTCTGTGTATCGAAAGTAATTGACCGTTTCTAGATATTGCGTATTGGGTTCTGTACGCGGGGACATGTAAATACATTTACAAACAACACGATGTATGCCAACTATTCTTTTCGGCGAGATTCTTCACGCAATTCACTGGATTGCCAGTTTCTCCTTTCGTTCCGAATGAGGAGCGTGTGGAATTACTTATTGTAATGGTGACTCAAACTGAACTAGAGCAGGTGATGATACATAAATGTATTGCAAAATAATTCGAAAGAGCAATCACCCTTTCGGACCTTCTTTCTTTTCTATTCTCCTTCAAAACTTTCACCCATTCCCAGGGATAATCGTCCACCAGGGATAATTGACTCCTCAGACACCTATGTCGTGCAAAAATACAAAAATGATATCTAAAAAAACAGGATCCACAAGAAGATTTGCTATAATCATCCAACGCAGCAGGTTCCGTTAGATCAGACCAGTATGAAACCACAATCTGCGAACAGGATGCCTGGGAGAGAGGAATCCTCCGATGAGAATGAGACAGGGGCACGATAGGGGGAGGGATGAGAGACTAGAGAGAGCTGCGAAAGCTGAAACACGGCGACCTCCATTTCCGCGTGCAACCGGACCATGCTTCTGCAACGACGTCCTGATAAACTACGCTAGCAAACCAACGGTTTGTTCGCCTCGCTGTGCATTTATGCACGCTGAGACCACCTACACCGAGGCTGCACCAGCAGCCCTGTGCGTTACCGTCCGTAAGCCGCCATCAGTTTCACCGGCGCGGCCATCCGCTTCGATCTCCTCTTCCGCGCCATTAATGCGTCGCCGTTACAACGCAAGGACGCCGAAAGGGCAGTGGAATTCGAAAGTGTTTTTCGGTGAGTTCCGTGTAACGGGAACATTTGAGCGTGTCACTGTGTCTGCTGTAGCAAACTCGAGCGACTTACGCCGCGGCCGTATCAAAGCTCCGGGACATTGGATCCCTGTAAGATGCCTACGCATCAAACTCTCAGCTAAATCTCGGTTACACGTTAGAAGACAGAACCACTTCATTTGGAGCGGCGAATAGAACTTAAGGATTTCGCAGTAAATAACGGATACATTTTTGTTATCCGTCTCAGGGATTGGAACTTTGAGGAAATAATTCTCTCCAGAGAAGCAATTACTGGCGCTTAAGCGCGGGCGCCGTAAGTAATAAAATTCAAGATTAGAGAGCCGCTACTCGTGTTTACTACATCTGCTTAGGCATTAGGAGTGCCGGGCAGCTTTTTCACGAGTTCTGCGTCGGCTTACCGAGGCATGTTTGTTGCCAGACTAAATTAATTTCACGCATAGCTCGTTGTCGCATTCCCTGGAGGCTGGACCGTTATACGAAAAGTAATATTACCGCCTCGAGGCATGGTGGAAGTGACGGCGCGAGGGCGGCAAGAGGGTGAGGACGGCGGAGGAGGGCGAGCGGGAAAAATGGACGGGGCGAGCCGGTCGAGGGAAGAGGGAAGAAGGATGCAGGAGCGTTCGGAGCGAGACGGGTCGTCGACGAGGACGTCGCGGGAAATGGAAGCGCTGGTGGCGAAAGGAAGGACAGGCCGAGATAGGAGAGCAAGAAACAACAGATGGGGTAAATGGAGGCGAAAGAAATCGGAGGACGAAGAAGGATCCTGCGCAGCAGGGGGAGGGGTGTGGAATCGAGGAAAATATAAGAAGCTCCTTCATTTTCATTAATAAAACATCTCGTTGGGTAAAGAAGTAAAAAGCGAGGGGAACGGACTGAGGGCGAGGGAAGAGATACAGACTAGGAAAAGCAACGGGCCACAAGACGGGCACGGTTTGTGACTATTTCTGAATAACAACGAAATGCAAAGTAGCTGATTGGTGGTAGGAGACGAGCTAGCTGCGCGCTCGCTATTCCTCAACCACCGGGGCTCTTCTCCACTGCCACCATCTTTGGGCTCTCAAGACCGCAAGCTCGCTTCTTACGTGTACCTACCACTGGTAAGAGCCTCTTCCTTAAGATCCTCTTCGTCTTCCCTTCCCACTTCCTCTGGCGCTTCTCTACGGACTGCTCCTCCTCCACGCGGGGTTAATCCCTCTCCGGGGAAAATTAGCCTGCTGTTCGCAGCTCGTTTTGCCTGCCCCTTCCGTGAGATATCCCTCGACTTTCGGAGGAGTCCCCTCGCTTGTCAAGACGGATTGCATCGTATCGTTATAATTCATTCGCCCGTGTGATTTTCGCGGTTACGGGGGAATTTTGTCCAACGCTGAGCGATGAGCTTGAATTTTCCACTGAAATTTCGTCTCGCATAACGGTCACGCAGACAATATTGTTGCGAAATTGTAGGCTTCGAGTCCGTCGCTTGTTCTGTTGGCGTGGAAGCTTTTGTTCTTAATGGTGAGAACCTTTAAAAGAGATATTTTTATATTATATTTTAGATTATTTTATATTATATTTTAGTCCGTAATTTTTCGGTGAAGGGACACTGTGAAACACGAAAGAAATGTAAATAATTGGGACAAATAAGCTACCTGAAGTCTGGAATCTTGAAATTTTCTAAAATAGGATCATTTCATCTATATCGATCGTTTTGGGAATTGGAGCCAAGTATTTTGAAGTATTTTGATGGAAGTGAAATATTGTAGTCCACGTGAAAGTAGGGGCGGCGTTTAATAATAAATAAATGAAAGCTAGCATTAAAATGACGACTTAAAATATCTTTAAACCTCCCTTGGACCATCAGTATACACCAGTTTGAGTACAATATCTGACCTATAATAATCCCCGAAAGTATCGAGTGAAGATCTAGAAATACTGAAACCGAACCCATTAATAACTTGAAGACAGCCAACGACATTTGATCCTGCAGCAAGCAGAACAAAATCTCTGCGCGCTGCGCGCTCGTCGATGTCGCTTTCAACAAACTCCTCAGCAGTTTGCCTACTTCGGTAATTACTCGGACCGTGGGCTTCGCGGCCGAATACTGTAAATTGTTTCTCCGTGGGTCAGCGTTAATTCCCCGAGTTTCGGCAATGTAAACGAGATTCCATGCAGAGTTCGAAACGGGAGATTTGTAATCGGTTTAAACGCGTTACATTAAAGACCGTAATTACCGTGTGGGAGTTGCTATCTATAGAACCGGCCATGTATCGTTCGCAATTACGGAAGCAAAGAGCCTCTTAAATTATGGATCCGGAGTACGACGTGCAATAATGTGTATGGTCTGTCGTACAATTTATAGGTCAGCCTGCTGCATTCTTTACGCGAGAAACTTTCCGCAGCGCTGTCGGCTATTAATGCTTATCAATCATTCCCCAGCCCCGCCAGTCTGACTCGTTTCATACGCTGCTCAACAATTCAACAGCTCTAAACCATTTCGCCTTGGACAGAAAGCTGTACAATAATTTCGTAATTTTATACGGGGGAAGTAACGAAATTGCCGGAAAAGTTCCCAAGAGGAATCGCGTAGAGAGCTGAGACTTTTATTCGAACGTGCACAATGACTTCCCTTTTCATATGTTCTTACGTTCGAGTGGTAGGTACCTACATTGAATGCGAAATACGATCACGTGCCTTTACGTGACTGTGAAACTGTACGTCTGGCATGAGCGTTTCGTTGTTGACGTAACTAGACAGCAGTAAAGTATATTATTTTATGAACGATCCGTTGGATCGCTCGTGAAGCTTGATGGAAATTCCGAGCGATGTATTCTAATCGTGTAAATAGTGTTTGAACGCAGCTGAAGCTGCGAATAATTGTGATCCCTGGTAATATAAGGGAACTGTAGGGAATCTTTCAAATTGCAGCAATACAAAGTTCATAATTGAGAAGAAAATTTCATACCCTTTGCTCCTGTAAAATGATAATAGGTACATATCATCTGATCGGTGTTAGGTATATAAGGCAGTTGTCACGAAGTGGCCAACGATATTAGTTCCTAATAATACCTATAACTATCTGTAGAAATCAAGAAGTTACTAATTTACAGTTATTCAGTCTGCGTCGGAATGAAAGGTTTTAAAAGGGAAGACACACGCGACGTAATTAAACGAGTCAGCTTGAATTTCCCGTGAACGAGCAATAAATGCTATCCCAGCGGAACGAGAGGCCCAGCGCTCGACAAAAGCCCGTGGAAAAATTCCTTTCAATTGTTCCGCGACTTCGAAAACAATTAAACCCTTTAGTCTGAAATTTAAAACCTCGCCGCTCTCAAACTTCCAGAGCGCGGGCCGAGGAATGCCTCGCGAAAAATGTTAGTGGAACGGCGTGCCTTTAAAGGACACTCGTAAAATGCAATACTCTGGCTGCGCTCTTTAAACTTGAACTTATTCTTTCCCATAAAAATGCTATGCGTGAGCAAGAAGGGACGACGCACGTTTTGTTACGAGATTTTCGGGACACGTGATTGTGTCCACGTGTGAAGCAATGGGTGTGTCAGAATACCACGGCGCATCCGCGTATATAGTATATACCCACTTTCTGCACACTTTTGCAGCCAACGGTACGTCACATTTAAAGTAGTCTGAAAGTCATAAACGTCCGTGGCACGATGGGCGAGCTCTACAGCGATTTTCTCACAGTGGCACCCGCGTGTCACGAGCTTTACGAGATCTCCAGGCGCGTCAAAGATGTCGTTCTATGTCGAACAGCCCTGCTCTTCATGTTTACGACCCCCTGAACTCGTCGAGTGGTTCGATTTATCGATTTTTAATGAAACACCCCGTGCTCGGTGCCTCTCGATTTTCTTTCCTTAAAGTAGGGATTCTCGCCAAGATTCTTTTGAGGAACTGCAATCTTCTTGAGCTTCATTCTTTGCTATTTATAGCCTTGTCTTTAGTTTTGTGTTTTAATTGAGCCAGTGTTGGCTGTAACGTAAGGCACCTGCCCCATCTTGCAACTGCATTAGTCATTATTCGTTATTTAGTAATTAATTCTTGCTTTCACATTTGCATTGTTCTTAAATACTCTTGCAATTAGTAACTTCTATCTCTTGCTTGCCTCTAATGAATCACTCATCTTTCAATTCATCATCACACTTCATTCTTCTACAAAGTAGGGGTACTGTAGCAAGTGTCCGCTTCGCGTCTTCTTCCGTTTTCTCGTAAATTTCTTTCATTACCATCATTTATTTCATTGCATAAGGTCGATTCGAAGTGAACCCGCGTTTTTGACGTTCCTCATTGTTACTCAGAAGTTGAGCCCCGATTTTTAACGACGAAATAATTTATGATCTGCCGGGACAGCGGGAATGATGAATGAACGAGTGTGTAAAAAGCATCGACCGAAGTAGACGGTGGACCACGACAAAAAGCGAACTTCTGTGCGTAGTATTAAATATCGCCGCGATAGAACATAGTGCGTCATTATCTCGCTTTCCTTGGATGAAAAGTCGGTGGCGGTGGAAAAAGGGAAAGAGCCGGAGACCGTCGACGTCTGGCTGCTGAAGGGATTTCCGCCTGGATACTTTCATTCGACGTTGATATAGATCTCTTTCTAAATACAGAGGAATGAACGCTTGCGTGAGATCGCAGAAAGCTAAAGCCAGTGGACCTGGATATTTGAATTCTTAGATATTTAATCATCGTGTTTATGAACTACATGTTTATTTAAAATCTTGATGCCAGTGCATATAAAGCATTGCCAAGTATTTTATAGGAAACTGCTAAAAGTAACAACAGAATTCCTGTTTTTGTGTTTCTGTATAAAATATAAAAAACATGATTAGAGTTGCTGTTGTACTTAATATTTTAAATAGAAAAATATGGGCAGTATAAGTATAGCTATAAATTCAGGATAATCTGGATTGTTGGACCTTTTTTTTATTTTAAATGCAAACGTATTATTCTTTAACCAAGAATGATTATTGTAATAAGCTGTAAGAAGTTTCACTACGACCATCACAATCTTGAGAAAATAATATTCTAAACGACCGTTGTTTATAGATCTTAATTTAATATAAAATATACAGTGATGGTTTAAGAACAGATTAAAATGTGAACAATACAAAATACTACAGTCTGTGGAGAAGGATTATATGATATATTTTAGTCTACAGCGCATAAAACAAGGGGACAGCTCCGAAGTCTATACTTTTTGTTTAAATGAAGGAAAAAAGGGTGCAATGTAGCAAATTCACTTATGCTATGTTATACCTTTGTATCACAATTTTTCTATCTCTGAAATGCTATAACAAGTCCCTTTTATTTTTTAACTTTTAAAAATTCCTTTTTGTTAGATACAAAAATTACGCGAACTGAATTGTTAGTTCTTAGAATAAATCTGGAGTTCTTGTTATTGTGTAGACATAGTACTGCTTAGTAGTATTGTTATGTAGCTAACTGGTAAAGGCCAACAATTCGTTATAGAAACCTATATTAAATTATATATTAACAGTGCAATTTCTCTGTAATATATAACTTAAAAAAGAGAGATCCAAAAGAATTGTACTTTACCAAAAAATATCATATTTCGTGATCAAACCTAATATCTAAGAATCATATTATCAAAAAATCTATCTCGGCCCATAATCTACTAACACATTCTATCTATCGAACCCCTTCCCCGCAAATTCGTAGACAGGATTTCATTTGAAACTCAACAGAAATAAGTTCACATGATCGTTTCCTGCCAACACAACATCCGAAATTACTCCTTCACCCTGTGTATATATTCTTCTCCGTCCCAAGTTATTACACTCGCCACTGAATATATACTATTTAATTCAGCGCAGAACCCTGCATCGCTGTTGAAATTTCTGTAATTCTACGTAATTCACAACTGGGTGAGGAAGTTCGCCAACGTATACGCCCCGAAATCTAAATTGCCCACGCGATACTGGGGTTACGTTGCAGTCGTTCAAATGCCATTGATATCCTCGTGGTTTTTACCTTTGGCACCTGCTACAGATCGGACAGGAGTCATTTCAATTTAATAGTAGATACCTAATTTCTGCTGGAGTCAACATTTTTGCTTTATTAGCCAAAGAGGACTGTACTCGCTTTATTAGCCAAGAAGGCGCCACTTAACGATCTTCGAGAGGCCGTCTTTACCGCCGCGAGTTTTGCCAGGATTCGGCGTGCTCGTTTTGCAATGCAGAACGCTGGAAACTTTCCCAGCGATTTCTTTCACGGGGGCGAAGTTTCGTCCGCGGTCCCGTCGCGATTAAACGGAATTCCCAAGTTCGAATACGACGACTGTTACTACCGTTTCAGCCCGACAATGCCTCTCTACTTGCTGCGTTCAGTAATTAGCAATTGCGCCAGTCCTCGGCGAACTTATTGTTCCCGCCGGCAGGGAAGCACCGCCGAGGGAGCTTAACGCGCCGAACAGAGGGATACGCGATATGAACGAGCATTTTCCTTGAATGGACACGGCTGAGATCAGAATTTCCATCGCTCCTTCTGGCCATCTCTGTCGTTGTTTAGGTAAATCTTTATGGCGCTATCTCGAGCGTGTTCCCTGTTCCAGGGGGGCGTTAAGCGGCTTTGACTCGTCGTAACTGCCCCTCCTTCCGTTGGGGATGAATTTTGCATACTTTCTTCGCCGTATCACTCTACTTCGTGCAGTTTAACGTTCACTGAGAGCCAAGCCTCGAAAGCCCGTTACGAAGGCTTAAGGGCCATTCATGCGATTCAACTGTTTCGCTTCATGCTTCGATCCGGTTGAATCGAAATAAATATCGGCAATAACGGATGAAAGATACCGTATAGCTTTTATGATTAATGAGACATCGTACGGTGTAATCTTTTTTATCCAAATTCTGTAGCATGCGAAGGTTTTCTTCCTTGGACGAAATATGTGTGTACAATATGGCGTAATTTATTGAAATATTCATCTATTGAATTTAATTGTAGGTAACAATAATTCTGATTAAAAAGCATGGAACTGACAGTATACCTAATAGGATTTATTTAAGAAAGGGTTTAGGACTTCCAACTTAGGGTAGGTATTACTTACTAAGGTGACTAAAAAATGCCTAATTAACAGTAGGTATTAACACGTATCGAATAAAATTCTCATCACTTGAGTGGTTCTCAAAAAAGCAACCCCGTGTCGCATAAATTTCCAGTTACAAACAAAACACGCGGAATGCCAGGGAGCTGCGAATTCACGTAAAATAACAGAGAAAGTATTATTTGCTAAAGCATCTGGATAGTTTATTTTCCGCTGATTGCAGCCGTTGCAAATGCGCATTATTCGCAAAAATCCCTGCAACACAATCCCCCTTGTGAATTAGTATGCACTTTGCAGAACGATAGCAGTTGGGCAGCATTTTGTTGTTACAACGTTTTGTAATCGAACACAGTAAATTTCGAGGAGCGGTTTTTTCATCCATTTGATACACTGCTCGAAATCGTATCTTCTCTCTCTTTTTTCTGCTGTAATATCGTCAGGGTTCCGCCGTGGCCGCGTTGCATATTTATGAAACGAAACCGGCACCGAAATAATTATTAATGCCCGCGTATTGATATTGCGCTCTATCGCTTCGTTTTTATTATTTATTATAATCGCGCAATTAGTCGTTATCATCCGATAATCTACACGCATTATCATAAATAAATAATTAATGCCTGGCTCACGCCTTTATTTATACCGGTAACGCGACTCCGTGCGTACGAGACCGATAAAATATTTAACGACGCGAAACGCGTGGCGCTCGTGACTCACAAATAATGCATAAATAACACGGAGGGGGCGAGGGGGGAACAGGGTGTCTCGCAACGGATCGCCACGTTCCGTTTCTTCTTGTTGGCGTTTTTCGCGACCGTGCATCGACGTCTAGCACCGTAGCATCCTTGGAGTCGCTCTTCCCCCTCCCTCGTTTAACAACGCGATAAATCTCCTCTGCAATCTCGGTCTATTTTTAACGGCTCCTAAAGAAGGAATCGCCGTGGAAAAGAAGTACAATAACTTACAATCGCCGTTAACGAAGGGGTGCCTTTCTTAATTAAAATTAATTCGACAGTCGCGAGAGCCTCGAGAGCTTTAATCAATCGTGCCGTGCGCGAGTAAGCCTCGGGGGTGGCAGCAAAGACTTTAATGAAATTTCAGGCGACGACTCTTCTTCTAATACCCGATCGTGGAAACAACAATTGGCCGTCACCTAATGAATTAAGACAAGCATCGATCATTCGGCAAAAAAACTGTTACCTTCGAATTAGCCACGCACTGGCTCCTCCTCTAACGAGCATTCTGTGCTTCTAGGGGAAATTCAGATCCCCTTCTGAGTAAATACTGTGTCGTATCATCGTGTGTTTTCGATCAGGAAATTATTTAGGAAGATATGAAGATTAGGCATTTAATTTTGCTTTTTAGAGTTCACTTGTGGAAGGTTTTCATATATTTCGAAAAAATTCTGTGGCTCGATGCAGAGAATCGAGAGAGTATCCCCCGATTTCTGTCGCCATTGTGGGAACAGAGAGTTAAGTCCCTCGAATTATTTCCACGAGATGTTTAACGTGAAACTCGGTTTTAAATTTCCAGTTTAGTCGAAGTGCGAAGGTATGGTAAAGTGCTTTATAGAAAGACGGTCAATATTTTAGTAATCACGAAAGGAACAATATCAACCTAGTACGTACCTAGCAGGTTTCTCGTATTTTCTTTTCTCTCGAAAGAGCTGCGTATAACCCCGGTTCTTATAACCAGACGGTTGCAAGCCAGCTTTCTTCTTCCACCAGGAAGCCCAAGAATTAAATTCAACATTATTTCAAGAAACACCGCTGGTCGAGATACTGCGCAAATAAACTATATCTTGAGCGTCATATAGCCACGATCCATCCGTCTTCAATACATTCAATTAAAAGAATATTTCTCCTTCTACCATTTATTTCCCTTTCTCCTCTGTACTCGATCGAAATATGCTCCAAGATAAGAATTATTGTATCATTCGTATCGGAACAAATGCACACTGTAGCTATATTATTATTCATAATAATATATTATGTCCCTATACACTGCAAATTTCGACGGTCTGTATTTCTTAAACAAATTCGGAACCAACTTAACCCCCCTTATGACTTAACCCCCCCCCCCTAATTTAGCGTAGACTGCATCATATTCAAATTTCATAAAAATCCGTGACACGAGGTGCAAGAAATGATTAAGTAGTTTCACGTGGAGTGGACTGATTGTAAATTTCGAGACCCAAAGGGAACATCTCCACGTTCGTTGTTTTCAGCGAGAAACATCAGACATTCGTGACAATGATATTCGTCATCGACGGGCAATATTCCCGACGGAATGGCTTGATAGTCAAAAGTCAACTTACACCACTGACTGGAAACACCCCAACCGTTTCACCACTGAAAAGCAGCTTCTCCCCTTTGCCAACAGTTAAAAGTTGAGCAGTCACCGTGTAATTCACGAGGGACGACTGTCCCTAAACTCCTGTAATATCCACGTACTCGTCAACTCGCCAGCTCTCATGTCCTTCACGTTTAAATTCTCCCCGAGCTTGCGCTCAGAATGGCTGAGAATCGACGAAAGAGTAGCGGACAGTATGTTTTATGAAAGTTTCATCTCCCGTAATCTCGGGATACCTCTTCGCTCCCCCTTGCTTCATCCGTTCCGCGACATTAAGTTTTGGCAACTTCAAAAACTACCCCCGGTTTTGTGGGCCGCTTTCACGCATCCCCGCTTACCACTTCTTTTCGCCTCAGTGATTCTGGTCAATGGCTTAATCGCCGCCTAGCAGATGCTGGATCTCTTCTGATCCAAAGATGATTTCAATCGTGAACTCGATTGAAACACTTGGGTGGCACTTGCTTGGTGAACACGATGGGAGCACGACTTTGCATCGATGCGACGTGGTTTAGCTAGTATTCGCTGAGTCTTAAAAGAAGAAGGGGGTGTTTGTAATTCAAATACAAAGTGTTCGTAATTTTGTAGCAGAAAATGTGGACAAGTAAAACAGTCTTGATATAAGAATATCTTCTCTATTATTACCCGATTAATTGCCCAATTCTATCAATTGGGCTTAGTTACGCAAAAAGATACAAACACTCAAAATGACAAAAAATTAGTTAAACACAGTACGGACCGCATAATTTTGTAATCTTTATTTTGCAAAATTTTGCCAAAAATTATCAACGCATAGAACAACTCTTCGTTTTTACTCTTGGATCGATTTTAGAAACAAGTGGTAGTCGCACAAATAACACAAATTATTATCAGCATGAAATAAAAGTACTTTTACAAAAAGTATTCTTTGTTCGAGTATAATCCTCGTAACTTTACGCCGTCTCTATTTCATTTCGCAAATACCGCCACCATAAAAGTTCCCCGATAAAAAGAAACCACGCAAGGATCGTTTGATCAACTTAAAAAGAATGAAATTTTTATTGTTGGGGGAGTTTCTCGGAGATCGAAATAAATACGGGTAGGATACAGCCGGGGAAGTTTCCTACCCCCGTTCCTTTAAATTCCATACAATGCTGATTGTGACAGATATGGAAGGGGCCGCGGAAATAGCAAACGAGGCACGCGATATATTTTTACTTTGGGGGGCAGTCGTACGATTTCTGCATTCGTCGCGAGTTAAGCGAATCGACAGGCGATCATTCGAAGTCGAATTCAATTCTTCGGTTATTCGAGCGGAATATTTGCACACCGTGAAATGGGAGTGGCTTGAATCGAGATTCCTAGGGCAATGTCAACCGTTTTTCCCGAATTGCGAATACGAAATAGCCAGGTAGATCGAATTTGTCATTTCCGATTTCCCGAAATCCTTGCTCCCCGGACTTTCTAGCCCTCTGAACCTGATATATATGCGTACGTTATATCCCTCGGGCTGATGTCCAACGATTTTCGGCGGATCTTGGCTCGCGCGGGAAAAACCGCTTGCGCGAGGGATCCATCTTGAACGTCAAAGATTCCAGCCGCCAAATGATCCAATTCACCGGAAACATCCAGATCCAATCTGTTGGGATATTCTGGAATTAGGTTGCAATCCCTCTAGACCAATTTTAATCCCTTTGATTGCAGTCGTTAGGCATTTTAATCGCGTCAAATGGACTGCAGGAGCAGCACGTTCTCGCGAATCGCGTTTGAAAGAGCCAGCCTAGATTAGAACGAAGGACTGATCGATCCTTCCTCCCTAAAACATATCGATGCCTGAGTCGTTTAATATAAATGGTGCACCTTGATAAGTGGTACAGAAATGAATGTGATTCCTCGTTTAACAGTAATAAGAATATAGAATAGAATTTAACTTGCGAGAAGCGAAACAATCGACTTCTGAATTTGTTTTTAAGATTCGGTCAGGGCCAGTGTTTCTGTATATGTATGTAAATTCGTAGAACACGCGTAATTTTAATACGTTTGATATGTACCAGTTAAAAAAATCAGAGAAATGTCCTCCCAGCTTTTATCTACAAACTCCTGCTTACAAAGAAACACCTTAAACTTAGACATTTAAAATACTATATTACTACAAATCTTTGAAATATATGTAGGGTGTAATTATTTTAACTGGACAAAATCATTCCTTCAAGATTTAGCTACCATTCGTTTCCATTTCCTGATCAACAGTACCACAAAGATGGAAAACAATTTGAAACACTAACGCGAAACAAGGGTCGACCCGTGTGGACCGTGTAGAATTGACTATTGAGTAATGAAGAGGTACGATCGATAGCGAGCACGAAGGAGCAGCGACATGGAACAAGGAAAGAAGTCGACGTCGAAGCTACCAATGACCGTGATATTTCCTACGTCTCCGAACACGAGTCCCTGTCGGTTCGTTTTCTTCACAGCGAGGGCCCTAACCGGCGCGTAAATTCCCCATAACGTGGATCAATCGTGGCACAGACAGGCTAAAAGGCCGTACATGCGGCAACGGGACGAAACAAATAGCTCCTCGGCACCGCGAGCTATTCCAAGTCGAATGTAAATTTCAACCGCGCTCCGGAGCCGCGGGTCGCGAGCACGGGGGAGGAAAGGGGCAAGGGAATGGGAGGGAATCGAGGAAGATAAACGTTTTGGGCAACCAGGGAGGGGAGAATGAAGAAAGAAGAACGAGGAAGGGAACGTGGCACAGTTAGAGGGGTGGTGTTAAGGTATGAGGCATCCAAAGAGTTATGTGGCGACAAGCGGACAACCCCTTAGCACGGGGTGACAAATACGAGGCGCTTCGTGCCTTTCCTGTCGCGACGTTACACCCGCTTGTCCCTGCAAAGGGAGAAGAAAGAAAGGGTGGCCACCTTTCCCACTCTTGGTGAGGCAGTCAGCTACAGGGTTATAACTGCGTCTGACAGACCCTTCCCTAACTTGTCTATAATTCGCGGATTTCTTTGCTCCCTGCTTGCGATTCCCGACATCTGCATTTTCATGCCCCCCCCCCCCCCCCCCGGACTATTCGGAGGGTGCAGATCAGTTGACAGGTACAGGGTGCAAGAAAAATTTGTGGCTATAGGGCGAAATTTGTGCGATTACTAGAATAGTATTTCTTTTGTGCGGAATCACTCATTTCGGTTCCACTTGTCTGATTATGGACATGAGGACTACTTGTGCTCGTACAGTACGGGAAATATTTACTGCATCACTCGAATATTTAGCGTGTATTCGCTTCCACCTCAGTTAGTATTAATATTCGTAAAGTATTTTTACGCGATTGTTGAGTGGCCATAGAGTGTCCGATATCTTGGTTAAAATAAACTGCATATGAACTACTTTATCAATTATGGAGCTATGAAGATTGTTTCATAGCACGTGGATTTGGGATTCATGCAATAAATATTTCCAGTATTGTATCTCGTTTGCCTTATTATATCATGTGGAATCATGCGAAGCCTCTGCCTTTTACTAAAAATAGTCTAAATCTTGCACAATTAAAGGAAAAAGTTACGGTAGCATTTGGATAGTTGGAGCCTGACTATACGTTCGCAAGAATTCATAAATCGCTGAAATTTCAATACCGCTTTTCTCAAAACATTATAATAAATCAGTATTTTTACACCAAGAGTTACCCTGTTCTCGCTTGTACCACGAATTTGGCTGCACACTCTATTCAGAGCGACCTGCTAAATAATCGACAAATCGATTTCCAGCGTGTTTTGCAGACCAATTTGAACCAAGAAGGTTTTGTACATAATTAATCTATTTCTGAAACACAGAACACAGAATAACGGAAATAGCGCTGCTTAAGTTGAGTATCAGCTCTACACGAAACGCAGAGTTCCTCGTCTCTCCACGATTCAGAACGTATGCAAAATTTTTAGGAAAACCAATTAGGTTTCCATTTCCATTAGTAAATGTGATGCAATGCACTTACTTACTGTATATCCTCTTTATGAATGAAACACAGTTTACCCTCAATGATGTTAACTCAACCTATTAACTTAAAACGTCTCCAGTGTATTTAAAATTATATACCAATGTATTGAAAAAACATTATAGGCCATTTTTTCCAAAGTCAATCTCACGAATAAATTGACGCACTACTTACTTCTTGTATACGTCCGAAAATTTTCAATTTAGAGAGATTTTTAGAGAAAATTTTCAAGTACAGAGGGCTTATCAAATGACTACTTAAATTTACCAACAACCACGATTGTAATTACTGAAAAGATGAACGATACATAATATCTACCTCCACCTATTAATTTACTATGAACATGTGATCTGTAATACCAAACAAGTATTTCATACTCATTACTAGCAATCTCGATATCAAAAAAATATGCAGCGCTCATCTCGATAACGTACGAAAATAAAGACACCGTGTTGAAGACTTTCCCGGTTCAAAGCAACCTGTCATACATGCTGAGGAAATTTGGGACACCCTGTGCATAAGTTACCAGAGAATTTCCACGGGAAAGTTCGCAAAGTGCGGGCGCGCTACCGGCGGAGGGATTCGAGGACGTTATTGTTATTATTTATTTCGCCGATTTTTCCTGCGAGACGTACCCACGCTCGGCTGTCAGGCTCAGATGCAAATATTCGTGACTTTGAAACTGAGTAAGCACGGGGCGGAGAAAGCCAGCCTGGGGTATTCGCGCGGCGGTGAAGGTGGAAACTCGCGGGAAACGGCGGCTGAGATATCTGCTGCGGCTGTGGTTTATGAGGCTGGAAGATTGTAGAGGGGTTCTTTGGAATCGCTCGGGCGGATACATAATAAAGCGAAATCGGGGCGTTCCCGTTGCTTGCAATCTGAAATTCAAACTTGTCGCGCTGCGTTCAGTTATGAAACATTTTTTCTGTTTCACGCTCAGTAGGAAACCGCATGAAGTGTTACGCGGCAATTACGATGAAACTTTGTGGGTAGGTATAGAATTAAAAAATATTTGACCAATGTTCGACTGAAAATGCAGACACCTAATAGTTTACGAGATATTTAACGGTAAAGTAGCATTTGCCACGAAGCTACCGCGCTTATTGTTACGTCGTTGAAGTTTCAGAGACTTAATGCGCCAACGGGCAAACGCGATTTTTATTGTTTGTGCAGGGAAGAGGTGACGTTTGATAGGGTTTCGTGGCAATTAGTCTTTAAATGACTAATAATATGTTTGGAGGTAAAATTATTGCGATAACATTGTTGCGGAATAGTTTTCAAGATGTTATAAGTTTCAAACACTTGTCACTGGCACAGAATGGGATTACTTCCAGCTTAAGGTTGCAGTCTCCAAAGACCATTAATCATCACGTGGTGTTTTTAGAATTCTAAATACAGAACAGTTACACCTCACTGACCAGAATAGTAGCCCTACATCTTTACCTACCACACTCAGACATTTAAAAATTCAAAGTGTTCTTAATTTAGATTCGCGTGCAATTATCATAGTAGCGGCATACCTACATTGTTCAAATTTCATCTTCGTATTCTTCCAAATCACCAATCAGGTCGAAAGTAATGAAAGTTACTTAGTAAACAGCAAACAAAATTTGAAATAAAACGCACTGGTCCCAAATTAAAAATTCTCAAAGAAAGCAACAAAGCTGAAACAAACCTCCCTTAGTACTCTGAAATGACTTGCAACGTATCCCCCTGTAACACGGAATAAGTAAATTGAGACTCAGCCCGCGCTAAGAACGCGATTCCAAATTCTCTTCTGTCAGTCCTTTAAAAGTATACGCGAACGTCACGACGAGAACGTCATAGAACGCATAACAGGGCGCACCCCCGTCTCTTGGAACGTAAACCCAGAAAGGGGATGCATTAAGGTCTTAGTGGCAGCGGTGGTATTACGATCAAGTGTCCTCGGTATAATTTCGAAGGAAGAAAATGGAAGAATCGCGATGAAACTGAATCCGTAAGCAACGGGGATTCCCGTTTCCTTGCCCATTTATTTCCGCTCGTGGAAAGTACGCGTCTCCCTGCCCGTAAACAATTTAATTGTCGCGTGGAGATTAATCGCCCACGTTGGAATTAATAAGGGGGATGCGTTCATTCATTCTTGGCTGGGAGGCGCGTAATTAATTAAATGGACGGGCTTAATGCGTTCTGACAAACCGTGGACCGCACTTACGACGCGACCAACAAGCACCAGGGTGCCGGGTAGAGGGGGAATCCGCGTGTTCCGGACAAAGAAAAATCCGTAGTCAGCCGCGACGATATTAAGGGTGATTACGCAAAATGCTTAATAATAGTGAGCCCGCTCGCGACGCGTCATCGCCATTACTTTAAACCCTCCTTTAGGGGTGGTGGACGATGAAATTTGCGTAACGCTAGGAGTTTATTTCATGGAAATTTTGAGCCCTGTCGTTGTTAGGGGGTTGCGTACAGCCGAATGTTTGACAAAAAGGGTCGATTATTAATTAATTTCTGTTGAGGAAATTTGTGTTTGTGTAGAGGGACGTAAATTGAAGTATTTCGAAATCAAATCACGTTCTTTGGTGGGACTAAATACTTCGGTCCCTTGCATATTATAATTTAGTTAAGTTCGGGTGAGTTCACTAATGTAAAACAGAAATATAAAAAGTAGGTGAGTAGTTCAACCTTCCAATTCAATGTGTGGCGTACCCAAGAAGGTCCCTTCTCGTCTGACCCTTTCCCTATATCTGTTACTCGACATAGCAATTGGTATTGATACCAAAATCTAATTCACAAAGAATAATGGATCTCCGTTTTCTCTCTCTGAGCGGTCACTGCTTTAAACATTGGACGATTCAACAAATCATAATACAATGCCCGCAGTATTTTCAAAGGTTTCTGGTATTTCATAGACAGTTGACCCCCAAAGTGAACGGAAAATCGCTCGTTACCCGTAACAAAAGTACGTCCTTGTAAACTGAATAACGATCACAAGACGCGCCGAAGGATTAAACAAACGACCAACGAATAAAAATGGAATTACCGACGGAGTTATTGAATTACATTAATGCTTCGCGAAGTGCCTCGCGCTGAGAGCAGCAAAGCGTACCGTGTCGAGGGTATTTTCTTGTAACGATCGTTGAAAACAATTTAGTCCCGTTTCTTCTCGAACGACAAACGACGAAGCGAGGAATTCAACCAGCGTAGTCGTCGGCATCGAGTTCACTTTCCATCCCTTTAAAACCAGCCCCTCTCTGTGTCTCCGTGTCAGCGCGCGAAAAGACAATTCAACGGCCACGACAAAATGGTGCGTGGGGGGTTCAGCCGATCGTCACTGGATGAGAAAGGTCAAGTGAATGCAGTTAATACTTCACTACGTACACAAGCTATTCCCCTTCGAGTGTGTTTACGTGGGTAATCTTAATCGGTGAAAGAAAGAAGCAGGCCTGGTTCGAGGGGCCGAAAGCGGGTTGAGTGCAAGACAAGGAAGGGGAGAAGGGCAACTTAGTAGAGGGTTGAAAAGCACTAGAACAGGTATTGGCCACTCGAGCTTGACTCGCCGCGCGCGCTGTAGAATCAGGTTTCTCTCGGCGAATAAATGTCACTTTCTGGGATGCAAGATACAATATAAATGAACTAATGTGATCGTTTGCAAAGGAGTATATTTTAGGGGTGCATGAGAATATTTTCTCTGGGTTAGAGAAATTTGAGAAATTTAGGAAGTGTCTCTTGAGCTTTCAATCGCATTGTTTTATGGTGCCCATTATTACACAATGTTTTAACTGGGTACTTAGTATAAATTACTTTTTCTCGATGCATTATTAGATGTAGTAATTTACTTTTCAAAAATGGAATTTCCATAATCCTTACAATGACCCGTTTCTTCCAGTATTCCGTAATTATTTTCTCTTTCTACACTTTAATTTGCTTCTTCTACTTTCCACCAGCTAAAGTTCCCGTTTTCAGTTTCTTTTCTTCTTCCCTCGTTATTGCTTCTGTTTTTCAAGTTCGCACTATATTTGCTACCGCCTATAACTAAGATTTCTGCATTTTTCTAAAATTATTAAAAATCATAAACACCACCGAAATGTAACATTAAAATGATTTTTATTTCTAGAAATGTCATTAACGACCAACTTGTTCGGACGTATCAGCCAGGTGGAAGTAACGCGTGTATCGAATACGATGCTTGAATTCGGTTAAATGCATCGTTTAATACGGATGTTTATGTTCATGCAACCGTGTATCTTCGAATAAAGGGCTGTAACGGATATAACGGTGTAATCTCGAATTAGCATGAATTACACAATAGTGTTTCGCGTATCTATTCTGTCTGTCCGGATCTCCCTGTGATTGTTGCGGCAGGAAAACATGAATAACATATTAAAATAATCCGATACAGTCGACAGGGCCCATCGACATTATCAGCGGTAATAACGTGAATTTGGTGATTACAAATTCGTCGTGGTCGACGAAATGTAATTACCCATTCGCGTATTATTTCGTAATTTGATCATTGTTACTGTTGTCAGTGGAAATTGAAACTTTATTCCGAAATGATTGAAATCAACTTAATAATCTCTTGAAAAGAAGAAAATACGTTTATCGAGAGATAGGATATGGTCGAAATGATAAACCTTAAAATTGGTATTAATTAAAGTTCCAGCAACGTCGATTAATCGAATTATGTAAAGTCTAGTAATTGTGCCTACTTAGTTAGATTTTCTTCGACATTATTATTTACTTTTATTTGGAACTCAGAACAATTCAGGAAATTGCAATATTTTTTTCATATCCTCGGTCAACAGAGCAAATTAAATGCACCTAGGTCAGCACTGTTGTAACAAAGTTTGTAACTTCTCTTTTCAGTTGAACATGGAGGTTACACTCAAAGTTTAGGTGAATTCTTTCGATGAACCCACTGCAGCACAAGCAACGCGACCCTTACTAAAATTTTGTTTATAAAAGAAATCACGCCTGAAAACTAAAACGATTCAACTGAGTACAGGTACACTGACTTCTGCACTTGCCACAACTTTCACAGAACACTGATCTTACGATATGTAATTGTCACTAGAACTTTCAAGAATGATCATACGCTTTCGATAAATCGTTATTGGTTGCAGAGTGACGATCTGTCGATATTATAGAGAAATGTGCACGGACGGACGTTGCGTAGATATAATTTCACTGATTTTCATTGATAATTATGGCGAGGGAAGATGCGAGCACCGATACTTGGGCATGCAATTACTCGTCGCAGCCGCATTTTCGCTGATTTTATCGTTTGCACAGCGCGCAGGGACAGTGGACCCACATTATTAGCTCGACAAATAATCCCCGCGGATTTCGTAGCGACAAATTATCTAGGACACGAAGCAGTTTATTCGAATAGGTACACCGTGTCCAGCCAGTGTTTGCAAACGCGTTATCCCCGGCATCCTCATAACAATCACGAACTCAAATGGACCATCGAGATCTTTCTGTTTGCGGTGGATCGATAATCGCTGTCTACCCGGTAATTCCATTTTTCTTTTTATTTCGTGATACAGCACTCCAGGTAATACCGTGATTTTTCCCCCGTTGCGCGCTTTATTTTATTTCTGCCGGACAAAGTGAAACTCCACAGAGATTATTATTAGCGTCGAAAGGCACAATGAAAAATGATGGCTTTCGAAGCAGTGGAGTATCAGTGAATAGCTGCGGGCATATTGGCAGGATATCGGGAACGTTGATACGAAATGGTAAATGAAAAGGAAATAATAAGCTGAGCAATTGTCGTGAAACGAAGACCCGTAAAAACGGAATTTGCGAATGAAAGGGCTAAACGATTAAAAATCTCCCACGCGAACGGTGTTACGTCGGCTTGGAAATTTATTTGTCGACGAGAGCGTTTAGGATCAGATGGAAAGCCTGCGACTGAGGTAATTAATTGACGCCTGTCGCCGTTAATTAATGGGGCTTGCTGACACGAAGGACGAAACCTTAGAATGCGAGCACTGATTTTGAAGAAAGCCGTTTCGCAGCGTTCACATCACTCTGCGTTACTGGACACGCGCGAAGAAGAAAATATAAATTACACAATCAGAAATTTCATTTTTCAGATAAAATTGCTGTCACGGGGACTTGAAGCGATTTTCGTACACATTGTTTGTCACTAGGAGATGTAGAGTTTGTCTGAATCAACCTCGACGAGTTAATCTTAATTAGACAGTCTATGTCAACTTCATTTAAAATGTGCATCTTGTATGCAAGTGTTTCTAAAACTATTAAACAATCTTCTGCTTGAATAAACTGTAATAACTTATCTATTCGTCGCTTTTCATCGCTTGCGCTATGAAAACGGAGGAACGTTATTATAAATATTCGCTTGATTTCCTCGCTCGACTCCATTAAATCCTAAAATTCTCGGCAGATTATAAAATTCTGTAACACGAACGTGTCAAGTATCTCCGAAATAGGACGAGACATAGAAAACACCTCACAACACGCTAAATTAATAAAATACCAAATAATTCGTCGTGAACTCTAACAATCCTCCATTATCCCTGCGTAAACGATGGAGCGACGGCGAATCGACGAATCTCTACGGTCAAGTATTCATGCAGCGTCCACGCTGCACTTGGTCAATTACGAACTAATGCACAAGTTACATTATTCGAGCAAAAAATCATGCGTTTACCCTGACAAAACTCATTTACAAACCGTACGTTGACCACTTCTTTTCCAGCCACTTCAATAAGCACTACAAGCCCACGACGTTCTGAACTATGAACCACATTCTCAAAGCACTCTATGGAAGCATCTCGTTAAAAAAGTCCACAGCTTCGCGTGAGCCGCTAAAACCACGCTGACATTCCCCATAACTAGCCGCGGTTTCGCAAAGAACGGCACTCATTGTATTCCTCCGCGTTCCCCGTCGCAGAAATTCGACCGGCGAAGTGGAAGGCTGGCGTAAATGTAAACCAAAATCGAGCACGGCCTGGCGAGTCGAATGGAAACTGGACAACGCTATTTGCCCGTGTATACTTCATTGTCTCGGTCGATAAATCTGATTATCCCTGCGCACGTTCATCGACTCGGAATAATTCTCACGGCGCGGCAGATGAAAAAGGAAGAAGCAGGGGGCAAAGGGGATAGGAAAAAACGCTGAACGACGGAGGACGGTGGGAGGGGAGAGAGGAAATCGGGGAAAACGAGGTGAAACGACACGCGAGGGAATTAACTCGCAACGCCCGTTTTCCACGGTCGGTTTCACGTCGCATTAAGCAGACCGACATTTTAGAGCACACGTAGGAGGCGCTCGCGCGCGCGCTGGTGTACGCGCTTCCACGGGAACTTTCTCGTTATCCCCCGTTTCGAGGCCATCTTACAATCCGACCCCTCCTCTCGCCCCTTTTCTCTATCCATTTCGTGTCAGCGCTTAGATTTTCGCCTCGTAAAAAGGCGCGGCGCCTCCGCGAGGACCGTTTTTGGCGGACTCTCTCATGCCCGGCGATGCAACGACATACGCGAGACTGCGAGCACTTTGTAACAGGGGAGAGTGGCTCGCGCGACGTAGAAACTTGGCGCAATTTGTGCCCACGTCGCGAGTGTGAATTGCAGATTTTTCTTTAGGATACAAGCCGTATATCGTGGACGAAGCTTTCAAGGAGATTTGAAAGTTCGCGGCTTTTATCGCTGATAAGGACTCCGTTTCGATTTATGGACGGTGGGTGTTTAGTCGTTTTCTTTAGGAAGCGTGGTATGAAGAATTATTATACATAGTCCTACTCTATTTGCTACACATAGGTACCACTTTCAAATATCCATTAAAAAATTCACAATGGGCGTTTCTGTTCGATAAGGGATCCATGCATCTCGCAAGTACATAAGCAAACAATCAAACGGAAAGAAAGTCCCAACTGACAGCAAATCCCGCGCTCCCAAATAATCCCGTTATTTAAGCAGCGAGCCTCCCAATTAATTCGCACAATCAGGATTCTACAGGCGCCACGATGATTCCCTCCAAACCCTTAAATAATCGCGCGCCTCTCGCGTCACGCGTGACTCGCATGTTCTCGGAAATGTATGCAGATATAAACGATCCATTAATCGGATACAAGCGACGAATTAACGAGCGATCACGGGCGTGTTCGAAATTCGGTCCGCGCCGGATCGTTGAAAGCCCTGACCAAAAATCCCCGCTTAATTGTCGGCCACCCGCCCCGAGAACTTATCGTTGGCCGATTTTAACCATTCTGTCAATAACCGGATACCCGGGCACACATTTCCACCTTTCGGTTAACAATTTTTTAGGTTCCCGTTAAACTGCTGCAAAACCGCCCTGGATCTCTATTCTTTGGACAATCTTGCGTTTATTTACATTTGCAGAAGAAAAATGTATGCAGAAATTCTTAACTTTGAAAGCTTCAAGTATGTTTGTAGGTTATGTGAACTATAGAGAGAAGTAAATTATACAGAGCGCAAAATGCTTGAGTAGAATTTGTTTATTTACTAATTTGAATTGATGAGCATCTCTTACATCTTACAAGTGCCTTCGCGCGTTCATTACAAGCTGGTCGCTCGTAATTTTCACAACACTTACGCGTCCTTTCTAATGGGAGCAATGTGACACATACAACAGGATCCTACGATTTCCATTCACCCACTCAAATCCCGTTGTGAGGGTAATGTAGATTCAGAAACTGAAGCTACATCGCTCATTCTGGATAGTCTGCATATCATAATTTGTATCACCAATTTTGTCGAAAACTGCCTCATTATTTGAGGATCAATTTTCTATAGTTGGTAAACATTCTTCCTCCAATACATTGGGAATCCTACTAACAATACATAACAAAGCTACAAGACCCTCAAAGACACACGTCGTAAACATTTCATTCTCGATCGTGACTTTTTCGCTAAAATCTTCTGCAATATAACAGTACATTGTATGATGTAAAAAGATCAAAAGAGAGCCGGCGAGAAAGTATAGGAGTGAAATTTTTGCTGTATGTTTGACCTATTCAAACAGGACGCTCGGGTGTACCTACACAGTTGCTCGATAGCAACGCAGAAAATTTCAGTTATTGACAGAAGGGTTAAAACCGATTTTAAAAGCGACATCGTGGAGCACCCGGGCGGAACACCCCGGGGGCAGGATGACACGCGAAATCGTCGCGGCCTCGAAAACGGACATCGCTCCGGGTACGGTTCGCGATATTAAATATCGCGTTGCTCGAGTTTTCATTTTCAAAATAACTTTTCACCGTCACCGCCGCGCCGCACCGACCCTCCCCTTTCGGAACTCCAGTCGCCATTCTGTACTTGCCGACCTGCCGTTGTCACTTGTCGCCTCAGCCTGGGGCCCTCCACCCCCGTTTAGAACTTCCACGCTGTGGCTAGCATCGTCCTGCCACGATTGTCGCCCCCCCTTCACAGACCTCCCAACACCACGTCAACTCGCACTTCCGTTTATGTTTACGCTTTATGGAAGTTTCATATTAAATTTATGACGCCGCTCGTCCCGCGGAGTTTTATGATTTCACGGCTGTAAACGGCCCTACAGATTTATGCGCGAGATTGGAATTAAAATCGGCGGCGTAGCGGCTGGATGGCATCGAAACTCCAGACGTTTATCGCGGATTGTGAACGCTCGTGAACGGGGCACGTGTTTTCCATGGTAACGTGGAGAACGTGGGGGGAAGATTGAAACATAGTCGTGTTTCGGTGGAAGGGATAATTTCTGTTCAGACATTAGATAGGTACCCGCTGGCCGACGCGACGGATTAGTAATTAGGTACTTAGAGGTCTCTATTTCACGTTTATCCAAATACGTGTTGTTAGCACTAAGTAGGTTAACGGTACCAGTAAATTTGACGGATTTCAAACTTCGAAAAGGAATAGCGACAAAAGTATAGCCAACTAATTATAACCAATTTGTACCGTAAATTAATAATTCTATTCCAAGAATGTATACACAGATTTATTTCCTCCCAGGCCTTCTAACTTTTAAGATCTATATGTAGTATTTACTTCATTCGTGAAATTATTACTACAGTAATAAATATAGCAGTAGTAGAAAAGTCCCTACTAAGTAGAAATCATAATATGTTGGAGAAAAATTTGCTGCTTCGGATCCGATATCTCAAATGGTATATGGTATGACCTCAGTATTTATTGCTACTTTGTTGATAAGCACGGGATTGAAGAACGATCTTCAGTAGCTAAGTTACAGTCGCAGTATAAAAAATAAAAATATCGTATAACGTTAATATTATTGTTACCATTTCTGTGATAATTTCTGGGAAAATACTTTTTACTTATTAGTAATCTATTTAGACGTGCAGCTTAATATTATATATACTTAAATTATGTTTAAATCAAATAAATCGATTTTTGAACGAAACTGCGTATTTTCCTTTATCCGCCAATTTGACAGATGCTCGTAGAAATAGGTATACAAGAAATGTCCGTAAACCTACTTAAAGAGCAAAAATGCTTTCCAAATCTCGAGATCACAAGTAACAATAATATATTCATCTGCATTTGTTAATAATATGGATTCTTAAGTAGCCAATACACGTTACATGGGTCCCGTTTACACGTGTCTCTTTAATACACGTTCAAGACCATGATCTCTAGTACTAACACGCTTTTATGTAATTCTCCTGGTGAGTGACTCGTTCTGGAGAGAAATAGGGGGTCTAGCTAAAGGGGGATGCGACGGCTGGAACCGGGGAATTGAAATTTCAGTGTCATGGTGAGGTGTTTACGAGTCGATGTGACTGCATAATGGAAACGTATGTTCATAGGTGAAATATGATTCCGTAGTCTGTTCCGTGACACCGTGGAAGAATTAAGGGACCGGGTTCGTGTTCAAAGTGTCGCTGACTCCATGCAAGCAGGCCTGTCGACCTAATTTCTTTGGCTTCGCCATTGTATCCCGTGGAATGATTGTAGTGTGTCGTGATACCTGAAATATTCATTCGAACGGGTGGTAAAATCTTGGCTGCGGGAATTTACGTGGGGTTGTAGATCAGCTTTCATAGACCGAATAGCAGACGGTCATATTACGCTTGTAACTTCACGTAACATCGATTTCGACTTATTAATTGGAAAGAGAAACGAGCTAATGAACGTACAGCCCGTTTCTGACTTTCCTGTTCCGTCTGGCGATAGTTCCTCGAAGTGATTCTTGAAAATTCGGAAGTTCTAATTAAAACAAATCTACGTCAGGCTGTTAGAGAAGTGGCGAGGCAATTTGGCTTCCAACAGTTTCCAACGACTTCGGGCGAACTGCTAACAGCAAAGAGTTGGAAAAGTATGTTCTTCAAACCTTCGAAGAAGATCGAGAGGATCGACGATACGAAGTATAATTATTATCCCCCCAACTTTCTTATAAGGAATGATTCTTGAGTTAGTTAGAGGCATAAAATGAAAGATATATTCTGTATCATAATCGATGATCAACCTTCCGATGGTTGGTTACCGACGAATTCTTAAATTAGTATTTAAAACATATCTGCACTTTTAACGAACGATAGAGTATGGTGGTCTGCGATTATTAATACCTACGAGGTCTACTACCTACATTCACAGAAAATGTTTCATTAAAGTCTAAAAAAAATAACCTACACTGATAGATATAGACCATCTTCTTCTTCCGTATATATGACAATTTTCTAAACCAAGAAAATAATCCCCGATGGGAAAACTGTAAAGGGAAAGGGAAACTGTATATGGGAAAAATAATTTGAACGTTCGATCAGTGCGACGTATTAAGAAGCCCTTCTTGAAGCAATCGATGAATACACCATTACGTTTCAACTTACAATTTCAATTTACAAACCATTGGTTAACATCGGTCATAACGGGGCGCATTGTTTATCTAATTGCCCGCACATGCGTGCAACGTAAAATAACTATTCACGTTGCACGGTTTTCGCGGCTTCCGCGTACATATCCGATATTATTCCCCGTTCCATTGAAACTCCCGCGCAGGGGCAGCGCAAAAGTTTAACATTCGACGGATTAAATATAATTCTGCCACGAGATAATTCTTTCCCCATTGGGAAAGCAATGCCTTTTATCTGATGATACGCTGATCGTTCAGCGGAATTAATGTCAATTGGAGGCGGCAACGGAACAAGGCGCAAAAAAGGAAATGGGAAAAGCGGGCGTAAAATCGCGGGAAAAGAACGTGACGTTTTCCAGGACTGCTGACCTTTGTACGTCATCATACGTCCCCATGCGCGTGTTAACGCTGTTGTTTCGACTGGACGTCAGGGAAAAGCCACGGCTACCAGGTATTTAAAACAAATTTAGCCGGGTACCAACGTGTCGTTCATTACGACGAACAGGTTGAATAAAACGAACAAGCCGCGGTCGCAACAGACGAGTCGCAGAAAATGATGGTGATGAGTTTTAAAATGCTCCAATTACCATTCATTTTCGCGAGCGTGTCCACCCTCCAACCCACCCCTCTCGCGCCATTTCAATCCGCGCTACCCGACTCTCCAAGGACACGCGATACGTCTCCCCCTGCCCTCATTGTATTACACTTATCCGGATAAAAAACACTGCTGGCACATAATCACCGTGAAAATTGTATTGTGATTCCGCGAAATGAAGAGACGTTGTTAAATAGTAGTGAAATAGAACGAGTGCAATTTTATTCGTGCGTTGTAAGATGTTACTACGGGAGGACAGGGTCTGGTAGACATCGATTTTGATGAGCCTTAGCACGATGGATCTATGTCGAAAATAAGTAAATAGGTGTCCGAGCGTTTAAGCCAATAGGCCTTAATAATAGAGATATTTACATGTAAATTATTAAACATTTCATGGTGGTCGTGGGGTTTTAGTGCATAAAAATCCCACACTACCCTGGGGCCCCCGGTGGATTCCCCTCTGAAAGCGTCGGGGTGCGTTTCGAAGATTCCCCGCGTTAAAAAGAAATTATAAAAATAAAATTTTAACTTGGGGAAATCTTCAAAAGGCACTTCGACGGCTCCAGAGGGGAATCCCCGGGGGAAACCAGGGTGGTGTGGGATTTTTACCCACTAAAACCCCATGGCCACTATGAAATGTTTAATAATTTACATGTTAATATCTCTATTATTAAGTGCCTATTGGCTTAAACGCTCAGACACCTATTTACTTATTTTCGACATAGATCCAACGTGCCAAGGCTCATCAAAATCGATGTCTACCACACCCTGTCCTCCCCTTGTTAGTAAAACACAAAGTGCTTCGACTTTGAGCATTTATGTCATTTTAGATCGATAGAAGAATTGAAGTGTAATTGAAGAGTCTTTGTAAAAAAATGAAAGAAATAAAATGAAATTCTATACTTTAGTATTATCATTGGCAGGTAGAACATTTTGCGATAAAAATCCATTTTTTTTTTAATTTTGGCATTTACAGTGTGTTCTACAAGCACTCTTCAATTCTTGCTCGAAGGTTAGGAAGACATGATCCGTGAGTCGAAAGGATTTTAAAGTTGCTTTAATAATCGAAAGTCTTGGCGGAGGTCTTCGAACACGCACTGGAATTAATTAAGCGTTGCTCGTTTGCTCGCGGCCCCGAGGCTACTGTGCAGAAAGGAGTAGTTGGGAACATTCATTATCTATCCCTTGATCGTTTCTCATTCGTTCGACGTGCTCGCTAAAATTGCAAGAAGCCCGGGAGAGTAGGGTGGGAAGGTACGGGTTTAGCCGTGAGCGTCGTTAGTTTCGTAGCCCAATATCTGGCATTGTCTTCGAGGTTACGTCGAGAATGTCGAATCCCTTGAAAGGTGCCTATACGACCCTCCTTTAATGAGCCAACGCTCGGAACAAAAGTGTTACTTCAACGCCGCCATGTTTTAACAGCGGCCGTAGCAGCTTATGGCACCTGCGGTACGTGGCCCGTAAAACCATCGACTGCTCGTCAGAACGCGCTGGAACATTGAGCTTACTTTACCGGAGCTGATAGGAAGAGACTGAAAGAAAACTGGATCGTTTTAATTCGAGTTGTGCCGTTAATCGGTCGGCACGGTTGCATGCGATAGTACGCGAACGTTCGTGTTGGAAATGACAGTAATGGAGCTGGGCTTATGGGAATTTGATTATTTAATTACTGCGTTGTTACGAGGTTATTTTTTTATCGCACAGGCTGGTTCATTGTGGGAGAGTTTCGTTGATACGTCGAGGTGATGCGTTTATTCGCGGTGGTGTTGGTAACTTTGTTATAAAAAAATTGGTCGACGGTGTATTGATGTAGATATAATCCTCTATCAAGCCTTTTAGCATGCACGTACTGTTTGTATTACATGGAAAGGGAGATATGTTTCCTCGGAAAAATAGACAGGGATATTAAATAATATTATTGAACGAAATTGCTGCAAAAATTGGAATATGTATTGCTAAAGTTCGTGTTAATTCGAGTGAGTTTTACTGAAAACAATTTTCAAATTAATGCACGTGGAAAAAGTTACTGAATATAGCTCCGGACATATTAGTTTGTAAAGTGCGGCTGACCACAGATACTCCCCTTTCCCTCGCGCATCTTCGCTGTCGCTCTCTAGTGGTACGAACCAATCATACTGATAACTTGTAGGTATATACCATTTTACGTACATTATTTTGAAAATTGTTTCAAGTAAAAGTTGCTCAGATTAGCAAAATCTGTAGGAACACCTACGAAGTTTGCAACAATTTCTGTTAATATTCTTATCTTGCATAGCCGTTTACCGACAAACAGAATAAGGATCTTACACAGAATTAACAAGGAGAAATGAAGTGTCAGAAGAAACTGATTGCAATTCCACTGCAAAGTAACTGTCTTCAAATCTTTTACTTGCACTTTAGAGACTTCCACGCACGTTTATGACAAACTTACTCCCGCCATCCCCACGGTGCCGCAATTTTCCGCTGAACGTCTTCAACGTAATCCTATGCTTAATACGCGCATTGCCAAACTAAGTGGTTGGCGTGTAGTTCACGCAATTTACCGTCGCGACGCGGAGGAGGAGCAGGGTTACAGAGGGGAGAGACGCAGGTAACGGAGGGGGGGGGGGGGGGAAGGGTGGATCCAAACTACCGGGACTTTATATGGTCTCACGTGCATCTGTATCCATGTGCACACGTATACTCAGTGACTTTGTACGCCGACCGAGAAAGTGCCTGCATCCGTACTAAACAGCACCAACAGCAGGCATGGCTGTTGGAATAGTTTAGTTATGCAAATAGTAAACTTTGGCCAGGGGGGCGGGGGACAAGAAGAGGCTGGTTGTTTCCTTGTGCCTCGCCTCTAAAGCCACTCGCTTTAGCTCAACGCGTCAAGGTTCCTTTTGCACAGAGTTTCGGCCCGAAACGCATTCACGATGGATATTAATTGCGGGCAACGATTAATAACGAAACTCGTGGGTCGCCACCGACAGGACAAAGGGGACGTCCAAGCTCTGAACCTCGTTTATCGCGCAGGGTGTTCGGTTTTACTGAAACTTCGACCTTTATCGGAGAATTTTGATCTACAAGTTGTAGTGGCATTAGATTTTCAAGATGTCCGATAGAAGTAGAACGGGCAATTGCATTTTTTGTAGTTAGCGATGGGAAAATGTTGTTATTTAGTAATAGTTATCCTATGCTGATTCTGGCATATAGTCTATGGACGTCCATGGAAGTTGCAAAGGGTTCATAGACGTCGATGGACGTCCCTAGAAGTCACAAAACGCCTACGGAAGTTGCAAGTCGTCCATAAACGTCGGTGGCCGCCCATGGAAGTAGCAAGACGTAAACGTAAACTCTATCAAAATCGTATTCCAACTACTTGAAATTACAGAATCTGTAACTCTCGAAATTTTCAATTTAAAATGTTCAATACGTTTCTAACACTTCAGCCTAAATTTCTTAACTTATTATTCACCGACTGTTATAACAAAAACAGTATTAAGTACAGAAATAATATTTCTAAACAGTTCAATTAAAAATGCACAGAAAAACATCATACCTCTCGGTTAATCAGAGAAAATTTTTATCCCGCACGAGTAAGAGGGAAAAAAACGTACGAGAGCATAAAGACATCCATGCTTAACGCGTTAAGGGCCAGACCTTGCGTACAACGGGGTCAACGAAAGCGTGCTGCATGAAAGTCGCAAAACGGACTTCAGAGGAAGTATTCGAAATGGGAAGTGGAAATGTGAAAAATATAAAGGGGAACCTGACGGGATCTAATCTCCCAAGGAAATTCTTGGAATCTCCGTTTCGTCGTGCTCTTTGTAATCCTCCGCTTTGCACGATCAGAAATGTCGTCGGGAAAAGGAACGGGGAAAAGGGGCGGAGGGGGATAGGGAAGAAAGTAAACTCGACTAATCAAATTCCACCGTTCTGCCGACGTGTATTCCCGGTCGTTAGCATAGGGGCAACTGCTCCTCGATAACATGTGAAATTCACGGAATCACCGACCCGTCGTTTTCAATTATAACCGAGAAAGATCTCATCCCCTTTTGGATTATCGACAAGATCGGACAAAGGAGGTGATATATCCCTCCATGCACCTTCGACTCTATGATACACAAACGTACCGTTAAAGCCGCTGGGGGAGCAAAAGAAGAAGCCGCGCGGCGCGGCGTACGTGATTTTGCCAAAGTAGAAAGTAAGAGGAGCGCAAAGGGGGACTAAGGACAATGGTACAGAGAAAATGAGGTTCAGAATGGTCTCTTTATGCCCCAGCAAGACGGCGCCCATTCGAGCGTGTACAGAGGCAGCCGCGTAACGTTAACGGCTAACATGTCCCTCGTATTCCCGTCGTTAATGCAAAGTATTCTTCGCGTGTCTAATGCAGTACAAACATGTCTATAGACACGTCAAAATTTGCTCACCCTTGTTCGAAGTGGACACCACACTACTGTTATAAAAATGAAGACATTGACACTTTGAAGTGCCATAAATATCTTGCCTGAGGTCACGCACTAAATTTCCATGGCAATCATAAGTTCGCCAGATATGTAGAACATAGTACAAGCGTCTCATACACAAGTACCCAGAGTTCTTTCCCCCGGTGATTTTAGTTAGAACTATAAAGCTGCAAAGGGATCCTTGAAGTTATTTTGTGGGGAACGTACGTGTCCCCCGGTGGCTGGTTGAAAAATGGCATGAACGATGAAAGGAAAGAATGGGGTGGACGGAGAGAGACGCTTGCGTAGAACGAAGAAAGTGAAACGATGGGGGGGGGGCTGAAGGGGGAGTGAAACGAAAACCGGTGGGTGGTGGCTCATAGCCGACATAGCCAGCTACAGTTTACTTTAAATCTCCTGGATGGTTCCTCGTCCGCCTTCCCGGTTTAAGATAAGCTACAGGGTCCGCCCGGAAAACGGAAGTAATGGCTTACCAGATATTATCAACTGCTACAGGGTGCATCGTAAAGGGGTGGCGGTGCACGCCGCGCCGTAGAGAGAACCGCTCCCTATATCCCACATTACTTTTAAGGCACTACTGCACCGAAACTAGCAAGCGCCGTAAACTTTTCCACGTGGCTTACCGCATTACCGGAATAAGCCGCTTATTGAATTCTAGCCGCTGAACCAAAAGGGTTGCTGGTCCCCCCTGAATACTTGGTACCGTTTAACTGTATTGGCCCTACTGGGTCACTCGTTTCTACTCGGCAACTGTTTGCTTCTGCAAGACTGGAGAAAGTCGTTTGCATCGAATGCAACGTCCCTGTTGTGGCGAGAGGATTTTTCTAACGAAGTGGCTGCAGGAGCTCTGCATCACCGATTTGGCTTCAACTTTGAATGTAGCCAGTACGTACCGTGTGTAATGAAGCAGTAGAAGTGTCAGGCGCAGTATTTGAAATTTTGTAAGGAGATTGAAGTCAAAGCTTGATCTATCCTAGAGAGCACAAATTGTTCAAATATAGGTATCTAATTTAACACGCGTCATGTAGGCCATTAGTGTCGCATGACATGTGCGGGAATTGAAACTTTTTGTCAAACAAAGGATCGTATTTTTCAGTTGAATTGTTGATATAGAACAAAGGGAATGGGAGCTGAAGCTATGAGCAATTTTCCTCTACTGCTATTTTTCTGAGATTGAATATTGTTCCCAATTGTTTAATCACTCGTCGAGAAATTATCTTGAAAGGAAAGGAATTCAAACGAAAAGTCACTTGAAATGAAGTATTCGTCCAACCCAATGATTTAGAGATACCTACATCGATATGCAGAACGCTTTAAATTCAAAAATCCACTAAGAGATGCGAGAGAAAGTTCAGAGAATATTTACGTAATATTTCCGTTATGAACTCGCAAAAGCTTTGGAGAATAGCCTTTTAGAGCGAACTCCGCAGGCCGCCATTGTCGCCAGTCACGTCAGACGTAGTAAAGGTAGAGGAGAGATTGGAAAAGGGTGAAGAAGGTCCACTTAATGAGCAAGAGCAAACCGCGGTACAACTTTAATGGTTTGTTAACAGAGATGGAGATATCAGACCGTTTGCCTGCCGGAAGCGTGCTCGGATGAGAAGTCATAGAAACTCGGGAATGTAGACTTTTCCTGTTTGCCGAATGGCTTCCCATCTTTATTCCATCTGTAAAGGGGTGCTCGTTCAACTTCATCTGTAGGCCAGGAATTATGATTTCGAGATAGAGCGCAGCCGTACGACGTTTGAAGGAAGCTGCAACATCTGATAAGAAAAGGGATACTCCGCGAACGGAGTGTTTACGGTTGCCTTTAACTCGCAATACTCGACGGAGACTGAAATGCGCAGCTTATAACTTGTAGTTATCAGGATGCTGTAGTAACTGTTCTTCAAAAATTTAAATTGTCTGAACCTTGTTGCACGATAGCGTAACACCTGAGATAACGTAAGGGGTGGAATCCTATTTTTGAGGGTAAAAACATAGGAAAATTTGGGATTAAAAAACTAGCGATTCATCTGAAATTTGAACCATGTTTTTATGCATCTTTGAAGAAATTGCAGTTTTTATATTAATTTTTAATAATAAATATAGGAGTTATGCATGCTGGACCATCACGCCGCGCAAAATTCGTCGTCCGCTGATGTGCCTGATATTTATCTTCCAGGTATATTCCCCCCTCCTATATTTATTATTAAAAATGAATATAAAAAAACTGCAATTTCTTCAAAGATGCATAAAAACATGTTCCAAATTTCAGATGAATCGACTGGCTAGTTTCTTAAAAAAAAGTCCCAAACTTTGCTATGTTTTTAGCCTCAAAAATAGTATTCCGCCTTAACCAATAGAAATGTACAACGGTACTACGTCCCTTAAAATTAGTGGATATATTACTATATCCATAAATAAACGTGAAACAATGTTATGTGAATATAATGCTAAACAACTACTTAATATTGAAATACATACCTACAATATTATATTCTTCCTTCATATACCAACATAATAATTAATATCTGTTGTTGTTTAGGTTAAATTAATGTTTTCTGAGCACGAGACTTGTATCACCATCGGCTTCCCTTTAACGATGAATAGCTATATCTTTCATCTTTGCAATGCAATGTTTTACGTTCTCGGGGGCGCTGAGCATTTTATTTTGCGGATTTAATAAATGAGGCCAGGTGGGAATAGCTTCGCGCCAAAAGCCGTATGAATTTCCTGAGCGAATCCACGCGAATCCCCCCTTAAATCTCTGCGGAATCGGGGACGAACTTTGTACCTACTGCCTTGTTCCGTCTCAAATCGCTCTAAAAAGAGATTGAGTTTCCGTGGTATATATTTCGTTAGGTCAGCAGCAAACCGTCGGCGAATTTTGCCCCGTTTTACGGGAAATGTCACGGCTAGGACGCACGGCCACTTTCTGGACCACGAAATTCCAAACTAAATCCATTTCCAGTTTACGCGATGCTGTTTGTCGCCGTCGACATCTCGGGCGTTGTTCCCCGACGGTTACCAACTTCATAACAGTACATATCCCCAAATAATTAGAGGCTATTAAAACAATGGCGGAGCACTTAGGTCGAGTTAATTGCCCCCCGAGATATTATTAATCATCCTGAATTTTGACGATATAATTTCGCTCGGTTAGCAATTTGTCTTAATGGGATGACAATGCTTTGTCCGCGCTAACCCATTTGAAATTGGACCTTGGCGCGTTTAACGGAAGTGAAATTGATATAACGTTACGAATGAGATGCTGACCGAAAGCTGTTTTACTTATTCTTGCCGTAGAGGAAAATTTGTTATTTAACTATTGCCCCTATTAATATTCGGATCAAAAAGCTTTTCTGCAGCATAAAATAGAAGACTTCTTCATAAAGGATGAAGAGTGGTGTAAGCTAGGAATCTTAAATAAAATTAATACAAAATTTATATATGTTACTAAAGTACTTACCAATTTGTATTAGGTTTGCTAGAAACAATTTCTAAAATATAGGACGTGTGAAAAGTTACAGGAATATATACACACACACACACATATATACATATATGCCAATATTAATTGGCTCAGAAACATGACTGACCATATACCGACCTCTTTCACTTGCTCTTTTATACTTTGCTTTCCTCTTGCATTGTAGCTCTACGAGATCAATTATATTTTACTGGATCTCGTTTCACGTATTATGTTCCGTAAAAATTTCTTTGAAAATTAATAAAGTTACAAACTTATCGGGAATTCTAGTTAGCATTGTCGAGTTGTACGAAGGTTTATCCTATTAAAAAGAGTTTATCATTTCCTCTTCCGCGTAAAACGGAAGAGACCTTCCAATTATATTTGTTATTGAAACATATACAATTAACAATTATATACACTCTCGATGCGAACAAAATAAATCTATACAGTACAAAGTTGCCACTACTGAAACTCTATCTCCAATGTTCATAAATGAATCACATACGGTTTGCTTAAAGAAATATTGAATATCCTGATTAATCTTATTGAAAACTCATTGTAAGAAAAACTATCTTTACACATCATTTACCTTAAAATCGTTGCTCTCGTATTTTGAACACTGGCAGATAGTCGAATAAACCTGTGCAGTGAGTGTCAGTTGAGGGACACCAGTTCAAATAGAAATCTATCAGAAAGTTGGTAAAAGTGCAAAATTCTCTAAGCGTTCTCTATGGATGTCGCATCTGGCCAATAGTGTATACGGACCGTCGTCAACGTCGAACGAAACGAGGGCCAGACCAAAGTTCCCCGGAAGTTACAGGGTTGCTCGTTAATCATGATTCTTAATTGCTTCACAGCCACCTAGACCCGAGGTGAACGAATAATTTAGGAAGCACCCCATTGATTTATCAAATAAATCGCGGCATCGGCCGTCGCCGAGATTGCTGGGGTAGATTCTTCTTCCCTGGCTCGAAAGCGATTTAAACCTCCTAAGCGATCCTGATTCCGCTGAATTAAACCGATTCAGTTTTCCCCGTGCACGAAAAGCCGTCGGCTTGTTTGCAAAACGCGATCACAACGGAGTTTCTAGTTCACCATTGGGATGAGTTATCCGAGTTCCACCGCGAGTTATCTCTACGCTTTGTGCGCTGATGTTTCCAGCGTTTCGATTAAATTCGTCTGTTTGACGAATCGTTATTCTTTTTCCTCGGCGTAGATCGTGTGAAAATACTGTAGTTGACCACTAGAAATTGGAATAAATCAGTTTCTCTGTGCTGTGAAGCTAAATATGTTTTGGATCTTTTGCAAATGAGAGAGTGGGCATTTTCTATTTCCGCCTAGTGAATGATGGTTAGAAGGGATCAGAAACTGGTTAGGTTCTTGGTGAGACTGTCTATGATTGTCGTACTGATTACGAAAATCTACATTTCTAAACGTAGAAAAAATTAATTTGATGAAACAAAAATTCCATACCTAAGTTGTTTCAAAGGCTGAACTTGTAACACTGTGCATATTACACCACTTTCGTCTACTGTACGCATAAAAATAATATAAAAGATGAATCGTGAAATTCGATGACTGGGACTGAACAAACATTCGTTTAATTCAGCAGAACAAATCAACCTTCTATCGATCCAATTTGATGCGTTCTGACATCGCCGCAATTTGCCTCTACTTTATTAAGAAACGGAGGAGAGGGAATCTCCAAATACATTTGAATCGATCACACATTTGTACGTAAACAGTTCCCCACCGCAGCGGCGCGGGGATCGACTCACTCGAATTGCTTCAAACGAAATGAATGGCGAACCGAGAAGCTGCATTGATGTCCAGCGGTTCGAGTAACGTAAAAGCCAGGCCAGCGCGCACAGAATCGCACTGCACAGTTACCAACGAGTTGCGTGAAGCTTTCAAATCAAAAGTTCGACAAGTTACACACGCGATTTTTCCTCCGCTCCACCTTTAACCGTGGATTCGCATTAATCATTAGCTCGCTGCGGAAGGTGAAATGGCATTCGAAGTCGTGAAAGCAGCGTTGCCTGCTCGCATGCAGACATCCGGCTCACCGTCCGTGGTCCGTGCACCGCAGGAGGGGGTGGCATAGGGGCACGCATTTAAGACGCAGTGAAAGACTCGGAAGAAATGGCACGGAGAAAAAGCAAAGCTAAAGAAGAGAGAAAGGGAGGAGCGATTCACGCGATTCGCGTGCCCGCTTATGAAAACGGGGCATTTGAACGTTGGAGGGCTTCCGGAAAAAGAAGGATATCAGTGAATCTATTTGCTGGCCTCGCGAGCCACTCCCGGAAGTGTCTCATTAAAATGCTAGCCCCATTTTCTTTCAAACGAGCCCGCCATCTCGTGCTTCTGCCCAACCAACCCGACCCTCCCCCAACGCCCTCCCGCCCTTCCACGGTGGCCAGCGAGTCTCCTCGCCCAGCGTTCTGGCCGCCCCAACTTTGTCCATCGTCTTCTAAGTTCAACAAAGTGGGAAATGAAGCGGGGCAAACGTCACAAAGAGAGATGGCAAATACGACAAGCCTCCATCCAGCGGGCAGGTGAGCAGAGAGGGGGCCCCCGTTCAGAACCGAGCAAACCAAATGACGGACAAAACCGTTCTCGCGTTGAATCGTCCACGTTGGAATTACTCATTCTATGAATAACCAGGCGAGCCTGAACATCCCGCTGGCGAGTGCTGGCGGCTCTCGAACTCGGAAGACGACGCACGGTCGGCCAGGCGTGGGGCTTCCCGGTGCCGCGGATTCCTGCCGTAGAAGGGAGCACAGAAATGGGGGAAGTGGATTACTGCGGATGAGATGACGTTTCAATGTTCTCGAACTGCGAGTGAATAGTGAAAGGGGTGCCTCGATATAATATGCGGGGCCAGAAGAGAGAAATTGAAGAACGACTGAGGGGGTGGAGGCGGTGTAGCCATCTCTGCCACGTGGGACGAGTGCAGTGATCGATACTGCGTTACGAATTAGGAACTTCGTGGTTATGAAAGGGGAGTCGTTTCCAGGTGTTTCCTCGGACAGGTGGAATGATTATTTGATTTAAGAGATCTCAGATCCCTTTTTCGTTTACGTTAACCATAACAAGTGAGAATGCTTAATAATTCGTAATCAGCTTTGCTCTAACATATCGAATTATTCTCTTTTCATGTAACGTATATACATTTTCAATATTATAGAGAGAATATTACATTCCCCCTACAATAGCATAATTATAGCTACAAAAATTACAACATTTTCTCCATTACGACTCCAAGATTACAATCTTCCAGTGATCGTAATCCCATTATAAAATTGCGCAGTCCAAATTGTAAATAATTTTCGTTCAAATTTTAAAAGCTTTTATCATATTTTAAGAGTCTTCTCCTTTTATCCAGGACAAAATTATCCACCACGATCCCGAAGTTTAGCGCGTTTCTTGAGCTAGAAAATCCAATGGCAAGAGTTATCGATGCCACTGACATTACCACGATATAACTGTGTTCTGGTGCAACAACGAGTAGCAATGATAAGAGGTCTTTTTACCTGCACTTCCGTTGGCTGCTAGAAAATTTACTTTCGAGAAATCAAATCACTTGTCTCGCGAGACTAGAAGGCAAGAAGATAGCCGAGAGAACTTGCAGGCGAATCGTTCAGTCTCGCAGACCTGGCCGCGAGTTCTCCGCTTGCTCATCCTTTGTTCAGAAGTGTGCAACTTGATAAAACACCCCGTATCGTGGTGCAAGCGTGCCTTCCACCTGCTCCTTTTTCCTCCTTTTATACAGGCATTAATCTTTTGCGCCGTAAATTTTTCAACGCTTCCGCCGTCGTTTCGAGACATTTTTATTTAACGGGTTAGCGTAGATAATTATTCACAGTATACAGGATCTAATTAAAAATTACATGAATTTGCACGTATACACTCGCCTGCTTAAACACCTTTATCCTATTACACGCAGTTCGTCTACTGTAAGATAAATTAAAAGTATGTACGCACGTGGTAAGGCTTGTGTCATTAGAAAAATTTTGTCAAGGACAGTGAGAGGGAATTGTGCTCAGAATGTGCATGAATCATCTATGTTATTTCTGAAGTTGAGATTTTCTATCGAGCTTTTACTTCACTTTACTTTTTCTTTTACTCGTGTAATAAGCTTAATCTTTCCGCTTTATATGTAGATCCACATGATCTTTAGAATTTTCACTTTTTTCTCCACATGTATTGTGCGAAATGATTAAACATTTAAAAATTTTCTGCGAACACAGGTGTGCACGAACGTATTCACACCTTTGCACACTCTCAAGCCACAATTCCACATATTTCAACGCACACGTAGAACATACTTAAAACACCCCTTTGGTGCATACTGCCTTTGAAAAGCTTTTTATGTGTTTGACCAGCATCAGTAACCTTCTCGAGTCTTTCAAACATATTTTACTCCACACATATGAGAACACCACTTTACAAGCACCAACAGTCGACCATAAAATGTTAATAGTTAACATTCAACCGGCTCATTATTACTATTACCAAGAGAAACTGTAGGAGAAGAGGTGATAATACCTATGGACCACTTTTTTGTTTTAGAAAAAATAATTCATTTCAAATGTACCTATTGCACCAACACTTATCAGTAGTGTTAACCAACGTGTCTCTTATAATGTATTATTTCTTAGGATACAAAATACAATCATTGAAAGAGAGTACAATTTCTTTTAACACAGTGCAAAATTTGGGTTTTAGAAAACAGGGTGGTAATAAGAAACAGATATCAAAATTTTATTCTTTCTTATTATAAGCTTTTTATTAATTAAACAATCTTTGTTCTTCAAGTGTAAAAGAAAAAAAATACTTTAGACATGAGAATACAGAATACACGTTATAAGTGAAGAGGAAAAACTGAATTCAAATTGTATTCATGTTCTGCATGAACAGAAGTTGCAAATAAAGTGTTAAGTTTCAGAATCACAGCACAGAATATGAGCCCAATCCTGACATATTTCGCACTGAACCCAAAGTTCTCCAGATTTTTGTGGCTGTAATGTCAAATATGTTCCAAACAACTTGTTCCATATTAGAACCAACGCCATTTTGAAAATGATCCAAGAACCCTCAACGTAGGAAAAACATTTTTTAAAAACAAATTTTAATCTTGTGCCAATTCAACACAGTATATGTAGATCATGATGAGATATTTACATTTAGCAATAAAAATAGTTAAATAATTTTTTAAACGGGGAAAAGTTTGGTTTCTGTAAAATGTAAAACGTAAAATCTACTTTCACGATCACAAACAGTTGACGATGCAGTTGCGAGTATGACAATTTAATGATCAACAGAGGAACCTAATGGCTATAGCTACTGCCGTTGCGGGTAGGTGCAAAACGTAGTTGCAGAAATAATAGCTTAGTTCATATTACCACCCTGTCTCATATTACTATATAATAACAAAACCTATTAACTATCTAAAGAAATTAAAATTTTTACCATGAAGCCAAAACACAGTTACCTCAACTCGCTCCAGCCTTAAAAAAATTTAACAGCATCACGAAACAAGGAACAATATCTGCCTTCTTCGGTGATTAATTCAAAAGGATAACAATGCACTAGAAATTCATGCTTAACGAAAAAACGGCGACGCGGTGAAAGAATTTCCAAGAAAATGTCTCCGTGGCTGGGACGTGGTAGCTCCCGATTGGTCGAGTGGTCTGATAGATGTGGCAAAGATGAAGAAAAAGGGGATTGCAAAAGCAGGATGACGCAGAGGAGAGTCTGAGGCTCGTGAAGGGGACCGTTATAGGAGCACTTCCGGCGTGTTGACACTGCAGCCGGTTGACCCGGTTGGTTCAAAGAGAAACAAGCAACCCTGATCGACAGTCCTGATAGTGGCAATAGAGTCTAGATTACCTCAGCGGTGCTCACGCCTATCCGTCATTGTCGAACGGTATGGGACCAGGGAGGGATGTCTTCGTGGGCAGCCGTTGACAAGTCACGGGGGCACCTCTGGCCCAACGATCTCTGCCAGCGCTGGACTCGAGTGTATAATCTGAAATGCATGCATCTAGACAGACTCAAAATGGCGCTGCAGCACCGTTCGTTTGATCTACTCGTCGCGGTTTCGGGGTAGCAGTGTGCGTGAACGAACCTGTTCGAACCTTAATCGGACCGCAGGATAGTTCAATGCCGTGGTTAGTAATGGTTGTCGAAATCGTTAGTAGTCATTCATGGTTTGAAAAAGTATGTTTGGGGAAGCTCTTCGGTTCGTAGGTTAGACAGCTTTTGAATTATTAAATGGGTAGCTATGAAGGAATAAGCTACGTCAAGTTGGATGGTGAAAGAATTGACGTCATAGGTACCAATGCTCCTCAAACTCTTAGCAATCATCTGTGGTTCCAAGAAGAAAGTTTGTGAAAAGTTTTAGCTAAGTAGGTCAGAGAGCTTTTGAAATATTGAATGCTGAAGTTGAGGAAAGCTGAGTACTACGAAGGTATCAGTTATTTCGAACCGAATCGTGAAAGAACCGTTAAATGTTGATGTAAGGATAATTGGGATTATGGTCACTAAATTTTTTTCATACTTTTCATTCAAAAAGAAATTCACAAAAAGTGTCAATCTTTCAACTTAAATGTAGATTTTCGACAAAATATGAATGTATGTATCTGCATTTCATACTCCACGTTCACACTATAATTGAGAAAACAATACCTACTTTATAGCACTTATAATAAAATGCCTTCCAGCAATGCACAAAGATTGTAAATCCTTCCTGACAAAGTAGACACTTTCATCCCCCATTACACTGTTCCTACCGCAGAATGGATTCAGGAAAACTATTCATTTATTCTTTAGACCGTAACCTGTGAAATAAATGTTGTAAAAGGAAGAAATGATTTCCGAGAAAATCCACAGATCTCATGGACAAGGGAAAAAGAATTCGAGCAATTTTTCTTCTCATCTACGCCCAAACTTCGCACATTTTGTGAATAATTGCAATGCTCTCCGCGCCGCGTTTCCTAGCTCAGAAAGGAAAGAGGGAATTTCATATCAGAGAGAAATGAAGCGTGTAAGATAAAGTTACAGATCGAGAAACACGTGAAATCAGAATTCCACTACCATTCCCCTTCTTTC
Source organism: Andrena camellia (assembly GCA_029448645.1). Classification (NCBI taxonomy): domain Eukaryota; kingdom Metazoa; phylum Arthropoda; class Insecta; order Hymenoptera; family Andrenidae; genus Andrena; species Andrena camellia. The sequence goes on along the minus strand of CM055679.1, from coordinate 46,360,701 downwards.
AGATCCAGTTGCTTTCCCTTTAAATTCCTCTGCCGGTGATAAGATACGATACGCGCACTCAACTAGCCCCTGAACGCTATAAATCCGCGTGCAACAACCGTAAAATAACATCGTTTTCATGCATGTTAACTTATCCAGCGCGTAAAACGTAAGGAAAGAATATCTCAGGTAAGGGAAGAAGGGGGAAAGGGAGCTGCTTCTATCTCAGCTCTCCTACGCCAGTTTATTCGAAGGGAAGTTTTCAAGGCAAAATTTTCGTAAATTAGGCGCAATGGACTCTTACCAGGTTTGATTTATTTCTTGGACAGAAGTCAGTAGACAATAGGATTGAAGTACGAAGAGCTGGGATAATGGAATTACCCGTTCACTGGTGGCATCCCACTGTCGCGATTCTATTGTGTTTCTTTATGGTACTTCGTAAATTCTTCCTGCTCCTTTAAGAGTACGCATTTGAGACGTACCATTTCTCATCTCAAGTGTTTACGAAATTGTAAAAACGAAATGAATAAGACAGTGAGTTGATACATTTGACGTTGCTTGTCCAAGTTTGCTCGTGTTGGAAAGAAATAATGTTAGTTGGGATAGCTTCCTACCAAAAAGGTGGCACTACTGTCCCTCTAGTCAAGCAGCATAAATCTTTGCTCGTCCTCGAAGCTTCGTGTTATAAGCTACTATCATAGAGATGACGTATCGTACTGTCACGTAGGTGTGGCTCTGTCAGCTAAAGATATAGCTGGGGCCATCGAGTGAGCAACGTTGACCAACAACGTCACCTCATCGATCATTTCGTCCAAACGAATATCCTCGTCCTTCCCTTAATTACGTATATCCCTGCCTCGCATACGTCCTGGCACGTTCACTGCCACGCATGAATCGGGTATGAGCCTCAATCAAGTCAGTAGAAGCACAGAGAAAAAAAATGACAAAGCTTAAGCACATTTTAGCCACAGAATTGCGGCTAACAATTAGGCGCCACTCACGCGGCGGAACAATTAGACGAATGTGTATACATTGCTATGAGAAAAGCAGGCATTGCCGGATAATACTGTATAATTTTATATCTGTTTGTGTTATATTAATCATAACATATCCTTACTGTTAAGTATTCTTGTAAGAACTTAATAAAATCCTTCCTCATCAGATAAGTACAAATCGTCACCCATTTATGGGTGACATGGCCCACGGGGAAACTTAGGCGTCACCCAGATATGGATGACGCGGCAGTCGACGTGCTAGGCAAGTAATTGGAAAAACCCTCTCTTATCGTTTGCTCAAATATTCTGTTCCATGTGGATCTCCCCTGTGATCTTGACTTTGGTATTCGTCCCCTCAGAATTGTCTCGAATCGATTATTCTTCGGGGTGAGGGGGATGAGTTCTTCGTCTCTTGATATTACCTATTTTGTCGTCGAACTCGAGTAGAAGGCACGGGAACGAATTCCTATGCGGTGACTTGAATAATGTAAGTTGGGGAAATATTTGCAGGATCGAGTCTCCTTTGTCTTTAAAATATTAGTGGAGTCTAAAAGTTCTATCCGTTTCCGCATTGCTCGTTCCCTTCAACCAGCACACATCTGAAAGGTAAAACATCTGCTTGAAATAGTTACAGATATATTTTACTGATTGTTACATTCACTTTGTGTTCCTATTTTAGTTTAGATATGTGTATTTTAAACTGTGTGGAGGCAATGAATTGATCGGGTCTTTGCGTTGCATTCATTCGTTTAATTTTTTAATAACATTTATTTGTACTATACTTCGTTTCGTGAAAGCACTGATTGAGAAAAACGCGTGCAGATATCGTCCAGCCCTCCTTTCAATTTTCTTAGATAGTTTAATCGTCGAGCTAATTGAATTTCATCAAGGAATTCCACCGTTGTCGACGTTTCTCAAGTTTTTCAGTAGTCAGACTCAACGACTTTGGTGGTCATACGTCTTCCACGTCCAGCAAGATCAATTATTCTCACGGCGGAAGTTTCTTCTCGCGCACGGAAGTTCCTGGATCCATTGTTTTTCTGTCGTTATCTGCAGAACTTCCTATCGTAATTAATTAAACCAAAGGAAACGCGGATTGCGGATTCAAGCAGACAAAATACGTATAATTTAATAGAACTGTACACTTAGAAAATATTACTAAGCCTTACTTAGGCTTCGATGAAATTCTATACTGTGCTTATATTACACTATAAGCAAACATAAGTGGTATTTCGTTTCAAATAGCATTCTATTAAAAACACAGTAAAATTTGTGGCAGAAGAAAAATTTTGTGTCCAAAGTCATTCTGTGAAAGAAAATTCAATGAATACGGTGGTATTTCCATCCCAAAACGATATGTTTCTTTAATTAATTAATTTTAGTTATAGTTTTAGTTGATATGTAATCCTTTTTCTTTAGTTCTTGTAATTGTAAACTAAAGGATACTATACCCTTGCAATAATAATAATAATAATAATAATAGTAATAGTAATAATAATCTAAATAGAAAATAATAAACCTCTCTCGAAGGTCTTCTAGCAATGATAGAAACATTGCTTGATCTACAGAATCTACTGTTTCTAACTCAAACTTATGAATGCGCTCGAAGCAGGGAATGCGCTGAGTAGGCACAATTTACACAGTCTGCGAAACGTGTATTAGCGTGAACAAAACTTTGCTCGTTCGATGCGTCGCTGCCAAGAGCACGAGTAAGTGCGTCGTCGGCAAGGCTCCGTTCTCCTGACGTTTCTCATTAGCTTATTAGCGAACTTCCGCTACTCGTTACTCGAACGCCGAGACCTTTGGGAATCACGTCAACTCGTTGCTTTTGCTTTGTACGCACAATATAGGTGCTCGTGTTTCCAGCCAGTTTGTCGGGCTCAACAAGGCGTGTCTTCGAAATAACAGTAACAAAACCAGAATATTTAAGCCTGTATCTACTTTATGGCGTGTACAGGCGTAATTCTGTGACAACGCGAATAACGTTTAGAATAATTGCTATACCTAGTAACAAAAGGTGAATCTGTGGATCAGTAATGGAGAATAAAAGATCTTTCACATACTAAAATTAAAAGGATCAGGTAAATTAAGGAGAGTGATGTACAAATATCGATAGTTGAAGATATAGATTTCCTTTATATTATTCGCAACACAACGAATAAAGACGTTCAAGACCCCTCAAAAATACAATTTGCTGTTTGGTAGAATTAGTACAAGTGTGAGTAACTCGGTGTCACTTTTGTAGGGAATAACCATTACAAAAATTGTAGAATTTGGGGGGTAAAGAGCTCTGCTTTCTATTCCTGAGCATTTGTTTTCTTGGTATTTGACGTCATGACTAATTCTATTGCCCAGGGCGATTATTATTTTCCTCGCTTCGATCACGAATTTTCAGCACAGTGGTCGCAAGGGAAGAATCACTCCTGTAACCCGTCGAACTACAATGGAACGTAATGTAATTGTCACTATCCTCCTCGAGACGAATCATGTAAAGTGATCCACTCTCAAAATTGGATTGTATAGTTCAGATGTGAGTAGATCTTTTCAGGGAATCAGGTAATGAATCGCCGAGAAACACGTTGCGAATATGATTTCCTACTAATTGAATACTCAAATGGATGCTTTCTCAAGTACAAGATCTACGTTATTATTAATTCTGGAAGCTATAGTTGAGATATCTCGGAGGTTGCTTCGCGATATAGATGCTTAAAATACCGTTACTTCTTTATACACTTTAAAATAAAACGTAGAAATCAGGCGATGAAGAAGTTATGTTGTGCAGAAGTATTTTTATCTTTGTACACTGTATGTGCTTCCAACGTTTTCTTCCTTAATTTTCGCTATAATTAGAAAAAATGAAACCACCAGGTGGCTCTACAAAATAAGGGCTAAATTACCTTCGTTTTATCCTTCTACCACCTCATGGCTAATATATTTAAATATTGTCTTGATTTTTCTTTTAATTGAAGCCTTTGAAGAACGAAAAGTTTTGGTTAAATTTATAGTTAAAAGGTCTTCATCTGTATTACAGTATCGAAATAGTCCAACTTATCATCAGCCATTACTGTATAAATGTTTGCCATCCATGTTGCTCCAGTGGTAAATCAATGAATCTTAATACAGTCCCCATTTACGCAGACATACAACCACATACTCAGACATTTACGATTTAATATTTCAAGGAAATCGAGTGAACCGAACAGCGATGAAAAATTCAATACGTTTTATGAAACCAACCGTTATGGCTGCAATTAAATCATTCTTTGTGCTTTCGTCGACGTGCCCAAAATCAATAATAAAACGTACCTATACAGCTGTTGAATATAAATGTCAATGGGAATTAAAAAAAAGCATTTGACAGTAACCAAACACCGAGTAACAACCTTTCTTTAAAAACAACCATTTTGTTTGATCACAGAAATCAAGATGCTGAATAGGAATTGTTTTTGTCGTGAATCACAATGTAGGTATGTGTAGAGTCTTCTAAAAAGAATAGAATTAAATCATCTAATACATAATTGGAAACGAGGCACAAGTCTATAGAAGGTGTCGAAGAAGCACGCAAATTCGTTGTGTTAGAAAAAAATCGAAGTCTTTTATTGTTTCGTAACGTAAGGATTAGTTTCCCATGTATAAACGACAACAACATTCTTATTCTCGCTTGAGATTGTTTCTTTTTATCCGAATTCATACCGACACAACACTTCGCGCGACTTCTTAGACACTCCAGAACTCCAATCGTACCTTCCTTCCATCGCCAAACATTTCCTCAATCCCTAAAACGACACAGGAACTCATTACCCCGAAACCTGCCCGAAATATCCTGGTCCCTTATAACCAGCACTCGAGCAACGATACCAGCGTCTTCAAACGAACGGTGCACTCTGAAATTCCATCGCATACAGGCTTACCCATTCATCGTTCGACCCAGCCCTTGTCGAAGAGACAATCCCGCGACTTAACGTCATAACCGCTGGTCGTACGTCAGCCAGTTGGTAAGGCGAGCGACATGCCATATTCAATGGAAGAATCGTTGCGTCCGCGGCGGGACAATGCGAAGATCAAGACCGTCATTAGGCAGCGAAGAGGCATTCACTAGTAGCCTCGAAACAGGAACGGCAAGCGAGACTCGCGGCCTTTGGCCTCCCGTTTTCGACCCGTCGTGTGGAGCGGCCTCTGTATCCCGGTCTATTGGTCCTGCCACTCGGAAAACCTAACACAATGGCCTGGGTAAACCTGGTAGAAAGAGGAAGGACGGAAGGACGACGGCCCCGCGTCAGAGGAAGGGGATCCAGCAGGGTCGCGGAGTTTCGAGCTTCCGGAACAATGGCAACTTGTCCGCTCTCTGTGTCGTGTTCCCTCGTGGATTAGGCAGGGAATGCCTAGCCCTCGGTATACGTGGCCTGATAAATAGTTGCTTCTTCGTATAATTCCGCGGATCCACGGCATTGGCTCGCGCTCAAATGCCAGCGCAAGCTCGACGAAAGAACAGCGCCACGAAGGCCCTTCAACGGCCCGGCCACGCGAACCGGCTAAAGCCTTCCTGGGATGATTTCGTGGGGAAAAGTATGCCGTTGCCTCGCAGTAACGTAGCAAAGGAAGGGGCGAAATTGCGCGGCGAGGGTAACATCGAGGGCTTAGACGCGTGCAAGGAACGAGGCAGCGGGCAGGTCGCTAGAGCGCTCCTTTCGACCTCGGTTTTTGGGAATGAAGTTGTCGGCCAGCTGGTCTCGTTCGGTTGCGGAAGTGAAATTAACGCACTGGGGTGGGGGTTATCGGGTGGGGGAGGCGATGAGATATCTTGATGAGACGACACTGTTGTTTGTTGGAGTTGACGAGCGATGCGGAGAAGGAAATGGGGTCGGAAAGTAGAGGTGTTGTGTGATTATGTGGTGCGAGGAAGTCATTAGGTAGGGATTGTTTTCGTAACTTTGATCATTGGTTACGTATAAGATTATGACTTCCTTTTGTGAAGTTTGACACGGGGGAGTAGGGACTCAGATGCTTCGAATAATTTTATGAATAAATTTTAATATATTTGTTACTCTGATTGCCCGAATATCGTATGATTCTTGTTTCTGCAATCTCCCGTGTTAAAAATACCATGGATAATTGTTATTTTTAAATAATTGTTATTTTCAATAGCAGAACTTACTGAAAAAGCAAGAAAAATTTTCTCCGAGGTAGATATTTATTGCAAAACGCTGAAATCATAACAAAATACAGAAAAGTCCACAAAAATCTCTGTAACACTATAATATTTTAACGTGTAGCAATTCCTATTTGTATCTTCAACCCATGCATATTCAACATTATAACAGCTACTGACATCTAGCTTGCAAACAATGATAAACAAATCCTTAAAAACCAGCCACTAAGTAGGTAATTTGAAAATATTAACGTTCCCAGAACCACCCTAAATCAAGACGCCATAATAGTTTCATTTCCTTTTTCTCAGCGTTTCTTTGTCAGTTTACTCTTAAAATAAACACTCCTACAATAACTTCTTCTAGAAATGTGTCATCCTAAGCTAGAAGCATATCCACACAAGACACCATTAATTTAACCGGAAGTGTCTTTTTGTGGAGACTCACTTTACTACCTCGCCCATTTTTGCACATTTACCGGACAGGAATAAATTGAAAAGACTGTTTAGTTGAGTCTCGTGGACCATCATTCACGCCTGCGACGAGTTTATCTATCGAACTATTTCTGCCAACGAATAGTTAAATGTAGCGAGAAACGGGCAGGGGGGGGGGGGGAGAAACGACGGATAAACGAGAATAGGCGGACTGCGATATTTTTCGAGCAACGATAACAAAGAATCGATGGAAAAATGACTGCGTTTCGGGGACAAGCGATCTTATCGCAAGGAGATCAACGTTCGTCAGGCCCCTATAAATTCTGAAACAGCAGACTACCCGATACCAAGGGGAGGCTCGAGTCGCGAGCTCCGAGCTTGCGAAATGCCGTTTGCTAGCTGATTAATGGGCCAGACTTATGTACCGCAGGCCTTCATCCACTTCAGCATCGAGAGCCATCGACTCGAACATCCATCTCCTCGAGTATCTTCGTAATGCGCGTGGGTAGAAGACGCATAAGTTAAAAAGAGCGGAAACAGACCGATAACGACGGTACTGCGCTGCTCCTCTGTCAATGTGTTGAAAACCGAACGTGACAGTAAACCCGTCAACTCCTTGAAAACCTGATACTTCTGATAAACATCGGGGCACTTGCCCCGACCTTACTGTGAAATATTAATCCCGCGGAACAACGTAGAAAAATACATTTCACTGCTCTTATTTTCTGGTTTTAATTTGAAATACCAAATAAAGCGAAGTTTGTCAGAGTTGCTCGATAAATTTGCAACGTTTATCAGAATTATTCCGCACAAAGTAGGTGTCCTAGTACTTATGAATGGCACTACATAGAAGCAAATAAGGATATGAAACCTTCCAGGCCAAATTATAAAAACCTTTGGTCGATGTCTGGCAAAGCACTTGCTACTTCCACTTGCTGCACTTCGTCCTCAGAGAGGCACCCACTCCGAACGACTCTCAGACAAGGTCAGAGTATACTTTAACCGAATCCGATGCCTGCGTACTGTGACAAAGTGAAAATCGACGGCACCCCGTTCTTCGTAAAGCATATAATAGCGCGCGTCTGCTGTACAGAGCATGGTCCGGTCAGAAACGAGGCGCTTCCACATGGGCCGGATGTATAATCCAAGGCGACAGCGCGACGATCAAGGGAAAGTACGAAAAATGGAATTTCGGATTATCGTCTGTCCTTTGGATGTACTCCCGGGGTACCCGTGAGCGAAACAATTTCCCCTCGCTCGCTCGCGCGGCCGGCAAAAAGAGAGGACGGAGTGGAGCCCGACGTCGCCAGGACATCCGGGCATAACTCGAGCGTAATCGCACCCTGGATAACTGGCTATCCGCTAGAAAGCGGATAATTCCACGCTCTTCCTGCATTTCGTCCCTCCCTCAGACCGCTTTCTCGTTCGAGAGGCGAATTGGCCGGTTTAAAAGGAGCGTAAGGGACGGGAACGAAACGAGAGATAAAAACTATGCGAGAATGATCCTCTTATGAGAGGACAGTGATGGCGATGCGAACGAAAAATAAAAGGGTAGAGGGGGCTGAGTAGGTGCAGAGGAGACAGAAATAGACAAATGCGAAAGGGCTACGACAAGGTTTCTTGTAGGCAATTTAACGTTTCGCATCGGTGGATCGCTTCGGTCAGATTGAGTGAAAGAGCGATCACTGTTCCCACGTTTTTGAGATGAAGATATTTTTCTTCTGAGGCAGTGCTTGAATTTATTGATCGCGACAGAGTTTATATAGAAATATAGATTGAATTATTAAATGAAATAGCGGACATATATTTGAACTTCGGGGAAACAAGTTAATTTGGAAAAGTAAGTACAGTAATGCCTCGTTATAGTCCCGTTTTTAGCATGCGTAGTACGCCCGGTGACTATCCCCACCATTTCTTGGAATCAAGAGTGAGAGAACGAAAGAGTCGACGGCAACTTCGTGTCAACTATATCGTTCCCTCTTGCTCGGCTCTTGGATTTTCTCACTCGCGGCATCGGCCGCACAGAATAGTCTTTAGAGCATAAACTACTCTAAGGGAATAGTGTCCGCATCACGTCGTTCGCCCGCCGCCAGCCCCGTTTGTAGGGTTTATTACGAGACATTACTGTACTTAACGACAACTGGTCAGATAATAGACAAAACAGTTATTGAAGCTTCCAAAACTATCAAGCTTTCCAAAGTTTTCAAAAATGGAATGATATTCGAACTGAAGTCACATGTTCAAAGTAATTTAAGTTGAAATCATGTGTCCTAAACATTTTGAAGCCTACCACCAGCTTCTTCTCTAAATTTATACTTCCTATTATACAACAAGTATATCTTACCTGTTTAGGCTCAAAATCCCCCAAGTAAGGATGTAAAAATCTCTCATAAACGTCAGCAATCGATGCACCCAAGGAAACACAGCGTGCGTGGAGGAAAGTCTCGAAGGAAGTGGACGAGGTGGCAGAAGGAAGCTTTGATCGTCGGTGCGATCGACGTGGCGGGTTACTGCGGAAGGTCAGTAATTGGCTGTTACATTTTAAACAACTTGCCGTGCACGCTTTAATTTACTTTTATTTCCGCCCGGGGAGTTTTCGTTCTCGTTTCCACGGTGGTTTATAACTGACCCCGGAAAAGGTGGAGGGGGGGGGGGGGGCTTTCGCGGATCCGCCACCCTCTATCCGTAGTTTTATTCTCAATTTCGCGACGGAATTTCTGCTGGAATTACTTGGATCGCAGACTGCGCGATTTAATAAATACAGGGTGTCTGGTAAATCGTGGTGCAATAGAGTATGAGATGATTCCTCCTTAAAACAAATGGAAAATGTAGAATAAGTCTCTTTGATCGGTCCTTTAGTTTTCGAGGAAAATGATTTTAAGCAGGACAGTGCTTTCAGTCTCTTGGACTGTCTATATTTTCTATCTGTAACTATTGTATCCACCTGTGTGTTGATTTATACTTAACCCTTCGACTACAGACCCCTGAAACGACAAACTGACTGTGAGGCCCGGGCCCTCGGAACGAAAACGTCACTTTGCTACCTGAGGCCTCGACACTGAAACATCACTGTACAAACAGCCTCTAGAGTATCTGGTACTGACGCGGGAGCCGCTTGACAAACAGGGTCCGTACGAGATACGGAGGCGAGCGACCAGTGGAAAACTTAGGGTCCGTACCAGATACTGAGGTGGTAGCGGAAGGATTAAGGGGCCACATCGGTGAGATAAAAAGATACTAGAATTGTATTAGAAACGTGTTTGAATTAATTTATAAGAATTTAACAAGAAAAGTATGTACCTACAGCTTTGCTTATAGCAATGTGGTCAACACCATCCATAAGTTTTATAAGAAATGATTTTTGGGATATACAATACTATTACAAGCTGTACGTTAATATAGCGCAGTATTATCATTTTGAATAGTAAAGTGTATTGAAGTTACCTGCTATGGATAATGTTAGACTTATTTAAATAAACCCATAATAAATCCTATATTTTTACTTACTTATCCATAAGAATTCATCTTCTCCTCAGTTATACGGCGATTTACCTGACACCATATACAAAAAGAGGGAGAAAGAATAGGAGGAAGAGAACTTTAAAGTTTTCCCAAATGCATTGCCGAAGGGATTGCTGGTAAATTGTAGAAGAAGCACGGTCGCGTTCGTATCGCTGGAAACGACGAGACGACGGGAAACAGTAAACCGGAAGTGGGTTTTATTCCTCTCGGTTGAATAACGCCCCTACCCCCCCCCCCTCCCCCGAAGGATATTTAAAGCGCGTCGTAATTTTGCGAGCGTAAAGGGAAACGCGAGAAAAATCGAGCGAAACGAATTAAAAGTTCGTCAGGGGCGTATTAAATTATTTAAATTCCGCGGAGGCCCGTGCTCGTTTGGATCTCGTGACGCAGGGGAGGGATGAGTAGGGGATGGAAACCTTATTACACGAGTCGCGCTGTTCGAATCAGAAATTCGTTTCGAGGATTCGTAAAAGTTTTAATATCTTATTCGTCAAAAAGTTGGCGGAATTGTGTTTCCCCTATTTGTATCTTTCTTCTTTGTTTTGTTGAACCTTTGTCGCGTGTGGATGACACGAGTTTGTGCTTTCGATTAATGGTGGATGGGTGACTGTACAGTAGAAGAAATAAAATCAAAATATTTTACCAAAACTGCAAAATCGTGATATGAAAGTGGATCTGGCGAAGTCCTGTCAGCTTCTTTCCTTCGTTTTAATGGGGCGCAGTTGTGAATATTCGTAGGTAGTACTTGTTGCATTACGTAATTCGGCAACATGCTCCGGAGAAGGAATCTTTAAAGTTGAGGAAGTGAAAATTTTATTCGCAAATGCTTCATACAATTTTCATCAGGTAAAGAGTGCTTTGATACGTGAACACTCGTTATGATTTAGTGTAACGCAGAGAATCCTTTTTAAATTCGTCGACAATACCACACAGTGATTTGTAATTCTATGTTAAAACTTCCGGAGGTAAATTGACTTGAATATCCAAGGCATGACGAGTTAAAGCTGTTGATCTAATATTTGCTAATGTTGTTTTCACCCTCCTACAATTCCCGATAGGAAACTCGTGCACTTCAATTTGTAATTAAATATATTTAGTAGAAAGTAATGAAGGAATGTTAACCTTTATCAATTAGAAGAATCGTAATTACGACTTATGCTGAAGAATATAAATATTGGAAACTAAAGGCAGGAAGTGATCCACAAAAGCACTCCTCTAGTACTCCATTTTTCATTTCAGCGTAGTTTTCCACCAACCTTTCGCCAGTATACGGGTCGATCGCGTTGTTGTCCATGTGAAGGATGAGGGAAAATAGACAGGAAAAGCGCAGCATGAGTTTACCAGGTTAACGAAGCCTCAAGAGTACTTGAAAAGGATCTCATCAAGGCGAAGTTGAACAAACTATGCTCGTCCTTGCGTAAACTCTCACTTCTTTTACAGCGGCACTCATTAGGAACTTTATTCTCCGTTTTACGCAGAAAAACACCATAAATATTACCCAGCATGGAGTAACTGAATCAAAAGGTATGAATTCAAAGGGTAACATTATGAAAAAGTGCAAGAATACCTAACTTACAAGGTAAGTTCGTCATCTTAAAAACAGAAAATCTGATGCTTTACAAAAATGTAATTCAGGTGGGCTAAACGTGGAGACTGGAAACACCACCACAAAATAATTAGGTATATCCCCGTAAAACATATCGTAAGACAAATAAATATAAAGTTCTAGTTAAATTTACTTTTCAATATTCAACTCCACATGAATTTTTCCGTCAAGTCATTAAAGACCATAAAACTTTGTATTTAACTTATTTTCGATATCTTTTACGATATCACAGATGTGTGGGTGTATATACATACTCATACCGATTTGGTAGCAGTAAATGTGCATTAATCGTCAGTAGTTGCAGTGTTGAACTTCCATCTTTACTCTCGCTGTGATCGTGCTAAAAATCCGCGATTAATTTCCTGACAACTTAATACCTACCGCAATAAAACTTCCCGATCAGGGAAGCCCGCGCAAATGGGCGCAGAGCAATCGGAAAGAGTATAATTCCAGCGAAAGCCAAGGCATCGTGGAGTTAAAATCGATGTTAAACGTACAGCTAATCGTAAACCGGCAGTCGTTTTTGCGCGGCGAAGCTTAACCAATCCTGCGGTTCGTTCGAATGTGGCCGGGATGGTCGGCGCGGCGGCGGGGCTGGTGGTAACGAAGGGGGATGTGCAAAAAGGAGGCAAACCGAGACGGAGCCGTCCCCATAAATATTAATTGAGTCCCCATCGGCGTCGCCGTACAAAGACACGGAATTTCCAACGACTGGTCGTTCGGTGGAAAACGAAAATCCGCAGGCCGCAGGACCATAAATCCTCAAGTTTCTGCGGCTGTCTCTGGCAACCCACAGAATGACGAAGTGGGCTGATGGCCTCCTCTGCCCACCTTCTAACACCCCCGCGTCTCAGATGCTCTGCCTCGTCGCACCTTACTTCCGTTTTCTATTATGTTACGAACGTGGCGGACTGCTCTGCGCCCGCAAGGATCCTGTCACCGCTACATCGCCTCCAGTTTCAAGCCGGATGCTGGCGACTCGATTTATCGGTCTCTGGACCACTTCGATAATGCCCAACTTTTCTGTACATTCGAGGAGGGCAGTGTGTAGGCGCTTTGGGAAGTTTAAAATATGTTACAAGTATATAGCTTCCGGATGACACGATGATATATATACATAGATCATTACTCGCCAGACCTTCATGGCACGGATTTCGATGAGATTGAAATATAATGTAGTCCGCGTGGAATTAGGAGGGGTTTAAGTTATCATTTTTCTGGTTTCGAGTCTGTACAGCGACATATCCAGTGAGAACGTCGAAGAGTTAATTGACGCCAGTCCGTGTAAGCGCCACAGGCATGTCTCCCATAGTCGATGAGAGTAAAAATCGGCGAGGCAGGTCTCCCTAAAATATCTCGGTGCTCTAATCGCCCACGGTAGCTGTTGCGCCGCGTGATGGGTAAGATTACTTTCCCACGGTGCTGGGAGGGCGATTCTCGCGGCACATGTGAGCTCACGATCACCCCGATCGCCAGTGCATTCTCTGATTGCGCCATTTTCGAGAGTATGGGGATTTTTTCCGCAAGATTACCGACCGAACAAACGGCTGACGCATTTGACGGTAATGTACCACCTTCGTCGACTGCCCCCTGCCCCCCTCAAGGGAATGAATTTAACAGGCAGAGACGGAACAGGGGGTCCAACGTTCCACGTATTGTGTCTGCTGGCTGCATTCCGCGCAATGTTCAACAGAAAATGGACTCGGTCAATTTCCCGAATGCATTCCGTTGTGGCTGATTGTTAAACTGCCAGTCGAAGTGCGGCTTGAAAACGGGGATAATAAAGAGGAAACAATAATCCTTTACACGAGACGGCTGCTTTTTCGAGGACAGTTCGTTTGTACCAAGGATTCTTTTAGACTCCTATTCTTTTATTAGAATGTTTTTACACACAGTTCTTATGTCTGTGTGACATCAGGTTTTTTGTATGACCTTAATAAGTGATCAAAGAATTAGTATTGAATTGTAGGAAATATTTTTAAATTCTGTTTCCGAATTTTTGAACATCACATAAATACTTCTAAGAAATGTGCATAGCACGCGATAATACAATGTAAAGTATTTGGGCGCATCACCTTTTAGGGGGAAGAAATCACATTAAATGGAATCGTGCCTTAAAATATATTAAATGTAGGTATACAAGCTGGACCCTATTTTAGTCTAATAACTATTTAAGTATTGTCAAAGAAAGGAACAATTCATAAATATTTCCTAATTCATTCAAATGAAGAATTATTGTCAATTCTCTTCAATAAAAATCAATCAATTTTAATTTATTTGGAATGAAAATAAGCGTTTTGTACTACAACAAGAAGATATACCTACTTAGCGTATATTTTGCGTATCCATTGCAAATGAAAAGCAAAGAAAGTCTTCCTACTCGCTGTAGAAGTTTACGCAGTAGAAGTACACCGCCATAAGTCAGACGGACGGCATTGCGCGCGTTGCATGTTGAGCGATTGAATTTGATTTTTGCGTTAACATAAAAGATGCACCGCGGCGGGTTTAAAATCGTAAAACTTGAAGGATGAAACGGGGGAGAAAAATCTATCGGAACGCAAAAATTCAGGGCGATTTTTTTCTCCTCTTTCGGAGAATTTACGAGAGAAGGGTTATGGCCTTCGGAAATTTTTCATCGTAAAACGCAGGAACAAATCATCGAGTTAGAGTGCAACGAGAGAGGGACCATTTCCAACAATGTTTTCATAGTCGCACATACGCGCCGCATGCATATTCATCCAAAGAATTTCCGTTGCCAGCGACCCCGAGCCATTCTTTCACGCGTCGGTCATTGCTACCATTATTATTCGTTCTTTTCTCTTTTTCTTTATTAAACGAAACGTGTCGCTCGTATAATTTTCGAAACCACCGCCTTGTTACATTCTTAGCTGAGGTTCATTTTTCTAAGGAAACATGAAAGCAGTGTTGGAACAGTTTTGGAAAAATTCATTGCTTTAGTCTTCCACGTTGATGGTTCCATTATTTATTTTCGACGTCTCTTTAGTTTTAAGATGTCGTTGATTCGGGCAGCTAATTATTCCCAAATTATCAAAACTATTTATCAGTAACCTTGGGTAGAGTGGTAATTCAGATTCAAACAGTAATTTTGCTCATTTTACTGCCCATTTAATGTTCAAAAGCACACATTGTCACAAATGTGCTCTATTTATGGGGGCCCTCATTCCACAAAGTTTCCTTAACGAAACTATTTCCACCCGCAATGAACTACACTATTTTCCACTTTAACCCATGCCGCATAAAGCAAGAGTATAACCCTCTATACCGATTGGAAAGTTTCTCGTTTATCAGGAGATAATAACAAATCCACCCATGAAATATCTAAGAAACAAAAGGTCTCCGGCGTGTGCGCGAACAAGATAAGTAGTAACAGTCTACCACAGGCAAAGGAGAACGACGCTGCCCGGTAGAACGTGGAACGCTGATGGCAATAAAGCGCTATCTGGCTTCCACTCGGAGTCACTTAACGTCTGCAAGGACATTTAAAGTCCTTAGGAGCGCGGACCCATTCGCGCTATAAAACACTACCTTGCCTCCTCCACCGCAGCTACTTATTATAACGACATTATCCTCGCTCTCCCTCATTAGCTACCCCATCAACGACACTTCCTTCCACCCCCCACCCCTTTTCCCATTTCGAAGGCGGCCGCCCGTTCCAAACAACGGGTAAAGCCGCGGATAAGCCAAGTCCATCCTGTTTTCCACCCCCTCTGTCGTTGCTTTCCCTCTTCTTCCCGGCATTTCCACGCGGTGTCCTCCTCCTTGTTCTCGTTCCAGCCACGGCCACGACCGAATTAATTTCGGTTCGATGCACGTAGCCGCTCGTAATCCGTTTATCGCGGGGGCTACGAGTTGTTACGCTGTAACTCGACCAGCTGCAAAAGGAACGGCGGGGCCGCCTGATCAGCCGTTGCACTTTCTTCGTTTCCTTTCGTTCAACCTCCTACCTCGACCCTGATCACCGCGGGGAAGGATAATGGCGTTCGGCGGCGTTCGGATGGTTGTTTTACGTCGCGATCGTTGGCGGTTCGTTAGGTCCGCGGCGTTGTTGCGCGTAGTGGATGAAAGTGAGCGCGCGGGATCGGGGTTAGGCCGGGTGCACACTGGTGTCACGCAACGTGTAACGTAAGGGCCCCTTCCCATGACACACTGCTGGGCTATTTTGAATATATTCAGTCAGGTGAGATTGCGCTAATTGTGTTTATACAATTAATGTTTATATTATGACAGGCGACTATCGTCTCGACATGCATCTTTTTTTAAGGACAGTATTCTGCCTGATTATGTCAGTCGCTTTCGTGAATCCTTCGAAATCGAAATAGTAGTGTATTATGGGGCATTCGATTCTACTTAATAATGCATCCATATTAACATTCTTTTCACACAAGATACTTCCGTGGCTCACAACTTCTTAGCACCTTGAGCGTCACTTAAAAGAAGTAGCGATGATTTAAACGGGATAAAAAATGTGTGAAAGATTGAAGTGTCGTCTCGTGTGTAAAGACTCGTAGCTTTGGTGCATTTTTAAGTCGAAGGGGGGGAGCAGATAACTCACCCCTATTTTGATTTCAAAGGTTTCGTGACAAAGAGTTAGACTGAATGCAACCCTTAAGGCAGATGCATTATCTTACTACCTTTTTCATAACTTTGAGATACGTTGTACAGTAAGTTCCAGTGACTTGAAACGGTCTAATAACGTCGCGCTTGCTTTCTCTTTTACCACAAAGACCCCACTGTAATTCATATTGGCATGATGAAAAATTTGAAAAATTTTATAACGACTTGTATATTCGACGTATTTGCTGCAAATGACAGCACACTACGAAATCCAATGAATCGTGTGTAGTTAGGTTGGAGAAACCCTCGTTTCACGTACATAAACTTCACGTTGCATTATATGTTGTATTACACGTTGCATTACACCCGTCTGTACCCGTCCTTACACGTGCACGCTTGGACGAGACACTTGTCGAACATCTGCAAGGAGGGCTCCGGTTTGTAGACACCTAGTTCATAGTTTCTGTCACTTTCCCCTGCTGTCTATATTCCATTCATTCCACCATGATTCGAAGATATAATAAATTCTCGAAAAGATACGAATTCTACATACACCTACATCCTGTACGTTCTCTGATATAATAAAAAACTTGAGAATGCATTAATATCATCAAACAGTCGTTACATGAATTGAAGCCCAACGTCGTTTAGAAAGAAAAATTCTGTAACCCCAAGCTTTCCCCAGTTTCAACTTTTCCTTACAAGCGTTACCTCCACCCCCCACCACAGTAGGCTTATCTCCAACCGAAGAGCTTCTTAACTCCCTGATCTATCAGTGGAATCATCGAAAGTTTTCATCTTACGCACAATTTTCCTAATTTTATATCTGATCCATCTTCGTCGACGTGACATCGGACATGCTCCCTGGCAAAGTAAGGGGCCGTTCGTTTGTCAGAGGCACCGGTAACAATATTACCTTATCAAAGTTTATCCGAGGCTCCAGTCGGGATCGAAACTTTGAAGAGGAAAACGGAAAGGGGGGGCGGGAAGGAAGGCCCTAACGAAGTCGTCTGTCCACTTCTTGCAGATTGAACTTTCCTGTCGTACTTCGCCGATGAATATTCAGGGCTCTATGTGTAAAAGTCGGCGGAAGGAGAAAAAAAATATCCGCGGAACTTCGCCTAACCGAATGATGTTTTATTCCGCCGCGCATTAAAAGGAAAGTGTCGCTGTTTTAACCCGAGCATCGGGGGAAGGGGCTCGGCTAATTGCACACGGTAATTAATGCCACGTTCGTGCCAGTTTAAATTACAAAACCGTTCTGTATAAATTGTACACAATCTGCATAAGGAACAACAGAATTTTTCCCTTTCTTGTTTCGGTAAATTTAACACCGAGTTTCCTTCTTATCCCTCGAACGGAGTTTTCAAACGGCGTTTCCCTAACCCCTCAACGACCGACCCCTGAAACGAAAAACTGACCGAAAACGTCACTTTGCTACCTGAGGCCTCGGCACTGAAACATCACTGTACAGACAGCCTCTAGAGTATCTGGTACTGACGCGGGAGCCGCTTGAAAAACAGGGTCCGTACGAGATACGGAGGCGGGCGACCAGTGGAAAACGGAGGGTCCGTACCAGATACTGAGGTGGTCGTTGAGGGGTTAACTGGGGCCCTTGTCTGTTCAATCAGAGCCATTTTAGGAAAAATCGAATTGTTCAGCGAAGGTAGGTACATCACTGAAGAAAGATAAATGATCTTCTCTTTGGAACAGGTTACTATTTTTCAACTTTCTTTAAAATATTTCTAAGACGCAGACATTTTATTTCCCACTTGGTTTTAGAGACATTAGCCTCCGACCTGTGATCCACAGTTTTGCATCTTTATTTTACAATGCCGTAGTATCAAGTTCATTTACTACTTGAGAAATCGTGATTCTACCTTTCGAATTACAGGACAATTAACACTGAAGCGTGATCACTGCAAATTAGTTTTCCACCCTCCTTTGTAAGGTTCGCCTTCGTGTGATACGAACCACCACCAGCCACCTCAACCCCAAACACGCCTCTTTTGCCCGAGATTCATCTAGCCGAACACCCCAGCCAGGATCCCCCCGCCCCTCGAATCCAACGCCACAATGGAATTTCATCGATATTCGCTAATAAATTTTAAAGGGCGCCCTGGAGAACGCGGTAGCCGCGGTCTAGCTGTAAATATTCAAAGTTTTCGCTCAAATCAGTTACCCTCCCTTCGCGCAGCGCTCTAGCCTTACTCTTTCCGACGCGCTGTAGCTTCTTCTCCCGCGGGTAGGCAATCACATTATAAGCAGCGCGCGCGAGAGGGAAGAACAACCGAGAGGGCTCGACCAACTTTTTCGCGAGATGAATTCCTTCGCGTGGAAAGAAGGGAAGCCAGAGGGATAGAAAAAAACACACACACACAGACAGAGAGGGGGAAAGTTCTCTTCTTCTTCTTTCGAGAGGGTTTTCGATATCCAGCAGGCTCGAGGAGGGACTCGTGCTGGAATCGTCTCTCGAAATTCAGCTCTGGGACGCCGCAGTAGACTTTGACGCGCCACCTCGAGAACCTCAATGATTTACATCCAGAGTAAATCGTCGGACGTTAGGTGGGTTGAAATATAAAATCGCGAACACGGCGGGAAAATTTTTCTCCATTGAACCGAGCGAGGGGGATTATTTTTCTCATTAGCCTGGAAACCAGTGGCTGGGAATCGATAGAAGAATTGTGTCAATCGCGACGCAGAGCACTTGTAATTATTGCTTAATAAGTTGATTGTTATACGGTTGTTCCAGATTTTCGATTCACTCAGAGGAATTCGAATGTGTTTCGCAGGGGGTAAAAATACGTATTGTATGGAAATGTTCTGGCTAGAAAAGTTGGCTGGTGGTCACCCCCATGGCAGTCAATGTGTTAACACGAGGTCCAATTTGACCCAAAATTCTTATTTCCTTCGAGTATTCACACGGTTGTGTAATTAATAACAGAATTGGGTCATTACAAGGTATCGATGACATTAATATTTATGTGTAATTACATTGAACAATGAGAGTTATTATTTTGAGCAATGTGTCAGTCACGAATCTTATTGAGGATGAACTTTAAATATTTGTTTCTGACAGTTTGACAATGGGCTGTGAATTTTAAAAATTGAACAAAAATTGATCCACACTGATATATCTATATCAAAGTTGCTAAAATTTTACTTCCATCAACCTTGTCTTTGTGGAAGATGTTAAACAAGCTGTTCCTAACTCATATTAACCCCTTTAAAAATCTTATCATATTTCCCATTGTATTACCTAATCTCCAAACATACATTCTGTCATAGTGTTTCCCCAAATTTCCATTTATTTTTCAAATGCATATATAGTAGACAACTAGACTTATCCTCTTCTTTTTCAAGCACATAGTTACCTACAAACATTCCACAATTATTTAACAGGCATAATATAAATGTGTTTGCATGCACCACATGCGATAATTAATTCCATTACTAACGACCCCAACTGCGCCTATTTTTACTTAATTTTGCCACCCTTCGTCCCAAAGATTTAAAAAAATGAATAAAGACACGCGTGTCTACCAGCACAGTAGAGCGGCAGAAAGGAGAGCGGAGGAGGAAATTAAATTAAATTTAAATTAAGCTCAATTAAGTAAGCCGCTTTCACCCCCATGGGAACACGGCTTCTGTGCCCGGTTACTGCCCCTGAAATTCACCCCCGGGACGAAGGGGGCGGATGAGAGAGGGTGGTGATCCTTGTCTAGCGCCGGATACTCAACTAATCTCTTTTAAATTAGTATTAAATTCTAAACGGGTCCAAGTCTGTGCTCGGTGGTTATTAAATTCCAACATGCCGTCACCGAGCACGCTGAACGTCCGCGTCGCGACGCTTTATGTTTTATAGCGATCGTAAATACCGCGATCCACCCCCAGTTCTGCATTATGACGAAATCCAGGATTCGTGTTCTCGTGGAAGATACTCTTTTTACGATTTTTCGCTGGAAATCCAGTTATTATCACGACCTCTAAAGCAAGTCAGGTATTATCCTGTCTAGAATTATTCCTCTGCCGAAGGTATTACTTACAATAAATATCGTCCAGCAGTAGTGGCCCACGCAGCACGTAATAAAACATCTTCCTCCATTTTCTCACCAAATCTTCCACCTAAATTATACACACGCTATTCAGGAAGCCTCTGCATATGAAAAATAGTCGCATTTTTATCTGATAGCATAAAAACAATTCGATTCCAAGGCCATTATTATCAAAGAGTGTAAATGGCAGCCATCCTGGCACAGAAATGAATATACGATTACGACGAATGGTTCAAACGAGCTTTCGAATCGTGCCAAAGGTCCAAAATTGGCTGCAGCAGCCTGCGTGGCTGGCTCCCTTGTATCTGCTCAGGGTGTGTGTATCTCCATTGCCTGGTATTTAAGCAACCAGCTGCACGATATACCATATAGAATCGCGATACAAACGACCCCATCCTATAAATTCCGCCATATTGGCCACGACACCGAACAGGAACGATTCTCTATAAAAAATCAAAACTTTCGGTAGCTGAAAAGGGACATTGTTTCTTGGTAAGCCGTACGATGTCAAAATTTCAGGGTCGCGCGTGTTCGTCGCGGCGCAATTTATATTCTTGCAAAATATTTCACGGTTCACGAGCGCGAGCTTTGGACGAGACAATTTCACCCCACCCCCCTCAGCCCTGGATTTTTCAATTCGAAACGCACACTTTTGGCTGTATGAGCACCGTCCGCTGTTGGAAGACGCTCGATGCGACCCTTTGACGATTCTGATTCTTGTATATTAAATGGAAGCGGGGGTATTTAATGCGAACCAGTGCGCCGTTGTCTATCGCCGAGCTTGCGACTTATGCTTCTATTTTCCCCCGAATGCAAATGCACGTTAACAATCAAAGGGATTCTCGTTGCGTAAAAATGCGACGGTGTATTATTCCGGTTTCCGTGTTTATTTTTGTGGAAAACGAGGGCTGTGCTAATTTGCGTTGTCATTCGAATAAATAGCGGCGGAGCCGTCATTTGCGGGCAACAGCGAAAACTCAAAAGTAGAGAGGGAGTGGTACTAATCGTGCGAATAGTCTCGATGAAACAGATTCAACTCGCGATCGAGATCGTAATTTTGTCGGTGTAAATAAGGCGAACGTGCCTTCTTGGGGTGAAATGGCCACCCTTTGTCTCGCTGTCTGAAATTTGCAGAGCGCACGATTTGTGGCACGGCGAGAAGTTTGCGATGTTGGACCACGAGGGAACCTCGCGAAATCTAAAAAATGAATTCAAGGGAGCGGAGGCGAAATGGCCGAGAACCACACGATCGTACATTTCCCACGAAAAGATCCCCTTTCCTCCTTTTTTTGTCACGTGCCGTAAGTATTGCATGCAGAGACGCGCAGGGCACAGGGAATGTAGGTAGATCAGCTCCTGCGAACTTTTCAATATTATTAATTCAATGCAACGAAAACTATTCCCCCTCTTCCCTCGTTAAAATGAAATGGGGGGAGAGTAAGGGGACAGGACTGTTTGCGTGTTTCAAGGCGAATAGTATCTGTGAGAGTACACATCGTCTTTTAGTGAAAAATTAAAAATTGTATCTTGTACTCAGACAATGTTACAAATACTATGCTTCTTCTGATAACATAGTACGTATAGAGTATTGTCATATATACATTAGTGTTTGCAATCATCATTTGAAACCTAAGTAGTGAGAAACTACAGAATTTTCTTCACGCTAGACTCATAGCATGATATCGAAGAATATTTTCAACAAACTAAATTTCACTTAACCACAGCAAAAATCGTACAGCTTCCCTCGACATTAATACAAATGTATAGATCTTTAGCGAAATAATATCTAAGACTAAGGAATAGTAAGTTTTTCATGGTTAGAAGAAAGCCCTAACTAAATATGTATATAAACCGAGCTGTGACATTTACCAGACCCGGCGAACATCTCCGAAAAATGGACCCACCCTCGCAAAATAGGGGCACTATCTCGCGCCACTACCACAGAAGCGGCATTTAGAACACAGCGGAGGGGAGACTGAGACAGTGGCAAGAAGTTAAAATCGTTAGACTAGAAGGCAGCTAACCTTCGCTAGAGGTAGTGAGAGTTACAGAGATAGTAAACCTTGATGAAAGTTTCGGACGCGTTAAGGAACTTGTACCTTCATCAGTTGATTGAGAGTAAATATAGGTACTGGTATAATTTAATACCCCAGTGCTGACTTCACTTCTGGATAACCCTTACCCTACAAGACGGCACATGTTGTGCAATATTCTGTGGCATCGACAAGCAGAGTTTGTCCTGCTGCCAACCCTCCCCTTTAACGCAGAAGGGACGAATGAAAATTTGAAATTGAAAAATGTCGATTTAACGTCTAATGAAAGGGTTTCGTTTCATTTCCTTACTTAGTCACTATCGCTGTATCAGACCCGCGCCCATGTGCCTGTCTCGCAGTAAGGTGCAGGAAGCCGCGTTGAAGCGGAGGGTGGCTACGCGCCGGTCAAAATTGCAAGGATAAATAAAGCCGACGTTAATAAAGTCTTATCGGCATGCAACCATGCGTGTCGACTTTAAGCCACGGACGCGCTAATCCCCCTATGCTAATTTCGGTTGGCCAGGAAAACGACGGCTCTAACGCCACCCTTTCGGACACGCGTATCCACGAGGGGGTGAACGCCTCGCCATGTACGCGGAAAATGGCCGCTGTGTGTGGCTGTCCGCAAAAAGAGATATGCATTCAAATGCCTTGACGTTAAAGCTCGAGCCTTTGAGCGGACATGCGAACCCTGGCGAATTGTTTTCGATCGAATAAGAACGCGTGAAAGTAGCTCGAGGCGACTGCTTGCCAGAAACACTAAATAGGACACGTGTTTTGCTAACGCGGTGGCAAAAAGTGTCGCGAACTAATTAACGATACTGGAGTGAGTCTTCCGGGTAGACTTTGCGGCGTGGGGGGCTTTTGTGTTGTAAAAAAGAGAAAAGTGTGTGTGTGTATATATATATACACACTTTTCTCTCTCTATATATATATATGCTGATTAAATGATTCGCGGAGGTTTGGAGTTTAGTAGTCCAGACTTTAATTGCTGGAATTATTGAGCACGGTTAATTTATTTAATTCGTGTAGACTTATTTTTGGGGAAGCAAGGTGTTACTTTGATGCTTGGGAATGAATAATTAAGTGTTTGTGTTTTTAATGTTGTTTTTATGAAATTATTCATGAAAAGGTTTAAATTTAAAGACTCTTCTGAATGGTTTACATTAATTGGAAAATAAGTTGGAGAGGTTGTTAGGAGTAATTAATGTAAAACACTGCTCTATTCCTGTAATCAATAATATTTATTACAAACATTTTGGTTTGTTATTCTAATACGTGTATAAAATATGTGTGTGTATCGAGTAAGTTTCGCTTCGAGATCTATAATTGTAACTATAGTTTATTTCTTAGGATTATTTCTTGAAATTTTTACTTCTACCACACCCTTACCTTGTCTACATCATTATTTTTAGACGAAGCAAATTAATTCGTCCAAGCGAATATATTTAATGCCTAATACTGTTGGATAACTGCTTTTCCATATTGGTAAATTAAATTTTATTTCCTTTTTTCGGATAGAAATACACTGGTTTTGTTTGCAAGATGGGTGATTAGATATTAATATTTTGTGTCTTTCTCTAGAAACTACTACACTACTGGTAATTGTATTCGCAGGATTAAAAATAAATTAAAATTATTGAAGTCGTCCTATGGCGCTATACATTTTCCATTTTTATGCTACTACTTACTTCTCTAAGGATTCTTTCTTCTTTTATTTCCTACCATCTTAACACTGCTGTGCCAAATGACACGTTTGAATATATAGAAACATTTTTAGAAACAATTTTCTTCATCAACGCTCTTTCCTCTTCTTTTACATTTTATTTATTTCGACTTTTGATTTCTTTACAATTTTCTAATCAAATTATTATTTCATATTTTGTCTTTTTTAACACAGCACTCGTCAAGACAGCTCATCTACTAATGTTCAATATATGTATATGGTATTTTCAAAGTAAAATAAAATTAAAATCTAGATATTTCCTAGAATAAACCAGGGACCAGATATAAAAAAAACTACGAGATAAATATCAGGGAGGTGGTAGTTATAAACCTAAATGAAATATTGTATTTCACGAAAAAATGTCGCACGTGCAACGAAATGTTTCCTACAAAATATGTATCAAAGTAACCAAAATCCATGTCCACCGAAGATGAACATGTCTTTATATAAAGCCAAAATCCAAAGCAGAAACGAAACTATTCAGCAACCTACTTAACAATCAAGTCCCAAATGCACGGGGCTAAAATAAATTATCTAATCTTTTAAACATCTGCCACCATAATCCTTTCTCATTATTGCTTTGATTTAACATTAAAAGGAGAACAGTAATTGAAAAATATATATTTTCACACAATAAGTATCTAGTAGTTATTGAGTTGATAAGTTTTTATTTCTATTTTTGGCGAAAAAATATGCTATAATAAAAATATTAATATTAATATTTCTATTTTTATTTATTTGCAATAAATCGATCATTTGTTATCGGATTTGCATCAAACTTGCACCAAACGATATAGAATTTTTTTTACGTTGGTATATTACACATCATAACTCAAAAATTGTCAAAAACAGAGCTGCACCCCTCTTGCTGCAAGGTCCCCAATTATTCTCTACTGTATATAAAAAAACGTGACACATATGCTGCGCGAAAAAAAAATCGAACGTGCACGTCGATCTCTAATGGCTGGCAGATTTGAAGGAAATAGCGGTCACGACTACGGTCGTGGGAAGCTACGCCGCTGTTGTCGATATTACACAGAAACAGAATGTAATATGTCTCGATACGGCACGGTGGGGCGAGAAAGACAAAGAGACGAGAATCTGACTAAAAGCATTCTCGTGAACAATATGTATCATGGCCTGTCCTCCGGCGCGTCGGAACGGTTCCCTTCGTTCACGGTGCATGTCTTTCTGGTGTATTTCAGCCGCGCGATGCCGATGTACCGAACGACACGCATCCGCGTCGTATATCCGCCATCTGCGATCGCCCCATTCTGATTCTCCAACGGAATTATCACTACGTGGACACGCGCGGGTGCTCTGGCTTGCCAGGATTAATGAGGAGTCGGGCCATAAAAACTGGATTCTACATGATTTTCGCGACCCTCTGAAACGACCTGTCGACAGAAGATGCTCGTTTTCAATAAAATAATCGTGGACGGTACTTGTGCCGGTTTTAATGGCAAATGCGCGAAGCGGGTGGCAGTAGGGGAGGCTGATTACAATGAATGGACGCGGTTGGATTGTACCGTCAATCAGTAGGTTGCCACGTAATGAAATCATTTTAAAAGTTGCATAGTGGGGAGGGTAATGAGACTGTAATCGGCGAATTTCGAGTAAAACGCATCGAGCCGATGGCAGAAATGTTATTTTCGCCTAATTACGAGTCGCTGCTCTTGTTGGACTATAATGTACAAAGCTCGAGATGTGCGAAATATTGGTTTAATAATAAAGAGTGATTAAAAACAGCAGTCTAATATGTTACAGATAAATAGAGAAAATTTTAATGGAATAACTGTTTGGTTGATTGGATTCTGTGGGTGACGCTTTACAACGTTGTTTAGATAATTCGCTGTCGAATTTATTCCAACGCGAATAATTACAAATTATATCTAGACGAATGGACAGAATTTTATTCGAAAAATAGATATTGCATATGTAACTGATCTGGGAATATTGTATAGCATGAAATGTCGTACTTAATTTTTTCAACTGAAATTAGTATAATTATTGAGCCACGTTGAAGGGGGGAACGAATAAAGTTATGTATAAACTTTATAAAAAACTTAATAGCAAATGGATTGTGGGGGTTGGAAATGTTGAGAATGTTTAAGTTAGTGTAACAATATAATTCTGCAAAATATACGTAGGAAATGTGCAAAATATATTCCATGTGTATGCATGAATATACAATAATTTTAGTATGTTTTTCGGAATTTACGAAACTTCGTTTCGTTTACTCACCCTGATCTTCGTAGCCCGTTAATTCGTTACTCCGACTTCTTTCTGAGATACGATTTCTTATAATAATCACAGAACATGTAAAACATGGCAAGGATCTGAGACATGTAAATGTAAGCGACTGGTTTTCGATTTGGCTCGCAGGAGGGCAAGAGAGCTTGAAACGTGTGCCCTATCATGATGACAAACTGGATCTGAAACCACAAATGAAACTGAATCACACAATTTCGAATATTTTAAAACTAATTCACGCTACTACTTAATGTCCAAAAACGATCAGTTCTAAGGTTCTTGTTTCATACAGACAAGTCTCAAGCATCTCGAAAGACACAACAAGGTACTAAGTAGCAACGTATTATCCATTTTCATTCGGAGAACTGGAAAACAAAGAACAATAAAAAAAGACAATACAGCTGCTCCAAGAGGGGAACTCAAAACGGGAACAACGTTGTTCACGCATAACAAGATCCTTAAGCTGAATCTCCCCGCGTTGCACGTGAAACGACACTTTACCCCGTCATGGTACTCTTCATCCCTCCGACTCCGACCCGTTCCCCTCTCACACGATATGAACACTTTGGTTGAAATTAAACGACCACGTAACCCGATAAATCGTCCCGTCGATATCTCACCAGAAATAAAACTTCTCCACTGGCGGATTATTTAATTAAAAACCGTACCGAGGCCACTCTCCCTCCCCTCCAACGGCCGCCATTGCAGCGCGCTGTTGTTCCTCTCGGGACTCGAACGCAAATCGAATCGTTATCCGCGAATGGTGCACGTGTAATTCTGCATCGGCCACTTACGTCCTTTTCGACCCTCGTGGAAAACCTGGTTATCGAGTTAGGAAGGGGCGAGTGGCGAATATGGGCCAATACACACGTTCCGCGCCAAACAGTGCACACGGCTGGTCGTGGGCTTCGTATTCATTCGGGGAACATATTGCGCCTTTCGACCGCGACTCGAAACCTAAAACTACAGCAGCATTCTATGCTCGAGTAGTTTTCATACATTTCTCCCGCAATCGTTTGGATGAGTGACAGATTCAATGAAATTCTTTCACTGCAATTGTTCTCGGAAGAGGTGAGGGATTTACATGCTGAACGACGATACGTTCGGCTGATTTTCATTATAGAATTTAACTCTGTACTTTGTTGTACTAAATATCATTGCACTTTAATATTTCGATTAAAACGAATCAACGACGAAGGTTTAACTCTAGCGCTGATAAGGATATAAATATACAAGGTTTTTATTAATTCTGTTCTGAGGGGATAATTTTCGTTTTCAAATTTCACAACGTGAAGGTTTCTTTCATTTTATGTGAAAGAGAAAACTTACAAAGTTTCTTGATAGTGTAAATAATGGTGTAACCTGAAATTGTTGGTAAATTTAAAGGTGGTACTTACGAAGCTTCTATTAATCTAAACACTTCTGCTCGATACAGTGTACAATATAGTGAAGGTACTGAAAGGTATACGTAGCAAGATACAAGGCAGGACAAATATGATTGACTCGTATCACTTGACGCAGCAGAAGCAAGCAGCGCAAGGGAAGTGAGAGTGTCTATGATCAGACGCACTCCGGTCACTACACTTTCCCATAACTTTCCACACGTGCATTGTTTTAAAAACTGTTGCGAGTAAGAGTTATTTGAATTGGTGAAAAATTTCGAAACGTATGAATCTTTTGTAACAATTTTATTTGAGATTACTGATTCATCACTAAGTTTAAGACAAAAATCATGCCAATTGCATTAACACATTCTCAATGGTCTTTTTATAATAAGGTTAGTGAAACAGTTTGCATTGAGTATGTGAATAAATTCGTAATACAATTATGAAAGTTAGAATACCTTGCAGAAAAACAAGTCGCACGTGTAATGAACTTTTTGATGCGGAATTTCGCAGTATTTGATGTAGAATATGTATTAGAATTTATACGTTATTGCATCCATTCTGACTTTTCGGGCCAAACAAAAGGTTTTTTTTTAAAACAGGATTTATTTTCGATATTTCGTCATTAAAAAAAATATATTGTGCCTACACCCCCTTCGGTATTTATATTTTACGACTGTGCACGTTTCATTCGCGATTCTTGACACGCTGGTGAAAACATAAAAAATAATCTAATTGTAAACTGTAACAGTTAGTTACGGGAAACGTATTGAATTTTTTACTGCGGTACGAGCCAGTCATTTTTGTTCAAATATTAAACGATACACGTCTGTCCACGAGATTCTGGTTTCGGTAGGTATAAACAAGGATTGCGTTAAAATTAATTAATTTATCGTGTCAACTATGTAACCGACAATCTTCTATGCAATAGTAGCAAAAGTAATTCAATACTGTGGTGTACATGAAAACTTTACTTCTGATTACGTTCTAAAACATCTTCGTTCACAACAAGCTTAAATAACAAAGTCGAGAGTTTTAGATTCCTTGTCAAAATTATAACGAGCAGAAGAATTAGTACGAACATAGCTAGGAACAGAGTAAGAATAATCTAAGCACGGAACAGTGATCCAAACTGCCAATTCAACTTGTTCCGCATTATTTTAAAAACCCCATTCCTTATGCCCCCTCCTGATTCTACTGTTTCCGGAACTCGTGAGGAGTTCTATAAACCATATCCCAAACTTTCCAGCTTTCCCAGCCCTCCCCAAATTTCACAACATATTCGCAACAAAACCATTTGCACTCCGACATACTCGCGCATGAATTGACCACAGATCTGCCTGCTAAATGCTATGTTTATTCAATACTAAACTTTGGAATAAAAAAATAATATAGTACAATGATTTTCGGACTCAATAATTCATTCGACACTTTTACATAATTTAACGACATCAATATATAACGTCAATTTAAACTTTGTTGTGCCCAAAAGTACCTATCTAATCGCTGAAGTGCAAAGTGTTAATATGCTTCAATTCAACATTCCTCTCCCTTTAAAAACCATGCTTTCACACGTGTCCCATACCATCACCGTTATCCGTTTATCAGTTTCGCAAATATTTTCGCGAATGCGTTTCTACCGCGCGAAAGATCCGTAATTGGTTACTAGTTGTTTTCCATCGCGCGCGTGTTATTGGCTTAGATTAATTTACTCTGTTGCCGGCGTGTAGCTGGCGTGGCAGCCCTCGGACGTCAATGGCAATCGCGCTTTTGAAAAATTCTCACCGGATGGAATGTAATTTTACGATTACGCGACACCGTGCGCGCGGGCGTGCGCGCGTACGTAGCGAAACGAGGGGGCGACATTCCCAGCCCGACGATTTAGTCAGCGCAACGAGAGTCCCGCGACAATATATGCATCACGAGCTTCTGCATGCTACGTACCAGATAGTGGAGTCAGATAGAAAATGGAAACGTACCATTTGTAACCCCGTAATGTATTGTTTCCAAGGCGCGATCCTCTTCTGCATTTCTGGGCCGAAGCAGGCGAGGAGATAATAGGAGTACATGATCACGTGCACTATGCAGTTTGGCATCATCGCGAACGTCCACATGGCACCTGCGAATAAAATAATATGTACTGTTCGAAAGAGAATATCGTGTACTCGCTGTGCGATGGACTGGGACAGTGATGGTAGTGGTTAACACTTTGACTAAAGAAAACAATTTTATTTGATACTTAGCAACAGCAAAGCTATACGATTCGAAGATTTAAATGCTATTTACAATACGCTGTTTTAATGGTTTTCAAAAACCAATGAATAGTTGGGGAACTTACTCCAAAAGGTTTTGCTAATCTTTTTGGTAGCATATCTGGTAGAGCTTAAGGGGATGATCTAGATTCAGGGTGGTGAAAGAGGAAGCTAGGTTTAATGTGAAATGAAACTTGTGAAAATTTGAAAGTACTGCTTTTGTTTAGCACACTAGCTGATGATTGCAAGTAGTGTCATGTCGGATTTCCTGAGACTGAAAACTCGACATAGACTCTGTGACTAGCAAGAAAATATTGTGAACAGGAAAATTAGAGTACTCGTTACGTAAATACATTTAAAAATGAAAGCGTAATTATTAAACCTTCGTATAGTGCAAATTGTCATAAACGTTTACCTAATATAAACATAGATGCATATGATGAATTCATAGCCCACAAGCATTTTGCAAGTACGATTATTAAGTATTTAAATTGAACAATTAGTAGCATTAAGCTGACCTCAGAACGTGGAGGTTTACCTGGAACAAATTTGCACGCTATCCATGAAAGAATAGCGGTGGATGTATGATGATAAACGTGAAGAAAGGATGCTTGATTGTACTTCTTTCTCAGAATGAAGATGACGGTATCGATTAGTTCGGCGAGTTTTAACATTAATAGCCTCCATACCCATCGAGTCATCTATTTATAACGATACAATAATATTAAATTCTTACATTCAATTATATTAAAATTCGCAGTTCTATCACTTACGCTATAAGATTCCGGATCGTAAGAAATTGTAAGGGGCTCGCATCCTAGGGAGAATTTCGTAGTAAAACCAGAAGTAAGCAGCTGAAAGTACAAAGACATAGGATATATTTCAAGTAGTATAAGAACAGCGAATAATAATGCAACAGAGAATAATAAGAAACAGTTTCGAAACTGACTTCTTCTATTAGCGTTCGATTAAGGAATCCAAGATTTCAAAATGCTATAGATCAATGCAAATACTGTATAAAGTATTATTACCCCATTAAAAATAATGAATAAATAAATGTTGAGAGCGGAATTTAAATATTGTAATGAAGAACTAATTTATCTATTAACACATTTACTGTGAATATCAGCCTTGGTCGATTTAATAAGAATGTTAAATCACCAGTGCAGCACGTCTACAAATTGCCTACACATTGTGATTATAAACAGCGAACATGTTCATTAACATGCTTATTAATCCACGAGCAAAATCAGAAGGGAAAATAAAGTGTAAGTATATGCTAAAGCAGTTCGAAGTATTTGAATGGCCAACAGTAAACGTGTTAAGTTATTCATCATTTTATTTATTATTAATTTCATTAACGGTTTTAGCTAATATAAAAATATAAATTATTCGCTGGCACGCGGTCGGACAGACTTTAATAAAGTATAAATATTTATTATGTAACTCGTTGCATACTATATCAGAAATCTGTTAATTTGTAGGGCAACTTATTAAAATCCAGATTAAATGCAATTAAATTAGTAATTAATTAGGACACAAACGTGTTGGTAGCACACGTGTAGATTCTGTTTTAAAAATGGACACATGTTTGAAAATCAATTTGCTTTAACAAGTACAGAATTTTCATTAATTTTTCTTCCGTATACATGGGAGATATTAATTTCCAAAACACCTGTTCTCTTATATTTCATGTAATGGTGCTATTTACTTTATCATAAAGAAGCATTTAAAAAGGATAATTAAGCAGAAATTATGCTGTATACTCTGATTACTTCGAACAATTAAGTGACACTACCCAAATATTAGAATTGCATGAGGATTCTAATTATTCATTAAGTAATTAATTCTTGATTACTATTTACCGTTAAACTAGCTCTTACTTTTGGAGTAAGTAATTCTTAATTAACTCACTCCATAGAATACTGCACCACTCCCGGCCGCCATAAAGATGTTGTAAAAAATCATCACTCTGTTCAGATTGTACGGCTTTCGGTTCTTCATATAAAGTGGACCGAGGCGAAGAACGAACGCCAAGTAAAGGGATATAATCCCTAACAATGGGACTGGGCTGCCCATTAAGAGCCAGTCCGCTACTCTAGGATCTGGAAATGAAGACAGAGAAACATTCCAAAGCTTTTCCTTTTATTTAATTAATCTTCTTACCTATTAATCTTCTTCTAAAACTTCTTCTATTAAATTAATTGCCGTATTTTTCATTTTCATAAACGGGAATAATAAATTTATTAAACTAATAAATATATATTATTATTATTAACATCGATTACAAGTTACATATAGTGTAGTTTATGTCTACGAAATTTTATACCAATGATCAGAATAATTGATTGAATTTAAAAGCAAAGAATTACCTATATTTCTTCGTATAGAAAATAGAATGAAAGGATTCCATAAACTAGACCAGTACCGTTATTACCAACGTGACGAGTGAAGAGTAGAATTAGCGTCAATATACAATCTCATTTTTAAATTTGAAACTCTCTTTTGACCACCTATGCATGACGTACTTAGGGTTTTAATTACTTAACGTATCTTTACTGTTTGTATCATTCTTACTAGAACGTGCGCTAACGTTTATATGTAGGAATATAATATAAAGTCGAAAACCGTTTATTATTGTAACTTTCGTTTCTAAAGCACCAATTTCACTAAAGCTGCTCCAAATCATTTCACAGTGGAGTGTAAGTAATACAATCTATTTAAAGTCGAATAAATTAAGACAAATTGTGAGACTAACCTGCCGCTTCTTCCATGACGTAACGATACGTTTCCACGAGTCCCACATTCTTGAATCACCAAAGAAAACATCCATCAGAATTAAACAAATAATGCCACGAGCAAGCACCTACTTATAAACGACAAACCTTTCGAAAGTTTGAAATGCTTGAAAATTTTCACCAAAAACTGATCGTCAACTAAACCTCGTTAAAGTAGAAAGTGCAATGGTTCCTACTCGCGCATAAAATAAAAGTTAGTTAGTTAGTTAGTCTCTGAATGTTTCATATAAAATTCTACGCCTTTGTCAGGGCGCAAACTGTTTCATAAAGCTACGTTGCGCAGGATCGCGTACCTACTAAACACTGCTCGAGGCTGCAACTGAATTTCAATCAATAAAATGATAAGCGAAAGCATGCGAGGCGCGTGAAATAGATTGCAAAGTAGTGTCTGAGCGGTTGATGGAATGGAAGAAAGTACCTGTGGCACGTGAATTGGGAACCCTTTCCCATCCTGGCCGTCGAGTTTGCAGATATCGACTGACATTCGGGTTGCTGAATGATTCGGTGAACGGTGGCTATCGACGTTAACACCGTCTTTCGTGGCAGCAACCTACTGTCTAAGTTCATCCGCAGGGCAAGCACCCCTAGCAGTGGCTCGGGGACAGGTACGTAACACACAAGCACAGTTCCCTGTAAAGGGTTTCTCGCACACCCTATTTTAATACGATAAAGAAACGCGTTCAAGACCTGCACGGTGAAGCATATTATTTGCATATTCGCTATAGATCGTGTCTGATCGTTACGATTCTCATTACGCCACCCCAACGTTTCAAACACACGAAGCAAAATGTGAGAAACGAATTTCAATTTATTTCCACGTTCACGTTCGCACTAGGTGCAGATTGATTAATTGAATATAAAAAATTATTTTTAGAAGATTCAGTTTTGTTAGTTTGGTTTGTAATCGATGAAAAATTTTTCTGGAAGTAGGTATAATTATTGAAACATAATCTTATCGTGAAATTGAAGCGATGGGAGTAGATACTTCAATCTTGCAATCTCCAATTGTTGTAGCTTTATATCAGTAAAATTTTCGCTGTTTTCTAAAAGCCTCTCCACACTTCTGTGGCTCATAACTGGTATTTCGAATATATTCATTTAACACAGAAGAAGATATAAATTGTGTTAATATTTAATACAACTTCTGGTTTAAAGCAATAAACAAATAATAATAATATTTAATGTAATCGTGTTAAATTCAGGTGATTCTGGTAGCATTATTAAAATAAAACTGATCTGTTTACAAAGATGTAACTGCATCGAAAAAATTGCAACACAACCTTCCACTTACTTTACATTCAGAAATTAATTATTCTTTAAAAAATGTACCTTGTAGAGCTGCAAGCGTGCGCCGATGATTCACGTGCAAATCTGCGTACCTACAGCGCAGGGACTTTTCTAACAACGCATGGGGAGGGGAGACTAGAATAGACAACGATTGCAAATGCGTCGGATAAATTTGTTTCTATTATTTGATACGGTACGTTGGAAACAAAACGATAAAGTAGAGCAGGATAACTTTGGCATGTTTAGCAGGCTTTCGCCGTTCGTATTATGTTAACGGGAGTTCGTTCAATTCTGCAATTTACAGGCAATTGCGCGAGGGTGGGGGCAGAATTTCATGACTTTTGACGATCGGAAGCTCCATTCGATTATCGCGATCGTTATGCCGATTTTTCTAATTAATTATGCATACGAACGTTTCGCATTGTTCGTCAGAGTTACACGCTCGATTCGACTACACCGGTAATTAAATATCAAGCGTTTTCGTTAACACGGTTTGCTGTGGCGGGAATGCAAATCGGAAGTGATAAAAATACATTTTCAATGAAAATCTGTGACACCTAATGACGATATATTAAAGGGTCAATGAAATTACAGGACCGTTTCATTATCTGTGCCGCATTAAAGCGTTCCGTTGTAGGGATTGTTATATTTATGCTCGTGTATGCGTGGGCCAATAATTTCTGAACGCTTCTGAATTTTTACTGCAGATCCCATGCACCAGTTACTGCGACACGCGTCCATTATTTTAGATTAGGATACACAAAGAAGTCGTGATTGCATGCTGCGTACATGGTGAATAGGTCATTCGCATTGCGGGTCACTAAAACTTTTATCGCAAATATCGAAGTTCTACTTTCAATAAAGCAACGGTGCCTTTAGTGATCTGATGTGAAAATGATTAAATTGACGGGGGCAAATGGAAGTTAAATTTGATGAGTTCGAATATTAGAAAGCTTCTGCATCATTATTATCATATTACAAAGTTATTGATTAGCGAATTGCAATTTCCTAACACCTTCATACAACATGTTTGACGAACAAACAAGCCTGCCGCCAATAACGTGCAATATATTCATCGCTGGACATCGAAAATATAGCAAACGAACGATAAAACTTAGGTAAAGCCAGAAAAATGTAGCAAGTGTTGGAAAGTCGACTGGCGTGGTGATGTAATCTGCTTTCCCTGGATAATACTCAACACAAAGATAGGTGTAAGAAAAAATAAAGGAAATACTAGGATCGCCACAAATACAACTACATACAAAAATACAATCACACAAATTCATACCTACTCCACACAGAAATCATTAGTCATATCTCGAACATCATTACCTTCAGTAATTCCAAAATTCCCTTCGATTTCAAACTTAATCCTTATTCATCGTAATACAATTACCAACACATTCTTCCGATCAATAATACTTTCAAAGAAATAAATACATACACCCAGTACATAATAATTTTCCGGAGCATGCATGTACTGCAATATAATCTGTGCAGAGTAATCAAAAATCGAATGAGCCGGAAGCAGCATCGAGAGACGCCTCTGTCGGTAGAACGGGGGTGCTGCCGCGATCGGAGATCATTATGTTCTACATATGTAGTACGAACGTAGAGTTCTATAGATGTACATAGGGCTTCTCTATATGCTGTCACTTGAATCAGGATTAGTCGACGGGATACGTTGCGCCGCCGCGGGCTCTGCGACGAAGGTGGTCACGAATTGACTTCGAACCTCGGCATCAGAAATTTAGTGGCGATCCCGACTCCCGATCCTAATCAGATCAACCGTCTGCTAGGTTTCGCCTAGTTAACCCAATGGAATTGATTGTCGTGGCTGGAATCCGTTATTTCTTTACAGCAGAGCCGCGCGCAGCTCGCGGCACCGCCACGATTCTTGTCGAACTGCACATTGGCGGGCTTTTAATTGAAACGCTCATTAACGCAGCGTTGAAATTTATTCAAGGGATGTAAGCAGCGAACGAGGAAATGAAATCCGGTTTAGAGAAACTGAAATGGCCAGTGACTTTTTCAGGTTTGTTTATTTTATTTCCTCCTTGGTTTACTTTTTTAATTGTAACAAGGTTTGCGTAGGCTTGTGGTTGGTGGGTGTTATTCTATGGTCCGTCTAACTGTGTGTAACTTTTGTATAATGAGGTGTGAATTCACATATATTCTCCTAGATTTTCCAACTCGTCGAAGACGTAATGGATGTCCTGGATCTCGACTCCCGAGTTTTGAATCACGAAACGGAAGAAGTTTGGTTTATCGCGGAGGGGTTGATAGTTGATCATTAGGCTGCCTCTTTTCGTCATCTTCTCCTTTAATTTCGGCGCTACCTGATTAAAGGATAAAGGTGTTTAATAAATTAGCTTTTAAGATTAATTTAAGTTGAACTTGCTGATCTTAAACTCGTCTTCAGAAATGAATTTCTCTTTCACGCTGGCAATTTAATATCGAGTAATTCAGGAACGAACTCTTGCCCACAGCTAGTAAAAGCGAACTTCATTTAATCGATCAAGTTAATTACCTACAGCTGATAAAGTGTGGAGAAAATTAAAATCCACAGATGACAATATAGTATTCTATTATACTTATTGATAAAAGATACGAAAAAACTGCAAAATGTTTCAATACGTAATTTACATGGAATCATACTTTAGGATCCTTAGCTAGGGATCTGTCAAGTTTTGCCGTTCTGTCAAGCTTACTAATAAAAGTTATCTTAAATTCCATAAAAGGAAAATGGCTAATTTGAAACCCCACTTGCAAAAATTCTTTATTGAGGATTGAAGAACCCTATCGTGATTACTTACAGTCGATAATGTAATTGGATTTCATTTCATATTTTTCAGAATAATTTTATGTCAAGTGATCCCAAGCAATTTCTTCAATATGATACACAATAATTAAAAAAATATCACTTAAATGTTCTTCATGCATGTCTATAGGACTGTGTTTCTCCACCATTATCAGAAATAATATCGCACTATACGTTATTATTTTTAGAATCATGGCTTGATGAATTACTTCAGCTTACTTCGTTTAATCGTTCTTTGTAACAGTACAATGATCGCTGTTTTCTCAAAGACGGCGGTATAAACCAAAAACACACATTTATGAAACACGAGTCTGCTACAGATTCAAAGTCATCCCTCTTTTCGACTTCTTCTTTGAAGAGAGCCGAAAGTGTCATCAAATGGTCGACATGTTTTTCAAAGCCTGAGGTACCCTAAAACAAAATGACACGAACCCCGGTTCTTGATTAAACTTACTTGTCCAAAAAGCAAAGGACAACTTGCAAATATTGTTTCTATTTAAATTAAATGCGTACTAATGTAACAGGCAAAACAGATATTTACATTCGCTGTATTATTAATGTTATTCGCAATTTTGGAACGCCTATACATTAAATGGTAATGGTTAAATTATAATAATTCATTTATTGCCTTGATAGGGCACGGGGGAGAACGTTCCATACTTCGATACGATTAATGAAGTCAAGTTTTTCCTGCAGAATTTCATTCACCTCCTTAGCAATTATTACTAAAAAAATTCTGCTATCTAAAAAGCAGATTGCGTAATTTGTATTTAATTCGAATTAACAATACACGAGACGAATATAAATTCACTTCAATCTTCTCAGTGGGATGTGCATCATCGACTACTACACTTAAGACAGTAGAAGAAGCATATTCCCAAAAATAATTATTCAATATTCATGGTTTCAGAATTTATTTAATCATTTAATATGATTATGTAGTCCCTTAATTTTGTGTTGAAAATGGCTTAGTAATTTGTTAAATTGAGAAGACTAACTGAAACGGGAAATCCCGAGTTTTGACATGTATGAGAATGCTGCCGTCACGAATGTTTTCCAGGCAGAAACGTTATGAAAATACGAGCTGAAACAAATCAATAGAGGCTAGAATGGGTTGGTAATGATTCGATGTGGAGATGCTTGACTGGCAGACAGGAACTTTGTAAGTTCTTGGTCTAAAAGCACTGATATCTGCAGACCCCCTTGAGCATTTCAGGAGCTTCTTTCATGATCTTGAAAATCCAATAAATAGATGCAGTATGAACATTCTTTATTCCTACCAGGGGAAGTTAATGTATGCATGAGTATACTGGCAAACACTTGAAACATAGCATACAGGCCCTTAACTTGTACGGTGTGCACCGCAGCAGCAGCTCAAGCCACAAACTACAAGGTGCAGAATTAAAGGAAGATCAGGGGAAAACCAGGGGAAAAAGTGCTACCAAGGCTAGTTTTCTACATATTTGCATAAGTGGTTGATACTTAAAGATTAGCAAGGGGAAGAGAAGAACCTCTGCGTCACAAGAGTAGGTCTTATCTTGTGCCGGAGCATGTCATGCGAGACACTCTGTGGCATTCAAAGCAGAGAGCCTTTCTGCATAGAAAATATTTTCTGCTGTATAAAAGCCTAGCAAAAGCAGACTAAGCGTTCCATTTGTATATAAGGAGGTTACCTTAGCCTGCCACATGAACCAAAATTTCAATACATCTGGTCTGCGACCACACTGCAAGTACTTATCCCCAACGTCCAAGTCTGTCGAATAAAACTTGTCTTTCTGAAAGAGATAGGAAGCCTGCTTAGAATGCGCCTGTTTAAAAATATTCTGGTGCCTAGTTAGCAGTAAGGAGCACTGTTGAGGAACAGCCAGCAATTTATGGGGATTAAATAAAATAGAATCTGCCCTTTGTATTCCACGCAGAAGAACGCTGTGCCTTCGGCTGAATATCAAACCACCTCCCCAGGCTGCATCAACGTGCAACCACATGCCGAACTCCTGACAAATGTCCGCAATTTCGATCAACGGATCAAACGCCCCCAAGACCGTGGTCCCTGAAAACGAAAATAATTATTAGCTATGCGAAATCGTGTACCGAGATTCTCTTCTTTTTTCGTTATAATTTTCACGTCTCGTGCTAGTGACAATTGTGCCATTGTCCCGTCAACATACCCGCAGTGGCAGAAACAGAAAACGGGTAATTCCCTTTTCCTTGCTCCTGTAATATATTCGCCCTCAGATCGTTAACATCAATTCTACCCTGCTCATCGGTTTTTATGAGAATCACTTCCACGTCGCAAACATCTCCCCATTTTAAGACCGAGTAATGCGCATCTTCTGACGTAAAGAGTACCAGCTTTGAAGATGGTATATTTTCATCCTGAAATATAAGCGCATTAAAAAGCGTTAACTACATCGTAACGTAGGCATGGCTCTTCAAAGTATAAATCACAAAGGTGAAGCTCGATAAACATGTATTTCGACATTCAAATATTTTTAAAAATGCATCATATATTATTCTCCGTTCTATGAATAATATTTATGGGCTCTGCCAAACATACGATATTAAAGGAAAGTGTAGATTACACGCGACTATGTTTACGAGACAATTACGTCGCAGCACGAAATTTATAACATTAAATATATATATACGCCAGAAATAAAGAACGTAAATATTTAATAGGTAAAATCGTATAGCAAAAGAATTTTTAGAAACTGAAAGTGAATGCTCACATACATATTGCGACCGACAGTAAAATTCCTAGCGTGACACGAATTATGTGATCGCGTTGTCAAAGAATTTCGGAAAGAATCCCTTTTCGATGAATTTTATTTCAGTCAAGAGATTTAATTTTTAAGTAAAGTTACTTATTGGTCAAAGTAAGTACTTACAGCTGGAGCTTTTTTCCTGAACCAAAAGCGAGCCACGTTTATAGCGATGCCGTTAGCAAAGGAGCCACCTGGGCAGAATAGGCCATCGCCGATCGCAGTACCATTCTCGTCCTTGTAAAACATGCTTAGCAATTTTTTAATCACAGTCTGCTCCATCAACGTTATTACAGGTGCCACCTCGTACGTGTACACCGAAGAATTTAATGCGTCTGTAAGCCACTGTCCAGCTAAACCATAGGGGTCCAATCTGCGTTAAATAAATCTGCTGGTACATTGGTTTGTGCACAAATAATGTAACATCGTAAACTAGTGCTTAAAATTCTTTACCTCCTTGCTTTCACAATTAAACAAAGAAAATTCACATTTTTATCAACGCTTTGATTGCTGTTTAAACAAAGTGTATACTTTTCAATAAATCTGTTCGTATGTTAATTTATGTATGTACAATCGATGTGGCACTATAAATTGATGATCTATTAGGAAAGATTCTTCTTATATTTTCTTTAATTCTTATTTTGACAATTGAATGAAAAGAAGTCTCCCATTTTTATCGACGCCCTAAATTATTATATGAACAAAGCGCGTGTTTGAATATTTTCCTTGCAAATAGAAACTGAATTAAAAGAATATGCGTAAATGAAAATAGAAAAATCATGCGAAAAGCACGAACAAAACTTAATCAATGAAGACTACATTTAAAAGACAATCCCAATGAATCTTGAGAATCTGCAATGCAACAACAAGCACTAAAAGAAGAACTACCCACTCTAACTTCTTTTACTAAAAAACGAAGTACTCACATCTTTTAATTTTTCACAAAAAAGCAAACTTGAGTTTACCTACAATCTCATCGATTCTATCAGTCAAATTCCAATCTTTCATTAATTTACTTCTACGTTAAAAGCTTCGCGAAGAAATAGCTTTTCGAGCTCGTGATTATTCCCAAATCAAGTTCGTGCGTCGAATGGAGTCTCACCCAGAGAATAACTGATTCATGAAATAGGGATGGCCCGTTTTAACGCTGTACTTGAAGACGTTTCCCACGATCTCCAAGAGGCTGTCCTGGCTTCGCGGTCCTTCTTCCAGATCGAAGCTTATGATGTCCCGTAGATGGCCTGGCTCCCTCCATCTGGTCACGGGGTTTTTACGAGACACACTTTCGAAGGTGGAGCCGATCAAGGCCGCGATAAGCTCCTCGAGAAACTCTTTGTGTCTTTCCACGCATGGTATGCTACGCCAATCCGACATTAAAGGAACGCTTCACGGCAGAAAGCGTCGCGAAAATGGGAAAGCGGCTCGGCGCAAGGTGCGGGTGTACTGATTTGCTCGTGGTTGACCTCTATCGTATATAAACGGGGCACAAGGTCCTCGCAAATTCACGCAATTGCGCTTAACGAGGAAACAAAAGTGCACCGTTCCGGGTAATAAATTAATGAGGCGCAATCAGCGATTCCCATCGAATCAGACGCACGAATAAATTATGCAAAACAGCTCCGGCAGGAGAATAAAACAAAAGGGAACAGTTCTAACACCAGCCGAGTGATATTTATTCATAATGGTTCAATATATACATGAGCATTAAATATTTAGCGCAGGATTATGT
The DNA here is from genome assembly GCA_029448645.1 of Andrena camellia. Taxonomy (NCBI): domain Eukaryota; kingdom Metazoa; phylum Arthropoda; class Insecta; order Hymenoptera; family Andrenidae; genus Andrena; species Andrena camellia. The sequence continues at coordinate 46,319,342 of CM055679.1, read as the reverse complement.
ACACGAGCAGAGATACAGAAAGTAAATTCTGTCACAAACGTTTCAGTCATTGAATCCTTGCAAGTCCCTGATACCAAGGAGGATCAGCTTAATGTGAGCATTCGTCTTTGCTATTTCCTTGCGAAAATGGGCAATTTGTCCCTCCAGTAGCTTAACACGCACATTGATGATCACTAAAGCATCATTCAGGGAGAACTCCACGTAGTGACCCAAACCAACGTCAAGCAGGATTGCGGAGGCATCAGGAACGTGCGCTTCGATAAAGAAATTCTGCCCTACGTCTACTTGTGTTTTAAAGCCATTCTCCTCAAAGCCGTTACTCTGGAGCGTAGTGATTATGGATTTCAACTGAAGGAACTCGGCAACGTCTGCATTCTTGGCGTCAAGCTTTTGCTCTAACTTGGAGAGGTCTTCTCTCAATACGTCGTTGACAAATGTTTCAAACTTCACGATCTTCTGCTGAACGTCAGGATTCATAATCGAAAAGGCTCTACAACACACGCATTACGAAAGTGCACGAAATACACTTCACAATATCATAAAGGAGTGTGATAAATGTAGAAAGCGTATACGTTATAGGTTAGATTTATTACACAGTACGCTACATGCAGCAAACTTTCGTTCTATCAAACAATCCGCTTACCAAAGATAAACCGCGGTGTGAGAACTTTCCCCAAGAATCCGCCGTAGCATTTACGATCGGTAAACCAAAATTATAAACAACTTATAGATCACTTTTGAGGTTAACATTGCCGTAACCGCAATCTCGCAACTTTTCCTTTCAATATTTTATGAAATCACAAATCAGAAAGTATACGGTGCCATTTAAATTTTAAGAGTCTATGCTATACAACAGAAACTCCGTAAACAACATTTAAATGAGCAAGAGACAATGTCGTAGAAGCACGTCTAGTTAACCGCTCGTGAAAGAGCGCTAAATATCCGTTTGGCGGGAGCGGTTCAAAGCTCGTGCCTCCGTCGATACGGTAAGATTGCCTCGGAACAGCAAACTTATTCGTCTCCAGCGTAAAAAAGAAGTATAAGTTGGGCTCTGCTATTAGCATCGAGCTCAGGTAGCAATTCCGCGGTATTCAAAAGAAACTGCTCCGGTTGCCGTGGTCAGTAATAAATGGCGGAATCCAAGTGGAGGTTCGCGTAATGACGCGCTATTATGCGCATCGTTTGAATCAAATGATATATCGGCAATGTAGCGCGCTTTTCTCGACTCGTGGCGCACGCGGGGAGTGTCCCCAGCGCGCATCATCCATAAATTAAAACCCTATTCTCGGATGAAAGCGCGTGGCGGGTGCGCGCGCGCGCACCATAACCGCGCCTTACATTAAAATTTATGAATCGGCCGAGGTGCGTTTAACAACACAACACTCGGTCTCCAAAAGACGAGCAGCCATTACCCGGGTCCCGGCATTCCGTTAATTGGCACGATAATTCGGTAATATCGGGGAGTAACGCGCTGGCGCGCGTCTGGTGTCGTTGCGCGGCAGCGAGGCGCGGCGGAGCGTGCGATGTAAATTTACATAGAGGCCGCTACCGTGCTCGGTGGCTACCTTTGCCAGCCTGACCGTGTAATAATTCAGTCACGCACAGATAAGTATGGAACTAACAATTTAGAAAATGCCTGAGCCGCGGCTAAAAAGTATCCATTTCCATATTTGACTCACGATACCGCGATCAGCGTATCAGGGCACCGAGTGTACGGTTTAGCAGGATGTAAGTAACCTGACTCGCCGAGGGAGCGAAACGTGGCGGAGGGAGAAACGAAAGCTAATACACGGCAACGCGAAGCTAAATTGAAGAGTTTATTTCCAAACCGTCTTAAATTCGTGGCCTTAAAAAAGAATGAAAATTACCTGTAGTGCGCTTCGTTCATAACACAGCTGCGAAAAAGGAGATTCCTTGTGGAACAATTGTGTATGAAGCTAAGATATTTGACGGTTATTAAAATTTTTTAATGTAGAAATTGTTGAAAACGGTACCTGTGGAGGTGCACGCGTAACAGTTATCTGCGAACTAAATTTTCCAAGTGGTTTTTCTATAAAACGAATGTTTCATTTTTAAGACCCATTTCCACAAAGAATCATCCCCTTCTACATTATACCATCAACAACATCTTGTGTACTATAAAGCTTGTCACACTATTCCTGAATATACTCAAAGAAACCAGGTTACAAATATATGAGTACGTCCAATATATGTTGAAATTTAGTAGAATTTTATTTTAAAAACACGTTACTGATTACACGAACAAAAAGTGATTTACAGATGAATGTTAATTACAAATTCTTCTTTAAAATTCTCGGACCGAATCGACTTTTATGGATCACCTTGTATGTTCCTTATCCGCTGCATTCATACAGTAAGTATGTATCGCGTGCAAATATAACAATTTACAATTCACTGATATGCAGGTTAAAGTTTCTTCTTTTGACATAGAACTACGTCTTGCCCCGCATTATATAGGTATGCAGCGGCTATGGGGGCCCAAATTATAAGGTTTCGATGTCACGAAATATGCAACCCCGTTGCGTCGTTACTGCTCGCAAACGGAAAGAGATAGAGAGATGATTTTTATAGCGTTAGATAGAGGAAGGAACGCTGCATCTAACACTATATAAACCGTTATTATCAGTCGACTCTAAGCGAGCTGACAGCGTCGCGAATATGAACGAGATTTGGTTTGATTTCAGCTCGACGCAGCCAGCACGGCCGATAGTGTATACATATATGTATTTCTCGTTGGACCGCGCGGTGCCGTTTCATCTTCGCCGGGTTTCGCCGGTTGCTCACGCGATGATTCACAGCTTATGTGAAAAATGAAATTCTTTATTTTCTTCATCGAATCAATATGGCAGTGACACCAATCGATTCCTTATGTTTTTCCGATGAAAATCATACCAAATGTTATGTAAATCGGGCTATTTTTAACGAAGCTAATTTTACATTATGAAAATCAATTTTTCACGCGGTTTCCTTAATTATGGTCTGAATTATGTCAATTTCATCGGGAGAACATTAGGAATCGATTGACGTTACTTTTGCAAAGATCTGATTAGAAATGCAGAATTCGAGATTCGTCGTTGGTTATTGTTAGCGCGCGACATTATATGGCCCCGGTGATTCGAGTATCGAAGAACACGAAACTCAGCGAGGCGCGTGATTGCTGGCGGTATCGCCTTTGACGACTCTTGCTACAGAATCACCCTGTATTTTGGGCCGTGTGTTTTTGACTTTTTGCAAATGATGAATTGCAATGAATTTAAATAATCGCCCCAAAATGCACCAATCTACACATTGCTCCATAAAAGAAAATTTAAAAAGTACACCATTCGTCTTGAGTAATCTATAAAGTATCAAATAAAGCCTGTACCAGTGCCTATATCCAATAGCTCCAATGGAAAGAGTTTCTAACATTTCGTTGCAATCCACCCTTCACCTCTACGTACATCAACTGTTAAACTCCAATCGATATGAACAAGTTCTTCAAGATTTCAAAAATCACATCTCACCGTCCCTTGAATTCGTCAAGCTTATTAAGCTCTCATTTTTTAATTTGTCAACTCCACCAAGGCTCCAAGTCTTCAAAATATATTTTAGTAAAAGTTTCGCGTGTTGCCGATATCAGTAGCCAAGAATTTCGGCCAGGAAATGCGTGTCGGGGCTCGTCCCATCGGTTGCCTAAATCCAGTGATTTCGGGTAATACCGGTTCGAGCCCTGCAAAACATGCAAAAACCGCGATCTTCACTCGGAGTGGATCGTCTCTTCGTTTCGAAGGTGCGCGTTAACTTGCCCCACGTACATTAAAAAATATTCCCGCGACATTTACCCTTCGCCGTTGGGAGGGTCCGGCGAGCCTCGTAAAATTTTGCCGACATGATAGCGTATTTTAACCGAGACCAGGTCGAGGATCTGTTCGCCTCGGGGCCAGATTAAACCATTCACGCCCATCGACGACTTTGGTTACTATGCACACCTTGTGGCTTCCACTGTATCGCGCGTACATAGGTACGCTTCGTATTCAGGGGAAAGAAAATCTTACTTTAGTAGGACTTTTTAAAAATCCATATTACGGGGATTCTCGAAAGCACGGAGGTAGCGAAGCAGGTAGAATGATTCACGTACAGAGCCGGCAAGAGAGCAGCAGGGAAATTGTAAATTGAAGGAGGAGGGCATGGTATTTAGCATGCTATCAGAAGCTAAGTCGATCAACTACAGAAAATAAATAGTGGTCAGAATTGATGGGATGAATATTATAAGCTCTGGTACTGAAATTGAGAAATTTGCTGAAAGTGGAGTTGATCAGTTTGGCTTTTAAGAGGCTGGTGTAATTTTGCAAGGTATTCGGAGGCCATTGTGAGGAAATGAAAGGTTAATTTTTCCAGGACTATTAAGGATAGAAGGTTAATAACTTAACATAAGTGTAGTATTTGGGGGGAAAAGGATAAAAGCACAAAGCAGTCATAGCTATTTCAAAGGAATACAATAGACGGTTTTCATTCATTATATTTGATGCTCCTGTTGCACCGTAAACATTCAGATACTTCCTCAGTGGAAGAAGGAGTTGCCGCATAAACACTGAAAACTTCTCTGACAGACTTTTTAAAAATTTTCATATACGTACCTAGTACACAAAATAGTGAATTTTAGTATGACACCAGATGAGTTATGATAGTATGAAAAATTCTATCAAATGTCAATCATTGCATGTTTCAGAAATTACATCTCCACCAAGCAAATTTATTCATCATTTTTATTCATTCATGCAGCCAAGCATTCGAATATAGAAATCGCTACGTTAGCATTGATAACGCACCGTCATCCAATATACATCGAAACAATCCACCGCAAAGTGTCTAGATATCTCGAAGCACGATTGATTTCGTGACCCTCGAAAGGACGAGAAAAAGAACGGTAATCCGCGACAGAACGTGTTAATTGGATCACCGTCCACGACAAACGGTCGCCCTGTTGCTCGCCCATTGTGATCGGGAGGTCGTTAAACAGGTTTTAGTGAATTAATTATTTCATGGTGCAATTTACGGGGATGATAAATGCATTCCAGATTAGATCTCTCGCACCGAGAGGTGAGACGGCTGTTTTCTCCCTGGCAACAGTAGTATTGACCGTTCGCGAATAATGCAACGCACGTCTCGAGTGGAACTCAGCCATAAGTTTGAGACGGCTGCAATGGAAAACGAATGAAACGTCTTGTTGACAATGTCGGGACAACCGGTGTCGGTTGAACGACATGCGATACGGAAGTCTACCTCGAAAGGATCTACACCAGTCTACTATGGGATGCACCGCGACGAGTGATCACCGCAGCTCAATTCGAAACACGAAAGTAGTGACGGAATTTCCAATAAAGATACAGCGGTGAACGATATGGCGGCAGAAACGTTCGGAAATTACAATTGCTAACTGTTCCCATTTATATGTACCTAATATTGAAAATTCACGGAAACTGCATCTTTTTAGCTTTCACTTCAGCTCTTTAATCTTTCGACTGGCTCATTTCTCGATCGTAAGCGAGTGTACCTAAGGTGTACAACACTCTTAATGTTAGATAGAGAATTTCAGTTTCACATAGGAGTCAATCTCCACCTGTACTCGAAAACTCTTCAAGTTACACCTGTGCAAGTCACGGATAAAAAACACCCGTTCGAAGAAAAAGTTTCTTCTGGTAGCAATATCCGTATGAAAGATGTAATTCAAGGACGACACGCTAATGAAGTTTTTATACGTATTAAGACTGAATTAAATGCGTGGCTCGGTAAGAGTATAACTGCTTTCTCCATTCACTTGTCCGATACGTCGAACGTGATACACGCGCGTTTGCACCGCCTCGTGCTTTGGTGAAACCTCGCAGAACGTGTATATCGTATGTGCACGAGCGCGATGGAATTTATGCGCGTCTTTGGCATCGACAAATTTCGAGTTTAATTAATCGCCATCGACATGTGGCACTGATATAGTGGTATCCGTGATATAAGGGCAACCTGAAACCAGGTAATGACTCTCCGGCCCCTGTCGGGGACGCAGGACACTTTACTGGTTCTCCTGAAGCAGAAAACCACCGATCATCCGCATTCGATCAACTACCTCGATCTCTGCATTAATGCAAATGATATATGAAAGTAAGACGCATTGTGTGTGGCAAAGCTAAGAGTAATGCTAAGATAATTTTATTGGCAAGGGAAATTAGGCAAGCCGGAAATTCAAAAAATTACGCAACTTTGTGTGCAAGTAGAGTAGTTGATGCGTAAGACAAACCTATTTTTTGTTGGTGCCATAGTGCGGAGATTTTGGAAAGAAGTTTAAACAAAACTGCGTAAAAATAATTATCGAGTTAAGTGGTCGATTGGTGGTGGTGAGAACTTGAAAACTATGAATTTTTCGATAATCATTTTTACGCAGTTTTGTAGGTATAAAAAAGATGCAACTTTTGTCAATACTTACTTTTCGATATCTCTTATCGTTCTCGAGATATCCCACGAAGAAGAAGCGATTTCACCTCCCGAAACCGCACCATGCCACTATGGCTTACTACTCGCGCACGAAGTTGCTTAATTTCCCTGTGACGAGCAATAGAGGATAGGTAGGAGAGAAAGAGGAATGAAAGATGCAGTTTAGTGTTAATTACAATTCCGTTCTTACATGGGGGTACATTTCAAGGTTCTACAGAAGACGACAATTTGAATTTAATTTTCCCTAAAAAAGTTGATACACAACTATATGTACACAATTATCCTCTAACACAAATTCATTCCCCAAACCTGACCCCCAAGTCGAGGGTTAATAATTTCCACAAACAATTCACTTAACAGAGAGCAGAAACGGGTGCACGCAGACTGTCAAGTCCTGAAACAGAAATTCACATGTTTCTCGACAAACAGATATCCTGCAATCTATCGAACAGCTTCCATTGAGTTTGATTGATGGAATGCGCAGCATAGGCCAGCAAGATAACGACCTCGGCCCTCGGGCTTCCATTTGTCTAGAAAAGAATGCACGCTACCGGTGAAGGATTAACACTTCGTTATCCAATGACGAGGGGCCATCTATCTTGAAGCACGGGCCAGAAAGGCCTTCCTATCGAGGCCTCAGTCCGTGCAAGACACCGAGACAACACACCGAGCATGAGAACACGCTGGGCGTCCGCGTCGTGGTCAGCATGAATGCGAGAATACGCGTATGAGCCTATAAAAGTCCTCGCGACGTTTAACTACGGTGTCATGGGCATAAACTAAGCATCGTATTGCTTATATAGTGCAGAAATATACCGTAGCGAAGAGGATGCAACGCTTTTATACGTCCCGAGCCGACCAGCATCGCTTTCCACCGCTGTAATCTTGCTGTTTTTCTAATTGCTCCCGCCCCTCTTTATCCGTAATCCGAACCCTGGCTATGCTGTACACGCGCCTTACCTTTTCCCAGACCTTCTCTATTATCAAATTATCCATTGATTTGTCCGTGGATCAGACGTTGTTTACCTATAAATCTTCCTCTTCATTGGCAGGTACATATTTAATTGCCCTATTAATTATATATGCATTTGCCTATGGCACCTATCTGTCCGACTATCTATACGCAAATGTTTCTTGTTTCTCTCTTCGTTTCTCTTCATCTCCCTCGAGTTTGCCTGCGCCTTCCACGCTTCTTTGTACGCACATGTGTACCTATATATTTCTTGTGTTTTATGTCTTTATGGCTGCTCGTTTGCTCATTTGTTCGTTCATTTTTCTATGCATTCGACGATATTATCTGTGTGTCTAGAATAATTAACTGTGTAATTTGTATCCACCTGTGCATGCAGCCGTCTGTCTAATTGCCCGTTTAGTTCTCTATGCATTTAGCTGTACAACTATCCACTCGATTATCTGTATGTAAAATTGTTTTACTTTTCTGTTTGCTCGCCCTTCCGCGCCGCTCGCATTGCGTATCTTATCTTCTTGCTTTTTGCTTGGCTCTAGCTACTCGTGGTTTTACATATTCGTAAATTTACGTATATACTTATATTTGAATACTAACTGCGTATTTAGTTAAATACATACAGCGATGACAAACAAGAATTTGAAAGAATTGTAACAAAAATTGTGCAAAGTGATAGAGGAATATAAGGTAGTTTCACCTGCATGCTACGGGGTGTCCCATTTCAAGCGAACCAGCGCTAAACTATTCATTATCGAAAAAATATTTCAGCTGAAGCTAGTTACTTTGTTTCGAGGGGGGCATCGTAGGTATAAGCAAAATTATTTTTAATTCAAGGATTGCAGCTCCCCTTAAAGATCAAGGATAGGTAGGGTAAAATAGAACGCTTAACTTTGGAGGATGATAACATAAAATCCGAAGGAAAAAAAGACACGGGACTTCAACAGGAGTCTTAAGTGGACCTTAGACTATAAGAAAAATATTTGGCAACAAAGTAAAATGAGATTTACCGAAGGTATTGAAATCTTCGCCTCGCTCAAGTGGTAGGGTAAAGCGGAACACCCACTTGAAGACCATGTAAACGTACAAAATCTTTATTTTTATGACTTAAAAAGTATTAATTTATGTAAAAAACTATAAATGTATGTTTTACGTATAACTATTATAGATAAAATATAACAAAAATATATATTATACGCGTAAGAAAAATATTTTACCAGATAACATGAGAATTACTGAAAATAATCAAATACACATGGATTTTTACACGAATATCAACACGTGCATGGAGAACACATCTGCATTTAATGATTATATTATTTATTACGATTTAAACTAACAATTTGATCGAATGAAAGGTATATCCCATACATCATAATTTTCTATACAAAACCAATTTTCTTGGAAACAAGGATAGTAATTAAAATTTAAATCTACAATCTAAAAAATATATAAAAAAAGTTTCAAGTTAAACGATTTTATTTAAAATGCACTAAAAACTAAAAAATAATTATCTTCTTGTACTACAATTTCGATGGTGTTTTTTCACTTTAAATAAAATCGTGGAGCAGAATAATACTCACAACAAATTCATTTCGGCGCTTGATTCTGTAATAAATCGATTCATATTCTGTTATGACATATCCTGCTACTTGACTTTATTTAAAGTGAAAAAATACACCATAGAAATTATAGTACAAGAAAACGAATTATTTTTTAGTTTTTAGTGCATTTTAAATTAAATTTTTTTTGTTTTTTTTTTATTAATTACTTTTTAGTGTCCAAGTTTTGATAGGTCCAATGTCATATGATACAAATTCATTCGCAGATCTTGTCTAAGAAAAACATTGATGTTCCGTTTTACCCACACGTTCCGCTTACCCGCTTTACTCCCCTAGGTATCTGCAATTTGTTCAAGAATTGACGAGCATCGATTATGCGTAAGATTCGATTCTACAATATTTCATGCTTATTATTTTACATAAGCATTGATAACTTTTTATAACATATTGCTGCCTTGATTTACTGACACGCCATCAACATTACCTTTCTTTTCCGTTAGAGGAAACAATCACGTTAATGGCCAGCAATTTTTTCGTACAGCAAATCGCAGCCGGATTCATAATTTCTGCGTTTAAGTCGAAAATGTCGAACCCGCGTCCAATTACTGTCTCATGTTTCCAAGATAAAGATCGCACCTACAGAGAAAAGGATAAAAGTGGGCCTCTGCCCCACGTAGGTACGAGTGATTCTCTTTCTGAAATTGTTCCCAAGTCCCTCGGTTATCGGAACTCTCGCGTGCGTTTCACTTATTTCGGCGTTATGTTGTAAACTCCTCTCGGCGCGACGCGGCGATGTGAAAAAATCCATCCCCTACCTTCGCCCGCTTTTCATCCGTTCCTCATAATCTTCATTTTCACACGTTGTTTCCTTACTTACCTCATCCTCCATTTTACTTTTACCGTAACGCACTCCTTTCTCCACTTCCAAGCCCCGTAATTCCTTAGTTTTATTTTTATGCTTCCCTTCTCATCTTCGTCAACCCCTTTGCTCCATCTTCTTTCCCCCGTTACCTCATGCTATTACACACCAACCGGTGGAATTTTTCCGAAAGAGGTATACGGCTGCTTTGTAGTAGGTACCTACATCCCAAAGTGACTTTCGTGGTCAGTGGTCACTAAACTAAACTTAGTGGGAGAAAATTATAGCACGCTTCAGGTATTTCTGCTTCTTCAGATTCCCGTTAATTATTATCGAGCTGTAACGAATATGTATAGTTTACACAAAGTGTTTAGTTTCCACGAAATCTTGAAAACCGGTCGAGTAAAACGTTGCAAACGTTTAACGGCTATAAAGAAGCTTCCCGTGCAGTCCCTAGCAGTTACATGCTCTCTGTCTTTCCCTCCCATCAAGCCCTCCCACCCCCCTGCCCGGTTTTTCGTTAGCCACATAACAACCTGCACGCAATTCCTCCAGTGCATACGTATGTTGCATTATGCCGTGCGTATACACACAATATTCGTGTCAGGCCCCTCGTGCATGCACGATCCCTGAAGATGAGTTTCGGAAGTATCGCGTCTTCCATCGGCCCCACCTTTTGTTTCCCCTCTAGGTATTTGCTCCTTTTATGCCCTGTCGGATTGTATGTAATTTATATTTGCCCGCTTTGCGACCATGCCAATTACTGTGATCAAACAAAAGGGTTCGGAATTTCGGCCTTTACTTCCAATATGCATGTTAAACGCACGCGAGTCGCGCAATTTCGAAGACTCACGGAAGCAGTCGCTGGGAACGCGAAAGATATTTCACAGCACTGACAAACGTATCATTCTGTCGCCTATTTTCACATTTAATTGCTCACTCTAATCCTCAGACACCGAAGCTAAAGTTACGTCCCCGTATGTGCGGTACAAACACTCCCTTCGTATACCTACCTAGAGAGGGAATACCTACTGTGTAACGCATAGGGCAGAAGGCACATATCTTGACATGTTTAGCAATGGGACATTAGTTGCGATTACTCACCTTTCAAACGAACATCAAAAGTGGTGTAGAAAACGCATTTTTCAGTTTTATTACGTACCTTGCTCTGAATCGGTGTTTATGCTCGAACTAGAAGGATTATTTGGTATCAGTTCCGCAGAAATAGATCAGTGGGTAGTCGATGCTAAAACCATCCTATTTAAATTTATCACTATTGAATAGATCACTGCATTTTTCTGGCAAAGAAATTCAATTTTATTATCCACATAATTTCGATTACCATATTCCACCAGTTTTGTAAAATTTCAACGTTGCCTCGTTTCCATCATAATTTAGCCAAGATACTGCTCGAGTAGGTAGGTACTGTTTAAAGCACTGTTCATTTAAATACCATCAATTAAAATTCGATAATTGATCATCCCATCGCTAAGAACCGGGGAAGGAATATATTATAAGAAAACAACACCGGCTACTGATTATATTCCGCCATTTACATATTTGAGTTTACCAAGGATTTTTGAACACAGCCACCTCAGGAGCGTACCAAGTGGAAGGAGCCTTTCCATCCGTATACCTATTCACATCAAGGGGCGATTTATCTGCGTCCAGTGTACACTGTACAGCATTCGCATTGGATATCGCACTTGTGTGGCAAACAAAATATTTCGTCCGAACGGTGGATTTCCTCGCGGAACGTGTCCTCCTGCGACGTGTCCTCGTGTTTTATCACCTCCGAGGAAAGAGTACAGTTCTCGTTCCATGACGTGTCGGTTGCGCGTGTGGGCAGCGCTCATTTTCTGTATAATTTATGTAAGTTGGGGTCGAAGCCCGGTGTATTAGCGCCGATCGATCGTCCAGACTGTACGAAATTATACGTCCCTTCTTCCACTGCCGATACTAAGACCCGTCTTAGACAGGACAGGCTCTGAGGCGATTGCTGATCTGCATTGGAATCATTGTTGATCTCGGGAATACTTGGGAATACTAAACAGTGGTAAATGAAAGGAGCTGCGTGTCGTTGCGGCCTGCTATTTGCCGCAGGATGCTTTCGACTTAATTATTTCAAGCAATTACTCGACACGATTAATGTTGTTTCGCCGAGCACGTTAGATAGTTGTTCAACTAGTTGCTTGGGCTAGTGATTTTTCCAAACTGGTTTCCACGCTGATGAACGGAGTCGGTGTGCAATAGTAGATTTGTATAATGATGGGTGGACCGTTCAGAGGAACTGAATATACGAACACGTAACGCATGATATGTACCATATAAACCATAATATTATTTATGGGGAGGCTGATTCTGTACTGCAGTTCTTTTTTATACGGGTTAATTTGTTTTTATGAACGATGCACTGACACGGTGCTACAAGGTGCAGCTGAACGAAAGCTGTTTTCCCTGAGTATATTGATACTTCTTACTATTCTGCATATGTATGAGGGGGTAAAATATATGTAGATAGAAGAAAGTGTTTTCCTAGAAGAGAGTCTATTTTTTCAGTGAAAATTCAACTCGCTAAGCAAAGCCATATTACACTTATTTTTATCCTGATTTGAGGGAAAAGCTCAGTCCAGTTTCTGGATTTAGCTCATGTGATAAATAATTAATTGTAGAAATTTTTACGTACGAGAAAATTGGTGGAATTTTAATACGAGAGTTGTCCATAAAAACTCGAAAACGTAATGTGGCGCAGATGTAAGATTCTGACAAGATCCATTCCAAGTATTTTTAACTAAAATATAAAATTTCGCTTACTTCCGATGGACATGTGGGATTTTGCAACAATCCCCCCCGTCATACACGAAATACTATACCGTCTATATCGTAAACAGTGTGTGTTTCTTCGCTCTGACAAATATTTTTATACATGCAGCAATATCTTTGGCGCTATGAGCTTTTTTGCGTCTGGACTCGCGCATTTTTCTGCATGATTTTCGAATTTATCGCACACATTACCGCCTGCAACACTGACAAGCACCACATTCGCACGGGGGTATGAACGTATCCTGCTGAATTTATTTTAAGGCCACACTCGGAAATGAGAAAGAAGCGGGAACTCGCACGACTACATACACGTGCATATGTATGAAGATGTAGGTACTCGAGTTGTTTCGTGAGACATGGAACTCGCATTTTTCTTAACTGCCCCTAAACATTTCAATTTTCGTGGATTCTCAAGTATGATTTTGATATGCGACCAATGTGTTGGACAGTTCAGTGCCGTAATATTTTATTTGACCTTTTGCCACTCCAGAATAAGCTGCAGCGAAATATTAAGCCATGTCTAACTTGTCCTCGGAGTTTTAAGGGTTAACATCAAAGAAAATGGTCCCCATTAGCATTTACTCATCGTGGAGGGCCTAAGAAGACGGACGCGTGTGGTATCTAATAATAAATAATTGCATATGTGATGTGGCCATGATAAGCCATGATATTTGGGACGTAAGACGCCTTTATGAGTCATGATTGGTATTTTAAATACACTCACTCATTCTCTATCTTTCTCTTCCTTTTGTAAACCAACATCATTTCTGTCAAGTAAATATATTTGAAATACCAGTCGTAAATCACAGAAGTGTCTCGCGTGAAAAGGCCTCAGTGTTCTGATCTTCTGATGCTTAACTGCCGTTTTATGTCTCTGCGTTCGAAACAAAAAGTAAGACTAATAAGGTGAGAAATAAGAAAAATGATTATATATGTATATATGCAGAATTTGAGTACCTACTAAATACCTACATATGTCAGACTTATTTGAACAAATATGGAATTCACTTTATGTTCTTTGTCCTTCAGTTAATTGCGTAGAAATGGTAACAGATGTAGCTTCTGGGCTTTTTACAACTGGTTTATAATAAGCTGTAAAGCATTTAACGGCTACAGCCATTAATCCTGAACCGTCGCGTCGTCCTTTTCTGAGCAGGAAACCAGAAGATTGCGGCCTGGCAGGAAATAAGCGAAGGATGTAGAACGAAATGAAGAGGATCGTGGAGTAGTAACAACGAAATTTTACGATAAAACTTGGTTTACTACCCGCTTACGGTTTTCGTTGTCCACGCGAATCTCGAAGAGGAATCCCGGTCGTCGCTAGAAATTATGTCTCTGGCAGGAAGAACGGAGCTGACCGAGTTCAATGCATATACCGGTATGCAGTGTCATTAGATGAATCCATCTATTACCATATCTCTCTTGATCATTAAATACGACAACGTAGAATACTATGGATAATTATTTGTGTCGCGTTCAGGATCACTGAAAAGTTTATCATCGAATGAACTTATGTTAAGTATTTATCAGGGATGAGATCATTCCTTGTTTCATTACTCTACAAACTAGAATCCAAAATGCCAATTTAATTGTGCAATTAACAGAATTTATATAAGGTGAATGTATGCAGTGTTTCTTTTTGAAGTTCAATAACATTCAAGAAACAAAAGTTTCTTATTTACATAAAAATGTATGGAATAAAAGTTTCAGTTAATACACTGCATTTTGAAAGCATTTTAATACACTTGCATTTGAATCGATCGAATCTATACATTTGCATACTGTCTTAGGCCCTCCCTTAGAGAAACACGCAATTATATTATTGGCAATTCTGTTTGGCACCAGCTACGTACCTCGGTTTTTACATTTAATTGTATCAATTGTATCATGTATGTATCTTTGTAGTATTTCTGGCACCGTTCCTGCCGCAGTTATAAAGGGAGAGTCGAAATGCTGCACCGCCAGGCTAGTTGGATCATCTTCAATTATGTACGTCCATCCTGCTTAGCGTCAACTTTTCAAAGGCACTATGCTTTTGCTCGCACGAAATTACACTTCACGAGATACAACACGTCTTGCTGTTTATACGATATATTACAAGAGCTTGGGGGTGCGTTATCTTTAGACGCTGATTGCGTTAAATGTTGTTTCGTTCCAAAAGCTTTATCCCCTGGTGGAACGTATGATTGGCCTCCAGATTTATTTCTCAAGTCTTTCACGATTCAAAGAGAATTCACAAGTGAAGTTGACACATACCTTAACCCTGCTACTAGCTTCAGTTCAGCTACATTTAACAGAATGTCACGGAACGAAAAGTAGATATTAGTAGCTTCCTCGTATCATTCCCAGAATTAGAAGACTTTTCCAACAAATGAAAACATAACTGGATCGAAAATGATTCGAGAACTGTAGTAGGGTGAAATGGACTAGGGTCGTAACGAATATTCGAATAATCTAAGTATTCGAATATTCGTCATAGTAACGGGGGGAGAAATAAAAATATTATAGTTCCTTAAAATTGTTTATTGGGTTTCAGCTTCGACAAGAAAGTAAAGTCTGCTTATATTGTTTGTCACGCGTGGGCCTAGAAGAGGGGGCCCAACACATTGTCCACGCATTATTA
Source organism: Andrena camellia (assembly GCA_029448645.1). NCBI lineage: Eukaryota > Metazoa > Arthropoda > Insecta > Hymenoptera > Andrenidae > Andrena > Andrena camellia. Next base: position 46,304,028 of record CM055679.1, on the reverse strand, counting down.
TTAGAAGAATAATATTAATAACTGATGGTTGTTTTCGTTTTAAAATGTATAAATTTACAAAATGAAAAGAATTTCACGATAAAGTGTGAACTAATATTTCTTGTTCAACCCGAAATTCGATCACTCCGAATATTCGAATATGTACTACGGATTATTAGAATATTACAATACTCCTGATTATTCAAATATTCGAATATTCCAAAAAATTATTCGTTTTAAATATTCGAAATTATTTGAATAATTACAGCTCTAAAATGGATCCTCTTCTATCATTTGAAATCGAACGCTTCTAATCTTGAATCCAACACAAAATAACAGCCATCCTTCTCTCACTTTGTATGTAGTTAAAGTTCCCGACAGAAGTCTCTCGTGTATACGACTATGTGCATTCTTACTTTGTATTCGACAGAGAATTCAGCGGACGGTGCTTACGGCAGCCGCCTAATATAACTCCCGAGGCTGCCTACCGTCTTTCTCCTTCGCCCTTTCGTGCAGCCCGCGTTCTTCGTAATTTAAATTGCCACCCCAAATACGAGGCCCATTATTTCCTTGAAAACCGTTCCCTTCCAGCGAATAATGGGAAGCCTTCGATTATTGAGTCACCAGTGTGAGTGCAGATCGAGCGTTATCGGCTTACGTAATGGCGTCGAATCAGACCCTGGCGGATAATAAGCGCGAAGAAGAGTAACGGCTGAAACAGCTGACCGCTCGGCCACAAAGTATTACTTTTTCGCCGCGATCGTATTAGATTGGTTAGAACCCGCTGCCGTGGATGCTGGCGAACATTTTGCCAAGGACTGTACCCGGGCAGAAATAGCGGGTCGCCGATCGGATCGTATCTGATCTCGTTGCAACGTGGCGCGAGAAACGCGACGTCCGTGGACCGTCACAAAGTACATACATACGCCAAAGAGGGGCATCCCGAGTCTCGTAAACTATTTTCGAGCGAGTAAAATACACTTTGAACGGCTCGCGTCCCCCGCTGTCCCGCGAGTAAACGCGAGCCTAAACAGTTGATAGGAGATGTTGCGGCTAGCGATGGCCGCTGGCTGGGGCCGGACGCCACGAATCGTTTCAAATAGGACTGCCACGTGTTCGATTCTGTGCTGGATGCTTCTACGATCGCCCGCGCCGGAGGAGGTCTATCGCCTACATTGATTCATCAATTGGAGCATTTTACAAGCAGGGGGACATTTGGAAAAATGGCAAAGGAGAATTCGATCTTTCGGTCCACGGCGAAGCATACATTTCCTTCCTTTGCACCAGCACAACGATTATCATTAAGAGTTTCAAGACCCATCGTGATTTTTCAAAGTCGTGTTATCAAAATTTCAGATTGATCGAACATTAGCTACAGAGCGAATTGATGAATGTTTCCAAATTATTCATAACAGATTCATAGAAGCTAAAGTCCAGTATATTATAATAAAAGGGTGAAACGTAGAATACACCCGATTTTAGTAACAGAGTGTTTTGACGAGAAATAAAAACGAAGAAATATTGAATAAAGCAATAAGAAAATAATATTACGTCGTTTAGAGATACATACAGTGGAGCATGAATGGCGCCTGTTATGATTCGACCGATTTCCTTCCACCTTTGGAAGTTTTAAGAAATTTAGAGAAGCAAGAATAGGTTTTAGGATGAAATGTAGCCACTTAAGCAACTGATCTACATAAACGTAATGCAAATGTAACCCACAAGTCAGGTCTAACGTCTTCGATAAATAGAACCAACTGCGTAATACGTAGTATCATATTGATTGAAAATTTCAATATCTATTCATTGTGCAATACGGAATACTATAGCAGTGTATGATTAAAAATAACAATGTACACGTATGTAATTACTGTCGTGTCGTGTCGCGTCGAGTGTATGCTTTTATGCCTTATGCAACCACTTTGACAAATGTCCTACTGTTGCAACTGAATTTTCATTCTATTCACACAGTAAATAATGCTAACAGTTTTCAAAATACAATAACTGAATCGCTCAGAATAACATAGATGAAAACATCGAAACGAAGATTGCATTTTTGTACTTCCACTCCATTGACACGGTGAGTCTGAAAAATGGCCATTCCAGCAATGAAAATGATTAGAATTAACGCACGAATTACGGGGTCGAAGCGGGAATTTTATTTACAACAAAGTCATTGCATCTGAAGAAGCTCCGCCTATACCTTCACTGCACCTCAAGACTCCATGATGCGATTCGATTAATGGGTTAACTAAATGATAGTGGCGATGAGTTTTCGAGGCACATAAATGAGAACGTTTCTTATCGGGCCTGCTGTTAACGATAATGATAATTACTAGCCATCATGGAGTTACCTGTTGCTTGATATTGGTTATATCCTTTAGTGGTTTCGACAATTTAGACATTTATCGTTTCTCAGGCAAACGCCTATTATACGTAGGTATTATCGATATTTAATATTTTCGTTTTAGTGGATTGGTCGTTCGTGGTACAAGCTGTGATGTATTTTTCCCAGCGAAATCACTCCTTCGATCTTGGAATAATGGCCTCAAATTACGAGCAACGCCATTATTTTAAAGTACACACATTTTTTCGCGTATAGTGTCTTTAAGCCGAGGCTACAGTTGATTCTGACAGAATATTTTTATGTTACCTGTTCAAGCCTCCGTTGGGATCATGTAGTTTAATAACTTGAAAGAACAAGTTTCTTTGTGAATTTTACCTATATTGTACTAGGGGCTATGTTAACAGGGGCGGATTTGGAGATTTGGCGCCTCTAGGCTGACAAGCGTCTGCCACCTTTTCCGCAAAATACATGTTATCAAATATTTTAATTTAAAAGAGTCGAGACTCTTAAGTCTCGTGTTACTTTATTTGGTATTTTAAGTTAAAACCAGAGTATTTAGATTAGATTTAGTGTATCTGCAATTTAAGCCGCAGATAGATGAAAACAAGTGAAATTTGACGATCCCAACGAGCAATAACGAGAATCGATCGCTATCGATGCCGAAGGAATGTGGTCGGTACACGACAAAATCTCGATCGTCACGTGGCGTTTCCTTGAGGTAAAATTCCACCCCTCGATTTTTGAGCACGTTATCTTTATTCGATATTGGCGAGGATCACCTCCTCGGAGGATTTGACGCACTGAGCCATGTACCTCGGCACACTGCACGTGCATCGCGTGATGGGTTCTCGTGCAACGCACATCGGCGCGGCGTCCGCGCCACGATTTCGCGATTACGCCCATGTAAATAAACACGCATGAAACATCGTAAATTGCTTCGTACCCTCGAATAAAATGTCGTACTGTGGTTCGATCGTTTATGTCGCTTTCGCGCGGCCCGGCCGTCGCGTCGTCTTCGGTTACAAATCCACCCGAAATACTCCTTACCCGTTTCTGCTCTCCTTTCTATCGCCTGTCCGCGAGCTTCCCCTTTTTCTCTTTTCCACTTTTCACCACCTTCAACGACGCTTTCTAAGAATCAACCACGGTTGGTCGACTATTTTTTTATGTCGTCTGTGGTGCCAGGCTGTTTAAAATAAGCGCTAATATGCTTGGGTAATACCTAGTAAGGCCTGCACTGGAAACTTGATACAAGGAGGTGATCTTTGATGCTTTGTTTTATAAGTTTCATTAAACGCTCAGATTTGTTCCGAGGAGGTCTTAGTAATTGGGGGTGGCTGCTAAATGTCACTGGGTGATTGACAGCGACAGATAGAGTACAGATTTCTTTTTCTCTTAGTCGTTGCAGTTTTGCTAACAAGTAGTGAGACGAATAGAAAGGTCCTGGATGGGTAAGTGAAAGCTCTGCCCGTCTTGGGACGAGTCACGAAGGTTCTGCCTTGAACCGCGAATATTAGGCTATCGTGTTGGTTGTGTAATTGTATATTAAACGCACTGCTCCTTTGTGCTCCATACCTATAGCAATTCCAAGCGTATGTACAAACTTTCGTATAAAAAATCTTGAGTAGTATACTCGACACATTTACCTCGTTACTACATACGCCATGGCCCAACTATATGCAAGATTTCAGCCAAATCTGTCAAAGCTGTCAAGCGCAACAAAGTCGCGACGCACCTTTGTCCGATAGATGCACAGGAAACGAACTGACCGCGATATAGAACAACGCGTTTTATTCAAAGCGATACTTTTAGTAACGTTCTTCCAAAATCGTAGGTACCACCGCGCCGGGAGGACATCGGATCATCGGACCATCGAACGCAACGTTGACTAATTGATGTGCATCGTGAAACATGCGGCCAGCGGTATCTCCGATTTCACGTTTCTCTGGTGATTCGCGGAATCAGAGATCTTTATCTGGCTGATTTGGAGCGGTCCACGTCCAGAGTGTCCGGAATGAGTAAGCAACGACATCGCCGCAAGACAACTTGTCAGCCGCGGCGCGGCGATTTTAATAAGACGGCCGGCAAGGTGGAGGCTCGACTGGCCGAGTACTCGGTCAAGTAAAAAGGTATGGTAAAAAAAGGGCAAGAAGAAGGGTGGGGAAGAAGATGGGAGGCCTGGCAGAGGCTGGCGAAAAGGACTCCGGAGTCCGGACGGCAAGGAAGGCGGTCGGTCGAGTGTACGAAACATGAGAAAAAGGCGCAATAAGTCCCCTTAGTGTCCGAAGGTTGCCTTTAGCAGATCGCTGTCTTGAATACGCTGTACCTAAATGGTAATCGTTGCCATTCGATGTATCAAACCTTGAGCCGCTCCTTTTCCACACGAGTTCGGCTCGCGCCTCAGGACTCTTTCACACAGGCACGAACAGTGAACACTGTCCCCTACGCCAATGAGTACACCGTCCATCCTCGATGTGCCGCGGGTAGTGATGGACGTTCGAATCTCTGACTTGAGGATTTTCGAATAATTTAATGATACTGGCCACTGGGGAACCGAAACGTGTCAAGTAGTGTTCGCGGCCTGGATTTCTTGATTGCCTTGAAACATCACGAAAGACACGAACAATTTGGGAACGTTTTTTCTAGACTATTTTGAACGGTTCGGGTTTTGTACAGAATGGAGGATTGTTTATTTTTTTAAACGTTCCTCGATATTGGCGGAAGATACAGCCACATTTTCAATCGCTGTATCATCTTAACACTGCAGGATTTTATAAGGTGTTAGTTACTTGTTATTCCACTCTACGCTCTATCATCGAGCATACGTTCTCATGCATTAATTCACCATCACCTCGCCACATTCTAAAAAACACTTAGCAAGCTGCATATCTATTTGTCAAAGGGCAGTTCAGAGTGTGTGCAATCAGTTCAGTCTTGGTCTAACACTTCGAGTGCCATGTCGGCGTGTTTCCACTCATTTCCATTCATTTTCATCTGAATATTTTCTAGAAAACCGCGAAATAATTTCGCCAGCCCCGGTTTACTTTGAAGACAAACTGAACTTGCGTGATCTCTTTTACGCGATACTCATCCATCATGCACATATGTTTTGGCAACCACCCACCAACAGATCACGCTACATTTTAAGTATTGTGCAGAAATATTGCGATATCGTGGCAACAAGAATGGTAAAGTGGCAGGCAAGAGAAAGCCTCTTGGACGAATTCAGTATTCTTTCTAGACGTCGGAACTTTATAGTCCTTAGGTGGGTGGGAACGTGATCAAACAAGTGTAGAACGCATTTGGTGGTTTGCAGCTTCAAAGATCTCTCTTTCCACCGCACTCGAGTAAGTCGCAGGTCTGTTACTAGAATCTAGATACATCTTTGCAAAGCATCCATCATTTTTAACAAACAACACAGTGAGGCTATAGTAGGGAAGGGATTTGTGCTGCTGTTATATATGTAGTAGCCCAGCATGTTCGGCACGAACCACGAACTACTGTACATTCAACGTGACTTGATGTTACTTGAGCCCATCACTAGCCTCGCGGCGCCCGCGGCGCCCGCGCCGTCCACTTACCACTACCCGTTTCTTCCTTGCTCTGCCCCTTTTGGAAGCGTTTCTCTAGCCACCTTATGTTCGATTCATACTACACGTGTCGTCGACACTTGCCATGGCAGCAACGTGTCCTACGAATGATGTACATCCCTCCCTCTGCACGATTGTCGACCGCCCCTATCGATAGATTGCGCTGGGATATCATCTCCAACGGGCACTGGACGTCCGGTGACAGGACGACGTAGGTGGATGCGGGTTGGTGTGAACCGAGCTTAATCCGCCCTCCCGCCGTCACATCGAGTGCTTTCACATCATATGTCTCCTCGCCGACAAAGTAGCAATGTTGCAGTCGGCCTTCTTCCTTGCCATTCGTCTTCCTTGGAGCTAAACTCTCCATTCAAGATTATAGTTGGACGAAGATATCGGCCAATGGCGTAGACACTTGATAAATTCCTGCGGTTTCCAACCGCTGCGTGACACGTCCGCTTTTTCTCCTGTTTCTCTTCTGCGAAAGGTGAAGAAAACGGTGTATCTGTGCTCGTGTTCGCGTTAGAATTCGTGAAAATGACAATTGATAAATGAAGTCGCCTTCGGATGCTGGTTTCAATTCGCATTAATTTCTCCTGGCGAGCACTTTATAGGTATCAACGAATCTGTTATTGACTTGACAGTGAATAATGATGAAAAAGTAATGCAACTTGTCCTTCGTCGTTTACTGAGAGTTCAAACGTCTACTAATATGTTTTCGAAAATCTAGAGTTGGAAAATGAAACGAACATTAATCAAACACTATTTTAATCACACAACACGACGTACATGTACATATCTTCACTTTTTAAAATTTCATATTGTTTTTGTTCCCCGAAGAATGATGGTAGGTGCAACTGGAGTTCCACGAGCTTCCATTCAGTGTCGATCTTGCATCCACTACCCCCCTCTCTGCTTTGAACATACATACATACGTGCTCGATAACCAAACCATCCGAATGAAACGCCTAATTCTTCGGTGCCAGTGGAACTAGTGCACACCAATTCACGCATTGCTCTAAATAGAAAATCGCCTGTTCAAACGAGTTTATTGCCCAGGATGTTCAACGCTTTCTAACCTCCGTGATATTATATAATTTGAAATATTTGGCCAAAAATATACTGTACAAGGAGGAAAAATAAAAACAAAAACTTTTTCCAACCCTGGTACACGTTTCAATGGGGAAAGCTGACGCAAAGCTCAGGGCTGTTGGTTTCAAAATTAATATGACAACAAAAGGAGAAAATTATAAAATACATGTTATAAAATGTTTGAAAATTCTTTATGCTAAAGTTGACTTCTAATATCTCCTTTTTATTTTACCAGGTTTGACGTCTTTATAACCTAAAAGATGCAAAATTATTTTTTTTAGCTGCATAATTTCTAATAGCTAATAATAATAACAATAATAATTATAGATACTTATTATAGAAATAGAGATTAAGAAGTAAAATAAGATAATTTAAATACACCTAAAACACCGATGACAAGTGGCTCGTGTGCTGGTGGTGTCACGGGTAGGAAAAAGTTGCAGTCAGCTTCCCCATTACTCCCGAATGGACTGACAATTATTTTGAGCAATGGTGGATCACGTTCCACTCCAAGTAACTAGAATCTTCGATAGTGTTATAAACGGGCGCCCCATTTCAGTATTGCCTGCAGTCGAATGGCAGAATGAAGTTGGAGGGGCAGGCGTGTTGCAGGTAGCAAGAATGTGGTGGTGAAATTTCATCTAGCCGTAATAAGCTGTCGACAATGACCGACAATGTGCGGCGTGGTTTGCTATGACGTCGGATCCACCATGACATCTGATGGAAACGAGGCTACGCAGGGGAATTCCTGTTCTTCAGGTGTCTACAAAAACGGACAATGCAATTGCGGTTTCATTCATTGCGCTGTGTGTTTTAGAAAGGGCAATCATCCGTACTTCAACGGCCATCAGGCTTCGGATGAGCTGCCGACTATCCCCGACGTATAAAACAACGATGATCCAATCGTTTTTCAGTCCAAATTATGTACGTGTAACTGTGGATTTTTCATATAGAAACGGTAACTATGGTAAATTAGTGCCACCACTGTCTTCTCTTTGTGGTGGATAGTCCGATGAAATAAATAAATTCGTCTGCTGGAAGTTGAACATTTTGGTCTTGATTTAGAAAAAAGAATTTGCATCCATCAGAATTGTGAATAGATCGTTACTTTGGGAAGCCAAAATGTTGAAGTCGAAACGAGGGAATGCAATTTACTCGAATTTTGTGGGAAGGCTGGGGACCATAGGTAGACGATTGTTATCAATTCTAGATTGGTTACGATAATAATAGTGATACATTTACCGAATATCTAATTTCTGTGGTAGGCTGAAGCGTACCGCAAATTACCCACCACTACGAGCAATCACGTCGCACCACTAGATGACTATTTTCACGTAATAAATTGCGCGGACAATTCATTAATAATATAATTGCGATGCTACATTCGTAACGAAAGGTCTTTTCGGTTGTATAAGAATGAAAACTTGGGAATTATTCATGCAAGATAACGCGAAACGCACAGTGCCTTTCGTGTGTAGAAAATAGAACGTTGCATAATTGCTGCTACATAGTACGTGCTTGTATACTTTGTTTACAGTGATCTATGAAATAAATCGCAGAGCTAAAACACCGTAGGCATTCTTCGGTCGAATGCGTGGCATGCCGTTCTTGGAACCTCGGTTTCTTACGTGTCACTTTGTAAAACAGCGCGACGCTCGAGCTTCACGGTTGACAAAACACGCGCTGGTTGGCTCTGAAGACGCTATTAACGATTATCGATGGGATGGCGAACTGTCAATAATGTCGTCGGGATATCGATAATACAACTAAAAATCAGGGAAACTAAATGCGATGTATCGATAGTGCATAGTGTAACAAGCTTTGACGGTTCTGTAACTGGAGATAATCTATCCCTGCTTTTGAACATAGGTGTCAATTTTGGGAAATATTTAAAAATATACCTATAACGGTGGTTGTTCGTTGGAAATGAGTGGTAATTCTTAAAAAATAAATAACCAAAGGCTAGTATTAAAAATACTCATTTTCATATACAGAAATATAATCTCAGATTTGTATTTTGACCACAAATTATTGAAGTGCCAAAAATCAAAATTCTATACTATAGTATTACCACGTATTGGCACGTAAAACATTTACGATTAAAATATTTTTTTTTAATTTTAGCACTTACAGTGTTTTCTACAAGAACTTTTCAATTGTATCACAGATTTTGAAGACAGTGCTGTGCCCCTTGTACATACATACTCGAATTCAGGTAATCAGTCCAGAAGTATTCAAGAAGCATTGAACACCCCCCTGCCCTAACTGAAATAGTCTCCAAATAGTCTTCTTCTTCTATGTTCCATATCGCTAGAAGATCGGCATTTTAAGCTCGACTGTACGCGCAACATTGTAACCACAATTTGCCTCTTTATCTCTGCCGCAATCGGTTAGCCGGGATTATGCACCGGTTTCTCCTTTTCTGGCTCCACCGCACCACACGATAATCTTCGGTCGCTCGACCGGTAGGATGGCTCGGGTGCAGCCTTATTGGCGATTGGCGAAAGAATCTTTATTACGCTACCTCTCTTATGCGAGCATTTCATACTCGCCAGGATTTCCTTCCCCTTGGTCGTTTTTCCAATGGCCGCCGCATCCCCGCGCACAATAATCGAGCGGATTTTTGTTTCGAAACCCGATTGTAGGCAAAAGCTTTTTACGCAGCCAGAACCAGAACCTGTTTCTTACGCCGCGATCGTATTTTTCGCTTTGTCCGAGCTGCAGCGCGAGTCCCCTACCTTTTTCCAGCTGCTCACTTTGGAAATGGTTTTTCGGTGGTTCCCAGTGTTCGCACCGGCAGCTTGGTCTAATTTATTGGCGTCGAAGACCTTCGGCGGCTCCAGCTCGCGATGCTGGATGAAATTGACGATTAAAGTGTCCACAAAGCCGGAGTTACGTAATAATTGATGGTACGTGTGCAACTATTTCAGAGTCGATGTCACCTTTGGATCCCAATTATTTGACTTTATTTTTAATCATTTGAGGACCTTTTTTCGTTATCGAAAATTATTCGCGATTCGAGAGTCCCGCGTTGAAACTAGCATTCCGTAGATACTGAAACATTTTCCACGCTTTACTACCTCCGCTGAGCAGCCAAATATATTCGAAATATCACTCAGCGCGTCTGGACTGAAAGATTCCCCCGTTTATTACACGCGCGTTCAACACCGCACGCACCGAAATGATCGGACACAACACGATCATTGCCAGAAATGAAACGTCCGCCATGATTTTTCCTCGACAGCAACGAAACCCCTGTGAAACCTTAAACCTTCCTCGCCTAACTCCCGTCACTCGAATGACAAACGTCCAATCCGTGCGAAAGCAAATTCGCGCCGCTGCATTGGGAAGCGGGAACCAGCCAAATAAACCAGACGTCTGGCGTCGAAGCGGAATTATCGCCCCTCTAAAATCGACCCTCCACGGCCGTGGTTCCTTCCGAGCGCCAGCAGCCAAAGATTCTATTTAGTAATTCCGCGTGCACGTAACACGCGATATGCCCGCGGTCGCGCGCGAGGGGTCAGCCACACGGCTGGTTATTTTCAGCCCTCTCACGGGCACAAGTGACTTCTTACTGACACGCGTGTCTTCTCTGACACGTTTATGCCGCCACGATGGAAATGTTTAACCAGCCCCGGTGGCGTAACATAAGCAAACGTAGATCTACGACCCCGCCGCGGCCGAAGCCGCGGGGTCATGCAATATGCATGTGCACAATGCGTATCGACGGGCATTAATGCTCGTGGTTAATATCCACGTCAGCTTCGACTACTTCCACTTTGCTGTAGTGATTACGTCTTCGAACAACCATCCTTGTTGAGGAAACGTGAATAGAATAGGCTGGTTCTGGTGTTCGGTTGAGGTCCGAGCTTTAAGAATGGAGCACACAGCGTGATACATAACTCGTTACGCTGCTAGGGAAACTGAATTTGCGTCTTGAAAGAACTGTGGTAGTCTAGGGACACAGTGGAGCTCCAATGATTGGAGGTAAAACGGGCAGAAGGGGGTAGAGTTGTTGGGAAGTAGGATTAAGCGTAAGACGTCTTTAAGAAATGAAGAAAAGAATATTTGTTCGTGAAAAGAACATTTTGATTCGTTTCGAAATTTCTTCACTCATCTGGTATGCGTGTGTAAGTTTCGTGGGGAACTGTACCTACTGGGAAGTAGCGTGCTTCGTCGATTAGGTTCAAGATATTGGGCGAAAGGAAGCTGGTAATTATTGTAATTAGACCGGGCGAAAAATTAACTGCACGCTGTGCCGTTACTTCATTCCCCCTCGTTATTTACCTAATTATATCTTGCATTGTTGCACAGGGAAACGCGAGAAGGTGATCAAAAAGTAAAGCTCCAAGAAGTGAAGCTTCAATGTTTCTTAAATTCTCAGATTGTGGGTTTCCAAAAATCGAATTCTTGCTCATCTAAATTACCATACTCGCTTATGGGTTTTGCCATGGAAACCCCGAATAGACATTTCAACGTACACGTGTCAGGCAATTAAACCACGTAATGTGTGCAGTTGCTGTCGCAATTTGCTTAATTAGTATTGTCTTGGTAATGAGACTACTCCACTTCTTTCCAGGTGTCCAACAGCTCGTAACTGCGTTTTCCAGTTTTTATTGTAACTACCTACCCCATTTGGAATCAACGAGTGATATAATTTACTCGCGCACGCCTTTCACTGTTTTTTCCGTTCCCCCTTATTCTACTCACGATCTTTTATCCTCGGCCTTCCTTCTTACCATCGCGTCGCAACTGCCACGCTTGAGTTACTTTTCTCTTCCCCGCGGCCCCCTCATTCTCCTTCTCCCGCGTCTACACACTTTGTACACCAGGAATAACTTAAAAGGAAGGTACGATCCTTCGTGATCTTAGCTTTCGAGTGGCGGACCCGGACGCAGGAAGGAACTCAATTTCTCCACCACTTGATGGATTCTCTTCACCTAGCCGGGTATTACGGGTTATCTTAAATCCTTTTAACCCAGGGCCAGTCCTATACAGTGTGTTTCAGAGTTATAGGTGAATGCTGAACTGGCTAATAAAACTCACAGGAAGTAAAAAGGCAAGTACTGTGGAATGATTGATATCTCAAAGAGTCATCACCACTTTCACAATTCTAAAGAAGAAATAATAGGCGATTTGAAGCAGATGTGTAAAATATAGGCTGTTCCTTGCTATTCGTGCTTCATTTGCATTCAGAGATCCCTAGAATTTCTTACACTGTTCAGCAGTGTAAACTAAAATATATTAAAAGCTGTTGATACACTCATTTCTTACAATACCAGTAACTGTTCAACTTAGCTACAAGATCCGATTGCATATCGAAGGTGTTTTGTTGATCTACATAATATGTTTAAGAGCTTTTCCGTCATTTCTGCGAGTTTTATTAGCCAGATAAGTCTTTATCTATAATTACAAAACGCCCAGTGTAATTAAAGAGCTTCATTGAAAATGTTTCTCGCGATCAAGAGCTGGATATGTGTTTCTCTATTTATATAAATGGAATGAATAAGGATGACGATGCCACATTCTTCGCCATATTATGTAATATGTATCATTAATTCTTAACAGTCGTCGAGAAACAACTAATCGACAAGGTATTGTCCAAAAAATTTCATCCGTCGCTCCTTTCGTACGTTTACATCTACAATTCTGCCGTGTCTTTATATTTCCCTGTACGGGTCTGAATATCGTACCAATCAGATGTCGAAATTCTCGATTTTGTTCCTTCCTGGACCAGCTCGTCCTACCGCATGGAATGCGCTGCGCCATCATTACAAGCACGAACAAAATCCGTGCATAAGTCCGATGCTGTAGATGAATCCGGTCTTCGCGTTTTTGGCCACAGGCAATTCATAATTTCATGTCAAGATCAGCGATAACTCTGGATTTACACCGACGTCTTGAAAATGCACGTCTCGAGAGTTCCGTGACGAAGTGGGCCCCCTTAAACATCGGACGATATGTTACAAATGTTAATGAGCTTTTAGTAGCATGAAAATATAATAGGAGTTCCAATATTATTACTGCATGTAACTAAAAGTTACGTTGTATTACTATTTTAAATGATAGCCTTATAGTTGCGGTGGACACCCTTTGTCTGCTGGCAACCAATATTTTTAGATCCTTAAAGAAAAATTGATTCTATCCAAACACTATATTTTTTTCAGTACTACTACACTTGGCCCGTTTTTAGTAAACTACCTCTTGATTTTCCCGAAACATGGGCCCCTCAGAACGTTTGCCACTTGGGCCTTTTTTCTTAAATCAGCCACTGGTGACGATTATGACGCGCTGCTGGAATACGTATACTCGCAAAGCTGCGGTATATCGTTGGGTTAATAACACCGATGAAGTGGGACAGTTTGTGTCGTTGTTACTCTTAATCCCATCTTCGTTTAGTCGCCAATTCGGAACCGCGAGTGTCAAGAAACTCTGCCCTCGATTCCCAGTCACCTGTTCGGACTCCGATCAGTCCGAGGAATTTACGGGCCACCTCGAAACAATTCGGTGCAGCTGTCCCGCGCAGAACACTCAGTTTCGGGCCGGGCATCTCGGGAACGCGTAAAATCCGTTTCCACCGCATAGTTGTCATGGTTCAATCAGTGAATTCAGCCGCAAGTAAAGTACAGCCGCGCCGCGCCGCCCCGCGGATATCCCGCCTGCACACATACATATGTATCTGTCGCTGACTATCGCGCGGTGAATCCACTCCCGAGGACGTTTTACGATCGTGCGCCCCCTCTAGCACTCCTAAACTCGGCAACCTCCTCTGCAACCCCCTACTCACCCTCGTCAACGGCGCGCACTAGTTTCTGCTTTATCTGAATTATACGTGAGCGACGATTGCGTCCACCGTGGCCTCCTCGACGGGAGGATTTTTCTGCGCAAAACTAGAAGTAACGTTTCCATCGCGGCGATTCGTTGCACGTACCGAGGACCGTGTGGACCTTGGAATGCGTCAGAGGATGCATCTGCACTAAAGTTCGGGACGAACTATTTCTTGTTTGAATGAGCAGCGTCAAGGGCACGCGTATTAATTACACGGGTTTTAGGAGAGCGATAAAGAACGCGATTTATGCTGAAAATCGCGGCGGTATTTATCTGCCGGGCGGTATAAAACTATTGGGGATAAAAACGTTTTATCTCGGACGGGGCGGTTACCATTAGCGTTTTGGTTATCTATAAAGCGGGGCACTAGGCGAGACGCGAGGCTTCGTTTCTGTAAAACCAAGGAAACGGGGATGTGGAATGGCTCGTATGCATGTATCAAAACGTTTTTGCGTGGCGACGTTTGTTTTACGACTCGCAGGCCGTTTGCACGCGTAAGTACTCATCTCGTTTAGTTGCATTCTCCACTTAGCAGCTTCGACGGGGACCGTGCGAGATTGTGCGAACGACATCGTTCAAGTTTCGGATCCTTTCCAGTTTGACTAAATCGAACGTCTGGAAAGAGAAATTCGTTTGATGTCTAGTACTGTCTGTTATTTAAAGTAATGTCTGTTTTTTGATGCGTAGTAATGTCTGTTTTTTAAATTCATGTAAACGTCGGTTTGTAATACACTTTTTAATGGAAACGATGTTCCTTTCCGTCGCGTCGTAACAGTTTTCAAATATATTGTAAGTTCGGGATAGTTCGACCACTTTTTGGAAAAGAAATTTTAGCATCGTTGTTTTTCACATTTTTGTCGTTTTGGACAAATTAAAGCAAACTCCAAGCAATTTAGAGAATACAGAAATTATACTGTGCGATAAATTCAAATATTTATTTTCATTTTCAAACAAAAACATTGGCACTGCAACTGGTCGGTCTCACCCGCATGTCAGGGTTAGAGCGTCCAGCCACTACGGGTGAGACCGACCTTGAAAAATAGCAAAAAGTGTAGCTTGCAAAAAGTATAATACACGAGGAAATTAATTGATACGTTATTTCTTCTTCAGTTTTCCACATAAATCGCAAACATTCTCGTACTTGGAGTATCTATCATGAAACCAACGGCTGCAGCGCGCACATTTAATTCAATCGTCGCTTTTCGAGATTTCGAAATAGTTTTCTCCGCATCTCACGCATTCGTTTTCGTCCCACTCTTTTAACAACATATCACTATTCTTGTAGAATGGAATTTTCGCTCCCTGAATCTGAGGATGGATTTACAGTAAAAAAGACACACGTTTCGATGTTAGTTACAAGAATAAGAAATAAAAAATACGAGCATGCGTGTGAAATTTTGTATTTCCGGGTGGAAGCTAATATCTACGCACACGAGGAAACACGGCGGCGTCACGGGACCGCAATTACATTCGATTCGCTGAGAACGCGTCCATCAAACACGCGATATAGAAGTTGGAGGAGCTACTACTTCTGAACCGCTTAAGCCTAACCCGTTGATTTATAACATTCTCGAGACTCCCGTCTCGTAATCGAGAACCCGATGAAACGTTCCTCGAGATCCCGGTCTAAATTCATGCCGGTGGGCAAGTTCAAGTGATCATCGAGGCCGTTCGCCAACGATAAATGATGCACCCGATGGGACGCGACACTTCGCGAGGACAACGACGTCCACCATTCACGTATCTACTTATATACGTATGTGTACATGCTTACAGGGCACATTCCGCGACATGTCTTACATTGATTCTAATGAAACCTTGCGCGGTTTGTAAAGGCACTACCAATAAGGGATATGCATTTACATGTTTCAGTTCTGGTAGCTGAAATTTAAGGGATGAAATTACTCTCCATGGAAGCCATCCTCTGATGGTGGTTGTGAAATCTTTTGTACGAAGAGATTTTCAACAAGAAACAACCCTGCAAAGTTTTGTCAATGTGCGTGTCTAACGCTTTGTAAATGTGTCGCTTCTATTCATTTATTTTATGTGTGTTATATTGTTCATTACATTATTTGTAATATTCTTTGTTAGTGCAAATGATTAAAATTACTTGTTAGTAAAAATTCAATACTGTCAACAACTACTGACTTCAGTAATGCTATTCAGTTAATACAACCAGCAACGTTATCCCTCCTTAAACAATGTTACTACAAGGTTCACTCGAATAAATGAAGCTCAACCAATAATGTATAATAACACTGATAGTTCTTTATTGTACAAAATAACAACAGTGTGCTACAGTAACATACATTTTCAAGCAGCATGAAAATCTCCAAAACTCATTTTCATTGTGAAAATCGCTGCAGGTTTCCTTTGCATGTCAAAATATACCTCTGTTCGATCATTCGAACCCAGCTATCTAAGTACTTACTTCTTACAATGAATTTTCATGCAGCCTTAGAAATAAAAACCGACGGATCGCGCGTGTCTCACATATTCAACAGGCGCGAAGTAACCTGTTACATTCAAACTCAGTTTTCTTCCTAAAGGACGCACTGTAAATACGCTTTTCACTCGTTCATTCTTGAGGCATCACCTCGTGGCTGCCTGCATTACAAGTTCCTGCACCAGCTTGGTGCTCAAAGTAATTCGATGTGTCTCGAGAGTATCGCTATAACTAAATAAGCGTAGGTAGATTCTACACGGCGGCGCGGCGGTCGGTTTTTTTTTCAATCGAAAAACCTCGACGCTCGTCTAAACCCGCGTGCCACCTCCACCCGTCCAACCACCACTCTTCGACAGACGGACCCCTCGCCCCCGCGGCCATCGCTCGCCGCGCGAGGAACGTGCCCCCCCCCCTTCGCGGCCGGTGCCCACAGGCCTCCCAGCAACTCGTCGGTGTGCCGTCGCTGCCAGCACTCTTAGTGAGTTACGGACCGTATGCAGGCGCGCGTCGTTCGTATCGGTGGTATAGCCGCGTTCTCGTTTCATTCGCGCTTTTCTACGTTTCACCGTCTAGGCCCCCTCTGTATCTCCAGGACAGTGGAACGGCACCGTTGCTGACCAAACGCAGCGCAGTGGCAGAGGTTCGCCTTCCACGGTTCTCCACGCTGTTGCACGCTATCACACCAGTGACGTTCGTGCGAGTTTTTCACCGAACCGCGACACCGTGTGTGTGGCCCAACGGGAGACATAGCCTGTGCTAGATAATTAGACGGGATTCAACGTGCATCGACCCACTCCAATGAAGGTAACTGTATTGACACGTCGCAGGGGGGAAAGTCGGTGCAGAAGCGTGCCAGAGTGACACGCGGGATATGCGGGACACGAGGAAGACGCGCGCGACTAAGTAGGAGGCAATCCGAGTGCGCGTGTGCGAAAAGTGTGCGCAACGTGCGGCTCCAAGCTTGGTTGAGTTTTGTTGTGCTTCTCGCGGGACTGGGCGTCTGGCGAGCGCGATCGTGTTGCTTCGCTGCCGATTTCTCGACCTCGTCGTTACGAGACGGTGCCGCGCCGGGCAGAGAGACCGCGGCTTCCAGCCGAAGCTTCACCCGTTGCAGTTCGATAGGCGTGACAAAGCGCGACAGCCCCGAGAATAGGTGAATAGAAACATTCGATGATTGCTGGTTGCTTCTGGTCGTTTCCGAGTGTGGTAACCATGACGACCGCGAGAGGGACAGATCGCGGGGAATGCGAACACGTCGGGGCAATTGTGCGCGCGCACGTCAGTTCTCGCGCGTAAATGCGATATGAGGTTGGATCTCGTCGCGTGGTACGGAGGAAATGTGCATCCCACTGCGAGCCTACGTAGTAACGGGACGATTTTCTTGATTGGACTGTGCTGATCCTACGGATCGGGTATCGATACAGTGCGATTCAGTGTTATCTTGCCGAAATTGTGGTTTTACGACTCTGTTGGCGATCTATTGGAAGGTCCATCGAACAGTGCTCGGGAAGAAATAAGACCGTTCTACTTCTCATATATCAGGTAAAAACATGATACTTTCTATGCTTCCGCAGAGGAATTTTTGCATCAGTCATACCTCGAAACGATCATCAACTTCCTACCACTGTTACCTCCAGTATACATACATGCTCATACTTTTCGTACCTAACGTTTTAAAAGCATTCGCATCGGTAATGACTTCCCCGTGAATAACAATGGTAACAGTGTTCCGACTTACTGCAACCTTGCGTGAACGAAGATGCCGTTGATCCGTCGTGTTGTAACTCGTAAGTAGTAATTCCTCAATTCCTCCAGCAGTCTGTTCATCATCTTTGTTATCGAGACTTCCGCCGCCGCCGCCTAGATTTGCAACACCTTTTCTGCCGCTATCGACTTGATGCAGTTGTACAAATGGCCGTATGATATGGTCTTTTACGTAACGATAACGTTTACATCAAAACCGTTTTTACGATTGCTACACGTATGTTCGTATTTGCACAGGAAATGCCGTGCACAAGTTAGTACATACATATACATATATGCTCGCGAATAGCGTTCGACATCTTTGTCGCGATCACGCGACACAGCGCCGCACCGTTGCCACTATGAGAGGATTTCTTTGATCACGAACACGTGCATATTGCAGTTCTCGCGAATCTCAGATACTACGTAGGTACTTACGTGGATGCGTTCACCCACAGGCCGGGGCCCCGTGTACCCACAGTCATCGCGTGTCGTTACGAATTAAATCGAGTACTCGAACATTTTTCAGTAGTTTCAGTATTAGAAAATTCGGTCTGGTTTAATTGTTTGCGTTCTTCGTCGTATTCGGTGACTTGCATTCTGTCCATTCGAAGAAAAATAGCGAGGTTCGAATTGGTGAAATATGTCAGTTGTTTAAAGTGAATACAAAAATATGAATCCTTGGTCGGTGCTACTGATACGATATTACAAAGCGCAGATTATATTGTAGCTAGTAATTCAGTTGAACACATTTTTTATTCGTATGCGAATAGACTGTGAAATGTGCAAATAATTCGATACGTGCCGAATATGATTTAAATGACTGAGGATAATTTAGAATATTTTCTTAGCTTTTGTCTACATATACTGTTTTAGGGTTCTTTCTGGTATTTGGCATTAAATGTCATCCTTGTATAACGTATTCAAACTAATTTCCATCGCATTTCAATACGAAAAGTGCACTTCTAGAACGTTATATAATATTCAACTATGTCATTTCATGGTTTATAATCGTCGAATTACACAAAACTTGTATCTTTTTCCTTACTTGATACCGATAAGTGTATGCACACACACTGGGTGGTGTCCATAATTTAAATTCATACAAATTGCAGAATACAGTAAATATTTATTTAAAAGAGTATTCATTATGTGGAGGGTATAAGATTACATAAAGTATGTAAATTTTGGTAAAAATCAAACAACACATTCAACGCGAAGATGTACAGATTTTTTATTAACTCGAAAAATATAGATTTGTTTTGAATCGACAAAAAAAATTTTTCACTATCATTATCCGTTTGTGTTATATGCAAATTTTTTTACTACGATTATTGGTTGATTTCCTTAATACAGACTCGCCTTTCAGAAAGAATTATCTTCGTTGATACACTGCTTGGCAAAACTTAAAAAGAAATCTTTACTTCCTCTGCTAAGATAACGCATTTTCCTTGGATCTTGTGCATGAAAACCATTGTTACTTGATAAGTCTCTTTCTCAAATTATAATTCATTGCAACTACATACACTTAATTCTGTTTTACATGATTTTGAATTAACACGGTATAGAACGGAATCAAAGTCTCTTTTTGCACGATTTTTTTTCATGTGCGCGTACCTCTTTTACACGAATTTTTCGGGAACGTATCTATCGTGCAAAAACGGAATTAGGTCTCTTGATAGTCTTGCTATTAGTTTTGGGCCAAAAAAGAAACGAATGTTTTTAACTCTACCGGTGGGATTCCACTAAAGGCTCCTCCAGACGCTGATGCGTGTTGCAATGAAACACTGATGCAAGCATCATGATGCAGGTTTCATGACTCTTGCATCTTGCTCACGCGCCCAGCTGATGAGCAAGATGCCAGTTCCGCTTCTGATGCTGAAACACGGAAACCGATCTACAGACGTAGCAACATGCATCATGAAACCTGCATCATGATGCTTGATCAGTGTTTCACTGCAACATACATCAGCGTCTGGAGGAGCCTTTAGATTCACAATGGGGAGTCACAATTGCATTCCTTAGAATATAATAGCTGCTATTTACAAGTTGATCAATTTTATTGCACTCATTGCCTTCCTCGTGCCAGCTCTCTATATTTTATCTTTCCCATTTGATTGTCTCTAATCTGAGTCTAAATCATTATATTAATAAGGCTAGCGGCAAGCCATACGCACTTCCTACAGATTCGAAATAAATTGAGTATGTACAGTAAGCTAGCATGGCTTGTAATCCAGTCTCCGAGCATTATGATTTCTGAGCATCACTTGCTACATTGGTTTTGTACAAAGATCAAGTATTTGTGCGATCATTAACACATCTCTCGCAACTGATTATGCCATCCCAAACTGCACATACATCGTCTATCCCAACACTTTCGTTCGCCTGTGCGCAAGTGCATAAAGACCTCTTCATACCAGACACATTTCAGACTGGTAATTGCTATTTCGCCATCTCCATTTGCCATTTCGAAATAAGGATATGCTCGAGCATATCCTAACATTTCCTTTCTTCCACATCTTTAATCAACGCCGCTTCTTCCACGCGAACGTGCCTGTTGCCACGGCCCCGTTGAAAGCGCGAAAAGTCATTTGAGAAAATGAATAGTCCGATTGCATCTCCGCGCGACATATTTGCCACTCTGTCGCGGCGCGTGTAGCTTTAATGTAGACGTATGTTTGGGGTACACCTGCCAATAATTAATATGTATCGATCCCACGATAACGTCGTTGATCGAGAGGCATCCCATGGATATCCGCGCACGGCGTGGATACCTTCTCGCGTTCTCCCCCGTCGCCCATAAACTTCTTATTCAGCGGCATCGAGGGCGTGTAACAAAAGAAAAACAGTCGCTCGACCACGGTCTTGTCATCGAAACACGAGAACTTGCCGAACGATCATCAACGATCGTGCTACGTTATTTCTTGCTGGCGAGCACGATCTCCAATATAGAGTTCGATCTTCATGGTGAACACTCGCCGCCCGAGAGAGGGAGAGAGAGAGAGAAAGAAAAGGAACGAAATGCAGCCCGGTAAGGCCTTGGACTCGCGTTTCGCTCGAAATTGCCCGATACGGTCTGATGTTGCAGAAAGGGCGGAGATGGAAAGGGGCTAGTGTGGGAAGACGGCAAAGTGGACACAGCGCGCAGGCGATAAGAAAAGCGCGTGTATTGTTCGGCTCGCTTTACTTGCAATTAAGTCAGATTGTTTCTGCGACGCCTGATACATATACATATGTACATAGTTTACGATGCGCTGAGACGTGACGTTAAACGACGGCCGCGAGTTGCAACGATTTCGCGAAATATGCTGCTTTCCCTCGAAACGCGATGCCCGTGCGAAACAAAAAATGGCACATTGTTGCGGGCGTAGATTGTTGCGCTCTTGTTTGTGAACCGGGGACTGGTCCTCGACCGTGAAAACGGTTGCCCGTTTGCTGTCGTCGTTGGTGGGTCATAGTATCGTCAGCTTCTTTGATGCCGGTAAATTAATTACGCTTGATTTCTATGAAAATGAAGCGGCTATAACCACGGCGACTGAGAGACGAGAGAGGATGAACCGGCGTGGCGGTTCTGAGGGTATTCTGTGCCCGCGAAGAACGGGACAATGGTTCCCTGTGAACACGCGATCGCTTTCTGAGGATTTTCTTAAATTTATAAATGGTGCGTCGCGTCTGCGTTAAATGGCACTCGATAATCCGCCTAGCATTCAATGACGGTGGAGAATTTCATGTGAACCGGCCAGAAGTTTCTCTTGTACCCTTATTTCTTTTTCCCGCTCTCTTTAGTCTTGCTGCGTTTTTTAGGGGGGTTTCGCTTCATTCTGTTTCGTTCCTTTCGATCGATCGCGTCAGTACACTTATCGTCATCGTTCTTCTTTAACCCTCGCCGTAATCGTGATGCATTGCGTGCACGGCATGTAAAAAGTTTGCTTCAAGTATGGACCATTGAAAAATAAAAAACAGACGAAAAAAATGTATGCAGACACGAGCTGCAATAAAATCGAGCGGCAAGCCTCGAAACAGTCGATGCGAATTGCGAACAAGTCCCGTCGTGATTTGTTCATGCGTTATATCGGATGTAAAATCAGGTTTCCGCTGCGATTCGCGTTTCTGGAAATCACGTTTGAAAATCAAAGTGGATGTACTAAACACAAAGAAGCTATGCTTCACTTGTGAAACAGCTACGACGGTGTGCATTGCTTCTCGATATTATTATTTCTATTGTACATAAAGCCACGTTTTCATTTCTCTGCGTGATTCCAGGGCATTACGTTTAAAACGCAATTGTGTGAACGGGCGCAGGAGAAATTAAAATGGAGTATGTTTGAATTGCGTAAAGCAGAGAATTAATCTTGTTCGTCTATTTCTTAAGCATGTAATATGTTTGCATATTATTTCGAACCTGACACCATGTTTTCTTTGGCATTATATTGGTAAATGAAAACGAGTATTTATGCAAAACTATAGATTAAATACTAATTACGCGAATGCAAGCTCTGAATGTAGCCACGACGTTCGTAAGGATTCTGTAAACTTCCATAATGAAATTCACGGGTTAACTGAAGTCAGTGAATTGTCATTTTGGCGTATTGAATATGTATATTAGGCTTCGACTTTTCTGTATACGAGCTGCAAGTAGTTATTGATCCATACATCTCGTACGCCGTGACTAGCACGCGTTTTGTTACTTTGTTCATAGCGCGATAAGCTATCATGCATCGGTTTTTAAAGCGCGATTCAGCCGACGATAAGGATTTTTATAATGGGTATTATTTATATTCAAAGGTCACTATCGAGAAAAACTTCCACTTGGAACTCGTGCATCGCAATACTTCAACGTTTTCTGAGCAAACGTTGTACTATTTTATCGATATGACAGAAATTTAGATGCTTAATAAATATTACGTTGAATAAGTTGAACAAAACGGGATTTAAGGAGGCATATCAATTTCTATCTGATTTATATAAATTTGTGTTTCGCCCACAATTTATTTCAGTATTCGTAACATTTTCCGTAGATCCATTAATGTTTCTCCAAGTTCTGTTATATTTTCTACAACCTACCCTAAACTCTTTATTCATCCAAATATACAATTATTAACATCACGCTATTATGTGTCTCCCCTTCAGAAACATAGACCAAAGGGTATTTAAAAAAATAATTCAAAATCAATCCTTTTGAAAATCAGGATTCGTATAGCAGCAACACTTTATGCTCTATTTTTCACCTTTCTTTTCCAAGGAATCGTTCATTTTTCTATTATAAAACAATATATGTAGATGATCTATCTGACCAGATAGGAGAATCGATATCTAGACAGCTACTTGTATCACGGGACGAAATATTACTGTAAACGTGCTAGGGAGTTAGATATACATATTCGGTTCGTTCTCCAGGATCTGATATCCACGTCACTCGTCAGAGATCTCTAACGATTCGGAGCAGCGCAAGCGTAATTGTGGCGCGGTCGTGCCTTTTCTCGAGTTTTCCGCTGGAATTATCGCACGATAGATCAACCGTGGCAGCACACTTTGCAACTGCTGCTTTGTAAATACATAGAACAACAAAAGTTGCCTACGATCTAAAGATATACCAGCTTATCTCCTTCTCGCATCGAGGATAGAAGCGAGGGCTGTGAGGCCTGCGTTTAACATGCAGAAAGATCTCAGATTTCAACCGCAGATCCTGTCGTGCTCACAGTGGTTTATTCTATACTTAGTAACACTTTTGTTTAATAGGATGACTTTAGTGCTAATTTAATTTCCTACCGAATTCTCCTGAATTACTGTCTCTGCTTCCCCACCAACCGGTTACAAATTCTGTCAACAGGTTTCTTTTTAATTATGCAACCATTCGGCTTCGTTCAACCTAGATATGGGGTCCATTTTGGATCTTCCTCTTCACTTTTTGGTTCAATTCATTTTCTCTCGATAAATCGTGAGAAGAAATCTGACGCGATAGACTTCGATCAAACGAGATCTGTAAAATTGATCCAAAAATAGCATTCCAACAGCAATAAACAACATGATCAGTTATTAAATTGGGGTTATAATTACGGACCCCTGCGTGTCTAATGAAGGAATATTTATGAATTTTAATAATGTACGAGTACGCTTATTTGTATGGACTTAATTAAACGGACGTATTTGCAACGATACCTTGGAGGCGATTCTCGGTGCCCGCTGTTCCGAAATCGATTCCCACATGGTTTACGCGAAAGTATAAATTGTAAAGGTGAGGTTAAATCGATTTTCCATGAATCACTTACTTGGAGAAGGTACTGTTTTTGTCGGTGCATTGTGCATCGATTATATTGGACACGCAACACGAGCAGTTTTTAGGGCGCCTTGGATTTGTTTCGTGTAGGGTGTGAAAGAGAATTTGAGAGCATGAAAAATTTGTTGAATTTCACGAAATATTGTTATTGAAAGCATCTGTTCGTGTAGAAAATCCTAAATTGAAGAGTTCTTGTAGAAAACATTAAGTGCCAAATTAAAAAAAAAATTTATCGGAAAATATTCTACTTATAGTATATAGTATAGAATTTGATTTTTGATACTTACTTATAATTAGTGTTTTCTACAAGGACTCTTCACATTTAGTTTCAAAAGAAAATTCGGTTTTAGTGTTACTTCGGATTCTCTTATATTGGTACTCATCAATCAGCATGCTGTTCACATTGTTATTTCGAGGAATTAATGTATTAGACTAAAGGACTGCTACTATTAAGGTCTATTATTTGGTCCCATCGCGTTTGCTAGATTTAAAAAAATATTCAATAAATAGCGAAAAGAAAGCTCCCAAGTTATAAGCAGTGATTGATTTACGTCACTTCGAAGTTTCTTTGTCATAAGACTTCAATATCATTCTGTTGAAACAGAGAAGCTTTATTAATAAGTCAGTCAGCCTGTTTTATTTCAAATCAGATTACTTTCTGTGCTACACAAATATAGGTATTATTAAATTTAATTGATCATCAGTGGGGCTAGGGAATCGATTCCTACTTTTTTGCGATCCGCAATATTACTCTGAAGATATTCACAAAACTTCTGTTCCGATTCATGCAAATTCCTGAGTCTAATTAAACAGAAAACAAATTTTAAGGACGAAAAAAATTAAAAATAAAAAAGATGTGCACTGCAGCAACATTTTTGTTAAACGTCTAACTTCAATACTTCACCGAGGGATAAAGACGTCTAATTATTTTGTGTAATGCACTTGAATCTGTTGAAAAATATCTCTCGATATACTTTTACTATGTTCTCGTTTCGCAGTTCAGTCGATAAGATCATAAGTGGATTTGGCCCCGCGGGTCACTAACTGAATAGCTCTTCTGTGGATCTATTGCAATCCGACAGCAGCAGTTTGATGAATGAATGTCAGATACAGATATCGCGGTGTGGATTGAACGAGATTGCGCCGATTAAGCGGCCGTGCACCATTACCAATATGTATAATCGCTATTTGTATAAATCCAGCCGTGAACTCGAGCTAATTGTACCACTTATCATTCACTGAAAGCACGTTATAACAACATTGTTTGGACGGTGCATCAAACGTTGGACGGCAATTATTACTACATATTGTTGTGGGCTCTTCGCTTTGGGGAACGTGGCTTCTATGTTGAATTGCTTTGTTTAGCCTACAAGCGGTAGGTTAAATAAAAAAAGAGTGATCAATCGTTCTCATTTGAAAACTGAAGTTAATATTGTAGTATTTTGAATATTGCACGAGTTTATGGGTATAATGATGGTAGTTTTAATGGTAATCAAATTGTGAAAAGCGCAAGTATTTCTGTAGTGGTTTAATAATTAATTAGAGAAGCAGAATTACTCAGATGAGTTTATCATTTGGTAGGAATGTGTAGCTATATACCTAATATTTGAAAAATCTGGGTTTATTTTCTTCTACTTAGAAAGTTGCTGTTTAATTTTGGGAGTTCAGGATATAAAATCTGATATTTGCTTTAGAAATAACGAGACAAGGTTATTGCGTGTGGATTTTTGCGGAAGCCCTGAGTTTCTTTTAAAATTGTAAGTCATTGTATGTAAATTCGTTCGTAATTCGAAAGATGGTAAATGTAATTTTCGTAATCCTAGTTCTCATTCTGTCTTCAATGTTTTGATGTCACATTCCTGTTGACATTATACAAGCAACCTATATTCAGAGCTGATGTGATACTATGCCTACTAGATAGGTGCAAATGACACTACACATCATCATGATATAATTTTAAATAAAAAGACATTGAATGACACAGCAGATTGTGTCCTCGCAATGATGAGTGACGTCTATCCGCAATATTATGTCACTTAAGTGCAACGAAACATCATATAATTATCAAAGCTTCTCACAGCTATTATATAGTAGAATTTCCACTAGATTTCAATTAATACTTAGCTCTTCTATAAATTGTACCACAAGTTACAAAGTAGGTACCTCTAGGTAAAAAAAAAACAGAGCTGCTACTTTGAATACCTAATCTTCCATTCTTAATATCCTGTTATTCCTCCATTATCGACCAGAGCTGTCATTCCCTAACTGTTCTAACCACTACATTTCGTTTTTCGCATCGTATAACCAAGCCCCGTCTAACACTCCAAGTTTCTATTACCGCTCCCGCAAACTAACCCTCCTCGTCGACTCTTGTGTTTCAGTGTGCAAGGCCCGGCGCACGATGGGGCAGTGATGCCCGGAATGGGCTCCGCGCATCGGAAGAAGTCATGTGACTTACCCCGTTTCGACAATCATATAGTCGAAGGATAACGACAACCCGCCAAGGATCTGCTCCTCCGGACAGGTGGAAAAGTTCGAGTGCTGTGAGGAGAAAGACTATTTACTAGCGTAACTGACTCCCCGGACAATCGTTTCGTGGTAGCGTGTTGGGGCACCGATAGCGAAGCATGGAAAACGAGGACGAGGTTCCTTCTACACGGATGGAAGTGTGTAGAATAGCTTCGTCCTCGAATAGCTCGGAGCGTCCGTGCACGCTGCCGAAATGCGCGCGGTGTCGCAACCACCGCTTGAAGATTGTTCTCAAGGGCCACAAAAGGTACTACAAGTACCGCAGTTGCACCTGCGTGAAGTGCACGCTCACCGCGGAGCGGCAACGAGTGATGGCCAAGCAGACGGCGATGAGGAGAGCCCTGACCCAGGACGAGGTCAGAGGCAGGAAGCCGGAAGAGGTTAGTCCTTCTTTGTCCCTTTCGGGTGGTTCTCACGAACTCTGGTACACCTAGCGGCTGCGAGCCGCTGTTATCATTGCAACTCTTGACCAAGTTGCTGATAATCACCCCCGGATAGGTGTTTCCATTTGCTCGGTTTCCAGCCGTGAACTCGAACTAATTGTACCACTTATCATTCACTGAAAGCACGTTATATCAACATTGTTTGGACGCTGCATCAAACGTTGGACGGCAATTATTACCACATATTGTTGTGGGCTCTTCGCTTTGGGGAACGTGGCTTCTATATTGAATTGCTTTGTTTAGCCTGCAAGCGGTAGGTTAAACAAAAAAAGAGTGATCAATCGTTCTCATTTGAAGACTGAAGTTAATATTGTAGTATTTTGAATATTGTACGAGTTTATGGGTATAATAATGGTAGTTTTAATGGTAATCAAATTGTGAAAAGCGCAAGTATTTCTGTAGTGGTTTAATAATTAGAGAAGCAGAATTACTCAGATGAGTTTATCATTGGGTAGGAATGTGTAGCTATATACCTAATATTTGAAAAATCTGGTTCAGTTTATTTTCTTCGACTTAGAAAATGTTTAATTTTGAGAGTTCAGGATATAAAATCTGATATTTGCTTTAGAAATAACGAGACAAGGCTATTACGTGTGGATTTTTGCGGAAGCCCCGAGTTTCTTTTAAAATTGTAAGTCATTGTATTTAAATTTGTTCGTAATTCGAAAGATGTATCATCAGATCGATCATGTGTGGTAAATGTAATTTTCGTAATCCTAGTTCTCATTCTGTATTCAATGTTGATGTCACATGCCTGTTGACATTATACAAGCAAACTATATTCAGAGTCGATGTGATACTATACCTACTAGATAGGTCCAAATGATACTATACATATTCATGATATAATTTTACATAAAAAGACATATTGAATGACACAGCAAAATGTGTCCTCGCAATGATGAGTGACGTCTATCCGCAATATTATGTCACTTACATCCAACGAAACATCATATAATTATCAAAACTTCTCACAGCTATCATATCCTAGAATTTCCACTAGGTTTCAACTAATAAATAGCTCTTCTATAAATTGTACCACAAGTTACTAAGTAGGTGCCTGCATAGGTCAGAAAACAGAGCTGCTACTTTGAATACCTAGTCTTCCATTCTTAATATCCTGTTATTCCTCCATTATCGACTAGGGCTGTCATTCCCTAACTATTCTAAACACTACATTTCGTCTCTCGCATCGTATAATCAAGCCCCGTCGAACACTCCAAGTTTCTATTACCGCTCCCGCAAACTAACCTTCCTCTTCGACTCTTGTGTTTCAGAGTGTAAGTGATGCCCGGAATGGGCTCCGCGCATCGGAAGAAGCCATGTGACTTACCCCGTTTCGACAATCATATAGTGGCAGGATAAAGACAACCCGCCAAGGATCTGCTCCTTCGGACAGGTGGAAAAGTTCGAGTGCTGTGAGGAGAAAGACTATTTACTAGCGTAACTGACTCTCCGGACAATCGTTTCGTGGTAGCGTGTTGGGGCACCGATAGCGAAGCATGGAAAACGAGGACGAGGTTCCTTCTACACGGATGGAAGTGTGTAGAATAGCTTCGTCCTCGAATAGCTCGGAGCGCCCGCGCACGCTGCCCAAATGCGCGCGGTGTCGCAACCACCGCTTGAAAATTGCTCTCAAGGGCCACAAAAGGTACTGCAAGTACCGCACTTGCACCTGCGTGAAGTGCACGCTTACCGCGGAGCGGCAAGTAGTGATGGCCAAACAGACGGCGATGAGGAGAGCCCTGACCCAGGACGAGGTCAGAGGCAGGAAGCCGGAAGAGGTTAGTCCTTTTTTGTTCCTTTCGGGTGCTTCTCACGAATTCTGGTACACCTAGCGGCTGCGAGCTGCTGTTATCATTGCAACTCTTGGCCAAGTTGCTGATAATCACCCCCGGATAGGTATTTCCATTTGCTCGGTTTTTCGTGAATGTTAGTTGATATTGAGTATTGGACCTTGTTGATCATTAGTCAAGGGTTCTGCAGTTTTAGGTTCTTACAGTTGGAAGATACGCAAGGTATGAATTCGAGCTTATACTAATCGTTTGGGTGTTTTAGATGACTTGTTCATGGATATGGGAAAATTGTGGGAGGTTTTTACACATACCATGCAGAGTTACAGGGGACCTCAGGCTATTTTCAAAGGGTCTAACATTTGTAACTGACGGTATTATTTTTATTGCACATCATTGAAAATTTTCTGTAATATATTGCTGAAAGTACGCATAATATACTATAGGCACAGAGTATGTTTGTATTTTCTACCTAAACCGTGCCATCATGTTCTACGAGAAAAAATCATTCAATCTAAGAAGCTGGATATTATTTCAAATTATCGTACAGAAATCTTACGTCTCGTCAATTCTACCTTGCCTCGACGCGACGCGACGCATAAATTCACGCTTGTAGATTTGACAAATGGTGTATACCTAGAGCGTGTGGGACGCGTGTTCCCCTGAAATAAATCGTTCCGTTACCAACTGGTGCATCATTGATTCCGAGCCGTTGAAACGTTGATTTGAATTCGTAGATACGGTAATTACCTGAAAAGAATCGCGGCGAGCTATGCTTATTTCGTGTACCCCGTGCTTTTAACGCCGCGCCGGGTTGAGCTGCACGTAATGCGAGGCAAATTACCGCTATGTGTTTCCTGTGCGGCTCGCAGCCGGGATAATTTTAAATGAGCCCCTTATCTCGCCAGCCGCCGATCGTAATTGATCTTTTCCTAGCAGGTGGATCCATCGCCTTTTGGGGTGGAAGGTGATCGACTTTCCTCAGTTCCTCAACCGGCCAGAAGTCTCGAGGGTAGCTACGAGGGTAGTAGCAGCGGCACGCCTATCAGCAATCACGACAGCAACGGTGTGCCCACTACTCTCAGCGGTATCATCAGTATTCCTCCTCCTTCCAGAAAACTACCCCCGTTGCACCCCCACGTTAACTCGACGACCCATTTGCCGCCGTCGCCAACCGGTAAGTGATCGCAGCCGTGATATTCTATCTTTCTTTTATTCGTTTGCCTACGGAAATTGAAATTTCACTCAGCAAACTACTCTTCTCGCGACGTTCTTTTAACCCTCTGCACTCTACCTTAATCGAACCGTCCATTGACAAACCAGAATAGGGAACAATATAGCAGAGTAATTTCGACATCAGTGCTTTGTTTAGTCCAACGGATTACGTATATGGATATTGATTCTAATATTGTTGTACATTTTATTGAAATCAACATCGACCGTTCATTTAAATGTTGATATTCACCACTCTGTTTTCTTGAGACGCTAAATTATTCTATTAAATATATCTAATAATCAATACAAAATTAATATAGTATGTATGTGATCGGTATAAGATAAACCGCTAATTAAATGGCACAATGTACAATTTATTCGTAAATTTTTTCAAACATTGTAAGTTTTTACGGAGCAGCATAAAACAGGATGTCCATAATTTCCAAAGGCCGTTCATTTAATTATTACGTTCGATTTTTCCATCGTTATGGCGTTGAATTTGCATTGTGGTTCGATTATCGTGCATTCAAGTTTCCCGGCTCACAAAATATAACTTGCCAATAAAAATTAAACGCGCCCATTAGCGTGATGCGCGCGACATTGAATCGTCGCCTACTTAATATGCATACTCATCGCCCATCGCACTCCGGTGCAGGTGCACCTGCTTCTTGATGAATATATACATGTAACATGTAACGCATATACATGTACACCTTGAAAACCGAGATTGCCTACCTGTTGCTTGTTTCGATTTCTGGTCTGGGTTAGGTCAGCCCCTTCTGTCTCGCCTACGAAACCTACCCCTCTATGCGAGCAGCAGCATCACCCTCCACTGTTTGCGAAGGAACGTGGTACTTTCGAGCTTAATAATGCAAATAAATGTAGTGGAATCCTTCTCACTTTTCATAATAGATATTTATTTCACAATTACTCCCGCGTAAAATAGTGAGCCGGTAGTAACTAGTAATCTGTTCATCGTTCGCCTGACGGGGTGCATCCTAAATGCTACACGTGTCACTTATTATCGTTATTACCTTTTGAGGAAGGCGAGAATTTTAGATTATGACAAGATGGGAATCTAATGTAGAATTCTGGTCGAACAAGAGTTAATTCGGATGATTATATTTACTTGTGCAGATAAAAATCAGAGGCTTCAGGTTTGGAAACGTTTTGTGAGTTTAAAAGCAGTGTGTGGAATCCATTAAGCATCTAACTTAATTATGAATGTTTAGAGATTAGCAATACATCTAAGTAGGTGCACTGCAGCATATCCTCGTTTATCTGAATTAGTTGATGGACAATATTAGATAAATAATCTAGGAGTTATATAAAAGTATAATTTCCTCTATCGTACAATGTATGTAGAGAGGTCCTTATCCCTCGTGCGTCACTAAATCATGTACCCCTTTTAAAAATACTGTTTCATTTCAAATCTTACATGAGGCTACCCTGATCGAGATAACTTGCAATTAGAGACCTCGGAAAGTCATGAAATAGAGTGAACATAATATTGTAACGCTAAAGTACGACCAGTCTGAATTCTGAAGCATGTAATCTAGTCCGTGAGTCCGTGAGTCCGTGAGTCTGTCCATCTGTATAGGAAAGTAAAGCAGCGTGACTTAATTAGCGATTCAGCTCGTTCTTTAATTATCCTTATAGTTGCATGAGGTTTAAGCGCGTTTAACTTGTCCCGTTAAAATTGTACGAGTGATACAGGCTATATTGAGATTACCGAGCCCGTGATTTCATTGTACGCACGGTTATTATTTATCTTCCATTGAGATAGAACCTGATAGCCGAGCATTCTGCGCCCGAGGTGAGAGCTAGCACTTAACAGAGTTCTCTGATCTATGCATTCCGGTACTTCGCAGTCTTCGAGGCAATTTCGTAACGGTATGATGGTTTGTCTTAATTTAGGTATCACGAGATTAACGAAACTTCGGCGCCGCTCCTCACTCCGCGAAAACCAAGCCAGACTATCGTTCCATTCTAACAGAAATTTGACGCCGTGTTCAAAATTCTACGTGAGCGAGACTTTCTAGACTGCTTAAATTACTGCTAATTGTGCGCTCGTGCTCGTTAGTCGCTCGACTGTACCTTCATTTGATGTCTTAACTATCTGACGTAGGTATTCGAAATCCTTGTTTAATAATTAAAATTTATGTTGAGGCAACGGGTAGAAAGAAAGCTAATCATTATCTTATGCTTGAATTCCGTTTACTGTATTTGTGTTTCCGAAGTTGCTAGTTCCCTTCTTCGGTCTTACTTACTTTCGCCTTACTTCGATATCCTCGGCGAGAGCACAAGCTACTTCACAAATATTAAATTTACGAATAACGAGATTGTATTTCTCATCTTGTTCTATGTAATTTTCCAAATTCAAGCACCTTTGCCGAAAACTCTGCAACTCCTTCCTGCAGCACGTTCTTATCTTATGGTGTCGAATAACCGAAGTCACGCGATCCTTGTTCTTTCCATGCAATTCATTTCTAGCTTTAGTATGCAGACTATTCTCCATTCTCCAGTAAAGCGAAATAGTTATAGGAGATACTTTAATTGGCAGATAAGGGGACCACCCTTGTCGCGCAATGGCTAAGGACAGAGGCCAGTATTCAGTGACTCGTATCAGAAGACTATTATTTAGACAGTGTACGCTCACACAAGCTGCAGTTGCCATGCAAAATGTACGAAGTTCAGTTAATGAGAGATCGTTATTATCCTGCGAGGACAAGTCGAGCATTGTCCGTCGAGTTTCTCGGATCAAACGTTCGGTAACCGTTACCTACTTATAGTTTACGCGATTTACGACTTCGACCGACGCCCTATCGATGGCACCGGGCGTAAAACGTAGTTCCCGAACGGGGGGCATTATCTTGGTTCGAATCGGGAACGAGTTTCACCAAGAGAGACTTATATGTATTGTAACTGCGCCTTGAAAATGAGCAGGATTTTAGATCCCGAAATTAGGCTGATACAGCCACTGGTATACCTATCTCACCGTGTGAAATATTCATCACGACAAATTCTTCAGGGTTTCCGATTTTCAAAAAAAAAAAAGAAAAAAATTGTATTACATCGACTATTTTACTTCACTGTTTCTGAAATCCACTTTCGACTTTATCCATTGTCATATAAAGTGTAAGATAGTTTGAAAATAAACTTTCGTTGAACTTAAGTAGAACGAAGTTGAACTTCGTATTATAACATATAATTTTAATTTTTTTTTAAAATATTGTTTTCATAATGGAAAATATTTTAACGCTCGGTATAACCAAGCGAGAGCGTACTTATAACGTCGTTTCACAGTGATCCTAACGAAATTCAAGCCACTCTTTCACTTGACAACCCGACCGAATGTTAACCCTGGTTTTACGAGCGTCCCTATTGGCTGGCCAGTCGTTCGAACCAGGCTAATATAATACGAACTTATAACCAAAGCCGAAACCTAGGAGCTCGTTCTTGCTTTTACGATCCGGCTCGTTTTTAAAAGTTATCGTTATTTTGCTCGCTTTCGGATGAAATAGTTTGTTCACGGACGTAAACGGTTCTGAAGAAGGCCGAAGTCTGCGCGCCTCGCTGCAGCTCGACCACTAAAAGTTGAATTGACGCACGCTCCCTTCAGTCCAACACTTTGCCAGCGTACCCTGTCACAATGTCCCACACGAGATTGCTCGCGAACGATGGCGACACGTTTTACGATCGCCGAACGAAAAGGACCAAAGGCTGTACACTTATAATCGAATCGTTTCCCTTTGTCATTGGGGATGCTCGTTCATCCGCGAAGACGAAAGTTCTTAGGTTGGGGTTGAGAGCAGCTAAGCTGAAGCCTAGCATTTAGAGCACCCTGTTCTTTTCTTCTCACATGGTCTGATAATGACACGAAATAATGAAAGGGAATCGTGAGCAATCTTCCTACACGCGTGGAATACATTTTGCCCGTGTGCACGTTGCCACTGATTTCCCTTTTGCTTGAATGGAAACACGAACCGCTTTACCTTATTAAGAGGAAATCTGATGAAATCAGAGAATCGAATAATGTGCTCGAGATAGAAGTGAATGGAATGGGGGAACAGAGGATGTAAGATGGAGATTCTTTGTTATTAGAGACGGGGGAAGTCATCTATCTTGTTGCTAGTTTGAAATAGTGTTTTCGAAATTGAAGAAATTAACGTGTTATTTAAATGTTTGGCTAGTTGGCGAATATTTCTTTAACTTTAACTCACATATTTCTGTGCTTTGAAGAACTGATATTTGCATACTCGTATAACTCATCATCACTATATAATTTTAAACGCTGATATATCACTCAAATTTCCTAAACAAACGGCAAGAACCACGTGCATGAACTCTTACCATTCACAGGCGCTCCCAACCTTCTTATCTCACTACCCCAAACTTTCGGCGTACTCGGAGTTTCAAAACAAACCGATATCCCTCCGAAGTCCAGCATAGCTTCGAGTTCGCAGTACATATTGTTTTATCAGTGACCACCGGAAGCTAATTCTCGAAGGGTATTTCTTGCAATTGGTAGCAAAGTTCATCGCCATTAAAATTATTCAATAACGAAATATGTAATGAAAAATTGTACAGTTTATTTGAAAAAGTATTATTACCCTTGTATGTAGCAAAAGGGTGCGTAATCCTACATTTAACATTACTTCAATAAATAAAATATGCTGTGCATTGCATATGGGGTGGGCGGGTACTTTTGAGAGTAACTACATGTTCCAAGCAGTCCCACAATTTTACCACACCGCGCACATCTCTGCAATTGATTTCACCCAGAAGAACACACAAAAGCAACAGTAATAACCATCGATAACCATCGGAAAATGTCACTGCCTCGGTTGCCACCTCGTTAGTCAACCGACTACTGAGACATCTTCGCAGCAGGCTACTTAGGCGCACAACTAACGTCGCTGCATTGCGCCAATAAAATACACAGTGATTGAATACTTAGCTCGATCTAATAATCGCTAATAACGAACTTACCCGTGGCTTCTGGCGTTGCTCCGCGATCTTTAACCGCGGGGACGTGGCCCATCCGAGGTTTACGATAGTCGTTCCCATAAAGAGCCGTAAACTCGGTAATTGATTTACAACCAGCGCGTTTCCACGGTTCCGCGATGACGAAATTAACACGACGACGCACGGGCATCTCTGTGTCATCGGTGGATAATGGAAAAGTGGCGTGGCCAGTGACAAACCGCGAGCGAAGCCTGTGGCGGAAGTGCACGGAAACGCAGGGAATCGTTGGTGAACCCCTCGAGGGTGATTATGGCAGAGTATATGGGGTTGTAAAGTTCGTCTTTACGAGCTTGCATTTCGAGGCATCGAGCACAAGGCTTTTAATAACGCGTCGCTTGTTGTTATGCCGACGGGCGACGACGGGCATGCCTGGTGGGAAACGCAACGCCGCGCCGCCCATTCTCTCTGCGTACGTTTTCCGTACGCTCCTATGTAACGGATGTTCCGGTATCGCCATTTTGGACCCCGCGCGACACCACCATCTGACGCCTGGCCCTTACAACTGCTCCTTCTCTTTCCTCCTCTCCTTCGTAAAGGTAATATTTTGCGATACACACGGTCGTTACGCGGCTATTCGGATGCGTTTTGGTAAAAGCAACATGGGTGTTCTCGTGTCAATGATACATTAATGGTCACCAACCATAACTTCGAGGCCACTCGTCGCTACGTTCTTGGGGCATAATAAACCAGTGGCTGTAATTTTTTTTCGGCCTTATGCGCCAATTAGTTATCAATTACTCGCTTGTAAAGTAATGCTTCGTTTACTTTATGGTGTCGCCAAATCTCTTAACTACTGTTTTACAAATGAATGATTCGATAAATACCTAAGTGAGATATTCTAACTTTAATTTTCCAATCATTTTATTCATACATTTGTCACATTTAATTGGAAAGTACATAGAAGTAGGTAGCGACGAAAGGGTACGTAGTTTCTGTGATAAATTAACGAAAAGAATTATAGTTCCTAGAAGCAAAACTGGAGGGGTTGGGAATTTTCTCTTCTTTCACAACCCTTTCAATTTTGCTCGCAAGAAATTTACTCCAGTAGTTACTTCAACAATAATCAAATGCGAGATAGATTAAAACAATATTTGCGTTCGAAAATAAATATTAAAACCAGTAGGTAAGACCCCTCGAATTTCCATAAAACAATACATTTCCGGTTTACTGGCTCTACTAGAGCTACTCTTAAACTCACGATCGCCATACCTCATACACGAACTATAAACATTTCTGAACGGGCAGGGGCTCAGTTTATATTTGCTTAGAATGATGTTACATTTGTTCAGCGTTTTATTACCAGGATAAGTAATATGTTTTTTTTCATTCCCCGAGTAATTGGCGGCACGCGTGCGTGGAAAGACATTCGGCGTGAGCCTGCAAGAGAAAAGCGTCCAACGGACTAAAAGAAGCGGTCGTACGAGTTTCACAGGGAGCTAAGACGACGTTTATTCTTTCAATAAAACGAAAGCACGCTTTTTACCGAACAGCAGGCGTTTGATTGGTAGTAAAGATTAATCTTGATCGCGCGAGATCTCGCTGGTAGCCCGGGCAAAAAATATTAATTCGCCCCGGATAACATGCACGACCTTACAGAGATAGCACCCGCGATAGCAGAACAGATTTAGTGCTTTCTTTTAGCGTTTCCTTCCTTATGCGGGCGCTTTTTTTGTCGCGGCACGACTTGCAATTACGCGATTCTGTCGATCGTTGCACAGTAGAATGATGCAATTCACCGCGAATTTACGTATACGATCGTTAACACCAAAAGAAGTTACGGTGCACAAGGTTCGGCTGGTGCGTGTCAAAGGACGGAAACTGCCCTTAAAGCCCCGGCGAAGGAGCGCAATCCGCGATCTTCCGCGTGTAGGGACTTGAAGAAAGGCACTTGTTTAGACCAGAGGGAACTATCATCGTTCTGGGAACGGTTTTGTGGCCTGGTCGAAACGGATTTTTCTATGCCGTCACGAATCCACGAGCCTTTTACGACTCTGCGGCCCATGTAACTCAAACCTTCTCGAAATTCCGACTCGTAAATCTTCCAAAGACCTGGTCGGCTTTCCTTTTTCTCACCCTCGGCTACCGCAATCGATGACAGTCACGCTGATACCGTAGTCCACTTACAAAATCTCATCAGTTACCCTTTTATAGACCCTTCGCGCTTGGGACTAAACGTGAGGAGGCCAACCTCTCCTGTTACACGATACCTACAGCTGATGGCACTGTTTTTCGGGGGTCGCGTGGCGTAATGGGGTGGCATTTACGACTTTCTTGGGTTACAGTTTCTGTGTCGCGCCGCGGTAGAAATAGACGCAACTGAGGGTAGGTCGGGACCCGGAAATCGACCTGGGGAACTTTGTTTCTCTCGTTTCACTTGCCTGGCAAATCAGTCTTTGTAGCTTAACAGTTATGCTTTCACGATGGTTTTATCGTCTGGAAATAGAGTTTACTCGACAAGGATTTAAATTTTCTGGAGGGTGCTGTTTGTAGCAATTTAGATTTTGAATTTCAGTTCATGTTTCTGAGGTATTGTTTAGAGAAAATTTAAGACATATGCTGCACTTGCGTCAGTATAATTTGCTTTCTAGCGTCTCCTATATAGGGGATTACATACTATACTATTCACATAATTGTTCTATTAATAATGAATTAGATTTATCTTCATTTACAATACCGTAGTTTTCTTTTAGTACATTAAAAGTAGGGAAATATAATAATATGGAGCAGGGAACATAGTAAAGATTAAGTACCTACAATTTAATTAATGCTTTTATATTTAAACTCCTCATTGATCCCACTACATTTTATCCTTCTTTTATCATCAGAAAAATATTTGCGTATGCTTTTTTTTTTATAAATATTCCTACACCTGACAAATGTAAAACCAACACGTAGAAATTTAATTTACTTAATTACGAGACGCTTCATTAATCACTTACCTAACGATTGGTATTACGTGATCGTTTCTATGTAGATACAACAAGAATACACACGAGGTGCTGGTTGATTTATAGCTTTATTGTAAACACAGTATTAACTGGTAATGAGTTAGCGATTAGGTCAGGGCGGATGATGGCGACTCCCCCACGCTAGAGTGAATCGAAGTGCAAGATGAGTGCAATTTGCGATTAACACTTCTGTAACTCGATCAGCTTGTATTACGTGTTGCATCTACTCTTGTACAACGAGTTGTCGAGATCGATTCAGCCTTTACAGCGACATTTACATACGACTGTCGTTGCGACACACGTTTCTTTAGCAATCAGACAGAATATTCTCTTCGCTTAAAATTCCACGAATTACAAATCTTATTTGCGAGTAAACTGCGGCGATCGTAGATTTTAGAGGACGCTTAATTGCAACGAGTCGTATTGACCGTCTTGACCGGTAGCACAATGTTCTTCTATCATTTTGTAATATGATAATATGTTAACATTAATGGTTTCCTTCGTATGAAAAGAAAATTATTCAAACGAACTATTGCAAACATTCATTATACGTCGAGGGAATTAGAAATTCATTGTACCGAGATGGTTGCAAATATTGAATACCCACAAGGTATTTCTGAGTTGTATATTATGAAAGACGTCTTGAATTTGATTTTCTTCGTTAGGAAACCTTCCGTGCAAAAATCTAGTTCGACACTACCCACCCTTTTTTCAATCATCTTTTCATCCTGCATGAGTTTTTGACACAACATATCGAGTAATAGATCTTCCCAGCAAAGTGAACCCTGGTTTATCGAATTTCCTCTGTGCACTGTTTCATGTAATCACTTCAGTAGTCCAGCTTTATTTTTGTAGTGCTTGTTTCCTCCAACGTGTGCCTGTTTATTATCTCTAAATCGAAAATATGAAAGTGTAAAACCAAGGGGGAAAGGATCGTTTAACCGCATGTGGTACGCTCTTACCTACTATGTTGTTTTGTCATTTCATGCTTATTCTTGAGACTAATCGAACCTGGATTGTTGAACGCGCCGGAGTATGTACCCTGAATCGATCGACTAGCATGCTATATATTAATGATTACTAAATCAGCGAGGATCTTCCACAAAAGGATTCATTTATTGCGTCTGGGGAGACGTACACCTATAGAAATGCAAATACGAAAGAATAAAGAATCTCTCACGTATATTTAAGAAAAACGTGTGTGTCAAAAGTTTAATGAAATTTTTCTTACAAAATTATTCTGTTAATAAAAAATCCATTTCCCTTAACATAAAACAAATTAATAAATTCCAAATAATACAGCTCACTTGGCCAAATTCATGCCCACAGCTATATCAGCTATAAAATAATAATGAAAAATGAGATTTCCAGTTTTGAGGTTAAAAATTACAGGAAAAAGCTACTACCAAACGACAGATATTTATGAATAGCTTTGAGATTTCCACTGTCACCACTCGAAGTGTTTAGAATGGATGTCGAGTAGCCTAGGAAGTGTCTCCATTTTTAAAAAATATACAATGGCCCCAGGTGCCAAACAAGGCACTTTCCTGTCTGTACTTCCATGAATGTTTCCTTCACTTTGGCTTGGGAAACATAGACAGTATTGTAGAACAGATTCCCCCTGGCAAACTATTAGTCCCCGTTTTACTTAAAAACATCATCTGGTAGACGGATATAAGTAGAGTGTAAAGGTTGAAATGAAAGTGTCTAACTTCTTCCTGTGCCCCGACATTCCTCGTTAATATCGCACTACCTGTATAACTTAAGAGTGGAGGAAATTGTGTTGTGTTGTATGCCTGTGATACGTACATACATATCTTCGATGGAAACTTCTTTCTGGCGTTCGACGGTGCTCGGCGATGAGTTTGATGTTTCAACTACGGTCACATTTCTTTGCTACCATTTCGACCGATTTTATTCCACGCGGAGGAGAGAAAGTTCAGCTTCTAGCCGAAAGTGTCCCAGGAATTCGGCTGAGTCCACTGAGTTTTATTGCATCTTTTCTCCCCATTTTTCTGGCCGTCGCGTCATTTCTCGCCATTCTTCAGTACAGATAATTAATGACACCATCGGTTGGCAATTTCCGTCAGGAAGTTAAAATATCGACCGTAATCATGTTTATCAGCGATGTTCCTTCGGCTCGATCTCTGGCCACTGGCTGACAAATATGTAGGTGCAACAGCTGGCAGGTGTAGAATAGGTATATGCACGAACAACTGAAACTACTTAAACGCGAATAAAAAAGTGAACCAGGTCGATATTAATCGTGGTATCGTTTGAATTTTTTTACTTACTCTTGTCCGTCACGTAGTGTGATCGAATACTTTCTACTGAATACCTACTTATCGTTTGTGTTTCAACGGTCGAGTAGCATTGTGGGTGGTTTGACGAAAGCACGCGGATCAATTACGCGAGGTGTCGTGATTTTCTGAGAAATTCTCTGAGTGTCTCCGTTCATTTGTCGTGACTCACATGACCCCACTTCCAAGTTCCATTCAGAATTGCCAGTCGTACGCATATATGTGAACAGATTACAAAACTGGCGTTGTGGGCACTTGCATATTGAATCTCGAAGCGAAGGAAATCCTAAATTAAACTTCCATGTAAAAGATCATGGAACATAATTAGGTAGGTACATAATTTGAAAAGCGTGAGCATGAGTGCATATATTACGGCACCATATAAGAATTTGCAGTAATGGCCAGAATTTGTTGGAGTAGAACTTAAATATAGGTTCTTTCGCATTTGCGATTTGCACGCCAATTTCATTCCATGCTCACACAACGATACCTCCTTCAACCATTTATCCACAAATCAAATGGCACTAATTGCAGTCATCCAGACCATTCAACTTAAATTCCTTCTCACTAGTAATAGTAATTTTCTTCCTGTTTCTTTTAAACTCTCTAATCTCCTTCCCTCGTCTTCCCATCTTCTAGCAAAGAATTCACTGTTAATAGGGAAGCGTGTTTGATAGGCGAAATAACAGGGAAGAAGCACAGCCAGCGTCTTTCGGGATTCATAGCGTTTCGTTATGCTACCTGTCGCAGCACGTCGCGTCGTTGTCCTCGGTATTATTGCGTGCCCAGCCAGTAGAATCGATCGATTTCACCGAACGTACTGGGAAATCATGAAAGCTTAAGTGTTCTGAGTTCTGAGACTTTCACGCTCGACGGATGTTGCACGGAGGAGGTTGGCGCGGTTAATAATGTGCGCCACACGTGTGAAACGCGAAAGAACTTGGACGCGAATCCACGTTTCTATCAACTTCTTCCCGCAGCCTCCATAACTTCTAAATTAATCGAACGAGATGTTCTGCAATTAATCGCGCGTGACTACTCGGAGCACCGCGTTAGACAACGTTGCGCGTGTGTGGCAAGACGTTTTCACGGAATTCGTCCAAGCTACCCTCGGATCGATCGGCCGATCGATCCCTATTTGCGTTGATGGATGTTCATCGGCTGATTATACGCTTACTTAGCTTGTGCTATCGTGGCGGGCGATTTTGCGAAATGCGATCCCGATCGCGCCTCGATTATCTTTAAGAATACACGATTGACCGTTTAATACGGTTTCGCGATTGAGCTCGTAATTCAGTGATGGATGAGTGGAAATTAGCGGGTAATTATCGAGCGACGTGAACGCGGGATCCCTAGCGGTGCGTTCCCTAGGGAGGGGGTGGCTATTATTGCTCCATTTTTTCTAACCAGATAGAATTGTCAAGGAACCGTTCCCGATCCGAAAATTCTGCTTTTAATG
Organism: Andrena camellia; assembly: GCA_029448645.1. Classification (NCBI taxonomy): domain Eukaryota; kingdom Metazoa; phylum Arthropoda; class Insecta; order Hymenoptera; family Andrenidae; genus Andrena; species Andrena camellia. Next base: position 46,262,014 of record CM055679.1, on the reverse strand, counting down.
AAACTTCGTGCGAATGTAGAACGTATTGGAGCATGCAAGGAGCAATTTCTTTTTCGACGGAAATTCGATCTGAACGGGTGAAATCAGCCCTTAAAGTTATCGTGCTTTTTCGTTGTTTTAAAACAACTCTGTAACTTTTAATGTTCTATCACACTACCGCCAGAAAAATAAAATTAGATTACTTGAACGCTTTCTATAAGCTTTTGGTAACAAGAACATTACTTTTAATCTCCCCTGCATTTTCCAACGAAATCAATGAAAACGCTGTTCCCAGAACAGATACACCTTCCGCTGTTGCACGTGTAAACGAGACAACAGAGTACATATGTTACTTCCATCGTTGTATTGAGAGCTGTGTTAAACGGAACGTGCCGTGGTGGGAAATACGATCGATCCTGGTAACCGCGAGGATCACTGACTGAGGGAAACGAGAGCCGATGTTGTGTTCTACTCATGCATTATCGCGTAACCGTGCCACGGAGACAATTCGAAGTTATTTAACACTTTAGAGTGTTCACCTTGTAAGTGAAAAACGGTATCTAGGTACAGTTCTACCACGCAGCCTGGCGAAAAATAAATGAAAATTGGTTAAAGCATCGAGAATTAACTGCGGAATTTAAGTAGATAATACTCGTGTCTGTATTCTGTAATTCCATTCGTATGAACTGAGAAAATGTACCTACCATTACATCGTACATAGCGATTGTCGTGAGTACGCTCAGCCAATTCGCCGTCAATCATTTCCAAATACAGGGGTGCGTTCGTGGTCGAGGAATGACTCGATTAACTGACATTGACTTTCGGATTGTTATGGAAATTAATCTGCCAGGCTTTTTATGTTACATCGTATTCATTTTTAAGTAGCTAATACTAAAGTAATTTCGAAGTAATAATGCAGAGAAATTGAGTTCAAAAAATGAACAAACCTCTATTTACAATTGGAATTTTCCAGCAACCTGTGTTTCACGCTATTAAACCCCCATCACTTAAGACCATAAAATTCACTGCTCGTTAATTTCACGGAAGCTCCCCAATAACTTAAAAAACTCGCGGTTTTCTGTAATCTCTTATTCGATTTTCCCAAGTAACGTGCAAATATTATCGCCGTCTACACCCTGCAACGGTTACATTGCGACCTTCGTTTCGAGAATTATCCTGTCATTCGGAGGAAAAACGTTTAATCCTTTAATCAATCTGCTTCTATCCAGATATCTCCTGGACAGTTGGCGATGCAGCTGAATCAGTTTGAAGGGCGAATTGTCAGTAGATCGCAGGGGTTTCGCTCGCCCCATCTCGAGCGTGGATGGATAGTAAAGTTGGTCACAGTCTAGTGACTCAAGCCGGGTCTCTTTTACGAGGCAACGGGGTTAAATGATCTGTCACTTTCACCCCCTGCCGTATCTCCTTGGCTCGGAGCTTACCACTATTACAAGAATGTCATAAAATATTATAGCGGACGTCCGCGTCGGTGATGACGGCCCACGCTTGCACATAAAGCAGAAGTCCGTAATTCTTCTGTCCATTCTTTCGTCTGTGTCTACGTTCCTCATTTATCCATTGATTTGCCCTTCTCTGTTTTCGTATTTGTTCCCTTTTGCTTACTATTCCCATGCTTCCTTACCACGCACACAGAGAATCGAGGGTGTTCGTTTCTCTGCTTTATAAAAGCAACAGCCTTTTCATTTGATAAAAGTACGACGGGGAGGTTTTTAAAAATAATTTCCGAGTTTTACAAATTGGTTTAATACGGAAAGCGGGATCATTTATGAAGTGGTTCAGAATTGTTTTACACGTGGAAATTATGTTCGAAATTTGAAATTGAATGGTCAAGTATAATTATGTATATGTGCTGTTTGGGCACAAGTATGCAAGTGTGATTCTTATCCATTTTCAAGCAGTTTTTATCAATCGGATTCTGACAATTCACATTTTTTTTTTGCTTGAAGCACAGGTGCTAAGAAATATCCACCATTAAAACACATTTCGTGGTGCATGGGCGACCGTTGGCCCGCGATATTTGTCTGAAACGAAATTATCATTCAAACGAAGAAGTCAGCGTAGAGATCAGAATACGACAGAAAAAGCTGAAATCATGAAGAATATAACACACCCACTATTGTTCTACTATTGAATATCACAATCTGCTTTTCTCATCGTTTTTTATAGCCCTGTCAAAGCTCCGAATTTCCAGCGTGTCATCAAGAGACCCCTTGTACCCATCAGAAAAGCAAAAGTCACGGGACTTTATTCCATCGAATTACGACCAAAATCCATCACTTTGGCTTTTGCTGCTTCGTGTTCGCGTTACAAACCGCCATTCCCATGCCCCCTCGGCTCAGTGACTCGCGCCAGGCTGCAGTCGTTGCAGAGGAATTCGCGGCCAAGCAGGACGCTTCATTTTCATTCCCGCGAAGCGCTGCACCAGCACAGCATCGCGTGTCCAAAGAGCCTTAAAATCTTTTACGGCCTTCTACTTGCGCTCTGTGCTCTCCGCGAGGGCAACGATCTTCGCAGCATCCCGAGCAGCCTCCTTCGAGAGGGTGTTTATGGTCCCTCGCTCGGCCTCTTCTGCCCGTATAGTGTATGCGGCGTCTCTTCGGCGAGGCTGACGGTGTTTTGGGGCGTTCAGTGTCGGGGACGCGGCGTCCGTCGCGACCCGACGCGACGGGTTGGCCTGCGTCGCGTGACGTCATGGTTTTCGCTTCGTGAGACCGTTAATCCGGTCGTGAAGGTGTACGGTTACTCATTGTTAAGCGTTCTGTCGCGCGTGAATTATTTGATGGTAGCCAGCCGAATGATGCTGGCTGGGCACCTATGCAGCATGTACTCTCGAAACGTCGCACGGCTTGGGAATGTGCGTTTTAATAACATTGTAAGCGGTGGACGTAAGCCTCGGTTAGAGGGGTACCGTTCAAACCCTTTTACACGTGGCTGGCTTCCAGCGCCGCTCACTCGCTTTCCTCTGAATGCTGAAGAGGTTAATGCCGAATCTGATCTCGGTTGGGGAGCGATGTAACACTTGAATATTTCACATGTTGTCAATTACCTATACTTCATTTAGCGTTAGCAATCGGAGAACACTGTTGGGTGATATTGGGCTAGGTATTTAGTGATCGACATAGCTATGGAATTCGTTGATACTACGTGGATTTCTTGGGCGGAGCGATAAACAGTTATTGTTACATGGTAGCGTACGTTGCTTCAGCTGGGAGTCGGTATGCGAAGACTTCTCAACTTTCAATCCAATTTTATTGTTAATGAAATCTAGAATTCGTATCGTATTGTTGTTTAGGCTGGTTACTTATCCGTAGGAAAGCTCGGAATTCTAATTTAACTAGGGTTGATAAGAGTCCGTTACTTTTTTCTGCTGCGGAAAGGTAGACCACTGTTGCGAAACACGTAGAGGGTTGTATGCAGGCTCGCTAAGTGTCGTTCACTATCTGAACAGTGTCAAACAATACCTGGACGTTTCGGAAGATTAAAGATTAAACCCTAGACTGCTCACCCGTGGAAGCTACGGGACCATAAATTTCTGCAAGTATTATCGATAATTTTATTGATCGTTCCATGGCTACGGATGTTGTTTACGAGTTCTTGGAACGGATCGAGATTCAGCTTTAAAAATTCTGAACGATTGGTTGCACCGAGCAGAGAAAAAGGGGGACGTTAAGTTAAACGGAAACTATTTTACGACCTTTGTTATGCGTCCGCTAACGAAAGAACATCGGATCGTTCGAAAGGACCTCCTACTTGGAAGGGAGGCTGTGGTCCAATTATTGCACGCGCATGCGTCCGCGTACGCGCTTATATACGGGCTTTTCACGAACGCTGCGAGTGGGGTGGTACGTCTGTCTCCTCTGCGAACAGCGGCCAAGCCGGGGCCGGAGCGAGCAAGGATTTTATGCGAACGCTTGACAGGATAGAATTTTACTGCTTCCGAAATGTCATGTCTCGTAAAAGCTGCCGCGTTCACGACCGTCCCTTCATTCGGTTCTTTCCGCTGGAGCTTATTGCGATTTCACGTTGACTATTTTTATAGGCGGAGAAGAACTGTTGCAAAAGGGTTTCGGTTATACCGTTTTTATTGAAATAGACGTAAAACGTCGTCGAGCGAGACGAGCGGGCGAAGAGCGCGTAGACGAAACGTCTGCAATTTTTCTACGCTGCCGTTCCTTCCCGTCCATAAAACCACGGGCATATACGTACATTGAGACGGGTATGGTGGAAGCTTCTGTGCGCAGAAGTCATCCGTTATAAACTAAAGGAATTTTCAATTCCTGTCCACGCTGATTAGCGATCGCTGCTCGATACAGTCGCTAGAGTTTCCTGCAGAGCTGTGCTTTCCATCCAATGCTATCGACTTGGTGCCAGAGCTGTCTATCATAAGATAACATCGGGCAGCTACGTAGAAGTGGCGTTATGTACATCGAATGAGATAGAGTAGCTCGGACAAAGTTGATCTATTCCAAAGAGAAACAACAAAGAGAATTATCGTTTTGGGTTTTTAAATTATTTGAGCAGGGGAAATTTTATTGTAGTGCTCGAGTAATGCGATAAATTGCATCCTTTAAACTCGAGTGATTTAATCTCCCAATTGTTTTTCCCCAGCGCACCCCATATACTCTACAGTCTACAGTTTTGTCTCGTTATGAGTACAACGCTCGGTGGACAAACCGTACCTTTACTCAAGTAAATAAAATAACCGAATAACTCGAAAAATATTAAGTCACTCTAAAATAACTAAATCACTCCGAACGCCTGTCCTGTGTATCAAGTGGAATCGCCGTGGTCTCGTATCATTAGCATGGAAAAAGCCTTAAAGTTTTCTGAAACAAGGGAAAACCTCTGGCGTGGATACACCGAGAGTCCCGTAGCTTTTATTGCATCTGAGCAAGAGCAGCTCTGTGAGTGATACCGTGCCTCTAGTAATCCAAACGACCCCTTGGCCAGCATCACGGGCGGGGTTTCGATTACGCAGCGACACAACGGTATCATTGCTACAAAGCCCGGTATCCATCCCCTGCGAAAGTATTGGTGTCGCGCGGGGTATGTCCATCGAGGCTGGCCAGCGGTCGAAACGTGAGCGGGGGGTGGGTCCTGCATTTCCCTATGTAACCTGAGACCCCTCGCCGGGCACGCTGCAGCTGTGAATTCGCGAGCCCGCCGCGGCCGCGTTCGCAAGTAAAATCGCTTTCCTCGATGTTGGTGGGATGTCTTTGACGAGGGAACAGGGAGCACGAGCTTAGATGCTCGTTGGCAGTTTCAACGATATTCGGTGGTAATCTTTGAGCCCTCGTGACGGAGGGAAGTGTGTCTGGAAGAAAGGCATTATTCTATCTGTGCATCAGTTTTGCTGGAGAAATGTTGCGTTATGACATCTGTGGTAATAATTGAAGATTTTAGGTTGAAATATTTCATATCGGTGGGTGATGGGCATAGTTACCGAGACGATTTTGATTGGAATAAAATGTAATATGAAATAGATACTCATCGAGTAGACTCTTTCGTGATTTAGGGGTGACAGCCAGGTTATCCACCTGCTTAGCTAGTTTCTGCACATTATATAGGAATTCGTCAAGGTACATTGAAATTCTAGCTCAGCACTTGGTCATTGAGCAATATTTCGAGGGCTACGGTAGAATTTTAGTAAAATTTAGGCTATTTCAGTAACCTTGCTGTACGCATTGCTCGTAACTACACTAAACACTCAACTTATATGTATATCTACTTTCTCTTCGTACTGGAACAGGTCTGGCACCCCGTCACGTTTACAGCACTGAAAAGGGGTTGGATTACGTTCCGTTGGATAATTTCCTTAATTGTAACCGCGGTCATCGTCTCAAACTGGTTTCCTAAAAAACCACTTCGCTTCCATAGCCGTGTCCGTGGACAGAAAACAATATTATCAGGCATGGGCAATTCTAGGTTGTTTGCATTTTGCGCCGCGACGTTGCAGAATTCGCGGGGCTCGTATCAGAGTTTTTGTTATCAGATATCGTTACGGCAGTCGTCCTTTTTCTTCTTCTACGCTTCGTGCGTTCCTTGCGCACGATCCGTTTGCACTCGGTTGAACGATAACTAACGTATGCTTGCGTCTACGACGCACGATAATAAAATCCCTCGATGGGTGAATGTCGAACAGAAACGAAAGAATGCGGAACATTTTGCGAGGGAACAGCAAATTTGCGGCATAAAAGAACACGATTACAGAATTCGGCTAAATGTTTTGCCTTTCTAGTTTCGGTCCCTATTGACAAGATTTTTCTTTCAAAATGTTTTTTAATTCCTTCACTCAAGTAAAAAGCGCTCCAAAATATTTTGGAACGTATTCCTTTCCTTTCGAAAGGAATGACTTCGCGTCGACTCACTGCTACAGACGACACAATACGTTATAGATACCAACGGTTTTGCATATCACGCGATGCTTGAGTTCATTTAGAGCGAAAGGAGGGGTTAATCAGTTTCTAAGTAGGCTTATCGGTGTTTGCGTTATCCAACGCCTCCATGCTCGCCTTTCACCAATCTCAGCTGTTCTAGGAACACACGCTTGCATGTATCTTTTATCGTCTCCGACTACGAGCGCTTTTCGCATGTAACGCGCTTCGTGGGCTACTTGCGTTTATTGAAACGAGTTTCAGAGAGGTGCTTGACATTGCTCCAGATTTCTGCCGTTTACGAGTAGAGAATCTCTCAAGCCACGGCCCCACGTGTGCAGTGCATGGCGAAAATCATAGTTGAGAAGCTTCCTATGACGCTGGCTACTTTAAATAAAAAACTATGTTTCACGATCCTGCTTTTCCCTTCGAGTCTATTTATCCCCAAGTGATTTGTATTTACTTATAATACTTATAAACGAGAGAAGTAATGAAGGAAACAGGGAAGAAGTTTATCTCTTCCATAGATTTCCCCTTTTTATCCCTGTCTATGTATTTACAAGTAAATGAACGCTAGTTTAACTCAGTTATGCTGACAAATAAAAAATGTGATAATAATAGATACTTGCGAGAACGTGGCTGCATCATGCTTTCATAAAGTGATTATGAACTTACCTACTAATACTGAAGTTGTTTCGTGCATCCTTACCATGTGTTTATAATTAACACGAGAGACGATGAATAGAAAGAAACTGTTTGCACAGTTCAGGTTCTAAACACGATTACAATTTGACTTGTAGGCTGATGTACTGTTTCGTTTATCGACGTAGATAATTACCCGAAGTTGCAATCTACCATCAAGTTTCTTTTCATGATCGCTATCACGGTTATCATGGCCACAGCAGCTGCGCATGGCCTTTTTTGGAATGCCTACACGTGGAGGGTGCATCGTATCGCATTGCGTCGCGTTATCTATGATTCGCGAGACTATGCATCACGTCTATTTAGAATGACTATGCCATTTCCTTTTCATCAACGAGGAGAAAGAATTCCTGCCACTTGAACGCGCCCGCCGTTTCTCTTGTGAAGCGAACTACAGTGGCGGACGAAAGAAAGTTTACAACTTTTAAAATCGCATACATTTTTTTAGAATTGGTTCAAACATGTTTTTTCTTTAGAAGCTAGAAGGATTAGTTTGCTAAGTGACGTGTTTCGTCATTTTGAGAAAAAAAATGCAACTGGACGGAATGGCAAAAGAACATTTTTTTGCGAGCCTGTAATGAAAATTCAAAAAACCGTTATTAATTTAAAATTACACAGGGGCGCAGCGCGGCGGTCCCAATAATCCACTTAGAGTTAAATAAGTATAAAAATCCAGGGAAAGGAATCAACATCGTATTAACCCTATTTTACATTCACCCCCCCCCCCCCCTCATTTCCTCTAAAGTTTCACACGTGTTCGTTTCAAGATCTTTGTTTAATCCTTGCTGTCGATCATCCACATGAGAATAAGCTTCTATTTGTTTTAGGTCTTACCCTTGTCACCATCTAAAATTCTTCTCTTACGAAAGCCACACTGATGAGTAACAAAGAACTAAACACTTTTGTATCTATGTAACACGGGTTAAAATGGACCCCCCATTCGCCAGCGGAGGATTAAAGATTGTTCCAACCTTCTAGCAATTTAGAGGAAATTACTTTTAAACACATTGGCCCGGCCGCAGCGAGTAGGTATGTGTATTCTAAAGCGACGAAATGTGAAATCTGTTGACCCGGCCCGGATATTCGGTTGGCCGAACACGAGATATCCTGAAGTCGGTACGCAGTGTGTTTACTCTGCTTGACGATTGACACGAACCAATCTTATAAACGGCCGTCCCCGGGCGTCAACAGGACCTATTTACTGGGCCCCTTGAGTTCATGGTACTGATTTCAACGTGAAAGCTTCGTTGATATCTCGCTCCTCGCTCTTGTTCCGCAAGTATTTGTTTATCATTCGGTTAAGGGGTTCGTTTATAATCACCAGACAGTGTGAAGAGACTTGAATCCTTTTGCACGAAGGCTCATACCCCCAGTACCCGGTACTTTACTGCCTTTTGTGTGTACGTTTCTGGAACGTTTCGGTCCTTTTTCTCCTATTCTTTTACAAGCACTTTATTGGATAGTATAAACCAAAGCATAGTTAACGTTATGGGTAACGCAAGGCTTTGTAAAAACACTTCGCCTTTTAACAGCACTATCGCCATTTTTGGAATTCGATTTCACGGCTCTGAAAACCCATTTTAATCAGGTAAGACGTGTCCTAAAAGCGAGCTGTTTATAATATGGCGGTCGTAATTGTGACTGGCAATTACTCGCACTCTTTACCGTAGACGAAATTATATCACCATTGTATACATATACACAAACGTTGAAACGTGTCTTATTGCAGCATATACGCACACCCACTCACGTAACTACGTACACAGATTCATGCGGTCGCGTATCGTATCATTCATGAACCAAACTAAGAACCACGCGATAGTTCCTATCTCTGGTATTATATAATTAATCGTATTTCGCGATAATGCGCTTGGTATGCAATACTCGCCGTTGGCAATGGCTTGGTTACAGTTAAACCGTATAGTCACAGTATATGCGCATTTATTGAACGTTTCGAAATCGTAGTTGATAAAAGAAACAACCGGAAATTGGTGACTGCGGAGGTAGAATGCATCTGTCAAAAAAAAAAAACAACATTAAACTTAAAAGTTTAATTTTCGAAGACCATGGCGACGGCTATGCTACCGCGGTCGTAGCAAGTTGTAACAAAAGGGACAGCGATTGCAAGATATCCTTGTGGGTCTGCAAAGGAATAGCGTGTTTGCGGTCCACTGAATTATCGAAGAATGTTTGGCCTCAATTTGCTTTTAAAACTTTTGTCACAATTCTCACTCTCTCTGATTACTGGACAAGAACTGTTTTCCGCTTCGGAGAGACTTCAATCCAAATTGCAAGTAAAAAGAGCGTTAGTAAACACAGGTTGCGAATTACTGCAACCGACGATAAATGCTGCAATTTTATTACGTTAGATAACCTATATCAAACTGCTGCAAGTAATGAAAAATAAATTCAGAGTCTATAGCTAGTGATGCTCTCTTAATTATTACTTGTAAAAAAGGACGTTTCTCCTCCTTTAGCGTTCGAAGCGTACAAAAGGTGTACGCATAAGTAAAAGGACGGGTATTGTAGACGAATATTTATGGATTCCGAATTAAGCCATGAACGGAGCACGCCTCCCCGCCAAGTAGTCATTTCTCAGCCTTCGAGTTACACGATAAACAGCTGTCTGGCGTGCCACCATGTCGAATTTCGCTACGAAATTATAATAATTCCCGACACGGAGCGGTCCAGCGAGCTCGAGGATCGGACGGGGAGGCCACGATGGTGGATGCATCGTGTTATCTTCACCTGCTTGTATGCGAAGATGCGATCTACATATACGATCTCCTTGCTCTCGTTTCACCGGAACTTAATTACATCCTTGGAATAGCGTTGAAATCTGTCATTGGCCGTTATTATTTTAAGGTTGTCAAGTTGCAGTCGCTCGTGAAAGAATGCTCCCATTCTTTCCTCGATTTACGTAGCATTGGTCAATGAACCAATTATCCTCCCCCTCTTATTTGCATACATTTTGCCCACCGTGATCGTATAGTTTCTCAGCATGATTCATGCTTACGTTGAAAGGTCCAAACACAAGCTGGGCGACGCGCAACGGTCCGCTGAATAGTGAACCCTTTGTGGTGTGCTTTGTTTATTAATTTCGAAGAGATACTCAATTCCGAGTGTGATATACACTACGTCCATAAGTCACCGGAGTAAGAGGACGACTTTAAAGTATGAAATGACCTAAATTACGACATATGGTTAACATTTATTAAATGTTGTTTTACACAATTGTAACCGGATCACAATGTAAATGAGTGCGGTATAGTGTCCAGGGTGTTTCGATAAATTGTGCGCGTAACGAGTCATTACACACTATTTAATAGCCCCAGTTCGGTTTGTTTCTTTGTTATTTATCGATGTCTGTGACGTAGAGTTCTTAGCAGGTTATGCAGAAATAGATGTAAAGCAAAGTCTGACGATTCAATATGTAAGCATAGATTTTGCGACCCACATGCGCTACTTTTCATTAAACATTAGAGTAACGTCACTTCTACTTAGATGCGTCGCGCCTTGTAAGTGACACATTTTTCATGCAAGGGATATGGGAAAAGAATAAACTGCCAAGTTGAAAGCTGCAACCACGCGGATTAGTAGAATCTCGTATTTTAGAACCAAATTACCGTTAAACGTGATAAAAAATATAGGTACATTGTGAAAAAATATACCTAAGTAGTATGTACCTACTTTTCAGATGAAGTGGTACAAAATAAAACTACATTAAAACGACATCTTATTTTTTTGTGCATTTTGCATTATTAATTAGTTTATGTTCTTTGACAAATATGTCAAAGGTTTGACTGCACTGAGAGTCCAAATTAACATATTAACATATGAGCAGCTTATTTTTTTTTTATGAGAGATAAACCGGCTATGTTTCTCCCTTCCCATAGTACGGTTGACAACTCTACTACTTAGCATGGCATCCAACGATTGGGGTCTTTATATCAGAGGATAATAGTGTCTTCTTCTGCTTTGATTACAATTACCAACTGCTACCGTCGATGGTTTATACAAACTTGACTTTACATGATATCTACGGGAAAATGGAAGCCAGCACTCGGTGCCACAGAAGGAACAAAGAAACATGGCTGAATAATGCGTCTTCGTTCCACTCGCGACTGTTGCGGTGTCGACCGCTCCTTGCCCGTAGCTTCATTTACAATCAACCCTTTAGCGCCGCAGTTGCATATTGCTATCGAACCATACGGTTTTCTTGAGCGACAATCCTATCATAATTAGGGTAAATCCGGGAGACGCGGTCGGGCTGGAGAGTTGGTCGAGTCGCTATATTCAGACTCTACATCTGTGTATATGTAAGAGTGTGTTAAGGCTCAGAACAATTAATTCTCTAAGCATCAACTGTTACGACTAACTCTCCGGCCCGGCCGTGTCTCCCGGATTTACCCTATACTATACATGGAGCTCTTCCATACCTAACTATCTATCGTTCGATCTGCTTCACAGACCCATAGATTGCAATGTGTGTGTATTCGGCGGCCGGCAAGAGGACGATTGTAGCATTGGACACTAATTGTCGCTCTGTAGGTCATCACAGTTCCGACAAATTGTCGCACAAGCCCCTTCGGTCGCCTCCTCAAACTTCGCATATATCGAACGGAAAATTGTGACGCTAGGTAGTGGGTCGTTTTCACAGCCGTGGGAGAGCTCACCCTTGCGACCGCGAGCATGGACAACAATTCTCCAGCCGTGATATATTAGACATTAAGACAGCCAATAGTGGCGCGTTATGCTCGGCGCAGCTCCGCCTATAAAGGGGGCCTTCTGGATGGTTTTTAAAAGGCGGAAATAGCTTTCCCCTCCATCCTCCCTTGGCGGGTTCGCGCGTTCTCTGTCCTCCGCTTTTCCCTTCCCCACCCCCACCCTCTGTCCTTGTTTTTCCGGTGCTACACCATTACAGTCACTCCGGCTCTCCCTCTTCCTCTCGCCCTTCCTCTCTCTGGCCATCAGCCACCCCTCTACCGTTCTATCGAATAGACAACGCGACGCGGAGCGTGCAAGGTGCCCGCGGTGTGCCGCCGCCGGGACGCCAGGCGTTGGTTCCCTCCTTTTCCACGTGCAGGTGAACCCGGCCAACCACGTGCTCCGTACACGCGCGTGTGCGTGCTCTATCCAGAAGCGCGGCGGCGGCGGCGTGCGTCCCTCCGCTTCAAAGTGAGAGAGGAGTAGTGGAGAACAGCGGACCTCCACCTTGGAGTGGGAGCGAGCGAGATATTCACGGGGAAAGAGAAGCATTCGGAGGGACTGCCCTCTGGACGGGAGAGGGTTGCTCCGACGGCACGGAGAAGGAGAGAGACAGACCCAGACACCCAGAGGTCGGTCGTTTCGATGCCATCCTCTCGGCTGGCCGACGATGCTAGCTTGCCTAGCTCTTCCAGTCACTCTCCTCTCTCTTTTGATCCCGGAACTCACCCCTCCCCTCCCTCCTCCTCCGTGCTGCTAGTCCTTTCTCCCCATTTGACGCGGGTCCCCGGCCACGCCGTTGTTCCCTCTTCTTCAGGGTCTACGGCGAACCTTTCACCGTTCGCCCATCCGTCCGCCATTTTGTCCGTGACGTCGTTCACGCGCTGTTTCAATGAGGCTGACTCCGCGCACAGGGGAACTGGTCACTGCCACGGAGGGGAAACACGCGGAACTTTACACGTATATGGTCTCATGGGAGTGGAGAACGCTTAGAAATATGGCTAAGCTATAGGCTGAACAGCCGTGGCGTGTCGATCGACTCCATTGGAGAAACCACCGCCTCGGAGTGGGATTTCTAGCTGGCGAGGATTGTCTGTTATTTCACATGATCTTGCGCCAAACTGGCACGGGTATCGTTTGCCTGCAGGTTCTAGTCGTTTGTTTTCGCACGCGAGGCGCGCGGAACCTGCAGAATTAAAAATTTCATGTCTACGCGAAGATTCTTAAGAATTTTAACGAGCCGATAGAATTTTCGGGACCACGAGTTGAAAAGTTCTTCGCAACACACCCTAAGCTACATAAGTATCCACGCTTTTGTGTACACTGATGCCTAACGTACATTCTTAACGCGTGATCGATTTTTATGCTTGGATAATGTTCGTTGGGTGGAAAAATATGGAACAAGGGCTGTTAAAAGCTTATAGTCACAGAGAAATAGAAATGCACAGGGGTTATTTCAGTCGAAGCTTTTGCTTTTGTGTTGGTACCAGAACGCGCGCCGAATTCATGCAAATTTTCTATGTTGGCCAAAATTGGGGGTTAGGTTTTTCTGTATTCGATTGTTAAATGCATCCTTCAGTTATGACGACTATTTTATACAGTTTCTTTTACGTGAATCATTATTGCAAGTTGGAGAGGTGTTTTTAGATATGTTTGACTGCAATGGGTATTAAAATTGATTGCCCCCTTTTAAATAGTACACGTCAGTAAACCAAATTAAATTCAGCTGTCAAAAGAAGTGTTTGGGGAAGAGAGCATTGAAAAATTAATGTCACGCGTGATCATCCCTAAGGAAATGGGATACGTAAATGATAAAATTGTAAGCTGTCCTTATTGAACTCATTTGTGGCAGTTTATAACATTATTTCCCTATTTAAGTACTCAATTAATCTTTGCTACCGACGAACCTGAAAATGCGGGAAAAGAATTATTGTGTAATTACCTTTAATGGTTTGAAACAAAAAAGTAATTCCGGAAAAAAATTAGCTGCCATCTCTCTGTTACAGACACCAGATTTATTTTTTCGGGTATATTCACTGGATAGAGATAGCGCTATTTTAAAAAAGATAGAAGTTAAATATGTAAATGTGTTTGAAATACCAGCAGTGAACCACAAGAAGTGTATGGTATGTACTGTGTGAAAAGGCCAAGAGTTTCTTAAATCCTGTAATGTAATGTATCTAACTTTTGCCATAGTTCTTGCGAAAAAAACTGAATGCGCTGGGTGATATAAACTGTATTTTAATACTTTTGCTCGTTTACGATCTTCGCAGTAGAATTATTTTCTTGAGTTATAAATTATTAAAATTAGAATAATACTGCGTTATTCTATTCGCCCACCATCGTGTTTTGCCGTTCTTTCCATTCAGCAGTTGGTCAGTAGACGAGTCCATTTGCGGTTGTCGACAGTGCCTCGCTGGTCAATGCAATTTCCACCTTCACTGGCTGCTCTCGATTCAGTTCTTCTCCGCCATCGACTGTAACAGGTGTTAGAAAGTCGCGAGAAAGTCCGATTCGGTTACAGATAACGGGACAGATGTATCGTTAAATCACTAAAAACGGGTCATTATCGGTCCTTCCTTTCTCACTTTTGCGGCCGCACGAGAAGTCATCTTCATTCAGAGCGTCGGCGTCGTCATGCATTGCATCCAATGAGTTTCCTGTTGAAGAAATGTGATGGCGTGTCGAACTCTGCGAATTATGTGCCTGTTTACATTATGGCTACTTTCTAGATGGACACTTGGGATATATACTTTCTATTCTCTTGCATACTTTTGTCCGACTTAATTTTCGCCCAAAGTGGTTTTACAGGTAAATGTACTTGATAAATTGAGGAAACATAGGGAACTTTATATGAACGGAGGAGGGAGAAATAAATTTTAAAAATAGAGATGAGGTTCTTCAGCTTGGATAAGGTGTTAAGAAAGGGTTCAGGCTTTAGATAGTGTATAGTATTCTCGAAATTGAGGAAAAATTGTTAGTCAAATAGGTAGAAATTGTAGAAAGTTTAATTTTCTTTATGTTAGAATCCATACGTTGCATTTGATAATGCAAGTCGCTTGCTTTCTTCTCTTCATCGCACGAAATCGTAAAAGTAACTGATTACTTCATAATATTTTCACTTTCACGTGCACAGAAATAATTCTAAATGTTTTTCCAGCATTTCCATTCACGCTTCACATCTTCAGAATTGCGTGTTCTTTTACAAATTCCTGGTCTGCGCGTGGCAGACATTTTCTACTTAGCGAAGCAAGAAAATACTACTGATAATAGTATGAAATTTTAATTCAATAATAGTTTATGTGTATGTGTATTAATATATCATTCTTTTCCATAACTCGCATTGCTGGAAAAGGAAACGAGTGGCTGTTTTTATCAACGCAGAGAATCACCTCTATATACCTAACTTGGAAAAAATGAATTTTGTAGAGTCTTATTAACTCTCTCTGTAAAAAGAGTGAAATCTAATATTAAATACAACATCAAGAAAGCCTTATTCCCTTTTACGAGGAATTTCTGGTTTTTACGCAATTATTCCTGCTACTCTATCTGATTTGTAGTAAAATTCGGATAAAATTAATAGCAAACACTTGATATTACGATAAACACTATTCTGACGGTATGCCTTTCGAACGAATTCCCAAATAAATGTGCCTTCGCCGTGTCGCGAGCATCAAAGCTGCATCTGCAGTTGCAAATTTTGAAGCGAAAATATTTTGGCAACGATCGTGTTATAATTTGAGTTTGGAACCTTTTCAAATGAAGCGTTGCGCGCAAGCAGCCTTTTTTTTTACAAGCATATGGTGTCAGACAGATTTATAATTGAACATCTGAAACCCTCAAACCTCCACTTGGCAAATAACAGGAAATCCTTTCAGTGTTCTTCTTCAATGCACTTCCTTTGTGACAGCAGAATATTTCGGAAAGTTTGATGTAGCGAAGTGCCCACTTGGCGCGGCGGCGACGTGTTCCTTCGCTTTGATAATTGGCACCCGTAGGTACTGACGATTTTTTTATTTCCGCCATGTTGCAGATCACAGTATAGAAATTCTATTGGAATACAGTACCAAGCTCCTACAACACTTCCGCTATGGCTGGGATGCGCTACCGCTGATGTACGTCATTTTTAAAGACGCCGGGGCAAACCTCGAGGAAGCTATGAATCGTATACTGGCAGGTAATGTGCATTACTTTTCACTTTTTACTCGTAAAATTCATATTCAGTGTTTTTATCCGACGCCTGACAAAACTCTATATATTAATTTCAAAACAAATCACGATTAATTCACTGTTGATTGTTGCATCAGTTTGCAATACTGTATCCTTATTTTACACTTCGTGTGGGTGGAAAGTAACAAGAGTTTTTCTTTCTCCAGCTGCGATAGCTTTACACCCGAAAATTTCCCGTTGGGGTACCATTTTGGACAACATTCGTTCGTTCATCGTACACTTGCTACCCACTTGAAAGAGTCGTAGAGTTTTAAAACTTTTAAACAATTTTTCAAAGTCTTTTCTCGGTGACATTTTTTCGCCCATGATTCTTTCTTGAAGTGAACGCAATTACGTCACTGTAGATTGCAGATTATCCCTTTGCAAGTCTGCGCAGTAAAAGTAACAAACACTTCGTTCGGATTGGAGCAACGACGGAGATATATGTATTTGATTCTGACAATTCCACGGTCGGAAAACAATTTTCTTTTCTCGCGGGCACTTGAATTCAGTGGTGAATGCGGAAATCGTGCCTCGACGAAATTGGCAACGCGTTCGGTGCAATTTATAGCTTTTCGTCACTTTCGCGATGCGGATTCGCGATACAACTGAAGGACGACTTTGCACGCGTACCTGAATGGTCTGTTGAAATATTTTTTAATATATCCAGCCGAAAATTATCAGGATTGTCTTTACTTGCAATATTCCTACATGATAGCTAATATTTTGCAGACTACATTCTCACGTATTCCACATTTGCATTTTATATTTCATTTATACATTCTCCTTAGCCTTAAAGAGTCTGGCAATTTTTTGTGCAGTTGTGTATCATCTTCTTCAACCATCTAATTATTTGCACAGAACCAGAACGTAGGAATATTGTAGACCGATCAAACTGTCTTAAACATAAAAAAATCGTTAAGAAGATCCAAGTCTATAATTAATTCTGAAATTAATGGATATGCATATACGTAAGACGATCAAACTGATAAATCGATAAATTAACGTCCTTCAGGCCACGAAAATTTCCAATGTAAATTAGCCTTATCGCTCTCTTTATTGGTAATGTACTACTCAGCTACATTTCTCCAATTTTTGAAAGCATTTTTCTCCCATCGATCCTTCCGAGACAACAAAAAGTCCCTCCGCTTATTCCAAGCTCATTAACCATGGAATTTTCTTTAAAATTACACGCGTTGGTAGATACGCGAGTTTTAATCCCGTTGCGCGCTGTCGACCACAGGAGCCAGGCGACCAAACTGGGCGATTCGAAAGTTATCAATGTCGCAGGGACCATCCAGCAGAATGGACGTCCAGGAGATTGCTATAATTATTAAGTGGCTTGAATTCTTTGAAAAGGGGAAAAGGGAATATTGGGTGCATCCTGTATTGCAGGAGCGTCATAAGAAAGGAAGTCGGGAATGTCCGTAAATCCTTCAACTCCAAATAAGTCGATTCAGTGGTGCACTCAGGATTTAATCTTAGGGGCAGCCAAGTTGAACGGACACAAATATTTTTATTGCAAATTCAATAAAATTCACGAGGTGATTGTACAAATTTATTTAAAGAATAAAATCCAGTTTTCTTTTTACAAAGCTCTTGAATTTATTACTTCAGTCGTGGTTACATTAATCTTTTATTCCTTTTTCTTTTTGGGGGGGGGGGGGTGCCACTGTGCCAGGGCCTCTCGGTCCCCCCCTGGGTGCGCCGCTGTTTTTTAATGTCACGATTGGAATATTCGCTACACGCCAAGTCCGAAATTACTCTTCAAGATTCAATTTCCAAAATAAATTTCTCCGCATCGAAGCTCGTCGTATTTGGTCTCCAGCAAAGTTGCTCGTAGTCTGAACACGTGCGTTGCAATCAAGGCACATCGTTGGTCTAAAGGCGGGATCTCCTAGCTGCGACAGGTCGCTGTCGGTCGCTGCCGGTCGCTGCGACTGGTCGACAGTGCGTAAAGGCTCTGGAATCGTTACACCGTGGAAAGGAGATACTTCCGGTTGAAGCAGTCCGATTAATCATTCCACTTTGCCGTCGCTCTTGACGATTAAATGTGGCTCCCATCTTCTCCTCGTGCATGCCATTCTGCCCAAATTTCCACCGTGATCCCCCGATTTTTGCCAATTTCGTCGCGTCTGCGATTTCGTACTCACGCTGAAAGAAAGTACCAGCAATGTCGCGTCTTGCCACGGCTGCGCCACGAAATCGTCGTGCTCGAAGATCCTACAGGAGGAGGCTTTCGATGGTCCGCAGGGATGTTTGTCTCGTCTCGCGAAGAACTGTTAGCTGGTCCATAGACAAGCTGGCTGGACGTGTCATCATCAGGAAGATAAACCGGAAGATATTTCGTTTGCGCCATGCTTGTTACCCGAAAAGTCGAGCGCAGCAGCGAGTTTGTTTTCACAAAAGTGAGGCGTCGGCGTCGGCGAGGTGTTGTCGTTCGTTGAACAAAATTATTTTTTCATAATTGAGTCCGCGAAAGTCACGGGTGTCGCGTGAATCGCGCTGGATCCTCTGCAGTGGAAGATCCAATCTAATTCGCGGCTGACTACGAGTCGGGATGCAGCCTCCGCCGGACATCAAGGTAGGATCCCATCTTGCTGCTTTATTTTTGGAATTTTACTCGCGCTCCTCGTCGATAACGGCCAAAGGAGACATGAAAGAGGGACATGTATCGGAGAAAGTAATGCGCTCGAACGACGCGCACAGGAAACAGCCTGTCGATATCGACGTGTTCCGTGCGTGCAAATGAAGGCGATATGTCTTAATAGATCATCGATATCGAAGTTTCTCGCCTGAGAACGTATTAACGCCGAGGATTTCGACGTGAACATGAGTCGAGATCGTCTAAACGCCTGCAGACGTCTCTCTTTTCACTGTCTATGTGTATAATACCTACACTGGTTCCCAATCTGTGGCTTGCGACCCCCAAGGAAGTTGCAGTGTTCTCTGGCGGCGCGGGCGGGCGGCTAGTTCTGGCTGCAATTATTTTTATAGACAATAGAATATTTCATCGCTAAGATTTTCGCATCGAAAATATTTACTTTTAATGCCTTTTCTTTACCCTATTAAGAATGACTTTTATACAACTGTGAGGAGGGAGGGGTGCAGATTGTTTGGCTATTATAGAAGGGGATCGCGACTCAAAAAAGGTCGGGGAACACTGTTTAAACCGATCATTTCCGAATGCAGCTTTTTCATGGCCACTGAATACAGTAGAATTGTTTTTCCGGCTTGGCAACGTATTGCACCACTTCCCGAAGTGCCAAAACTAGAGAAGCTGCGAGTTATTTCCGTGAAAGAGCGCGTAGTGAACTTGTGGTTTAGTGTATACATGTGTAGATGAGGGTGTATTTGCTAGAGATTTTTGTCGCGTCCGAGATGTATAATTATTTAGTGACGGTGTTAAATAGTTATGAACTGTGCTACGATAACCTGGAATATTATGATACAGATTCATTAGGATGGTTACAATTATACATTTTTATCACTGTTATAGGTACTAATACATTTTTTTGAAACATGTAAATCGTTGTTTATATCAAGGATCTTTTTACTCGAGACACTTCTGTGGCTGACTAGTATTTTGTATATATTCAATTGGGAGGGGAATGTTGAGGGGTTATTGATAAATGCACATAGAGAAAATGAATTGGTACAAAAAGAAGACTGGGGTGCCACTGACTGCACGCATGTTTGCTCAACGAATACAGAAAAATAAAAGAATTCATCGGCACCGCGTGACCTCCCAGTGACGGAAGAGTCAGTCAGACCGGTGATGCCGCACGCGGGGCGCTCTTAGTAAATTGCGGGTACATATAGAGTTTTCTCTTCAGCAGGATAAAAAGTTACAAAAAATTACAAAAATCGTAGGACTTTTGTTACAAAACCTTCAGCTCTGAAAAGTCTATGTTCGAAGTTAGCTATAAAAGTTTATAACATTGACATTTAACAATCCTTGTTAAATGTCAATGTTTCAAAGGAATGTCGAAGAAGTGAAATGCGCACTTATCAGTAGGCGCAGTTGAAATCATCTACTCCGATCAAGCGGAACAAATGATAATTAGGTTGCTCTACTAATGCGAAGTGAACGATTAGTAATCCACTCTAACAAAGTGACAAAAACGTCAGGTAGGCAACTCGAGCGAAGGAAAACAAACGATCAGTAGCCTGTTCTGATGCAATAGGGCAAACGAGCAGTTGCCTTCGGCCAATGGAATCGTAAAGCTAATAGTTTGTTGGATGAAATTACATGCAAATGACCAGTAATTTGCTCAAGGGGGTTACATACGTTCTCGGCGCCTAATAATTGATCACTTTTGGGATTTTTTTTCTCGAGAGGTGTGAAATAAAACAAAAATTTTATAATTGTATCTTGTTCTTGGGACCTTTATTCATATAAAAAAAATTATTTCACACACTTTTGTCATATATTACCGTTCGTTTTCTGCGGTTGCAGCAACCTCTGCACCAAGCAGGGGGGTACCTTATCAGCATCATAACTTTGCCAATTTACAACCTTTTTTCACGAACTTTGCGTTAATCTATGCAAAATGACATTCTTTAAGAGCCATCGGGGCATTTTTTTAAATTTTTAATTCTTAATTTTTTTTTACCATTTAAAGATCGAAATTGTAGACGAAAAATCGACTGCTTTCTTCAAAATGGCATAATTTTCTCATTTTCTAAAAATTCAAGCACCTATGTCAGGGCTGGGCAACCCGCGGCCCGTTCCCCCGACTTGCCTGCTCTGCTGGGCCGCAGGAGAACGACCCCCAAAATACTCTTTTTAACTCCTACACTATACTGTACTGGTGGCTCGCGAGCCGCATATAGCTGCTGATGGTGGGGGAACCGGCTAACTGGTAGTCGGGACTGCGGCCCGCGGCGGCGAACAAGTTGCTCAGCCCTGACTTATGTAACTTCAAACTTAAGTATATGGTATTATAGGGAGTTGACAGAGTAGAATAATTTTCCAAGTATTATTAATTCTAACAAAGCAAAAGAAACTTGGACGGGAACTACCTTCCTCTAGGAAAATATACAAAAATTTAGCCGTGCAGAGTAAAAAACGTCTTCACTAATCAGTTTAAGGGAAAAAATCAACCACTGAGTAGTCCACTTGTTCTAAGCAAAGAAAATGGTGGTCCACTTTATCACCGTTGGTGCAAAAGATATAGTAAACCTTGGAAATTCAAAAGAAAAGATAACCTATCCCGTGGAGATTCTTTTACCCGTCTTTCTTCGTATTTAGTAGTCGAAACAGAGATATCAGACACGACGACAATTGCCAGGTTCACTATGTCCACCTCCACTGACTATGCAGACACAAATTCGCATGGGGGTTATAAATTCTCAGGTGTGTTCGTCCACTTAATCATTCTGTTCTACTCGCCTCGCCTCGCCTCTCGCTGTTCCCGGGCCCCGTTAAAATCTGTGACATTCACACAAAGTAGAGCGGCGATCATTATAGCGATCACACGCGCAAAACTACCAGTTATAATGAATTCGCGCCAATTGCCAAGCAGAAATCATTATAGGATATTTTTACAGTTATTATGTAGCCGGTATTACGATTTTGTGTCAACTTGCCGACAACCACTAAATGCGTCCAATGGAAAGCTGCCAATCCTGTTAAAAATGTACGCACTTCGCTCTTGCTGCCTTCCCGTTTCGTGCGACTTGCAAGCGACGAAGCTTAACACGATATTAATACTCCTTGGGACTGCTCGCTTCATTTTGTTCCACTTCATTGGATAACAGATTTGGAGCTTAATATATTCCCAGGAAGAGGCAACTTAGAGCCAGGTGCACGATAAATTGAATGCATTTGTATGCACAGCGTGTTCTATTATTACCTCGTCCAAAGCTGCGTGCAATTACACTGCACAGAATTTCTTTGTTAGGTTGCAGTTTCCTCGGTAAACATTTCGGTGGCGTTAGCAATTAACAATCGAATACAAAGTAAGTAGGTACCTAATAAGAAACAACCTTTAAGCGATTTATTCTAAGTTTTAGAAACGTTTATCTATATCGATTTTTTTTTAAAGATTTTTTGAAGTGCTCGTAATTGTCCCTGTTAGATGATTTAGTGGGAATATTTTAGTGCGCACAATTCGTCGGTTCGAGTTGTATCTGCTTCCTCGGTGATAGAGCCTTCTTGTTCCAGGACAAGGCAATATTATCCGCGAGCACAAGCGCGTAGAGCTGGCTAGTTAAACAGTAATATTTTGCAAAGCCTCGCCACCTATGTGTTAGGTCTACAAGGATCAACACTGAGTCCACGTGAACAGACTATAAATGTTTTACGGTAAACATTTTATCTCACAAATGTTGTCTTAAGTTTCAACTAATGTAATGGAGTGCTTGTTGCATAACGGTTAAGATGGAATTGGGTCAGTCATGATTACAGAAGTGTCGACTTTGTCCAACTAAAAATATAGATTTTTCTGCATCAGTGGCAGATTAGTTCGTCGTGGAGAGATAAGCTGCAACATCCATATGTGTAAATAATTTGGAAACAAAAAGTCAACTGCTGCAACTAATTATACAAGGCACTTTGGAGGAGCAGCTCGAGTGATCTATCGCCCTGTCGCGTCACCCGAGAGCTAAGGTCGTCGAAAAATTTTAAACAGGGGGGCACACTTTCATTAACATAATGTGCAGTTGACATATAGATACATTCACTAATACACGATACGCTGTTACACAATACTGTAAAAAGTTGTGAAATCATGATCCAATATATCGAGGCGATGCGCGTGTTTATCTAACATGTAACATCAGTTTAACTCACAAATTATGTTCGAGGCACTGCAGATTTTAGAACCTTAACAGGAATTTAATTATCACAGCGAAGTGTTTAGATAATTGATTATTTAAACGTAACCTAACCCAATATGGCGGCGATCACTAATGCTGAATGGAAGATGGTTAAACTAACAGGAACATGTATAGGAAAATATAACTGGAAAATTTTGATGTTTGATAAGATGGCAAGGGGTGATTAGGAGCGAATAGGGTAAATATGAGAAGAATGGAAAAAGTGGTTCGTGCATAACGAATCGAAAATGTGAGAAAAATAGCGAGTATGTAATATTCTTAATTCCCTCTATAAACGAGGGAACAGATGCGGAAGAAACACCGCTACTTCACGCTAAACCATCTACAATTATAACCAGGACGGCGTAATATGTTTCGGTTTATGAATAAAATAGGGGAAACCGGAGGCACTTAGTGCATTATCCAACCCCATTTTTCTCTCCTCGTGGAAACTACACACACATCCGTATCTTCTCCCCGCATATTTTTTCCAATACTCGTTCCCTGCCATTTCTAAGCCCTAAGTGGTATCGACTTTATAACTCGCTGTTTCTACGATACCACACTGTAGAGTACAGTAAAGGGTCTAACAGGGTAAGCGTGGCCCCCAACGGCAAACGGCCCCCATGCCGATTCTTGGAGTTGTTATTTTTTAAACAATGCTCCTTGCCTGAAACACCATTATGTAAAATTTCAGATCGCTACCCCCCTGTTTAAGGGTAATACGGAGACAAACGCCTTTAACGTTATTATTTTTTTCTCGGTTGCTACTTAAGATATTTAAATGAAAAAAATATATGGAAGAATAGCTACATACTGACTGTACTTCATATATTTTTCTCTAAATTGTAAATCAATTATTAAGGGTAGGAAAAAATTTATTTGATTTACAATTTAGAGAAAAATATATGAAGTACAGTTAGTATGTAGCTATTTGTCCTTTTCTTTTTCATTTAAATATCTTAAGTAACAACCGAGAAAAAAATAATAACGTTAAAGGCGGTTACCCCCGTATTACCCTTAAACGGGGGGTAGAGATCTGAAATTTTACATAATGGTGTTTCAGGCAAGGAGCATTGTTAAAAATTAACAACTCCAAGAATCGGCGTGGGGGCCGTTTGCCCATGCTTACCATGTAACGTGGCAAATATAGCGTTAGACGTGGTATAATGACAGAGACGCGGTATCCTCGTGGATTTTCATCGTGCTCGAAGGGAGCGAGATGCACGAAGGTGTGGGGCGGTCAAGTAGGCGTGAAAAAGGAGGAAACGTAATTTGTTAAACAGCCTGCCTACTTGGCTACTGTGTTTGCACGGGTTGATCATTATAAATCGCTTAACAGGGCTATGGTCCGTTCGTCAGAACGCTACTCCACCGCTAACGCCTCCAGGCGCGTATCGTCTCGATCGCAATAGCCGTCCTCCTACAGGCCTTAATGAGCTGCAAACGAACGGGTCAAACTGCCGCTTTATTATTTAGTAAGGTATCGCCTACCTTGGGAGCGATGTCAGGTCATTCTACTTCTTTCGATACCGACAGTTTTACACTGCGTTGCTGAAAGATTCTCCACAGGGTACAACGCGCGATTTTGGTTGTTGAGTACGGGGACGACATGGGTCGTCCACATGGTAGCGATGCTACCTTTAAACGTTTCCGATTCGGATATCGTCGGTATCGTTAACCAGTTTTCGATGTAGGCTAGAAGAAAACAACACCAGCGAGAGTCCGCGTGAGTAAGACTTTGAGTGCGGAGCCTAGTTCTACATGGAAAGGGAAGAAATAGAATCGTTCTCGCGGCGGCGAGGATTGTTGGCCTAGCTGGGGTCGCGATCGGTGGCTAGTAATTACGGCGAAGACGTCGTGTTTCACGCGTGCCAACACCATTTCAGGATAAATGCCCTCGCTGGCGGGTAACCGAGCCTGTCCGCCCGGTTGGATACTTTTAAGCCCATGTAGAAAGTCGCATTCCTGCTGGTCTCTCCAGGCGAACAGGTAGACGATTAACGGCCTCGCCTTGGACTCCAAATGGATACACTGTTGGGAACACGATCGAAACATACGGTTACGTTCACATCTGTCCCGTTTGGTGACCGTGAATCGATCTATACGCGAGATTAAACTTAAAGCGTGGTATTCCGACACGTGTAAGCACGTGTTAACACGTGGAAACGGAAATGAGATTAGCAGCTTGCCCTGGAGTATTTAAACGTTTGTATCACGGTGTCAGCAAACTGCTGTATCGGGGGTACCGGGGTAATACAGTTGGTGGTGAATTTTGACTCGCTTTTGTTTTGTTCTTGGGAAGGGATGTGCGTAGGAAAAGCAAATTGTAAAAGAGGTCCTTTGAATGCTTCTGGAACGGCTTCAAACAAGTTGAATCTCGAACTGAAGAAATTTCGGTCCTAGAAGAATCATTTGGCAGCCTAGTGCTTTTGAATACTGTGCTTTTAGCTCAACACTTTCATGAATCTCGAATCATGCAGATCTTAAGGTTGAAAGACTCCGGAGTATAAATAAATCGTCAACTATTAGCCACTATATCGAGTAATGCTGCATCACTATAAAACATTCGACAAAATTTCAAGATTATTGAATCAACCTCCTTCCATTTGAATAAAAAAGCCTTAAACAATATTGCTTCAAAATCACCGATTTCACAACAAATTGGAGTTTCCTGTCGCAACATAAACGAGCAAAATAACTAATACGCCTGGCAAGCTTATTCGTTATTTTTATCCCTCATTCATCATCCGAATGGAATTATTGTGCCCGGCTCTGGCCGCAAATACAGTCCAGAACGCGCGAGCTGAATGGCGAACATTCGCACCTAGCCACTCGTGGCAAAGATTAATGGTGCTTGAGGAAAGTAAAAATGTCTTGCCAGCAAAAACATCATGCTGTGGCTGCACGGTGGCCGTCAACACTTACAGAGTGGCAGCCACGTTCAAATAATAACGAGCTTGTAATGTTAGAGCACACAGGTTACATTTTAATTACCGTCTGACGTTACAGTGATTAATGTTCGAAATAAGTAGCTGTATACACAATAACTGTCACTTGCACCTACAGGTGTACTAAGCAATAGTGATACCTATGTATTTATACGAGGATCTAAGAGGATAATTTTTTGGAAGTCTGCCTCGACACTAGACCGCCTGGCAAAATTGTAATCTAATCATCAGTGTTTGTACAGGGTGGGCAATGTGGAATGGATTGGGGCGATGGTTCCATCCACAATCCTGTTTTTTTTTGTTTGTTCAGGCATGCGCATTGGAGACGTCACTATTGCTGGCTGTGGAATAATCTGTAAATGGATTTCGAAGACGTAGTAATGCCTTCACAACTGTCGAAATAATATACGCATTACTATTCACTTGTGCGCTTTGGATATTTTATGGTAAACGTAGGGTGTACCTATTTGTGGTTTATTTAAGAATTTAGTGATTACATAAGAAAATGCAGGTTTTGAATGTCGAAGTCTTGTTTTGCAGTAAAATGACTTAAAACGTTTGCCAAGTACACGTGCGCTTGACTATGTATGTACGTCAGCCGATTAGCTCGTGTTATGTAAGTAGCGTATTACATCAGTCGCGTTAGTCAGTGCACGTGTATTCGACGAAGATGCAAAGTCGTTTCCCTTAATGCTTTGTACAGAAAAAAAATGTGAGAAGTAGAATAATTTGTCAGATTTTTAACGTGCAACGTTAATGGTAATTACACAGACTTCCACAAGGTCCACTGTCATCTGTACTCTTCAAAGTAATTACATTACCCAAAGTAACGCAGGAGTCACGTTTTCAAACAGCAGACAAATCGTCATCAGATAGTGATTAAAGTAAATTCACGTTGAAGCTTCCATAATACCCCCCTGGACTTGGGGTTTGGTGTCGTGCGCGATTATTTTCCAGAAACTACCTCACAAAAGTGACGACTTTCACATTTCGCAATATTTCTTGAGGAACTTTTCGCAATTACAATAACGTTGTATACTACATTCTGTTCATTTTATAAAGCTCTGCGAGTGACTTATCTCATATAGCACCCTTACTGGCAATTTTCAAACAATTTCGGCAAGTTATATGCGAAACGTGAGCTCCAATCCACACCCATGACGGAGCACTATCCCTTTGCACTCCAAGCATCCCTCTAAAAGTGGAATCTGACGGCACGTGAATCGGCGATCTTTGCGCGTGAATCGCCGAACCCACGTGCCGTGAGAACGCTCATGGCTCGCCGAGTCGCGTTCGCCAAGCCGACTCGCCGATTCACGTGCCGTCAGATTCCACCTTTAGGCACACTAAAGCGATAACGAACATTACATTCTGATATCTTTAAACTATGCCACACTTCTCTATCTAAAATTTGTCTATTTGACAAGCGCGGCCTTGAGCAAGAACCACGTGGTCCAATCATCCCGCGCATAGCTTGCAGCACGAAGGATTGCAGCTAACTCCCGCAGTGAACACGTCGAACACCTCGCCGTAGAATATGATCATTCGATTAAGCGATAGCTCCAGCTATTTCTGGCAAAGTATTCAAACTGACCCTGGATATATTCTAGTTTTCAACGTCGTCATCGTCTTCTCGATAAGGGGGCACTTTTCTCCATTTGCCACCGCTATCCGTCGCGGTGTATCATTCGATCTTTCGTCTCGTCCTGGTTGCAAGGGAAAAGGAAGATGAGCGTGCAGGGCCGTTCTACGGGCGTAATTGCACATCACCGCCGATGAAAGTGTTCTATAGCACAGCGCAGCGGAGAGGGGGCTCTGTCTCAGCCATTTCTGCCGCGGCATACACGATCTGGTGATCTCGCTGCTGGCTATTATACTCGCAAGGTCTAAAAATACGAGACGACGCGACGCGAGCGATTAACGGCCCCGAAGCCGACTCTTACGGACGGCTACATTGTTACAAATGTCAGCCCTCCCCTCTCTCTGTTATGCATGTCGAGATCTCGCCCCGGAGAATGTACGGCCTTGTAAGTGCGGAGTGCAGCGATTCCCTCTCCTTCTCTCTATCCCGACGCTCGGCGTGTAGCATGCACCTGCAACGTGAATGCCTCCTGCGCCGCTACAAGCCGCGCCGCGTGCGCGCGAGCGGCCGTTGCACATTTGTCAAATTGCTTGCACTTGGATTTCTTGACTAATCGACCAGCACCTTTGGCTCGTTACGTTTGCTCCTAAAGTGGTGTATGCGAGGGTGTAAAATCAGAGAGGTTGGAAGGTGATGTTTTTAAAAGTGTGTAAGAAACTTTTGGTCTGGAGTATTTCCTGGTGAAGTTCAGTTGCTGGTAGGTGGATGCGCCATTTTCTTGATGGCTTGATTTTTAAGTAGTAACACTGTTCGTTGACGAGTAATTTGACGTCGCTGAGCGAAGATTGTAAGGATGTGAGTGAAGGGTGCGAGAAAATTCTGTTTCAGTTCTAATCGTGGAGTGTTTCCAAAGCAGACTAAAGGAGCAAGTAGAAACGCCTTGTGTGCGATCAGACATGCATCAATAGCGCACATTGTGGACGCGTCTCGACGTTAAGCGTTAAACTGTATTACAAATGGCAATCATTGGAAACAAATGGATCATTAATATTGAACATGGAACTGTTATGTTTTTATAAGATTGAAGGAATCAGGCTACAATGGTGGAGTGGAAATTGAAACAGAAATTAACATGTACGAGTACCTATAAGTCTTTTACCTCAAGCTTAAACAGTTTTTTTCTTGTTCTTTTTTCTGAATCGAAGTTAAAAATAAAAGTTTCTTTTAACACATGTGTTATCAACTTCCACGTTAAATAGTTAACACCTGATCTTACACAACAGTTTAAATATTCTAACAATAAGTGTCTTCCTGCAAAACTAATAATTCTGACTTACTATACCTACTCGTTTGCCCGCGTACCAGAGATATCGCAGTGTTCTAGAAAGATTGCAATACTTGAGTATGCAAAATACAAAGTTTCGAGTTTTTAAATATATTCATATACCTACGAATATCCTTAACAGATGAACACAGTGACACGAAAGAGAACTAATGCTACGTAAGTAAAGGAAAGGAGAATGTCATTGGTCAGAGTCCCTTCGCAAATCAATATACATACCTGAAATTATTTATGCATATGTACATTCGTCTAAAACCTATTTCCTATTCAATTTAACGATGTTACGGGAATTCTGAGATTGTGTAACAAATTTTGCATCCGCTTCAATTAAAATTCCTAACTCACGACCCTGTTCACCTGTTTAGAAAGAACACAGTTCTCTTTTATA
This sequence comes from Andrena camellia, assembly GCA_029448645.1. Classification (NCBI taxonomy): domain Eukaryota; kingdom Metazoa; phylum Arthropoda; class Insecta; order Hymenoptera; family Andrenidae; genus Andrena; species Andrena camellia. The sequence continues at coordinate 46,232,937 of CM055679.1, read as the reverse complement.
TATGTAGATATTCCAAATGGCTTCTTCATTCCATAACAGCGTAACAGAGCTGAATATTTTTTATTTATATTTAAAATACGATCCCTAAAGCTCGAAATACCAATTGCTGTGAGGAAAGAATCGCGTTCCTAAGTAACACAAAAAGAAAGTCTTCTAATTTCTTATGTTTAGTCCTATTGGATCATATTTATTATTGTTGAAAATAGATCGCATATCAGCGGTTTATCTGGTATTAGGCGTTATGAAAAGATCCCACGATGCGAGTTTCATTATGCTTGCTATATCGTAATGAATTACATGACCTGTTCTGGCAACTCGGAAAAAAGTGATATTTCTCGGGAAATGGCGCCGACGCCGCGTGTTTGTCAAAGTGCGATGCACGTTGCACACGTGTGCACACAATTGCAGCCGTGTGTACGTTCGCGGTTACGCGCCACTAAGTAGTGTTAATGCAACTTAAGAAATATTAATAACGCGTCCGCTACTCGACGACTCGCCTGCAAACGATCACGATTAGTGTCCTTTTTAGTACGAACAGACATGTTTTCATGATAACGCATCGCGCCTATTTAACTTCATTCCCATTAATGCTCACTTTGAAACATATAGGTACGAATTATTCCGCGGCAAATGAACGCGCGTGCTAACGCTGCGATGAGTCATATTTGTCCCATGCCAAAGGAGAGAGAAGAGGTAACATGCACGGGTCCTGTTATTATTTTTCATTGATTAATCGCAACAATGGAATCGTCGTTATTAATATTTCTTGATATCCATAGCAATCAGTATTTTATTATTAGTTTTAACTTTTAAATTAGTTATATCAAATTGATCGTGAAATTATTAACAAGGAATTTGAGTTTTACTAACGTTGAGAATTAACTGAAAATGAGAATTTCGAAGGTAATTAATTTTATCGTAGGTCACCTAGGTGAAATTTCGAATGAATAAGCACTATTTGATTTATCGTATTCGTTGGTCTGGACCCAGTACATATTCTATATCTAGGTTGAATCGTGTAATATGTTTGTGAGAAAGGAAAAAAGGGAGGGTATCAGTACCCTTTTGTATCCTTCCAATAGTGTTAGATTTTCTCATTGTCAGAAAAACATTTAGAAATTTCATATTTTCAAGGCGTATAATTGTAGAATAATTGCAAAAGCTGTTTAAACGGGATAAGCAATATGCTATGCAAACTAAATATTCATCAAAGATTTCACAACATACTTCTAATTTATTTTGTACATTCTGTTTCATTGCTGATGTTAAACTAGTTATATTTTTATGCGAAAGAATATTTATATTAAAAATGTGTGCGCATTAGTGGACGTGGGGGTATTATTTATTTTTCATCTGTGGGTAGAGAACTTCTTTATTGCCTTTATCTATGTTAGTGCTTTTGGGATGTCCTTCAGAAAAACTTCCCCCTGAATACCATTATCTTCTTTCCATTTTCACTACCAATTCTCCTCATTCGAACCTAACGAAATTGAAGTCCAATGAAAATCTCAAATAATCCCAGACGCCATCGTTGACTTAACAAGCGGTCGAGGGTTTTGGAGAACGCAGTAAGTGAAGATCATAAAGAATTCTCAGACATGAAAAAAAAAAGCGCGGTAGTTTAGAAACCGGAGGCACATTGGTTATCTGATTATAACTAAAGTAACGGATGAGGGAGAGGGGCTCGGTAGAATCTTAAATGCTCGAAAAGCGTTAACGAAGCCGGTGACCATCGATATAGAGCGCAGTTTTACCTACGGTTAACGTTCCCATCACCGGCCGTATATATAGGATTATTCTTATAAGGTGGCCGATGGAATTATCTCGAACACTAAACGAGATACGAGAAATTCCTTGGGAGGAAAAATGTTCTGTTCGAAGAAGGATATCTTATGCTCTGCGTGGCCAATTGACAGGTGGATGCGCCAAAGACATTTTGAGGTCAACTTAATTTTTGATACCTTGTATCATAGATCATTAAACTCGTCTTAAAAAGCTCTATTATTAAGTATAAGCTATAGAGAAGAGAATACGTGATCCCATTGAAAACATTGAGTCGGCTAGAGGCTCCGAACAGAGGACTTTTCGTCCTGAGGAATTTCTCGTATCTCGTTTAACATTGGAGATAATTCCATCATTTTCATCGATCACCTTACAAGAATCACCCTGTACACGTTCGCGGTGCATGGTAATGACCATGGGGCTTCATTACATGCGGGGAACACCGTGCCATATCTGGGGCCCCGCTCGTCCGGTAAATGTTACCCTTAAACACAACTGCGTATATGTATACGGTCTCGTTGCCCCGTTCAGAAGTTTTACGCATAACTCACTGTTGCAAAGCCTGTAATTACGATGGACTATAAAACGTGACTGCGGGACGGGTGTTTCGCGATGGGACGTTCGCGTAAATGGGCTTTGCGGGATGGAAGCTCGTGTCGGGCCAAAGGCGGAAGAAAAAGCGAAGGAGGAGCGAGACACAAAACGTGGAGCGAATTCGAAACAGTGATCTGAGGGAGCCAGATTCTCACGTTTCATTCATGATGCTGCGGCTACACTGTGAATTGGCTTTAATAATCGGTTGTTGCCCTCGATAGGGCGCTTTTAACCTGTAAAACGCGAGACATGCGCTTGTTCGGGGTACCGGCAATTATATTGTCAGCGTGGCGACGGTGATGCTTAGCTGCAGGAACGTTTACTGTCCCGATCATATCCTGCGGATAAAGCCTCACGAGCCTGGCCCCGTTCCAACGATCGAGTATTTCAAATTGTCAGGCACAAAGTATGCGATCATATAATTAAAGCCGTTGTTTCGCGTGATCTCTGGGCTGCCTCGTCCGCGAAATTACGGGCGTGGATCGCGCGTCGCGGCGCGTCTCGGCCCGTGGCTGATTTTCACCCCATCGGTAGGACGAGCCGGAGAAAACAGGATCCTTCCTGCGTGGCGGTGCACGTTGGGTGGAAATCAGTATGAAATCCCTGTATCGGTGTAGTCCGCGACCGGGGGAACCAGTTTCCCGGGCGACAGGTGTCCAGATTTATGATTTATCGGGGGGGCCCTTCTTCTCCGTCACGATGTGCATTAATCGCGCTGCCTTTTATGTTCCCAGCGACCAATGCAAACTTGTTGCCCTGTTTTAATTAATCGACATACCGCTCGTGGTGTAATTAATTAAGCGGTCGACTATGGTCGCGATGGCCGACCGGTTGTGGAAACATGTTTCTCTAGATTTTCTGTGCTTTCCCGCGTCGCGTCGCGCGCCGCTAAAATTAAATCTGAGAGAAAGACCGGTCGCTCTCTGCTATGGAATAAGATTCCCAAATAACTCTAATTCAGTGTGTCAGTAATGAGTACAGTAGACCACGGTGGCAATTCCGTCCGCGAAATCTGGCAGAGGAATTCGAAATTAATGACTGCTGCATATGCATATAAATAACTGTAATACCAGGCTTTACTCATCAGGTTGGCATCACTGATCTATTCTGAGTCCTCCCACTGCACGTGACATAGGTTCCGAGATACAGCTTCTTCTTATTAAACTATGATATTTCTGTCGCTGTTATATATTGCGCTGAGCAGGCTGGCGTGTTGCGATAATCTTTTATTTAATCATTGCTGTATGTACATATAGGTATAACAAGGGCCGCACGAAATTGCTTCGTACGTATTTAAAGAATACTTTCTCGCCTCTCCTCGTCTGCAATTCCGTTGGTGCAAGCTCCTCTGCCCAGCTGAGCACATTTGGCGCCCCCCGCTGCGAGAATCATGATCCATTTTCATGCTTATCAAGCTGCTATTACGCCGCGCCGTTGTAAAACTTACGGTTATCGAGCGCCTGAATTTTTCAGATACACTTTTCGTCGAGATCGACGAAACTGATCGGGTAGCAATCGTTAAGTCACGGTGACTGCTCCTCAACGTCGAACGCTTACACCGAGAGTGTACATATTACGATTTCAATGCGTAATTCTGTTTCTACATCCGTGGCTTTTGTGCCTTCGTTTTATGCGAAATAGTATTAATGATATATCACGTGTCTATTCGGAATACTAGATCGAGCAAAGTGTTCCGATCGAAGACGTGGTGTAAAATCATTTTTCTCTACTGTGGTCGGGGCAGAACCAAATGGTCGCTAGATGCCATAGGGAAGCTATTTTCGCGATAGCATTTACTTTTTTACCTTTCCAACAGGGAAACGAGTTGGCGTGGTGTAAGTAAGAGCCCTGTCTAACGTGATTCACAGTCGGAGAAGCGATTTTGAGCGGTCGCTGTCGTTGGATTTTATTAGGACTTTAACGTTTACAGTCCGCTGGAAATGATAGAAACATTGCGGTAACATCTCTTATCATTCGCATATATCAATTTTTATGCCTGTTATAGGTACTGTATAATTATCGTGACTTAAAAGTGGATGGGAATCAGGTTGTCTATAATTCCCTCTGACCAGTTTCGATGCTTTTTATGCTGAGCGTCGATCGGTAATGGACAAAATAACAGGCTAATTCTCGTTACCCCCATGTTGCCGATTCAGCAACACCTTCTCGATCGACCAGCAAAAAAAGTTCTATTAAAACACCGACCACGGCCATCTTCTTCGTTTCAGATGCAGTAAATATTACGCGCCCTTCATAAGCTTCATCGTTTACGACCGAAAATTAGCACACCGATCACTCATTATGTTTTATTACCAACACGGCTTGTTCAATCATGCAACACGGCGCTTCACTTTAAACGACGCTCTTTGCATATACGGGCTGTCCCATCAAAAGAGAAAAAGAGCGTAATGTAATGTCAACAAAGAATTGCACGTCGAGCGGCCTGTTTTCGTGTTTTCTCAGAGGGGAAAAGTTTACCGCTTATCACTTGCTTATTCGCTTGATAATTATTCTCCCCACTTAATTGCAATGGCTGCATATTCTGTTCTTTGTCTCGTACAGTAATTCGTGTTGAGTTCTATTTATAAACTAAACGGGGACACCCTGAATGGTTAATTATTATTATAAGAAGGAACAATGATTGAGTGCGCCGCAAAGATAGTGTCGTACAGTAGTCACGGCAAAACAGGTAATTTCGTTGCTTCGTTCTTCTTCTTTCCTCCAAGTTACGCGGTTAATCTTCGCTGGTGCACGATTAATGTCCGACGGTGTCCTAATTGGCGGCCGTAATAACGCCTCTCCGCAGCGCGGGTACTTGCTATCGATACAAGGCTGGATTTTCGAGCTACGAAAATAGATGGATTGTCTTGACTGGAACTATTTTGCCTTGCAACTCTCTCGGTGTTTTGCTGAGTTGATTAATATCTCAATTAAGTATTCGATCTTGGGACGCGTTAGGGTTGTCGATGGGAAACGAACGCTTGAAATATACAGCAACACTTCGTTCGGACGTGGCGTAAGGTAAAATTACTGAAATAAAAGATTTACATTGAGTGGTAGATATGCAGACTCACTCGAGCACTCGAAATTTTTGGTCATTAGTTACTCCATAAGCAGATTTTTCACTTTCGAAAAATTAAATGTGAATTTTCAGAATTGATGGGTTAAATGGAATTTTTGATACTTCGCAAGTGGACGGGAGAAATGTTTTGCAACTAAATAATTCTGAAGTGCAGTTATCAATGTTTTAGAGGGCAAATCTGGATCACAGAGTAATAGAAAATATTTTATGTACCTACACACGTTATTTCTGTGTTTTTCAAAGCCATCTAAACCCATCGTCACTTTCCTTCTTTAATGCAATATTATATTCCTGTGAAGTAGTACCTAGCCTTCATTATGTCAGTAACCAGAAGCAGCAAACAGAGGCAATCTTTACGGTTTATTAAAAAGGGGGAGTTAATCGTAAAGTAATTAAATAATTGATTACGAGTTCTGGAACTATCGATCTATTATCATCCCAGTGATAACATAAGTGTATCAAAACAAAGAAAGAGCTGCACTATCATACAGTTCCAGGAACCGAATGTGCAAATCTTTCGGACTTTTTGTTCGTCGAAAGTGATGTTGAATTAGTACATTTATAGCATCGAAATGAAAATATAGCACGTCATTTAGAATACACAAAGTGACCTCGAGAAACACATCCAAAATAATTAAACCCCACAAAGAGTTGTAATTGTTCCCGTCTCCATTCGACATCCTATTCCAATTTCTCATGGTGATCTACCATTTCACGTTACCTCCAAATTAAGCAGCTTAAAGTCTAATAAACCATGTAACCTAGCATCATCGCGGATCCACCATCCGTTCGAGATAACTTACATATATTAATCACCCGAAGCACACACCCCGCCTAGCCTCTCAACCAGGATCGAGCCGATCGCGCCAATTATATCATCCACTCCGTACCTCGGCCTGTCAATTAAGGGTTAATATTTCGCCGGAGCGCATGCGTGGAAAGTAAGAGGGCAACGCGTGCAGCGGGCCGAACGACGGAGCAATTAACGTTACCATAAGGATTAACAACCGATTCTCCAGAGCGAGCGCGCACGATAAAAACCGACAGAGAGAAATCCACGAGGGGTCTAAAATACGAGCCGGTGGTGTATACCCGGGGTAGCCTTTAACCGGAAAGTGGACAAGAAAAAAGGAACGGCGGGCCGGTCAATTTCACTGTGCAGATTAAACGGGAGATTAAATCCATTGAATGGATGCAGATTACCGCGGTGTCTGGATGGAAATTCGAACGTAAAGGGAACAATCGCCGCGCCGCGCCGAGTTCGATCACACAACGCCCTTGAAGCGGCCTTAAGGATGACCAGTACTTCTCTCTTGCACTCCCCTTCTTCTTCCTCGCCTTTTCGCTCTCCCCCCCCCCCCCCCCAAGCGTTTGCTTGTTTCCTCTTCTCGGTAACTGGAATGCACTGGCAACAGGCATAGCGCGCATGACGTTTCCATTAAAGTTCAGCTTTCTAGCGCCAGATTCCCCGCTCGCGCAGGACGTTGAAGGTCGATTAAACATTCACCCCAGTTCAGATGTATCTTTATAGCGACTGAAACGCCATGCCGGGCCCTTGAACCCGAGACTACGGGATTTTACCACCGTCGGGGAGAGATCAGATTTGTTGCGTTACGTTAAATCGTAGTTCAAATTAAGAGTTCATCAAAGCAGACAAAAAGAACATTAACATACGAGGATATCGGAACCAATAGTTTTCCAGTTACACTTTACCAGGGTACGCATGTTACGCCTTCTTTGTTAGTTAATCATATACAGAAATATGATATACCAAATCTTCTTTCGTACTTAAAATGATTTCACACAATAGATTCACAGTGTTGTCTAGAAGCGAAGAAAAATAGTCCATGTGAACCTTAATAAAAGCACGTATTAAATTCTGCATCCAAGAATACAAAAGAGACAAATCCAATTTTCCCTTCACTAGGTACTCCACTTCATAAAATCTATTTCATAAAATTCTTTTTGCCGCGAACGTCATAGCCACGCCTCATCGTGGGTTGCGACTCATTCCGCGTTTGCCGTGAGATAACAAGTTCAAGCAATTTCTAATACAGGATCGCGATTATTTCGCCGGCACTGCTTACGCACTGACAGCTACGTCCTATCCAATAAATCGGCCAGCGGGCCAATAAATTCAACGTAAGCCGCTTCGTTGCAAATGCGTCGTTAATCGTCCGACGAGTTTCTTTGAATAAAACCGTGTGCTCATATGTTGCACGCGCGAACCGGGAGGCGCGGCGCGGCGCGGCCGCGCGCATCATGTTCCGCGAGCGATTGTCACAAGTTAATGCAAAGTCATGAAGTGACGTATCTTCTATCGTTTGAAATTTACTTACGTAACAGAGCGTCAAACCGCTTTTTGCGTCTAAACGTTTGCTGGCCGCCAGCGAGCGCCGACACGCGCGTGTCGTTACTCGCGCACGTGCACGCGCTAATAGCGATAGTCTCGAGGCATATCGAGCCACATTTAAACATACCGCGTGACTCCTAGTGCACACTATCGACTTTCCGTTGACTGCACTGTTCTGTATAATAAAATCCAGCTCTGCTTGCTATTCGAAACTGCTATTGTCTTCGTTCACTCCGTTCACAATATAGTCTTCACTATTATCGAGTCGATGAGCTGCGAACAAATATGCACGCGCTCATTATCCCACTCATTATTAGTTGGTCTAATCTCAGGAATATTAATTTTTCTACTACCGCTTTGTCGCATATCGAGTTGAAAAGCAAAGGCTCAAGATCCAAGGAGGCGTCTAAAATGGTAGAAATACAAATAATATTCGAAGGCACTAGAACTTTGTCTAATGTTCCAAGTGATTCGAAGGTCTTTTATAAGTTTAAATAAGACTTCCTTGTTACATAAGCAGTAGAGGGAAGAATACTCTCATTTCGTAAAATTTTACGCTACCACTTCGAAGCTACCTATCCTCAGTCGTACATAGACAGTAATTTCACTCGATAATTAATAATTCTATTTACATGGCTCCAGAACTTTTTAAGCGTTCAAAATCCCCAATTTTTTCCCAAACATCTTACTTCAACTGCTGACTTCGAACAATTTTCGAAGCGACTAGAATTCCCGCCCCATTCGATTATTCGAAGATTTTCAAGCCGAGGATCGATCGTCCATCGCTGTGCGCGCCACATTCAAAGAACCGCGGTCACGCGTTCTCCACACAGTCGCATCGTTGCAGTTCATCTCTCTCTCTCGACATTTTTTCTTCCAACACGCTGTCCCTTCGATGCATTTCTGTTTGTCATTGCCATTACTCGTTTCCTTTCTCGGCTGTTTGCCTCGCGCATGTTTAATTTCCATGTAAAATTACGAGCGCGTCGCGTGTATTACCGGGGAGACTGATGTGTCTCTTTGCAACGCACAAAGTAACCAGCGTTGCGTAACTCTACTGTCGATGTCGTCAATAGAAAATATACCAGTGTCACAAGTCGTGGCAAGAAGTGGAAGAGAACGATTTCTTCAAAAACACTTTATCTCACGATATTATCCGCACTACCTATACTTGTTACCGTGAATGGGGTCGTCAAAAAAAAAAAAAAAAAAAAAATAAATTAAGTCGTAGCGAGCGTGCGGGCTCAGTCACGTGGTCCCGGCAGGAGTAACAGAGGGAACAGGAGTTTAAGGAAATGTCATGTTCCCGCTACCATTTCGCAGAATTTCCAGGAGTGGTATCCCGAGTAGGGATTGCGCATTTCTCTTGGATGTATATATAGCAAGGATAGTGCTACCACTACCACTACCCCTGCGAATACCTACAGTGTGCGCCGCTAGGGTACGTTTTACCCTACCAGGGAACAAGAAGTGCCGATCGCCATCTCTTCTCCTTACGATTAATAAAATTACTCGTTGACGGGTAAGACTGACTTTTGCCAAAAAAGCGAGCTGCGTTTCTACAGGTTAGCGAAGCGGAGCCCGACGTTTTTTTCTCTGTCGCGACCCCAGTCTGCCGAGCACTTACCTACGCTTTTACCGCTTAAAATTAGACGTCACGCTACGCCAGGCATTAACGATCGTAAGAGCATTCTGCCATTCCGCGATTTGTATTCGTAATGGACGCGGGGCTGTTTACATGATTTATACAGGATGATCCGTAATTGCGCGTCGATACTTCAATGGGTGAACCCAGAGAATAAATTAGATAGTAGATGTTCATTTGTGATGGGACTGATTGTGAGTATATCTCAGGTAGGATCGCAACCTGTTTGGATTTTCAAAATCCGATACGTCTGTCCTACGAATCTGATATCTTAACCCTCGCTTAGGAGATGCAGAAATTCATTTGGATTTGGTCTAGATATCAAGCTATTTATGTTATTTGTTGGGTGTTAGTGTTATCTATTTTTAAAAATGAGAATTGCAGAAAGCGATAGTGTAAAATTAGTATAAATTATCTAAAATAAGATTATTCTGGGCTATGCTCATGTGAAATTATATTGTGAGTGAAAATGGAGTTCGTATCCGCCATGGGTTTCATTGACAAGTCCCCCACTGTCCGAGGATTGAAGATGTCCGATGCTTACGGAAATTACAGTGTGTATGTAGAAGTACGTTATTGGACCTTCCATGTACTAATAGCAGGCCACGAACACAGCTGTACGATACCAAGTACACTGCTGTGCGAAATACTTGATGACCCCACTTCTGTTTCCCGAGACACGACATGGAAAACGGCATTCCGTTATCAGCAAATATTTGACAGTATTTCGCACGACAGTGTACTTACATTGCAAACATGAGAAAAATGGGGATAATTATTAAGGAGTCCCACTCGATTATAACAAGAGCAGTGTTTCTATCTGCTGCACATTTAGAAGCAGGCTTGCGCTCGCTGTTAATCTCAGATTTCCGAATTATTCATTAATTCTTGAAAACATCCATAACTATATCTTATAAATAAAGTGGAGACCTATGAATGGTACAGGTTTAGGTATAGGTTACATGCATTGCAAATGATATCGAATTCTTCCACTCATGCGTGATAATAAATTAAATTTATTAATTCATAAATACGAGGTGCCAGATAAAAGGTTAAATATTCCATTGATTAGAATTCACGAGTCGATTATGAACTTGGTTCCACCATTACTGGACGTTCGTTGTCTGCTGTTAATAATTTGGAATCGCCTTGGAGGGATCGGAAGATTTAATATCAGAAATTTAATTTGACGCGCAAAGGGTGTTGAACATCGCGGTACCTAAGATTTTTTCCCTTGCAGGAAAATTGTCAGGCATTTGCGTCTGTCGTCCTGGGTGACCCTTGTCGACACACACTGGCGCTATTTTAATCTGACAACTTAATGCATGCTTATGTAACTTTCGCCAAAGTTGATGTTTCAATATAAGCAATACGTCGCGTTGTCCGTTCATCGGGAGTGATTAGCGGAGCCGAAGGGTACCTATAGCGATTTGTAACTCTGATCGGTAGCAAGGAAATAATGGCGCAAGATATGATCGCGTCGCAATTAATTAGAGCGGTTCCAGCCGTATAAATAATTGCCCAGAGTGCCGGGGGACAAGTACCGAGGCAGCAAACAAGTGCGAATTACATGCTTGTGTGGACGAATAGAAAGTGGTTGATTTGGGACCTCGTGGAGAACAACAGATTGTACTAGCGCTCCAAAATTATCATAGGAGCCACCAGAATTTGATATTTCGATAATTAAGGGGGAATCCTATTCTTTGAGCTAAAAACATAGCGAAATTTTAGTATTTTTTGTTGTTAAGAAAGTAGCTATTTGATTTAACTGAAATTTGGACCATATTTTGATGCATCTTTGAGGAAGCAATAGTTTTTTTTTATTAATTTTTAATAATAAATATAGGAGTTATGCATGATCGACCATCACGCCGCCGATGTCCGCTGGTGTGCACGATATTTCTGTAACCACTGAACTGATTACCTAGAAATTTGGCCTGTATGTCCAACAAACATTACTTTATACTTTGATGAACCAGGATACCGATAATTTATATACTTCTTTGATTACATAAGAAAATTGGCGCAAAATTATATAGCAAAAGTTAAAGTTTCAGACCTTTCAATTTGAAACCACTCCATACTCCTCAAAAAATTTTTGTATTTTTTCTGGCTCAACAAATTATGGCTACATATGTATACAGTGAAACGGCGTTTCATTTTTCTGTTTTATATTACCAGGAAGATAAATATCATGCACACCAGCGGACGACGAATTTTGCGCGGCGTGATGCGTAACTCCTATATTTAGTATTAAAAATTAATAACAAAAAAACTCTTGCTTCCTCAAAGATGCATCAATATATGGTCCAAATTTCAGATGAATCAAATCGCTAGTTTCTTAAAGAAAAAAAAAAAACGAATTTTGCTATATTTTTAGCCCCAAAAAATGGGATTCTCCCCTTAACAGACCAAGATGTTGCAATTAAAAATTCGAAATCACACTTCTTTTTTATGTTCTCGTCATCATAGCCACAAACCTGAGTAAAGAACGGTACCCCTAATCAAGAAAATCACTACACCATTAATTCATTGAAGTTACAATGTTCTTTTGACACCCAGAAACATATTTCTTGATAATGTCACTTTCTTAGGACATACTGGCACGACACTGACAGCATGCATACAAATTCAGAAGAATAATAGATTGGCATCACTTGAATCCAGAATTTTAATACCAAAAATAAATCTATACGCATAGTTTGGTGGAATAAACGTGATACTCCTGCGAAGGTTACAAATGCGTAAGTGATTGTACCTACATAAATTTGTCAGAAATACTAATCACCAACTGAACCAGCCACAAAAGTGTCTTCCGTGAAAACGCCATCGCCTACTGTCTCTAACGCATCCCCAAAGTTTTGCTTGCGCCAGTTCAGATCGAGTTAGCCAGGCTGCTGGCGACGAGGAAGGTGAAACGCATCGTGCCTGGTGCCGGCGTAAAAGGTCGAAGATAAAGCGACCTGTCAGAGGAGGCGCCCAGGAGCCAGCAATGCCGACAGCCATGATTTCTCGCGATCTTCATCGGTGTGTCTGCCTATCTAGTCCCTTTATCACGTGCACGCGCGCATCGCGTGCAGACGCCGCGTCGCGCCGCCGCGGGCTTTTGAAACAGTGTGCAATAGTTGCGAGTGCCACTCGTTGGTGGTCACCACTCAAAGAAAGCTGGGGAATCCGGATAAGCGAACGCGATCCTGTACAGTCCGGCGAGAAACTCGCGTGGAGGTCTAATTCCGTCAATGACGCGCGGAGACGACCGCGAGCAGACGCAAAACGACGCACAATTATGCGAGGAAATCGCGTTGGGAATCCTCGTTTCACCTGGGTCGCGGCCAACGCTGGTCTCCTCTGCACGTAGAGGTCAGTGGCGAATGTTGGGTGACAGTAGGGTATGTCGTGGCCGAGGAAAGTGAAGGCACGATTCAGGCTTCTGTAATTCTTCAATTGGTTGATCGGGGACACCTCATATGGCCGTGAAGCCCTGGAATATTTGTTATTATATTCAACACTCTATCTGCCGCATACTTTAGAATACGTACTTTGGAATACCTACACTTATTCATACTTATCATTTTTTTTATTGAATTATTCATTCGTTCTTCATTAGCAAGTGTATTATATTACAAATGACCAATGGTGGCCTGATACGCAAAATTGGCGTGTGAGAAGTATTAGAAGCGCAGCAGCGAACATTCCGTATTACCCAGAGATCCAAAAAACAGTTATTTTAAAAGATTTTGGAAAAAAGTCATTAAGTAAAAATAATTTTTATTTAAATGCAAACCAGTTGTCATTAAATCTCAAAGAAATTTATCAAAAAATAAAATCATTAAGAAATACTAATTTCTAATTACCATTAATCATTATCGATAACGGAAATTTAATTTTGGTTACCAGCAATTTTTTCGACGGTAAAATTTTTTCTGGTTACATTCGATCATTGTCCATTATTCTTATCAATGTTACTGATAATTAGTATTCATTTACAATACAAAAAAAAAATTAAATACAAAACTTATATATTTTATGCAGCAAGAAAAAAGGTATGAAAATATATGAAACAAAGAATAGGAAAAAAGATATTGACTACAATTTACCGTTTTTTGCTTAATAAAGTATATTAGTTTTGTAATTAATTTTTTTTCATGGTTTCGCCATCGACAATGATTAGGTACTGGTAGCCAAAAAATGTTAATCATTCATAATGTTTATTCGTAACCAAAATCATTTAATTAAAGAAAGATATTATTACACCATAACTTTTAAAATTTCTCTTATAACAGTTACGATGTCGGGAATTATCGAATAGTACCGTTAAGGTGTCTACAGCGAGCGTGGCGCTCGTGTCGCGAAGCTTTGGCTCTGACGAACCAGGGCGCGTAATGGGGAGTCATGTCTTCGTTACTCCGTCTGACTGGCTATCTTCAATATCGCGGCAATTTGAATTCTCCACCGACACCGTCCGCGTCTACCCACCGCGAGGTAAACGAACAGGGTCAAGCGAAATGGAAAAAGAGAAAATAGCACGCGCGTCTCCCAAAGAGAAACGGTGAGGAATGTGGTCGAGTGGATGCATAAATAGACATGTGGACGAACAGGAATATGGGCGGAGGCAGGGCAACGATACCGGCAGAGACGGGGAACTGTTGCATCGTGGAAACGTGGCCTGGGCTGGCGAGCCTCGATGGGAAGATACGTCGGTGCACCCGATACATCGATACTCGCAGAAATAAACGGATAAGCGCGCCGCGCAAAGCCACTTGCCAGCCTTGGAGCTGCATTCTTATCGATAAACAATTATTAATCCCCGCCGTTGGGCATCCAGAATTCTGCTGGCCGTAGGTACTGCTGCTGCCAGTGGTGCAGTTTGATCGGACGTTAAGATTGAGAGAACCGATGGTACTTTTGCGTTAAAAGCACTTTTAGAAAGCAGTTTTGTCTGTGGGTGACCGTGGATGTTTGAGTTTGAAATGTTGTTCACAGGGGATGGGTAAGCTTATTATCAGTGGATTCGACCGAGTATGTACATGCGAATAGTTCGTGAACATTTCTTGGGGTACTCGTTTTGCTTCTCCAATTGTAGCATTTCGTTTTCGTGTTAATTCGAAATTTACAGTGATGAGCTGTTTAGTGAGAGCTCACAGTCAGTTAGGAGTGCCCGTTGATGTTCTACGAAGTACTTTTGAAAGGAATCCTGTTTAAATGGATAGGAAGTTGCTCCACATGGGAACGTGTGGCTTTATCGGTATCTATTTAGTAGTTACGTATTTATGACTCGTAGCATCACGCTTGCAGCGCGCGCGAGACAGAGCTCGTGGCATATAATCTGATTCATAGATAACTAGGAACGGGTCAGATCGATCAGGACGTCGGCGTAAGGTGCATGTGATACCGCGATGATGAAGATCGCACGGATGAGTAAGAGAAGTCCGCCCGCCCCATAGAAGAAGATGGATGGAATGCAATCTCGTTACAGGGCTGTCTTCCCGCGATCGATTATTCGATTACTTCGTTCCCTTCCTCATTATTTTATGCTAGTGAAAGTATCTCCATTGATTGCAACTCAAAAATAGGTTTTACGAATTTTAGCGAGCCACTTTATGCGACTCTATGCAATATTTATTCAGGACACTTCTACAACTCTGTGCAATACTTATTTTGCAATCATATGCAACTCTATGCAGTTCCTATTTACGATATTTCTGCAATTTTATGCATTATGTACCTATCCGTTTATGTAGAAATCTTATGCAAATCCATGCAATTCTTATGTATCACATTTTCTCGACTTTACGCAATTCTTATTTAGGAATCCTAGGCAATTCTGTGCAATTCTTACCTAAAAACCTGATGTTTTTTTATAGCACTTAGTCAACGAATCTTATACACCTCTACCAAAACGAAATCGATCAATTTCTGCAATTCAGTAGAATTCTGCCCGAAAGTTGCAATATCCCCCGTCCATAATTTCCACCCATTCTCCATCGCGGTTCCACTGACAGAATCGCATGCAAGCCTCCGTCGAGAAATTCAGGCGCAGTTTCGCCGCGGCTTTCTATCACGCAGAGATCTCGCGCCAATCGCCTTCCTGCAGTTTATTAAAATGTATTCGGTGTTTGCATAAATGTCGCCCGCGCACAGTCGATTTTCCCGCGTTAGCAAAGGTTGGAGGCATGACCATTGGCACCCGCACGCGCCAACTAACAGTCGGTTTGTTATTACATACCGACACGGCCGACTTGAATTTTCACTTATGCAATATGACTAGCGGACTGGCAACACGCGAATACCCTGCACTTTGATCCGCTAACGTCCACCGCGGCGGAGTCGCATCGGTTTATACAGTTTCTATTTTAGAAACGTTGTATGCAACGCTCCCGGTAGGTACATAGTTACCATCGCGCGCTATCGAACGCCGAGCGCTGAGCGGCCGATTATTTTCACGGTCACGTAATCGACTTAATAACCGTGCTCCTGAGAGATAGAGCAGGGGTCTTCCACGGAATCACTATGATTCCAGTCCGTCTAGACCAGAATTAGACGTAAAAAACGAGTTCACTCGTCGTTGTTGCTACTCGCGAGCTTCGTTTCGATTCTCCTGACCAGCTACCGTTAAATATCCAGCAAATTTCCATCCATCTGCCTCGATAGAGTAGGAAGTTAGGAACTTCTTCTCGCTCGGATTCTCTTTTTAAGGTTTTCTTTTTCACGAGACTCGAGGAGGCCGCGCACGGGCTTTGTGTTCGTGCAACTTCGCAAGAAGTCGGTCATTGTTAATCTTTTGCAACGTGACAAGTCACGATGGTTACTCCATCCGGTCCATTTGTTGCGCCCCCGGCGTTTTCTATTTGCGTTTCTGGCCGGGTCAGGCAATTTTCGGAAATTTGTTAGGAAGCAAGTATCGGGGAAGCATTACATAGTTGGCTGGTACGTGAGAAATGGCAAGTGTGCATTTTAATTAGCTTTCTCATTGTCGAAAATGTGTTATATTTGAAATTGAAACGTACGAGCGTGTATTGCACACTTTTTGCGCGTTGCTTTCTGTGCATCGTGGATGGTGGGGATAAAGTGGCGGTACGTTTTTTTTTTTTTTTTTTTTTTTTTTAAGAATAGAGTAATTGCAATTTATTTCAAAACGACGAAACACGTCACCTGAGAGTAAACTAATCCTTCTAGTCTCTAGAAAAACTCAAGTCGTTTGAACCAATTTTAAAAAAGTTATTCTGTTTCATAGGGCGTCCGAATACTTTTGTCCCCGACTATACTGTATGTATAGAAGAAGTTATTTTTCTATTCCAGGATTTGTGTAACATTTGGTAATTGCTACAAGCAAAAGTTGGTGAAATTTCAATGCATGTAACACGGGTTGGAACAGAAATAGAACGGGCCGAAGCGACTGCTAACTAGCGATGGTAATTGATCCACGTTGGCAGATGAGAATTCTAAATCTCCCCAAGTAATTGGAATAGTCCGCGAACAGAATTACAAATTGAACTAGCGTCGTGTCACGTCGGAGAATAGATTTCTGTCAACAAGACGCTTATGCTGCCTTTCCTCCATGTATACCATATCAGTTCAACAGTCAGATCTGATTCGAACAATTGCATAGCGGAGCGTTTTGAAACATTGCTATATAGTGTATAGTAACAATGGTTATCCAATTCGACTCATTGCAGATTTTTCGATCACTAGGTATAGTTATTGTCCTCATCCGAGTCACTTTGATTTTTGCTCGAATCTCAACAATTCGGGGAGTCTTAATGGGTCTTAAAGGTTTCCACCTATCTTGAACGATGACATAGAATCCTTAAAATCCTAGTCGTCCTTTGAACGTGCTGCCCATGGTTCCTTCGTTCCACATTTCATGCTGTTTTACTGATTTCGCTTGATTCTTCAATTAATTAAGTTAAAAATTTCCTCTGTTAAGCTTTACCATGACCTATACCGCCGACTTTCATTCATGTTATTAATACGTCAAATTACTTTCAAATATTCGATATTCCATATCGTCGAGAATACCTACATTTTTCTCTGGATATACGTAATTCTCTAATATAAAAAATGGATAAAAAAATCATTCAAAGTGCTAAACTACAGCGACTATCTCTCTATTTAACTCACTCAGAATTTTGCAAGACAAAAAAGAAAAGAAAATGTAAATAAGATTTCTCCTAATCAACAAGAAAATGTTATTCTTTCATTTTCCAGAGTCTACAAACAACTAAACTTGAATACAAAAATTGCAATACTCGTCGATCATTCGTGCGTATAAATCCCTGAGATGTATCAGCTTCGTCTAATTTTAAGGTAGCAGCTGTATAATAATATAGTTTCTCAGTCCTTTATCTCATAACATAAATGCAACATGAATCTGGCACTCAAGTTTCAAAGGATTCCAGGAGCAAAAGAACAACGCCTCATTCTTAGCCTGGCTGACATAAATTTAAAGCGTTCTCGCTTCGAGGATAGCCGCTAAGATAACCGTGCACGATGTAAGTACAATCCGAGCGGAACAAGGGTGGGGGAGAGAGGATGGGAGCATAAAAGCATAATGTATTTCATGGACGAGCAGCCTTTTTTCTGTTACTTTTACATCGCCACGCCTTGCTTGCATCCCATCCAAAATGCAATACTCAGTTTACACCAGGTTAGACTTGTTCGAGGCGTTCCGACGATTTTCTGATTACACGGGATCCTTCCTTTAAAGACAGCTTGTATTACAAATACCTGGATATCAGCGCATAATTGGACTGGTACCTCCTCCTCCTTGTACTTTTTTTCGAGTTAATTGCGAGTACGGCGCTTCAGACACCGGATATCGTCTGTTGAATGATTGAAAGTGTTGGTGCACTTAGCGGTCGAGGAACAGTTGCAGAAACTTTTTGGCCGGCAAAATAATACAGAAGAAAGTCAGATAAGAGATTATTAATTACACTTGAATATAGGACCCATTTTTCAAAGAAATTGTTAGGTTAGTGGGTGAATAGTTGCCATTTAATAGATTGATCTTTCAGAGGCAAGCGTAGGAGACTTCAACATTTTTTGGTCCAAGGTTTATATCCCGTTGCGGAAACTTTTCTTTTCCAGAAACACACTTGCGTCTAATGTTACAGTTATGGAAATGTGTTCTTCTTGTACTCTTTATTTACTCATTATTAATATACTGCTCGACACTAGTTTTTGCCAAGTATACCTGTGATTATGTATACATTAATTGAAACATGAATGCCCAAGAAATGGCACATACAATTTTCTTAAAAATCATGTAAGAAGTAAATAAGACAGAGAACACAATTTGAATACACGAAATTTACATACGACTTTAGAAAACTTATAACGAGGGCTAATTTATTGCGTCACAATTTTTTGACGATAAAGTTTGTCGCTTTCAATAGTCACTTGTTTATTAATTCCTAAATTTGAAACAACACGCCATCTTCTTCTAAATAATAATTGATAATTTGAAACAATGCCGTCTATATATCAGATGATACACTACATATTTACTTTTCACGATTTTCGTTTAACTTCTCACGTGACCGATCGGCAAAAAATAATGCCCAGCACTACGAAATAGTTTTACAGTGAAGGTAAAGATACATATGTACGTACAATTGCATGTAGCCTATATATGCTAACTTCGGGCAATAAATACTATATCTTCTACTACCCCAATACCTATACTATGTACGCGATTATCCCAATTTTCACATGTAATTTTCTCGTATTTGGCTGAACATTAGGAGCTATAATTACGGTTCCGCTTATTGTAGATATGTATATGTAGACCTATCATCTAGCACAAGTTTTATTGAAATCGTCGAGATGCAATATCTGCCCCTTAATAATAACTTGGACACGCTTCCTATTTTATAACTTTAATTGTTGGAATAGTAATGGATACTACACATTGCTCAAGTTTGAGAAATGTTATATGTTCTGGAAGTTTATGGTTTATCGAAATTTCAAGAAAACCACGTTTTACGAAAATACGAATATGCGTTCAATAAATTCACTCGAATGAAACAAAATGGAATTTCAAATTATCAGTCGCTATAATGATCCAGAAAATGTATTCATTTATTCATTTTGAGTCCCACCTAGCACAAGGATCACAAATAAATGTTCTTGGACAAAAGAAATTGCTGTGCCTCCAGAGGAACTCAACTCTATTATTCCATCGAAAAAACCACCATTACACATGAAATTCAAAAGACTTCTAACTTTTTTCCCCAGTAAATTGCATACTTCATCGGAATTTCGACACGCCGTGCCGATCAGTCTAAACCTCACGTGATCAACGTGAAGACCACAAAGTCGTTCGGTGTTGAACACGAATCGTTCACGACACCGCACCGCGATTCGTGGGAACCGTTTCGCTCCAGACACGCGAATTTCGCGGCCCTTTGATCCTTGCCGAGGATCCCCATCCCGCTTAAATCGCGATGAACGTAACTATCCCGTTTATTACTTTGTGTATCCGCGCGCCCGCGTCACGGTAGCTGGATCGAGCCAGGGATCCATTATTGGCCGTTCAGCGAGCAGGACTGATCGTGAATGCAAATAGCTCGGTTACACGAAATCATGGGGCCGCGGGTAGGCGATCCTGGGTGCTCCATCGAGCAGTCGAAGATTGATGACGGCGCGGCGGTTGGCTAGAGAAATCGGCCAGCGAAGGCGAAATAGTAGTCGAGTAAATATCAGCGATGATCGTGAGCAATAGGTATACCGGGTAATAGTTAGGTTTATAAGAGTAATTCGTGACTCGTGTATCCGCAACAGAGGAGTTTGGAAATATAGGAGTCTATGGAAGGCTTTTGGTAGCCAGCCAACTGAAAGTAATGATTCAACGACAAATGCTCCGCAAAATCCTCGACTGCGAGCATCGCATGTCCACAGAATTCGCGGTGTGGAGCTTCTCTCCGTCTGCTCGGTTGCGCCTATGCACCGGTCACCGAGGTATGGTATAGTGACGGGAAAGAGGGCAGGAAAGGAAGAAACACGTGGCGAGAAAGGGAACGTGAAGAAGAGGAAACCAGCGTGCGATGTAGGTAGAACGATCGGTACGGTGCGGTCGGAGGAACGGAAGCAGAGTCGGGATCGCGTGTCTACGCAGCATGCACGGGCGAGTTAATATGTGTAACTAAGACAGGGGATCTGCTTCAGCGAGAAAAAAAACGGCTTTTTATTGGACGATGATTAATGAGGGGGGAGCTTGGGGATGAAGGTGGCAGCGGTCTCGAGGATGGCAAGAGGTAATCTGGGCGAGAATTTGCGATGCTCGTTGGGAACTTGCATAACAACGAACCTGCTGGTTCAAGCTGGCCATTGCACCGTGGACAACATGCACTTGCATACGCGGCCGAAAAGATCGCGAAGTGATGGTCGTTCGCCCGTGACGCTAGTGACGAGGTCAAGTTCAGTGCGCAAGGTGATGCACCTTGATGCATGCACTTGAATATTTCTCTTCTCTTCTCTTTTCTTCTCTTTTGGCTTACGTAAGGGGGACAAGAAATAGGAAATAGCACAATAGAAAGATTCTTAGATTCGAGATAATGGTTTTCGAAGCTTAGGATTATCGGTTTTCTTATTTTGAATAGAACTATGTATTTAGGAGTGGGTAATAATGCACGTCTGTTGCTATAATTGTAATGACATACAATATATTTTGATACACTTTTTCAACCCCATAATAAGATTTAAGTCAAGTTCAGTGGTTCTTTTTCACACACATTTCATATTAAATCCATACTCTCAAGTAAGTAGGTATTCTATCCCATACACTCAGAAATACAATCAAATTCGACGACTCATCCTCAGGCTTGTGTCCCTTTGGAAAATTATTTGAAGCCGTGCCAATTAATATTTTAGCTTCGCTATAAATCCTTCACAACAATTCCATTAAGACTAAAACAAAACCTTAAATAACAGTAAAAAGGGACGCGAGCTAAAAAATATCCACTTCGCGAAAACTTTTACGATACCTCGTAAATAAGATTTACGTGTTGAGATTTAAGTGTTTGCAAGGTACACGCACGCATAAAAATTGACCACTCTTCGTCGTGCGTTTGTAGTAGTCGTAGCGATATCTTTTGGCTCACAAGCCGTGCCTGTACAGTGTAGGTATGTATGTACAATGTAACGGCGTGGAGCGTGGAAGAGCAGCTTCGTAGGATTCGACACATCACCGCAACAAGAAAAATTCAAATGCCCAATATGTAGTGAAACAGTTCTGGTTTCAGATGCCCGGATCGACACAGATAAAATTCCGGTTTTACGCCTCTGAATCGAAGTAATACCGGTTCCAGAGTTTCTGGATCGTGACCGTCTCGTTGCCATCGCTGCTGCACCGTATCCCCCAGGGTGATCGCGGCAGGTACACGCTCCTCGCAAGCGTGTGCAGGCGTGTGCAGCACGTGGGAGGCGCCGGTTAGTTTCCCTTGACATTAGCCGCTACAATGTACCTACGTAACAGCCGTTTATCTCGAATGCGTTAGCAGCTACATCTCGCGGGTGTGCACAGGCGTACTTATTTGGCAAAAGGTTCGATCGTTCTGTCCGATTCAGCGCGAGGAATGTTTTATCTCACACGCATATCGACACTCCCCTGCGGCCCGTGCATTCTAACCGATGCAAATGAACGTTTTAACCGTTGTCGGTACTGGCAGGGGACACTTCGCGTTCAACAAATTTCTCTTGACATCTTACTCGCCATCGATGATCTCGATCTCGATCGCAATTGTCCAGCTAGAAAAGCTTCCTTCTTCGAACTCTCTGCTCGGTATTCTGCAGTCTGAGGTCTTGCCTGCGCGAGACGCAAGAGATTCTGACTTTCGGCGATGGGTGGCAGATGGAATATACAGGTGCGGCTGAGAGGACGGGTACAAGCGGGCCGGAGATGATTCCTTATGCAAAAATAGATAAAAAAAGTAGAATAAAATTTTATTGATCCAAGGCTTACAATTAATTAGTTTTCGGGACAATCGATTTCGGTATTGAAGAGTCCTTGTAGAGAACACAGTAAGTGCCAAAATTAAAAAAAAATTTAGCGGAAATGTTTTATGTGCCAATGGTAATACTACTAGTATAGAATTTTACAGTTATAATGTTTTCTACAAGGGCTAACATTTTAATGAGCTTCTGCAGGGCGATACAGTTTGAAATTCTGAAGTTACCGATATGCATATTAGGGTGGTCCTTAATGAAAATTTTAAAAACTTTGATTTTTTACCATACATATAATTATTTGTATAGTAAATAATCAAAGTTTTTAAAATTTTCTTCTGACCCTCTCAGAAGCTTCCAAATAGTTTAAAAGAATTTCGTCTAAAATTTTGTTAAAATATATTAAGGATTAAAGGTCGCTCAATGGCATTGAAATATGACTATTTTGGTATAAATTGATAGAAATTTTTTACAATAAGGACAAAATAATTTTATTAACATTTAAGTCAGAGTATAACATTAAAATTCGGGCACACATCGCATAGACGAAACGGGTTTATAACGAGTGTGTGTACTGTATTATGTTGTGGCATAATAAGGCTTTATATGCACATTTAAATTTCTCTCATCAGCAGCTCTCGAATCAGATGCAGACGCAAACTTTGACGTACATTCTATTCAGGTTGTTAAACGCATAGATAAAAACATGGTTTCGGATTCTGATATATAAATTTGGGCCCCGTTTCATTAAAATTGACAAGTGACAACTATGGAAAGTCGCAGTTGCCAAACTTGTGGTACATGCGAAATATAAAGTCTTTGAGCGACCTTTATATATCAAAATATACAATAAGGACCACCCTAATGCATATGGTCTTGGGCGTAGACGGTTAATAGTTCACGAGATATTTACCGTATCTGCTGCATCGCGAGTTCTCCTTCCAGTTGTTTCTGTGTTCGCCTGCCAAATCACGGTTATTTTTTATTTAACTAATTTTTTTATTTAACTGTCCGAGGAACACTGTATTACGAAATATCAGAAATAAACATTGAAATGTCTATTTCGTTGCACTGTTTCGTTTAAAAGTGTGGGGAAATAAGGGAAATATTTATTAGCGAACTGAACTTCATAACAGCTGTTTGCCCTTACGTCGTCATAAATTCGTAAGCATGTGGCCGTAGCCATGCACTTAATCGCTTACCATTTATCGATTCTCCCTACTTCACTGATCTACCTGCCGCAAACTTTCTGAGCACTCCGATTTTCAAAACAACCACCAATCCCCCTTTAACCCTTAACTGCTATACCGCTTTTTTCCAAACGTAACTGGTATACTGGAGTCGTGACAGACCCCAAATAAAAAAGGGCACAGAAATTTGTAAAGTCGACCACAGCCATTGATGTAATTTTTAAGAAATCCTGTGAGTAAAGTTCATGGTTACCGCTTTGGCATCTCTTTTTGGCAACGCTGCACTAAGCGCCACCTAGAAAATGCATAAAGACTGAAAGCACGAAACAAAATTTTTATTTTTGTATCTTAACGAGTGTATTAATAAAAGCCAAAAACATTTTTTTTAGGATATGTTATAACCTGTTCTTGTAAAAAATTCATAAAAATCACCTATTTTCGAGCGTTTTGACCGGAGAGTCCCCTTAATCTCCTTAGTTTCCACTTCGACTTCCGTTGCATTGTAGTGGGGGCAAGGATTCATTCTACCACGACATGCCAAGTAATTAAGCTCCCTGTCTAAAAAAATGACTCGACTTATTAAACCGTGCAAGAAACACATCCGTTCTCGTGGTTACCGGAACGCCTCTCTATAGTTTCTGTTTATTACCAACTAATCAACGTGCACGTATCGTGAGCTATAACTGTTGTATTATATTATGGAGATACATATGCCGGATGCTTGTTATATGCAGCAAAAAAAAAAATAAGCCTTGTTGTTAGCTTAGAATAATAGGTTTTATAGTTCACTTCGGCATTCATGCTGCAAACGTATTCATTACTAACACTAAAATAATGTAAACGTGCTGGTAATCCTCGATAAAATTATTATAAATTTTATATGTCCACTTAGTAATTAATTTTAGCTTCCAATAGATAATTCAGCATTGTGAAATGTGCGTAATTCTATTTTCATTGGCCATGAAACTTTTCAGGTAGTTGACAAAACTCCAATAATAGTAATAATACTTTTGAAATGTTATTATTAAAGTATTATATAAAACTTTTAAGCTAACCATGTCTTCCAAGCATCGGTTACTTTAACCTTTCAAATTTAGATTTGATGGTATGATATGAAAATTAAACTGTTGGTGTGCATGGTTTAGTTTATATTAGTGTGAAGCAGCTTTTATTATGCACGCCCTGGTAAATTATATCGCGTGTAAATCGGAGTGGTGACCATTTTTCAGCAATCCGATTTCTGTTGCTTATTCGCACGAGATTATAAAAAGGCGCCTTAATAAATTTTATGCATACACCGCGTTACTTATCCAGTCAAAAAAAAAAAAAGAAAGAAAGAAAAAGATTTACGCCCCGCGCGATGCGTACAGTTTAATTACTGGGATTTTAATCCAGCCCCGAGAACATATTATAATAATCATAAGTTGTAATAATCGTAAGTTACGAGACTGCTCTTCGTTACGGGTGATTTTAATCAAATCATGTAAGGCTACGTGGCCATGGTGGGGATACTTCCTTTTAAATTACATTTAATAATTTATCTCGTTTATGCGAACGGTTTTAAATAGATGGATAACATATTCCAACGTTACTGCATGCCCAGTAATCACATAAAAGTAATGCAAATTTTGAAGTCAAAGGAGTCGTGTAATATACAATCATCCTATATAATAGTCTTATAAAGTAATCCTATAATTCTCAGACATCTGGGCCTGAAAGCACTCCTATTGAATATAAGTTTGAGTACCTATCAGATACGAAGGAAATGCAGTGATGCCAATATTATATAGAATTTCGCTAATATTTGTGTAGTTACGTAAGGCAGTCTGGAAATCTTCTCTAAGAATATCGTAGTTCAGTACCTTGCCAACTAAAACGTAGCGATTTATTTGAACTAAAGTGAGGCACTGGTTAAAATCTCCATTGCGTAAACTGTGCGCGCAGAATCTAATATAAATTTTCTAAACGGACGAAGTGAAATTACTATTTCCTTGTCCAGCATTGTAATCGAGCCAAAATTATTTGTAGGTATTTCGTTTTCTGTAGCAAGATTATTAGCTGATCGTCGGTGTTCCAATTAATATTCACCCCTCTTCTCGCTGAATGCTTTCGACGCACTCTCGAATATCCTTAAAACGTTGGCGTTCGTTTGATTCGGCCAGATATGAAAAGAAAGCAATGGTCGTAATCATTAGCAGTGCGAATAATTAAACAGGCTTTCATGACTTCCAATTAATGAAGTTATTTCCCCGCTCATTATAACATTTTCTCTTAATTGGCACGTGCACCGTGACTGGACACTTATTATATATTTCTAGCGGACATTAATATGCAGCATATATCCGTTTCGATAGAAAAATAAGTTCCCTGCAATTAGATAGATGTTTAGAGTGAAACTAATTTAGAACTTTCCTCTTTCCTTCGACACTTTGTCGCCCTGCCACTTTGCCAATAAAACTATTCGGTGCAGTTCTGCATTTCCAAGCCACAAAAGTAACTCTCGGAAAGTCAACCGTCCATTGCATAATTATTGATAAAAAATTGCGTTAAACATTTATGAATTCACGTGCATATTTTCTGGAAAGCATCGAAAGCACTGTTCGAGGGTCCTCGAATGTTTACTTTTAAAATCTCTCTTCGCAAAATTAGCCTAAACTCGACTATATTCCAGCTACTTGTAATCATACATGATGTATAATTTATCTACGGTATTTCGGCTCATTTTTATATTAAAAAAAAAAAGAAACAGGAAAATACCTCGCCTATCCATTGCTACATAGTATACCCATGAAGATTTATATAGTAGACAACATAGATAGCAGCTTAAGTTTTCATTGTCACGTGCTTATACCTGGCAGAAGCGATCGCAGGGGAAAGCCTGGCTGACTTGAAAGCACATTTTTCAAAACCCAACACCACTTCTTTGAGTTTACTGCCAATGTAATTTTTCTTTGAACGGAGTAAAGCCTGCATGCAACGTTCTGCGGCAAAGCATTAAATAAGTTCAGTGAAATACGTCCATACCAGTATTCGTTCAAAGAAACTGCTTTCTTCCCATTGGGGTGGTGTTTCTCTAATCTTCGATGCATCAGACCATTTCTCAGAAAGCGGCACTAATTAATCGATACTATGCTTCCTTATGGCTTCATACGGTTGTATCCTTTTCTAGGCTCCGTAACGCTTCGTGTTATTTGCCTTCCCTCTTAGAACAATGTACGATGCATCGGTAAATAATGATTGCCGGTACCGATCCACTCATACTTATTGGTAATGATCTTCGTTCAATGTTAATTACGGTAGACTCTCCATTATCGAGACTATTACTCAATCAGACTCGATTGCTCGGTTCAGAGAATCTTCAGATAATAGAATCCTTCCTTCTCCAACATCGGTCATTTGCTGTTTTAAGTAAAATAATATAGATATCAGATACTGAGACAGGAAGATCACGAACTTGGAAATTTAAACAAACGGGAATTATTATTGGCGGCGTGAGAAAATAATACAGTGAGTTGGGCCCCCGCACCTCCCAAAGAAAAAGGAAAAGGGAGATCAAAATCGCAAGCATCTCGAAACAGAAAAGAAAAGAAAACTGGATTTTATTCTTTAAATAAACTTTTATACTCACCTAATGAATATTATTGAATTTGCATTGAAAATATTTTTATCCCTTCCACCCCCCCCCCCCAAAGATTAAATCTTGAATTAGAGTTAGAAGAAACAGAATATCTGGATATCTATGCTGTATAGAAGAGAATTCAAGTGATTTCTTTTCTCTTGGCATCAATTTTTTTTTATACTGTTAAAGTCCGTTCTAGGACTTATGCAATAAATAGGTGATTATACGATCGAACGATACGATACCACTTCCATGTTTATCGTTAGACACACCTACCTACGTATACTTACTTATGATCCGCAACTTCGGACTTGCATGCACACTCAAGTGGATATTTATTGTAGGTACCTACTTGGTCCGACGAGATTTAATTACTTCACTGCTTTCGAAACTGTTTTAGCCAGATACTACTTAGTTTGCCAGCAGTTAAAGTTACCTCTGCTTTGGAGTATTTTCGACCCGATCCGATTCTCAGGATGAAGATGCCGCCGTTGAATCCGTCTTAACGATAGCCACCTATTTCTAAATCATTCCGCATCATATTTTGTCAGAACAGGCAATCATGAGTATGTAGTCAAATTGACAGGGATATTCCTTCTCCAGAAATTGGTCGAATTCAGTGAAAAAGTTGCTTCAAGGACTCGATCGTGACTGTTGAAGGCGAAGTCTTCTTGGGACCCTGGAATCTGTGCCCGCGTTTCGTGGCAAGGAACAGTGAAAAAAAAAGTAGCAAGAGAAAGGGGGCGACAGGGGGAAAGCTTAAACGGCCTGGGGGCATAAAATGGTAAACGGCGTCTGCAGACGGAAGACATAACAGCAGGCGAGCCGATTTATATGCGCTCCTTAGCCCGTGCACGCACTTTACGATATGTAAAACCATCGGAGCTGCCATTGTGCGGACGTCGTAAAAGCGACCGTTTTAACTGCCCCAACTTTGAAAAACTTTCGAATAATAATATTGTGCTGCAGCATCGCGCGTTCCGCGCTCCCTTCATAGTTACTTTAATTTTCCACGAACTTCGACAAGTTTGCTAGACTGCATGCGTTTGCTTTGCCACCCCTGCGCATTGCAATTATCCGTTCTTTGTTTAGCAATTAACGCCAAACTACGCAGAAAAGAAGCGTGTAAGGCGAGGGGATGTTCGCGAAGTGATTATTCGACAGATGTGTAGAGCATTGAACAAAGTTTCTACGACTTTGATCTGCCATGCTGACGTTGGACTCGCTAATCTAACAAATTGAATTTTAAGTTAGCAGTTGTATTAGAGGAGACGTAAGGAGATTCGTGTTTTAAAGTGCAAATCTACGACGCGTCGAGACAAAAATATCGTGTCTCACGCGAGACTTTAATCTCATGAGACAATTATTTTATTATTTTATTATTTTTTATTTATTTTTTAATTGATTTCATGAGGCAATTGTCATGATATATTTTCAAAAATCTCGTCTCTCGCGACTATTTCCATTATTTACATTTAGTTGTTGCTGAGATTTTTGTCGCGTAATTAAAAAATCTCACGTAAAATTTCATCGTGGATTCGCACCTTTAGAGTGCACCTATATCCATAGTTCCAGTCGTGAGCCACAGAAGTGTATACCGTGAAACTGGAACCCATTTTGTTAAATTACATTATTAGACAATTATCGTGGCTTCCTCCTCTTCCTTTCTCGTTTGATGCGGAAACTTTCTATTCCGGAAAGAACATAAGTTTGCGTGTGTTCCAACGTGGAATGACGCGAAGCTATAGAATCCATTGTCAGTCAACAAATATCGTACGGACACAGAGAAAAATTGAAAGTAACATATGGTACTTTCCACGCTGTGCATTTCGCTGTTCTAAATTATGGAACTCGTTTGCTGAGTTGAAAATAGAAATAATCTTTCTGTGGCGTGCATTTCGTTCATACGCGCTGTCTCCGACTGCATTAGGCGTCGATATAGTAGCCAGGGGTTATATGAGTTGCCACTAACACTTTGTAACAGGAGGAAGAGGAAAGAAGATGGGAGGTGCTACTTCTATTTCTGCTGTCTCGCGCTTAAGGGTTAATTAATTAAGCTGTTGGTTGTGTGGTGTATAATCAGGGAGAGTCAGTGGAACAAATAACTTTACATAAGAATTCGATCGATCGAAGGGTTACTATACAATAAAATTTTGTAGCTACTGAATGGTTGTGCCATTGAACTGGTGGTACAATTTAAATCTTCTTTGAACGAGGCATTTTCCAAATGGATGACGTTGCAAGTGAATTTAAATTTAGTGAGCACGTTCCAAATAAAATTGAATTCCTCAGATACCGTTGAAAATAAATTGTAGATATGTATATGAGTAGGGGTAAGGTAGTATCATTATTTCACTTTTCTATTTAAGGAAGCTACAATGTCAACTATCCTACACATTTTTAGTTATTTTTTTTTATTCATATTCCAACGACCAATTTGGGAACTTTATATTTCAAGCCCACTACTGCCGAGAGTTTAAAATCTTCGTATTATTCCTGTTCCACTAACTCGAAACACCGAGAAGGATCAGCAACAATTACCGTAGTTTCGCTCAACACCCCCTTCTGTTTACGCAAATGGCATGGCGGTGAAGTGGGAGAGATGCAACTGATACAACAGAATTGGCGCGAGACGAATGATTAATCATCGTACTGGTGATTGCTCAGCATTCGACACCGTAGTCGCGCTGCCCTTATTAATGACACGTGAAGCGCGTCCGCACACGCGTAAATTTATTTCCGTCTGGTCAGCAGCTGGTTCCATTACGAATAATGACGACACTGGTGACATCAATGCGAGCACGGAGCGACCGCTCCAAGGCGCCATTTAGAAAACGCGCAATCGCCATCGCTGGGGACTGTTATAAAACGGCAGACGAGGGAGAGGGCCAGCGGGAGGCGAAGGAAAAATTTGAGGAGTCGCATGTGGTTTCTTAAATGCTCCAACAGTGAACATAGTTCTGTATAATTCATTTACGATATCGTAAAAGGAGGTAGATATAGAAGTTCTTGGTAGGAGGCTCTTTATCGTGGGGCCCTTTTCACGGGAAACGCTTTTGCGGCTCGGGACTGGTGTTTTATAGATATGTATAGGCACCTACACGTCGCACAGTGGCGCGTGTCATAGGGACGGCTTGCCCAAAGTAATATTTTTAAATCTAAGAAAAATTGTTGGAATAAATTGCAGTACTATGACTCTAAAATGATAATAATGTACTTTTTAAATGTTAAATATTTTATATAAAAATAATGATAATTAACTATAAGTATACAAATTTAAAATACATGAAGATATCACAAGGAGAAGAATATTATAATTAAACGTATAATAATTATATAATTAATTAAGTAATTAATTAATAATGCATAACAAATATGAAGTAGAATGCATTTTACATTTTTACACTTAGGTACAGGTAATTAACATCAGTTTCAAGAAGAATATTGTAATTAATCATAGTATTATATTGTAATTAATTAATTATAATATTCTTCTACTGTTTTGTCTTCTTTTTGTTCTTTTTCTTCATCTTCATCAACACGATAACGGGAAACACGATATTTCGATCCTATGCCATAAATGTACCCCTCCATAAACGGTGCGGGCGGCAAAGAAATGACAATAACTCGTAAGATCGCAATTTGTCGCAGGAAAATGCAACGGACCTTTCTTCAAGAGCCTTCGAGCTTTATTTTACAACAAACATTGCCGCCTCATATCGCTTAATACATAACTATTTCCTTAGGGGAAGAAAAAAAATATAGGTCATGTACTCTCCTCTGTCATAGCTGTAAAAAGTGAAATAAACCAATAAGACCAGCATATATACCTATTGACTTAGAGCATGCCAGATAGCTATCAGCACAGGAAAAAAAAGGATTATAATTCGACATTAAATGGAAAAGTTACTTTCAATTCTTGTCTAAAAGTTCCACATCATGACACTAGCAACTTTGAGATCGCATATCTCTAAGAGGATTGTACAATAAAAATTGTTATTAGTGAAAAATCATGCTTTGACAAGTCATAAATGAAATGCAAAAAAAAATGAAAAAAATTTCTTCACTTTTGGCCAGGTTTTTGTACAGGGCGTGCCACTTTGTGTCGTCTGCCTTTTGGTGTCTGTTCTAAAGTAATTACATCTGCACAGTTAATACATACCTATGTCTGAAGTTCGAATGATAAGTCAGAGAAGCGTCACGTGAAAAAAAGTCAGATTTGGAGATCCAATATTTCGTTTGTTACCTTGAAGGGTTTGTGCTCTCTTTGCTTTAGTTGAGAATAGAAGTGTATGGAGATAATTTAGACTAACGTGGCACAGTTCAAATTCGCGTATTCCTTTCGCCAAGTTATGCAAAATGTCCCTTTTCACGTGAAACACGAACTTGAAATTGCTTTCTTGAAAAGTATACTCGACAAGAATGATGGTTACATACATATATAGAAAATATTGCGAGAATCTGCCACGGTCACTTTCATCCGTTTACGAATCGTCGATTCGCGCAGCTTTTTCCCATTAGCGCACGTGACGATAGGAAATACACCGGATGGCGGTAAGAAGTGCCAATGGAGAAAGAAGGGGAAATTGTGCTGCTTACCGATACTTTATATTTAGAGTCCCCACGCCGCGCCGTTCATGAAATCGTGGAAATGACGTCACGCGATTGTTAGCGACGCCGGAAGTTATGGCAATTAGGGTAAGCTGCGGCGACCGCGGCTGCAGCTGCGAATCCTATTTTCGCGCGCACCTCGCGATATTTCCACCCTTTTTCGGTCATGCTGGACCACGTTCGCAGAGAGGAAGGGAAAGATATCTGACTCTCTCCACGTGACTGGTCTCCATGTGCCTAATATGTAGAATACGAAGGTCACTTCAGTTAATACTTTAGTTATATTATGACCATTGTCTTTTCGCAACATATACGTGAAAGGTAAATTACACGAAGAGGTGTACAAAGAGTGCTTTGCATAAAAAGATTTTAAGTTTCGAACAAAACAAAAAATTTTCAGTTGCATTTATGATGTAATTTAGGTATTCAGTCACGATCGAGTTACTTGTCAATTAGTGCGTCAATACTGTCGCATATAAATTCCTGTCTTTGCACGCTTATCTATATTATATGGCCTTGTAATGCAGACTGTCTTCCTGAAAGAGGTTTTTTACAACAGAAATAGAAACGTCGTTATCATACAGAGGTACACCTACCATAGTTGTTCTTATCGATCAAAGAATACTTATATACTTTAATAGCTATACAAATTTTATGCTTCCACATAAGTTTCCACGAACATCGTGATATTTAGATACAAAGTACAGGTATAATAAGACGTGTAAACCTAATCGGTCGCGTCCATCAACGTCCCCCGCACGATTATCTTCGCCCAAATTTCAGACGATAGTTATTTACGAATCGCACGAGAGCTTTAAATAACAAACAAAAAAATCCTTAATTGCTGGGCTGCCAGACTGCACTCGCGCAGGCGCATTGGAGGCTCCCCGTTGCCCCGCGCAGAATGCGGCTGCACGAGACAGGGGCGGTCTCCCCATTCGATCATTGAGCGATGCACAGGGAAAGTGCGGCAGATCTCCGCGATCTCTTCGATAACGTCTGAAATCGTTAGCGAGCATAATCGCGTCAGCATAATTACGACAGCGATAAAACAGAAGGACCTCTCTGGTCTTGGGCGTATAATCAGAGACCGCGCCGCGCCGTTGGAATTACGATTCCTCCTGGTGACACTCAATCACGAGCGTCTCGGACGGGCACGATAATTTCTCGGTGCGATCTAGATTATTATGAATAATCTCGAGCCGCGCGGCAATTGCGCGTCCCTCGAATCGAATTACTTATTACACCAACGATAAATACGATCGCCGCGCCGCTCGGCACACAGGAGCAGCCGAGGCCCCGTGTATGCGCAACCATCAGCCGGACGCGACGGGGCTGCCTGAACGCGAAGCCACGCCGTAAAATATAATTTACGAGTCGCGGAGCGTTTTTACGCCCGGTTTTCGAGTGCGATCCGCTCACCCCGGATTCATCTGCCCGATCCGAGCGTCCCCGTCGAATGAATCTTGCCGGAGAACGGAGATCGACCGTTACCGCGCGATGCAACCGAAAGGACGATGCACGCGTGGCCGAGAACGACCCTTTGTTTCAGGATCTTTGTGCATAGGCACGGAGAAAGGATAATGGAATTTTTCATTCACATATATCTATATTTTTCATCCTCTTGAGGAATATCCATTAAACTAGAAGCAGAGGAAGAAGCCGACGGCAGCGAATTAACAGAAACATGAAAGTAGATGCAAAAATATTCTCCTTCATTACTTGAACGGTATCGAAGGGAAATATAACGTTGGCAATTGAATGTGACCACCCTCGCTTTCTCCTGAGACGGGAACTTCGAGGTAACACTTAACTACGATCGCATTTGTCAAAATGACTTCTGAGAACGCCTACGGACACATCTTGTTGCGCACGTCAATTATTGAACCATCGAAACCGCGCGCAGCCTCCCCCCCCCCCCTCTCTCTGCCTTTGAAGGAATAATTGCTGGTTGTTTTCGGAATAGGAACTTTATTTTCGAATGCGATCTGTTATGCGCGATCGCGCCCAGTAAGCTATCGAGCGTGCAAATATCCTTCGAATATCAGCGTTACAGATCGAAATTCACGACACTTCGCAGTAGTTTCGTAAATGGATACATTGCGTCGCGTTACATTATTATGTATGCATTACAGCTCCGAGGAAAAACGATTATCATATACCAAGCTTTCCAGTGTGGTATGCGACCTGTAAGAGTTAGTGACTTGCATAGTAAATTATTTTTATCTTGCTTTAAGGATACGTCGTAATTTCTGCCATTATTTATGGCTAATTTGCAAACGAAAGTAGAACGACACCGCAGAGATAAAAATTGAGGGGATCGTAAGTGTCGTACGGAATAAGTTTATCTCCCTTGTGAAATAAAGAAATTAGTAAGTAGTGCGCGCTGATACGGAGTCGGGCGTAGCGTAATACACTTCGAAATCGCTTGGTGTCTTAATGAGTAATAAATTGATTACCAAAAGTAATACCCCCCTGTTCAATATCACAGGCTTCATTCGAAAATGGTAAAATTCTGATGGCGAGAAACAGGTAGATATGTATTAAGAAAGTTCATGGAAAAATTATCAAGATAGTTAGGTACCTTTTATACATATACCTACCTACTCCGAACAGTTTCATGCTATTATTCTTTCTGTGACGACAGTGCGCGCACTCGTGAAAGATTATGAAGACCCTGAGCGTCCCGCAATTAAACTCGGAAGTCGCAGAGTAGCCGACGCGCGACGAAGGGACTGATCGATTTCGCCGAAGCAGCAAGTATCAAAGTATCGCAGGCGTACCGCCGCGCCGACCGCAAACCGCCCGTGGAATGGCACGGGTGGGCCCCTATTACCCTTGCGTCGAGCACCAAGTGTTCCGTTCACGCAGGCGCTGTAAATTGGCCCCACAATGCGATGGCCAAATCCCCGCAATCAATGGGACGGGGCTAATTGCGACCTTGATGGCCCGTTCCGCGACGGAAACACTAAAAAAACAGGATTCCTCTATTGGCAGCGTGCGCCCGTCAGCTATTACTTAACTCTGTTAACGCGAAAATGGCTACTGCTAAAGATACCTGGTATCGATTGAGGGGTAGGTTCTTTAGTGTTTCACGTTTGTGTACGGATTCTAGTGCAAACCACGCCTGGAGGGGTCGGCCATCTTGATGTATGAACGGGTGAATTCCTATTGGCCATGAATTCCATGTGCACCGTTCCTCGGCTTCCCCCTCGAGATGATGGTCGTCCCAAAGAGGTCGAATTCCCCACTGTTAGAGAGAATCGTGGCCCCCGCTGTTAATAATACCTACGTAGGGTGGTCCGGGTGAACACCGTCCACACCCATCCCTCCGCGATCTATTCAGAGCCGTTTGGCCATTGTGTCGGTGGACTTGGGCGATCTGCTTGGCCCACTGTGTGTGTCGAAGGTTTCTGAGAAGGGGGGCCTCAGGTTTGATATGGTCCTGGGTATATGAGGCTGAGGAGGAGGCGATAATTTTAGGTGGGTCTATGTTCAGAATTACAGTTCGATAGTTTGAGGTCCTACTTATTGATAGTTCTACTGCTTAACTGTGGTTCACATTCAGACGTTTAGTGGTTAAAAGTGACTTTAAACAACGTATGCTCGAATATACACCTACGTGTATGTTCTGTTTGGAATTCAAGGGGTTGAACCCAGGTGTCTTTTAAACTCCGATAAATTACTTATATTTATTTAAGAGTTTCGTGGAGATTGAACAACTTGAATCCTATTTCCATCTGGAGTGCACTGTGATTGCTCTTTTATTTGTGTCGCTCAAAACTGTTTGGCAAAATATCTCCAAGCCGTAGTGTTCGGAAAGGCAGGGTAGCATTCTTTAGGTTTGCCAGTGTTCGGTTTTTCATTTTAACAAACTGGAGAAATTGAAATTAAATTTATAGATATACCCACTATATACACATATGTACGGGCATAGCAGTTTGTGTGTATACTTATCTTCCCCGAAGTAGATTTTGCATCACGAAAAGCATACTACTGTTTTCGATAGCTTAGAAACAGGAGAAACTTTTAACTTCTTATTCTGAATAATATGGTGTGCGTGTGTGTGTGAATGCAAAAATTATGTAGCTGATTTATTTATTTCAATGCTTTATTAGAAATCAATGATATGTATAAATGTTTCTCCTTTTTCTATAAGGATTTTGTAAAAAATATGCACATATACAGTAATCTGCAGCTACAATAATAATTAATGATATCAAGTAGGAAAAAGCCGATATAATAATTGATTCTAGAACCATTTCGGAATCGATATAGAACCGATATGAGGAGGGAAATAGGAACCGTAACCGAAACAGATAATAGTTGGAAATTTCGGTTCTTCATAACAGTTATTTGGAATAAAGGTTCTCCATGACCGTTTGGAGAACCGAAATCGATATTATAACAGTTTTCAAGCTCTGATACCAAGTGTCAAATAAGGTAAGTTGTCAAAATTTTTTAAATGTCACGTGTTTTTACACCATATAGGACACTGAATTATTGTCTCAATTAACAGGGTAAGTCGCCAAAATTTTTTAATAGACTTTTTATGTAGAGCTTATAGAAACGAAGGGGACGCACAGACTTGGAAGTTGTGCAGAGAAGGTTCGACAGAGAAGCATCGTGTTTCGCATAAGTTTCTGGAAATTTATCAAATAAGGTAAATCGACAAAATTTGTCAAAAGACATAGCATTAAGAATTAAGAAAATTATGGCGGACTAATTGCAATGTAGAGCAAGTCACATTAGTGAAGAAAGTACGCTGAAAACACATCTCCCTTGATACTTTTCAATCTTTTGTGAAAGACATTCGTAATACTTTAAAATCCACAGCAGTTGCCACGCTATTCATTAATTTTATTACTTTCCCATTAACAATGTTCCAATTCACCAATAAACATACTAAATTAATTTTATTCCAACACCAATAAATTGTGCGCTAAAAATATTCGATCTCTTCGTTCATTTTCGCTGAATTACCATTAGCATTTAAATTTCTTGCAACAAGACTTTCTGCCATACGCTCTCAACTCCTTCGGACACATTTTGTAGCCTCTACACTTACTACAGCAAAAGGCCACTCTATTTCTATATAAGTTCTACGTTAAGCTGTAACTAAAATGTGGTTTTTATATATTTACAGATAATCGAAGCAGAAGATGATGCAGTGTGATCTACGTCAGAGAAAAAAAAATTATTGGGACATAGTATTATATTAATTAAACGATTTTAATAAATGATTTTATTCAGCTTCTATCCTCTGTTTGCTTCTTGTATGTTGGTTCATATCTGAAAACTTAAATTTAAACCAATTCCACCAATCCAATTGACTTGAAGCTTTGCAGGCGTACATAGTTTGGAACACCAAGCAAGAAATTTAAAAAATATTTTTGCGAATTTCTCGGGAACTAAGACCGAACGGCGGTAACATGTATAGGAAAAAGTTGTTGAAAATGTGGAGTTATACAACATATCGAAATTTCATGAAAATCGGCGAAGAATCGCTAAAGTAAATAATTACTAAAAGTGTCGAGGGTCCAGTGTCTAACCTGTCGTTTCTTTTTTCGCCAACAGCCCACAGCGAAATCCGCATGATGCAGTTCTGGGATACAGCAATCAGAATGATCCAATCTGGTCAGACGTATTGCTACACCGCCCCTACGGGAGCACCGACTTACGAGGGGCAGGCACCCTACATAGGGGCTGCACCACCACCGAGTGCTTCAACCTCAGAGCACTCCCAGACTCCCTGAACGCTCATATACCGGTTATTAGAGTACCAGCCAGTCCTGACAGCCCCCCAGAACATTCTGCTGCGTAGCCTAAGTGAGTACCATTTAATGTAGATAGGTACATTGCAACGTTAGCTGTCCATTTGGTAATGGATGGGACGGGACGGGGCCTAAATACGCAAACATGAAGGAAAGAAACACAGGTCATATTGAACGGAAAAATAAATGAACGCGTTATGATTATTCACACCGTAATAGATTCGTTTGTGACGTTAGGACGTACCATTGAGCTCTAAACAAACTGGAGAGTGAACAGCAATGGAAAGAAGTACAGGGACAGCGCGCAGCGATCCGATGGAAATAGAAGATAACCGATGAACCTATCCTTGTTCTTCCTATTATCACTCTCTATCTGTACTATCGTGTAGTAAATTATAGACGCCATACCGTAATCTGTGTTATGTTTTATGCACTATAAATCTATAGCCATTCAATATGCAGCTCAATATACATATGTATAGTCTGTTTGTGAGACAGAGATAGGTTCACCACTTATCTTCCCTCTTTCTCGGACCGGCCGGGCCGCCATTGCTCTGTTCACTCTCCAGTTGGTTTAGAGCTCAATGGGACGTACTACGTGTGTTACTCGCGAATAAATTGGCACATCAGAAAATACGATTAATAGATTCGCTATGACGACACTGGCAACGGGAGTGCAAAAGGTTCAGCTCAGCCATTTGGTTTAACTTTGCATGTATAATGAATGAAGGTGCTCTTGATTAAATGTAATTTGTATAGTAATTCTAGGCATTTGTATACATACATGTCCATTAATTTTTTTATTCCAAGGATTGGTTATTGAAATCGGTGTTATTCGTGTGTTACATCCTGAAGGGACCTTTCATAAATCACCCCGAAATACTGGAATGATTTACTGGGTTCTCGCTCTATTAAGGTGCTAAAGTACGCCTTGACTGTACTTACCAGGGAAGGGGAAGATAAGAGGGGGTTGAATAAGTTGGTACGCGGGGATTATAGGAATAACAATAATGTGTGAAAAATATTCTTAAAGAGTGTATACTGTCTGTATACTGTCGCTCGTGGGTCGCTCAACTTAGCGTAGGTCGTGGTCGCTCGCGCTGTTCTCATGTAGCGCACGGAGGTCGGTGCGCTTGTCGTCTATCGTTCCGCTCGCTCGCTGTGTCGCACGTCTACGTACCTATCTCGCGGTGGTCCGTATCGGCGCGGCCGTTTCTCGGTATATCGGATGGAGGTACACTTCGCCTAACTAGATCGGCCGAGCGCGATTCGCGAGACATGCGTGGAGGCGAGGTCGCGGTTTCTAGACGGCACGTTTGCTCGTCGTTACATCCTAAATCGAACTCTAAAACACGAATGTTTCTACCAGGGCTCTCGGTTGCGAGCCGCGCCTCGCACAATCGTCCGTGAATGGGGAAAACTGCCCCGTCGGCACTTGTCGATAGCTCCTCCTTTGGAATATCGGGGCCCGGGCCGTCAACGGTCGCGTTGTCCTTACGGCTATCGCTTCGCGGCGCGACGCGAGGACAGCAAGCACGGGATTGGCTGGAAGGGCCCATGTAACACATGCATGTCGATTCGCACACAGCATCTGCAAGAGGTGAAACACTGAATTCGATTTTTATATAAAATGTTGGGTAGTGCGTTAAAAGAGTGTCATTCTACGTAGCATCAACTATTTAACGGTATCCATGATTTTAACCACATTGGTAATTCTAACCTCGTGCAGTCCCTTTAATAACCTTATAAGTAATTTTGTGAAGAATTGGCTTTTCCGTGAAATATCTACAAGGAACTTAAACATTAATGAATTGCAATAAGAATGGGCAAACCAGCAGACAGATTCTCTTGTTTCTATCTCTAAAATTATTCTCGGTAAGAAAATGTCAAATGAACCAAGCTTTGAACACGGTAGGAGGTACTACTTTCAGAGATTACAAGATATAGGTATAGTCGTAAGATATTTCTGCCCGAAACACAGGCTTTTTAATGGGCACATGTACGCAATTGTTGGTTACTGCCGCAGATTTACCTATTAATTATCCAAGTTCTTCCGTGAGAACGCGTGCGATACCCTTGGTCGTTACTTTGTCCGGGCACTTTAAAAACAAGACCATTAGAAATTTAAATGAACGCGAGCGAATATGCTTAAGCATGATATTGAGAAAACGAAGATACGCCGCGAGGAGATCCCACGTTAGCATTAATGAAAGGTCGAGAGCATATTACGCGGGTATTTTAAAGTCTTAATAAATTCAATTCTTGTACTGCAATTTTCTGAAAATTCCACCTCTTAGGACACTGAAAACGAAAGATATGTAGAAAGATAGATTTCTGGGTTGAATACAGACTTCTGTGAATTGGACAGGGCACAGACCTTGAAATAAGGTCCTCACTAGCGAACAGTTCGCGAACAGACGATTCCTAGGAAATTCAATTCTCATACTGTTCGTGAACAGTTCGCGAACGCTGGTGGAGACGCACCTTTAGAACTGCGTAGCAATCGTATTTATAATAAGGTCATTTCAGGAGAATCAGTTTTGTTATTAGAAGACGGTTCCACGAGAAAGAAGTAGGTAAAAAATACAGAACCGAGTACCTATTTCCTCGCGAGATCTCTTTTCACTTTACGTGGATATTTTCAGATCTGGTTTAAATTGCATCTCGAGGTCGCGTCAGGCTCTTTCTGATCGAATCGTAATCAACCAGAGGCGACCTAACAATCAAGCGAATACGAGTCCCCAGCGGAAGCGAGAAAGATTAGTTTTTGTTTTAGGTTATAAAGCTCTTGTCTTCTCAAGGCGTTCGTCTTTTGTCTGAAACGTTCAAAGTCTGGGTCGTAATCGCAAATCCAGCGCACATAAAACAGATTCCAACCTATAAAATGCCCTTTCAGGAGCCAGCTAGATCGCACATCGCTCAGGCGAGGGAACTGCTCCACTTCCTTCTGCTTCCCTCTTCCGTCTCTTTCTTCTAATACACGCATTTACATTTTCTTTCTTCGTGACTCCTTTTCGTTTCCTGTAACTGTATCTCTTATAGCATATCAAAATGAAAACTTCCTACGTGTTCTCTCGATACGTTTTCATGAGAAGTAATATGGCAGTCAAAGATTTTAACTTTCTGTAGATTACTAAAAGCCATGAAACTGTGGAATAGAAATACATTTATAATAATTAGAATTACACTTAACACGATCAGCGACACTGAGAAATTTCAAATTTTCGATAACACCAGTTGTATAAAATCCTTCCTTATTGCAGCAGCTTTTTCCTCTACTCCCATTTCAATATTCGGCTGTGAAAGACGCCTGTTCGTTCCGTTACAGCTTCACTTCCGATAAATATCTTGGATCACCAGTGCTGCACGTGGCACCGAACGTGTTAATCACTCTACAACGGAGTAATTAGAACATACATAAATAAATATCATCATATGCAGTACATTGCACACATTAGCGTATAAATATTTGGCAAACCATCCGAAACTTCACATTAAACTGACACTAAACCGACTCTACATTGCAATAGAACATACGAAAAAAAAAAGAAAAGAAAAATAAGGGGTTGAAAAAAGCCCCTTCTTTTCCAAAAGCATGTCACGGCGGTGTTGCTCAGGCGTAAGACGTGAACCTGGACGCCGAACACTGTTCACGCGCAATGTGTACACTTTGGGCGCGGGGTCCCGTTCAGTGGAGGTCACCCGGCGGAGCGGACCGCCGTAGAGAAATGTGTACACTCGTGGCGCGAGGTCTCGTTCAGTGGTGGTGCTCCCGCGGACCGGACCGCCATAGCGAAAGGGTTAATGATAACTAAATATTCCAAGGTTTCACTCGTTGATACGCGAGGCACAACTGTTTTTCGCTAAAACTTCCGACGGAAGTAACTAAATTTTCGCGCAGAGGTTAAACACATCCACATTATACCGAATGCCAGGGCGAACCTGTGCATACCTGAAGTACGTATATATCTCCCTCAACGTTCGACAAAGCGTCTTGTCGTAAGTGGACAAATTTACCGAGGCACGTTTGTCGCCAGTGCCGCCCCCCCCCCCCCCGACGGAGGAGTTGAACCGCGAAACAGAACAGAACAGAACAGATGCGGCTATGTCTGTCGACGTTCGCCTGTATACCGTGGCATTTAGAACCGCAACGATTCTCGCGACTAACTTCATCAAAGCAGCCGCTGCTGATGATGCCTGGTGCACGCACGCAGGAGCTTGAAGGTGCGGTCTCCGGGTTTTAACGATGACAACACCATAAAGAATCGAATTTACGAGTCGTGTGGCCACCGTTCGTTCTGGCTTTGTTCGGTTCCATAGACGATTGCCCTCTTAGCCGGGCATTTCGGCGGGGTACCGTAGCCTTGGGAAAGCGAATTCCACCGACTTCGCTGCCAATTATTCCGGCACCGATTATTTATCATGTGCCGGACACTCGAGAGGATTTCACACTTTAATCGCCGCTCTCACGTGTGCGTGACGTTGGCATTTCAGTGGTCAGCGTGCGCAAGCCTAGAAGTTCGATCTTATTTTCGTATTTACTGTTGATGGGGCGTGTTTCGTTTCGAAGATACAGTTGTGAAGATTTGATGAATGTGTGAATAGGGAATTTGGAATAATAAGTAGCAGCTGCGAGTGCTCCGAACACGTGGCAGATGAAGTGTTTCGAGAATTTTACTCAGGATACATCCTATACTTGTCCGTTAAGGTGAACCCAGACGGCGCGTGGCTCCACGAGTCACGTGCCAAGCTCGCCGAGCCACGCGCCGTTTGAGTTCGCCTTTAAATTAATGACACAAAACTGAAAATGATAAAACAGCCAAGTCGTTGACTGTGATCTCTTATCTCCTGTAAAGTTAGACATATTCAATCTTGCTTGCCATGTTAAACACTAAAAAAAAACATACGTACATTATATTGTAAAATGCAGTTGCCAATGCCTTGAGGAGTCAATGGATAGTGAACAAGTGAGAAAGAAACCCACAAGTGGCGTAAATTTTTTCCCAAAATACTCAAAGATTTACTTTACATTAAATCTTCAAGGCGCCATGTGCGCCGGTCTAACATACGCGACGGCGACGCCGACAGTCCCAATTCAGCCGGGCTTCGACTTTGGCGAATCGTTGCATCATATTATCTGAAATGGAAGGCGGTAATCGCACGGGGAAGATCACGTTCTGGCCGCATCCGTTATGGAGACGATGGATAATGTACGAGAGGACCTCGTTGGACGGTGGCCAAAGTTTAAGGCTTTAACAGCGATACTCCAACGAAAGATTCCGTGGAGAGATACGATAGGTCAATCTCGTCTCGTTTATAGACGACATTGATGCTCTGTTTAAAGAAGGAAAAGAGTCAATAAATCTGAGGCCGTAAAGGATGTTGCCGCGTTGGCATTTTTCCGCCGTAGGAAAGCTAGGGGAAATGGAGTGGTAGACGAGTCGTGGCTTGAGGCTTGCAGAAACGTGAGGGTGGTTTCTTCGAGTGGACAGGAACACACTCCCCTGTGAATTGTGAAATTTC
This sequence comes from Andrena camellia, assembly GCA_029448645.1. Lineage (NCBI taxonomy): Eukaryota > Metazoa > Arthropoda > Insecta > Hymenoptera > Andrenidae > Andrena > Andrena camellia. The sequence continues at coordinate 46,189,819 of CM055679.1, read as the reverse complement.
ACGTTGAGTCCATTCGGTGCATTCTTCCTTATTTTCTGTATTGATTTACCTGCGCGATTCTTCGGTACCTTTTGAACCTTTTGTCAGAGATTTTCATGAAATTGGAATATGATATAGTCCATGCGAAATTAGGAGAGGTTTTGAGTCATCGTGCGCTCGTTTCAAATTGGTTTAAAAAATATACGCCGTCAAGGCTTGTGACTTTTGCCCGTTTACACGAACACTCTGTTCATAAATGGCTTGAAAAGAAGAGGCAACGGATTTTTGATTTCCCAATCGGTGACTGTGAGTGGGCTCGAAATCAAGATTTATCGGCTATATTCGTTTTAGGTCACGTCGTTCCCAGCCTGGGAGGTATCAGCGTGCCCCAACGGCGCGGCGCGGCCCTCGTAAAACCGTCTAAAGATGCGAGAACGACAGAAGGGTGGTGGAGGGCAGTGAACGAAAACGGAAGACGATTAAAGGATTCGTGATGTTGACTCGGTGTCCGGTTATAAATTCCACACACTTGTGCAATCAGAGTCGCGCGGCCATCCCGACGTGTTGCGTTTACGCTTCGTTTGTCCTCCGCGGATTTTATTATTAACACGTCGATGTTTCCATCGTAAAAACCAAATTTCGCTTCATTTTATCACCAGGTTATAGGGTCTGACGTATCCCAATAGTCACAGGCTAGGGGTGTTAAGTTCGATTCTTCTAATTCGGTATGTTTCTCGATGATCACCATGGAAAAATTGCACGGCTAAAAATCGAGAGGTATAAATTATCACTCGTCAAAGCTAACAAAGAAGCTTCAACGAACGTCCACAAGCATCCCGTTTCAGATTTGTCGATCACGTTCAGATTTTCAGGTTTGATAAGTACCCCAGCGACTTTCAAACCGTGCGCGAGTAGAAATGTCATGTGCCCCGTCAGACAACTCAGGCAAGATATAAGTCACAAGACCAGCGAGTGTGAAGCAACCCTTGGCGCTCTTCTCACTTCCTCCACACGCCACCCAAGACAGACTAACCTTCAGGTATAAAGAAACTGCACAAAAAGTCTCGATAAACCAGCAAGACCCCGTTTTTCAAGTACATCACGCGTTATTGGAGCGCGAAGACGTCACCCTCCAATTATCAGGCATCTCGAAAAATCCCCCTTGACTCCAGCCATCGAGTGCATAGTATGTATTCCCACTCGGAGTTCGATACGGTGACGGCGAGTTCCTCAGAAATCTGCCACTGTTTATTACACCTGGCGTCGGTAACCACGGTAATCAGCGTTTGAGACGCGTCTTCCTCTGTCCATGTCACCCCCCGGTGCATGCCGTCCGTCGGGATGAAGGAGGTCGACAGACCAGAAAGCAACGAGACTGGCCGATCGAGGTATTCACTGAAACTGGCAAGGGCACATGGCCGCGGGGAGAGGATTAGTTTTGTCTGCTGCAGCGTGGAGCAGCATCAATGTAATCAGACAGGTCGCTCAGAGCGGACTTAACGACGGTCGTAAACGCGGTTCGCTTTACGGCTCGCGGTATTTTTCCCCCTACCCCTGCCCCTGCTTGCCCCGTGATCCCCCTGTTCCTATCGTGCTTTGCTTCTCTCCGCTTCGTTTTTCTTCTTCTGCCTCCTCCTCCTCCTCTTCTTCTTCTTCTTCTTCTTCTTCTTCTTCTGCCTCCTCCTCCTCCTCCTCCTCTTCTTCTTCTTCTTCTTCTTCTTCTTCTTCTTTTCAGTCTCCTTACCAAGCCAGGGCTTCCACGTCGACATCGTTCGCTGGCAACCGTCATCGCGAAGTCGTAAGTGAGGCACACCCCGTCTCCTCTCCTAGCTTATTTTACTCCTGTCGTAGTAAAACGGCGGAGTTTATGTGACAGACACCGGCGAAGTCGAAATCGTCTTTCGCGGCTCACGGTGCAAGCCACGAAGCCGAGAGGGCACCCGCGGGTTTCGTCTCTTTGTCGACGCTCGTAAACGCTTCAGACGTCCTCGAAGGGGAGGATTGCCTCGAGAATCAAAAGGTCAGGGGGGACGTTGTCCATCGGGCTGGATCGAGGTCACCTGGATTGTTCGCGCGACGCGACGTGTCGTTGATCGACCAGCATTGTCCGGGCATTGTGCGCAGATTGTATTAGGCTGCGGGCGACGAGGTAAGTCGTTATTCCATAATCCCGGTGTGTTGGACGGAACGAGATACACTCGCCGTTATGCGATGGGATGCTTATCAGATTATTACATTTGAGAAAAGTTTTAAGGCAGCGTTTAATCAATTTCGCTTATTTACGTTGATGTGTATCGTATCTTTCGTTTCTGGATACTTTTTAGTATAGTATCCACTGTATGTAAAAGGGTTAGTTTCTCCTTAATCATTCTGAATATTTTCAAATACACTGACGGCCTTTGTGGTCGAGGAATAAGACAGTTAACCCTCTGCACTTCAATTTATTGCCGTATTAACACGTTCCGTGTCACGGCGGAAGTTCAGACTTTTGGTAAAATTTTAAAAAGTGACGAGAAATGTGGATCGCGATATTCAATTATGCCTAGCAAAATTTCAGCTGCGCCTGTTCTATTTTGACTACGACACTGAATTCAGAAATATACCTTCTGAATTTGAAGGAAAGCTTCAATTCTGATATACATGTATCGTGCGCCACTGGTGGCCCGCGTGGCAAGGAACGCGTTAATAGATGCGCGATTTTTTGCTTACTGCTGCAGTTAATCGGTACGAAAATTTGGATTTAGGAAAGGGTGTAGTAGTTCATCCTAGATACCACATATTTTTCTATTTTTATAAGCTTCAATACTGCCAATAAGTGTGCAATAGGAATTTAATCTTTATTATTGTGACAGATCGTTGTCACATAAACATATGTGTAGTTTTTCTGAAACACTCGAAAGTATTGTTCGAGGGTACTTTCAAAGCAAACGAAGTTGAAAAGCCTAACCGACATAAAGCATGATGTTGGGCAATTTAATGAAAATGGAAAGCCGCGAGACTAACGTTGGCTTCGACGAAGGATAATTTTATTGGTGGCATAAATCCTCTGCTATAATTTACACACGCGTCCTTAGCATTTACAGCTGCAAGTGTAAAGAATATCCTGTAAACACGTTAAGGGGGTGACCGTGTGGTACCTACTGCGATCGACAAGGCAGCTCACATATTTTACGAGTAAAAGTATGCGACAGTAAAGATCTAATCATTCTCCTTAACGTTACGAGATAACGCTTTGCCACGGGCGCGTGGTTTTCCGAACGTAACTCGTAAAAACACGGTAAATTTATATCCCAATTCCTCGACGAATGCGCGCTATGTTAGAAACCATTTCCTGAGAAGGAACATGGTTGATCTTCTGTCCAACGAACGCACTTGAGTTAATAGACCTTCCAGTTTTGTCAGATCGCTATGCTAGAGGTTACCTACGAATCTTCTGAATATTCAATGTTTTTATATCGATAGTGTGTTAAAAAAATGCTCTAAAAAAGGGGGATTAGATAATGAAGGAATACAACGAATCTTTATTTTTCAGAAGAATGACTGAAAATTCATTAAATTCGCTTTGGAAATCGAAGAAATCTCGTTACCAAGGTTAATCTCAAACTACTGTAATTTACTTAGGATACATTTTCACAGAAACTTACATTCAATTTTCACGAAGATAGATGAATATAGGTAACAATCGTTGAAAACGGCATTCGTGTCATTCCATACACAAGTATACTCTATAAATCTTCCACTTTCCATTCACAAACACAAACAAGCAACCCCCGATCTCTACCAACACCCTGAACCAGCGCCCTACGGGTTCTCAAACTATTTAACAAACCAACACTTTTGACTCAATCTCCCATAAAGAATCAGTCTTCTCTCGATTACACCGAGATTACGCCAACAACGAGACCACCCCATAGAACAGTCATTACTCGAAGGTTTCGTCGAATTCAGCTGAAAGCAATTACATACAACGTAGGGGGAGAAGTTGTACGAAAGTGGGTACAGTCGACCTTGATGGCGATCGTCGGCCCTATTCCCTAAGAATGGAGGCGCAATTCCCAAGACAAAGCAATAATTAACAGCAGCGAAATGCGTGAGTTCCAGACGCCGCGTCGGTTCTTCTTCATCCTCGCCTCCTCATCATCGTGTCTTCCACGCGTACACGTAGCGAAGAAACCGGCGCGGCGGGCGTTAAGCAGTGTAACAGGCGCGGCTCTCCCGGTAAAAGGAGTTTTACTACTTTCTAACCACAGTCGCGGGCTACAATTAAACCCCCATAAAACCTCGTCGTAACTTTTTTAAAAGCGGTCGACCGCTCTCCTCGCGCGCTTACCCGAGAGACCCCTTCGTTTGCCTGGCAAAAACCACGCCATACTGCATCCTTAATGAAGCCCCGAGACGTTGCGGGCACCCGACGTCTTCCGGTCGGCCCCAAGTCGCGTCCAGCTCTGATACCGCCGCGCCTGTACAATTCGATAGAAACGAAATTTCGTGGGAACGCTTACATTCGGGGCCTTGTGGCCTTGAGACCTTCTCGTCACTACATGCTTGTTAGGCGAAGAAAGGCCTTTGAGATTTTAATTACGAACTTGATAGAAACGAATTTGAAAGAAACATTTGCGTGACTTTTAGTGACGGGCATCTGCTGCGATGTTCCTAGAAGGGTCGCGCTTGGGAAAGCGACCTGCGATGGTAAGAAGCGGGTAAGTGAAGTAGAATGCTGATAGGAGTATTCTAGTGTTTCATTTTGAAAACGTTACACTGATTTCTATTCGTTACAAGCTTTAAAGCTACCACCCTCTTTGCAAATTGAATACATATGATGTACCAATTGTCAAGCGCACAGTTGCGTCCCCAGTGGCTCGTCAAACCTATCAGACTTACAATCTAAACAGAACAGTATATACATATTTCGTAGTCCGCGTGAAACTCAATATCCCCAAGTAAGGGTCATCATTGATCAACATCAAGAAACAAAGAAGCACGTAGCCAAGATTGGCCGCGCGCAGTCAGCTCGCACGTGATGTACCAGCAGGGAGAATCGTGCCGCTCCACGACCCCCGGTCGCAGGCTGAACGGACGGTCCTCCGCGTCGGTCGACATTCCCGAAGTAGACACCACGGCGATGCCGCCGCGAGGGGGTGGCGGAACAGGCGAAGGAGAAGGTTGAGGAAGGGACTTGACAAGCGGGCGTTGCAGGGCTTTAGCAGGGGACTGACGTTTACGGCTCGGAGCGGTCGACCTAGCGTCAGTAAAACTTGAGAAGAAATACAAGCGAAGTCCGCATCGACAGTTAATGTCATACGCGCGAAAATAAAGCCGGGCTTCTATGAAATACGACATCTGTCGGCCACTTACCTCGTCCCGAGCTAAGCCGCCGCGGTCCACCCAAGATACACCCAGCGTTCCGTTAATCAAAAGAACTCCGCCTCCCTACTGATTTCTCGAAAGAATGTGAAAGGGAATGTATGTGCCTTGGTTGATCGGTCGTTTCGGGCTTCTTTGTTTCGTTAGTCTGTGTTCAACGGTGAGATGAAACGCGATGATAACTGGACTTTCTTCAGCGTGTTTTGTTGTAGGTTTTGATATTTTTTGGATACCCTATTCTTTTAAGTGAAATGGTACAGTGTACTGGATGTTTGCCACCTTGATTCTGCAATCTGATCTAACGCTGCGCAACGTGAAAAGCAAATTTGTTACACGTTGCATTTGAGGTATGTAGTGCCATATTCGGACTACCAACAAGTCAAATCCATTCCGCTGTTCAACGTCCATAAGGGGGCCTCGGCCTACATCAACCCTTTCACCATCAACTGATAAATACCAAAAATGAAATGCTTCTATCCACCTTAAGATTTCTATATAATGAAATTCGAAAAACTGTGAGAGTTAAACTGAAGCTCCATCGGCGAACGAAGGCCTCCGTTTCCTAAAAGACGCATTAACTTCACGTCACAGGAAATAGACGACGTCGACAGTTTCAAGTCTAAACCTTCGCCCTGACTGACCTATCCTCACTCCCCGCGTTCGAAGGATAGGTATTATTTGAAGTATTCGCGGTGATTTTATGGACCCGTTCACCCCCAACCCCTTTGACGATGGGAAACGCGAGCGGGATGAAAGTGAGAAGCTGCGAAGCACTTACCTACCAGCGGGCGATAAACCTCCACCCACTCACATCCGCAACCACCGCGAGCAGTTTCCATTTTAGCTACGTGCTTGGATGTGTCTTCCTCTCCTTAGACCTCGTTTACGACCTCTCGAGCACTCGTCTCGGAATCTGTCTAGATCATTCGTTGGATGAAAGTCCTCTGTCGAGGAGACAATCGACCAGCCGCACGTACGGAGCGCACAAATGCTCTGATTCTGCTTTCTTTCTGGATCGAGGACCAGGAGGTCGTTTCAAAGTGCGTGCACCTGTGTCCAAGGAGTTCGCAAAAGCAATTCACTTTTTCTCTCAAGTGGCAAAGGGGGAGGGAAGCGTCGCAACGTGGACGTCTGATTAGACGTCTTACAGTAAGATACCGCGACCGGTTGGATTCCCCGTACAGTACACGCGATACGTGCGTCTTCCTGAATGGATGACTGCTGAAAGACCAGGCATTAGTCGTTTGAAGAAAAAAGTTCCACGGCTGGATTACCGATATAAAGTGTCGAGTATGAGTTTGAAACCGTTCTGCAGCGGCATGGCGATTAGTTTCGAGTAATAGCTTCTTCGAGGCTTTCTCACACGATACGCTCCTGTCTTGGGGGTACACTCTCAACGTGCGAGACAAAATGCGAAGTCTTCTTCTGTATATCAGGCTGAGGAGTATTTTGCACTATTTTAAGAAAACCCTGGACAAAGTAACGTTGCAATAGTGATAGACTTACTTTTACTGAGAAATGTGCTGGTGTGCGCCATTTTCGACGAAGGAATGGATGAGAATCCAGGGACTTGCAGATTTGAAGTACTTATTGAAGTATTGGTAATTTATATTTTATTAGTGTTTCTATGTCAGCCTAGAGAAGCAGTTGTTTCTTAGTTTAACAACTAAGATGTTGCGTCGTTTCAGGGAAGATCCCCTAACAAGCTAACCCACGTTTGGGAATCCTGTCGATGATGGATACACAGTCACAAGAAATGCAATACATGCAGTTGCTATTTCACGCGTCGAGAACAGGTTGGTTAAAATATCGAGAACATAGGCAAACGAGAATAGGGAATGTGTGACGGAGATCCCATGCGCCCAACAAAATTGCCTGTTAGCATATAGTTATAAATCGTTGTTTTACGTGACGGCACCTGGTCAATCAGGAAATGCTGCTTCGAAAGAATGGAAGATGAACTGCGAATCGATGCATCCTCGCATCATCACAGCATCCTCGACTCTTTTTTTTCGCAAGGAATACGCCTTCCTCTGGCGGACTAGTTATTTCTTAACTCGTAGACATCGATCAAGCTTTTACGACTTTGTAATTATGGCCTGGTTCGAGGTTAAGTCTCACTAGACGGCCGAGGTAGTTTCGTGTAGTACTTTTTACTTCAGGTCGTGCACTTCCTTTAGATTCACTGGAGCATCCTTTGAAGTTTTTATTTCTATTCGTACATACGTGATAGCTAGTATATGACACTATGTGGTCATATTTAAAGTCGCCTGTTCTTTCAAGGTGCAGCAGTAGTTACATAGTTTATCGTCAGCCGTGCCTTATGTTTGTTAAGTACTTGTATGAATTTGACCTACAATTAATAATGCGTCTTGAACAATTGATTCCACACACTTGATTGCATTTTATATACCTAAATTTACACTTTTAATTTGAAAATTACTACAAAACTACCTTAGGCGTTTGATGAGGTACCTAGTTGTGCATCGGTCTCGTAGTCTTCTCCATTATTCGCCTGTAATAGCCTTAGATATATTAATTAATTCCTCATATTGACTGAACATGCTCATGTCTGCATGCAATAACAATTATCGATAATTGCTCGGCTGGAAAACAAGATAAACCGGCGCAGGAACGACACTTGATGCATTTTAATCGAACTGCTCCTCGTAATTATATAATACCGTGTAGGGCCATGTTCAAAATACTTTTAACATTTTATTTGAAACAGCCACGCGCGTCTTCTTCTTACCAACAAGGCGTTCCATATTAAATTCCTCCACAATCGAGTTCAACAACAATCTATTGTAACGAATCCTTGGACTACTTTCTGCGTGCTCCATAATAGGGTGAAAAAAAAAATGATTCCATTTGAAAAAAAAAAACATGATTCGTGCTATGAACACTTTGAGTTGCGTATGGTTTTGAGAAACGTCCATTGAAATTTGGTAGCTTTCTACCCTTTCGAAACCACAATTTCTTTTCAAAGGATCGACTTTGGGAGTATCGGGAAAAAAGAAATAAAACAACATGGGAGTTCTGAACGAAAGTTCAGGAGGAAAGACTCGTTGTCACGCCGTGCGTTGGAAACAAGAAGACGGAGAGTTTCGCGTCTCTGGAAAGTTGTACGAAAACGAGAAGAATCGTAAAACCGTGGGGCAAGGCGGTAGAACGAGACACGAAGAATAGGTAGGTACTATGTACGCCAGCGTGTATATCTCAGGAGGAATGATAATGATCCTGACGATCCTCTCTCTAGCTAGAAAATGGCGTCAAAGTAACAGCCGATTGTCCAGGCGGTTCCCTTTATGAGCGCGAATAATATTTCGCGTCTGCGAGCCAATGCGAGTTAAATATGTGTAACATTTGATGGGATCGTCTCGCGTAAGCGTTACGAGTCTCGTTACGACTCCCATTAACGGTCCATCTTTTACACTCCCGTTCCACTGCCCTCCATAACTCCCCATCTCACCTCGCGATCCTAAATTATTGAACGATTTCCTCGGATTTATATCCATAGCATATCTTCAATTCTAACTTCCCGAATATAGACATTTATATTAGACCCGAGTTAAATAATTCCTACATCCTATCCATTGTCTCTCGAACCCTTTCTACAAATCCGATTAACTCTTCTCAAAGCGTTTCAACTTATTTAGCACGATGCAAGATACCTCGAAGGCCTGGGAAACGACTATCGATGCTCAATACTTAATTCTTTTTGAAGGATACACGAGGCAGTGAGAGCAGAGCAACAACGGACTAACCCACATGTTTTTCGAAATTGAGTTAGTATGGCTCAACAATATTTCGTCGGTTATTGCATTCGATATAACAAAATAGGATAGAACGATTGCTATAAGGTTTCCGTTTCTCTTTTATTAAACGTACCTATAAGAAATCATAAAATATTTATGATCGGTAGTGTAGTAGTTTCTACACTAGTAGTGTAGGCGTTCATCCTTCTTTTCGCGTGATACCGTACTATTTTTAATTGGACTGCCCCCCCCCCCCCTCCTCGGTCCTTTTCTTGGAAGGACTGTAAATTGTAAATCGGAAACAGTTAACCGGTATACCTCGGTCCGCGTTTCCATTTCGGCGCGTTTATGTGTGATCACGGATCGGTTTCGGGGATCACCGTTTAGTCACGGCCAGGGTATCGACGGGCACGAACGACGATTAAAAGAGCTCCCCTGAAGCGAGACTCGAAACGTCCAGCAAACCCTCTGCAGGTCTATCCCACGTAGATGCGGATTTGGTCATTATCGCCGCGAGACTGTCGAGACGTATGTCTACGGGGGCACGTTTTACGACGCGGCCGAGTTTTAGTGCCCAGCCGAGCTAGCTTTAGCTTCGCCAGGAGTTTCAGGCATCCAAGGGGAGCGTACGAGGTCCAGGTTACCGACTTGACTAAAATCTTGCATACAGCTGCTTCGTGTAACGTATAGTAATGCGTCAAATAGACCCCGGGTGCTCTGTTCGCAATTTCTGAAGGAGATCGGGCACAAAGTCTTGGCTTTTCCTAATCTTGTGCGCGGCTCTGTGCGGAACAGCGAGATCGGTTTAAATAATTAATGACTGGAAGTTAAATTATTTTTCTGATATTGTATCGAGCATATGTCGAGGGAATGAAGAAGGCAAAACTTTGAACCCCATTTTCTTGCAAGTATTTCAATTGTGTGATGTACGCGTTTGATATATTGCCACATATACTGCGCATTAAGTGTATGCAAAATTTGAAGCAAATCGATGACCTGATCCTCTCGCACCTCCTTGGGAACGTATAACCCTTGTTATGAAGGTTCTACTATTAATTTAGTTACCCGAGTTGTACAGTCAAAAGTAATTGATATTCTGAGTAATTAGCTCATTCCACCACGACGTGAAGACCCTGTAACAGCCAAGTAACAATAAGAAGCTGCGCTTGCTGTTATGAAACCAATTAGGTACGCCTCTATTGTAACACGAGCATTCCAATCAAGCGCTACACAATCTCCAAGTAAATTCATCGTTCGCTATCAGACCTACCATCCACGCAATCGCAACCGCCTAAATTCACCAAGAAACGAATCAAAATTCAATTTCACGTCCGTCTCGTCACGCTTCAAAATTCCGCCGAAATACCGCGCGAGTGGTCGTCTCGTTGGCCGTCCATCCGCGAGGGTTCCATGACCGAAATGAGAAGAGGATAGAAGAAAAAGGGGGCCATCGATCGAGTGGACGAAACCGCCCGCCAAGGATCATCGAAGGCAACGAAGAAGCGCGGGCCCGTGGAGAGGAAGCAGCGCGTCTAGACTCTCGAAGACGTCAGCGACGACCCTCGGCGGGGCAGAGGAAACCGCGTCTGGTCTTGGGTGAACGGGGGCGGATGGGTGCACGTATGAAAACTAAGTCTGGGTTTCATTTGACTGGCTTTACGAGGGAGACATAAAATGGATTTTACTGTCGGCTAGTTCGCCAGTTCTCGAGTTGGTAACATTGCTTTAGCGAGCATAATATAGCTCTCCCCCACCTCTCGCCCCCTCCTCTCTATACCCGCACGTCAACGGGGGACGCGGTTTCCTTCGTAACCCTCGTCGTCTTCCCGACGCCGACCTCCTCTTTCCCCTCTTCTTTTCCTTCGTCACTCGCCCGTTTTCTCTTTCCCCAACCACCTTTCGCGTCGATCCGCGCCCCCGCGCTTTAAGCCCCGGCTTCGCGGCGCGATACCGTCCGCCCTGGTCGCAGAAACTTTTCGCATGGGAAAACGTCTCGCTGCCCAGATTTAATATCCGCTGGATAAGCCGGCACGACGATCGTTAACTTAACTTCGAATTCGTTTCCTGGGCTTGCATCGGCAGCTCCCCCCATCCCCACCCCGATTTAATGGGAGGTTTCGGTCCCACGCAACCGTTTAACGATTGCGTTTCAGTCGTTTTGTCTACTTGGTTTTTCTACTTCTTCCCATTTTGTAGGTGGTGCTTTTTGTTTCTTCTCTTTGAAGTTAGAATGCGACAGTGGTAGTTTAAGGTGGCATTATCCTGGGAGGAACGACCCGTGTGCGGGTTTCTAGAATTTTTATGAAAAATCAGATACCGTTGGAAGATATACGGTAGGTTCGTTGTTGTAGAGAGGCTTGTGGCTAGAAGAACGCAGATATGTTGGTGGGACTATCTCAGGTTTCGATGATGTGGGGTTAAATTATCTATTTAGAATTTAAATCGTTCGCTTGAGTTGTTTTAAGCTGGTACTATCGATCTGCTATGTGTCTGGGTGGGGACACAATTGTTTAAACTTGAATAAGTCATTAGTTACGTAGAACGTCGAGGGTGTGGTCCTCCAACATTTTCATTTGTAAGATGCAGTTTCTTGTAGGTACCTACAAGAGTGAATCTTCCTTGGTAAAACCGACTATTGTTAAATGAATTAAGAATTAAGTTCATCCCATTGTGAAAGTTTCCACAGATTTACTAATTAAAGAATTCTAACGACTTCGTCTCCGAGTAATACCCTTCATATTGTACCTCGGTCACGTTTGAACTGTGCAACAGTACAAATGATCGCAGAGCGCACTACTCGATAGGAGCCGGATTGGAACAGAATAACTATGTATAGGGAACGAACGGACAAAAAATAAACGCTGCCCTAAAAATTGGCAGACGAGCGCACGAGCCTGTGAACTTTCCATCGTAGCTCCGAATGTATCACATCGGTAACCGCAGGCCGAACCTTTTTTCTGATTTCAGATCGATTACCGACCAGTCGGTGAAATAAAGCGGCTGGAGGAACAGGTCGAATCCAAAGAGAAACAACGCCGTGCTGAAGCCAGAAGAGAAGAGAAGGACGATGAAAACCTTGGAGAGAGGACCAGCCCTCCTCCAGCCTTTCTTCCTTCCTCTTCGTCCTGGTCATCGTTCCGGGAATGCTCCCCAATCGGCAGTGCACCACTCTGGTGGCACGAAACGACGAACATTTTGCGATTAACCGGAACGTTATACTTCTTCGAATTAGCCTCGGGGTATGTTGGTCCGGTCCTCTCCGGCAATTCCCGAAGATGTTCGATCCCTCGAATGGTCAAGCGGAATCAAAGGGTGCACGGAAGAGACTGGCCGCCGCTGCCGACTCTCCACGACCGAGGCTCCCTCGGTGAAAGTACCTCGGTCGCCGTCGCCCACGGACAATCAACGAGGGACACGCTGCTCCGATGTTCCCTTGCGGACACCTCGATTCGGTCTACCGTTCGAGACACAGCGGAGGGACCTAGCCGCCAAATAAATGGAGAAGTGTGCCCCTCGAGCCTCGTTCTTCCCCGCTCGCCGAGCAAACTATGAAAAGGAAGAAGAAAAGAGAGAGAGAAATTCGTGAACGCTTTTGTGAGTGACTGGTTCGCGGGATGTCGAGGTTCATCGGACAAAATACATTTGGAGGCAACCCTTGCCTCGCCGTTCCTTACGCGCACTTCGAGCCCCGGCCCGAAAGCCGTCACTTTCGCTCGCTTTCGTCTCCTCCTCCTCCTCCCCCCCCCCCCGGATTTCCTGTCCGGTATTTATCTTTGATTTTGGGTAGACGCACGTCTCAGGTGGAGTGCCACGTCCACGTCGAGACGAGAACGGGGTCAGGTGAGCAGCCGTTGGCGGTTCACGAACCCCAAAAAGGACGAGCGTCTTCTGCCGTTCGGCGCTGTGTCCAGCTTCCCGTAAACGCCCTTCGCCGGACGGCCGCGTCGAGTATCAAGCGTTGCCGCTTGCGGTATAAGCGTTGTCACATGCATGATCGCGCACCGTGCTTTTTCGCTTAGGTACTTTGTAAATCGGCAAGTCGCTCCTCGCGGTTTCGCTCCCTCCTATAGAGAAATCACGGCCCCGAACTGTGAGGCGCCAAACCGAGGGATCCTTTTCGTGGCCAACGAAACGCGGTTCCAAGGCGGTCGTGACTCCGCTCCTCGAAAGGGGGGCAAGAAACGTGTAACGCGGCATTCCGTCGATGACGATGATAATCTCGGCGCGCATGACGTCGCGTAATGAATCGGCCCGCGACGTTCGAGTGATGTCGGCCGCCACGACTGAAGGACCGAACGGAAGGCAAAGGGGCGAGCCGGAGTCGCCGGCGCGGCGCAAATCAGCGCGTTATTATCGTATTAACGAAACGATGAAATTCGGACAATTCGAACGATTGAGAAACGGCCGTGGTTCTTGTTGTATGCCGAGGAACTTGTTTTCGGCCGTCGCGTCGCGAGAGTAGTATGCCGATGCGTGGCACGACCGAGGTGGACACATATGGATTATCGCGGTCTACTTCTCGCGAGAGCTCACCGTATCGGCGCTTCAATTCGATCAACGAATGGCGATTATTGGAGGATTAAGGCGATTACGCGGTCGGGTGAGCCGATCCCTTTCGAATGCAGCCAAACCGAGGCTGAAAACGGCTCAGACTTTTCAGGAGATACGTACGTGACAGCCTCTTAATTCGAATGTGGGCATGCTCCTGACTTGTAGAATGCAGTCGGGTATGTTCAGTTCTGCTGGCGGTTCTCGTTTTCAGGTTGATCTTGGAAATATTTAGCTAACTCCGCTGGGAATGAAAGTGTTCCCAGTGTGTTCGATCCCGCTCAAATCCTTTGTAAGCATGTAAGTGGTAACGGGAGGTGAACATGTTCAGTGCTACGCAGAATTTTAAGTTTTGTTGGTGTAATTTTAAGCAGTAATCGAAAGGGTGAACTGAAAATTTAACCCCCGCCTGGGGGATGGAGGGTACATTTCAACAGCATCGTGACTAAGTGCTTGTGTTGCTTAATAGTATAAACAAAATTATATAATACATGAGAATTGACCCTCCATTCGCAGTCTGTTAAACGACTCGCCATTCAAGGCTTAACTACATGTATAACGATTGTCCAAAACTCTCCATAATTTCATCTGCAGTATCTCCTCTATGACCTCATCAGTGAACCAAAGAATACGCTTCTCCAGTTGAAAAAAAAAAAACATTCTTTTCGACAAATATCGTGGGGTCACCGATGAAAATAATGTTCGATAGAAGATCTGAACGTTGGCAGAAACTCATGAAGTAACGATCCATGCCCGCGCGCGCCATCAAGGAATTGGCGGATGTGTCAGTTGCACGATACGGTGCAATGAAATGCCCGCTCAAAAACTGGTCGTTCCATCTTGCGGCAAATTAATTTTCAAATAAGAACACCGCGGAGCTGTCTCCTGGATATGCTGTATCATTCTTACCTCCTTTTTTCCTCCTCCCTGCGTCCACTCCACCTCTTTTTCTGCTCCAACGGGAACTCCCCTTGACCCCTTACGCCTCTCCTCTTTTCTCTTTCCTTCCAGCACGCCGTTTATTTTCTTGTTTTTCGCAACGATGGAACGCGTTCCGTGTAACAATCTGATACGAAGCTCGATTGCTTATTACCGTACCCCAGAAGCTTTAATGACTCGTCCCGTTTAAATGGATTTACGTTTCGATAACGAGCATGGGCGCGTCGAATATTTATCGTTCGTACGGCCACGGCTTCCGGCGCGCGGCGGTCCAATTTTACATCTTTGGTGACGTAGCTCCGACCGCGGAGCCACCGCGCGACGTGATAAGCCACAAAGGGTGTTTCGTGCATGGAGGGTGCAAAGGCATCTAAAAATCGTGTAAAAATAAAAAATAGGAGAGATAAATATCGGTCCTATCTGGCTATGCTTTCAAGTGAATTTCACATTCTTTCAAGAAAAGTGGTCAGGGTAATCATCTGGAGGTTGAGCGCGGGATTTTTAGTCTTTTCATTTAGTCCAGCAGAAGTCTGGGGTGGTTTTTATTCTGAGACTCAGTAACGTTAAATTACTTGCGTATTTTCATTGGTGCATCGATTGAAAATTGGAATAGTATTAACAGGTGCAAATTTGTAAGGCGAAGGAAAGATTTGAATATACAAGGGAGAAGTTTCGTTGGATCGGAACCACTTGAATCTTTCGATTCTTCCAAATATTGTGTTCCCATTGCATCTATAAACAAGTGGCCTTATAGTTCTCGTTTAAGAAACATCTTGGAATGCACTGTTCCAATAAACTATCTTAAAGTCTCTTGTTTTAACGCATAAAACTATCGTGCCTGCACCTCAGAAACAAACCAATGTCGAACCTACGTTTACTATATGTGTTACTTATTACTTAGTATTACTTCACGAAGGATATATGGAGTTTAGATTATTAGAAGTTTAGATTCTAATATAAAAGTTTCTCTGAGATGCATGCGACTGAACCTATGGGTCAAAATAGACCCTACATGCGACGCGGGATCAACCTATCCGCCATTAAAATTTAAGGATTAACCTTGTCTACCTAAATTGGAAACACTCAGTGCTTGCTTTTACTGCGTGAGAAGATGGTAAACCGCGAGTTGATGGCAGAAAGCATTAGGAAAAGCATTAGATTCGGAAGGTGGGGAAGATTCGCGATAGTCAGTCTTTCGGAAAGGAAAATTCATCGCGGATCTTCTATTGGTCACGTTTTATCTGCAGCGTGTAAACTGCGCGAGGAAAGTAACGCGTCTCCAACTGTCATACCAGAACCCGGGACGACACGTTTCCTTGGCGGAGCCATGTGCAGTAAAAATGTCACGCTGGTTCCCAGACAAAAAACGGGACCGCCCAGCGCAAAGAACCTTTTCATTCGAAGATGCTTTACGACGTTGACAACAGACGTTTATCATTTCACGATGTTTTCGGTGAATGGCATAGTTAGCCCCCTCGATGCCGTTAAACCCATCGTCAGGAAGTTTCGTATTAGAATGTCGGGCCTGTTTCCGCGCGAGCTTGTAAAGACTTGGACGAGCTACGAAGGCGGAAAAGTATATTGTAACTGAACGTTTTAATCTAGATACTTTTCTAATACACTCTTTTGGAACATCGTTTCTGGGAAGTGACGCAAGGTGCTGTGATAGCTTTAAAATTTTATAAATAATTTAAAGGAATAACGATGGGCGGGCAGATAGGAATAGAAGATACAGTTCTTGTCAGTGGGGAGAAATGATGATGATTATTTTAGACTAAAACCATCGTGTCTATTACTTGGCCCCAGCATTTCGCGTGCCAGTTTGTGAAGGAGGACCCTGTATGGCGAAGTCTGAATTTTAGGACGTAGGTTATCGCGAAATTTGTAAAGGGGCCATAAATCTCTCCGTTCATTTCCAAGAGAATTTCTGCCCGGAAGCGGGTCCAGTAATGACGCCTCTGCGCGACAGGGTTCGCAGGACCCTGCTATTTTGTCGTCCACGAGATCCCTTTGTGTTTAAAAAGCGTGTCAGGTGTTCCAGCAGCTCGCGATAATGTAGAATGCAAACGATCGACACACGACCGGGACGTTAATGCCTCGCCGCTCGCTGTTTGTCGCCGCTCGTTACGTAAACCGTCAATTTTAATGGAGAGCCATCGCCTTCGACGTGGTTGCAGATGGCGAGAGGCACAGGTATAACGAACGAAAGGTGTTCGTTGTTTGTTCAACGATTCGGCTGAGCGTGGTCTGTCGCCGGATCCGGAAACGCGCGAAAGACTGACATTTCGGTTTCCTTGAAAATTTCTGATGAACTTTGACCATAAGTTTGTTAGTACAGCACTTCTATATTTATTGCTTTGCATGGTGGAAACGCCGTTGAAGGGATGCGTAGGGTAATCAGTTCGTTTTGCATTATATTGAGTTATATATTGTAGGTTATGAAATTGAATGTGATTTTGTATTAAGTAGAATATCTCGAATATAAGCATGAACGCCGTATATTGTGGCATGTTGAAGGGAAATGTGGTGGAAAAGGGTTCGAAGAGATGAAAAGGAATCGAGGAGATAAACTGCCTTTGGTCTGAAGAGAAATGTAAACTATGTGTTGTTTTGTTTGAAACCTCTCTGGAAATAAACTATCTACTGTAATTGAGAGAACGTTATGTGTAGAGGTCTCTGCGAAGTAGAATAAGTGACTTAATATAATATAAAAAGAATTCATGCATTGTTTCGATGGTTGATTGATGTGCAAAGCAACAAGTGTAAAAGTACTGTAATGAACAAGTATTAACGAATTTTACTATGTAATGCGATTTTGTGATAATGTTCATTCTTTCGCAGAGGCAGAAAATTTACAGTTTTGCGAGAGACTTCGATATGCATTATGGTTAAGAGCAATGCCTTCAGAGGAATTTAATTAATCGTTAAGTAATAGAATTTCGTTAACACGCGACAAGAGAATAGTCGCGCAGAACGTGTTTCTCTTTCGTTTCGTCAAATAAAAAAGAACGTCCAGCTTTGTGAATACGTAATTTAATTAAAATTATTCAAGTGCATTAACACTTGTCTTCCACCATTTCTGTGATGTTTAGTTTCCACTTTCTCTGCTCTTCTTCTAATTTCTCTTTAAGTCCACCGTACTTGGAGAACGTTCGGGAACGTTTCATTATCATAAAATCATTAAAAAAATATTGACGTAAAGATAAAAGTAACCGAAGTGCAGTGCAATTTTTGCCCGCATTCGATTTTTTTCACCAATAGAACCGTTGTTAATAGGACAATATTTATGGGCCCTCGTAATTGTCAGTGTAAATCATTATGCACCGTCGCAGCAAGACCAGCAGTGTGTCTATTTTCTGGTATGAATTACATATGTGTCCCGCCCACGGTCGTGCGTGCCCGTTTACGCGTCAAAACACGTGCATTATCGAATGCTCCCGAGACGAAACTCGGTTCGGGGCTGTTTCCCTTTTTCTCACAGGAACGATTAATGATAATTTCTTTTGGTAACCAACTCTCCAGCACGCGATACATAAAAAATGCTACAATTCGAGCATGGTCACGAAACAGCCGTAAATTCAAATTCGTCTCGGCAGCTACTAGACATTTGCATAAGAATATATCCTGCTGACCTCGCAGATTGACTTATCGCCGCCATATGGGTGTTTTCCTTTTCCCTCGTTTCCTTTTAATCATTTTTATTTGTATTGTACGTTGTTGTGTTTAAGATGTATAGGTTGAAGGGGATCGGGTGGTCTCAACGCATTAAACGACGAGCCGTCGATCTATGCCTGGGGATTCGAGCATAATTGAATTCCACGTTTGTAAAGTGTTAGCGACGAAAATGTTCCTAACGTCGTGCAGTAGTGTCAGGGAAATATTGTCGAATGTATGGATCCTTGGAGGAAGCCTTCGGTGGGGGAGATCGATCAATCAGAATTGTGTCGCACAAAGGCGATTTCACACGAGCCGCTGATCGAGTGACAGATCGATGTTGGAATACCATACAAACTATATTCCAAAGTCGCTTAATTAATTCCAAAGGATGATCATTTAGCGGCAACGATAAATTTTTACTTCGATGTTTATGAACGAAATTATTGACAGATGTATAAAAAAAATATCAGTTTCAAAGATTCCTTCGACTTGTGATTCAGACATCGTCGTGTTCGTTACTAAGCCCATCGATCTCCCTTCCGTCGGGCGAAGGAGAAGGACACCGGTGATTCCACCGAAAGTAACGCTGCACGACGAAACGACGAGATGAACGAGGAGCAATGGCATGCGCCAAGAGTCACGTTATTTTTTTTTATACAGCGCGTTCTCTCTAAGAGTATCCTTTCCTAACGGAACGAAAGTAATCGCGCCCCGGTAGGTATCTCCCTCCGTTTAACGGTGGCCTATGATTAGTTGTGTAAGGGTTGTGTAAATAAACTCTGTCTCTGTACATTCTTTGCTTATTGTAACACACGTAGCCAGGGTGTGCAATTTAAATGGACCCGCGGGTGTATCTTTGGAACTGTTGGTGGTATCGAAAAAAAATAAAAAAAATAATTGAATGCTTCCGAGGAACTTTCTTCTTCTTTAATGGAACTGTGGAGCTTTTCAGCCCCTATAAGAAATTATTGGAAATTCCTTCTAAATTAAATATCTACTGAAAATTATGCGGTTTTATTAAAATAAGGCAAGCCGATCTTTACATATCTTCTCTACGTCTCCACCTACAAAGAAACTTTCATGTCGCCAACGCCAACGGTTTCGGAGATATTCGCGTGTATCGATTCAAATGGGACACCCTACATCCTCCATTATACAGTTTATACGCTTGCACGTTGCTGGTTATGAACGAGGAGAAGGTAACGATACCCTTTTTTCCTACGCCCCTCGTAAGATACTATGAGCGGTGTGTAGATCTCGTAGTCACACGAACGAGATCGCGAGGAGGTAGAAAAGGAACGATTGTCCTCTGTAAGGATTCCATTCTTCAGTGTGCTGCGCCGTGAGACGTGTAAAGCTGTATTCCCACGTGTACAACACGCGGCGTAAAACTTTAATCACGTAGGTATAGGTGTATCAATAATTAATGGGATTTGTATGAGTTACAGAGGGGTAAACGCTCTGTGGGGGGATTGATTGCTAACTACCAACAGTGGTAATAATCAAACCTCGAATCTAATGATAGTCATGTCAATCGAGTTGATCGTTTGAAATCAAGGGGGCTGCGTCCACTTCCCCATTTTTCAGACACCTCGGTCTATTCCTTGGTATATCCATAGAATTTCTAACGAATGTTGAAAGTTTTATAATTCCATGCTTCTGGATCGGATAGTATTCTATGGATTATATATACTGATCCATATTTTCAATTCACCTGGACATATTGAAATTGGACACATATTTGGTGCATTCTGCGGTCTACCACTCCACAGAAGTATCTGCTTCAAGCTTCGCACATTACGGAATTATCACTAAACTTTGCTTTAGGTTCTAATAAATCTGAGGATACGATAAAGTGCTAAGTCAGCCGATTGCTTCGATTGCACCAGAAATTATAGTATCCAATTACAGGAAAGTAAAAATTTCATCTTCTTTCCTCTGCTTCAACATCGAATCGAAGGATATGACTGTGTGATGAAAGCTTTGCTCGCCATAAGCATGGCCACCAATAACTTAAAAAATTCAGACCAATCAAGTATAGATGTTTATATCACTGTGCATAATAGGCTGTAATTTCCCCCTGTAATTTCACTCATCTGAACCTGTTACATGAATCCATCAAACAACCGCAGTGGATTAAGACGTTCCTTCGTTTGCCATCGTCTCTCGATCATCAAAGATCGATCGTGTTTGACACGTTCGCTACGATCTGCACATATTTGTTAACATAGCAATTTTTAGTGACAGACGCCCATTCATATAATTTTCCATTTGACGTTGAAATCGGTAAGCTAATCTAGAGAGCGTCCAACTCCAGAGCACCGCGTTGACCCGTCTATTATAGCACTCGATTGAATGAGGCAACCAAAAATGTGTAGCATGGTCAGTAACGATTTCCAAAATGCAGAATCGTAACGAACTTGTCGGGCGCTTTAAACACCCAGGCCGCGTGGTGCACACGGGTGAATGGGGCTTATTGTTATCATTGGGATGCTGATATCGGGACATGAGCTTAATACACGTCTCCCCGTATATATTCCAATATTTAGAGAGGGGTATCGTAAATGTATCCGTGGTCAAACGAGCGCCGTTTGGCAATCATGCCGTGGTTCCTTCTCCGCCATCGCCTCTTTGTCGCGGATGTAGACGAGGACGTGCACACGCGGACGAGCATAACGAGGATTTTACAACGTCCATGTCCAGCGACAGTTCCGTTTTTACAGCTTGTAACGTCTCGCGTAAAAGCGTCCCGAACGACGCGACGGTCGAAATGCTGCAGCCTCGGGGCTAAACGAGCGCGCCGCGGACACGAAAGGAAAGGAGGAAGGAGGGTATGGGAGAGAGAAAGAACCACACGGGTTCGTATTGCATTCGATGGACGCGATTTATCTACAAGCGACGATCAATCCGACCGTTGCGATTATTTATTTGGCGGCCAAGGAGCCAAAGGAATCGCGAGGGCGGGAGAATCGAATGCTGGATACGAGGCGTTTTTGTGGAATTCGGAAGTATGCACGTATTGTTGTTCGTCGACTCAGTGTATTTGGCGTACTTTTAACTGTTACATTGTAATGCATAAATAAATAATGATACACTGGCTGATGATCCTACTACCTCCTAATTCCCATTACTATGGAGTCGTGGTTAAGTTACGAGGTACGAGTTCACCTCGTTAGTCTGACCGAATGGCTGAACTTTTCAGTCTTAAATGGAATCCATTCTGCGTGTAAGTACTTGATCACAAACAAGCAGGCCCGGCTCGTTCTTATAGGCAAAATTAGGCAGCTGTGTAGGGCGTAAAGTTCAGAAGGAGCGCAAAATGGTCATCCAAAAGGTGAAATAAATGTATTATAAATAAAGAGCGCAATTTTGCAGTTTCGCCTGAGGTACAAAATAGGCCCAAGCCGGGCCTGTATACAAGTACACGTGTATCTAAAAAGAATTACATGGGTAAATGGACGCGAACACAGCGGCTTGTACGTGTAACAAACATGCCCTGTATTTCGGGGTTGCAGGTAAGAGGAACACAGGGTTATCCTGCGCGCGCGAGAACAGATGCCTCGACATTAAAATTTGTCCTGAGGTTCCGGAGCAAGGAGCTGGTACATCCAATATTCAAATGCTCCCTTAGGACAGAGGCTGACTACTTGACCACTCATCTGTTTTCGTGCGCGCGTGTTCTGAGTTAAAAGTACCTGTAAATGTCGGCAAGAATTTCTTCTAAGTAGAAACATTACATAATAAATAACATTCGTATGTACGTGTATACAAGCGAATTCGAGTTGAAATAAATTGAGAATAATGTGCAGGTACAATTATCCGTGTATCAAGAACACGGAACATTTTGTTCATTGTTGCACTTCCAAGTGAATAATTCGTTTAACTTTACGAATCATGCAGGTATGTAAGCTTAAATTTCGCTGTACCTGGCAGACTTGGCGTGTAAAGGGTTAAATTGTCTACAGACTCGCCCTCTCTATCTCATTAACTCGTTAACCGAGACAATTTTCTATCAGAAACCTCTCCTACACATCCTGTAAACCTATACTTTTCTCCAAAGTATTAACTCGTTTCACTGGAAGCAGAAGTAATTTCAGAGGACGAATTAACTCGTAAGGTAAGGTGTTCGTGCCTCGAGTTCCCCACGTGAGCGTGCCCCCCTAAGTTTCTAGTAAGTCGTCGCACCGCGTTCTCCCAGGTTGAACAGCATAATTCCCCCGTAAGTATCGATGTTACCAAAGTCCAGTTATTCCAGTTTCACAGGCGGAATCTGCAGACGTTCTCAGATTCGGAGTGAGAGGTGGCACGGGGTGCAGCACCTCAAAGCTTCCCCGACTTGTGTCCCCCAAGCCAGAGGATTACACCCGTTATTAGAAGCAAACATGGATATTCAATGTTGTGGAAGGGTTTCGTGCACGCGATCGGCTCTTGTCGGTTCGTTTTCTCGAAAACAAAGGACTATTCCTCAAAGGACCGGGCCCCGCCTTTCGCGTGCACGAGGGTATAGATCGCGGTTCTCGACATCTCGACTCTCGGGGCCCCTTGCGTGTGGCGATTTGTTTAAATGTAACAAAGATGGCGAAACAAAAGATCCCCGCTGGATAATAGCTACGTACCAAGTACATGCCTATAAGTAGTTTTTCTATGTCGAGCGAGAAACCTCCAACGTTTACGGATACTGTCGATGCAATTTTGCATTCAACTCTACGTCCCTCAACCTTTTGCGTTTTCATGTACCTACCTATATGTATAGTTGACATTGTTTGTTAAAACAAAATTTTAAGGTTGCTTCTGAGGTAATTTTCAATAATTGTTTTACATGTACAGATTTTCCTGGAAATTATTCTTTGGATTTTTTTTTTATGTATGTTCGAAGTAAACTGCTACTACGTTTACAGTGTTAGTGCCTTTTCGATATCAACACTTGTACACCTACCCCAACATTTCAAGTTTCAGATATCAACAGTCTATTTTCAATTCAAATTTGAATCGAGACTCAAACACTATTTGAAATATGCTTACTTCACATTCAGAATAAAATATTCTTCCACCGCAGAATATAAGGCTACCGAAAAGGGACATTCAATACCCTTAATAATTTTCGCATTCACCCTCGATCTCCATGCTCTTTCTCCCGCAGCGCGCGGCACGAGTACGCGAGCCCAAAAGTGAGTTTGCGCCGTTTTGCAATGAAAAATCAAATCCCACCACGGCCCGACGTGCCTCTGCAAGAGAAACAAGAGAAGACAGAGAAAAAGACGCGTCGATAATGACGAGATAAGAAAAAAGAGCAGATAGGAATCAATCGGGGATCACCGATCGGAGATTACAAATACGCAATGAGTAGCAGTTCGAACGGTTGCAGGATGGGCCGAAAAAACCGGTTCCACCTGATGATGGAGTACCTACTTTACAGCCGAGCCCGGTAGATTGTAATGCAGTTTTCTGGTTTCAATAACGCCGCAACAGATTTTTCGCTGTGGCTTTTTCAGACAGCCAGAGGGATTGGAGTCAAGGCTACTTCAATCACGGTGAGTATGCTCTTCCGTGTGACGAATGTCTTTGCTGCAAAAATCCAGCATTCGGAGGACGGGTCGGGGATCGACGCCGAGATATCGGGCCTTGGGCCTTGGCTAACGGACACGTATGCATACATATATATTCGACGATTCTTCTCGTGGAATCATCCATGCGAATCGCTTCATATTATCACGTATTCGATTAACAGGAGGACGACTAAACTCGGGATCGTAAAGTCCGCTGATCTCCCCGCCCCCCGCCGTCTAAGGAGGCGATTCGATTTTATTTGTCGATGTTCATTTACCGAGAAACCCGATTAGAGGGCACAGTTTGTGTCTCGATTAACATTGATGCCGGCCACGGCCCCGAGCTTCGTAATCTTAATAAATTTCGCGACATTATATTTGGTCCGGTCGTAAAACGTGGAATGTAAACGAGGGCGGGTGTCGTTTAGGACGCAGGGGAAGCCGAATCGGGCAAACATTGTGATATTATTCGCCGGCCGATCGTAAAGAGCGGAATGTAAAGAAAAGACTTGTCCTCAAGTGACCTGAGAACATCGCCAAGAAGCTGCCGCGGGGCGTGTTCGCGGAGGGAACTGGGAATCGATGCTCCCGCACCTCGGGGGATACGATTTTACTTGGGTTGAAGCTGCCAGGCGCGGCGGGTGCACGCGAGGCGAGGCATCGCAGCTTCTCCGACCGAGCCAATGGTGAGAGAACTGTGGTTGCTTTTAATACAGTTCGGGCATGTATTCTTTACCGCGTGGGATAACATTATGAAGGGAGGTATCGGGTGAAATATTATA
The DNA here is from genome assembly GCA_029448645.1 of Andrena camellia. Classification (NCBI taxonomy): domain Eukaryota; kingdom Metazoa; phylum Arthropoda; class Insecta; order Hymenoptera; family Andrenidae; genus Andrena; species Andrena camellia. The sequence goes on along the minus strand of CM055679.1, from coordinate 46,165,246 downwards.
TTATGTGTGATAGAAAATATGAAAGGCATGCAGCGACTTAATAAAATGAACAGTTACGGATGCAAGATGTTGCGATCGCTGTAGGAGATGCATAGAAAATGAATCATTGGGTGCTAAAGCGGTTGAAATGATACTTCCTAAATTTTATTTCAAGGTTTTATTAGTAGAGCATTCGTTATTTCTACTCTTTTCTACAGCATACAGTGTTTCATAATTTTGACGGTTTTGTGTTAACTACTGGTTAATGGACTGTGGCATTATTATGTAGTATCGTTATTTACAATCTAGTGTATTAGACGTTTTAAAAAAGTACTGTGTTGTCAAATGTTATTGCAAGAAATTCTTTTTAAGTCTCACAGTAACAACATTACTTATAATTTTGGTGAAAACATCTACTCATTTTCCACGACGTATTTCTATGATAAGCTAAATATTGCCTGCTGAAGAATAAAGTAATTCCCCTCCAACTTCCACCTTCAATCTGCAATATTCTTGTATTTAATAAACGATATGTTTCGCATTTTTTAACTTTCGTATGCAAGCAGTATCCAAGCGCGCTCTACATGAGTTTTATTTGAACAGAGAGTTAAAATCAGTCGATACAACTACAGCCAATATTTGCCACTTGAATGTTTCATTGCAGTTGATGTTGGCACAGTTGGTAATGTAGACCGCGATAGGAAATTCAAGATTGGGGCACCGACGAAGTATAGACATCGACCTATCACCACAGACCAGGTATAGGATGGACCCATCACGCAATGAAATTTTATGTCACACCACAGACGAGGTATAGGATAGACCTATCACCTTATGGATGTTCGTGTCGCCACCCAAACTGTATTACCGACCCATAATTTGAGGACTGAATGTAGTGGCATCTGCTCATGAACAGCGTCCAACTCAGCAACTACTTTGAAATGTGTTGAAATGCTGAAAGGTGCGTGCGTGTTTGTATACGTGTGACTTGTTTAGAGTGAGAGTTTGACATAGAAGGCAGGCTTTTGCTACGCTATGCTGTAGCTCGGTTTCTCAACGAGTCACGTGGATTTCTCTCCGAAAATCCATTTCGGGGATCAAGACACTATGGCGCTCAAAAATGATATTTCTTCAAAGCTCGTGCGAGCTATAAATTGCTAGATGACATTGTTTATTAGTACTTTGCGTGTAGTAGAACCCTTTCACGTATCGTACCCCGCAAAGTATTAAAAATTGACGCTGTTACTGACATTCCCGCAAGATTCTAATGCACTGTTTAATCATTCTAGTGAAGTAATAATAATTGGATTCTATTTGTAATTCTTAAAAGCCTCGCAGAAAGTTGCATGATGCATGAGTGTCGTGGGGTGCTTAGATGCAACTGCAAATCGAGTTACTTTTCAAACACGCATTGTGAAATAAAATTTTGTCTAGCAATGGACATTGCTATATAATATTATTTCTGGCCTTGACGAATTTCAAGTTAGCTGGGAGTCGGCCGAGCGCGACAAAAACATCAACAACCTCTACCAAAGTCACTACATCGCCGAGCGGTGTGCCCTAACAGTTCAACCTTGTCCGCGACGGTGATCGGACCACTAAATATCTGTGCAGTCACAGTGGATATCATTTCATCATTTTACGATTCCTGCATCAATTACTGGACTATGTGGAAGGCCCAATAACAAAATTCTACTACATTACACTCAGTGTCTAGAGGACTATTTTGGAAACACTTTACTCGAGTCCGAACACATCTTTCCACTGTTGAGAGATGTTTAAAAGCGTGAAGTGCTTTTGTAATCGTGTGCAATGCGATTATAGAGTCAGTGCTTATTTCGCGATAAAGTATTTCGTAGTACACAGTGGTCCTGCGTGTTAGTAACGTGAACGCGACCGTAGAATCAGTGTTTTAACGCATTTGGAACTCATTCAGAGCACCGGTGCTCTTATTGCTTCTTCATCGCGAAATTAATGCGACATATTTGTGAGTGTGACACGTTCTATTCGGTACTGACCCTGCAGCTACGGGACATTGGCCTGCAGATCGAATAGCTGCTGCTGAAGGGGGATGCTTGTCTGCATGGAAGCATATTATTTCGTGATTTCTCGATTCCTATATCAATTCGTTCGACTACTGGACTAAATAGAAGACCGTTTAACAAGATTTCACTAGAATATACCTATCATCTAGTAGACTTTTTGACAAAGAGTTGCCTAGTCTTTGATCACATCTCGTAGTGATAAAAATACGTGTAGAAGGTACGGGGTGCACGATTGTAGTTGTGAAAAGTGAAAATTTTGCAATGGACATTGCTATATAATATTATTTCTGGCCTTGACGAATTTCAAGTTAGCTGGGAGTCGGCCGAGCGCGACAAAAACATCAACAACCTCTACCAAAGTCACTACATCGCCGAACGGTGTGCCCTAACAGTTCGACTTTGTCCGCGACGGTGATCGGATCACTAAATATCTGTGGATGTTACAGTGCATACTATTTCCTGATTTCTCGATTCCTACATCAATTCGTTCGACTACTGGACTAAATAGAAGACCGTTTAACAAGATTTCACTAGAATATACCTATCATCTAGTAGACTTTTTGACAGAGTTGCCTAGTGTTTGATTACATCTCGCAGTGATAAAAATACGTGTATAAGGTGCGGGGTGCACGACTGTAGTTGTGAAAAGTGAAAATTTTGCAATGGACATTGCTATATAATATTATTTCTGGCCTTGACGAATTTCAAGTTAGCTGGGAGTCGGCCGAGCGCGACAAAAACATCAACAACCTCTACCAAAGTCACTACATCGCCGAACGGTGTGCCCTAACAGTTCGACGTTGTCCGCGACGGTGATCGGATCACTAAATATCTGTGCAGTCACAGTGGATATTATTTCGTGATTTCACGATTGCTGCATCAATTCCATCGATTACTGGACTATGTGGAAGGCCCAATAACAAAATTCTACTACATTACACTCAGTGTTTAGAGGACTATTTTGGAAACACTTTACTCGAGTCCGAACACATCTTTCCACTGTTGAGAGATGTTTAAAAGCGTGAAGTGCTTTTCTAATGATGTGCAATGCGATTGTAGAGTCAGTGCTTATTTCGCGATAAAGTATTTCGTAGTGCACAGTGGCCCTGCGTGTTAGTAACGTGGACGCGACCGTAGAATCAGTGTTTTAACGCATTTAGAATTAATTCAGAGCACCGGTGCTCTTATTGCTCCTTCATCGCGAACTTAATGCGACATATTTGTGAGTGTGACATGTTCCATTCGGTACTGACCCCGCAGCTGCGGGACATTGGCCTGCAGATCGAATAGCTGCTGCTGAAGGGGGATGCTTGTCTGCATGGAAGCAGTGAGACTGTTGCAACGAACGGTGAGTGATACCTACGTTTTCATTCTTTCATTCTTTCTGCATGCCATCGAATAAAATGATTGCTGTAGCGAGCATAGTGACCACGTATACATACTTAGTACTCGTGAATAGTAACATTAATGTGTGTGCTTCCAGATGTTTAATACGCGTAGAAACATGCAATAAATACATTTTAAAGTCGCGATAGAAGTTTTAATATCGCGTTTCAAACATTCTAAATTAGATTTCTTAATATCCCAATCATTCGGGATGCTTAATGCATCGAATACGAGTTTAATTTCTGAAGTTGAACTTTTACGTGTGAGATCTTTCAAATCTTCTCTCTTAACAGTAATTACATTCGAGTCATTAGATTCTCTTAATAAGGCGCGAATAGAAAGCATTAGTTTGGTATAATAACTAACAATGACAGTCATTGTTGGTACTACCTGCTCAGTATGCTCGCTACTTTTGCTGGACCGTTGCATCTGCTAAATATAAAGCGACACTAGTGGCAATATTACGAGAAATAAAAAATGCCACATTTACCATATAATAATAAATGACAGCTGCCCATGTGGCTGCTATATAGACTTAAATTTCTTTCCCCCTTGCATTAAAATAATTTTAAGCTACTAAACCTAAAATTTTATACATCGCGGAAGAACTTGCACGCGTGCTTAGTTTTAACTAGGTATAGTCCTAGCAGTAAGTCTTAGTTTAAGAACTTTAGTCGTAAGACTTTTCCCAAATTTTTCAAAATGCACAATGCATTGGTCGAACATGGACCAGAAATATTTCGTAGAAATGGGTCACTTTCGTAGGTATCTCCATGTTGGTGTGCTTGGTTAATTGGTAACATTTCCCAAGCATTGCGACTTGCAAAACGGTATGAAGCTGAAACCTAAATGGCCAACCATTGTACTCTTTACTCTAGCATTGTAATCTTATTTTCGACTGAGTCGATAACGTTGGATGTGACACGAAAATGGTAAGGGGGCTCGCGAGCCCCCCGAGCGTGCGACATAAAATTACATTGGATGATAAGTCTATCCTATACCTGGTCTGTGGTCACACGCTCGGGGGGCTCGCGAGCCCCTTTACCATTTTAATGTCACATCCAACGTTATCGAGTGAGACTAAAATAGGATTGTAACGCTAAGCGTGGTAGGAATTAGAATTCAGCACAGCTGAAAGTAGGTAATTTTTGAGTCGGAGCCCGCGATTTACAAATATTTCTGTTAGAGTAACAATTTAAAGATCGTCTTATGAACATATTCCGTTCAACGAAAGAGAAAGGAGGATGAAAATAAAACGATATCACATTCGCCTTTTAACCTTTCTGTCCTATTCCAGTTTATTTGTCCATACCTCGTCTGTGACAATACTTACACTACTCAAACATTGCTTCAACACCGTTCTTACACTTCAGACAACAAACAACACACATAATAGTTGATAAGTTTGCATACTGGTTTTAAGCTTGCCGCGAAAACCCAACAAAGTTACAAGGGCAAATTTTTTCAACAATGTTGCAAATCAAATTTGGCTGTTCGCGAATCAAATGCCCGCTTTGCAACATTGTTGCATTCCCCCGAGCCTCAACAAAGTTGCCAACCGAAATTTCGCTTCTCTTACAGCTGCAACAAAGTGGCAAACCGGAACTTTATGCACCGAACGCCCCAATTTCATTTGCAACATTGTTGAAAAAATTGTCCTATGCAACTTTGTTGCGTTTTCGCGGGAAGACGAATAACATACCGGAATACTTACCACATTGTACCCATATCGTAAGACGACTACTTAGTTCCTAAGTTAAGATCAGCGTATGACTATTGTGAAGCGTGAAGTGCAATGTATGGAGAGTGTGATGTGTGAAGTGTATGAATTGTGTGGTGTGTGATATGTGATGTGTAGTGTGTGAAGTGTGATGTACGAAGTGTGGCGTGTGATGTATGACGTATGGAGTGTGAAGTGTAACGTGTACGTTCACGTTACATATTTTATTCTTACATTCTACCATAGTATCGTCAGTTAGAGAAATTCTTATAACGGACTAGAATATTTGACAATCGCAGCTATCGGCTCGATTCTCACCGATTACCAGGTCTCACCACGAGGAGGTTGCTGCGTTTCGAGACCCGTAGAGAGATAGATGGAATCAAAGTTCCATCGATCTCCCTGTACATGAAACCCTTAGCCTACTAAACCAAAGAGACGGATGGAAACAAAGTTCCATCGATCCCTTCGGTTTAGATGTCGAATCTAGGGAACTGCCAAGCAATCACTCGATTAAAATAATCTCAGCAAAGAAGGAAAGACTACGGGTGAGTATGAAAGGAGTATTGGATAGCGCAGTTCCTACCACCCTGCTGTTCGAGTCGAAAGGGAAAAGCGCTCGGCGTCTCCCAGACGATTCCTCTTGCTCTGATGCGACACGTCAGGAGCAACACTACGTGTGACCTGACTCAAGCCGTCTAACACGGAGACTGGGAATCGGACCGGGTGACTTACGCAGGCAGTATACCAAAGGTACACCCCCTGCGCCCGAAACTTTTCCCTATCGACAAGAACACCAGGGGACGAAACTGATCCACCCATACCAATTCCATGCTCAGTCGCTTGCTTCCGGAAACGGAAGCAGCGGCGACCTCCTCATCAGAGATGAGGAGCCAACGAAAAAGCAACAAAGCTAATAAAATTCTGTGACTACTTGGCAATTTTACATGAGACCTTAGGTACTTCATGCTATAATAAATTAACCTAGGCTTCATTAGATGTCCTCTTCCACTACCCACTTTTTCACTATCACTTTTCACTATCACTATTCACTCTTTTATTTTCATATATATATATATATATATATATATATATATTATTTTATTGACTCCGTTCCCCGCGAAACGGTGTACCTGAACAGCTGAAACAGTCAACTACGTTTGTTATTAATGGTGTGGTCGGCATAGAAGGAAATTAAGAAAACTTATTGACTTGGTGCCTATCGAGATAATTTTGACCTATAGAAGAGCACGCACGAGCATGCAAATCCATCGTAGAGATACATGAAGTAGAGAGCTGAGAATGTAGACCCATCGATGAGATGCATGACAGAGTAGACACAAAATATACAACGCCATCGAACAAAACCATGAAATAAAATAAATCATGCAAATCAGATGGAAAAGAACAAATTATGCAAAACCATCGACGAAATGCATGAAATAGAATAAATCATGCAAACCCATCGTTGAGATACATAAAGGAGAGCTGGAAATGGAAACAGATCGATGAGATGCATGACAGGGGCACCAAGTCATACAAAGCCATCGAAGAAATACCTACCTGAAACAGAATAAAATTCTGATTAGCTGCCGAGACCGAACCAAAGTCACTGAACGTAAGTTTGGCTCGATCTGGGCCCTTAACCTAGATCGTAGGCTTCGGTCTTTGATTCCGTTTCGCAAGTCGCAATGCTTGGGAAACGTTACCAATTGTCCGGGCACACCAACATGGAGGTACCTACGAAAGTGACCCATTTCTACGAAATATTTCTGGTCCATGTTCGACCAATGCTTTGTGCATTTTGAAAAATTTTGAAAAAGTCTTACAAGTAAAGTTCTTAAACTAAGACTTATTGCTCGGCTGATTTTAATATTATAAGGAGAGAGAAAAGTAAATGTAGCGAGCATAGTGACCAAGTGGTACCAATATCAGCTGTCATTTTCAGTTATTATTATTTGTATTAGTAAGAGCTTCAAGTTATATTGTTGAAAATCCTAAATAAATTAATGCTCTCCATTCATGTCTTTTTAAGAGAATCTAATCACTCGAATGTAATTAAATTTGAGAAGTGTAACTCGTATTCAAAGCATCAAGCTTTGATTATAAAATTCAAAACAAAATAATTTGGAATATTTAAAACGCGTTATTAGAACATTGACCTCGAATTTGAAATTTATTTATTGCGTTTGTCTGTATTAAACATTTGGAAGCAAGCGCGTTAATGTTACTGTTAACGAGTACCAAGTATGTATTCGTGGTCACTGTGCTCGCTACAGAAATCATTTGTTCAATAGCATACAGAAAAATTGAAAAAAATTAAAATGTACCACTCACCGATCGTTGAACACAGTCTCGCTGCTATCCATGCAGACAAGCAGCCTCTTCGGCAGGTTCACAGACCAAGGTCAGTAGTACCGAATAGAATGTATCACACATACAAATATGTCACCTTAATTTCACGATCAAAAATCAATTTGAGCACCGGTGCTTACTCTTAAATAGTTCTAGGGGCGTAAAAACACTGACACTGCACTCGCGTTGATACTACTAACACGCACAGCCATCTTATGCTTTTAAACACAAAGCACTGCACGTTTTTAAATGTCCCTAAGCAGTGGTGACCCGTGATAGGATCCGAAAAAAGTGTTGCCTCAAGAAGTCTTCTAGGTACTGGGTGATTTGCAGTAGAATCTTGTTAAGCGACCTCCCACATGGTTCAGTAATCGATGAAATTAATCCTCGAATCGAGATATCACGTAATAATATGTACACGCGTCCACTGAGATCCGATCACTGTAGCAAGTAAAGTTAAACTGACTGGTTACACTTACATCGTTCGACGATGGTGCGACTTTGGTAGAGGTTGTTGACGTTGTGTCTCGCTCCAACGACTCCCAGCTAACTTGAAATTCGTCAAGGCCTGAAATAATTTTATCTAGCAACGCTGATTGCACAACTTGCACTTTTCGCAGCTGCAGCTATGCCAACTACACTTTCCGTATATCTACCAATACTGGGGACCCATGATAGAACGCGAGAAAAGTGTTAGAATCCGTGATAGGACCCAAGAAAAGTGTTGATCCAGAAGTCTTCTAGATACTGGATGAATTATAGTAGAATCTTGTTAAGCGACCTCCTACATGGTCCAGTAATCGACGAAATTAATCCACGAATCAAGATATCACGAAATAATATGCACACGCGTTCACTGAGATTAGATCACTGTCGCAGGTAAAGTTAAACTGACGTGTTACAATTACATCGTTCGAAGATGGTGCGACTTTGGTAGAGGTTGTTGACGTTGTGTCTCGCTCCAACGACTCCCAGCTAACTTGAAATTCGTCAAGGCGGAAATAATTTTATCTAGCAACGTTGATTGCACAACTTGCACTTTTCGCAGCTGCAGCTATGCGAACTACACTTTCCGTATATCTACCAATACTGGGGACCCATGATAGAACGCGAGAAAAGTGTTAGAACCCGTGATAGGAGCCGAAAAAAGTGTTGCCTCAAGAAGTTTTCTACATACTTGATGAATTGTACTAGAATCTAGTTAAACGACCTTCCACGTCGTCAAGTAATCGATGAAATTAATCCACGAATAGAGATATCACGAAATAATGGCATGCAGACCCTTCACTGAACACTGAACCGTTGAATTTCTCAGGGCTAGACAACATTTTTTTTCGCAATGCGGGTTTAAAAAATAACTCAATTTGCAGTTGGATCCATGCACCCCACGACACTCATGCATCATGCAACTTTCTACGAGGCTTTTAAGAATTAGATTTTACTATAAATTTCAATGTCGGCGGTAAACTAATACTCGGGGCAAATAGAATCTAATTATTATTACTTTACTAGAATGATTAAACAGTGCATTGGAAACTTGCAGGAATGTCAGTAACAGCGTGAATTTTTAATACTATTCGGCGTACGATACGTGAAAGGGCTGTACTACACGCAAAGTACTAATAACCGATTGTCATCTTGCAATTTATAACTTACACGGGCTTTGAAGAAATATCATTTTTGAGCACCATAGTGTCTTGATCCCCGAAATGGATTTTCGAAGAGAAATCCGCGTGAGTCGTTGACAAACCGAGCTAAAGCATAGCATAGCAAAAGCCTGCCTTGGCCTGCCTTCTATGTCAAACTCCCTCACTCTGAACAAATAACACGTATACAAGTACGCACACACCTTTCAACATTTCAACACATTTCAAAGTAGTTGCTGAGTTGGACGCTGTTCATGAGCAGATGCCACTACATTCAATCCTCAAATTATGGGTCGATAACACAGGTTGGGTGGCGACACGAACATCCATAAGGTGATAGGACTATCTTATACCTGGTCTGTGCTATCACCATCGACACAGACGAGGTATAGGATAGACAATCTTTAAATTGTTACTCTAACAGAAACATGTGTAAATCGCGGTCTCCGACTCTAAAAAATTACCTACTTTTACCTGTGCTGAATTCTAATTCCTACCACGCGTAGCGTTACAATCTGTTTCGAGACTTCACCGGTAACGTTGCATGCGACACTAAAATGGTAAGGGGGTCCTAGGACCCCTCAAACCGGTGACAGAAAAATACACTGGTTGATAGGTCTATCCTATACCTCGTCTGTGATAGAACCTATACCTGGTCTGTTGAGGAACTGCAGACGAGGATTGGTGGCGGAATTGCCCACCGCTGGCAAACCAAATGCAGCAGAATGGCAACGGGCAACATAGCCCTTGAAGAAATGCAAACCGCAAAAAGTCCCTAGGAATCCCTCTGCTCCATCGATTCCGTAGAATTGACATTTATCGACGCGACAGTGGCTGGCAAGGAGTTTCGAGCACTCGACCCCAGGTTCGCTTTGAGAAAATACGAGGCACACTCGAGTATTTTTCCGAGGGGGAATGCCATCCCTGTTTTCCTTTCGAGGAAGGGTGGCAGAAGAGCTCGAAGGACCCCGAGACCGCCGTCGGCGAAGATGCGAGGCGGTCTGCCGTGAAAACGAGTTCATTGGTTATATATTTGCCGGGTCGTCGGGGCGTTAAAGTGTTGAAATTTCATTAGGGGTCTAATGAAGCGGACCGCGTAAGGTCTCGCTGCCTCTCTCTTCGTCTCGCTGGCCGTCTCTGCCCCGGCCGGATGTTTGTTCGAGGGTGGATGGCCCTTAGAGATGCGTAAGCGAATTTACATGCTTCAGGGTGGTTCTTCTGTACGCCGTCACACGGAAAATCGGAGTTGCCGAGCTCCCCCCGTGGGGGGTTTTCAGCCGGGATCGTCCTTTTCGCCCCCGCCGCGCTGGCTGCAAGCCGAGAAGGAGACCCTATTCATGTCCGTTTCATTTAACTTCGCGCCATTAACATATTCTCAAAATAACGATCTAAGATGTACTGCCGCTCTAATTACACTTTCACAAGTTTTCGTATTGAGCCTCACGCGCCGTTGCCCGTGTAAAAGGGTGTCGAGCGTGCGCGAAAACACGTCCAATGGGGTGACGTTCCTCCACGCTCCCTAGACGCGCTCGGGGCGCCGATTTAGCGGACTTTAGCGACCGTTCTAAGCGTATTCCACCCCCGCGTCGAGTCGTGTCGCGTCGCGTGCCCTCTCTCGCCGTCTACACACACCTGGAGCGAGGGTTAAAAATGGAAATTTAATTTCCGTCGAATTAACGCGACGTCGAATGAGCGCGGTGGAACTTAAGAATACCGCCGGCTACGGTGAATGGAAGAATACGGACTTCAACGCTAATGAACATTAATTGCTGCCGAGACCTGAATAAGATTGTAACGCGATCGTAGCGAATAAACAGCATTCCCTTTTCGAGGCTCGTCCCGCGAAACGTTGTCGAGGGTTTCCGTGGTTCCGCGGCTTCTACGTACCTACCTACTAACGATTCGTTCAGTTGTTCCACTCCGTGTTTCTGAAAAATCGCCATTTCCCTCGCGACGGATTTTTTAGTGTTCCATGCAGTTTTCATCAGAGTGAATTAAAAAGATTAGCAAACAATGGGGCTCGGTTGTTGGAAAATTTTTAATTTTCCCGTCCGTCCGATGTCGAAGGGCTAACGTTGCGAAGGGGACTACTACGTGGCTTGCAATTTATCGAAAAATCTAATTAAATACTTACCTTCGGAAAGTTGTTATTTTCATATAAAAGAAGATCGAACGTCGCGCAATGAATGAAATTGTGAAATTGCAAACTTTGGCGGATTGTATTTTTGAAATAAATTCGAAACCTACAAAATGATGACTTATGCTCCCCCTAATTTCACGCGGACTATATCATATTCCAAATTCATTAAAGTCGAGGGTACCAATAACGTTCAATTGGCCATGCGCCACTTAAATAATTTAAAAAATACGAGGAGGAAGCAAGACTTGTTGTATACATGCAAACTCTAGGAAATATTCAATTCAATTTAAAAAAATTACTAATTCTGTTTATATGAATGTCAAGAACTTTTTCCATATCTCCTTACGTTGGAAAAAATTAGCCAAACTTCTAGTTCCCCGTAAATGAAAATAAATACATGTCGAGTGTCTTAAGATTAAAGGAAGGTATCGTTGGGATTCGATGAAGGGCAACAGACATATATCGCATGATGTATTTTTTTATTAAGTTTATTTTATATATCGACAACAACACGTCATACATTAGAAAACAGAAGGTTTCTTGAAGCAAACTCGAATGAAAAGTTTTGTGGAACAATCCGAGAGACACTATGTGAGTGTGCCGCGCCATCATCTATGGAGTCGTATATATATAATATTGCGTGTCCCTGTGTGTCGTAATATGTCCATGTGGATGTACGTTTTGGGGTGTCCGTGTCCTTGTGTATGTAATGTGTGTATGCATGTCATGTTACTTCCGAGTGTATGCAAACGCGTGTGTATGTATTGTATGTACTATGATACTCTTGTGTCTCCTCTTTCGTTTTCTTTCTTTCTCTCGTTCGCTCCCTTCTTCCTTACAATCTTTCTCTCCTCTCTTTTGCTCCACATCTCTCACTCTATCACTCTCTGTCGCCCTTTCTCTCGTATTCCCAGACATCCCGCGCGCCTCTCTCCCTCCAACCGATGTGAAACATTCCAACCCGCCCCGAGGAGGTTCATTCCCCCCTCGATTTTCATGGATCTCCAGGACGCGACGGATCGCCAGGAGGGCGACTCGCCGCGTGGAGATTTTCGAAAAGCCCGCCGAGGGTTCACATCGAGACGCTCGCCCCCTATCCATGATCACGCGTTCCCCTTCCACTCGCGTGCTCCTCCCCGCACGTTCTCTCTTGCATTCGCTCTGCCGTTCTCTCCGCGTTCCAGACGCTCCCACATGCGCTCACACCTTTGACTCTCTTGTCGTGAATCGCCTCCGGAAATACGTCACGGTGATGCCCGTGGTCGTTAAAACGGGAAAATCAACAATACATGCCTGTGTTGCGTAATCTCTGGATTTCTTATCCATTCGTCTCGAGAAATCTCGCGACGCTATCGTCGCTCGGGACCGATGCGAAGAAGAAGAATAGAAATGAATTAAAATGGAACGCAGGCGTAAAGAGAATGGAAGGCAGTCGCGTGCTTCCGGCGAAAATGATCAAAACTTTTCGAGAGTAAACGAAAGCGATACACGCACGAAGGCGCCCTCCGCGATTCAGCCAGCCGCGCGGCGGAATTTCGCACGATTTCCGTTCTGCCATTTTTGGTGCCTCTATCTATCTATCTATCTATATATATATATAATATATTTATATATTTATATATATTATTTTGTTTCATTTTTTCACTTCAAAAAGTGGCAGTGCATCGTCGTCGAATTCACTCTCGGGCTACGAGCAGGGAGGGCGATCGTTTTCGTTACCTTTATTAATTTTTTTTTCTTTTTTGTTGTCTTCTTCTTCCTTCTGTATTTTCTCTTTGTTCACCTTCGTTTCGCGACGAGACAGCCTAAATGCACTCTCTGATTCTCTTTAAAATTTCTCAATTTCACTCTCTCTGTCTCTCTCTCTCTCTCTCTCTCTCTCTCTCTCTCTCTCTTTCACTCTTTTTCTCATCGTTTTCTCGGTCCCCTATCTCTCGTTCTCTCTTTCAATCTCTAGCTCCCGTTTCTCTTATCTTCTGTTTTGCGGTGCCGTGACACATCGTTAGGAACTTGCGAGGCCCTGGATCGGCGACGGCACGCGCGACGGCGTGAAAGGGACGGGGGGCTGACGCGAATTTTGACTCCCGGTGCCGAAAGAGCTGTGCCTCTTAAACTAACCGTTCCCTCGCCTCCTTCTATTTTCTGTTACGTTTGTTATTCCGTCATCGTTTTTCTATACAGCGCCAAAGATATACATACATACATACAATACATACATATATATGAGGAAAACTAGCCACGTGCCGCGGTGCCAGCGATGCGACCCCTCCGCGCCTCCTCTTGCAATAATTTATGTACAATTTTACAACCTACCACGCCGCCGACGATATAATTCTTCTTTTTTTTATCCCCTTAATAGTTCGCCTTTAAATACACGAATAGGACCTAGACATCGTTAATTTTTTTATTTTCTTCATCATCATCATCTTTACATACTATACTAACGAAATCTAAACGTTTAATTTTCATTTTCACCACACTAGGAATAATAAATTTTGCCGTATCGTTAGTATACCTTTATAGAAATATGCTTACAAAAATAGAATTTCGCGAGGCGCCGAAAGCGCGTCGCTGCCGGGTGCGGGCGAGTTTATTTAGGAATTTTTCGTCACTTTTCAGCGTGTGTGTCCGTTTGACTTTTATTTTTCTCCCCCGTTTTGTTCTGTTTGTCTCGCGTCTCGTCTTATACATACATATACAATACAGCGTGTCCGAACGATACCGAAAGAATGTGTCTAAAAGCCCCCAACGGCGGGGCCCATCCCCTTGTCATTTTGCTTTTGGCCGAAAACGTGTCGCCGCGCCGTTTCTACCGGAATATCTCGATCTCGTCCCAATCTCCAACGCCCCCCCTCCCCCGTCGTCCAACTTTGTTCGCGAGGGATCGCGAATTTCTACCCCCGGTCCGCCGTCGCGCCGATCGCCTTTCGTTCTGTCCTCGCGCAAGTAAATTTAGAGTGTGAATCTCCTCCTCTGCTAATCCTAGTCTCCGCACTCATCCCCTCCAACGGACTACAACCTTTTCGCGTTTCTTTCGTTCACGTTTTACCTACTTTCACGATAAACTCTTTCTTCTTTCGTTCACCCTCGTTCGCTCTCACTTACCTCTCAATCTCCTTTCGCTCGTTTGTTCCTTCACATTCACACACCCCCCCCCCCCCTCCTCCCCACACACACACAGTCATGCAATAAAATGTTCAACACCTTTAAATTCTCCAGTCAATCTCTCCCTTTCTCTCTGTTCATTTTCCCTTTCCTCTTCCACCTTTTCTCCTTGTAGAGTTTTCCCAAGAACGTATATATATATATATATATATATATATATATATATATATATATATATATATATATAGATGTGTCTCAAAATTGTGAACAACTGATTCGATTCTCGCTGCTGTTTACAATGCACGTACAATGGTAACGATAATAACGACAATCAGAATACCATTAATCGCCGTAGTTAGTAATTAATCGTAATGACAATAACAATAATGGTTAATGGTAATCATAATGATAACGGTCACAATCGTCGCAGAGTTCTCCGTGCGTTCCATTCGTGGGGATGGATGAATGATAAGACGCGAATCGTTATTAAGGTGGAGGACAAATATACCGTTCCGCGGAACGGTCTCTCTCTCTCTCTCTCTCTCTTTCTCTCTTTTTCTTTTTCAGCAATAATGACAAGTGACGGGTGACTGACAATCGTTAATCGCAATAATAATAGTAATTGTACCGATAATCGTTATAAAGATGCATTTTGTAATTCTTCATCTTCGTTATCGTTTTTTCTCTTTTGTTTCTCGTATGCACAATAATCTCTTTTGTATTTTTTGTCCTCTCTCTCTCGTTCTCTCTCTCTCTCTCTCTCTCTCTCTCTCTCTCTCTATCGCTCTCTCTCTATCGCGCTCTCTCTCTCTCTCTCTCTCTCTCTCTCTCTCTCTGTCGCTCTCTCTCTCTCTCTCTCTCTCTCTCTCTGTCGCTCTCTCGCTCTCTCTCTCTTTCCCTGGTCGCTCCCATCCTCGCACACGCACTCTTCTTTTCTTGCTCGTCTTTGTCTTTTTGTTTCATATTCTTTCCACCTCTTAAATCATCCACGTGCACAATCTCTCAAGCGCGCTCCTAAAACTTCAAGTTAACATCATCATTTAGACTCGTCATTACAATATTACATTATTAGATATTACATTATATCATAATACGCTAGCGTTTATTCGATAAATTTTACATACTTTGATACGCAGTATGATGGCTTCCAAAAAACGGTCATCGGCCAACCAAATTTTTCTTCACACATCAATACACCTACGCTCAGTAGTCGAAGTTAATTTGTACTTGTAGCCATATATTATAAATATTTTTTTTTAGTAGTTTCCGGCCTCTATCATTTTTTTTCTCTCTCTCTCTTTCTCTCTTCCCCGCCATTTTCGTCGCCTAAGTATTTCCTCCCATTTTCGTTTCTCGTCTTTTTAGTTTCTTTTCGCGCACAACTTCCTCCCGTCTCCCTTGTCCCGTTTCGGTCGCCAGTGTATTTTCCAGGCCCTACAATACATTTTTTTGTCTTCCTTTTGATACGAATATTTAAATATTACTTTACCACCGCGTTTCTCGTCTCCGTTGCGCTAGCATTCTCTCGCTATTCTCTCTCTTCGTCTGACTTTCCCTAACACGCGCGCACGAAAACCTCCGTTTCCCGTCATCCCATGCACTCATACACGCTCTCCGTCTCACTCTTACATTGCATCTTTGTCCTCTTCCGAAAAGTCTTTACAAAACACGACAGCGATGCGTCTTCGCTGTTCCTTCGTCGTCGCCAATCCCCTCGTCGCCTTTCCCCGCTCTTTCGTTAAGCTTAAACCCTTAAATAGTATCGAGATATCGTTGCCAAAAATATATAAAAAACTCATAATCGATTTTTCGAAATCGAAAGAAGCGTGCTCCAGTTCGAAATAGGCAAGGACGCCGAATCCCGTGATCTTGGAAACGATTTCTCTTTTCTCTCTAAAAAACGTTCATCTTTTTTGCTTCCCGTTGCTCCAGAGTCGTCTCCATTCGTTTCGTCTGTCTCTTTTAGTATCATTTTTCGTGTGTTTAGCCGAAATCGGTCGAAAATATATCTCTTCTCTTCTCAACATACATATGTTGGCTCCCCCTCACTGTCAGGCGCATCTCGTTCGGGCCAGGGAGAAGAAGGAAACGCGGCACGGAGAAGGATATTTTGCTACAAAGAAAGGTCTTCGTAAGAGACAGGCCAGGCCGACCGATATCCCTCTCCGTGCGGTTCGCATCCGGCGCCCATGAAATTTTGAGCTCGCATCGAGATCGAGGCGCGGTCACCGGGCGACCGAATCACCCTCAAGAATTTACAATAAAATTTTGTCCTTCTCTCACGACTCTCACTCAAGCGCATTTACTTCGTCTTAGAGGAGTCTTAACATACATTCTACATCTCAAGTGCACGTAATTCGCTTCTCACACAGGCTGCATGTCTCCGCGACGCCGACGAATCGACCTCGATACTTGTCGTCCCTATACAATAGATCTTTCGGCTCTCTCACCTCTCATTCTGCCTTTGCCTCTCTCTTTTTTACAATAATTTCTTTAGAACATCCTAAAAACCACGAGAGGTTAAGGTAAAATTTGTATCGGTCCTCTTTCTTTTTTTCTTTATACACCTAAAGTAACTTGCACCCGTTTCGGACGGGGCCGCCGGTGACCGAGCCGCCAATCGCGACACCGAGGGTCCAACCTCGATTTGGCGTATTTTTTCCTTTCCATCGCTACTCCCGTACCGCTCTTTCTCTTTCTCTTGCTCTTTCCACACACTATCATTCCTCGTCTCGCGCACACTTATAACTTATTGTTCTCGCACGTTCACTCATACCGATCGCCCATCTGACGCACACTCTGTCCGCACCCTTTAA
This sequence comes from Andrena camellia, assembly GCA_029448645.1. Classification (NCBI taxonomy): domain Eukaryota; kingdom Metazoa; phylum Arthropoda; class Insecta; order Hymenoptera; family Andrenidae; genus Andrena; species Andrena camellia. Next base: position 46,148,054 of record CM055679.1, on the reverse strand, counting down.
ACTCTCTGACGTCTTCTCGTTCACACACGCCTTTCCTCGTTCTCGTTTGTATCGAATTTATCATTATTATTATTATCGTGATTCCTCGCTAAAAATCTGCCGCCCCAATTATCGTTATCTTTCCAATTCATTTGCTCGTTTCATTTCGTTAAAGTTTTCTATTTCGTTCTCCAATTTTTTTTTGCTCGCCGCATCGAACGTCTCCTCTTCGAAATGCAAACCGCGACCTTACATTTTTCTCGCGTTCTCTTTTGTTCACCGTAATGCTTATAAAAATGTACACTGACTACGCTTAAATTCCCGTCAATTGTTTTCCGTTCGTTTCGTTTTTGTTTGCTCATTTTAAGATACAACAACATACTATACGTATATGGCTCTACAGATGTTCGCTTGCACTGCAACTCAAACGTGTGTCATGAATGTCTCTTGGCCCGTCAGTGGCGGCGCAGGCGGACCGGTCCGTCATCGATTTAGTTCGCGTCGTTTTAGGCCCATTCGTCTGCCGTTTCTTCTCCCGTCCCTCGTTTCGTCTCGACCCGCGTTCTTCTCCGCCACCGTCACGATCAAGTGAGTAGAGTGTAGACGGACGCCACTGGCTCCCGATCGATCTGCCCGCGGGCCGCAACCAACGGGCCCAGAGGGCGGATTTAGCGTTTATTATTATTAATTTTTTTTATTTTCGAAAAATTAGGACCTTCCCGCGCGACTCGAGTCGCAGGGCCACTCGAGCGCCACGGGAATTCTTGTTTAGAAACTCCTACCCGCGTTATGCTTCTGTCGGGGTACCCGCAAGCAACACGTCCCCCTGCGATCGTTCTCGCTGATCGCAGATCGACGACGGATCTGGGTGTTGTCACTCATCCTTTCTCGCTCACTTTCGTCCTTCGCTTTCCATTCGTTTTTCGGTTCGCCTTTTTGGACACGAGTTTTAATGAAGCTCGATGGGCATAACGACCTAATGTGAAACACAGGATGTGAATTTCCACGGTGTTTAAAATGTACGGGTTCGTTCGCGAATTCGGTTGGCCAATTCATTTCGCCACCATCGTCGGCCTCTACGGCCTGCTCTACTACCCATTTCTCTGGTCGATACGAGAGACGTCTCGATCCCCCGCGCGACTGTCTGGCCTCGACCGTCCTACCACTACTCCCGTTCAACGCGTCGAGCATCTTCTTCGGCCGCGGCCGCGGGGCCGTCCAGTCGCACGGGCATCGACCATCGACCTCCCGAGGCTCGTACACCGACCGATAATCCGCGTCGTTGCGAGCGGGCAGCCCCGGTCTCGTTTTTCTTTTGACCATGGCGTGGTTCGTTTTAAAACCCCCCGTGTTGTGGTACCAGGCGGTATTACTGTATACAAATATCATTAAGTTTTACATTACAATATATCGGTCATTTGTTTCCTTTCATCATCATCTTCTTCTTTCATTCGGTTAAAGTTTATGTGGCATGTATATACGCATTGTATTCACTGTGGGAAATGAGAACCAGTCTTATGGCGCCTGACTGTAGCGCAGGCATATTCTGTAACGTAAAAATATATACATCATCTGTGTGGTATGTATAGTGCTGCTCTGTAACTCAAGATTTTACATTCAGTTTATGCATTCATCGTTAATCCTGTACAAAAAACGTTTAGCTACGCTTGAGGCAGATTCAGCCCCCTGCGGCGAGGGCCGAGCCGCGACCTGGTACCCTCGCTCTAATCGTCGCCGGGTGTCGTCGAGCCCGTTCGCGACGTTCACGAGATGGCACGTCACGAGGGAACGGCGCGGACGGTGTGCCCGTCAGCGAAGATTAAGAGGGGGCCAGGTGGGTGACCGTGGCCCCGCTCTTGCGGTTTTCTTTATTTTTTTTTTTATTCATCCTCCGCGGTCGCGCGCAGGCGAGGGACACGCGGCTCAGCCTCGGTGGGGCAAGAACGAAGCGGACCCGCGGGTAGGTCGGTTGGTTTATCATTACTGCATGTTTACGTTTCTTTTATTTTATCTGCTTACTTATTTTCTTCACAAACTGCACGGCAACTAGTGTTTCTGTTATCGTTTTTTTTCATAATTTCTGTTTTTTTTTTATTCAGTTATTCCTGTTACGTCTGTCTATTACTGCTGGTATCTGTAGATGTGCGTGGCCGTATGCGCGTTGTGTATACTGCGTGTACGTGGCGTATCCCTTGTCATCTGTGTGTACCGCTTGTGGCTTCGTAATATGGTCCTGTGTGTGCGTGTCGATGTCATCTGTACGTCTCTCTCTCTTCCTGTGTGTGTGTGTGTGTGTGTGTGTCCCTGACCGTGTTCGGAGTTTCGCGTCTTTGCGTGTGTGGTTACCGGAATAATTACGAGTTTCGTCGCTGTGTCGATCAAAATAGTCGTGTGAGGATGGCGTAATCCGTGTAGTGTCCTACTTTTTTTTTCTGTTGTTCTTTCTGTGTGTGACCAAACGTCTCCCGTACCTTATCGTCGTCGTATTATCATTAAATATCATTAGTATACTATATATAATATTATATCGAAAATAACGGATAATACAACACGTAGGGAATCGAGGGTTGCGGAGGCGTGGATATAGGGGCGAGTGGGTACGGCATTAGTGTCTTCTTCTTTTCTCTCGGGGGTTAATTGGGTGGAGGTGGGGGGTTACAGAATGGAGAGGATGTCGAGGGACACTGGTTACGGGGAATCGAAAAGGGCGCTAGCTGCTAATATCAGCTGTATTTTGTTGTTTCGGGGTGTTTCGCTCGTTCGCGTCCGCGATCGCTCGGCCAGGGGGGGAGGGGATTAGCGAGGTCGGCGCGCGGCAACGCTCCCGATCGCGGTATCGCTCTCGATCCTCGATCCCTCGACTGGGACCAGGAGCCGCGCTGGGTCACCGTGACCGGGACGCGGCGCGCGTCCGACTCGCGTTGCGACCGACGCCGATCGAGACGCGCGAACGGCTCGAATGAGCGGCGGAGCTAAAGTTACATGGTCTCCCCACACGTGTGCGTATAATCGTAAAACGAAGTCTTTGTTTCCACTCTTTAATTACGTCTGTCTACGGAAAAAACACTAATGGGTATATATCGTGACTGTTTTTACGTTTTTTTTTCCTCCTGCTTAATATCCGGCGGATCATTGTTTTATTACTGGCTGGGATATACTTGCACGGTACTTCTGCTCGGAGGATTACCGTGCAAGTGACGGGGGAGTTTGGTTGGATTGGCTCGAGGGGTAGGGGGAAGGATCGAAAGGAAGCTGGGGAGGAATGTCGTTGAAGGGGGACACCCTAGGGGTTACGTTCTGCCGGTTACTTACGTCGAAGGAGACGGATAGATTGGTAATTAGGTCGGGACGATTATCGGTGGAACGGGGTTAAGTAATTGGTTGATCCAGTGAAGGGTGTAAAAGGGATACAGAATCAGGTGTCGGGGTGTGGGTTATCGGGAGGACAGGATGGTGGATGAAGGTCAGGGTGTGGGATCATTAAAACCGGGCGTTGGGTTACTTTTAATCGCTTGCTTATTAGAACTGGACTGGCTGATACAACTGGTAGAATACAAGTTTTTTTTTTCATTCGTTTTACATACGGCTATTACTTCGATATACGGTAGGTAGTTAGTATGTAGTTGTCGACACAATTCAATGGTTACTGGGCGTTTACTGTTTATACTGCTTTACTGCTTGTTTAATTGTTAATAATTAAGTAAGTTTAATTGTAGTTAGTTAGTTAGTTAGCTCTTACGTAGCTTCTCGTCATTCATAGTTAATGTGGTTAAATTCTACGCTTGTATTTTGGGGTTTGTGGGACGGCGGGGTGTGGGTGGTGGGGGTCGGGTGTCAGGGTCACGTCGGAGGGATTTCGGGGTGGGGCGACGCGCGCCGATCCATGATGTCGACAAACGATCGCGCGGAGCGGCGCTGTTTTCGCGCCGATCTGTGCTGCAGGCCCCCTTTCGCGGCTCCGTCGATCGGGGGCCGCGGGCGCGTTCGCGTGCCAACGGATCGGCCCGCGCGATTGGCGCGGGACTTACTTCGGGGGTAATATGACTTGGGGAGTGGGAGAGACCATAGTACACATATATATTATGTAAGTATACTTATCGCATAGTAATTGCATTTAATCAATATACGTGTGTGTTATCGGTGCATAGCAGCGTTCCGAACTCCTTGCATCAACCAAAATTGTATTTTCTTGGGGCGTGGATGGATATATCTGCGAGCGTGCGTGTATGTGTGCGTGTCTGTTTCACTCCCTGCGCACGGATGACCCTGTGTATGTGTGTGTGTGCGTGTGTTTGCGTGCGATCCCGCGATACGCGTGCGCCAGGGTGTCCCTTCGTTCACCAGAGACCTGTGAGTGGCCCCAAGGAGACGCGTATTCGGACCTGCGTTCTCAGCGACGTCGATATCTCGTCGAGATAGGTGTGCGTACGTAAGGTTCTTGGTCGTTGACGAAGAGGCCTTGGTCTCGGGGGTGGCTTGTTAAGCGTACGCGCGCGGAACAAGGTGGAAAGCACCCCTCAGGGATATCAGTAACCGTGCCTGTAATCGCACCAAGATGGGGGGTGTCCCTTCTCGCACCCCATCGTTCTCGCGCGTATACTCGACAACATGACCCCGTAAACGATAAATCTACAGCTAGGGGAATATATAACGTCTTTTTGAACGTGGTCCCAGAATGCGAGTGTGCTGATCGTAGATCATTCGAAACGTGAAAAGGAATGGAATAGAAGTGCACGAAGGCCTCCGTCTAGGATGGTCCGAGATCGTATCTCCGAGGCAGTCGACCTGAATCCCGAAACAATGATCCCTTTGGCCAAACGAACGCGATCCTCCAGCTCGGAGTGTCATTAGGAAAGCAACGACCAAGACCGTTACACAGCGCAGCGTAACGTCCGCTGAGATACCAACGTCAGCCAACACGCAAATCCCGCCGACGACTTCTTCGGGGCTCTTATTCGTGTACGGTGTACCTGTTCCTGTAAATGTATGCTTCAGACCAGTGACGGATGAGAAAAACGGGCAGCAGGCGAGCATCGGTCTGGCTTTGGGTGGGCGTTCGGTCTATGTCGGGCCCCTTTGTATAATTTTAGTATTTTTTTCGTATAAAATCAACACTGAAGGCACATTCTATCGGACGAGTCGGCCCAGTGTGTGCTGTGAGTGAGATTGGGCGCGGGACCCGATTCCACGCGTCCACGTTGCCGCGGCAAGCCTGGCGATTCCTTTTCGTTTTTATCCTTTCTTTTCTTTAATCGCGGGCCCGAAGGGTGGCCTTATGCACCGCCCCCTCTAAACTAACGGGCTACCGCGCCTAATAAAATTATCTGGATATCCTCTCTGGGGTTCTCTGGAGAATCTGGGGCGAGAATCTCGGGGAGCAGGAGACAGGCAAGGGAGCAGGAATCGCGGGGCAAGGATAACCTTAATTTCCCAACCTTTCTAAATCGGAAATATCTGGCGGCAGCCGCGGCCGGGCCCCGCGCGAGAAACTGTTGATTCGTGTGGCGGTTATTTTGATCCGGTTGCCTTCCTCTATTGCGTCGGGTTTTGGGGGTCTGTTCACTTTTTTCGCTTTTCGTCGAAATGGCTATTTCAAAATTGAGAGCCGGCCCGACGCTCGCCTGACCTTGCCCAGGGGCGAACTCAAACTCTCTTCGGGGCACGTTCGTGCTCCGAGTCACATGCGGTACGGCCTAGGTCCGCGATCCAGCCGAAGACGACGCGTCGTCGAGAGGGTGTTTGCGATTTGTCGAAATGAAAACCGGTCGGCTGACACGTCCGACTTCTTGGCAGTCACCGAGGATCGACAGGCAGAAATAATGATCGTAACGGAACGAGTATGTACATTGAATCGATCATAAGGCTGGTAAATCATTGAGTTCCGTTGAAAAACGCGAGAAACAAAGGATATCCTGCTGGCTTTAAAGGGTTGGCACGATCGATCGGAGTATCAACGACGATCGCGAGGTGATCGGTGAAGAAGCGAAGCTGTTCCCCGCGCGATCCTCGGTGCAGAGTGATTGAAAAATTAAAGCCGGATGGAATCGTTTAGCGGCCCCGCGTCGATTATCGGGGAACCAGTGAATGGAGCTGATCGCCCGGCGTGGTCTTCGTCGAATAGCAGGGACAGGCCATTCTAACATGGACTTGGAGCTCAGGGATCATAACGGGAAGAGTCTGCGTGTTAATCTCGTGTTGCTCGAGCCTGTGGTGCGCTCGCGTGTGTTTACGTGTGTATTCCATCGTTCTCTGAACTTGGTAGAATTTCGTCGGAGAGGGAAACATTGCTCACTAGTGCGGAAGCACATAGAACCGACAGGAACCCTTCGATCGGTCTGGAATCGAGTTTACGTTACACCCGGTAACGTAAGGCACGGGACATCACCGTGATCAGGTATCGTTACCGCGACTCCGAGCGTCGTTCGTTCGCCACGGATCGATCGAGGGACGATCGATCGCCGAGAGACGTAGCGCTCGCGGGACGGTCCCACGGATGACCTAGCGCGGTTCCTGGAGCTCCCTAACTTCAATTAATCCCCGAAACTGTACGCGATCACCCTCTGATAACGGCAAAAATCTATATATAACATCCGGGTGGAGATCTCCGTGCGATGGCGGATTATTCCAAGCGGTGATCAGGCGCCATCTACGCCTCCCCCGATCTTCGCGTTCCCCGCGAGCGCGACGCGCCGAGATCCAGCGAAAAGACCGGCTGGATCCGATCGTCGGGATCGAGCCTCGTCCCCATATCTGTTCAACGAGTCAACAGTCGAAATAATCAATCGAGGTAAACAGCGGAAAGTAACTAGTTTATCACATACATAACCGAGCCTCGCCACGACGTCAGCGCGCCACTTTCGTCGGGGAACGAAGAGAGGGCGCGCGATGATGCACCGTCAAAAGACTTACTAGCAATAAAACGTTGTCAATAAGAAAAAACACGTGGCCGCTCGATCGGCCGTGAAGCGACGACGAACGTGCCTGCGAATGTACAAAGAGTCGTGGCGACCGATCGACGACTCGAGCGCCGCGCACTGCAACGCGAACGATTCCTTCTTTTGGCACCAAAGGCGCTAAAGATCGTTCGCGCGGGCCGAGGGGGCGCGCGAGTTCCGCGCCACGGTCGCCGTTGCACCAAGAAATTACTTGCTAGGGAAAAACGTAAACACAACAATTTCGTATGATTTGGGGACGTCGATCGATGAGAATCGCTCGTTACGAACGGAACGCTCGCAATTTCGCCGCCGAAATTTCGGTTCTCGTCGACGGACGTCGCGTGGGCACACTTACAAAACAGAGGCAGAGGGCTCGGAGGAGTGTTCTTCTCTTCTCTCACGCGGAACTTGTCCTTTTTTTCATCTAGGCCTCGGTTCCTTTCCTATTCTGCCCGCTAGTGGACGATACGTGATCGCGCTGGAGGACATCCGCCTTGTGTATTAATTCTACTAATTCGCACCAGCTGCTTCGTTTCCGCTTCGCTTTCACTGTACGCCGAAAATTTACTAGAATGCCTTTCCGTTATCGCGCCAAAATGTTCTCGCGTTCTTCGATTCGATCGTTTCACTGTCGGGTGTCAATCTGTCGTTTCCACGTGGAATGTGCTCTGTTCGAAGGCTTATCCGGGTGAGGGTGCTGGCCGCGACCCTCTCGATTCTATTGCTTGTCCGTGAACTATTTGCGTCGTCCTGTTCGATTCGAAACTTAAAACCAGTTGTCCTCGAGTAATGTTGCTTCATCGTGGATCCCCGCGTGGCTCGAGCCACGCGCGGTGGGTGAAAAAAACTAGGTGTCAGAACTGAAAGCCGGTTTGTAAAGAGCAAGAGCGCCTTCTGCGCATCCCTCCATGAAACATTCGCACCCTCAACGTGATCAATTCGAAAATGGTTGAACCGTTCCTGGAACTGTCAAAGGGTTCATGTGCCGTTTCTTTCCCGTCGACGACAATTTGGTAGCCGGGAGCCCTACCTTCTGCGCGACAGGTAACTCCCCTTCTGCGGGGTCGTGGACGAAGGGGGGGATTAGATTCATCGTTAGCTCCCGAGTTTTTAGATTCCACGTTTTGCTTCCTCTTTGTTTTAATTTTTTCTCGTTCCTTTTGCTTTAGAAAAATTTCGCGGTTCAATTGGATTCTATGGTAGCGTCCAATGGTACGTTTATTCCCGGGGTACAATGGGTACGAATCGGTCGACGATTGTTTCAAGTGATACGCGGTTTTCTTTCTTTCCTCTTTCTCTCCCTCTTTTGTCGTGATTTGCGTGGCGTTGGGACTGGGGGCGGGGGTGGTTAGGTGGTTTAGGTAACATGGGATGGGGGGAAAGGGGGATGGACAGCAAGCAGGGTCGTACGGGGGTGTTCGTCGGGTAGCATAGAGTTCCAAACGCTCCGTGATCTACAGACATTCAATATTAAACAGATCAATCAACTATGTCGTCATATAATACCACTAGGATAGTTCATAATCGTAAGTTATATCAATAATATAATTATATCATTAGGTATCATTAATGCTCGTATGTGTGTTGTTTGTGTGTTTTCTTGAGTGTCTATCTCGCGAGTGTATATCCCTTCCTTCTCTCTCTTCTCTTTTCCTTCAGCTTCTTCCTCCTATCTCACTCTCGTTCTCACGCACCTTTTTCTCCCTCACTCTCTCTCTCTCTCTCTCTCTCTCTCTCTCTCTCTCTCTCGCTCTCTATCGCTTTCTCTCTTTCTATTTCTCTTCATTAATTACTTAAATCTCAAGTTACAAGCTAGCGTATAAATGACGGGTAAGAAACGACCACCTCGACGAGAGGGAGTCCGACGATTGGGAGGACGCGATGCCCGACGTCGGGGAATGCTGAGGGCGTCGCTGTATCGGCCTTGCCCCGGGTTAGAAATAAAAGAAAAAGGAGTCGAACACTCGAACGAGGGAAGTCGAGCGCGATCGTGTCGTAGGAAAAGGAAAAAATGAAAAATTATCCAACGTCACGCTCGATCGGCACCTTAGTTCTCGGGCGGCCGATCTCTAGGCCGGACAGCTTCGTCTCGGTGGACAGTTTGTTAGCCGCCACATTTCATTTTCTCTCTTTCTCGCTTTCTCTCTACCACTCTCTCTCTCTCTTTCTTTCTTGCTTTCTCTCTCTCTCTCTCTCTCTCTCTCTCTCTCTCGCGTTTCGTCTCACTTTATCGTGGGCTGTCCTCGTTTCACCGTATTCTTTTTATACTATGTATCATTATAATCGTATTATCGTTATAAGTTATTATTAGTCATTAATTACGTTTTAATTAATCGTTAGGTATAATTCAATTAATCAATACTCTTAACCCTTTTATCGTTTAATAATTATTGTTAGGTAGTTTATAGTTTTTTTTATTTAATTAATCCTTATTAGGTTTTCGATAACGCGTACGGATTATTATTATTAGTATTATCATTATTCTTTATCATTATTCATTCTCTTTCTTTTCTTGGAAGCAAGCCTTAATTCCTTGTCTTTTTGGGAAGGATTTTACCGAGGGGGTGGAAGGTGGTTGGTGGTAGTGGTGGTGGCGGCTCTCGTCTCTTATCCCGTTACAGCGGCGGTTACGAAGGAGGAGTGGGGGTGGAAGGGGGTCTGGGATGGGATCTCGGAGGGGACGCACCTGTTGTCCCGCGCGAAAATCTGCGAAAAATCAGAAAGTCGAATAGCGAATCTCCAACGATTCCGTGAATTTTCTTTTCGTTCCGTTTGTTTTTCTTCCATTTTGCTTGTTTTAATTTTTCATTCCTTTCGTGTTTTTTTTTTATCTCTCCTCTTCCTTTCAGAAATCACTCATTCCGTTCTCAGCCTTTCTCTCGCACTCTTTCTGTCTACCACCTCGCTCTCTATCCACCTATCAAAAACAGATCTCCTTCCCGTACACACAATCGTTCTCCTCTCCTTTCCTGTGTTTCCAAATTTATCGCATTCTCTCTTTCTTCCCCTTACACGCTCTCTCTCTCTCTCTCTCTCTCTCTCTCTCTCTCTCTCTTCTAAAACACACATGCTCTGTGGTAGCATCGCGTCATTTCCATACGCGATGCGAATTGCTCGGAACGCGACGCGTTTTCAACGAATTGCAAGCGTCAATGTATTATTCCTCGTTATAACATTATAGCTCCTGATCGACGGAGGAGGAGAGGCGTGCCCCTCCTCGTCCAATCCGCGTCGTCAGACGCTTCTCCCCTGCCTTGTCGGCTCTCGAATCTGTCGTTTAGTGTGCTTATTTCCTGTAAATCGTTTCCGGTGTATATGCGCTGCTTTCATTGTGAGAATTCGATCGTGTCGGTCGGCTTCGGCCGTGTGTCATCCTCCACGTGGCTCCACTCTTGGGCTCGATGATGATCCTGCTCCGCACAGGCGTCTCGTTCAGGCTTACCCGGCTTCGCGATCGCGGATCGATCGCCGGAAGTACGATGCTCTCTCGCCGCTTCGATTCGTAATGCTGTCCCGTCAGCGAGTCGTGAGACATACCTTACATATCTTTCTATCTGTGCATTTGCGTATTTACCTAGAATTCTATTGGGGGAGGTATCTGTGCTTGAATGATCAAGATCGTTCCAGCCGCGGCATACCAGCCGCCGGCCGCGCGGATCTTAATTCCTGTCTGTGCTAGATTCACCGATCGAACTTGTTGCCGCGCCTAGTCCCGCGAAGAAGCTCGCCAGTGATATCCCAGAAAGCGACGGTCGCAAGAACTGTTCAGTGAAATTATAACTGTTAAGGGCCGACCATCTCTGCTCCGCCTAACGAGAGACAGAGGTGGCGGCGTTTGAGGTAGAAAAGTAAAACCGTGTGGCCGAGTCGCCTGTTGGTGACCGTACGAGCCGAAGAATGCTCGTCAACGATCAAGCGGCCGCTCCGCCCGATCAGGCGTCGATATTACTACGCTCGGAGAGGAGCAGTGCCTCGAAACGAAAACCTGGCGCCGATATCTGCTCGGCGCGTCTGCCTGTAAACTATCGGTAAGAACTCTGCGCGGAACGCTGTCGAACCGAAACAAGTCCTCGATGAATCGTCCTGTTTAAGGTACCGGCGAAAATGTTAATCCTCCTTCCTATCATCGATCGGCGTCGGGGTACGCCGTTGTTATCGCTCCTCCGAACGACGACTCCCCGTCCACGATTATCGACGAATCGGACGAACGAGCAACAATTGTCTCTGCGATTATTGCCTGGCTGAATTATTATATCTATCGGTGATATCGTTACTTATATGTACACTGAAGACTAATCGGAGAGTTACTCGGCCAGAATTACTGGCTCTCGTCTCTCTCATCTCATTCCCTCTCCTCGTCCCCGTGTTCCTCTGCTGTTCGTCGGAACTCGGAAGGGAGATCCCGAGACGTTGCACGTTTCCGGGGCATTACGCCTCGCCGAGGCTGATCGCATTTTCCTACAACGTCCTCCATTGTCACGGCTGTCTGCTCGCGGGGGCGTTTCTGTGTCTGCTGTCTGTGTGGTCGAGCCGCGGTGCGTCGCTTTCCGCGGTCGTTGCTGCGCTATACCTATTGTCTCTTGTGTCCAGTCGCCGGATCTTTTGAACGGGTACTGTTTGCTTCTAACTGTCGGATTGGACCTGGTCAGTTGGATCGTCGCGTGCTGATACTCAGAGGGCCTTGGGGCGGATTTCCATTGGGATTCTGTTTCAGATTGCTACGTACGCGTGCGTACCTGTTCCGCATCCGTGACGAATTCGAAGCGTCGTTGACCGGAAGGCTGCCGAAACGATCGCTCCTTTGACAACTGTAGTTTTTCTCTGCCCATTAGCGATTTCTCGCGAACAAGTCGGGTGTGCGAGGCTGGACGAGCTGGCCCAATCGCGCGGATACTAGCAACGGGATCGGCTGAGAGGATTGGAAACGAACATGGTGGAACTCTTTGAATTTCTCTAGGTTTATCGCGAATGGCAATGACGTATGAATAGTTCGTCAGTTTTACGTATTCTACTTGGTAATAGTGGACATTTCGTAATTTCTTCCGTAGCTTCTTAAGATACGTTTAGATAAACAAAGGGACGTTTTGCCAAGTGGCTCAGCCGTCCATCGATGCGCAGCATCGTATTTCGCGAATGATCCTCGCCCTCTTCGCTTGAGTTGTGAGTCGAGTCACTCCGTGATACATCGCACGTTCGGTAAAATGAAACGGATGGCAAAGAATACCGCGGATCTACGCGACGAGATAATACGTGGTCGATCTCTCCTCGACACCTGAACTCGCCTCTTTTCGCTCGATACTCTCTCGTCCTTACTCCTTGGTCTCCGTCCTCTACGGCAAGCTTTTCGATTTTCTCGGATTTTCGGCGAATTTTCCGCCGCCCCGGCCGCGGGAAACAGCGAGTCGACAGTCGAGCCCTGGCGTTTACGTTTCACTCCGATTACTCCACGTCGCCCGTCCGCGTTCCCTGCCTGCCCACTTGCTGTCAACAAGCGTCCTCGTCGAATCCACCCGCTTTCTCCCGCCCGAAGACGAGCGTCCTTCGATTAATTCCGTGCGACCCGTCCACTCGCGTCCTCGCCTCAGCTTCTACTAAATGCAGGAAGTGTTTTTCTTCTTCTTCGTCGTTTACCTCTTCACCGACGCGAGAAAGGAAACGCCATCTCTGCCGTTCGCTTTCTCTCTCGCCTTGACGGATTGGCTGTTTTTCTTTTAACGTATGTGCGCATGGTATACCACTTGAGAATTTCTTCTGCTGCTCTTCGTTCTGGAGCGGACTAAGGGTTCGTTTTTTGGGGGTGGGAGGGTAGGTATGGGTGGGTGATGGGCTCGCGGGGGGATATTGCGGGAGCGGGGGCGCTCGGGCCGCGCGACCATCGACTGGCGACCTTCCAGCGATTCGAAAAACGGGGTGGCGGAGCAAGGGTGGGAGGTCAAGGGTTTTGAAAGACAGGCCCCGCGTCCAAGTCAGACACGGTCGCGGCGACACCCGCTTCCCTCGTCCAACATGGACGCGCACCGTAAGAATTTCGAATCCTGCCAGACGCGGCGGGAACTGAGAAGACTATTTTTTCATTCTCCATCTTCACTAAACGTCGCCATCCTCCTCTTCCCATCTCTCCCGTTCATCTTAGTTGCCCATTCCCCTAAATCGTTCGATGGTTCGGTGGTTTGCTGAATTAGCTGCGAGGTTTCGAAACTCCCCGCCGCCGGCGGATATAATTCTATATGTATACATATATTTATAATATATCATTTATACAATCTAGAGAAAGAGATTTGAGGCGGGGTACGTGGCAGAGGGTGTAGATAGGGGGTTCGAAGCGGGAAAGGTCGCGCGTCGTCTGTCGGCGTGCCTGGAAAAAGTATATACTAAGGCCGATTTTGGTTAAGAATACGCGTTCGCATTATCATCTTTTTTTTCTCTTTCTCTCCCTCTCTTTCTCTCGCTCGCTCGCTCTCTTTCTCTCTCTCCCTATCTCTCTTTCGTCTTCCACTCTTTTGATCAACTTTTAATTTTAACATTAAGGCGCAACGTGATAAACTTGTACTTTTTTCCTTGATGTGTCTTTTTAGATTCTGGCCGAAACTGCGTGTACGTGTGGCGGGTGTCCGTGTGTATATCTGTGCCCGGGTGTACATTGGCCCGTCCGACCATGTTGCGTATGTTGTGTGTGTCCCTCTACGTCCCGTGTGTCGTTGTACGCGTGTGTGTGGGGTGTGCTGCTAGGCGATTGATGGGACCCTCGCCTTGCCGAGCACTTAACTGTTGTGTGGTTCGCTGGCGAACGGAAACGACGCCGCGCGCCGGATGTCGCGCGCCCACGTTCCCGTCCGCCACTCGAGCTGAGTTTTATCCTTTTCTTTTTGGTGTCTGCCGAAAAATGGATTTTTTTTCGCTCTACGTCGCGAGGGGGAACGCCCGGGTCCCGTCCACCTTCGAGGCTACTCGGGAACGCTCCCTGAATGAGTTTCCCCGCTCGGCGAAACGATCGGCGGGCCTGCCCCCGCGCCACGTCTCTGTGTGTCGTCTTGTGCGCAACCTAGGACAGCAATGAATCGTATCCGAAACTTGTGTCGAAAGCGAACTGAGAAAAACGCCGGTAAAACGTACGAAAGGAATGTCCTCGTGTCGAAAGTGGTATAGTCGTTAAATATCGTAATGCGTGAAAAGTAGGCAGGTTGGCGGGCTGGGACACCACTGCCTCCGTGGTGGGTTCGGGGGGTGCTGTGATCGAGCGAGGTCGGTGTGTGCACGACCGGCTTATCTATTGCGGCGAAAAAACTGTTGCGACATTGTCGAGCTACGCGATCGGGAAATATTGTGTGTGCGAAGTGAGTGCCTGGCTTTCTGGACTTTCCGTGCTCGTCTATCGTAGAGATTCAGTTATCCCGCGATTGCGTCGCTCGAGGTTCATGAAACGTCCTGTGTACGGTAGGTTCTGGTGTCAGGACCTGCGGCGAGCTGTGAAGTACTGCGTAACTGGATGAGGGTGAACGGAGGCAGCGGTTCCGAGCCGAAAATGTACATGCTTGTGGAGGTTGCCCCGACTCGGCTGGAAGAATCGAGCCGACCAGGGCGCAGAAAAACAATTCCCACAATATTCTTAAAAGACGTTCCAGCTGACCGGCGCGTAACGGCCGTCCATCTGTCGCCGATCCCGTGTCGCTCGCGACACCCCTTTGTCGGCTTTCCTCGGTGCACCTTTCGAAAAAAATATTTCCGCCCGAAACTTTGTTTCCCGCATTTAACGACGCGACAGTTTAATGACTAACATTTAGCTTTATCAAAGTATTGTCTGGCTTTGGCGTGATACTTTTTTAAACACTATATAAACCCCCGACGCTCTGTCCACGGGACCGACAAAGATGGCCGACGCTGTTGCGCCCAGGGTCGCGTCTCATTTTTTTTTCTTTTTATTTATTCTATAGCACCCCAATCAGCGGAGGGTCTGCGCTTCTATATTATCTCTCAGGACTTGATTGGACTCAACGCGGCGATCTAGCTCACATCCTCACACATCAACGTAGGTATTTTTTTTTTTTATTATTTTGGTTGTTTTATTTTTGTCTGTTGCATGCTGCTTTACTGCTTGTCCTCGCTTCTTCGTTTACTAAATAAGTTATCTCTCTTTCTCTATCTTCTCATCGCTTCTTCTTCGCGGTTCTTTTTGTTTTTTTTCTTCGCCTCTCTTCCTCATCTTTGTATGTATCGTTAACCTTAATACACCTACGATTCCCTACACACGATAATACGTATTAACCTAACGCGACTTGCCGGCTGAGACGTATGCGCAAGTAAAACACACTCCAGGTATACACAGACATTTTTAACGTAAATCGCATTCTCATCATCACGTTGTGTGCTCTCCTCGGGGGTACACGCACGTATGTATGTACATTCACCACCCCTCTACTTCCGGCTCCTCGACTCATTTAATGACGCAGGGATCGCAACGACAGAACAGAAGAATTCCCGGTTCACCTGTTGTCGCGAGATCGCTAGATGAGAGTGATGAAAATTGGGGGAGCAAATCAACGGCGGAGATGAAGGAAGAATTGCAACCAGACTGATCACCCAGGTAAGATTTATTCTCCCCTATAAAATCTAACAGTGGATGAGAACGAAGGGATGGCATCGTGACTATCGATGCAGAGGAGACACGAGATCCGTCTCTACTTATCAGACAGCAGAACGTTATTCTTCGCCTCGCGTGGATACCGATGGTAAGAATTAATTGACGTCCAGCCGAGAAGTGCTCCTTCTTGCTTCATAAGGACGAACGACAGACGAATCATCGTAAAATAGAAAATAGAGTGGTAGGAATACCAGGATCTCGTCAAGATTCACGCTTCTCCGCTAATCATTCGTTGCTCTCACACTCGGTGGCTGAAGGGTTGGATGGATAGCGACACCTTTTAGTACCTGCCGTTCTTGGTACTCTGTGTGTATTGCCTGCCCCTTTGCAATCGATTGTATCCTCCTCGATAGCGCTACTGAGTCGGCCGACGGACCTGTAATGGGCCACTTAATCCCGTCCTCTCTCTCTCTCTCTCTCTCTATCCATTTCTTTAATTTTCCTTCTACTTCTCTGTTCCCGAAAACGGATCACTCTATCCCTCTCACAGTCTCTCCCTTTCTATCACGCAAAACATATGATCGCACGTAACCGTCACGTATACACCACGCATATGTACTCGTATCATCGTTTTCTCTAGTGGACTCACGCTCGCGAAAGAATTGCCAAAAGTATCGTGCACGAAAAGGGTGTGGGGTGGGGAGAAAATTCCTCGTTAACTTACACTTACAACTGGTCTAATAATTTCTCCTCTCTCTTACTCTCACCTCTTCCTCCTAATTTTCTCTCTTTTTTATCATTTACTAGCCTCGTCTCTTTACAATACATATATGCGGACCTCCCGGTAGGCAAGGAGGTCGGCGCTCTCTGTATAATTTTTTCACATTTTTTTTTCTTTTCAATTTTTCTTCAACGCACTCGCTCCGTCATCCCGTTCGCCCCGCGCACTCGCTCGATTTCACTTTCACCCTTGTCCCCTGTCGCTCGTCGCCTATCACTCCCATTCGCTCCGGTCGTCATTCATCCTCAACTAGGATCGGTTTGCGCCGAACGTCTTTCGCCCGTGGCTCCGAACTCAGTTCCGAAATCGCGATTCGCCTGGATTTCATCTCGGCCGTGACTTCTTCCCTGGATCTTCCCTTCTTTCCGTGGCCGCTGACACTTTCTCGAGCACGTATGTTTGTAACTTTGCCCTCTCATAGAGAATAAAGTGAGTTCAAAATTCTGTATTCATTGATCAGATTATGTGTTTTGAATATTCCTTTCTTATACAAGCCAAATGTTTCAGATTATTATTCTCATACTTTGTTAAATAAACAGTCGGTTCTGTTTTCCTAGTAAAATAAGTTGTCAAGATTCAGAAGGTTAATAGAATGAAGAAATTAATTAATACGTGAGCAAATAATTACTTGTACCGTTATGGCACAGTATACTGACACATCGCGCACGAAAAGTAAAAGGGACACGTCGTAACCAACGTCCCTCGTTACTACCCCAAAAACTGCAAATTCCAATCCCCTTGAAGGATCGACATTAAATTTGAAAACTGTCGTCCCCAAGGTGCCCCGCGTCGCAGTAATGTCCGACAAAGTGCCAGCGTCCATACCGAGAGAAATCACCTGTTGAGATCGCGAGATTTCGTGGCTTCAACGACGGTCGCATCAAGGACACTTGGCTCCCTACACGCTTCTACACCATTCCCGATTTCGACGGTCTCTATCCTCTTGTAATCCCCGCTCCAGCATCCCTGCCCAAACATCCAACCCCGACTCGAACGAGTCCTCGTGGTCGCGGCTGACGGACTTCGAGAGGTATACCGATTCTTCGAGACACTTCCAACCCCTCGTGGATTGTCGGTGGAGCTCGAGGAAACCATTCGTCCATCGACATCGCTGGATTCGAGACACCGGGACCTGGGATTAATCTTGGGAGCATTTAGTGTTACGAGAGCTGGAGTATCGACAGCCTCTCGTTTCGTGGCCTGCAGAACGAAAGATTCGTTGGGAAGGTAGGGCGAGTCGACCCGGTGCAGGCCGTTTTACGTTGTTTGAAGGGTAGTGCCGTTAGTGGTTTCTTTTTTTTTCTAATTTCGAGGTAGTTGAACGGCGCTCGATGGGGTCGTGTCTGAACGAAAGGGGGTTTGTTCGTTTAAAGGCTGCCGGTCAAATGTTTCAGCTAGAAGGCGAAGCGGTAGGAACTTTAATTTAGAATTTTTGCTACCTCTATTAACTTTTCTCATCACTGTCGCTCGCTCAATCGCTCGTTCACACACGCACTCTCTCTCTCTCTCTCTCTCTCTCTCTCTCTCTCTCTCCCTTTCTCTCAGCGGAATAGACCTCGAAAATGCTGCCAAAGATATTATACTTCAACTAATTCTCACGATCTTAGTCCCTTCATTTTGCGATATTACTGACTGAATAGTTTCTCACTCGCCTTTGAAACGAACAACCCCGGTCGAATGAAACGGAAGCATCTTCGCGGTGAACGTAATCTATCGTACGATTAATTTAAACCCACAAACGAAGGAAGTTAAATGACGATGGCGACGGAAACGAATGTTCCATTATAACATGGCAGCCTGCCCATGGGTCGAGTCTATGATCGAGGCAGGAGTAATCGACTGCCCCGTTTCCTGTCACGGAAAACACAGAAAGGTGTCTCGAATGTCGCGGTCGTGGACGAAGTTACATTCCAAGAATAACACTACACCTCGGAAAGCAAAGAATTAATTCGCCTACGTTTAATCGACAGGCCGGAGTAATCGACAGCTCCGTCGAGTTCCCTGCAACGCAATTATAACACACGAATCGATATTTAAGATATACGCTCGTTGATATGTCGACTGTCGGCGGATGAACGGCTGACCCCCCTCATCGTCACCGACGAATTTCCCAAAGGGTTCGTAAAATATACACGCACACGCGACACCTCTCGAAATCCTCGACCAGAGGGTTCCGCGCTCTCGTCTCCCCCTCCCCCCCCCCCCCGAAAATGAATCTCTCTCCCGTCATTTAAAAGTGCTTTTAATCGCTCTCACCTAAAAATCCCCTAACCGAAACGTATTGTAGACTTAACGCGCTACGTGTACTACGAGATTATCACACAGAAAGTTTCTTTTTTTTTATGCTCACTCGGTGTCAACAATCAGTAATTTACTTCTCCCCACTATTTCATCTCCTGCCCCCGCTAATTTTCTTTCTCTATCTTCTTCCCTTTCTTTTTAATCTTCCCCTTAATATTCCTCGCATACGCACGCGCGCCGTCACGCATAAAAACATAGGCTTCCTCGGTCCGTTTTTCCTTCTCATTTGCACTATCCTTCCCTTCCCTTTCTTCCTGCCTCGTCTCACAGTCACACAACGAATCCGCGGAATCACTCGAATTCCTTCCCCCTTTACCCGTCCTAGACTATAAAGTTCGAACGTCGCGTGCGCCCGAAAAACCGAAGCCCGCGAACGGTCTCCCTGTGGAGAAGACGGAAAACAGAAAACTTCTTATATATAATTTCTCATCTCTCTCTTTGTCGCTCCCCTGTCTCTGTACCGCGCGCGTTGCGACATTAATCGCCACGTTGTCCCCCGTAAACGCGTGCTTCGCCATAATAAATATACCCTAATTACGTCTCTAATAGTTTGAGGAATGATTATTTTCGATGAACATACTTCGAAGTATTTTCAGCCTCCGTTCACTATCTCTCCCACTCTCTCGCTCTCTATTCCCTTTCTCTCGCATTCACGCCCTCCAGCTTTCTCTCCTCTACTACTTTTTTTAAATTTTTTACTCGAATTTCCCCATACATTCCGTGTATCACTTATTCGTACGGTTTATTAATTCTCCTTCCCTCTTTTATCACGACGATTCTCGAACTCGATAGTAATAATCGTAATAATAATATATAATCATACAATAATAATTAGTTTATTAGTGTGTGTGTGTGTTCTGTTTACTTTTTTGCTTTTTTTGGTATCCCCCACCAGTCGAGTGGGTAAGTCCTCTCTCATCTTCCGTTTACTGCAGCGTGATACGACCTTCCGCTCGGTTTTCTTTTAGCATTATCGTTATTATTATTATTATTATTATTATTATTATTATTATTATTATTATTTGGTTTTAATTACCTTGAGTTAATCGTTTATATAATAATTAATAGCTTGCAAGTGTTAACGTTAAATACTATTACTTAATTCTGCTTACACGTGGTTTCCTTAACTGTTACGCGTTTAGGTATGTACGTATGCTTATTATTCCCCGTTCTGTTGCTGTCTCTGTCAGCACACTCTTTCCGTTACCGTATATTTCTCCCTCCTCTCTGCTCGGACAAAACAAAAATTGGAATGTCGTCGTCTCGTTTCGTCTACTATGCCGAACGTTCGTCGTGCCTCCCGCACGGTGAATGTCCATCCTAACGGCGAGTCGATCGGCCTTCGTTCGTTCACCCTTTCTTTCGCAGTTTCATCGTCATCCACTTCCTCCGTTTCGTCATCTTCGTCGTCGTCAAGATACATACATCGTCGGCGCGGGAAATTATCCCTCTCGTTCCGTACGGTCTCATCCCCCTGCGTCCGTTCCTTCGGTCACCCTCCTCGCTCCCTCGTCGCGCAGCGTGCCCCCCGATGGAACATCCACGAGCAGGAAGGACCACCCTTTCGGGACCGCGCGTTCTTCGATACAGGGCGCACGGTGCCCTCGTCTCGACCACCGAAACCTGGTCTCGGTCGTCGACACCGCAGCAGATCCGTTCGCCACTCGAGGTGGAGGAAAGGGTGCGGGACGCGAGGGCATTCTCGGCTACGTTCGCTCTGATCGGGGAGTCGAGCGCGTGTTCGCAATTCGTTACCGTGATCCGTGGCGGTTCGTCCTCGTAGAACCTCGGTCGACGTAGAATGAAATCGAAAAGCCTCCACCACCGTCTGCCTCGGGGCTGTGCTCGGCTCTCCGACGAAATGCCTTTCCCAAGGCTAACGGCGAGGTTCTGCTCTGTGGCGCGCCTCCATCGCGAAGACGCTCGCCGAGCGATGCAGGCGAGCCTCTCCTGTCTCTGCGATGAGAAGGACGACTCGGAATTTCGCGGAACTATCGTGCTCGAATCGATTCGTCCGCGTCGGGTCTCCACAAACTGTCGGTCAAATTATTGGCGTGCTCCTGCTATCGGGCTGTGCTCCAGCTGCGCGATTCAATCGAGATTCGGTTCGGCTTGAGGTTGTACGGATCGGTAGCTATTGGTACTATTGTCGAGCGGTTTCCTTATTCCCAGCGATATCGCTATGCTTCTTTTATGCTGCTCTGTTTCCGTGATTGGTTCTTCTTTGTCGCAATTATGGCGGAGCAAGAGGGTGGCTGCTGTTCCGTGGTTCGTAATCGAATGTGAAATTGAGAGCTTTGCCTATCTATCTTTGATGCTTGTGGAATTGAAGTTTGTGTAACGGGTTGCGAAGAGGATGCTTCGTTCTGAGAAAGATGTTGACGCGTGAAGTGGTTCGAAATCAGTTTAATCCACGAATGCGTTGGCGAGTGTCTTGCGTGAAATCAGAGAAAGTGTAGCTTGATTCGTTGATCCGAGCACGCATAATAAAGGACGTGTTTAACGGACATTGCACGTAATGTTCGAAAGTGTCAAACGAATTCGCGAAAAATAATTTCATTATCCTATTTATACTAAGTTTCGTCCACCGTTTCTATAATTCATCAGTTACGCGCGTTCGTAAAGATCAATTCACCTAACATTAATAAATCTAATTTCCGTCTAATTAAATGGTACTTTCATGTTTCTGTCGCTCTGTTGTTCCAAGTGCTCGATAAGGTAAATGTCCCCATTGCCATTTTATTATCCTCGCATCGTTAAAGGTTGGAATTCGCATTTAATTCCTCTATTATTTAAGGCGTTTTATCCAATATCAGAAAACTCTCAAGTAAATGGATGTATATTTTTCGACAGAATTTTCGTATATAAAAATCACAAATGTCCCGTTCAATTTATCTCGCGTATCAATAAAGACAGATGAATTTTCCAACACCAGCAATGGGGCCATTTACCTTAAACAAATCAGAAAGTAGCCAGAATTCTTTCCCCAGCAGCAGATTTCCGTGGGAAACGACAATCTGTGCCGATCGTTTCGCGCATTGGTAGGTTAAATCTCCCACGAGATTAACTAACTAAATCATCCTCTTTACGAGCGGTGTTGTCACTGATTGTAGGTTGTGAAGTAACATAGGAACTGAAACCGAATTGATTACGAGGAATCGGGTGGAAACGACCCTCTTACAGCCGGAAATCGCGATCTCGAATCGTCGAGGCTCGACGCGACCGCAGGTACATTATAATATACTTATCATCGTTTTCGAAATTTTCTTCCCCTCTAGCTTCCCCCAACCCAATTTCTTCCCATTTCCCTCTGCTCCTCCCCGTAAACGTTTTAGACCAAAATGTTAGGCCAGCGCCGAAGGAGATACTAATTTTAGGCCACTTCTTTCTAGTCGTCTAAGAATCGAAATATACGAATTTTCCCACCCCCCGATATATCGTTTTCTTTTTTGCCTCTTCCATTTTAACGAAACGCGGGGGCTTTCTGTTCGTGCCCATTCCGTCGCGATTCGATTCGAGGATCGCAGGTTTCCGACCAGCCAGCGGAAGTCGTGGCCCCGTTCCTCGCGAGGAGAGCTTCGTTCGCTCGGACACATGAAGAAGGTAGGCCGGGTCGGCAGTCGATAGTTGGAAAACATCTCTCAGCCCGAGACTTCTCGCTTCTTTTATTTTTTTAATGCAATTTTGAAGTCAGGGAGTGGTGGACAGTTGGGGGTTGGGAGTGAAGGTGACTGGGGGCTCGATGAACACGAGAAACAGAAGGCAGAACGAAAACAATGAAGGACAACTCGGGTCCGATGTCTCGCTTTTATTTGTCGTAAATAATAAATAAAATAATAATCAATAAATCGATCGTTAAAATTAAAAAATAGTGACTCGTGACTAGGTTAAGACTCACCGCTTACAAAAAACCGTGTGTGTACGTGTGGTATAGTCGTGTGGGTATTACTCTTTTTTACTTTTCTCTTTGCTGTGTACACTGCATAATGCATGCTTAATAATAATAATAATAATAATAATAATAATACAATAACTAAATACAATGGTTAACTAAATGTCTGAACATCGACGAAACGTGGTTGAAGGGGTTCGAGGGGATATATACGGGGTGAATTAACCTTTAAAAATAAAAGGGAAATAAAAACGCAAAGTACAGGGTGTGGGATAGGACAGGGCAATCTAGAACAGGGAACAAGTGAGTTGCTCTTGCTCTCGCGACGCAAAAGGGACGTAGATAAATAATATTTCGCGATCAACTGGAACCGAGTGACAACCAGCAATTATCACTGGCCACCGATGATAATTCTTGAAATTAAATTGTCACATATCCACATAATATTCATAACATAACTAATAATAATAGTACTAATAATCGTAATAATAATGGTAATGATCATCGTAGCAATAATAATAATAGTTGTAATAATAGTGCACGTAATAGCGAGAATAATAGTGGTAGTAACAGTGGTGAAAATAATATTGGCGGTAAAGTTAGTTGGTTAAGTTACAAAGGACTCGCTACCACCCGAGATATACATATATATAAACATATATATATATATATATATATTCGTAATTGTAATTATTATACCGTCCGATTGAATTATCTACAAACCGTCTAGCGGGAAAGAAAGAAAAGAACTGCGGTAAGAACACATAGCCTGCCTCGGCACTGATTTCTCGCGACTTATCAGCGTTTGCTTCGTGTGCTTGTCACACCGTGTACGTGTACATGTATGTACGCGTGTGTGTGTGTGTGTGTGTGCTTGTGTAATGGGTGTAGGATAGAAGAGGAATAAGGGGAGGCGTAGAGGCGTCTAACCCTCTGTAGCGCATCCTTCACGCAATTTAAATCGCGCCAACATCCGTCTTTCGTTCTCGTAAGTCTAATATATATACATATAATTTGATGCCAATTATATATATACATATACGTTTTTTTCTCTTTTCTTTTTAATAGAATCTACTCTGTTATATAGTTACGCACCGGCATCGCGATTTAATCATTAATTTTTTCTCTCCTTTAACGCGTGGATTTTTAATTTATCTTCTCGGCCCACCGTATCCCCCATTTTACCACAATAACGCTTAAGAAAAACAGCCGGCGCTGGCTCACTTCTAAATTATCGTTTACGCCCCCTTCCCTTTTTGTCGTCCCTGCTACTCGTACGCCCGTCGCTGCGACTAGCCTAACCTCGTTTAATATATCAATTAACCATTAATTAAAAAACATCTCTACGTAATGTTAGACGCGTAATATGATCGGTGCACCGTTATATTTCGTTCGTTCGACGCAACGCGGTTCACTTATCTGTGCTCGTCTCCGTTCTCCGTTCTCCGTTCTCCGTTCTCCGTTTCGCCCCGTTCTCCCGTCGACGAGCGAATTTCGAGTGAAGAAACAGAAGATAGAAAGAACTCGCACAACGTACCGGGCGTTCATACACTTGGCGGGAAAGCACGCGTTCCGTCGATCACCGTGTCACGCTCGCCCGAGCGGTGAAATTCCAGGCTTACCAGCCCCCCCTCCGCGTTCTCGAGGTGGGGAGGCGTTCTAGGAATCGTTTCTATCGAATAACCGTTCGATCGGGCCAAGCATCTTCGCGTACCGATCTCGAACCCGCCCGTTTCGACATTGCACGGTGCGATCATTGAAATAATTCTATGTACAACTTAAGAGAAAGGATCGAGATCCCGGTGGCGATGATTATCCATCGAACGATGCTTGCTTCCGCTCAAAGGGGAAAAAGAATCGTGTCATGTAGTATGTCAGGGGCTCCGATTCCCGTCGGTTCGGGCACGATCCGCTCATCGTTGGGCTCGTTCGAAAACTAGAAGGCCCGCGCTCGAGACCGCGTCTCCGAGCGGGCGACGTTGCAGCGATATGATCGTGCATAGAAAAGGTGGCCGCCGCGCCGCGCCGCGCCGGGGCGACGATGATCGGCGGGCTGCGGGGGGGTGCTGGGCCCGGCTCGAGCGAACACGAGGGGGAAAATAGGAAAAAGAAAAGGAAAGCCGACGAGGTACAGCGTGACGAATGCCGTATGAAAACTGGCCATCGTTGTCATCCTCTGAGCGCGCGGAACGGCCCCGAACGGAGGCCAAGCGCGTTCGTTCCGGGCCGTTCCCGAAGATCCACCGAGAAGGGCTCCTCTTCTGCCTCTCAGCCGGAAGCTGCGGAGGATCCGTCCAGCGGATCTCTCGCTCCACCAACGGACAATAGTAGTTATTTTATCGGCTCCTCTAAAATATGGACAAAATGGTACCCGTACACCTCGCCTCTTTCCCCCTCGCTCGAACGATTAAAAACAGCCGGGCGCCGCGCCGCGCCGCGCCGCCGCGGTGCGACCGTAGTCGTTCCTTACTGTTTATATCTCTCTAACCCCTGCGGAAACGAGTGTTCCTTATAAATTAGGCGGTAAATCCGTGAACAGTACGCAACAAATCGAAACAATACTCGACGCTCGAAGCTGTTGTCCGTGTGTCTGTGTGTCCGTGCATCCTTGCCGTCCGTTGACCACGCTTCTCGTCCTCGGTTTCATCTTCGCTGCCTCCCAAGACCGTCGACTTCGATATCGGTTGTCGGCCGTCGCGGCCGCGGCGGATGGACACGGATAGGGCCGGTTCGTTGCCTCGCCAGAAGTAAACACGAGGGCTCCGTGGTTCGGGACGCTCGGTCGAAGGAATTTGAAAGGCACGAAGGCGCCGACCTGGTGTCGCGCGTATCCTCCACCCCCGTCACCCGCGACGACCCCGTTGTCTCGTGATTAGGTCACAGCCTGATCCTCTGTCGGCACTCCTCATCGTCCCCATTGGTGATGATCGATGCCTCCGTACGTCGCCGTTGTTCGTTCGTTCCTCGACGCGCGCAGTATCACGCATCCGAACATTTCTCTCGCGATCCCCCTCTTCATCCTTTACAATCTCCCCTTAACATTCTTTCCTATCCCTATCTATCGTTCACATCTTCTCCCCCCTAGCTATCTGTCTCTCCCTCTCCCTCTCTCTCTCTCTCTCTCTTTCTCTCCCTCACGCTCGTTCTGCGATATGTTAGTTTTTAAGGATACCTGAACGCGCTTTACGCGAAGGACGTGTACCTCCTGGCGGATGCGATCCTTCCTCGCTGGCCGTTCCTTCGATCTCTTGTCTTTTCTTCCGTTTCCATGGTTTTGTTTCTTTACCGGGAGCCGACGAGCGCTGACGAGCCCGCGCACCACGAAGAGCAAGAGCCACACGACCTCCTGATTCATTCGAGCTGTTCCAGGAAGTTCGGGGTCTTGAAGTACTCAGGCACCGGGTCGTCCAGCCTCGAGATCACCTTGTAGATGGACTTCTTCCAGCTCTGCTCGGTGTCTTTGCCGCCCTGAATTGCCTTGAAGAACTCTTTCAGCGTCTGCTCGACCACGTACCTGAAGTTGCTCGGTACCTGAAAACGCATTACCCTCGTTAGATTAAGCCTCTCAGCTGAAGGGAGTAGCTCTATGCTAGGAAACAACTGGTAACTCGATAATTCAGATTTTAATGACTCTATGCTGATTCGCAAAAGGGGGGTGGGGGTGGTCTGATGCGTATACAAACTCATTGCTTCGTTTTGACTAAAAAGCGACTCTCATCAAGTTTTTCTATCCCAGGTACTTGAAAAGGTTGCGACTATTATTTTTGAAAGCTTAGAATGTTGTTGAAATTCTTTCTATTGCATTCTTATTGCTTGATTATCAAAAAGCCGCTATTTAGTCAGGACGGGTAGCAACATTGTTGAGATGAAATTAAGAGCGTCTGAGGCTAATACGCCTAAAACTAAACGGGATATGAAGCTTGGCGTAAAGGGAAATATCATGTGACCAAGTTAATTCTTTTGTCTGTAAGCCCTACCAAAGTCCTCTAGATTTCTTTTAGGTGACAACATATGTTTTTAAATACCTGAATTTGCAGCCCATTTCTTGAGAAGTAAAGTGACCATACACCGTTAAGATCACACTGCAATCATAATAGAAAAATAGTGGAATTCGAAAAGCGTTCAATTCTTTTTACGAAAAGGAAGAAACAAGCTTTCAAGAATAGTAACGTTCTAGCATCAATATTAAAATCATCTATTTCACTTGTATTACATTCGTAACACCGGCGGCACAAACGCGATGAGCAAGTCTCAGGCGCGTCCACGGCGCGAGCTACTGACACGGGTCTGACCACATACTGCCCCCCTCTACTTGCCCCTGTCGCGCGTTTAAGATACCACAACGCGAGGGCCGAGGAAACAATCTCCCCCACATTCTACCCATTTATTTCCCATTATGACCTTGGTGTGACCTTGAACGTGTGTATTCGAAAACACGTATTACCAGAAAAAGGATTCTACATGGCTGTTTCATGATCTACAATGCCACCACCTAAGAAAAGCCTCAACTCGATCACACGATCGTCCCCTCGCGACAAAGTGCTCTCTAGAAACGGAACAAAGCTCTCCTATCCCGTTGAATTTTAAAAACACTAGCCTTCGATGCTCACAATTTTACCTCCCTTAAAGCAGAGAGAAGAGAAAACAAAAGGGAAAGAAAAACGAGAGCTCGCCGATAGAGTAAATTCGCGTTTCACGCGTAGCGGAACGTGAAAAGAGTCAATCGACGTGTCGGTTTGCCTGACGCGAAACCCGCAGGAATCCCGACCGCGGGGAGTGAGGGTGAGGGGAAGGGGGGATAGAGGATCCGCGTTGCGCCCGAGCCCAGAAAGATAATTTCCCGCGCGTTCATTACCGCCCGAAGGAGCCCGCGAATCCGAAGAATTAAAACGATGTTACGTATCGCTTAACGAGCGCGGCGTTACGCGGCCGCACCAAGAGTTTCCCACTTATAATTAGTACGTTTGGGTTATTAACGAACACGAGTAATTAATTACGCGTCAAGCGGGCACCCCGCGATTGTAAACGGGGCCGGGAAGAATGGCGCCTCGAGGTTCCACCGGAGAACTCGTTAAATAATTATTAAATAGCTGCTTTAAGCGCGTGCACACACGGCTGCGTCGCGTGGACGTTTCGAAATACAATCGGCCAGTCGTTACCCGCCGACGAAGGTAAATTGCCGGCACACAATGGCCGCGCGCGGGGGATGCACGAGCGATTCGCAGAGGAGCACGCGTAAACGGCCACCGACGCTCATGAACGTCACATTCTCGGATCTCGCGTCGCTCGAAAAGGCGTCGCCCTGTGGAAAGACGCGGTCGGTTGACGCGGGCGGTCGCGCCTGACCCCAGAATAATTACACGGTTTTACTATTTTCTGCCCCCTCTCCCCCCCCACACACCGCCCTCTTTCTCTGTAAACGAGCGAACCTTGCGATTTTATAAGTGTAAAGTTTATCGGAACGCGACAGATTTGATTGGTGTAGAGTAGGGTGCGGAGGGTGATTCTTAGGTGCATGTCAGTGCTTTGATCTTATTTTGTTTTACTGAGGGGGAGGTCTTATCCAGAAGGGGGAGGAGGATTCGTTGAAATTCCCAATCCGTTTTGAAGACTATGATAGGGTTAAGTAGGACTTTCTATTTGACAGCATTATTCTAGTTTCTGTTCAAGTTACTTTAAAATTCGAAGCTAGTATTTGATTAGAAAGTCCATCTATGAGCAGTCGGAGAACTGACATGCAATTGGGAATCACCTCGCGTAGTTTGTTGAAAGAGTGCGATCTAGTCGTAGAAGCTCTGGACGCTATCGTTAATCATTGATCGTTCGTGTGAAATGGAAGAAAGAGACATTGGCACAGTAGCTACGAGGTACACTTAGGACGTAAATATAGAGCGTTCCTTACCTCAATGTGGTTATTTCGATTGTAATGGAGGTTGAGAACCCGATAGATTTCCGAGTCACCCCCGACTCGAAGCTCATCCACGTTCTTCACACCCTCCGAAACCGCTTGCCTCGCGTATTTCTCCATTTGGATGTAGTAGAACTCCCTGAAAAACAAACATCAGGTTATCAGACCACATACAGAAACTAATTATATTAATACATTGTGTGACATTTTTCGAGGAACATTTTGCTCTTAAAAAGATTTCCTACGTGTTAGGAATTCTACTTGCTCCACCTAAATACCAACAAACCACTATCAACGCAGATTACTGATAGAGTTTACAATCACGCGCATACGTTAACAGATATCAACAAATAGGATGACCCAAGGAAAGTACCCCTTATCGAAAGTTTGAAGCCCAGTTCCATGGTCCCTGTGAACGATAGGAAGAGACATTCCCCGCCCCGTGGTCCCCCAAAAGAACAAGCACAATATTTCCTTGGAGGACCGACCGACGTCACTTCTCGACGTTAATTCTCACGTAACGGTGAATGCTAATGCGCTACCGATAATTAATTAAGGAGGAGGGGGGGTCGATACCAAAAGTGGTCTGACGCAAGCGTGAGACGAAGGAAGAAGGGGAGAGAGTCGCGAAGAGGTGTGTACAACTCCTCGTCGGCTGGCAAGCGACGCGGTTCAAAGAGACTATTAAGAACGTGTTACAGTGTATCGTCCAAGAAGATCTCGACACCCTCGTCGAGGCAGCCCACCAACTTTCACAGACACAGCAGCCCCCCGTGTACGCGCGCGCGCTCTAGTTCAGGCTCGAACGTAGCGGGATCGCGTGATACGCTTTTTCTTCGTTCCTTGCAGCGGCAAAGGAAAAAATCGAGCCAACGGCAAGTTTCCCGTTTACGTTCATTAATTAACGCAGTTCAAACAGGCACCAGCCACTAATTGGCGGGTAATTTGTATAGTAATAGTGACCTGCGACTTGGCGCAGAGAGTAGAAAGGGGCAGCGCGAAGGGGTGGCTCCCGCTTGGGTGGATCTAACCGAAAAAAGAACGGGGAAAGGAACGCGTCGTGCCGCCAGAGAAACGAATATGTACTTTGAACGACACGCGCCCGCCCCTCCCCCCCCCCCCTCTTTGCGCCCAAGTCTTTGCGCGCATGCCTTCAATGCGACCTTCCACTGATTAAGAAATTAATTATTTTCTTTCAACTGAAACGCTTGGCGGATTTCGCTTCCACGCAGAGAGCTCGCTCGTCTCGTTCCAGTGGGGGCGAAACCAACTGCATTTTCGCGTTTCTCGATTTTTGTGGAACTGAAGGTGGCTCGACTACTTCGGCTCGATATTGCTCGAAATTGTTTCGCGAGACATCGGAAGTAGGTATTTGATCATTTGGTGGAGTCTGAGGGTGAAGGGTGGGACGTCTGTTGGATTCGTTTACAGGCGACCCTCGAATTTCAAATATTATCCACTTACAGCAGAATCTTCGCCTCAACTTGGATACCCCGGGATTAAAACCAATTTTTCAAGTGGAAAAACCTCGGGTCACCCGAGCAGGAAATGCAGAAGGAAAGGTGGACGGGGAAGAAAACGGTCCTTCGTATTCTGCCAGTATCGCAATACGAGCAAGTCGAGCGAGGCAAACGCGCGAATGACTTGAGAGGTCGGTGAACGGGCGAGCAGGGGTAGGTCGCTGCTACTTGCCCGGATATTTTTCCATTCTTCTCTCGATCTTTCTTTCCGAGAGGGCGGTAGGAGGAGTAGGGGAGGAGTGTCCCTATCCTCCTCACCCTTAAACGCACACAGAAGTCAGCCGCCCCAGCGGTGGAAGTATCCTAGAGTAGCGGGCCAGAATGGCAGCGAGAATGGCAGTCAGGTTGATCTTGCACTTTGGATCCCGAGAGGATGCAAAGAAGTACGGTTGAGCGGGAAACCAACGAGTCGTCGTCGCCGCTGCCGCGGCTTGTATAACTCGAGGTCCCTGAATGCTTGTGACAATGTGAGCCAACCGGTTTCAACCTTCGGCTGTTGCTTGGGTCTTCGCTCGGTGCCGTTGGGAGCAATTTTTAAGATTGCTTCCGGCTGGTGGGCTCGCGCGCGACTCCTCAAACAGAAAATCGACGAACGTTTTCCATATCCGTCGCGGTAGCCCGAGTGAAGCCAGCCGCACCGTGGACGTAGGAACATCCCCGTTCAGCTGCTCTACCTCTCTGCTTCGAAAGATGTCCCCCCTCTTTGAGCCTCTTTACTTGAACCTCGCCACTATGGGATTAATCTTGCCGAAAATTTGTCCTAGTTTCGCACGCAATTGTGAATGACCCGAGAGGGTGTTCGTCGAGGGATCATTGGTAATAAAAGTAGATGTTATCGGGGACACTATTAGACACGAATCCCGGGCAAGCCCGACGATTAGACATGACCGATGACTCTAGGAGTCACTTGGCGCAGCAAATAACGAACAAGACCGCGGCGATCGAGAGCCGGGGGGGGGGGGGGGTGAAGAAAATCATCGGCGGGACAACACTCGACGATCGAAACCCACTCGACGCAAACGGAAGGAAACACAATGGGATCTTTCGTGCGTCACGTCGCGATCTATAGGCAGCGAGCAGAAGAAAGGGCGATAGGAGGAGTCAGGTGGCAGAGACGCGAGAGGCTCTTCTCATTCGATCACTCCAGATTGGCTCTCTCGCCAATTAAGACAATTTCGCGTGCTCTTATCAGCAGTCAGTCAGAGAAGGTTGTGCACACGAGAGGAGAATT
The DNA here is from genome assembly GCA_029448645.1 of Andrena camellia. NCBI lineage: Eukaryota > Metazoa > Arthropoda > Insecta > Hymenoptera > Andrenidae > Andrena > Andrena camellia. The sequence continues at coordinate 46,116,929 of CM055679.1, read as the reverse complement.
GAAAGAGGAGTGTGTCTCTGCAGAATCCCGCGTGTCCCGCGCCCTTTCTCACTCCCTCTCTCTCTCCCTCTCTCTTTCTCTCTTACACGATCGCGTTCACTTTCTCTCCTCCCGGCTGCTCTCCCTTTTGCTCGCGCCCGATGCCCTCTCCCTCCCTCTTCCGCCCTTTCTCTCTTCGTCTCTCTATTTGAACCGTCTCCTTGAACCGTCACCGGCACCCACCCATCAGGGCCGAGCCACCCCCGACTTCAGGCTCTCGGAGGTAACGTGTATGTGTCACCTGCGTCTATAATCCTTACTCAACCACCCATCAACCGCATTCAAGCTCGTCGGATCGCCGAGTATAGGCGGAATATGGTAGGCAGAGACTGGGCTAGGTCTCGGCTGGGCTCTCGGTATGGCTTATGTACCTACGTAATACCGCATGGTAGATACGTATATATATCCGCGAAGTGCCTAATTAAAACAGACACCAGGAGACAGAGAGAAAACGGGACGAGAGACGCGGCTGGTCGCATAATAGGGTGTAAGGGCGCGAGGGAGACGGCGCTAGTTCCGTAGTCGGTTTGACAAAAAGCCCGAGTGCTAGAATTGCCACTCTTCGACCACCAAGTGCAGAGGAGAAGAGCAACCGCGAGCGAGAAGAAAGAAGGAGGAGGGAGAGGGTAGGAATCGGGAACGTGGGAGGGATAGAGGGAGAGAGAGTGAGGGACCAGGAGGAAGATAGTGAGAGTAAGGGCTAGAGGGTGAGCCACGGAGTCATTCATTATAGTATTGTATAATTAGGATAATAATAAGCTCTTCAGGGGGCCTCGGTTTTCTTGCGCCCCGTTGCAACGGGGTGACGTCGACGGAAAGAGAAAGAGAAAGAGACAGAGAAAGAGAGAGTGAGTGGGGGCTGGGGGAGGGAAAGGAACGCGAGAGACAGAGGGAGAGAGCGTGATCCTCCTGGAGGGTGCCGATTATTAGCATCTAATTATGAGTTGCCTTTGCCACCGAAAAAAAAAGAGAGACAAACAGAGAGGTGATGGTTAGAAAGGAGACGAAGATGGGGGGTGTCTTCGAGGAGGGAATAATTAGCCCTTGCCGCGAACGGAAATCGTTACCTCGCGTTATTCGCGATCCTTAGCTCCGCGAGAGATCTTTCTCGCTCTTGAAACAGAGAGTGGCGGAGATAGATGAAGGAGCAGAGGAGGTTTAGAAGTATCCTTCATTCCCACGATTTGTTTCGCCTCGGCAGGGGTTTCAGTCCACGATTTAATGGACTTCGAAGTTGAAACATTCAGTATTCCTTTGCATACAGTGGAGAACGAAGGTATTCTTGCTGATGAAGAAATTCTAGTTAAAAAAGTTTACTTCGGAATGTTTTAGGAGGACAGGATGCCGAGGCTAGCGAGTTTCAATAAGAATTCACGGTGAAGTAACGATGCGCGATGAATTTCTTGCTATTTCTGTGACATTGGTGATACTGCGCGTTTTGGAAATCCTTTTAGAAATCTTTCTAACTTCTGATGACTTGATACTTCAACTTTAAACGCATAAGACTTTTTTGAAAGTGCAGTAGGTAGATATTTCTCGCAAGCAATTTGATTACACTTTTCTTTAAATCCACTCACCGAATTCTGAGGTATATCAATCACTATATTCATTATCCAACTTTACATACATGTCCTTTCCCAATTCTATTCCAATTCCATTTGTCATAATTCAATCCAGACTTTATTGCTTTATATCGTTATCCGATTTAAAAAAAATCTCACAAACAGAAAACCCGTAACTCGTAGCAGTCCAGCCTCCTTACTATACAAATACCTACTTTGGTACTTATATATTCCACTTAGTTTCATTCGATCACGATCCGAAATTTCAACACCTCTCCTCGATACTCGTGCATTATCCACAAACATGTGTCATGTTGAGTAGAACTGTTTCAAGGCACTCTCTAATCTCAGCCAATTCTTCCACCTGCCCTCCTCAGCAGAAAGAGCTGCGCATTGTCACGCGACAGCCATGGATTCGTGAATTCCTTCTTCGTGACGGCGGGTCCGCATTGTGGCGCGGGCGATGCGACAATGCGAGCTTTAGAGATGCCGTGTATTGAAGCGTTTAATGGCGATGATGGTTGTCGAGGTGACGCCTCCTTCATACGTGATCTTTATCGTCGCGGGTTGCTGTTTCGACGCGTCGCTTTTGTAACCGGTCGCACGCCGCTACCGTATAGGCGAAAGTACCAATTAAAAGGGGGAACGTCAGCACTTGGCAGCATTTTTTTTTTCAATTTTGCGCCACTTCGTGCTCACTCTCTGGTCGATTCGTGAAAAAAAAAACGCGCTCGCGTACAATCTTGGCGGAATGCAATCGACTCCATCGAGACGTCTTCTGGGTGCAACTGACGTACATAAACCAAAAATACATTAATATCTATCTAACTTTCTGTCTCTACTCAAGACAGTTAAATACCAGAGTCTCTGGAACAGAAGCCATTCGCATTTTGACTCCGCAAACAAGGGACGAGGACCACAGGGGTGGCTTAAAAGAAGCCAAGAGAAATGCAGTTTCCGTCAGAGACGTTTTCTGGATGCAACTAATGTACACAGGCTAAATATATAATATATTAATCCCCCAACTGTGTGTCTCTATTCAAAGTTTAACCTGTCAGTGTCTTCGGAAGAAAAGCCATTTGCATTCTGACTCCTCAAACAAGGGGTATGAAATGCAGAGAAGGGTGAGGAAAAGCGCGTGCGGTTTTCATGCTGCAAAGTGACTCTGGGGCGTAACGACGCCTAGCGTCTTCTTGCCTTACGCTCCCCCCGTTCCCCACCCCTATTCAAAGATCAACGATCGTGCTTCTTAAGCCAACCAGCCGGCTCCCTTTTAACGGTTATGCCAAGTCGGCCGACCTTCGACAATGCTGAACACCTCAGCTCCCCAAGACCGGAGCTGACCCTTAAAGTCTCAACCCCTCGCGCGCGAGCGGCTTTCTTGGCGGAACTTTCCCACGGACGACTCCCTCGAAGGGGAGAAGACAGCTTCAAGGAACGTACCCGACAATATGCCAAGATTCGCAAAGTGTCGATCACCTTGAAAGCCTCGTCCCCCTCCTGGAGAAACAGCTGTGCGCGAACGAACCTCTGCATTCTTCAAACGTGCCCCTCTGAGGTGGATAGGCATCGATCCTTCGGAATTACAAGCGATTTACGAGATCGTTTTGAGCGTAGATTTGCTAACGGCAAGGACGAGCGATGGGAGAAGCTCATCTGTTGCACGCGGATATGTTCCGAACACTTTACCGACCGTTTGTAATTTTTTCCTGATTTTTCAACTGTTCTTTGACTTTAGAAGCAGTTCAAATTGTAGGCCTTGGGGGTTAGCGAGAAATTTGACAGTGATTTTGATACTTGGAGAAACTGAATATCGTAACAATTTTGTAAGAAAGATATTTTAGGGTCCAGTGTTAAGGATAATCCACTCTGTGGAACTAGTTTTTCAAATTCGTGGGGACTGCAGATATAGTTTTCGATACTTCTAACGAGGACTGCTGTATGTATGATATGTATGAAGAGGAATCTGTTGAATTCAAGAAACTTAAAACTGATCTTCCTGTCTGATGATTAGGTGATCCTTTGATCACGGATTCCACTAAACATCATTTTGCACGATATAAAAGAATACAAATCTAAAATCGGAATCTACGTGTCTTAAACAGGGAGCGCGAGGGTCCAGAGTATCCTACTCCGGAGCGTTAAAAGGGGCATTTAATTTGAACTAGAAGGAAGGCTAACAACGGGAGGGCCGGGCGATTCCTTATTACCACGGCAGCCTCCTTTCACCTTGTAATTATCAGCGGGCAGAAACGGGTCCATTTACAGAACGCCGAGCGCGTTCAGCACAATTAACAGAGAGACATCGCGGGCGACGCTTACTGGCGCATTCAGCCGCCATCAGCGGAGATAAATTCACGCGTAGCCGCTTTGTGCAGCCGTCGGTGGCGGCCGATGCCGTCACAGCCAGCTGGAAAAACCGTCGGCGGCCGCGGCGAGGGTGCGGAAGAAGAAGCTCGCAAAGAATTCGAGAGGAACGTCGTGCCACGCTCTACTTTATCCTCACGGGTAACGGGCACGAGGCGTGAAAGTGCATATAACGAGAGAACATTAAGCATCTGTGGTCGCGCGCGCGCGCTGGCGCACGGCGTGAGCGCGTCTGGTCCTCCTCGCGTCTCGTCTGGCCGCGTCGCATCGCACCGTGTCTCGCGTCTCGCGCGCGTGCAACCGAGCCGCAGACGCTTCCACAGACACGTCTCCTCTCTCTTTTCACTGCGGCCAGATCGCGGCGTTCCCGTGTGTGCGTGGGCGCGCGTGTGTGCGTGGCTGCGTGGCTCATGAGCGCGCGGATGGATGGGTGAGTACACGCGTTTGCCCGTCAGGGCGTAAACGTCCATTCAGAGGGCGCGTTCAAAAAGGTGTCGCGCAGGGTCTTGATGCTGCACCCTGTGCACCCTTCTTAATTAGTAATTAACACTTTAACGCCATCTGCACTCAGACTTGCAGCGGCAAACGCGACGACGCTCGCGGCTGCCCCCGGCTGGTCCACCCAGCTATGCACTGTCGTCGTTGCCGACAACGGCAACGCCTGGCGCGACCGTCGCCCGGAAAATCAAGTAATTAAAATACAAGTTAGCAAGTGATTACTCCATTCTGTCCCGCCACGGCCACTCAGCCAAGCACGGATGCTGTACCGCGTGCCGCAACGTTCCCCAGGCGGGCTTAAGTGTCGCCGCGCTGACGGTGTTGTTGATTGCGACCGTCGAAGCGATGGGCGGACTCACCCAAGGGTGCCGGGGGGACGAACATCGGCGATACATCCGGTATGCTGGCTGTCGGAAGGGGTCGACTTGCGGAACGATCAACTTTTTCGCGGAACCCGCCGCGCCGGGGCCGTCCAGAGCACGCGAATCAGAGCGTTCCCCAGGGGCTGCGCGTGCAGCGTTTAAATTACCGCCGAGCAACGTAATTGCAGTTTCTTTCAGGCAACTGAGGAACTTGGAGGACAGCTGCGACACGATGTGCAGCTTTTGTCGCGGCCACGAGACCGTTGACGGGATTTAGAGATTCTCCGAGTTTTCGGCGTGGAACAGAATGGAACGCTCTGGTTTTAGTTGCGGGGGGTTAAACCAGAGTTTTCAACTGGGCAAACTTGCTATTAGAGGAATTCTACTTTGGTCCTTCCTCGTTGCTAGCGTCTAGGCTCAAGCGTCCGCCTCTAATTCGTAGAATTTCCTGCCTACCGATGACGCGACTGAACAATCGCAGTGGTAATAATCAAAGTTCCGCTGATATCTTGCCAAGGAAGCCAGGAGCCGAATAATCAGCACAGAGATATGCATCGCGCAGAAGTTACGCGCTCGCGTTCGAAAACACCCGTCCCCTTGGTCATCCCTACAAAAGGGGGGGAGGGGGGCACACGCCCGTCCGTGTCTCGACCGCGTGCTTGGTCGCCCCGCCGCTAAGCCGCCTTTTTTCCAACGAGCAAGTTTCCTAAGCTTGCGAGACAATCGTTGGACGATCGCGCAGCAGATGTGCCCCCGACAATGAGCTCTTGGGCCCTCGCCCTTCATAAAGGAGGGAACTCGAGGAACAGTGGCACGAAAAGGCAGAAGGGCGAGGGGGGGCCCCATCGCCTGAAACACGAGGGGGGTTCCACGCTCAGGGCACAGACTTAGCTCGAGCGAAGGCTCCGCGTGCCGCACGCGCCGATCTTACAATACGAGCGCACTCTTCGTATGCCCCTTGCTTTTCGACTCCCCTTCCCCTCCCTGCTCTCCCTCTCTCTCTCTCATTTTTTGTCTCTCCTACATCTGGCTGCCTTAGACCCGCGTCCCCCTTATTCCACCCCTCTTCGATCCTCTCTCTCCCCGCTAACTCGTTTTCATTCTCTTGGCCATTGGACGGGTAGCATCCCGGTGCCGGTAGACAGATAGGCGAATAATTTCGCCACACGCTCGACTGATGCAAATCACTTTGAATTTATTATGCAAAGAGTATTAGCACCGGGACACGACGCTGGAAGAACTTGTCCGCGCTCGGGCTGGTGTTTATTGAAATCGAGCAGCATTTGCATATTTGCCCGGCGCGGTGTTCTCGTAACCGATAGCGCGCGCGTGTGCTTCTTTTTATGCCGTTCACCCTTTTCAGCTCAAGAAAAGCGCCCTGTGAAAGCGAGTCGCTTCGGATACGTCAAATGTGGACGCTGCCGCGCGCACTTCCTTTCAGTATCAATTGTTCCGTCATCAATTATTAAGGGTAAATAGTTGAATCAACTATTGATGGACGCGAGCGATCATTGGTTTTCCGTGTTCACGGGGGGCACATAAAGAAAAGTCTTATGTTAGAAGGAACTGTTCACAGAATTTAGAATCTAGTCTCCCGCATTCTTTGTCTAATATCGAAAAAAGAGCTTGGAAACCTAATGCTCAACCTAATGTTTCATAAAAACGGATCACCCATCAAAGCGGAGCACTCATCAATCCCTACATCTCACTCTCAGTTCGAACTACGAGGAGGCCCAAGAAGCTCCCATCGCAACCACCGCGATCCTAATCCAAATTACCATCCCCACCGACCCCTCTAAGGGCAAGGATCACCGCAGACGTCGCCGATTCCACACGGGACAGAGCACGAATCCGTGGATACATAACCCGGTTTCTTGCGCGCCGCATGGAAAACTCTTGCCGCGCGGATTTTGGGCTCCCTTAAGGGTGATGGCGAGCGAGAAGGAGCGAAAGAAAACCGAGAGGGGGCCAGTGCAGGGCTGCACGATCCGTCCAAGCGGAGTGGGGTGGTTTTCAAAGCTACGAGAGGAGCAAGAGAGAGTGGAGGTTCTGGGATCGGTGGGCGCACAGCCCGAAGCGAGCCGAGGATCAGGGGCGAGGAGGTGGCTGAAAGGTTGGACGAGAGACAGAGAAATGGGGGACGAGCGAGAAGGAGAGTGATAGGGGAGGTGGGGGCAGCTGCTTTGAGCGGTTTCACTCTTCAATGGTCCCGGACTATCCCTCCTTCTGCCAGCGTACTAAGCCCCCGTCCGCCTTCCACCCCTCCTTTAACCCCCCCCCCCCGTACACCCCTCTCCCCAACACACGCCGTCATCATCCTCGTCCTCCTCCGCCTCCGCCTATCGGCCGCGATTCGCGTCCTCGTCACACGTCGACATCGGCCAAGCATTTTTTTATCCGATCGATTTTCCCTGACGGCCGTGCCACCGCCACCGGTGCACCGGCCGTTGTTGCACTATGCATGTGCAGCCTCGTGTGCATAAGGTGCGAAAGCCGGACTAGACTATTCGGGTGTGCGCCGCACCAAAAAGACCGAGGCTCTAACGTGGATGCACTTTCAGCGGGGAACGCCGGCGGGCGGGCTCTGCCGCTGCTGCAACGCCGGCGGGGGGATGTCAGACGCGGGGCCAAAGTGCCCCACGGGTCACTTTGCCTTTAAAAGTATTCTTTGATTACGGCCGGAGCCGCTGGATCGAGCGAATTTTTAATGGTTCAATTAACGGATTCCGCTACGGTGCATCCACGAGCGTCTTACTTGACCGTGGCACCGGGCTTTACGTATTTGGCAGGCGTTTGCGAGGCCTCGGGGATCAGACGTTGCTCGGTTGGATGAGCTAGGAAATGCTGCGAGAAGTATGGTAATTGTGTTTGGGTTGCAGTGCTTCTGGAGTACGCTTTCAGTTCGACGAATTGGGAAATGACGAAAGAAGGCAGATAAAATCGGCAATGATTTTAGTGAAGGGCCGGAAGTGCACCTTTTGAACGATGTTATCACCGGTGACCAGTGGTGGGACGAAAGATTTGAACTGGATGTGTCTTTGTTACACGCTTTCCCACAAAATATGTCCCACGAAAATTGAGATAACGAGAAGACCTTGAACACGCGATTACTTGTCACAACGTCAGTTGGCTAAGTAAGTACCTTATATGTTAATCTGTCCAAGCTATTCGATCGTAGAAGCGGTATAGCATAGCCATAGACAGATCCTCCACCTTTGTTTCCCTTTTACCAGACCGTCTAGCGTCTCGTTCTCTTTGCACCACGTATCCCCAAGGTGTCCGAGGGTTACCCCAGCGGCAGGGTGGCGCGAAAGACGCAGCTGACAAACACCTCAGCGTGTTTGCGAATCGAGACCGAGGAGACGCGTCGGTCATCGGCCCCCGATTCACCCGGGGAGCAAGTGGCGGGAGGGGGGGGGGAGAGAACGTCACCGCGAGAATCATGAAAGAGGTTGAACGAATGAGCGTGGCCGGGGTCCCGACGTCACCGACGATTTCTCTGGTATTCTAACCTTAAATTTTGCACATCTGTCCCGAAGCTCCGATGCCTGCTGGGACGACAATGAGGCAGTTAAGTCCTCGGTGCATCGGCTGAGTACACACGGCGTGCGGGCAGCGAGAGACGAAAAAGAGGGGAAGAGGACAAGCGGAAAAGGGAGCAGGAAAGACAGAGAGAGTAGGATGAACCCCTGGCGCACACACACGCACACGCACACGCGCCCGGGCGCACACACCCACACGTACCACGCATATAGAAGCGTCGGCTCAGGGGCAAGTACGCCCACGGTGTAGGGGCACCACATGGAGACACGTACACACACTCGAGAGAAGCGTAGGAGAAGGGTTACCTAGGTTAGGGACTCGGAAAACATCCTTTGTCGAATACCCTACCGGGACCGCTCAACCGCCCAGCAACTCGTTCAACCCGCTCAGAAAAAATCAATAATTCTTTGTCGTCAAGTTTACCTCCTGTCATGCCACGCTAAACCACATTACGAGCGCGGCTCCGCAGCCTGAAAGAGCTGCAAGGCGGAATAGAGACGCAGGTCTAGGTCGCGTTTTTCGACGGGGACCCCTGTCAGGTCTACCGCTTCTCCCATGATACTTCCTGGCTCGCGGTTTGTCTTTCACCGACGTTCCCAGACACAGCATTGACAGAAGTCCTTGGTGACGTTAAAATTGGGAAGCTTTCTTCGCTACGTGGCTGGAAAATCTGCCATTGCCACTGGAGGCGTAGAAAGGCCGAAAATCGAGGACGAATTTTTATACTCTATTTTCTTCTTTAGCTTGGTGGGTGCCTCGCGTCCGTGGGAAGCGAGGGAAAGCTTCGGTACCTCGACACTTAACGAATTAGATAACTCGAGCTCGCAGGCGTTCAAGAGGGAAGGCCGATCGATGCTTCCTATTCGTTGCCGTCGTGTTCGGGCCGATTACCAGCAGAATTGAAATGGGGGTGCATCGGAAAGAGGCGACAGCAGGGGGACGGTTTCCGTGGCACGAGAAACCTCGAAAAACATAATCGCCCTTCGTCGGTCCCATAGAGCGCGGAGGGTATCGTGAGATCGTCGCGTGATCCGATCTATGAAGGACCGTTACGCGTGCAATGAAAGATGGCGACGGGACAGAATGATGCTGGGGGAAGGGTACAAGGGGGGTTGGGGTGGTTAAGGGAAAAAAGCAAGAGACCGTGTGTGGCTGGAGAGAGCAGGAGGGAGACGGAGAACGTGCGAATGCCCTGGCGAAAGAAAGGAAAGATACGAGAGACTCTTTCAGGGGGTGAGACTCATGGCAGTGGGGCAGTAGGTTAGCTAGGGGCGATAGGCACCCTCCCAGCATCTCTAGTGCGCATAGGCCGTTGGGTAACAGTAAATAGGATTTGCTAGACAACTGTCGACCACCAGGGATGGGGGCTGAAGCTACCGTAAATATTCGACCGGCTTACGTTTATGGCTCTTAAGTGATCCCCGTTCTGTCGAGGCCAGGTACACGGGGCCCCTTGCCGCGACCGAGAAAAGAACGCTCGAATGGAATTGTTCCGAGGCTGTATGCACCACACGTCTGTATTCGATTTCACGCATTCGGAACTCTCGATTAATTGGCCTTGAATGATTTCGCGCGCGATTTCTCTGCGATTGGAAATTCGAAACCACCGAGAAGCCTACGACATATTCACTGAATAATAGGAGGAACTACATACTGGCTTCTGATGAGAAATATCTTTGTTTCTTTACGTGAATAGATACTACAACCCACGCGTATAGATTTATAGAAACTAAATTCCTAAAGCAATAATGCTTCTTAAATTCCTCAACATTCACCGATTCCTCTCAATCATGTTTCTTCGAGCATCGTATTCGCCCAAGTGGATCAAGTACACCCCCAAATAATTTCTACCAAAGCCACGAGTTTCTCCTCCATTCACCCACATGATCGAGTCCCTATTGGGCCAAGACGCGGCCCCCAGCGCGGCCTGCAACGTTTTTCTCCGCAGACACGTTCGAGGTTGCTACTCCTTTAACGATGTCGGCCTACTTGTCGCCCGTATGCCGTGTCGTAAGATAGTCGTGCTTTGCGTACTTCGTTCGCCCGCATGCTTGCGGTGTGCTTAAGAGTCGACTCGGCATATGGGCGATTTACATACGACGCCAACAAGAGTCCCGTTCGACGGCCATTGCCCAGGGTCCGCGGCCTCTGTCGTCCCGCTCGGCTCTTATGCAGGGCCACCGAATTAAAAGTGCCTCCAGACCCGCGCCGAACCCACCAGGCGAGTTTACTAGCAGCTCCTATGCAACTGGTTGTATGGACATTCTTAGAATGCCCAATAGTAGAGGACGATCTTCGTCGCGTCAGGAAGGGGGTAGCTACGCGGAGTCTGACTGCTGGGAGGCGTGAATCGGACAGTTTCGAATGCGAAAACGAAGTGGATCATTCGATAAATCCTATCCCCCGAGCGTCTCTAAATTTATACCCCGTTCAGAAGCGCCGTTTCTAGCGTCGAAAGGCACTCGATCGACGCCCGACTGCCGGATAGGAACGAGAAAGCGCAGCGTGGTAGCAGACGACGCTGAGGGAAGAGTAATATCCAGGGACGACTACCGTTTGATCTGGCTCGGAGCCACGGCGTAAAGGACAGATGCAATTTGCTTGATATCGTTTTACTGACAAAAATATCGAATGACGTAGCGCCGGGGACCAGTGATATCAACCCTCTCTGGCCACGTCTTTGAATGGACAAGGGATATTATCGGGCCGGGGGACCGATCGTTGTTGGATTTCCTATAAATTCTCCTTCCCTTTCTTTCTCGTCTTTTTTTCACTACCCGGCCCTTTCATTTAACCTCTCGCGCGAGCTCCACGATCGCCCCATTTTATTTTGTTCCTGGGCGGCATCATCGAGTCATTCGCGTTGATTGATCTCTTTGGCCCGCTCAAGGTTCATTGATCAACCGGAGCCTATCGGCGGGGCTCGTTGAATTTTGAACTAACCGCGTTGCTCAATTATTCTGCAATTCCCTCTTTTGATGCACCGCGAGCCGTAACGTTTCGCGTTCTATCGCTGACCGACGGCTTCTCACTTCTCGATGGAATCTTTCGCTGGATGCATCACGGGGTACATCTCTGCGCTTCGTGATAAAGCTCCACGTACCGGGGCAATTAGGTATGCAGAGTTCCGTGGGAGGTAATTCAGAAACGAGTGATTAATCTGTAGAGTAGGCTTGCCTCTGCTGGACTTACATTCCTATAACGAGGCATCTTGTACTTGGATGAATTATCTTGATAGTTCATTATATGTGTATGTGTTGTCTAGGATTATTAAAATTACCGTGTACTCTGCAATATTACAAATGCCTTATAGACTTCCACGATTCATAGCAATTCGAAAAGCAAGCATCTCTAGCTCCACGGCTTCTCCGAATTTTCTTGTTCTTTTCGCGCATAAAATTCATGCCCAAAGCTTCGACCGACCTGCGCGAAACACCCTCGTTCACCAGCTGGTAATTTCGAAACGGAGTCGGGGAAATGGCGAGGCGCGGCGAGGCCGCCAAAAGGAACCACCATCGCCTCGAATTCAGTGGGCATTCCGTGCCGACAATATTCCAGACGCGTGGGCAGAATCGTTTCGCGATCGCCCGTCGAAATTGCAGAAATTTCGAAAGGGGCGCGCACAGTGTCGCCCGTTATTGATTGCAGGTATCACTTTCTCCGCTCGTGTGTCGGGTTGCCCCGACTAATGAGTCTCCTTCCTCTCCTCGTTTTTTCGTCGCCGTTCCGGAGCGCGGACACGCAGATGCGACCGATAGAAAGTAGCGCGGATCGAAATGCATTTTACCCGGCCTGTACGTAGGCGTCGCGGACCCCCGAACGAGATTTCAGCGCGGAGAGAGGGCGAGAACGGGGGGCGGCGGAGCGGCGGGAGGCAGAGAAAGCGCGAGAGTGGGACACGCAGGTAGGGCAAACGGGAGGAGAGTGGACAGGGAACGTTGATGCAGAAGGGAGAAAGGGAAAGAGGAGAAAATCGAGGGTGGCGAACAACGATCCGCTGAGAGAGCGAAACGAGGGTGGGGTGGGGAGGTGGGAGGCAGGAGGGCGGTGGGTGAGCGACGGACGCAGAAAAGGTAGGAGGCGGGAGGGAGGGGGGGGGGATGGGATTTCAAACGAAATCAATTCAGAGTCGCTGTCCAGTCGAACGTTACCCCCGCGAGCCACGGGGTAAATTTTGGCCGAAACAGTAATTTTACGCTCGGTCCGCGCCGATTTCGAATCCCGACGCATTGCCGCGAAACGTCACAAGAGGCATCGAACCGATTCCCCACGGGATTAGCGGGAAATTTAAAGTCACGCTCGACGAGCAGCCCCTGTGAGTGAGGCGTTTCACGCGTCGGGGGTCACGAGCGTGACCGTCTCTCCTCTTTCGCCCGAGCCTTCCCTCCTCTCCCCGATAATTCGTTGAAACGTGAGCCGCAATGGCGGTCCGTCGCTCCGGAGGCACGCCAAGCTTGAGATGGGAAAGGATGCTCGTCGATCGCGCGATTTTCGACGCAAGCAACGAGGACGTTTCGAGGACCGTCGGCGAAGAAACGGAGAGTAAAAGGGGGGTCGTCATAAAGCGGTATATGGAACGAAGTCGGTGTTTATGGGGGGAGTGGGGGGGTTAGTAAAGGTAACCGACAGAAGGTGGGGGGAATTCGTGGCGCGATAAATAGCAGAGATATGAAGTACTCGCACGAGCTAAGTAAGAGGTTTTATTAAAAAATACTTAAGCACCGTTTTAGGAGCGGTGAATAAATGATGCGCCGCCCGATAGAAAGGTGGAAGAATGGACATGCAGAGGCGAGGGAAAGAGGGCGGCTGGCGGGCGAAGGGAGAGACTAATTCGAGGGTATAACGAAGTCGACGGTAATCCATGCACGGACAATTTCATTTCTGCCGTCGTGAACCCTCTTTCTATCCCGCACCCCCTTTTCCTCCAGCATCTCTGCCTCCTCCGCCTCTCGCACCCCTGCCGCCCCCCTCCCTCCCATACTCTACGCTTCTCTCTCGCATTAGCTGCCTCTCCGCCGTCGGAGCCTGCGCGGTAACTTTTTTGATAAACTGTTTTCCGCGTTTTTCGCCGGTGGATGTAAATTAAATCCTCCATGGAGGCCGTAGGAGGCTTGCATCTCCCAGCTGCCCCCAGGATTCCACCGCCACCCCCGTCATCCACCCGCCCTGCTTGCAGTCTCGCCTGGTCCACCAGCCATCACGGCGGATACAAAGCCGATTAGGCCGGGATACGGGGTACATTATCATTTCACAGTTTCTTTTTTTTCCTCTCTTTTTTCCTCTTCCCGTGCAGAGGCTGCAGGGCGCCCGGTATTTGGCCTGGCGACGATCGCCGGGTCGCTCCTGGATGCGCGGATGCACGGGATCCTGCGCACCTGTCGGCGGGGAGGGTGGAAGAAGCGTTTGGTGGATGGATGCGCTCGGTTAGGCGCACGCTTTTCCACGGACATCTTTACGAACGGCGTGGATAGAAAATGATGCTCGACGGCTGGACCGTGGCTGCTGGGAGAGACATGGCGGAATAATGGATTGCCCGACGTGATTATAGGATTCATTTAGAGCTCCTTTGACTATTTCGCTGTGTGCGTGCGCGTATTCTGGCTGCGCTGCGAGCAAAAATCCAGGGAATGCTGAACGAAGTACCAGCCATGCACGGAGGTGGCTGATTCCAAGCTCTTGGTTGGATGATCAAGGGTATTGCTGGGAGGATTTGATGAATGAGGGTGAACGTGTTATTAGAAACCTGCGGGAAACTACCGATTTGTAAATTCAGTTGTCAGACATGACTGCGGGTTGTTTGTGGAGGGTTCAAGCGAGGCTAGTCAGTCTCGATGTAATTCTTCAGTTAATTTCAGGAGATGATGGATAATCGAAGAACAGAGATTTTACGCTTTCGTTGAACTCGGAAATTTTCATTGACAGAACAATCTGATGTTGTGCACTGTTTAAGTGCTGTAGCTTAAGCCCCTTTCCAGGATATAAATTATTCGAAGATTAATTATCTGCATCACATCACTTATCACTTATCGGAACCACTCGATTGAACGTAAATAACAAAAATAAATGCTTTACAAGTTCCAAGTTCCCTCGGACAACACTATCGCAACGAGACTAACTAACGTACACCCCCATTTTGTAAGATATCCATTCTGCGTGTTGCATCTAGCCCACTACGACACGTCTCAAACAATTCCTCCGCTTTAATAACTAAATGCTACAGCGATGACGCAGCAACATCCCCGTGGCTCGAGTTAATTTGCTTAAAACGCACGTCGCTAAGACCTCCTATCCAGAGAACTAGTCTACGGTCTTATAGTTGCGGAACTTTCTCTGCCTACTGCGCCTGAAAAAAAGAGCGCCCCGTCTGCCTGTGCCGCGGAAAACAATTACGGAAGCAGAGCCGACGAGTCCGCGTGTACTTAACGACGAGGAAAGGGGTTCAAGGAGTGGAATCAGTGTCGCGGGAAAACCGAGCCCGTCCCGTTAATAACCCGCTCGGGTCTCTCGTCTTAAGGCAGCAAAGAAGATATTCGTGTCAGTTGGCCTCTCCTGTTGCAGATGAAACAAAAGGGATCGCAAAGGAGAACGATCAATATTTAGTTACTCCGAGACGCGGTCAATATCGCATTTTAATACCCCCGCGGCGGAACAGCGTTCCTTTTGTGCCCGCGGCGAAGGCGATCGCGTTGCACGGGGTTGCAAAAAAAAAGAAGAGAAAAGGAAAGAGGGGCAAAAAGAAAATGGAGAGGAAAAAATGGAGGGAAGAAAAGAGGGAAAGCGCCGAGCTGGAGACGGGTGCATTCATCGGACGATGAATTTTCCGGGTCTACTTGGTGCTTGCACTTGCCCGCTAAGTAATGCATCGCAAGTAGCGCGCATCCAGGGCATAGCCGCCGAGAGGGAACTAGGCAGCGTGCCAAGTGTTTCCTTCGCGGATCGGCCAACTATTTCCAATATTTCTTAGGGGCCACCTGATACCGTGCTACCGGCCGGGAGATGTTTCGGAGTAATTTGCGCCCGGCAGGAATGCATTCGTCGAACAATAGGGGGACGGATAACGAGCCCTCGGACTCCGTTGCGACGTGCAACGGAGCCTGGGACAATGAAATTCTGTATAACCAGTCACCAGCATTTTTCTCGAGATATTAAATACCCGCGGAAATGACGAGGAACGCGGAGGCTTCCACGTAATCAGGCCACTGTGCAATATCCGTAGCCCTGTCGCGATCTAATCTATCAGTCTTGCCACCCTTCTTGGGTACCTACGCGTAATCGGCCCTGCCGATTTCATTCCGTCCAAGAGAATCTAATTGGCTTGCCGAGATATCGTTGAACGGGTAAGTTCGTATTTTCGTGAGCGCATCGGGCGTTGACATCATTCACTGTTCATCGTCACCGAAATCACTTAAGACCCTTAGGTCCAGTGTGACGTACCAATCTCTGATAAGCAAATATGTGTCTGTACGATCACGATCTTCAAGTGTTCCTTGTGAAAAGAGTTTTCTGATTCTTTTTCCAAATCTGTTATCCTCGCTCCTAGTCGGTTGCATTCGTCGATGTTCGTATTAAAGAAGATGAAGCTTCTCTTATGAAGCTGCCTTCGGCGTTACACATCCATTCTTAATCCTTCTTATCCATCGCGAGAAGCAACGAGGAAGCAATATCGTCTTTCGTCCTTCGACGTGCTTCTCTCCTGGGAGGTTCAACGAACCGTTCCGTTCGACCATCAGGAAGAACCGGAAAGAAGATTCTCTCAGTGGACCGGAGTGAGAGGGACAGGGGGTGGGCAGGGAGAAGACTCTTTGGCAGGGAGTGTACCGTACTCATGCTGCAAGTAGCAGCTCATAGTGGCGGATTAGCCTTGCAGTGGCGATGCTTACATCCCCTATAAAGTCCCCTGGCATCACCCTCCGCCGCCCCCTTCTCCCACCCTCACCCTATGGCACTCCTTTTCTCTCCCCGCGCGCTGAGGCTCGCTCCCATCGAAACTCTGTCAGCCAGCCCCCGCCTCCTTCGTTGTTTCTCCCGCGATAACCCTGCGGCCACCGCATTGTCTGCCGCCCAGCCAATACCCTTCGTGTTTCTCCTACTTGTGTTCATTATCAAAAAATTCGAAAAGGAACGATGCTGCTGCTGCTGCCTGGCTGCCTGCTGCAACGCCAGCATAAACCCCTTATGTTGCGATACTGACATTTCGCGAGGGTTGGTAAGCTCGTTCGCTCTCTTACTCGTCTGCCTGATCAGGACTCCTATTCTTTTCGATCGTTCGCGGGGCGAATTGCACGGCGGAGGTGTTGCACGGGGGATCCGATTTCCAGGCGGGGATCGTTCGAGTTTTTCTACCGAAGTCACCTTGCGATCGAGCAGCTCCACGATCGGCCGCGGAGGCGCTTGATCGATGGGAACAATCGGTGCAAGGATGAGGGATTCGAGGTAGATCGGTTTTAATCACGAAAACGATGATGAAAATGGAAGTCTAATACGAGAAGCAGCTCGATTCGATACGGTAAATGGCCCGAGTCACCCCCCTCGAGCTATCTCTGAAGGGGGTAGAGAGAACGGAGGCAACCACCTCGCGAGCAGAGGTATTCCGAGATTCTCAAAGATGACTCCGCGGTTCGTGTGCCCGTCGACAAAAGGGTAATCCCGGCGGAAGCCGGGTCACGGGGGAACGCAGAGGCGGGGGGTGGGTCGCCGTTGCGTGAAAACCGGGGAAGAAAACCGAATAAAAAAGAGGAATAACGTTAACCGGAAGTTTACGGCGCTTCGGGTAACTCGTTGCTAGTCTGACTTCCGGCGTGCAACGGAAAGAAAAAGGGGAGAAGAGGGAGCAGCGGCGGCGGTTGGATTGTTGGTCGGGGGTGAGAGGAGAAGGAGGAGGAGGAGGAGGAGGAGGAGGAGGAAGAGGAGGCGAAGGCCTGGGGGTTGCTGGTTGCGGCGGAAGAGAGAAGAAGAATGCGAACCAAGACAGAGATTTCGCTGCCGGCTGGTTGTGAACGGAGTGCAGAAGCGAAGGAGGGTGTAAGAGGAGATGGAGGAGGCAGCTAACGGACGAGAGGAGGATGGGCGAAAGAGAGAGAGAGAGAGAGAGAGAGAGAGAGAGAGAGAGAGAGAGAGAGAGAGAGAGAGAGAGGGTTGAAGGAGGCCGTGGTGTGGGCGGACCGAGAGAGAAAGAGGGAGGTGGCAGCGGTGCCTAGGCAGTCGCGGCGCACGAGCGAGAAAGAGCCAAGCGCCACTAATTAGTGCCAAGAACGTAATTAAGTAATTTTTAATTAAGTGACTGCCGTTTACGCGCACAACCACCACGCACGGGGGTAAGCTGGCTCGATGCAGGGTGCTTCATCCCGGCTGCACCGCCGTAAGCCGGATTACCCTTCTTCCGAAAAACTCGCTTTCTCGCCACACTCTTTCGAGTCACTCCAAGATATTCCCGTCTGACGCGAGTCGACTTGGAAAATGCTCGATGAGCCGCGGGAGGGTGGGGGTGGGGGGGATGGTATCGATTCAGCGTCCAACGTGCAATATTGACAATTGATACGCTGGAGTCTTAAAAGTGAACCACCACTGGCGAGCGAATCGCTCCGGATGCCAGCCGGTCCAGGTGCCTAGAAGCGGTGTGCGTTTGGTGCATGCGTTACGTGCATGGGATAGCATTCTATTGTGCAGCTCGGAAGAAGTCTCCGGTCTCGTAGGTATATCATTGGGAGTCGGATGAAACTTCAAATATCGCGGGTCCACCACGAGCGGCTTGTCTAGAATGACGCACCCTGACTACCCTCGAAGAGGCGGCAGAGGTCTGCTGGCGCGGGGTAGGTCGGTACTGCAGGCACCTGTCTACAGAAGGCCATCGTCAGCAACGACGGTGGTAGCAGCGGTAACAGCGAGTTGCGGTGCCCAAAGAGTTGCCACTCCATTGTGCCGTGCACTGAGTTTTTAATTAAGGAGCTGGCGCGAATTCCTCGAGATCTCGCTCGGCTGCCTATACAGAGCTTCGACTCTCGCCGTTTACGTCCACGCTTGTGCAAGTCTTTGCACGCAGACACGCGCCCGTGCAGGACAACCCCCCGCACGCGCGCTTGTATACAGACACGGGAGAGGAATACGAGGATCGTTAGGGGGTGTGGGGGGAGGGCTATCCTTTGTGAACTTCAAGGGCCTCGCGGCGGCTGAAGAGATCACCGGCGTCTTCTTCTTTTCCATTCCTTCTCGTTCCCTTCGAGAGGCAGGTATAGCCGTCAGCAAGGCCGCGGCCCGAAAGTCAAAGACCAAAGTTTCTTTCTTTCTACCAGAGGGTCCTGGTTACGGGAGCCATACCCGCTGTATACCCCTGTCTCTCTACCCCTTTCTTTTCCTACTGCCCACCCCCTCAACGTCATCGTCTTCTCCTTTCCGTCCCTCTTCCACTCTCTCCGCTTCTTGCTACCGTATTCCTGCCATCCCCGACTCTCCTCCATGTTCGATGTATTACCTCTGCCCTGCCACCGCCTCCTCCCTCCACCTCCCTATCGCGCTCTCTCTCTCTCTCTCTCTCTCTCTCTCTCTCTCTCTCTCTCTCTCTCATTCTCTAGCAGCTTTTGTTTCAAACAACTCGTACTTGCTCATTTTGCCCAGGATCCTTTCTTTCCTTCGGGGGCCGGACTGATCCGCGCAGCAGGAGAAGAAAATCGAAAAGAGAACTTTTCTCAGACACGGGCACGGATCCTCGGGGGAGAGAGGACGCCGCTGGTACACGATGTCAACGATCCCGAGAGGACGTGCCACCGTCCTTCCCACCCTTCCTTGCGGAACGAGCATCGGCTGGGACGCGGGTTGGGGAGATAATTTCGAGCTCGAAAAAAAAAATAATAGACGACCAAGATTCGCAAAATAAGAGTCGTCGGATCGAGTTCCCTGAGAAAATATCCCCTCCGAAATGTCGGAGCTTCATAAAGTTCCCTGGGCATCCCCAAGTTTCTGAAGAACCACCCCACCACGCCCAGGAGCCGCATGTTTAGCAAAACGAGCCCAATTACAGTTGCACGGGCGCGTCATCCGAAAAAAGCGCAGCGACGCCCGCGGGAAGACGAGCCGGAGGGCCGAAAGGCCCGCGAAACAACGGAACAGGGACCGGGGAACCGGGCGGTAAAGCTGAAAGAGGAACACGCCGGAAGAACCGAAGCGCGGGGCGGTGGGTGGGCCGGGCGAGGGCGGCGGTAGAAAAGATTACGAGGAGCATAGTAATTACAAGGCTCGCGTTCTTCCGGCTCTACCCCCGGAAGCTCACATACTCGACGGGAGAACGGTCCGCTACCTGCGAACGTAAGCACGCGTTCACGTCTCCTCCAGCTAGCTGCCGAGCGTCTGCATACGAGCGCGAGACGCGTGGTAAACGCGGCCGTGTGCGCTACCTCAAGGCTCGAATTTTCTCCTGGCTACCCTCCCCCTTTTCTTTTCCCTCGGTTCGCGAGCCAGCTTATTCCTCACAATAAGAGGAAACCGCGGGCGCGGGCACGGCCGTCATCGTTACGCGTATGTGGTGGCACGCGACGTGTACGCCCGCATACGCGTGCATGGGGGGCACGCGTGATGCGTGCGAGCGAGTAGGTAGGAGAGACTCTCTAGCCTTAGCGGTCTCTCTAGCCTTTCTCGCTAAATGGTCCTCGCCGGCACGCTGTTTACCACGCAGCCGCTCACGCACGCCTTCCACAGCCAACCTGTCCCCCGTCTCCCTCGCCCCCTCCGCGAGGCATGCACAATCTTGTGGGATTAAAACGCGAGCCGCCCCGTCGTCGAGGAGCGAACACACGCGGCGCGGCGGTCCCGTGCGTGGAGATTGCCTCCAGGCCTCCACGGCCCGTTTGCAGTCAAGATTTTCGGTGAACTCGGGCGACCGGCTCTCTGCACCTCTAATTTCACTTTTAGATTCCGTGCTGCTTTTTTTTTCTTCACTTATTTCGGTTCTTCCTTTTCATGACTAGTATTGCGTTGGCTCTGAGTCGTTGGCTCGGACTCGACTGACGCGGGGTGGCTCATATAGGCTTCCCATTTCTTCAGAAATTAATGTACCCCATGAGAGACTATAGAGCATTTCCGTTCAATCGCATGGAACGTGTCGGGGAATTGAAGATCAACCCCGTGCAAGTATACCAATTCATTAGTAAACTACCCCGATGAAATTGTACGTTTGCCGCAAGCATTCAATCATCGCGCTTAGAATTCTTTCGTTTAGTACGTATTTTCCCAGAGTCGAAGTGAATATTCCATGAAATCATCCCCGATAGCAAGTGGTCAAGGACTTCGAAGGAAGCCAGTACACTAGATACGGCAAGGAGACGAAGAAAAGTGGACGCTAACGACTAGTCACGTGCTCGACCGGGCAGCCAGGGGTTGGAAAAGGAAATTCCAGTTTAGAAAATTGCCGCGTCATTACCCTAACCAGCGAGGGGCCGGGGCGACGAGCCGCCTGGTAATGTCCAGCGCGATACAGATCGTGGACTGATAGGGGCGAAGGCGAAGAAGGAATTAGAAAGAGAGACGGCGTTCCCCCGCTGGAGAATTATCGGGGATCCCGAGACGATAAGCAACCCCTCGAAAGCGTGACTGGGTAAATTCATCGCCGACTTCATTATTCGACCGCTCGAGAGCTTTCGATTCTTCGTTTATATCGCGCACCTCCTCTTATTATTACTACGCCCGCGCTCTAGACACACTCCAGGCGCAGCCGTTAACACGCGTTTACTTTTTTCCCATCGAGCCACGCTTCTCGACCTTTTCTCGTCGAGCACGCCGCTGCCCTTTTCCACGTCTTTGTTTCTTTGGGTTACGGGGTTTCGGCAGAATAGCCAGAGAGGGTGAAATACACACCGCGTTATCAAGTGTCCGTTTAAGCAATCTCGAGCGAGAACAATTGAATGTGACAACAGCGCGTTGTGGAATTACGCGACGGTGCCATAAAATCGGACATTAATATCGTCCCGGTTTATCGATGGCACTGTCGCAGTGAAAAGGAAGTTTAGAAGGCCGATGATAACGAAAATATCAAGCTGTCGAGACGGATTTCTATTCTCCAGAGTAGGCTAGCTATAGAGCATGATTAATGGCTACTGTACACTATTTCAATTCTCTTTCAATTACTACTATTGAAACTACTCTTTCAATTGCTACGTATTACTACTTAGCTTCCTATTATCTAGCTGAATACCTTCTCCCAAACTAAATTAACAAATCTCCATGGTACGTTCCGAGTAATTTCGAACCGTTCTCTTCCACCCGTTCCCGATCTTCTAGCAACGAGGCACGAGAAAAACTGGGAAAGAATCGCGGCTGGATCTTCGTTCGCCATCGGGGAACCGTGGCGGCTAGGCGCGAATCCATCGTCTAGCCAGGTCTGTGTCGTGCACAGCCGCTGTCCATTATACGACATAAAATTCCTTCCATCCGGAGAGATAAGATCGCTCGCTCCGTGTCGCGTGTCCTACCGTAGGATCTGATAACGCCGTAGTCCGCGCGGATCTCACCCTTTCCTTCTATTCGTGTCTCCCTTTCTCCCTCCCCTTATTTCGCGCACAAACAGACAGACGGAGGCGGAGATGCAGGCAGATAGAGAGACGACATGTATAGCCGCGCGAACGTGAAGAGTGCGGCGCACGGACGCACACAGGCGCGCGGAGGCGTCGTCGCAACCCTGTCATCGACGACCCCAATCATCCCCCCCGGGCAAGCTTCATCGAACGAAGGCTGTCAATATCGTCGTCGGTATAAGCAGATCCGATGATGTACGCTCGACGTGAACGAGTCTCCGTAAGATATCGGACGCGCTTTCGATTCGACGTGCGCGTGAGAAAATAGGGTGCGAAGAATCGCTTTGTGAAACCTCGCCACACTCCCCTCCCTTCTGCTGCGCCTTCCCCGCTCTCACCCCCTGCCGTCGCGCCTT
Source organism: Andrena camellia (assembly GCA_029448645.1). Classification (NCBI taxonomy): domain Eukaryota; kingdom Metazoa; phylum Arthropoda; class Insecta; order Hymenoptera; family Andrenidae; genus Andrena; species Andrena camellia. The sequence goes on along the minus strand of CM055679.1, from coordinate 46,094,643 downwards.
TTCGCTTCGGGACCGATTTCCCCGACGCGGAGGAAACTCGCGATGGATAACGTCGAATGGATTCTCCGCGTGACTTTTGGGGGTGAATGTTGCTGGTTTTTTGGGGGGGGGGAAGGCTATTTTAAGAGAGGCGAAATGAAAGGGGGGGGGGGTATTGGAGGGTAATATTTACGAGGACACTTTGAGTAATGTGATTGGTAATGGAATGGTAACATTTTTTTTGTTTTCTGAAAATGAGATCTTTATCTGTTCAGTTTGAAGGTGTATCTAAAGTGGCTAGGATATGGGAAAGTTACATTTGAGTGGAAGGGATATTATGAAGATGAGATAATAAATAATTAGGGGCACGATTTGGAATTTATAATCTTAGTAGCGATAGTAGTATTGTCAAAGGTGAGACTTCCGTTTTACTACTGAATACGAAAGATAAATATCAACTCCTAAAAGCTCAATAGATTAGGACTTGGAAAAATTCCAGAGGGAAATAACGCGGGTGACGCGTCTTTGCAGGTTTTATACCAACCATCGATATTTACCCAATCAATCCAGAAATTCAGTTCACTGACAGTTCCTTATCTGAATCTTGACTATAATTCACTTCGTTGGAGGCGATTTGACGGTTAAAACGCGAGGGAGGAGACTGAAGATCGATCGATCGAACAAGGGCGTATTTGCGTTACTGATTAATAGTTCGAGTTGGCGTATATACATATAGTGTCTGATTATCGAACTGTACAAAGAAAAAGAAGATTCTGAACGAAAATCAAGACAGTAGAAATCTCTTCTCCCATTAAAATCACCTAACTGATAATATCCAAAACTACAATAACGTCATACGTAACTATAACTCATAAACGGAGGCCAGAAAGCCTTACCAAATATTCAAAGAGACTAGAGCGGAACACGTATTATTAAGTTAGCAGAACATATTAAAAGAGTCACTGATGAGGATGTTCTTCAACAACCCTTTCTCACCCTAATAAGCACCCCTCGTTACTTGTACCCATCCCGACACAACAAAATCTGTCAATTCCTGTCGAATTATACACGACCCCCAAACCCCCTTCGCCAATTTAGGCCCCGACGCAAAGTTAATACACCATTCCCCGCCTAAAACCGACAAACGCCACGGAGGATCGGAAAAGAGCGCGGCGGACGCGGCAGCACGACCGTTCTCGTGACAAAAGTACAACGTCGGCGCAGGGAGTCGGGAAGAAGGGTGAAGGGTGGCTGGTACAACGTAGAATAATGTGGCGAGGCATTTCCGCATAGGAAGCCGTGCATTAGGCTATCAGATCGGGCACGCTCGGTAACGACTGCCAGCGCCGAGCCACGAGGAAAAAGTGTCCGGCGTCGGGGGTAAACCCTTACGTGATTAGTCGTCAAAGGAGAGGGTCCGTGGGGTGAAAGTGTGGCTAATGAGCCGCGAGATTGGCACCTTCGTGGCGTCCTTTAATCGCCGTTTCACGGGAAAACTTGTACGAAACTAATAATGCAAGGATTATCAAGAGGAAAGTTTCAATTTCTCCCTCTCAACGGCCGTTAGGGGTGTCCGCGCGGCCGTGGTTAGAAGTACGGGAATTATTTATGGACGCTGCGGCTAGAAACATTGAGATTATAACCGGCACGGTTCGAAGGGAGATCTCCTCTTTTTTCCCCTCCTCGCCGGTTAATTCTCCTCGAACAATGACGGTTTATCTGTTCGCGAACGATCGAACGTGGTAATTATATCTCGCGGTCACGCCCGGTTACATTCCTCCGCTTCGTTTCAAGGAGCGATCCGATCCTTCTCCCGGTGTACACGGGAACGTTCGCGAATAGAGATGACCTGCTACTAGTTACCGCAGGAGGGAGGAGAACCGATCGTACGTTCCCGTTCGTGGCTCGATTTACTTTGATTCCGCGGGACGAAATTCGAGGAACGCCAAGGGCGGACAGGGGTGCTCTCGGTTTCGATCGTCGTTGAAAAGAGATTACCGGAGAACCCTCGACGTGTTTCGTTCGTTCCGTCTCGTTCGTCATCGGGAGCACTGGGAGCACGGGCAGAAGGAAAAGAGAAGAATGAGGGGGTTGGGGGTAGATCAAGGGAGACAGAGAGAGAGAGAGAGAGAGAGAGAGAGAGAGAGAGAGAGAGAGACCAAAGACCCCTCCGGCCGACATGACAAAATGTAGCGAAATGTATATATATATTCCAGCCGGTAATTAGCTTTGTGCTTAACGCCGGAAGCCGGCCCCGATGCAATTTTCGCTGGACGTTTGAAACTTTCGGTAACACAATCCGTGCCCTCTCTTGTCAACCACTCTAACCGATTCTCTTTCTCGCTGGCTGCCGTGGAAATGTTTCGGGCGAATGACGCGAAGGGGGCGGACGGGGGTGGACGGGGTCGAGGGGCGGAACACGAGGAACAAGTTCCACGAAACTGGCTCTCGTACCCTTTGCTTTCCAGTCGGGGACACGCATCCCCAGATTTTTTTCCTCCTTAAGCCACGCACAGTTTCGTGCGAATCAAAATCTCGGTTCAAAATGTTGGGAGAGGGAGAGGGGGTTGTGCGCGCACGGGGCCAACTCGATGTCGTTACGCCGGATGAAACGAAATTTTTTGAACGGCGCTTACTGCTCTTTCTCGCTGGCGGAATTTTATGTGTGCCCTTCCCCGGTTCCCATGGGATCGTTTTTAATGGACCTTTTTCTGCGTTAATTAAATTTCGTGGCCAATGTACCTGGGTTCGCTCGAGTGTCTCGAATATTTCGTATGAGATCGGTTGAACGGCCCGCTGTGACTGGGCGTATCGAAAGTCGATGATACAAGGAATGTAACACGGTATATTCGAGTGTCAAGTTTGCGGGTGATTCTACTGCTCCTAACGTGCGCGTTTTCAATGGGGGAAGCGATTAACGCGAACCCGCGACGTGTGCTTTAGCGATCGTTTGGAGAAACTTCTTTTCTGGGTGGAATCGGGCTTGGAAAATGGGGACGAACTTTGATATTTGTTGTTAATGGTTGATGGTTATTGTAAGAAAACAAAATTTATATTTACAAGTCGCCCAAAGGATTTTGATAGAATAATGCGGAGCACTTTCTTGTCCACATGTCTTTTTCTTCTATTTTACAATGATGTCATGAACTGTTAAATCAGATAATCAACTACCATTTCTTATAAGAACACTTAATCATTAATACTTATCGACTCCCGCGTTTCAACCCCAATTTCACCCACAACTTGGCCCTTCAAACTTCAAACACCCAGGTCTCATAAGAAACCTATTTTAAACACACTCTACACCCCAATTTTATTCTAAAGTACCTTCCGATTGCCCATCTTCCTTTAGATCATCTTACAAAAATTAAACTTTCAATTAATCAAAGATTTCCTCCCCTCGCCACGACAGACTCGTTTATCCGAAATTTCCCCTCCGCGTGCGAATGAATAAAGTGCAACCCGAGGCGAGAATGGAGACGTCGACGTGGCGAATGCCGGGGGCCCCAGGTGAAAACTTATGGTCTCGAGGAGCACGGGGCGATAAGAAGGCCGCAATATCGTAGCGAAGCGTGGCCACGCGTGCCCTCTTCGACCGCCTTATATCTCGGATCTGTACTGTACTCAGGCTAATTATAATCAGGCTAATGCCTCCTGGTCGGTACGTGTCGGTACCTATGGCCTCCTACGCTCTCCACCTGCCGCAATGTAGCCACGTTACTTATCCCCCGGCCTGAAGAGCGGGTAATTAAGATTCGGACACACCCATCGTGACTCTCGTCTCTTGGGCTCTGACCATTTCTACGTAGGGAGTGGTCGATCCCTTGGAAAGCTCGTTCTCGTTTGCATACACGGAAAGGGATCGCTGGTACCAGAAACCAGAAACGTCTTCCACGATCGCGCCACTTTCTTTTTACCGTTTCCACGGGGAACCGTATTCAAGGGAGTGGCGACACGTCGATCGAGGGGGACGTAACAATTGGAAAATTTACAAAGTCCACCCACGATCTCTCTCGTATCTTGGAGTTTGGACACGGGCCCTTGGATTCTCGTTCCGAATCAGAATCGCGAGGGATGTTATGCAAATCGTCGTGCATTTACACGGCGGGACAATTGCTTTTCTAGCGAGCATGCAGCTGATGAAAGAAGACCAAGGGCTGTTTCGGTTCTCAGCGATCGAGTTACTGAATCTTATGACCGGAGGTAGCAAAGTGCCGAGCCATTTCTTGGGGCCACAGGGGAGTTTGAAAGTTCGGAACATCCCTTGGTCGACTTGGTAGTCGTCAATAGTCGTTGTATAGTGCTACTCACCGGAAGTTGGAGAACCACTTGACCAGCTGCGCTGTGTTGTTCTTATTGAACTTGATGTCGGGGAAGTACATCTTGAGGATGGACGAGGACGGGTACCGGACCCAGAAGAACATTAGCTTCGCCTTCCTCAGATGCATCGGCGTCAGCGTCGACGAGTTCACCGTGGTTAAGGAAATACTCTTTTGCTAGATGATGGTTAATAAGTGTTAAAAGTACATTTCATGGGCCATCTTTCCGCAGACTGCCCTTCTATCGGCGAGTGGTGCGGCCTGGAATAAGTGAACAGCGGCCGTCTAGAAGAAGGGCGTTTCGTATCGCGATCGGTTTCGGTCTGTACGCAAATATCTCAAACTTAATCGTGTTTCCTTCGTATCAAATTGGATTAGAAATCGTACAAGCTGTGGATGTCGCGAGGGTAGTAGGGGTCTAACGATCTCGCCGAGGTTGACCCACGATTGGCCGTATCCTCAGCGGAAGCCTTACCGACTCCTTATCGGTAATAGGATCTCTTCATGTGGTTTCATCGCATTCTTATTCGGCGGATTCGTGTGTTCAATCTCTGGGGGATCGTCTGTGCCTTCGACCGGCTCTCAAGTAGCCCCGTGTCATCCCTAAGAATCCCAACTTTTCCTGCACGAAGAAGCAACTTTCTAACATCTTTCTACAGATAGTTCCGTCACCAAACGTCTATTCCCTAATTCAACACATTATCAATCATTCTTGCCTATGTACAATTCCTTTCATCGCATCCCAATCTAGTAATTCAACCTTATCTAGGTCGAAAATGCCTATATAAGAACCAACAAATACCTCAACCTTGCAAGATATCGACATTAGATACTTCCTCCATAGCCTGCCACTGATAAAGTCTTAGAAAATTGATGCCAGAAGCTACGGCAAAGAGACCGATTAAATCC